>CM077027.1:77556419-78800919 GCA_039090855.1 Macrothele yani
TACATCTCCGACGTTTTGGAGCCTGTAGTCCTCCCTTACCTGCAGGACCTTCCAGCGGCCATGTTTCAAGAGGACAGTGCGCGCCCGCACGTGGCACGCATCGTGCAACAATTCTTCACGGCCCACCAGGTGTCACTGCTGCCGTGGCCCGCCTGTTCTCCCGATATGTCGCCTACCGAACACGTCTGGTCGCTGATTGGCAACCGATTGGCCCGGGAAGCACCACCTGTGGCTACGCCTGATGAACTGTGGCAACGTGTGGAAGAAGCCTGGACCGACATACCCCAAGCCCAGATCCAAAGCCTCTTTCGTTCGATGCCGCGGCGTGTAGCGGCCGTTATTGCCAGTCATGGGGGCCACAAGAACTATTGAAGTCTGCGTGTTCCGCAAGTCGCACTGGCCTGTAAGCTCAATTGTTTCATCTTTGTATCTGTTGTTACGAGTCCAGTAAATCTGGCTTTGCTATCTCGTGTCCTTCTTGGTGTTGCATTTTGGGTGGCCAGCAGTGTAGTTTTTAACTACTAATCTACACTGTAAAAAAAACTCTGAAATTCAAGGACAAGTTTCCGTCATTTCTTTCGTGAATTAACGAAGCGTGAAATGACGGAAAACAACCAGAATTAAACGGACATTTCGTACCACGGGAAAATTCTGAATTTTCAGAAACCTTTCCGCAATTTCTTTCCTATATTGACGGTAAATTACCGTTTTAGAGATGTGCTAACGGAAAATTCTAAATTTTCAGAAACGTTTCTGCAATTCCTTACGTATATTTACGAAAAATCTCTCTTCTCACTTTTTCCTTATCTGTAAGACAAGAAATTTTCGCTAATAGTAGCGATTCGTGGAAATACTTGAGGTTTGATTTACTTTAAAAGTTCAATCGTCTGTCAAATTTTGAAGTTCCGTAGCGATATCAGATATTGTGGATAGCATGGATTTTGTTTATTGTGGAACAGCATATTTTCTCCTTTCCCCTATTTGGTGCACCAGCTACTTATTATATAATGTGTTATTGTAAGAAACCGGGTACTTATTGTACAGATGATTATACGATGTATGTGTTTATCAGTCTTTGGAAAACTTAAGACATAAGCTATTATAGCTATCAAGAGTAAATTTTATATTTAGTTTTTTTGTGTGTGTGTGGGTGTGTCAAATAATATTAAAAGTACATTTCACCTTTTTTAAAGATAAATGAAAGTCATTGTCAGTTTAAAAAAATCATGTTGCAAAGCATTTTGTTGCTTCAAAAAACCACGATGAAAAATGCTTAAATTTTGAAAAGTCCTCCTATAGGGGGAAGGGGGGGGGGTTACAAACCTATTTAAAAAAAATAATAAGCTCCAACAGAAAATAAAATAGCTAAATCACTCACATTAATGACAAAGAACAAAATTTCTTTGTCGCGGAATTCGTTTTGTGATGTACGTGAGCTAGGTTGCCGATCGTTTGTGGCTGAGTTTGTAAAGGCGCAGTTACCCGTTCGGCGAGCTGTAACGTCGGGTGTTCGATCCTCACCTCACCGGAAGGGTTGTCTGCGGGTAAGTGCTGTGGAGGTTTGTAGATTTTGCGGAATTTCAGTTTAAACACGAAAAAATCAGAAATGGACTTTTCTGAAATAAACAGAATTTCTGTCTACGGAAATATCTGTGAAAGTACTGAAGTTAAAATTTAACGGGCATTTTTAGAAACGAAAATTTCTGATAAAGACAGATTGCTGCACGTTATTTTCAGAAATTTTCCGTGAATTCACACCACTTATTTTTTTACAGCGTACATGTATAGAAACAGTATCGTAGGAACGCTTTTGATTTAGGGGGTACAAGCTCATGAACCTTACATCTCAAGGATTAAGCCATCTATGGATGACCCCTTCGGAATTTTTTTTTTGGGGGGGGGGGTAGTATATTAGAGTTTTAATAAAATATACGTATACTGATCAGGAATTCATCCGAATGTTGATTGTCATCATTATATTATTATTAATTATTACCATTATTATTTTTATTGCTGACAAAAAGTTCACATTATTAATTTCTTATCAGAAAATCAATGGATAAGTTTGTGTGTGTGTGTGTGTTCTCTCTTGTTAATTTTTGTACTTTTTTTCCATTAAAATATTGAGCAGCGACAAGTCAACATTAGGATGAATTTCTGTCAGCAGGGTTTGGAAAAGAGGGATTTCTCAGGAGATGTTATATAACTCTTTACAAGAGCGAATTAAATTTCTTATCATTTTTGTTTACGTTAATAAAGTACAACCGCAGTAAGATAAAAACTGCTCTACCCGCGAAAATAGTAGTACCATTGAAGCATTATGAAGTCTATATTAAAAACTTTGAACGATACATAGGCTGACAATTGATGTAAAAAGCACATTGGCCTGGTGCAAAGCTAAATGATGGTGGAGATATCGAGGAATCGGAGTTCTATGAGTGGTATGTTAAATCCGTAATACACTTGTTGTATTGCTACAGATCTTAAGACAGAAAACAATTTTGGTGCCGGGGCTGGGGACGCTGAAATGCCCACTTGTGCATTATTTTTTTTTTTTTAAAGTGCAGAAAGGACGACCTGATCATGATGCATGGAATTTTAAAAGAAAAGAAACACTGACAACAAGTATGTTATCAAGCCCTAGCCCTACCATATGCTGTTTGAAGTTATTAACAAAAACCTCGCACTCGTCGTTCCCTGCAGAATTAATTTGCTGGAGTTTCCCAGATGGTTGGCCAGTTTTTGGTGGATGAAAAGCCTCCCACTACAAGCTTCGGATATAAAAAAACCAGATGACCCGTGATATTTCTTTAAAAAAAAAAGAGAATAAAAAAAAAGTTGCATATAAATTTTACAGTTCACTCTTTATGAATGATTGGTTTGTGTTTACTCATATCGGTGGGGGGGGGGGGGGGTTCAGTAGATATTAATGTACCCCTCTCCAAAATTTGGGGGTACATTGTACCCTGTAACCCCCCGTTCCTACGCCACTGTATAGAAGTAATTACTAGTTTACTATTTAAATTACTAAGAAGGAATTACTATGTACTGTATATAGTAATTACTTCTTCAAACATTTCAAGAATAAGCTTCCTCCAGCTAAACGGGCGGGGGGGGGGGGGTCAGGGCTTGGGTGTTTGTTTCGGCAGGCTTGAAATACTTATCTATTAAAATGCACTCAACACACTCCTGATCTTGAAACGCTATTCCCAGAGTATGAGGTATGACTAGTCTACTTATTTTGAAGAACAGAACGGCATGCGTCTTATTACACTTTTTAGCAAAATAAACTATAATACTTGAACAAATATTTAACAAATATACAGTATAATTAGAGAAATATTTGTAGCATCAAAAGAAACGAAACTTTTTTTTTCCCCATTATATGCTGAATTTATTGACTTTGGGTTCGGTAACACAAAATGTCTCGAGGGGAGGGGGGGCGAATGATCGTTTCCCGGAGGGCTTCGCTCCCCGGATGTATGCCTGAAAGAAACACTGTTTCCGCCGTGTAGCAGTTTTCTTAGCTGCAAAACAAAGTGTGGAAGTTTACCGCCGTGGGAATGTTCCGGTGCGGTAGTTACCGCCCGCCACCCTTTAGCGAGTGGGTAACTTTTGGTCTAGGCTATCTACAGGTTACATACACCTCATCATGTTATACATCATTTTAAAGCTCTCATTAATAGCAGGTTACTTGGCTGGAAGGTAGGGGGAGGAGGTAGAGAGGCAGACCCAACGCTACGGGTGGGCTGGGGTTTGGGCTGGGGTGGGCTTCAGCTCACCCAACTTTTCTTTGAGCCCACCTTTTAGCTCCCCCTCCCCCTCCCCCCAAAAAATATTTAAGCTGTCAGAACATATATATATGGCTGGTGCAATCATCTGAGATTTTTGGTAACTTGGATAAGAGTACATGGATTTCTCGATTTCATGAAAATTCATATTTTACTATATAAAATGAATTTTTTGTTAATTTAGTGTTTGCGCTTCTGGGAAATGGAGGGAGTCCTCTGAGTGAATTTCTAAGAGAGTAGAAGAAATACACAATTTTTGTAATTGTAGTTTAAAAAGATGTGAGACAGAGAGATAGATAGATAGATAGATAGATAGATAGATAGATAGATAGATAGGTAGATATTCCCCATCAAGTTACAAACTGTAATTCATAAACATCCTTATGAAAAAAAAAAAACAAAAAAAAAACGACCAAGTAAGCTAAAATTGCGAAGAAATAGTAACTTGCCATAGAGATAATGTACACATACAGTGACCGACTTAGAAACTACGGGGACAAAAGGCTTTCAGGAACCTCCCAGCATCCCTTGTGCATGCATTTATGATTGCGGACCGGTTATATATAGTTATTGTTGTAAGATTAAGACTTTAATTACTTAATAATATGGTATTCCATTTAAATTTTGAAATTATAACTGTCATTTCCATGTGTTTACACGCACAGTTCTGAAATCACCATTTTAACTTTTTTCAGTTGATGAACATTACGAATCAGTTTGATGCAAAACGAATAATATGTAACTATATTTTGAGAACTCCTCAAAGGTCAGGGCCCTGGAACACGTGCCCCGAATGCCCTCCTGTAAATCAGGACCTGTATACATGGTTCCCTTCCTGTGCTACATACACTGAATAAATACTACATACAGTATTCACTTGAAAACGTTTTTACTAGTGATAACATTACCCAGCAAAAACAGTCTTTGCTGGCAGCCAGCAATGCCAACAATGGCCCAGCACTATGTTGCCGCTGCCGAACCGTCAATAAAATGTCCGGGCGGCCAACAGAAGGGCCAGCAGTTCAGGCCAACAGTTGGCACCCCATCAGTTGTCATATGCCACAACAGGGCCATCAGTGGTCCTCCAAGCACGTGCCAGAAATGATGGCTAGCCTAATGTGGTCCGCTAGTGTGCCGTTAGTGGCAACCAGCAACCACGTGACGTAACTGGTGGCTTGCCGAATCTTGTCCGCCAATTTCCCAGTAGTAGCCATAATAATAATAATAATAATAATAATAAAAAAAGCAAGGATAACCGCAGTTTCCCAAAACTACAATTTTTTTACGCTTTCCAACCGTAGGTTGAAGAAGCGTATATGCTCCAGCTTTGTCCGTCCGTCCATCCACACGCTAACTGGCTTAAAATTGGTTCGATTTTAATGAAATTTTAGTATGTGGTAAAGGACAACCTAGGGACGAATCCTATTGAAAATGGGACAAATCGGGTCAAAGGTCACGACGTAGGAGCGGAATCATTCCATTGCCCTTATGCTCCATAACTTGCGTAAATATGGTTCGATTTTAATGAAACTTTACTATGTGGTAGGGAACCACCTAGGGACAAACCCTATTGAAAGTGGGACAAATGGGGTCAAAGGTCACGACGTAGGAGCGGGATCCTTCCATTGCCCTTATGCGTCATAACTTACGTAAATATGGTTCGATTTCAGTGAAAGTTTACTATGTGGTAGGACACCGCCTGGGGACGAACTCTATTCAAAATGGGTGAAGTGGGGTCAAAGGTCAGGACATAAGATCGGGATGCATTCCATTGCCCTAATGCGTCATACCTTGCGTAAAAATGGTTCGATTTTGATGAAATTTCAGTATGCAGTAGGGGGACCACCTGGGGACGAACCCTATTGAAAATGGACGAAATGTGGTCAAAGGTCAGGACATAGGATTGCGATCCATTCCATTGCCCTTCTCCCATATTATTAAGGTGGACGTCAAGTAATTTTGCTTCCTATACTTCCAATGGAAAAAGTTTTGTACACATTTCCTTCACAATTAATGTGTTCCCAAGGATGGAAATTTGAACATCGATTAAAATAACTTCATATTATAACTTGGAAAACTTAATATGTTCTAAAACATAACCATAATCATATTAAAAATAAATAACTTTTCCTTTGGTGGTGTTGAAACCAGAGAAAAGATGGCGCGACCTGTACTTTGATGACGTCGTGGGCAAAAAAATGTTGGATTGCATAATTACGGTTATGGTTTAGAAAATATTAAGTATTCCAAGTTATGAAGTGAAGCTATTTTAATCAATGTTCAAATTTTCATCCTTGTGAACGCATTAATTGTCCAGAAAAAAGGTGGCGCGACCTGTGTTTTCATGACGTCAGTAGACAAACAAATGTTGAATTGCATAATTATGGTTATATTTTAGAAAATATTAAGTATTGCAAGTTATAAAAGGAAGATATTTTAATCGATGTTCAAATTTTCATCCTTGGGAACGCATTAATTGTGAAGAAAATGTGTACAAAATTTTTTCCATTGGAAGTACAGGAAGCAAAATTACTTGACGTCCACCTTAAAGTAGCAATTCTTGTATGTATGTATGTACATTTTATTTTGAAAACAGCTCTAAGAATTTTGATTAAAGTCGTTAACCTACCGTTTTCTGGTAATAGAAATCGATTTAGCTTGATCTCGACTTTAGGAGAATTCGTTCAGTGGGTTAAATAACCACCCCGAATTATAACGTTTTTAGTGATGGCGTTGTTCCATTATTCCATTAATGTTACCAATGCTTAGAAATCTTATGACGTCACAATCTCGCCGTGTTTGAGAATGTTGGCGCGCGGTCACGCCATCTGTCTCAGTACGTCACGCGTTGTGTGTGGATCCTATTAAAGTTTTATGACGTCACATCTTGCTAGCAGATGGTCGCGATTCCCATCTGCCTCATTACGTCACGCGTTTTGTGCGTATGTTCGTCCGCACGATAGCTCGCGTAAAAATCGTTCGATTTCGATATAATTTTAGTATCTGGTAGGGGATCACCTGGGAAGGTGCCCTATTTGAAGTGAACGAAATGGGGTCAAAGGTCAGTACATAGGAGCGGGATCCATTCCACTGCTCTTATGCGTCATAACTAGCGTAAAAAAGGTTCGATTTCGATGAAATTTTAGTATGTGGTAGAAGACCACCTGGCGACAAACGTTATTGAAAATGGGCGACATGGGGTCAAAGATCAGGACATAGAAGCGGAATCATTTCCATCGCCATTATGCGTCATAACTTACGTGAAAATGCTTCGATTTGGATGAAATGTTAGTATGTTGTAGGGTCTTTTCTGGGGACGAATTCTATTGAAAATGGGCGAAATGGGGTCAAAGTTTGGGACACAGGAGCAGGATCTATTCCATAGCCCTTATGCATCATAACTTACGTAAAAATGCTTCGATTGCGACAAGACTTCATCATGTTATTTCGGAGGTATACCAAACCGGTTCTGTTGAATATCATCGAAGTGGAATAAAAGGTCAGGGCGCAGGACCGAGATTTATTCCACAGCCATTATTCTCATGACTTGAGTGATGACTTCTGGTATGTTGGAAAGCGTATTATAATCAATGCATTGCATGATTTTACTACCCTTACTAAGCTTGTGAAATATCACACGGCGCTGAGGAAATTTTCTCAACAGACCGGAAAATCACCCGCTTGCATCTGAGTAGATTTGAACCTGGGCCGTTCGCGTGGTAGCTGAGCTCTCTACCGACCGAACTATTTTGCCACACTCGAGCTCATGCTTGAACTGCCTGTTTTGTACATAATGTGTAACCGAATGCTTCCCTCTATCATTTTACAATATTGCGAGGTATTTTTCATAAAAGTCAGTTTCATATAATTCATAAATTTATTTTTTCAACGTAACGATAGTTTTTTTTTTTTTTTTACCTTAAAAGAACTTCACTCATTTTCAAGGCGTGTACATACTTAGAGTCGATTTCCAAAGTTTTGTACTGTCCTTGCCGTCTTGAAAAGAGATTGTTGAATAAAAATATATTTACCCGGGTTCATGTCACATACTGTTACATTTTTAACGTTGTGTCTTTCTTTTCCGTTGTTGGAAGCTACATTTGTTTTAAAGAGTAAAATATATTTTATTTTACTTCTCGTTATTTTTAGAAGCGAATTCCTCCTAGTCTTGTGTATTCAACCCACGGATGAGTACACCACATAGCGTCGCTTTATTTTTCTTTCAAATAATTAATAAATTTTGTACGCGTGTAATTCTTTTTTTTTTTTTTTCCAACAAACGTTGTTTTAATGGTTTTCCAGGATATTTGTTTCAAGCGGTTTCAAATTTCATCTTGTTATTCATCCACTCCATTCCCATGAATAACACATGCACTCCATTCCATGAATTCATGGGAATGGAGTGGGTGTATTTCATGTCTGTAATCTAGTATTTCACGGCTTAATCTGATATCTTCGTCGACATAAAATTTCATTAGGAAATTAATTCGCCTCTCCACATATGGATTTTTTTCTTAACATCTACTAAAATAACACGATGGCGGTAGCGTCGTCTTCAACTAACTGGTACCATGAGAGACACATCAAGTGTTGCTTCTGCGCATGCGCAGTCCCGTTGCTTTCACCTGCTGTTGGGGGTTGCATTGGTTGCCAGCAACGGGCCACTAGTGGCACTTGCTTGGAGGCCCACAATTCACGGCGATGCTGCAGGGCCATCAATGGCTTGGCAACTGATAGCGCTGCCACCAACGGACCACTGCCGGGCCGTGAGCGGCAGATTTCAGCCAGCAGTGACCCATCACTGCCAGCTGGTGGCCAGCAGTGCTGGGTATCAGCGTCGGGTAAAATGCACATGAATGGAATTTTTCGCACAATTTTCTTCCAAACAATTCAAAATATTTGTGCCCTCGCCTACCCAGTTCTGAGCAGCCGGTGTTGACACTGTCGAGAGGAAGCCAAATTTTGCTACGACGCGTACTTGACCACTGTCGGGAACGATGTTCAACATCGAAAGGCATTTTTTTAATGGCTTTCATCATATTTAACGTCAGGTGCTCGTAATTTACGCAGTTCGCAATGAGTCGTTTGATGAAATAGTGTTCGGCGATAGTTTAGTAAAATACATTGTTGAGTAGCAATGAAATTACCTATTGTTGCCTCACTTCATTGGACAACATTCAGAAATAAGATTTCAACGATGGTTTTGACTACTCCCGTTACCCATTTTCGTTACATCGATTTTTTTTGTACTTGGGTTTTACTTTACTGCTGTCGGGGAAAATGCATAGCATCGAAAAATTAATTCTACGATTTCCTTCAACACGTTAAGTTAGTCTTTACAGCTCTGAATAAGAGATTTCAAAATGTGTACAGGGTTGCTATTACCGGTATGAAAATGGTCGATGGTTTTGGACTTTTTTATTTGAAATTTCAGCAGAAATAGTGATGGAATAGAAGAGTTGTCTTTACGAAACCAAATTCAGGGGTTGTTGGACAAGTCAGTGATGCTTATCTTTCAGTTCCGGACTTTCTTCTTTTTTCGTCCCCTACTACCAAGAAAAAGAATTTTGCAGTTGCAGTTCCTGACAAAGATTTCTTTCTGCGGGTGTGAAAATCGCATGCAAGCCAGTTTGAATTGCTCCATTGTCCCACTGACAGGTTCTTTATCCTTGCCATTGTGATCATGTGACGCAGTGTCCATTTGCGGACTGGACAATTGTATCCAGACGCTGAGCCTGTCCACTTGACAATAAGGAATTCGCTGGGGTCTGCGTCCTCGCCCTTAACATTCTCCTGCCCTTTTCATCCCCGCGTTGCCAGGAGAGAAAAAAAAAAGATTTCCCTCGGAGCTCGTTGTTGGCAGGTCGGACGGGAAGTAAGTAGTGTTAGTTCCGATACTAAAGGTGAAAGAGCCCTTTTGTGCGCCTTTCTACCATACGGGGAATTACTGTGGCTCTTCCAGGCAAGGATAAAAACGTAAGATCTTTAACGAGATAGGCTGCCTGGAAGTTCTACCTCTTCACCTTACTGAGGCTGAAAGATGCCATTTTGCACCAGTAGGTAAAGAACGGGCATGGTTGTACAAGGGAAAATGTTATTGTTCCTCCTAACGAACTACACAGGAAGTCTCCACAATTACATGACATGCCACACTACTTTCCACCGTGTTTACTGTCTTCATAGAAAATAATATTCTAATTCGTAGCAGGGTGTACGCAGGGCCGGATTAAGCCGTAAATGAGCCCCTAGGCTAAGACATTTGAGTGGGTCCCCAAATAACTTATGGCGGGGAATCATCATGAAGTGCGTTAAAACACGAAATTGTGGCACCGTGCTTGTGATAATTAATACGTAGTGCATTCTTCAAACTAATAAATTATCTGCAGAGTTTTTATAATAAGTCACGTGTTTTCCACTGTTCTCATAAGAACATGCTATAAAAGCTTAAGATTTCTAGATTTTGTCTTGGATATCTAATGATTTAGAGTAGAGATGAGTTCGGGCTCAATTTTAGGAGCCCGGGCCAGGCCCGCTTTCTTTGATTACACGTATTTGCTGAGCCCGGGCCCGGATTCTTGGAAAATTTTGCTTATCAAGGCTTGCATTTATGCATTATAAACTGGCCAAAGATATGGCCCAAGCAAGGATTAGTTTAAAAATCATTACTTATTTAAAAAGTTTAGTACAGTTAATCCACTTCAAATATTAATATGTTTTTAGAAATACTACGCATAAAGCCAAATGTTCTAAAACGTGGATTTAAAAATAAATAAATAATCAACGTGGGGAATCAGTAATTTTGGTAAAAGCTGAAGAAAAGAAAATGTTTTAGAAACCAAAAATTCCATTCGTTATTTCTTTTTGATTTCTAAATTTACTTTTATTTTGAATAAATTGCATTACAAAACGTACAACGCCGTACAGACAGCTGGAAGTGTTTGAAATTTTGACTCTAGAAAACTAATCTTTGCAATATAATTCACATATATGCCAATTGGTAAAGGTAGTTTAGAGTGATGTAGTAGAATATAAAAAAAGCATGTAGGGAAATTACCAAAATAAAAAAAAAAGAACGTAAAAGCATTCCAGAACAGATTATTCTGCATTTTGTAACATTAACAAAGCTTTGCGCTTAATAGTATAATAATCACAGTATTATCATATGTGTGTGCAGTTTCCAGATCAAGTTTATCATGAAACAAGAAAGATGACACCGAACTTTCGGGTGTAATAAGCACGTCTTTTGAATCCGTTGTGACGCAAATTAAATTTATCAAAGCTATTCAAAGTCAATGGAACCGGTATGGAAAACAATAGATCTGACGAAAGAAAGAAGATTTTCAATCGTGTTTTTAATCCCTCAGATATTTGCTGTAAATGGAATCGTGAGCTTACGAACTCTCAGAAACAGAGATATCGACAAAAATAAGATGTGACTTTACGTCCCCTGGTGGGAAAACCATGCATTATTTTAGGGAGAAAGTAACTTTTTTTTTCTTGGACCGATACCGCTTATATTTAGTCGAGTTTTCACTTCAGAAGCAGAAATTAACACTTATGACCCCTGGTGGCCAAACCATTCTTTACCAAACATTAGAAATTATGTGAAAAATATTTTCCATCAGGTCTTGTATCCGATACAGGAAGAATTTTTCAAATCGGAGCTTTAGAGACAGAAATAGCGCAGAAAACGCAATTTGCTTTGTGCCCCCAGCGGAAAGTCTATGATTTACTTGAAAGTTTTGAATTTATAGGAAAAACATTTCGCATCGGAAACATTATCCAACAAAGAAGGAATTTTTCAAATCTTACTCTTAGAAGTAGAGATATCGACAAAAATAAAGATATACATCTACGCCCCCTGGCGCAGAAACCATGCATTTTTCCAAGAAGAAAATGTTCCTAAAAGGTTTGTCGACATGAGTAGTATCGGTCAACAAACGACTTTTTTTTTCAATCGAGATTTTAGAAGCTCATATTTTGCTGCAAATACATCAGAAGCGGAAATTAAGACTTACGCCACCTGGTGACCAAACCATTTCTTCACAAAAATTAGAAATTATGTACAAACGATTTTTCATCAGGAGGTGTATCCGGTGCAGAAAGAATTCTTCAAATCAAAGATTTAGAAGCAGAGATACACGGGAAACGCAATTTACCTTTACGCCCCCTAGCGGAAAGTATGAATTACTTGAAATTTTTGAATTTATTAGAAAAACATGTCACACTGGAAACACTATCCAACAAAGAAGGAATTTTTCAAATTGGAATCCTAGAAGTAGAGATATTGTCAAAAATAAGTATACATCTACGCCCCATGGCGTAGAAATCATGCACTATTTTAAGAAGAAAATGTTTCTAAAAGGTTTGTCGACATGAGTAGTATCGTTCAACAAACAACGGTTTTTTCAATCGAGACTTTAGGAGCTCATATTTTGCTGCAAATACATCAGAAGCGGAAATTAAGATTTACGCCCCCTGGTGGCCAAACAATTTTTTACAAAAATTAGGAATTATATGCAAACGATTTCCCATCAGGAGCTGTATCTGGTGCAGAAAGAATTTTTCAAATCGGAGATTTAGAAGCAAAGATATAGGGAGAAACGCAATTTACCGCTACGCCCCCTAGCGGAAAGTCTACGAATTACCTGAAAATTTTGAAATTATATGAAAAACATGTCTAGAAGTAGAGATATTGACAAAAATAAGATGCACATCTACGCCCCTGGCGGAGAAACTGTGGAATATATTAAGAAGAAGATATTCCTAAAAGGTTTATCGATGTGAGTGGCATCAGTCCACGAAATAATTTTTTCAATCGATATTTTAGAAGCTCAGATTTTATGGCAAATACATCAGAAGCAAAAATTAACACTTACGCCCCCTGGTGGCCAAAAATATTTTTTAGCAAAAATTTAAAATTGTATGCAAAAGAGTTTCCATCAGGAGATGTATCTGCTGAAGAAAAAATTTTCAAATCGGAGTTTTAGAAGAAGAGTTATCGGGAAAAATGTAATTTACTTTTACGCCCCGTAACGGAAAATCTATGCGTAATTTGAAAAAGTAACTATATCTAAAATACTCTTCGACATAAATGGAATCGAAAGATAAAATAATTTTTTCAATCGGTTGTTTAGAAGCAAATATGTGAAAAAAAACGCATTTTTGAATTCGACATAATCTGCGATTACGCCCTCTAGTGGCAAAATTGTGCATCGTAAAAAAAAACGAGATAAAGGATCATCATTCGCATATTTCAAGCTTCCCAATGCAAAAAGAATTTTTCAAATGGTACTAATAGTTCCAGAGATATCGTGGGTACAGACGGACGGACGGACGGACAAACCGATAGCATAAGCACGATCTTTTTTACAAAAGACGTGCTAAAAAGAGAGAGAGAGAGAATTGCATCTAATGCCTCAGCGCTTCGACTTGATCTTTTCTCTAAAACTCGACCTGCTGCACTAAAAACCAACGTCACCCCAAAAATCGCGGGAGTGAGGAAATTTTAAAAAAATAAATAACAATACTTCTAACTGCACAATTTTGGATATTAACACATGATTTTAAAGATAAGATTGTTGATTTTTAATAAAATACAAAAACTGGAAATGATTTTTTCCCAGTTTTTCGATATCAGACCTCCTTAAACTAATCCTTGCTTGGGCCATAACTTTGGACAATGATAATGCAAGTCTTGCTAAGCAAAATTTGTCTTGCAATGGCAGCTAGCTTAGGAAATTGAAAATCCGTCCACCATGGTAACAAATCCACAATGAAATTCAACATGTGTAATTCAACCGGGCTCGGAATTACACGTGTTGAATTATAATTACAGTAATGAAATTCAAGAAGTGTAATTCCGAGCCCGAGCTCATCTCTAATTTAGAGTTGTATACTTTCTTAGTGCATCTTTTTTAATTGTTTTTATGCAATGTGAAACACAGGAAAGTTCGACCATTACGGTTCCATGTGCAAATTGGGAGGTGTGGATGGATGGTAATGAAAAAGCTTGAACTGTCTCACCGACCCCGCTGTACACAGAGACATGAAATTTTTAAAACCCTTGGTGAGTCACTGCCTTGAAATCTGTTTGTCTTCTAGCCTCTGTTTTAGACCAAGTGGAAATCATACGAGCACCCGGGGCAAGCCACAAAATGTTGCGCCCCATCTTTCTTACGATCATTATCATTATCAACGATTATATTTATATTACCGATCCTCCGCTGGATGAAGGTTCCCCCAAGTTTTTTCCACAACAGTGTTTTGTGCCAGTATCCTCCGTGTCACTCCGCGGTTCTTCAGAATTTCATCAACCCATTTCCCACGTGATCTTCTGGTTCCTTTCTTGACCCTATACTCCGGGCAAAGCTAACCTGATTACACTGATACCCAGAAAAAACACAAGTGTTGGGAAACTGCTGGCCACCAGCTGGTAGTGATCGGTCACTGCTGGCTGAAATCTGCCGCTCACGGCCCGGTAGCGGTACGTTGGTGGCAGTGCCATCAGCTGGCGAGCAATAGATGGCCCTGCAGCATCGCCGTAAATTGCGGGCCACCTAGCAAGTACCACTAGTGGCCCATAGCTGGCAACAGATGAAACCCCTAACACCAGGTGGAAGCAATGGGACTGCGCATGCGCAGAACACGTGCTGCGTATCTCGTGGTACCAGTTGGTTGAAGACGACGCTATCGCCATCGTGTTATTTTAGTGGATGTTAAGGGGGAAAGCCATATGTGAAGAGGCGAATTAATTTCCTAATGAAATGCCAAGTCGACGAAGATATCAGATTAAGCCATGAAATACTAGATTACAGCCGTGAAATGTACCCACTCCATTCCCATGAATAACAAGAAATAATTTGAAACCGCTTGAAACAACAGTCCTGGAAAACAATTAAAAAAGCGTTTGTTGAAAAAAAAAAAAAAAAAAAAGAATTATACGCGTACAAAATTTATCAATTATTTGAAAGAAGTAGAAGAAAAAAAAAAAGCAACGCTATGTGGGGTGACAACTGTTGGCCAGCTGTTGGCCTGAACTGCTGTCCCTTCTGTTGACCGCCCGGACATTTTACTGCCGGTTCGGCAGCGGCAACATAGTGCTGGGCCATTGCTGACAGTGCTGGCCCAGCAAGACTGTTCGATTCACCGACATGAAATTTCTTGTTTATCAGTATTTATCCGCGCACTAATGCGATGCCTTGTGTCACGGACCCTTTCCCCTAAGGGTGACTGAAAGCGAGACAAAAAAAAACCTCCCGCCTTCCATGACGAAATCCCCCTCCATCCCCACACCGTCTGAACTTTGCCGACCACCAGACAAACGATTTCTGAATGAGTTTTTTAAAACAGCAACCACGAAGAAAGGAGTAAGCTCATTACAATGACAGCCAAACCACTATCTCGCCGCCTCCAACTAACAATTCTCCCCTCCCAGTAAATATCCTCGTGTTAACTGCATAGCCTCTCTGATGCAAAACAGAAATGACAATGACGCCCCCAAAATGCGAATATTTGTATTTTTTGGAAACGCGACAGAGACTGGGATCTTCATTTTTTTTAGTGTGCATATACGTACGACATTTAGAACACCTATATACCCATGCGTGTTCTTAGGTCTCAGTTCAAGCTTGAACATGGCTTTTAAACTGGAATTATATTATGCAGTGGAAGTGCGCACTCCCTAACTTTAACTCCAAAGTCAGGTTTGCCTTGTACCGAGTATAGGTATCCAGTCTAAAAATACGGTTGTCCATCGGTGGTCCGTTCTTCTGGCAATATATCCAGCCCATTGCCATTTCATGGATTTTAATCTGATCATGATGTGTTCCATCCTTGTCAGTTTCCTGATTCACCAGTTCCCATTCTTATTTTTCCAGGTTACACCAAGCATACATCTTTCCATGCTTCTCTGCAGTCTTTGTATGCCTTCTTTAGTTAAAGTCCAAATCCCGGCTATACGTAAGAACTGGAAGAATGCATTGATTAAACACTTTTCTTTTAATATATAATGGCACATTGTTTTTGAAAATTGTACTGTCTTTTCCAAAAGCACTCCAGCCGAATTTTATACGCCGATTAATTTCTTCGTCAATGTGACCCTCCCTTGACATCTGTTGCACAAGGTAAATGTCCCAGCAAAAACACAAGTTTTGGGAAACTGCTGGCACCAACTGTCAGTGATGGGCACTACTGGCTGAAATCTGCCGCTCACGGCCCGGTAGCGGTCCGTTGGTGGCAACGTCATCGATTGGCAGCCATTGATGGCCCAGCAGCATCGCCGTGAATAGTGGGCCTCCAAGCAAATGCCACTATAGTGGCCCGTAGCTGGCAACCGTAGCAAACCCAACACGAGGTGGAAGCAAAGGCACTGCGCATGCGCAGAAGCAACACGTGCTGTGTCTCTCGTGGTACTAGTTAGTTGAAGACGACGCTGTTGAAGACGACGCTATAGCCATCGTGTTATTTTAGTGGATGTTTGGGGGGAAAAAAGCCATATAAATGCCACGTCGACGAAGTTTACCGGAAGAAAAAGATTTAAAGATTTAGGAAAGACTTTGAAGATTTCAAAAGAAAAATATATAAATAATTATAATGAACTGTAAGAAATAGTCAATTACTCTCATGTATTCATAGAAAGTCATTTCGCAGAAAAAATAATGCACTGACACACAAAGAATCAAGAATACAGACAGCCATAAAATGCTCCCACTCCATTCCCATGAATAAAAAGAAATAATTTCTGTGTAATCTTTCGTTTTGACACACACTAAACCGCTTGAAACAAAAATCCCGAAAAACATTAAAAAATCGCCATGTTGAAAATAAAAAAAATAAGAATTATACGTGTACAAAATTTAGCAGTTTTTGTAAAAAAAAAAAAAAAAAAACGCTATGTGGACATAATGTACTCATCCATGGTGTGAATGCACAAGACTGGAGGAATTCGCTGCTAAAAATAACGTCAAGTAAAATAAAATATATTTCTTCTTTGCAGCAAATGTAGCTTCGGACCGCGGAAAGGAAAGATACAACGTTAAAAATGTGGCATGAACTGATAAATATATTAATTAAGCAATCGCCTTTCAAGAACACAAGGGCAGCACAAAACGTTGGAAAGTGCTTTTAAGTTCGTACACTCGTTGAATATGAGTGAAGTTCCCTAAAGGTTTAGTCATGATTCTACACTGCTGGCCACCCAAAATGCAACACCAAGAAGGACACGAGATAGCAAAGCAAGATTTACTGGACACATAACAACAGATACAAAGATGAAACGATTGAGCTTACACACCCGTGCGACTTGCGGAACACGCAGACATCAATAGTTCGTGTGACCCCATGGCTGGCAATAACGGCCGCTACACGCCGCGGCATCGAAAGAAAGAGACTTTGGATGTGGGCTTAGGGTACGTCGGTCCAGGCTGCTTCCACGCGTTGCCACAATTCATCAGGCGTAGCCGCGGATGGTACTTGCCGGGCCAATCGGTCGCCGATCAGCTACCAGACGTGTTCGATGGGCGACATATCGGGGAACAAGCTGGCCACGGCAGCAGTGACACCTGGTGGGCCGTGAAAAATTGTTGCACGATGCGTGTCACGTGCGGGCGTGCATTGTCCGTTGAAACGTGGCCGCTGGCAGGTCCTGCAGATAAGGAAGGACTACAGGCTCCAAAACGTCGGAGATGTAGCGGTGGCTGTTGAGTGTACCGGCGATGCGTACCAGAAGTGTGCGGGTGTCATACCCAATTGCGCCCCAAACCATAGCGCCAGGCGACGGACTGGTATGGCGATGCATAATGCAGGCATCATACAGTCTCTCGCCGCGGTGCCGCCACACGCCGATCCGACCATTGTGGTGTTGCAGGCAGAAACAGGATTCATCGGAGAAGACAATGTCGTGCCATTCCGTAGTCCAGGTGCGGCGTTCAACGGCACACTGCCGCCGCACTCGCCGGTGGTGTAACGTCAATGGTAATCGGAGCAACGGGTGCCGTGCGACAAGTCCCCGCTCCTGCAGACGACGTCGAACGGTACGTGTTTACACAGGTTGTTGCGCAACACACCCTAATTCTTGCGCTAACGTTCGTGATGTGGCTGTGCGAGCCGTCAATGCCTGCCGCACGACATGCCGGTCCTCTCGCTCGGTGGTGTGCCGCGGCTGTGGCAACCACTCACGTCGGTCCGTCCGTCCTTCCTGCACCCACCGAATCCATACTCGCCTCACTTTGGCTGGATGTCGTCCCACATGGGCGCCGATGTCTCGGTACAATAAACCGCTGTTGCGATAAGCCACTATTCGTCCTCTGTCGAACTCCAAAACGTGCTGGAATGACTGCCGTATTCTGCAACGAGGCATCAGGAAGCTTCCAACGCACAGGTCCGGCAGCACAACACACTTCCACTGCTTTCACCCCGCCTTCTGTGCACTCTTTTTATAGTGCTTCTCGGTGGCGTGCCGGGCGCATATAATTTGCATATGCCCTGCAATGCTAGTCGTTTGCATGTCCTCTCGCGGGCGACGTATGCTGCGAATTTCAGGCCAATCGGATGCTTCCTTCTTGGTGTTGCATTTTGGGTGGCCAGCAGTGTAGTTCAGGTGGTTGTTGATATATA
Source organism: Macrothele yani (assembly GCA_039090855.1). Lineage (NCBI taxonomy): Eukaryota > Metazoa > Arthropoda > Arachnida > Araneae > Macrothelidae > Macrothele > Macrothele yani. The sequence goes on from CM077027.1 coordinate 77,574,827, forward strand.
CAGCAAAGTATAAAAAAATTTTCAAGCCATTATCTTCAATGGTTTATGAGAAAAATGTTCCTAAATGGACAAAATCACAACTTTTCAGGGGAGGCAAAAAACGAAGAAGGCCTGTGACTAGAAGCCTCCCGCGTCATACTCCTTTTCCTCTGCTTTACTGAACTTCCTCTGTTTTGCTCAAGTGGCGTATACCAATCGATTCAGCAAACTCTGTAGAAAAAAAAAAATTGAAATGAAAAAAAAATGTACATAAAATTTTTGTTTTTGCAGAACTGTTCCCCTTAAGGGAACTCCTTTTCAACGAGTATAACATCTTAAAGGCGCTTTCCAAAGTTTTGTGCTGTCCTTGTGGTCTATAAAGTCGATTGTCTAATTAATATATTTACCCGTTCATGTTACATTCTGTTACATTTTTCAAGTTGCATCTCTTCTTTCCACGGTCCGAAGCTACATGTTTGTGCTAAAAGTGGAAATATATTTTATTTTACTTGTTATTTTTAGCAGCGAATTTTCAGCTTCGAGTAAATGTGCTAATTCAACGATCGCCTTTCAGAACCACAAGGACAGCACAAAACTTTAGAAAACGTCTTTGCGTTCGGCTGATTGAAAATGTGTGAAGTTCCCTCAATGTAAATAAAAGAAATTGTTACATTGAAAAAATAAATTTATATATTATATAAAACGGACATTTGTTAAAAATTGCTCGCAATATTTGAAAATTATAAAGAGAACCCTTCGTTTCACATCGCGCAGGAAAGAGGCTGACCTTCAAGCACGCGCTCACACCTGGCAACGTAGTGCAGTGGTTAAAGCATCCGATTTGTAACCACCCTGTCGTGGATCCGATGCTACACTGATCCACCGGATGTTTCTCTCTGGACCGGGTAAGAAAATTTCCTCGTCAACGTTAGTGCATGCAGGTATGTTTCCTGTCTGAAACGAAAATTACAATGATTGATCTGCACATTAAAACTGGACTGAATTGGGAAAGATATTACATGTCGTGGAAACAAGGATTTGAAAGAGTCATCTTTACTGATAAGAAAAAGTTCAATTTAGACGGCCTGGATGGATAGCGCAAATTTTGGCACGATCTTAGTAGAAGAGTATGAGCTTTTTCCAAAAGAATACGAGGTGATTAGTCTGTTACTGTTTGGGCTGGCTTCGGATTTAAGGGTAAAACTGCCGTAGCTTTCGCAACAGGTTTAATTAGGACTAAAGATTCCCAGCAAAAACAGTGTTGTTGGGCCAGCACTCAAGCCAACACTGGCCCAGCATTATGTTGCCGCTGCCCAACCGTCAATAAAATGTCCCGGCGGCCACACATGGGTCAGAAGTTCAGGCCAGCAGCTGGCCAACAGTTGGCACCTTATCAGTTTTCATATGCCAGAACAGGGCCATCAGTTATCCATCACAGGTAGTGGCTGCCACAAGCGACCCTTCAGCGGCCCTGCAACCACGTGACATAAAGGATGTCTAGCCTAATGTGGTTCGCTAGTTTCACAGCAGTGGCAGTTGGCCGTCACGTGACGTAACTGATGGCTTGCCGAATATTGCCCTCCAATTTCGAACTAGTAGCCATAAAAATAAACCAGATAACAGCAGTTTCCCAAAGCCAAAACTACTTTTTTCCCCTACGAAACTTCTGCATGACGGCACGGCGCAGGGGAAATTTTCTCAACAGGTCTTGAAAAACGCCCTTGCGGATCTGGCTGGAAACGAACCGACAGTCTACTGGCGAAACGAGCATTGTACCCACTACACTGATTTGGCACGCACGAGCCTTATCTTGAAGCTGAGCTTCTTTTCTGCGCGATGTGAAATAAAGGGTTCTCTTTTCTTCATTTTACAATATTGCGAGTTAGTTTTCATAAATGTCAATTTTATATAATTCATAAATTTATTTTTTCAACGTAACGATTGCTTTTATTTACCTTATGGGAGCTTCACTCATTTTTAACCATTGTACCAGCTTAAAGGCGCTTTCCAAAGTTTTGTTCTGTCCTTGTGGTCTAGAAAGGCGATTGTTTAATTAATATATTTAGTCGTTCATGTCACATTCTGTTACATTTTTAACGTTGTATCTTTCCTTTCCGTTGTCTGAAGCTACATTTGTTTTAAAGAGGAAGGATATTTTATTTTACTTGTCGTTATTTTTAGCAGCGAATTCCTCCTATCTCGATATCGTGTATTCAACCCATGGATGAGTGCATTATATCCACATAGCTTTTCTTTTTTTCTTTTCAAATAATGGATAAATTTTGTACGCGTACAATTATTGTTTTTTTCCAACATAACGATTTTTTAATGTTTTCCGGGACTTTTGTTTGAAGCGGTTTAGTGTATGTTAAAACGAAAAATTACAAATCATTTATTGTTATTCATGGGAATGGAGTGGGTGTATTTCACGGCTGTCTGTATTCTCAATTCATTGTGTGTTAGTGCAGGAATTTTGCTACGTAATGAGTTTCTATAAATAAATAAATACATTGCTCTTTCCACGTTCCAGAAACACATAGCAACCGAAAAATTGTATTCAGCCGCCGCCGGGGAAATTGACTGTTTCTTACAGTTCATTAATAATTATTTATATATTTTCTTCCGACGGTAATCTTCGTCGACGTGGCATTTCATTAGGAAATTAATTCGTCTCCTTACATATGGCTTTTTTCCCCCTTAACATCCACTAAAATAACACGATGGCGATAGCGTTGTCTTCAACTAACTGGTACCAGGAGAGACACAGCACGTGTTGCTTCTGCGCATGCGCAGTCACGTTGCTTCCACCTCGTGTTGGGGTTCCCAGCTACGGGCCACTATAGTGGCACTTGCTTGGAGGCCCGCAATTCACGCCGATGATGCAGGGCCATCAATAGGTTGCCAACTGATGGCGCTGCTACCAAGGGACCGTACAGTGCCGTGAGCTGCAGATTTCAGCTACCAGTGACCCATCACTGCCACCTGGTGGCTAATAGTTTACCAACACTTGCGTGTTTGCTGGGTTACCACGAGCTTCTAGAGAACAATCTTCTGCCTCGAACGGATGAAATTGCTGGGTCTACATGTACTCTGCAACAAGGAAACGCACTGATTCATACAGCAAACAGCACATGGAAGTGGTTTTTGAAAAACGGCATGCATGTGATCCCAGCAAAAACAGTGTTGCTGGGCTAGCAGTCAAGCCAGCAGCGGCCCAGCACTATGTTGCCGCTGCCCAACCGGCAATAAAATGTCCCGGCAGCCACACAGGGCCACGTGTTATCCATCACTGGCATTGGCCCTTAAGCGGCCCTGCAAGCACGTGCCATAAATGATGGCTCTAGCCTAACGTGGTCCACCAGTTTTCTGGTATAGTGCCAGCCGAGAATCACGTGGCGTAACTGATGGCTTGCTGAATCTTGTCCGCCAATTTCCCAGTAGTAGCCACAAAAAAAAAAAAAAAAAAAAAAAAAAAAAAAATTAGAGCCGCAGTTTCTCCAAAGCAGAACTCCTTTTTTCACCCCACTTCATTCCAGATGTGTCGAACAACCTTTCGTTAATATACACTAAATCGGCTCCAGGTAAATTATTTCAACAGGTCCTGAAAAACACCCGTGTGAATTTGGCTGGAAAGCGAACGTCTCTGTGTGAAGCAGTCGCTCTAGCAACTGGGCTGGTTTGCCACGCACGGACCTTTGCTTGAAGCTGAGCCTCTTTCCCGCGCGATGTGAAACGAATGGTTTTCTTTTTAATTTTACAATATTGCCAGGTATTTTTCATAAATGTCCATTTCATATAACTCATAAATCTATTTTTTCAACGTAACGATTGTTTTTATTTACCTTAAGGGAACTTCACTCATTTTCAACGAGTGTATCAACTAAAAGGCGCTTTCCAAAGTTTTGTGCTGCCCTTGTGGTCTTCAAATGCGATTATTTAATTAATATTTTTACCCGTTCATGTCACATTCTGTTACATTTTTAACGTTGTATCTTTCCTTTCCGCGGTCCAACGCTAAGAGGGAAGGATATTTTATCTTACTTGCCGTTATTTTTAGCATCGAATTCCTCCAGTGTTGTGTATTCACACCATGGATGAGTACATTATGTCCACATAGCGTTGCTTTTTGCTTCTTTTTTTTTTTTTTTTTAAATAATTGATACATTTGGTGCGTGTATAATTCTTGTTTTTTTCCAACATGACGATATTTTCAAAATAGTGTAACTATACTAAAAATACAAATTTTTTTAGCGTAGAATACAAATAAAACTTCCCAAACTTTCGCACATCAACCAGATGGCTTTTTCAAGGAAGTTAGACAGCTAACTGAATAATAGAACAGCAAACTGGATAATAGAATGTTTCAACAACAATATTTTAATGTTTTTCCGGTACTTTTGTTTCAAGCGGTTTAATGTACCAGGTTAAAATGAAAGATTACACAGAAAGTTATTTCTTTTTGTTCATGGGAATGGAGTGGGTGAGTTTCATGGCTGTCTGTATTCTCGATTCTTTTTGTGTCAGTGCAAGAATTTTGCTTCGAAATGAGTTATACTTCTTATAGCTCATTAATAATTATTTATGTAATTTTCTTCCGACGGGAATCTTTGTTGACGGGGCATTTCATTAGGAAATTGATTCGCCTTTCTACATACGGCTTTTTTTTCTTAACATCCACTAAAATGACATAATGGCGTTGAACGTCATCGCAGCTAACTGGTACCACGAGAGACACAGCACGCGTTACTTCTGCGCATGCGCAGTCCCGTTCTTCCACCTCGCGTTGGGGTTGCTTCGGTTGCCAGCTATGGGCCACTAGTAGCACTTGCTTGGAGGCCCGCAATTCACGGCGATGCTGCAGGACCATCAATGGCTGCCAACTGATGGCGTTGCCACCAACGGACCACTACCATGCCGTGACCGGCATATTTCAGCCAGAAGTGACCCATCACTGCCAGCTGGTGACCAAGAGTTTCCTAACACTTGTGTTTTTGCTGGGATGAAATGCCCATCTGTGTCGCCTGATCTTAATCCCACGGAAAATGTGTGGAGTATTCTAGCAAGGGCGGTGTACGGAAACGCAAAGCAGCATACGAATATTATCGAACTAAAGGCAGCAATATTTTGTAAACAGACTAGGAAGTATTATAAAGATTAGTACATTCCATACCTGATAGAATTTTGCATTAATTAAGAACTCTGGTGGATATACTGGCTATTAAGTCATGTGGTGATATCATTTTGAAAAACTTTTGTTTTGGCAAAATGTAAAAAAAACATATTCCTTTTTTGCCTTCGAAATGGTTTTTTACGTTGTCATCTGTATTTATTGAATAAATGGTTCGTTCTTTTCAATAAGATGACCTTTGTGTAATGTTCATTGTTTTTCACTTCCTTATGCTTGAAATAGTAGGTGGTTATATCATTACGAAACGCAGTGTACTTTGATAATCTAAATGTGCCCTTAGAAACAGCTCTAAATTTTGGGGTGGTGCAGTAAATTTTTTAAGAAGCTACCATTCCAGTTCACAAGTTTGCTATCACCTAATCGTCTCCTTGTAAAGAAAAAAAGGGGGTGGTGGTGGTAAGGATCAACTCTTAAAGCAACTGGTCCCAGCAAACACAGTCTTGCTGGGCTAACAATGGCCCAGCACTATGTTGCCCTGCCGAACCGTCAATGAAATGTCCGGGGGCCAACAGAAGGGCCAGCAGTTCTTGCCAACAGTTGGCAGCCCCCCATCAGTTGTCATATGCCACAACAGAGCTATCAGTTATCCATCACAGACAGGAGCTGACACAAGTGACCCTTCAGCGGCCATGCAAGCATGTGTCAGAAATGATGGCTAGCCTAATGTGGTCCACTAGTTTCCCGCCAGTGGCAGCTAGCAATCACGTGACGTAACTGATGGCTTGCCGAATCTTGTCCGCCAATTTCCCAGTAGTAGCCATAAAAAAAATATATATATAAATCAAGGATAGCCGTGATTTCCCAAAGCTACAACTTTTTTCCCCTTTACGGAAACTACTGAATTAAAGTACTGCGCCGGGGAGATTTTCTCAACAGACCCGAAAAACGCCAGTTTGGATCTGAACCAGGGCTGGTGGTGTGGGAGGCGAGCTCTCTACCGACGGGACTATTTGCCACGCACGAGCGGGGGCTTGAAGTTGAGTCTCTTTCTTGCGGAATGTGTAATCGAATGTTTGTCTTTAATTTTACAATATTGCGAGGTATTTTTCATAAATGTCAGTTTCATACAATTCATAAATTTATTTTTTCAAAGTAACGATAGTTTTTTTATTTTTTTTTACCTTAAGGAAATTTCACTCATTTTTAAGGAGTGTACCAACTTAAAGGCGCTTTCCAAAGTTTTGTGCTGTCCTTGTCGTTGTTGGAAATAAAATTATTTAAAATAAATTTAGTCCAACATGCACGTGCATAGATAGCCCCAGGGGATATAGGGGGGTCGGAAAAGTTGAAGGGTCAGTTCCCAAGGAGGGAGCGAAGTGACGTTCCCCGGACGGATTAGATGAATTCCAGACTGGTCAAGTGACCTTGGCATCCGCGGACAAGGTGAAGCTCAGAAGGTCTTCACTGGTCACGAGGAGTTGAGTTCGAGGAGCAGCGAAACACAGACGTGGATAGCGGATCGTCGAGCAATGTGACGAGAGATAGATGAAGTACTGCCAGCGATGACAATTGGATAAAGATTGGGATTGAAAACCTGAAAGACATATGGAAATACCAGTTAAGTTATTTTTCCTTTTCCCTGTTATTGCATGTACTTGCTTAAATTTATGCATAAACCTACTTAGAGCACGTGGCGTGTGTATTGGTCATGATCAAACAATGAAAACCCAGTTAGCTAGGTAAAACATTTAAGTAAAGCATAGGAGAAAAGGAACTAGAAGTAAAATGAATCACTAAGCTTTGCACTTATATATATAGATAGATGTATGCAGAAATGATCGGAGACGTTATAGAGAAAAATCGGAATAATAGTAAATTTTATGTGTAAGGTATTGCTAACGGCTGCACCCACGCACGTGGTACCTTAGTGTTCCTAAATCTCACGTATTAAACCATTTTTATTACTTCCACATAAGACTCCTGTTTGTTTTCCTTATAACCACATAAGACATAAGTTAAGGTATGTGTAAGTTAAAATATGTGTTTATGTTTCTAATTTCTTTCACGAGCGGCACCTTTATTCCCCCACCATTCCAGTGACGGGATAAAGGTGAATCACAACGCCGTGCTTTATTATATGCCAGTACATATAAGGGGCACGTTTTTGTCCATATACGATCACTGTAGAACAAAAGTCCCATAGTTATAAAAAGGCACGATAAAGTAAATTTAATCGGTAAATGATCTGTAACTGATGCACCTATAATTGGTTCATAATAATAAATATAACAATAAAATTAACACCTTGTATTTAACATTGATGACAGTAACACGTGTTCCAATGAATAGCATCAACACGTGTTCCATTGTTCATAACTTTAACACGTGTTTTGTATTAGAATGTAACGTTGGTACAGATTAACGTTTGAAGATTTATGGTGAATTGTTTCATAAAGTATATAACTATGGTGAATTGGTATGAGCTAAATATTTGTTTATAACATATGATTATTCCTATGATTATAACGTTTCAAATAAAAGATATAACATCGTCTTGAAAGGCAATTGTTCAATTAATATATTTAGTCGTTCATGTCACATTCTGTTACATTTTTAACGTTGTATCTTTCCTTTCCGTTGTCTGAAGCTACATTTGTTTTAAAGAGGAAGGATATTTTATTTTACTTCTCGTTATTTTTATTTTTAGAAGCGAAAGAAGCGAATTCCTCCAGTCTTGTGTATTCAACTCAGGGATGACTACATTATATCCACATAGCGTTGCTTTTTTTTTCTTCTTCTTCTTTCAAATAATTGATAAATTTTGTACGCGTATAATTATTATTATTATTATTTTTCAACAAACGCTTTTTTAATTGTTTTCCAGGACTGTTGCTTCAAGCGGTTTCAAATTATTTCTTGTTATTCATGGGAATGGAGTGATTGTATTTCAAGGCTGTAATCTAGTAATTCATGGCTTAATCTGATATCTTCGTCGACTTAGCATTTCATTAGGAAATTAATTAGCCTCTCTAACATATGGCTTTTTCCCCCCTTAACAACCAGTAAAATAACAGGATACCGATTGCGTCGTCTTCAACTAACTGGTACCACGAGAGACACAGCACGTGTTGCTTCTACGCATGCGCAGTCCCGTTGCATCTACCTGGTGTTGGGGTTTCATCTGTTCCCAGCTACGGGTCACTAGTGGCATTTGCTTGGTGGCCCACAATTCACGGCGATGCTGCAGGGGCATCAATGGCTCGCCAACTGATGGCGCTGCCACCAACGGACCGCTACCGGGCCGTGAGCGGCAGATTTCAGCCAGCAGTTTCCCAACACTTGTGTTTTTGCTGGGGTGAAACAGGAAATTCGTCTGTTCGTCCAAAAGAGTAAGGACAGAGAAAAAAAAATGGCTAAGGAGCAACCGTTAAAGTTACTGGCGTAGCAATGAAGGATGCAGAAAATTTACAGGGGATATAAAAATGAAAATTAAATGTACGAAAATGAAATTGTCATGTGTAGGGAATAACGAATGTATATAACACGTAGATTTTACTTCTGAACCCTGAGCAAGATTAAAGTGCGGCGACAAAACACGAGGAAACCATCAAAATATAAGCCATTGTGGTAAAAATGTATAAAGGTATTACAGATTGCAGAGAGTAAGGTATAATAAAATTTAATTGAATAAACTTCCGATCCCCACCCCACTCCTAATATCTATGACTGTGTGCCAGATTTGCGCTGACACCGTAAGTCATGGGCACTTTTATGTGGATATATGTATTATCAAAACAGTGGCGCACACAGAATTTCTCCTAGGGTAGAGTCCAAGATCTCCGCGGAAAAAAAAAGTGCGTCATATTAATGAATTTATGTATTGTTTTAGGTGAATGTTGGCATAAATGAGCCCTGATAAGCACACAAGTTAAAAAAAAAAATACTCTTTTGAATAAGTAAGAGAAATTTGATATTCATTATAAAACGGTAAGACGTACAAAAAATAACGATCGTTAAGAAAATTAAAACTAAACCGTACAGAAAAATATTGATCACAACGTTTAGCTGTAGTCATAGTGAGGTATTTTAAAGGAACATTATTTGTTTTCTTGATCCGTAATGAATGAAGGACAACGATGTTTGCGGGGAGAGTCCGAACCAGTCGAATTCCCGTGTGTACGCCAAATTTGGAACTGAAAGCTTTCTGTTGGCATTTGAATAAAATAAACCAACAATATTGTTTATATGCAAACACTCTTGTAATGGCAAAGCGACATTACCACATTTTCAGAACATCGCTGGGTTAAAAAAAATAAATAAAAATAAATCTCTATTTCACTTATTTATGCGTGCTTTAAAAATACATCAAGGAAAACCATTCAGTCCATATATCGAATATTATTCGTATGTTTTTATGGATTCCGTGTGGTAGTTCTTTTTTTGCATCATCCTTCATATACCAAATTTTTTTCGTATGCAACCAGCTTCATTCATGACATTGTATCGAACTACTTAAAAGTACACTGAAGGCAAAGCGACCGGCGTTTGTGCAAGAGCTTTTGAGAACGAGAAAGAATGAAGCTCAGATACGTCAGCCACCTCACGAAGGGCCCGAAAACCGTAATGTCAACAACGCAGCTGAGTCGAGCTCCACCACGGAGGAGTACTTCCCCCCGGAGCGCCCCTTTAACCCTCCCAGCATCGAACCAATCACGTGTGTTCCCGCTCACGGGGCTGAGGGCTCTGCGTTCGCCACGCCATGCAGCAGGCAGCCAGATGCCAGATCACAGTCAGCCTTGGAAGGTCGTGGATAGCGTACGTGGCTTTCGGAACCCATATAATTTATTGATTCCAGACTCCATTGTACGTCGCCGGAGCACTGACGTTTGTCAGATTCAACCAAACACGTGTCTTGAAAAACGACAGATATGAATAAATCGACATCGTTCGGTTTATGCAGTTCCGACCCTTGAACTATAAGGCGTGGAATTCTCAAGGATACTGGGCGATCGGGCCTCTTGATTGTTCGCCTGACGGCGGCAGTGTGCGAGTTGTTAACGCTGAAATCACGTGGCCGAACGAACAGACGAACTTGTATTCGCAAAACTGCTTCATCCTAAAAAAGAAAAAAACTGGCTGCCAAGGTATTTCCGTTGACAGGTTTAGAAAGGTGAAATATACTGGCACAATCTTATCTTGGCTGAGTGGCAAAACAAATTGTGAACTTCCCTTTCAATATCAGTGTTGCTTCGTTTTTGCGTCTTACGTCTCTCACAGTGCCTGCTTACGACAACCGCATGGTTACTTAGGATTATCTCAAAATTAGAAACGTGAGGGAATGTCATTTTCGTGAACTATGGAACTCGTAAAACTCATATAATTGTTGTAAGATGTTTCTACTGCCTTTCACTGAACTTTTGTTACCGTGAGTGATATTCTGATTGATAATTTCCAAACCATTAAGTCCGTTTACGAGTATAGCAGCAGTGGAGAACGAGCGACTCTCTCTCTCTTAAACAAACAGTGCCTTTGAGTGGACGGAGTGGCAGTTTGAAGTGGAATGTGGCGAAATGACTTGTGTGTTGGTGAATGCAGGCCTCTGGGCGCGTTCATCGGCTCATCTTCGAGGCGCGTGCGCCGATAACAGCATCGAAGCATAAATTTCTCTCGCGGACCAAGAGAGTTACCATTCGGTGGAATGGTGCCTACCCTAGTGCAGGTTTGTGTGTTGATGACTGCTGTGCTACTGGGGTATGTGAGGGCGTCATTCAACATATACTTGAGGCCCCCAGAGGTCAAAAGACTTTTGGGTAAGTAACGTTACTTTTCTCCAATAAAGCGATTTAACTGAATTGTTTGGGTAACTAAATACTGCACATGCTATAAAATCTGCGTAGAATTACATTACATGTGTTCCAGATCAAATTTTTTTGTAACGTATTCTGCTGTTTCTAAACTATTAATTTTCCTAATCAATCGCACGGTACAAAATTAACGAAGTACTTGCGTCAGCACCGTGTTAGAGCACTGTAAAATCAGTAAGCATTTTTTTAACGTGTGCGAAAATGCGCACTTCCTGCATTTTTTTTTCTCTTTGGTTTTAATACAAAAGAGAATTGTGTTAACCAGTTCATGCCCTTAATTGGTGTATCATTAGTAGTAACCGCAAGTTTTACTTTTAATGCTTTTTGACTCGTAAATTGAAGTCAAAATTTCAGACAGCATTTGAATTACAGTACCGATGATTAGGTAGTTTTTTTGCCGCCCCTGTGTCCCTGCATTCTGAACTGATCTTTCGTCCAAGATGGGTCTGGGTTCGAATACCGGGGAGGCGTGAATTTTGTGTTTGTCTTACGGCACTGGCTATGGCAGGAACCAGTGAACTTAAATTAGGGACCGACGACTGCTCACAGCCCATTGAGTTGCTCACGGTGGTCGTTGAACCCCCTCCCCCACCAAAAAAGTTAGTTTTTCTTGCAATATCATTTCAAAGTGTGTTCTTGTTCAACCTCTTATCTTTCGAAATGCTACACAAGACCAAACAAAAATGCAGATGATTATAGACCTGCTTTCGTAGCACATGTTCATGGTAAGGGAAAATTCAGTGACAGCAATTTATTTAGCAAAGAGAAAGGGAAGCTGTAGTATTGAAGGAAGCAAAAAATTACCGATTTTTTGACACTGGAAGAAGAGAACGTTCTTGTGGGAATATATATCGTCGTTCCAGTGAATGACCCGGTTTTCGTAGCATGGCGTTCCGATCATCAGACCCAGGGGCATGGCCAGTCATTGGCACTGTTTCCCCGTACACAATTTTCAAGGTAAATCAATGAATGATTAGCTATAGCGGACACATTTCCAAACATGGAACCCGCAGTCTGCGAATGCTGTTGATTCACAGTGATAACGGTTTGGACAGAAGTTTGCGATACCGTATTCTGAAGGTCAAAGTGCGAATATTTTCTTTCTTTTGCGTTTTGAAAGTGGTGATCAAACGTGATTGTTTTCTCCTTATTTCGTACCTGTTAACTTCAGTGCAGCACACTTTAAAGTATAAATATTCGTTCTTCGTAGAAATGTGTTGTAGAAACAGCCTCGGAGATTAGTGTTGAAATGTACATATCGTGAAAATTAACATAGTTTTCCTACACAAAACGGATAATGATGTAGTGGTTTTTTTTTAGAAGCAAACAGAATTTGCTTTCTGTCAGATTTCAGAAATATGAGATCTTACTGATAATATCATATTTCTGTCATCCAAATTTAAATGAAATCCGAATATTGCCATATTTTGACCTTTCCTGACGGTTTTTACCGGTCAGGAAAGGCCAAAATATGGGAGCAGTGTTCTGTATTCAAGCTTCCGTGTTCAAGAAATTTCATATATAACCCGTGTTCAGTTGGGGGGACATAAGATAACTTCTGTTTCGTTTAATTTTTCGTAGCGATTTTGTCTCGAAACCTATTACAACAGTTGCATGCTGTTTTATTTAGGTAAAACTTGGATGTTTTGTTTTGGTAACAGTTGGATGTTGTTTTCTTTAGGTAATTTTTTTCGGTAATTGTTTTGTGTTGGGTTTATTGCCGTTTTGTTTAGGTAACAAAACGTAAATGTCTGCCAATTTCTTACACCAAGCAGCAGAGCCGGAAAATTATATTGCCCAATGTAAAAATTCTGTCCGGGCATGCATTTTTTCCCCCGACATGCCTGATCAAGCATGTAAAAAATCTGGCTCTCCGCAGAATTGAAAGTTTAAAAAAAAAGTTTTTGCTTTTGTTTCCCAGTCAATTTTCTTATTACTCAGACTCACTCTCTGCGTTTTTAATAAAATGAATGAGGTGTGTTTTGAGAAATTAAAGGTCAAATGGATAACCTTGAAAACTAAATTGCACATAATATTATGATTGTGGGATATCTCAAAGGAAAGCTCATGTAATAAGTTTTCAAATGGACTCGATATGAGCTCTGTTGACCAATTAGGTCTGCAAATTGTCATTTGTAATAGACATGCTGGACAAAAAGAAAATGCCTTTTTTTTTTGTAAATTTCAAAGTCCTATAACTGTAGAAGTAGTATATGTAAGAGGCTGAAATTTTGTACTGATTAGTTTCTTTATAAAACCTACAAATTAAAGGGGTTCAGGTCAAAAATGTTACTTTTTTTTTAGCTGATTTGGCATGGAATAACGTATAGGCGAGTTCATATTTCAATGAACAATTTATGAAATGCAGTGAAATATCTGCTAGTTCAAATTTCATTGCTGGGCTACAATTTAAAAGTACTTCGTTTCATATATTTCTGAAATGTTTAGAAAAATAGTACAGTAACGTAATAGGGCGTACAATTTTGGTTCGGGCATGTATTTTTTGGACACATGCCCGATTAGGCATGTTACAGTTTTGAAAATTTTCTTGCCCTCCAGAGCAGTAATACAATAACTGGGGAAGGACAAAATATTAAATACCCTTTATGCGTGGATTGTTTTAAGGAATTTTCTGAAGCTGCACCTGGGGAAGTAAATGGACTACTGCGTGAATAACACCTCTCGCTTTTGGTTAGCTACTATAATTGTTGTGCAAGTGGTCAAATTCCAGGTGAGATATTAATGTTTCCACCAACATGGAACTCATTCTTCTGGAACCAGCTACTTGTGGCTGTTTTTTTTTTTTTTTTTTGATTGGAGGTTTAACGACCACCGTGAGCAACTCAATGGGCTATAAGCAATCGCCCGTCTCTAATTTAAGGTCACTGGTTCCAGGGAAGGGAGAGAACCAGTGCCGTAAGACAAGTACAACATCCATGCCTCACCGGGATTCGAACCCGGACCCCGTTCAAACGATTGATCAGAGGCCATCGCTTAGACCACTGCGCCACCGGCCTTGTGGCTGTTTTCTGATACCCTTGGTAATTAATTATGAAAATCTTTCAACACATAAAAGGTAGTAACATTAAATAAAGGAAAAGCTTAAATTGATACAGAACACTCACCTCGTTCGATTTGTATTTGAAATGCGCAGAACTGCTATTTAAGGTAAAAAATAAAGATCCAAAATATATGTGTGGAAGTTTTGAACCCCATGCTCCCCCCGCTTCCCCGGGCATAGTAATCACTATATTTTGTAGCAAAAATTGTTAGACCTTTTTATTACGTTTTCTCGGGCTTTTAACTGTATTTATTTGATTATTCTGTTATCACATTCTTGTATTCCATACCTGGTGCAGCTAGACTATGTCTGGTGCATCTCTCTCTTTGATTTTGACCTCCTTACATTTAAATTTATTTTGTTACATTTGTTTAACTTGACGCAAATTTTTATGACCATTTTTCGCTTAAAGCGGAAGCAGTCGGTTATGTTCAACCATAAACACTTTGGCATTATTATCGCAAGTTACTCCAGCAGCAGGATTCTTCATCATATTTAGAAAATAATTTCTAAACTTTTTTCACTTGATTCCTGAGAAGTGATGTTCTCTAATGACTGTTTTCTGGAGCGGGGTGGTTCCTGTTGAATTTAGGCTGATGAATAACTGATTTTAAATATGCCTATTTTGTTAAAATTTAGGAGCACGTTGTTTGCTTCTGGGAGAAAAAAAGTCTTAAAATTAGCTCAACTCATGGAAACGTAAGGTTCTTTCATCCCTAATATGGGAGTTACTCGCCCAATAGAAGCAGAGAAAATAAAATAAAATCCTTACCCTATTCTTGGATTTAAGCCATCAACCTTCTGTCCATCACCTTGGGTCTCCAGAAATGCACAGAGTGGTTCAATAGTTTTTAAACTAGTTGCATAGGAACTTGATAAATCATTTTCAGTTATGTGGAATTTAGAACGATAATGCTGCTGTTTAATTTCGGAAGATCCCAGGGATTCCGTAAAATCATGCGAAAAAGGTAAACGGCTTAACACAAATGACCAAAAACGCCCATACTAAGCGGCTGTTGTTTACTGCCGCCTTTTTCTTTTCTCTCTCTTTTCATCATTTGGGTCCTTTTCGAGATCGACGCAAAACTGAAGAGAAATTTTTGGGGATTAGTGGGAAGAGAGGGGGCTTGTTTTATCTTTGGAGACGGTATTTCATCTTCCAGAAGTTTCGATAATGGAAGTTAAACGTGATGGAGGTTTTACCCGCAATGCGAAGTTTTCGTGCGCGATGGAGGGGGGATCCATATTGTTCCGCATGCTAGGTCAGATGACCAGAAACAGGCACGAGTTGAGTACGCAAAAGAAGACATCCTGGAGACTGCAGAAACAATGTCAAATTTTCTTGGAAGCATTGTGGCAGGTGACGAGACGTGTTTACGTTTTGATCCTGAATCAACGAAGCGTTACAGTGCTCAGTGGAAGTAGCCACAGTCACCCAAAGAAAAGATCAGGTAACAGAAGTCCAAAATCAAGACACTGCTTGTGTGCTTTTACGACAGCCAGGAAATTCTTAATTACGAATTCATTGCTGAAGTACAACTATCAGTGGCAGTGCTTACACAGGGCTCGCAAAATATCTGAAAAGTTACATGCCATGTGCAGAAATTATTTACCTGCCCAGTTAGTAAGAGCTGGATGGCTAGGAAAATTTATCTTTTAAGATAACAAATCAGAACCTTCATTTTTTTAAGTTAAATGATATGAACTTTTTTGCGTTTCCGTTTTAAGAGTACAGATTTGAAATGAATACAGATTCAATATGTTCAATGCCCAAAAGCGTGTATCTCAGGTTTTTAGATGCTGCTGAAATCGGTATGATAATGAAATTGGTATGATAATGAAATTGGTATTTGAGAAATTTAATGATTCTGCCATGTTCTTTCATTAAAGTTTTTGCTCTTTGTCACTAAACAGCGAAGGCTAGTTCCATCAGAAGCATGCATACCGTCGCTGACTATAAGCAACATTTGGCTCCAATTTCTGGACCTAGAGCATACATAATAAGTGATATTCTTCTGTCCTCGGCACTCTGTAACGATAATACAACTTCCGGTGATTAGCAAATGAAATGAAACATAACATGCAATGACTGTCTTTTTTTATTTTATTTTTTATTTGTTAGTAGAAAATTCTGTTCCGAAATTTGCGATGACTGTCTTTTCTTCTTTTAGTAGGAAATTCTGTTCCGAACTTTTGAATTTTAAAATTTGATTGCCCGGTCCGGGCAACTAGATTTTTTATTTACCTGCCCAGGCCAATAAATTTACATGCCCCGGACATCTAGGGCACGGTATGTTTCAACCCCTGTTGCACATCCATTTTGGAACGATTGTGGAAGAGGATTGTTTGTGTCAGGCGTTAATACAAAAACTTTCAATGGTTCCTTCTTCGCGATAACGCACCCGCACACAGAGCACTCAGTGTACAGCAATTTCCGGCACGAAAACAAGTGTGTGTACCCAAGCATTACCCATATTCTCCATATTTGTCACCGTGTGACTACTTTCTATTCCCTAAATTAAAGCTGCCTTTAAAAGGAAAAGTTTCTTAAGACATACAAAGAACCGTGACATCAGCTTTTCACTCCATTCCAAAAATTGACTTCTGCAAATGCTTCCTTTCGTTGGCTAATGCTTGTATTTACGCGGAAGAAATGTACTTCGAATCAAATATATTCACATACGTTTTCCTTCTTTTCCATTAAAAAAAAAATCATTCTTATTATTAACCGTGTCTCTGTATACGTTAAAATTTGAATTTCAGATTATCAAAAATGCTCTGTTCTTTAATTCCTTTATGCGTAACCCGTTATGTTACAACTTAGAGAGAATTGAGACAGCGTTGTTGTGTTCCTTCTTGGTGCAGCCAAAGTGGATCCTTGATCCCATCAGAAAACTGCACGCTGTTTACTTTCGGACTGGATGAAAAACCAGTTTCCCATTTCATGACTCACACACACACATGCGCTATTTAGATAAATCTCTGGGGCGTTACTTTACGCCTCCACTATTTCGTGGCGTAGTAAAATAGAATCTTAAATGCATCATCAATATTCAACATTCTGGTTTCAAATGGATACATTCAGGACCCGCAAAAAAAAAAAAAAAAAAAAAAAAAAAGAGCTGTTACTTCATGAGTTCCACATTGAAGCAATTGTCCCAGATTCTTAGTTGTGAGGATTTTAATTAATCTACAGTCATTTGCAAAAGAAGACAACCTGTTGGCATTAGGAGATTTCTTCCGATTGCGTCAGCTACTGTCTGTATTACTCAACTTGCTGTCAGTATTGCATTATCCTACATCGGCAGCTGTTGATAGAGTTGGGGGAAACGTGCGAGTGTCAGTTTGTTTCCGGTTTTCATGCTGAGAGGTATTGTACTTATTTTCTATATAGCGAAAAATGGGCAAAAAAGCGTCATTAATTAAGCGTTACTCAGAGGGCACAAATAGTAACTTTATATCGTGAACGACACCCCGAACGTGAGATAAGCAGAAAAGTGAATGTGAGCGAGACTGCTATTCATAATACTGTTATGAAATATCGATATACAGGAAAATTAAGCAACCAAAAGAGACGTCCACGGAAAACAATCCCACGTGATGTCGATACCATAAGGCGAATAATTATACGTTCTCCGAGTTGTTCGTACAAGAAAATCAAGGTCTTTCTGCATTCAAAAGGGTTTGATATTGCCAGCACTGTTTCCCGACGTCTTAGTAAAGATTTTGGATTAAAGTCTATAAACCTGGACTAAACCCTATCGTGAAAAAGAAGAGACCCCGTTTGCGAAGCGTCATCAGTCGTGGACTACTGAAAATTGTAACTAAGCTCTTTTCTCCGATGAATCAACTGTGCGACAATTTGAATCACCTGAAGCACATATTCGACGGCCAAAAGGCAAAAGGTTTGATGAAAAATACACCGTTAACACCGTGAGACATCCGCCTAGTCAGATGATATGGGGTGCTATGTCAGCATCCGGTACTACTTCATTATCCTTCTTGCCGACAGGCACAACCACGACTGGTCCTTTTTATTTGGAAATGTTACCTGAGAAGTTGTTAACTCATATGCAAGTGCACAGATGCACAATCTTTATGCATGATGGTGCTCCATGTCACAGATCAAACAGAGTAAAGGGCTATTGCAGAGGAAAAGCATAACTGCGCTTGACTGGCCCGTTAATAGTCTCAACCTTAACCCCATCGAAAATTTGTGGACCATTTTAAAAGACAAGGTAGCAGACAAACAGCCATCAAATCCCCAAGCTTTGATTGACGCGACAAAGTACGTGTGTTGCAAAGACATTTCAAAGTGACTACTACATATCCCTCATTGAGAGTATGTCACATCATATTCTGTCCGTTATAAAAAACAAAGGTGGCAACACAAAGTTCGCATTTCGGTCTGTTTATGTTCTAAAGAATGTAAGTATTCATCTGTGGTGTCATTTTTTCAAATATCTCTGACTAGTAATTAGTTGTTTCTTTGAAAAACTTAATTTTCAATGAATTGGGTCTTAAGCTTTTGCAAATGACTGTAGAATCAGGATTTATAGGCTTTATGATTTTTGCAATGCGATAAAATATATTATAATTTGTAACGCTTTTTTTTCTTTCGCTACCAACTCGACTTTAAATAAATCATTATTAAGGAACGACTTATACTCCTTTAAAGCATAAAATGTACAATGATATTTAACATTTTGAAATTTCGTTTATGCGTTTTTAGGCCATTCTCTAGAAAAACGTGTAACCGAGGTTTCACTATGTTTCCCACAGAAAACCCAAACTCAAATTAAATGTGTGTGCGTGCGCGTATGTGATGCGTTTTAGAAAAATGATGGCACTGTAAACTCTGCTCATACTTCTAGGTGGGCAATAAAAAAACCTAAAAAAATGAAGGACTTCTAAAGAAACATTCGGAAAAACCGTTTGTTTTGTATGAAGAAAAAATTCTTTATCTGCGGTCGTCGAGAATTAGTTTTGCTACCTGATTAATGTGAATTTCTCATTTTTAGCTATAAGAATTAAAAATTAAAAACTGCAAAATTTTGTGAAAACTGTTGAGTATCAAAACTGCACAAGATTAACAAGCCAGACTTCGAGGCTGTTAATTTTCCGGAGGAAAGGGGAACCAGCATTGTGGGAATGGCTTTCAAAGGATTATGCACAGGGAAGATTGGTGCAGGATTTTATTTCCTGAGTTTCACTGTTAAGGATCCATTAACGCTTTCTATGGGGAGATAAGGGATCTGCACCTTCACGGCGGGGGAGGGGGCTACTTGACATGGCGTAGGCTGGTGATTAATGCAAAAGTTCATGGCTTTTTCAGTTGCATACCCTCCTCACATACATCCTTTTCTCTTCCGAGTACTGTCACTTCGCGGAATTCTACTTTCCTTGCCTTCTGAATTGTTTTCCACTAACTGGTACACCAATTCATATGAAATTTGACATTGATTTTCTATTTACGTCTTTCGTTTCTTGTCTTTTTTTCCCTCAGTAAGAAGGAAAGTAAATACCGAAATGAACTATGAAATTTTTGCTCGTTAGTGCTGCATGAATTAGAGGCACATCAGTTGTCCGAATATCCAGTAATATGTATGCCTTCATTTGAAAAAAAGGAATATACGACGGCTGATGTTTGCCAAATTCACTGAAAATTTTCATTCTTCAGAAATTATGGGAAAATATTTAAATTTATTTTGTAATGGATACATCCTTAAATTATAAAAATCGTTAGTAAAGTTGAAGAAATTCTGAGCTACTTAGCATTAGTATATTCCTAGCTGCTAGGGTATAAGTATGGGGACAGTGGACTCACCTAGAGTCTAGCGGTTCTAGTTTCTTAATAATACGAAAGAAAGAGCCCGCATGAAAAAATAAAATGAAAAAAAGAGGGGATGAAGGCTATAGGGGTGGGGTACCCAGGAGTTGCTTTTCGAGGGCGAAGAAACGTAATTAAAAAAGAATCAGTTGCATACAGTCTCACAATTTTTTTCTTTTACGCCTTCCCCAAATATTATTCTTCATCATGAATACGACTAGAATGCTTTTGAAGGAGGGATAAAATCTAAAATGGGGAGTATCGTAATTATTAAGACAATGTGTGAAACTCTTCTTTTTTTTTTTTTTTCTTAAGCGAAGTATTATCTGTATTGGCGTACAATCAATCCTCAGAGCCTAAATTTATAGCCTTTTTTAACAGGCAATCCGTGTATCATACGAGGGAAATTACGGTACTTCTAAAATGATGTCAAAGCACCTAGAAACAGCTTTGTAATTAAGTATGTTACAAGGGAGAAAGTGACATTAAATCCTTGGGATAAACAAATATACTGTACATACAAAGCAAATAGGTATCTGCAAAAAATAACTCTCTGGTACCGCGTGGAGTTTCTCTTTACTTAAGATGACAACGTATTTTACACCATTTCGATCAATATAATGTATAACTTTCTGTAATTTTATATTTCCTTTAGTCGATGTTTTTTTTATATTTTCCTTAGACGATGTTATATTTCCTTAGTCTGTTAGTCTGGATAGTTTGTGTATTTGTACACGTCTCTCGAAATTAAAATTTCATGTTGTTAATGACATCGTTGCTGGTGAATACTTAAAAAGTAATTGCAAGTCACGTTGTGTTATCAAATTTGGTAGTTTCATACCCCGCGCGCTTCCATTAAGGTAGACGTAGAGATTTTGCTGTCTATGCATCCCAATGGAAAAAATTTCGATCTTATTTCCTCAGCGAAGAAAGATTTCCCATACAGCAAAATTAGCTCACTGATGAAAAACATCCTAACTCAAATTGTACAATTGGTGCTTTTTTGCAAAAAAGCTTTCCTGAACTATATTAAAAATCTATAACTTTACTTCGATGTAGTGGTAAGGAAGAGTGGCAGCAAATATAATTACACAGTCGAGTCACATTATTGTAACCACTTCCTACTTTTGACGTCAACAGCAAAGAAGGCATGTGTCGCGAGCTGGCTTGGGTGGTACATAAGGTGTGCTGTCGGCATTCTGAAAACATATCACTCATTGCTGTCAAGGATAAAAGGAGCGATTTATTAGATTTGCAAAAAAGGATGATTATCAGCTTTTGGGCCAAGGGTGGCAATATTTCTGAAACAGCAAAGTTTGTGAACTGTTCGTCTGCTGCTGTAGTCAAAGTGTATCGTGAATGGAGAAATGGCACCATTGCGAATAAGCAACGTGTAAGCTGCGGAGCACCACGTGCCATTGTGTGAGAGGTGAACGTCGGTTTCGAAGGTGCGTGAGGGCCAATCGGCACGCTACAGTGGAGCAACTCACTGGCTGAATGAACCAGGGGGCTATCGGAAGTGTGTTTAAAACGACAGTTCAGCAAACCCTGCTGCGTATGGGGCTCGGATGCAGACGGATGGTCACTGCACCTATGCTAACGAAGGTGCATCGGCAGAAAAGGCTTGCATTTGCACGGCAGTATCAGAATTGGACCTCCGCTGATTGACAAAAGATTGCCTTCTCCGATGAGTCACATTTTCTGCTCCATCGAACGGATGGACGTTGGCGTATAAGGCGAGAAACATCGGAGAACAAACACTCTTCAACCATTGCTGGAAGAACACAAGCTGGTGGGGGCAGCGTCATGGTCTGGAGAATGTTTTAGTGGCATTCCCTGGGTCCACTCATACCTGTGGAAGCCACTATGGACCGAATTCGTTGTGAATCCATCCTTGCAGACCACGTATACCCTTACATGCTGATTGTCTTCCTTGGGGCGGATGGGATCTTCCAGAACGACAATGCGACTTGTCACACAGCTAATTGAAATGCCCGAGAGTGGTTGGAAGAGCACAATGAAGACTTCAATTTACTTCCCTGGGCGCCTGATTCCCCAGACTTCAACCCAATCGAGCATCTGTGGGACCACCCCGATCGTGTTGTTCGCTCTATGGATCCTCCACCACGCACCCTCCAGCAGCAGTCAGCATGGCTCCACATACCTGTGAACACCTTTCAGCACCTTATTGAGTCACTCCCAGCCCGTCTAGCTGCTGTCCTCGCTGCACACAGCGGTTACTCTGGATATTAGCTGGTGATCACAATAATGTGACTTGACCGTGTATATCTGTCGAAGTAAAGTTATTGATTTTTAATATAGTTTAGGAAAGTTTTTTTGCAGAAAACACCGATTGTACATCAGTTTTGAAGTATGGGAAACCATTCTTCGTCAAGGAAAGAGGGTCGAAATTTTTTCGTTGGAAGTATAGGGAGCAAAATCACTAGACGTCCACCTTAAAAAGGCTGATGTGTCGCACAAAATCCTGTGTACGTGTTACAATAACGTTTTTAACTTTTTATTCTGGCGGTGAAAATGTTGAGCATGATGCTAATAACTGAAAATCTTTTGAAACGCGTGTCGTCCGTAGAGCTTCATAAGCTTTTTACGTATGGCTATCCACGTTTCCTCAGCGAATTGCGTAATTTGCAGTTTGCTGTTTTTATTCCATTAATTTTGTTTACTGCGGAGTTTAAGATTTCTCCATTTCATTCAAATTAGTTCTGTCATTTTTGAACAGCTGTAATTTCCGGATTGTTCCTTCCCGCACCACTCCCTGAGAGTGCATTTCCTTTAGGTCAACGTCACAGTCGTATTATCTTTATAGGCACATTTGGATCCTGCCAGGAGGTTCCCGTCTCTGACACATTAAGAATTAGAGGTAATGGCAGCGAAATGGATCGTATATGACCCATTACGGCTTAGGCTATAGTGTAGTTGCCTAGTCTTACAGCAGGTGGCGCATGAAGCAGTTAGAAGAGAAATGATACTGTGGATTTCGCCAAGCTGTCTGTATTGGTCAGAGAGAGTCCCACGCTTAGCCGTATCCAGATTGTTGGGACAGGAAAATCAACGGCAAAAGTGATCTGGGCCTGAGTCATCCATGCCCAAAATCGGGTAGATGGGTTAGTGCCCGAAGAAAATTGGCTATAAAGTATCAAAATATGTCAGAAAGAATCATTTTTACGAAACTTTCATTAAAAAGAAATTACTGCTGTAACGTCACAAGCAGGTGGCTTGTTTGAGACGTGTTTTAGCCCCCCCCTACTCCTTCAGGTTTAATTAAATAATTTGACTTATGGGATTCGATAGACAGCACGCGGTTTTGCAGACGCCAGTGAAAGTAATGTGTGCCATTTTCGTTTTAGGTTTTTATGGATTTCTCCCCCCCCTCGCCCCAAAGCATGAAAACGTTTTTTTCCCCCGCTTCTCTCTCTCTCTCTCTCTTTCAGAAATAGATTCCGCGTGGCGGGATTAAAATCCTTAACTAGATGTTATCCGGCCCGCTTCGAATGGTCAGCAATTACTGATTTTAGTTGGCTTAGCGGCGCCGTTTACGATTGGCCAGCAATAATAGGAAATCATTTGTAAGATTTAGCAATATCAGTGAATCTACTGCTTTCACTGGTACAATACATAAATGATTGCAAAGTCCGTTTCAGCACTTCTTTTGTAAAATAAATGCGTGTTTCATAGTACAGCATTTCCCGATTGCCTGTGGACTCCATATCTCTGCAACTATTAGTCCGAATTGAAAATTATTTTTGCGTTGGAAAGCTTGAAATGCGAGAACGATAATCCTTGTTTTATGTGTTTTTACGATGCATAACTACACTACCAGATGGCGTAAATGCAGATGCTGTCGAATTAAAAATAAATTTTACTCTATATATTTGCTTCTGAATATCCGAATGAGAAAATTCTTTCCTCTTTTCAAAGCCATTTATGACGGAAGACTAGTTTGGGGACAGTTCCTTTTTCAAATAATGAATAGCCGCCCCGGTGGCGCAGTGGTCTAAGCGATGGCCTCTGATCATTCGTCCGTAAGGAGTCCGGGTTCGAATCGCGGTGAGGCATGGATGTTGTGTTTGTCTTACGGAACTGGCTCTCTCCCTTCCCTGGAACCAGTGACCCTAAATTAGGGACGGGCGACTGCTTATAGCCCATTGAGTTGCTCACGGTGGTCGTTAAACCTCCAATCAAAAAAAAAAAATAAAAATAAAATAATGAATAGATTTTTCGCTAGGGGTTGTATAGGTGAATTCCGATTTCCCGCATAACGCAGTTTCCACACGATCGATTAAAAAAATTCTGTTTTCATTGGATGCAGCTCCTAGTAAGAAATGTTTGCTCATAATTTCTAATTTTTATTAAATGAATGGTTCGGCCACTAGGGACATAAGTGTTTATTTTTCTTTCTGATGTATTTGAAGCAAAATCTGCACTTCTGAAAACTCGATTTAAAAAATTCTTTCGTGGACGGATACCATTTACCTCGAAAAACCCTTTAAGAATACCTTTTGCTTTAAAAAATGCATAGTTTTTCCGCCAGGGGACGTTAATGAATGTCTTATTTTTGTCGATATCTCTTTTTCTAAGAGTCTGATTTGAAAAATTCTTTATCGGAGAGCGTATTAGGATCGAAATGTTCTGCATTTGATTTCAAATATTTCTTAATGCACAGGTGTACCACTAGAGGGCGTAAGTTCGCGTTTTCGTTTACAGCGTGTTAGCAGTAATACCTGCGGGACTAAAAGCCCGATTGAAAAAATTATTTTCCGGTCAGGTACCATTGATTATAAAAACATTTTGCGTACATTTCCTTCCCGAGTAAGGCACAATTTCCCCACTGGAGGACTCGAATATTTAATCTGTTTTTCTGGATATCTCTGCTTCTAAATGTCAGATTTAAAAAATTCTAGGAACACCGGACACCATTTGCCTTGTGGAACACTTCAAACTTTCACCTATGGATTTTTTTGTAGTTCACAGTTCTGTTGCTATGTGTTATTTGTGCACTTCTGTTTTTCA
Organism: Macrothele yani; assembly: GCA_039090855.1. Lineage (NCBI taxonomy): Eukaryota > Metazoa > Arthropoda > Arachnida > Araneae > Macrothelidae > Macrothele > Macrothele yani. The sequence goes on from CM077027.1 coordinate 77,599,720, forward strand.
GCTGTAATTATTGTCTCTAAAAACCCTATTAAAAATTTTCTTTTTTTACTGTATCAATTTGCTACAATAATTATGGGGAAGGTTACCCTCTTTAAATAATGTGCAACTTTCCCACTAGGGGTCGTAAATGTCAAAACCTTTCTCTCGCTATCTGCTTCTGGGAGACGTATTTGAAAAAACATTTCTCCTTAGCATGGCTCTGTGAAGAATACTTTTCGCATATTTTCAGCTTTTTGAGTTTGCAAAATTGTTCCGCTAGGAGCCGTAGAGTTATATGTTTCTTTCTATATTTCTTCTTTTAACTGTTCGATTTGAATATCTCTTTGTCTCTGATATATTCTTTCTGCTATGAAGAACTTTTTGTGCACCATTTGTTAATTTTGGTAACATAGTTTTTAGCCGTTGGTGGGAGCTGTTTCTATTTTTGGAATCCGGTTGATTTTTTTTAAAGCGATCCCATTGATTGTGACCAACTTTGAAAAAAAAATTTTTCACGTTTCTTTAAAGGATTCAAAAGACGTGCTCATGACATTCGAAAATTCGGTGTCATCTTTTTCGTTTGACATGTGAACAATCGCAGCATTCACTCTAGGACCAGCGTTCTTTACCATAGTATTAACTGAAGGTCCACGAAAAACCAAAATGTCAATAAAGGATAACCAGCTGTGGCATTCAAACCAGCTACAACCCACGCGATGCTGTCATAGAGTTGTTATCAGTTGTTAAGTCTGTAGTCAAACTTAGTGCAGCGGCGCAGCTGTGGATTGCGGGTTAAAATCGATCAAATGTTTCCTTCTTCTGTTAGTCTGTCTTTCTTCCTTTTCTTTTCTGCATGGTTTTTGAGTTCTGACATCCGTATTTGGAGCATTATTTCATCTACTAGGATTGGGAAAATTTCTTTCAAATCACATCCCCTAACATTGTCCATGCATATTCAAATTTCCAGCTGGGTCTGTTGCTAAAGTTTATGCTTGTATTTAGTGCTATATAACGCCTAAAGGCGTAAAAGTTGTAGGAAATCTTTAATTTTAGAAAATTGTTGATTTCAGGTCTACGAGTTGGCGCAATAATAATCCTAAACGACAAAACGACTGCTTCAAAATGATTTATAGAAGAACGGGCCACCACCACCAATGGACAACCGAAATTTTAAATTGTGTACCAAGAACCAGGAAAAGACTCAAAAGAAGATCGCGTATGAAATGGGTAGATGAAATTCGAAGCTTGCCAAAATGACCTGGAAGAGATTGGCTCAAGACAGACCGTTGTGGAAGAAACTTGGGTGAACCTTCATCCAGCAGTGGATTGATGCTGACAATGATGATGATAATGGTATATATTATTCCTGATGTGCGAGTTATTGACGGAACTTAGCGAAGGGCATACGTTTTCTGATTGGCCAAGCGACTGACTGAGAAAAAGTTACAACCTGTCTTTATTTATTTATATTTATTAGACAATGTTGTGCCGACGTTCAGGTAACATGGATTTATTTATCCATAAATCAGCTCGTACGGTCTTTTTCTCTACCTAGCAAGTGCCGTTTCTTTTATTATGTAGACTTCTTACCATTTATTCTGAACAATGTTGTAAATAATTACCGCTGAGCCCCATAGCAAAAGTTCCTGATCAGGCTGCATTGGATATAACTGGGGACCTTTTCCTCAAAATGAGGAATAACTGGGGACCTTTTCCTCAAAATGAGGAATAACTGGGTACCTTTTCCTCAAAATGAAAAAGTGTTTTAAGTATGTCTATAAATTCTTCCAATCAAAACGGAAAGTAGTATAGTTTTAGGTAATACTTTCTTTCACGAAAAATTATTCAATTTGTTACACTTTTAATGTAGAACTAACAAATCGAAGCTTTTTTTTTTTGGTCCTGAGGGGAGGCGCCCCCCCTGTGGATCCGCCCCTGTTATACGATTGTATAGTGTCGGTAAGTAATTTAGGAAGGTAGAGTATCATACCGTTGTGAAGTGACTTTCTGAATAACCTCATAAAGTGTAACATAATCGGTGTTGAATTGCAAGCATGCGTCTAATCATGAATTTCGTTCTGTTCAAGGACTAAGTTAATTGGTCCAGGTAAATATTTCTTTATCGTGGAATCTTTTATCTCCCATCTACTGATTTTGCGGTGATTTCTGGCATGGAATTTAACATATATGTATATATGTCTGACCCCGTGGCCCAGGCGTTTGCATAAGATGCCGTCCGCAGTCTCACTGGCTAGACATCGTTACGCCTCTTTTTCTGGACAAATTGTCCCTAGAAATTAGGACCTTATTTGTTATACGGTGACACGTTAATTTATTTTGGCGTGCTGGGATTTTCTTTCTTTCTTACGAAAGCACAAGTATATGAATATGTATATTACACTCAGTGGATGATGTATATATATAAAAAAAATAAAATAAGATGAGACGCACAGGATGTTCTCAATTAGTTTTACCCAATCAGCGTGTTGAAATGAAGCAGTTGAAGTTGTGGGCGTGTTATCATAAGCCAGGTGCATTTGCTGCGACTGTCATGTAATTAACTGTGGGTTTCAATAGTAATGCCATATTTAATAACTGGAAATTGCGCCGCATTCTTTCCCAGCGTTTGTGCCATGCTGAGAGTTTTTTAGAATTAATAGGCACACGAAATACTAATGGGCCTAAAGTAATGCAGTATTGACATATGCAAGTCTTGCAGACAGGTAATAACACTCATTATTGCTGGTAAATGATGAGTTAGTTATGTCGAACCGGACTAAGGTTAATTGTAGGGGCGGAGTCGCCATTGCCCGTTTGAAGCGCAAGGTAGTACAAAACACAGAACTCCAAGAAGTTCTGGGTATCCGTCAGACGCTAGAACAAGTCACGGTCGTGGAAAACAAAGCGGAGAACCCGGCCTGTTCGTGATCTGTCTTGGTGGTTGGCGAAAGGGAGCCAGCCGTTCACCTCCAGGATATATCCTTGGGCATGAGGGTGGGGGACCACGAAGAAGTGATGACAGCTAACTGGGACCTCATACAAGAGAGAGGGAGGGTTGCTGGGGGATTACAGTAAGGCCAAGGATGGTCAGACCCCAACCGAATGAGAGGCGGCTGTTTGGTTAAGCGGGAGGGTAAAAACAGGCCGACCTATATGGATGAGTCTGCCTCTGGAAATGCTTCTCCAGTGAGTGAGGAATGTAATGTTGTACTTGGGTTTGTTAATTCATTCTGCTTTGCTTGCTTTTTCGTTTGCTTGTTTTCTTTTAAATTTGAGCAAAGGAAATTAGGCCTGAGAAAATTAATGCCAGTGTTCACTATGGAACACGAAGAATTTACCATGTGTGTTGAAGCTTTAAAAGACAAATGGATGAATTTTCGGTGTTCATGGGAGGGTCAGCTGTTACAGACCTATCGAAATTTAGGAGTTATCATCAACTATACTCGGGGCAAACTTAACCTGTCATTGGAAGGAAGGCTACAGAGTGTATACTTCCACTGCATAAAATAGTTCCGGTCTAAAAGCTCGTACTCCAGCTTCAACTGGCACTTAAAAAGGACACAGATGTTCAATACGTTGCGTGTGTGTGCATTTCAAAAATTCAGATCTCAGTTTCAGCGGCATTTCTAAAAAATACAGATATTCGTGTTTTGGTGACGTCACTGATGTCACAGCATTCTTGTTTGGGTCAGAGTTAAGCTGTCAACCCAGGTGATATTTATTGCTGTGGGGGTGGGGCGTGGGGGGTCATTAGTGGAAGGATGAGGGCGAAAAAGTGTTTCCGAGGGCATTTCACTTTTCTCCCCGTGGTTTCTTCTTCTTGATTGTTGTTTTAAAACACTCTTCTGTCTTTTCGGTTTTTTCGAATGGCATCTGCCGGTCACTCGAGTGTATTTCAGCTGCATAAAGCTGGGAAACCATTACGAAGCTCTGCTAAAGTGATCGTTATGAATGTTTTCACTAAATTGATGGAAAAACATTCGCCGAATAAATCAAATGAATTAACAGTTCTTACGGCAAAACTCACTGGCGTTTCAAGTCGCACCATTGCGAGAATGAAGGTTGAATTTAGTATTGAAGTACCTCAGATCCATCGGCAATTTATTTCTTCAAATTAAAAATACAATTCTCGCTTGGCTTACATAGAACGTTTTCTCGAAATTAGTTTCGAGTTCCCAATTCAGTTCTCAATATAGGCCAAGAAATGGCCATCTTTTCCTTTTGAACTTTTGTGCGCAGTTGCCTTAAACGTGTATGAACCGGCATGAAAATTCAGACAAATGAAAGAGTTCCTTCCCGTCGTTAGGCACTTTGGAAAACTGCCACACATAATTCGGAAACTTGGAAAACTGCCACACATTCAAAGTGTTCCTCGGAGGAACAGCAATTTGTGCCCGGCTGATCAATGAAAAACATGTGGCAATTTTCCAAGTTGCTGAAAGATGTGTGGCAGTTTACAGTGAACCCTAAAATATCATTTACCACAGAGACGGGCTCTTGTCCAGTATTTATGGCAACACGGGGTAGTTAAAAATGCATACACATTTAACGGATGTCTGTTATAAAAAATCTAATCAAGGCCAAATTTTTGAAAGAACGAAATTTTACGCATAACTGATGACATGGTAAAAATACTTTTAATTAAATCCCACAGTTGGTAATCTTCAAGCAGTAAGTATAAATATATGAAATGTATAAAAAAAAAAGGAAAAATATGTGAAAACAAAATTAGGCCACTTAAGACTTCTTCCCGTGTTTAACAAAGATAATTTCATTTTAAAAGTAAGAAAGAAAGAAACGTTTCACATTCTGTAACATCTCAAAAAAAAAAAAAAAAAAGATAGAGAGGGAAATAAACTGCTTGTCTACCGGTCTCCAAAGCGCGCGGGGGTGGGGACGTGGTTAAAATAGAGGGGTTTGGTAAGGGATCACGGTGACAGACAGCCAGCCCTGAGGGCTTGTCGGATAAGCTTTCCGAGTGAAGGTTAATTACACACCATTAGTGCGGAGTAATACTGGGAGTGAAAAGGTCACCATAGCTTCGGCCTCATTGCCAGGATAGCTTTGCCCCGAGTATAGTACGGCCACTGAAAATGCAAGAAATGTAGAATCGTGGAAAGGGACATTCAGTATTCAAGAAATAGCGAAATATAGGTTTGTTTGGTGTCCCGCGGAATACAAACCCAGTCTCAGTTAGAAGATCTGGCATCTTATATTGTATCAGCTCCAACTTCTCAAACCAGCTGACTATAAAAACTATTTTGCATCGGTAAACTTGAAGGCCGTAAAATAAAAGTTAGTCCTGATCGACTAGATGCACATATTTATATATAATCGAGAAAATTATGTTATTAGAAGTTCGCGGTACGTGAGGTAAACAAAGAATTTTCTTGCCCCAATAAACAACTCGTTAATACATACTGTGACGTGCCTGCCCCGCAGGACGCACATGAGATAAAGGCAGATAGCAGTGAGAGCACATATCCGCGTAGCTCAGTTGGGAGAGCGACTTACTCCGGAGTGAGGGATATCGTCTTAGATGCCCGGCGCGAACAAACTTGTTCGTTATATTGACGCCCGGACTTCCAGGATGACCCGGCTGTTAAGTTTCTCGCAACGATGTCATGTTCTTTCCACACGGCGAGACAGGAAAAATAAGAATCCCTTCTTCAGTGCTTCGAAAAAATAAATCAGTGTGATGTTATCGTTCCACACACACCAAATTGTCCGGGATTTCTCAAATGCACGTTTTTGATGGGGTGTTTGTCTACAGCGGCACATGGTCCTGACCGACCCCCTCCTGGGGGGGGGTACGTGACGTGCCTGCTCCGCAGGACGCACACGAGATAAAGGCAGATAGTAGTGAGAGCATATGTCCGTGTAGCGCAGTTGGAAAAGCGACTTACTTCAGAGTGAGGGGTTCCGCACTACGAGAGCACATGTCCGTGTAGCTCGGTTTGGAGAGTGACTTTCTCCGGAGTGAGGAAGGCGCGGACAAACTTGTTCGTTATAATATTATTTAGATTTGAATATCGGAATGATGATCCTTCATTTCGTTTTTTTTTTTTTTTTTTTTTTTACGATGTACAATTTCACCGCTGGAGAGCGTAAATGCAGATGATGTCTAACTCAAAAATACGTTTTATTCCACATATTTGCTTCTAAACATCCGATTGAAAAAATTATTTCATCTTTCGATTCCATTTATGTCCAAGCGTATTTTAGATATAGTTACTTTTTCAAATTACGCATAAATTTTCCGCTAGTGGGCTTAAAAGTAAATTACATTTTACCTGATAACTCTTCTTCTACAACACGGATTTCAAAAAAATTCTTCAGCGAATACACCTCCTGATGAAAAATCGTTTGCATATAATTTCAAATCTTTGGTAAAAGAATCCTTTGGCCACCAGGGGTCGTAAGTGTTAGTTTTTGCTACTGATGTATTTGCCATAAAATCTGAGCCTCCAAAATATCGATTAAAAAAATCTTTCGTGGACTGATGCCACTCACATCGATAAACCTTTTCGGAATATTTTCTTCTTAAAATATTGCACGGTTTCTCCCCAAGGAGCGTAGAAAATATATCTTGCCATATCTCTAAATATAGGAGTCCGATTAGAAAAATTCCTTCTTTGTTGGATATATATAGTGTTTTCCGTGTGACATGTTTTTCATATAATTTCAAAATTTTCAAGTAATTCATAGACTTTCCGCTAGCGGGCGTAAAGGTAAATTGCGTTTCCGCCCTATATCTCTGCTTCTAAATCTCCGATTTGAAAAATTCTTTCTGCACCGGATACAGCTCCTGATGGGAAATCGTTTGCATATAATTTCAAATTTTTGTAAAAAGTGGTTTGGCCACCAGGTGACGTAAGTCTTAATTTCCGCTTCTGATGTATTTGCAGCAAAATATGAGCTTCTAAATTATCGACTGACAAAAAAGTCTTGTGTTGACCGATACTACTCATGTCGACAAACCTTTTAGGAACATTTTCTTCTTGAAATAATGCAGGGTTTTTACGCCAGGGGGCGTAGATGTATATCTTATTTTTGTCAATATCTCTACTTCTAGGAGTCCGATTTGAAAAATTCCTTCTTTGTTGGATAGTGTTTCCGATGCGAAATGTTTCTCATAGATTTAAAATTTTCAAGTAAATCACAGACTTTCCGGTAGGGGGCACAAAGATAAATTGCATTTTCTGCGTTATTTCTGCTTCTAAAACTCCGATTTGAAAAATTCTTCCTGTATCGCATACAAGACCTGATGGAAAATATTTTTCACATAATTTCTAATGTTTGGTAAACAATGGTTTGGCCACCAGGGGGCATAAGTGTTAATTTCTGCTTCTGATGTATTTGTAGCAAAATCTGGGCTCCTCAAAACTTGACTAAATTTCTTTTCTTGGACCGATACCGCTGACATGGAAAAACGTTTTGAGAATACTTTCTTCCTAAAATAATGCCTGTCCACCAGGGGACGTAAAGTCACATCTTATTTTTGTCGATATCTCTGTTTCTAAGAGTCCGATTTGAAAAATTCTTTCTGTGTTGGAGAGCGTTTCCAGTGCGAAATGTTTCTCATATAAATTCATGTTTTTCTTAACGCACAAGTCTGCAACCAGTGGGCGTAATCTCACTATTCCGTTTATAGCAATATCTGAGGGATTAAAAACCCGATTGAAAAACTTTTTCTTCCGTCAGATACTATTGTTTTCCATACCGGTTCCATTGACTTTGAATAGCTTTGATAAATTTAATTTGCCTCAGAACTGAATCAAAAGACGTGCTTATTACACCCAAAAATTCGGTGTCATATTTCTTGTTTTCGGCTTGCGCCACTTTTCATGAAGTTCCTCAACAATTTCTTGATACAATCCTGTTAATGGCGAATGGGAATACGGGCCTTTTTCCAAAACACAGCAGTCCTTAACAACAGCTCTACAACTCTCACGAGTTGTGTTCTTCAAGGTTTATATAGGCAAGCTTGTTTCTGAAACTGTAAAGAATTTTCCAACTATATGAAATAACAAGAAAAATGACGCCGAATTTTCGGGTGTAATAAGCACGTCTTTTGAATCCGTTGTGACGCAAATTAAATTTATCAAAGCTATTCGAAGCCAATGGAACCGGTATGGAAAACAATAGATCTGACGAAAGAAAGAAGATTTTCAATCGGGTTTTTAATCCCTCAGATATTGCTGTAAACGGAATCGTGAGCTTACAAACTCTTAGAAACAGAGATATCGACAAAAATAAGATGTGACTTTACGTCCCCTGGTGGGAAAACCATGCATTATTTTAGGAAGAAAGTATTCTCAAAAGGTTTGTCCATATAAGCGGTATCGGTTCAAAAAAAAAAAAAAAAAAAAAAATTAGTCGAGTTTTCAGGAGCCCAGTTTTGCAACAAATACTTCAGAAGCAGAAATTAACACTTATGACCCCTCGTGGCTAAACCATTATTTACCAAACATTATAAATTATGTGAAAAATATTTCCATCAGGTCTTGTATGCGATACAGGAAGAATTTTTCAAATCGGAGCTATAGGAGCAGAAATAACGCAGAAAACGCAATTTACCTTTGTGCCCCCTAGCGAAAAGTCTATGATTTTATTGAAATTTTTGAATTTATTTTAAAAGCATTTCGCATCGGAAACACTATCCAAAAAAGAAGGAATTTTTCAAATCGTACTCTTAGAAGTAGAGATATTGACAAAAATAAGATATATATATCTACGCCCCTGGCGTAGAAACCATGCATTTTTTCAAGAAGAAAATGTTCCTAAAAGGTTTGTCGACATGAGTAGTATCGGTCACCAAACTACTTTTTTTTTAATCGAGATTTTAGAAGCTCATATTTTGCTGCAAATACAACACAAGCGGAAATTAAGAATTACGCCACCTGGTGGCCAAACCATTTCTTACAAAAATTAGAAATTATGTGCAAACGATTTCCCATCAGGAGTATGCGGTGCAGAAAGAATTTTTCGAATTGGAGATTTAGAAGCAGAGATATAGAGGAAACGCGCATTTACGCCCCTAGCGGAAAGTCTATGAATTACTTGAAAATTTTGAAATTATATGAACCACATGTCACACTAGAAACACTATCAAACAAAGAAGGAATTTTTCAAATCGGACTCCTAGAAGTAGAGATAAAATAAGATACACATCTACGCCCCCCGGCGTAGAAACCATGCACTATTTATTTTAAGAAGAAAATGTTTCTAAAAGGTTTGTTGACATGAGTAGTATCGGTCAACAAACGACGTTTTTTACAATTGAGAATTTAGAAGCTCATATTTTGCTGCAAATACAACAGAAGCGGAAATTAAGATTTACGCCCCCTGGTGGCCAAACTATTTTTTTTACAAAAATTAGAAATTATGTGCAAACGATTCAGGAGCTGTATCAGGAGCTGTATCCGGTGTAGTAAGAATTTTTCAAATTGAAGATTTAGAAGCTGAGATATGGGGGGAAGGGGCAGTTTACCTTTACGCCACCTAGCGGAAAGTCTATGAATTACTTGAAAATTTTGAAATTATATATGAAAAACATGTCACACGGACACATGTGTTTCCAACAAAGAAGGAATTTTTCAAAGCGGGCTCCTGGAAGTAGAGATATTGACAAAAATAAGATGTACATCTACGCCCCCTGGCGGAGAAACTGTGGAATATATTAAGAAGAAAATATTCCAAAAAGGTTTATCGATGTGAGTGGCATCAGCCCACGAAATAATTTTTTCAATCGATATTTTAGAAGCTCCGATTTTATGGCAAATACATCAGAAGCAAAAATGAACACTTACGCCCCCTGGTGACCAAAGTATTCTTTACCAAAAATTTCAAATTATATGCAAAAGATTTCCCATCAGGAGATGCATCCGCTGAAGAAAAAAAATTTCAAATCGGAGTTTTAGAAGAAGAGGTATCGGGAAAAATATATTTTACTTTTACGCTCCCTAGCGGAAAATCTATGCGTAATTTGAAAAAGTAACTATATCTAAAATACTCTTCCACATAAATGGAATCGAAAGATAAAAAAAAATTCAATCGGATGTTTAGAAGCAAATATGTGGAATAAAACATATTTTTGAATTCGACATCATCTGCATTTACGCCCTCTACCGGTGAAATTGTACATGGTAAAAAAAAAAGCGAAATGAAGGATCATCATTTGCATCTTTCAAGCTTCCCAATGCAGAAAGAATTTTTCAAATCGGGCTAATAGTTGCAGAGATATCGTGGGTACAGACGGACGGACGGACAAACCGATAACAGAAGCACGATCTTTTTTACAAAAGACGTGCTAAAAATAGACATCGCCTTATTTATGTGTAGCATTTGATTGATACCTAAGTCAAATAAGACAAAACAAGAAGAGAAAGTGAATGGAGAAGTCAGGCGACGGGGATAATACGGTAACTAAATATTTCAACTGACTTGAGCGACCTCTAAATATAGTCAGATCTGCCTGAAACTTTACAAAAAATATTTTTTTATATGGTAGAATAACATAGGAGGGTCAGACAACTACATTTCAAAACTTCAAAAATAAGGACCACCCTAATATACACTATCTACCAACAAGTAATTGGACACCTGTGATTGCAAAGGAAACGAAGTTTATTCACCTTCAATAGTTGGTGGAGCGTCCACGAGCGGCGATTGCAGCTGCGAAGCTCCGGGACATACTCTCAACCAGGCGTTGTACGACGGCTAGCGGTATTTTCTTCCACTCGGCTGGAGAAGACAGACTGTCAGTTCCTTCACCGATTTCGGACGGTGGGGGTACCCCTTAAGTCGACGCTCCAACTCGTCCCAGAGGTGCTCGATAGGGTTAAGGTCCGGGCTCTGCGCAGGCCAGTCCATTCGATTAACCCCATTGTCACCATACCAAGCCATGGTGGACCTCGCAACATGACAGGTGACATTGTCATCCTGAAAGTAACATGGGTCCACCCCGTAAAACTGCCACAACGTAGGAAGCTCATGGTCATCCAAAATGGTGCAGTAGGTCTCAGCGTTGAGTCTACCAGGAATTGCGACCAAGGGTCCCATGCCATACCAGGAGAAACACCCCCATAGTAAAGATCCAGACTCACGGTCGCCAGGTCGCCACTGACAATAAATTTCATCGTCGTGGCGACTAAAAATGTTTGATTAAATCGCCAATTCTGGCGACCTGTGCGGGGAAAACATTTATTTCATTTAACTTGTATTGTACGGAAATGTTTTTTAACTTGTACGGAAATCGCACGAAATGGCACAAAATTTGAGTTGTACGGAAGTCGGCCATCACCTTTTTCATTCTGCCTAAACAGCAGAAAACAAAAACAAGAAAGTTTATAAAAAAGGCGAGGGCGTCGGTTTTTGATCACAAAGAATGCTCCAAGGCTGATGGTTCATCGTAGAGGATGAAAGCCGGTGGTGGACAGCTCAACTGTCTGCTTCAGAAAAGTCAAACTGGGAGAAATTTTTATTTAAAAAAAAATCTCCAATTTTTTAAATAACTGAATGCAAATTTAACAGTAACCAAGACATGTCAAAATAAACTCCCATGTGAAATTTCGTCAAAATCCGATGAAAACTTTAGAAGTTAGGCATTTTCTTTTTATTATTTTTAATGAATGTTCGCTGAAAGCCTGCATATTCCATAGAAAAATTCTAAAATTCGGAATCGGCATAGTCCGGATTTTCGAGGTTGTACTGTAATAATATTTCCATACCTGCGAACTACTACGGAATGTCCGTAGTTTCTACGGATTTAGTTGGCTGACTACGGACCCTCGCTGTCAAAACTACAGATTCTACGAATTTTCATTTTTTTTTTAATTTTATTGTTTTATGATATGCACGAGATCCTTAAGTGGACTCGCGGAATTCCTCGTTTTTTTTTGTTGTTGTTTTTTTGTCATCATTTAGATCGTTCTCAGTATCAGCGTATAACTGAAGACAATTTGCGGCTGGGTGGGTTGGGGGATTTCCGTCTGGAGACGGTATTTCGTGTCTCAAAACTTTCGAAAACGGTAGTTGAATGGAGTTACAGTAATCGTAATTTTTTTCTCCCGATGTTGCCTTAGTGTAAAGTTTTATTAATAAATATGATTTTATTGCATAAAAGTATTTCAGCGTGAAACTGTAGGCAACAATGTGCGAAAACGGAGGTTAGACGCCGCAAGCATTTCCCCGTAATATCAGACATGATATTCTTCCGCGAAATCGAGGAACTCTGCCTTTTTCGTTATTATTTTGGTCATTCGCGAGATCAATGAACCAGTGAACACAATTGGGTTGGAGGGTGGAGGGGGGGGGGGGGTGTTCGTCGGAGGACGGAATTCCATCTTTACGAAAAGTTCGAAAACGGAAGGTCGACGGAGTTCAGATTTTTTCCGCAATCGTAATTCCTTTTTTCTCGCGATGTTGCCTCTGCCCAGTATAATTGTTAAGTAATATTTAACTGCATAAATATTTGTAATTTAGCTTGAAAATAGCGGGAAAATTTCCAAATCCGGAAGTCGGACCGTGCAAAGATTTCTCCTGTAAGCACATTCGCCTACCCGCGCGATGTTCCCACTCTCCTGCATTGTTTTATTACTTCAGTTTCAACTTTTAAGAATACTATAACTGAAATAGGCAAAATAAAACATACTGATATTATACTAAGCACTTTTATAAAAATAATTTAATATGAAATATACAATTTTTTTTTTCAGTTTGGCCACTGAGTTTTTTTTTTTTTTTTTTTTTTTGTTGCCACTAACAATTTTCGTCTTGGTGCCCAATGTCTACTAGCAAAATTTGTAAGTCTGGATCTTTACCCCATAGCATAATTCCACCACCGCCAAGCTTCACAGTTGGCACAATACATTCCTGCAGGAGGCGTTCTCCAGGCAGACGCCAAACCCAGACGCTGCCATCCGAACGGTAGAGGGTGAACCTTAATTCGTCGCTCCAGAGAACCTGTTTCCACTGTCGACGTTCTTTGCACCACGTTAGCTGAGCAGCGCTATTGGACTTGGTGATCAAAGGCTTGTGGGCGGCAGCACGTCCATGATAACCGAGCAGATGGGCTTCCTTACGGATGGTATTCATCGAAAGAACACTCCCGGATGCCTGTTGAATCTCCTCGCGGATGTGGCCCATCGATTTGGTGCGGTTCTTCCGAATTTCTCTGGCCAGCGCCCGTCGGTCTCTAACTCCCAGTTTTGTAGGTCTGCCGAGTCGGGGCACATTCCGACAGTCACCTCTCATCTTCCACTTGCCAGTCACGTAGGCCACTGTCGATTTTGGGTACTTCAACTCGCTGCATATGTCACGTATGTATCGGCCATTTCTGTGATACCCGACGATTACACCTATCTCGAAATCAGAGAGCTCCGAACTGCGTGGCATCTTGCATGCGACTGGTTGCGTTGTTGTTTCCCACAAGATATTTAACGGCGGCGGCCGTGACGTGTATCAGGACCGCAGATATCGTCGATTGCAGGGGTGTCCAATTACTTGTTGGTAGATAGTGTGTATATATCATCATCATCGACCATTATCATTCCACTGCTGGATGAAGGTCTCCCCAAATTTCTTCCACATTTGTCTGTCTTGGGCCTGTCTCCTCCATGTCACTCCAGCATACTTTCGAATTTCATCCTTCCATCTCCCATGGGGTCTTCTTCTGGGTCTTTTCCTGTCCCTCAGAATCCAGTCTAAAATTTCGGCTGTCCATCGGTGGTCCGTTCTTCTGGCAACATGTCCAGCCCATTGCTATTTCAGTGATTTTACTCTGGTCATGGTGTCGTCCACTCCTGTCATTTTCTTTATCCAGAAGTTCCTCTTCTTATCTTTTCTTTCTTCACCAAGCATGCATCTCTCCATGCTACTTCGAGTTGTCTGCAGTCTTTGCATGTCTTTTTTAGTTAAGGTCCATGTCTCTGTTCCGTACATAAGTACTGGCAGGATGCATTGATTAAACACCTTTCTTTTGGGGCATAATTGGATACTGGTCTTAAAAATTGTACTGTTTTTTCCAAAAGCTCTCCATCCAAGTTTTATTTATACGCCGATTAATTTCTTCATCAATGTGATCCTCACTCGATATCTGCTGCCCAAGATAAATGAAGGAATTGGTTGTCTCAAACTTTTCTCCATCAATCGATAAATCTTTGTTTCTTGTAAAAGCATTGTACATCACTTGTCTTCTGAAACTTCATTTTTAATCCCACTTCTTTACTCTTGTCAGCAAGTTCTTGGATCATACTCTGCAGCTCTTAAGGGGTAGTTGCACAGATGACTACGTCATCAGCAAAACGAAGGTGAGTTAAGTTATCTCCATTAATCTTTATCCCTTTGTTTTCCCAGTTCAATGATTGAAATACATTTTGCAATGTATTGTTAAAGAGCTTGGGAGATATAGTGTCACCTTCTCTCACTCCCGTTCCAATTCTTATTTGTGCTGTATCCTCAAATATCCGAACCTTTGCGCTTGCATTTTCATAGATGTTATTAATAATGCTAATGTATGCAACTTCAGTACCGCAGGATTTCAAAGCCATTGTTACTGCAGATGGTTTCACAGAATCGAAGGCATTTTCATAGTCAATAAAAACCATGCATAATGGGAGTTCATATTATCTTGTTCTTTCAATTAGTTCTCTCAGTACATGGATATGATCTATAGTGCTGTAGCCACTCCTGAATCCAGCTTGTTCTCTTGGTTGGGCCATGTCTAGTGTTACCTTCAAGCGATGTGAAAGAACCTTAGTGAATATTTTATAAACCACTGAAAGGAGGCTGATGGGCCTGTAGTTCCTGAGATCCTCAATGTCACCTTTTTTATGGAGCAAGATCATTGTAGCATTGTTCCAATCCTTGGGAGTCTTCCCTTTATTAAGACATCTGGCGAAAACTTGGGCGAGTACTGTTTCAATTTCTCCACTTTCTTCTTCTATAATGTCCACGGTAATTCCATCTTCTCCTGGACCTCTTCCCCGTTTCATGTTTTTAATTGCATATGTAACTTCTGCAGGGAGGATTGGAGGGACTTTGGCACTGATACCTGTCATAATGTCTGGGACAGATGTATCATCCCTTTCATATAGTTTTGAATAGAAATCTTTCACCCTTGTCAAAATTTCGCTTCTATTACTTGTTACAGTACCATCTTCTTTTCTCAGAGCCATAATCTGTTTTCTTCCCTTACTGAGATGTCCTTTTGCTCTCTTCAGGCTCTGGTTGTTTTCAATTGCTTTCCTCACTAGTTCACAATTGAATTTTCTTATGTCTTCAGTGTTACCTTTTCGCACTGTCTTGCATAGCTCTATATATTCCACGTTGGAAGTTACGTTTCTATTTGCCCTCATCTCCCTTCTCTTTTGCATCAACGTTGGGTATTTCCAGAAATTGTCTTCATATGTAACTTGTTCTTAGTGCCACCTATTTTTGTTGCTATTTCCATAAGAGCTTTGGTGAGTTCTCTGTTAACTTCAGAAATATCCTCTTCTTCTGATGTTAGGCCTTCTAAAACAGAGAATCTGTTCCTCAGTTCCAACTTGAAAGTATTATGGTGCTCTTTTAAGATTGGTTACGTCAATACATTTTGTTTGGCCTATGAGCTTGCCACGTTCCAGTTTAGCGTTGAGGTGCATCTTACATCTCACCAATCTATGGTCACTCCCTGTGTAGAACTTGTTTAGCACACTGCAGTCTTTGATGACGAATTTTTTGTTACACATAATCAAAAATCAATTTCACTTGTCGTCCCATTCGTATGCCTCCATGTCCATTTCCTGTGTGGCCTTTTCTTGAAGAAGGAGTTCAAGATGAAAAACCCTTCTGCCTCTGCAAACTCAACGAGAGTATTTCCACGCTGGTTTCTGTTGCCGTGACCGAATTTACCAACCGAAGTTTCATTCTGTTGCTGTTGCCCTACTTTTGCATTGAAATCACCCATAATGATCTTCAAGTCCGGTTTGCCTTTGTTATTTAGATTCCGAATTTCCTCGTAAAATTTTTCAATTTCTTCGTCAGAGTGACTTGTGGTGGGTGCATAAGCTTGAATAATCTGGGCCTAGTATCTACTCGAGAGTTGGATAACGAGTCGTGCAGCTCTGTCAGAGGAACTTTCAACTTCTACTACTTTATCCTTCAGTTTCTTGTTTATTATAAATCCAACACCACTAGTTCTGCCAGTATCTGTCCCACGATAGTAGAAGAGATGTCCACTTTTCAGTTCAATGAGATCTTCTCCTTTTCTCCTTAGCTCACTTAGCCCGACGATGTCCCGCTTGATCCTTTGTTGTTCCTCTTCCAATTCAAGAAGCCTTGAATCAGAAGATAGGGAGCGTCCGTTGTAAGTAGCCAAGGTCAGCATCAAATGGCAGCCTAGTCCGGTCCTTCTGTGATTCTTTTAACCTGTTTGATTTCCCCTTCTATCTTACCCTCAGGAAGTGTATATAGTTTTATTTCTTTGCCTACTTGTTCTGGCGCTCATTTGTACATAATCATTTCATGACTCTCATTCTCATTCTGTACTCCGAGTGTTTAATAAATGCATATTTAAACCTTAACACCCTCTGCGTTCATGTCGCACTGGTCGCTGCCTTGGCCAAGTACATTCCAGCTGCCGAAGACTGAGGGCCAAACTTTAAGTTGTGGAGTCATTTTGGAGGGGTTTGGCCATAACTCACCACGCTGTCCAAGCGGGTTGGTGAGTGTGAGATAGCATTTCCTCTAATCCCGATGGTATATAGTTGTACCGCTACTGGCGGTCGTCAGAGCTCCTTAAGTGGGAACAGGATGCACCATGAAAAGGCGGGGTTGACATCTGTCAAGGAAAGGCGATATGTTGCGCATCACCTGACCTTGCATCCCTATCTATATACTATATATATATAATAGCTATTTAGAAACAAATTAGTTGTAAAAGCCGCACCTGAAAATTTTGTAATCTGTTACTTTCGACAGATAATATCATAACATGTTTAGATCACTATCCGAACTAGCTGCATATCTTTAAAGTCATTTACCTATAATTTCGTAAACTTATAAGTTATTTCCTATGGCTTTATGACCTATTATAAAAATTAAATGGATGAAGGTATCGGAAATTTCAAATGTTCTTTCCTTTATTATCTTATTTATTTATTTGAGGTTCAAAGTCTTTCTTAAAGGGTGATAACTTATTATGAATCTCAGCGTTAAATACAGTTCTCGTACCATACATTTCTGGTGTTATTTTTAGTCGAAAAAAATTGATTTGTGCTGTCAAAACGTATCTGAATGAAAATAAAGAAAGAAATGTTAAATAGCCATTTCTTATAGAGGAAATTTCACGAAAAATGCATAAACAGATGAATGAATCAGAAAGATGTTGGAATGAAGAAATAGAAGTCATTACTACCTGTGTGGAAACCACAGATGCTATTTTTGATAACTGTTTTAAACCTGTTTTGTGGAACAATAGTAAATTCTGAGAAGTGCTGCAGGTTGTGACGTGACAGAAACGTGATATCACTGCTACAAATTCCCGTTATTTATATTTGACTTTTAAGTTACTGCTAACGGTGTAGGAAGAAATATACCCTCCCCCAACACCATCATGCTGTTTGTTTCTCATTAATGATGAATTTAGTAACATAACAACGCGGAATTTCAGTATCTTTAATAGATTTCGCTGGGTTCTAAAACTTTTGCTCAGTGCAGTTTCTTAAGAAAAGTGCAAAAGACAAATCACTGTGGGAAGATGTAGGTCATGGATTTTCTCTTGTTCTCAATAACCTTTGGAGAAATAAATGTACGATTCAAGAAGAGGTTAAAAATAAAATAAATGTACGATTCAAGAAGAGGTTAAAAATAAAATAAATGTACGATTCAAGAAGAGGTTAAAAATAAAATAAATGTACGATTCAAGAAGAGGTTAAAAATAAAATAAATGTACGATTCAAGAAGAGGTTAAAAATAAAATAAATGTACGATTCAAGAAGAGGTTAAAAATAAAATAAATGTACGATTCAAGAAGAGGTTAAAAATAAAATAAATGTACGATTCAAGAAGAGGTTAAAAATAAAATAAATGTACGATTCAAGAAGAGGTTAAAAATAAAATAAATGTACGATTCAAGAAGAGGTTAAAAATAAAATAAATGTACGATTCAAGAAGAGGTTAAAAATAAAATAAATGTACGATTCAAGAAGAGGTTAAAAATAAAATAAATGTACGATTCAAGAAGAGGTTAAAAATAAAATAAATGTACGATTCAAGAAGAGGTTAAAAATAAAATAAATGTACGATTCAAGAAGAGGTTAAAAATAAAATAAATGTACGATTCAAGAAGAGGTTAAAAATAAAATAAATGTACGATTCAAGAAGAGGTTAAAAATAAAATAAATGTACGATTCAAGAAGAGGTTAAAAATAAAATAAATGTACGATTCAAGAAGAGGTTAAAAATAAAATAAATGTACGATTCAAGAAGAGGTTAAAAATAAAATAAATGTACGATTCAAGAAGAGGTTAAAAATAAAATAAATGTACGATTCAAGAAGAGGTTAAAAATAAAATAAATGTACGATTCAAGAAGAGGTTAAAAATAAAATAAATGTACGATTCAAGAAGAGGTTAAAAATAAAATAAATGTACGATTCAAGAAGAGGTTAAAAATAAAATAAATGTACGATTCAAGAAGAGGTTAAAAATAAAATAAATGTACGATTCAAGAAGAGGTTAAAAATAAAATAAATGTACGATTCAAGAAGAGGTTAAAAATAAAATAAATGTACGATTCAAGAAGAGGTTAAAAATAAAATAAATGTACGATTCAAGAAGAGGTTAAAAATAAAATAAATGTACGATTCAAGAAGAGGTTAAAAATAAAATAAATGTACGATTCAAGAAGAGGTTAAAAATAAAATAAATGTACGATTCAAGAAGAGGTTAAAAATAAAATAAATGTACGATTCAAGAAGAGGTTAAAAATAAAATAAATGTACGATTCAAGAAGAGGTTAAAAATTCATGATTGTTTACTTTGAGAGTGGTATCACACACAAAATTACAATTTCTGTTTGTTTATGAAGAAAGAAAAAATTCGGGGTAAGCGCCGCATTGGCATTTGAGCCGCAGGGCTGTGCTGCCCACCTTGCAGCAGGGGTGCCGTAGGGCGGGCAAATCGCACTTTTTCTACGTAAGAACCATGGCTCTCAGCCTGAAATATATCATCATCATCATCATTGTCAACCATTATCAATCCACTGCTGGACGAAGGTCTCCCCAAGTTTCCTCCACAACGGTCTGTCTTGTGCCAGTCTCCTCCGTGTCACCCCCGCATACTTTCGAATTTCATCCACCCATCTCCCATGTGGCCTTCTTCTGGGTCTTTTCCTGTCCCTTGGAATCCAATCTAAAATTTCGGCTGTCCATCGATGGTCTGTCCTTCTGGCAGTATGTCCAGCCCATTGCCATTTCAGGGATTTAACTCTGATCATGATGTCTTCCACTCTCGTCATTTTTCGGATCCACGAGTTCCTCTTCTTATCTCTCCTGGTTATACCAAGCATGCACCTCTCCATGCTGCTTTGAGTTGTCTGCAGCCTTTGTATGTCTCTTTTAGTTAAGGTCCACGTCTCCGCACCATACGTAAGCACTGGAAGGATGCATTGATCAGACACTTTTCTTTTAAGACATATTGGCATATTGCTCTTGAAAATTATGCTGTTTCTTCCAAAAGCTCTCCAAGCAAGTTTTGTACGCCGATTAATTTCTTCATCAATGTGACCCTCACTTGATATCTGCTGTCCAAGATAAACGTACGTGTCTGTTATCTCCAGCTTTTCTCCATTTCCTGTAAAAGTATTGAACATCACTTTTGTCTTCTGAAAGTTCATTTTTAATCCCACTACTTTACTCTTGTCAGCAAGTTCCTGGATCATACTCTGCAGCTCTGATGGGGTAGTTGCAAAAATGACTACGTCATCAGCAAAAAGAAGGTGGGTTAGATAATCTCCATTAATCTTTATCCCCTTGTTTTCCCAGCTCAGCGACTGAAAAACACCCTCCAATGTGGCATTAAAGAGCTTCGGAGATATGGTGTCACCTTGTCTCACTCCCTTTCCAATTTTTACGTGTGTTGTATTTTCAAACAGCCGAATCTTTGCACTTGCATTTTCATAGATGTTATTAATAATATTAATGTATGCATCTTCAATACCGCAGGTTTTCAGAGCCATTGTAACTGCTGATGGTTTCACCGAATCAAAGGCTTTTTCATAATCGATAAAAGCCATGCACAATGGAAGTTCATATTCCCTCGCTTTTCCAATTAGTTCTCTCAGTACGTAGATATGATCTATTGTGCTGTAGCCAGTCCTGAATCCAGCTTGTTCTCTTGGTTGAGCCATGTCCAGTGTTACCTTCAAGCGGTGTGAAAGAACTTTAGTGAAGATTTTATAAACCACTGATAGGAGGCTGATAGGTCTGTAGTTCCTGAGATCCTCAATGTCACCTTTCTTATGTAGCAGGATCATTGTAGCGGTGTTCCAATCCTCAGGAATCTTTCCTTCATTAAGGCATCGAGTGAAAATTTGGGCGAGTACTGTTTCGATTTCTCCACTTGCTTCTTGTATGATGTCTACAGTAATTCCATCTTCTCCTGGAGCTTTTCCCCGCTTCATGTTCTTGATTGCATGTGCAACTTCTGCTGGAAGGACTGGAGGAACTCTGGTACTGGTATCTTTCATGATGTGTGGAGTGCATGTATCATCCCTTTCATATAATTTGGAGTAGAAATCTTTCACTCTTGTCAAAATTTCGCCTCTATTTCTTGTTACAGAACCATCTTCTTTTCTCAGTGCCATAATCTGTTTTCTTCCCTTACTGAGATGTCCCTTTGCTATCTTCAGGCTTTGGTTGTTTTCAATTGCTTTCCTCACTAGTTCACAGTTGAATTTCCTTACGTCTTCAGTGATACTTTTTCTTACTGTCTTGCATAGCTCTATATATTCCACTTTGGAAGTCACATCTTCTTTAGTTGTCCTCATCTCTCTTCTTTTTTGCATCAACATTTTCGTTTTTCCTGATAATTTGTTTACATGCAACTTGTTCTTAGACCCAGCTAATTTTGTTGCTGTTTCCATAAGAGCTTTGGTTACTTTTCTGTTAACTTCAGAGATGTCCACTTCTTCCGATGTTAGGCCTTCTAAAGCAGAGAACCTGTTCTTCAGTTCCAACTTGAAGGTATTATGGTGTTTTTTAAGGTTGGTTATGTCAATAGATTTTGTTTGTCTTATGAGCTTGCCACGTTCAAGTTTAATGTTGAGGTGCATCTTACATCTCACCAATCTATGGTCACTACCTGTGTTGAATTTGTTTAGCACACTGCAGTCTTCTATGACGAATTTTTTGTTACACATAATAAAATCAATTTCACTTGTCGTCCCATTAGGATGTCCATTTCCTGTGTGGCTTTTTCTTGAAGAAGGAGTTCAAGATGAAAAACCCTTCTGCCTCTGCAAACTCAACGAGAGTATTTCCACACTGGTTTCTGTTGCCGTGACCGAATTTTACCTACTGAAGTTTCATTCTGTTGCCGTTGCCCTATTTTTGCATTGAAATCTCCCATAATTATCTTTAAGTGCTGCTTACCTTTATTATTTAGATGACAAATTTTCTCATAAAATTCTTCAATTTCTTCTTCAGCATGACTTGTGGTGGGTGCATAAGTTTGAATAATCTGAGTCTGGTATCTTTTCGAGAGTTGGATAACAAGTCGTGCAGCTCTGTCAGAGGAACTTTCAACTTCTACAACTTTATCCTTCAGTTTCTTGTTTATTATAAATCCAACACCACTAGTTCTGCCAGTATCTGTCCTACGATAGTAGAAGAGATGTCCACTTTTCAGTTCGATGCGATCTTCTCCTTTTCTCCTTACCTCACTTAGCCCCACGATGTCCCACTTGATCCTTTGTAGTTCCTCTTCCAATTCAAGAAGCCTTGAATCAGAAGATAGGGAGCGTCCATTGTACGTAGCCAAGGTCAGCATCAGATGGCAGCCTAGTCCGGTCCTCCGGGAATTCTTAGCACCCTCTGCCTTCATGTCGCACTGGCCGCTGCCTTGGCCAGGTACATTCCAGCTGCCGGAGACTGAGGGCCAAGATTTAAGTTGTGGAATCATTTTGGAGGGGTTTGGCCATAACTCACCACGCTGGCCAAGCGGGTTGGTGAGTGTGGGATAGAATTTCCTCTAATCCCGATGGTATAGTTATACCGCTATTGGCGGTCGTCAGAGCCCCTTTAGTGGGAACAGGATGCACCACGAGAAGGCGGGGTTGACATTTGTCAAGGAGAGGCTGTGATGTTACGCATCACCTGACCTTATATATATATATATAAAAAAAACAACCAAAGCCTAAAGATAGCAAAGGGACATCTCAGTAAGGGAAGAAAACAGATTATGGCACTGAGAAAAGAAGATGGTTCTGTAACAAGAAATAGAGGCGAAATTTTGACAAGAGTGAAAGATTTCTACTCCAAATTATATGAAAGGGATGATACATGCACTCCAGACATCATGAAAGATACCAGTACCAGAGTTCCTCCAGTCCTTCCAGCAGAAGTTGCACATGCAATCAAGAACATGAAGCGGGGAAAAGCTCCAGGAGAAGATGGAATTACTGTAGACATCATACAAGAAGCAAGTGGAGAAATCGAAACAGTACTCGCCCAAATTTTTACTCGATGCCTTAATGAAGGAAAGATTCCTGAGGATTGGAACACCGCTACAATGATCCTGCTACATAAGAAAGGTGACATTGAGGATCTCGGAAACTACAGACCTATCAGCCTCCTATCAGTAGTTTATAAAATCTTCACTAAAGTTCTTTCACACCGCTGGAAGGTAACACTGGACATGGCTCAACCGAGAGAACAAGCTGGATTCAGGAGTGGCTACAGCACAATAGATCATATCCATGTGCTGAGAGAACTAATTGAAAGAGTGAGGGAATATGAACTTCCATTGTGCATGGCTTTTATCGATTATGAAAAAGCCTTTGATTCGGTGAAACCATCAGCAGTTACAATGGCTCTGAAAACCTGCGGTATTGAAGATGCATACATTAATATTATTAATAACATCTATGAAAATGCAAGTGCAAAGATTCGGCTGTTTGAAAATACAACACACATAAAAATTGGAAAGGGAGTGAGACAAGGTGACACCATATCTCCGAAGCTCTTTAATGCCACATTGGAGGGTGTTTTTCAGTCACTGAGCTGGGAAAACAAGGGGATAAAGATTAATGGAGATTATCTAACCCATCTTCGTTTTGCTGATGACGTAGTCATTTTTGCAACTAGCCCATCAGAGCTGCAGAGTATGATCCAGGAACTTGCTGACAAGAGTAAAGAAGTGGGATTAAAAATGAACTTTCAGAAGACAAAAGTGATGTTCAATGCTTTTACAAAAAATGAAGATTTATCGATTGATGGAAAAAAGCTGGAGATAACAGACACGTACGTTTATCTTGGACAGCAGATATCAAGTGAGGGTCACATTGATGAAGAAATTAATCGGCGTACAAAACTTGCCTGGAGAGCTTTTGGAAGAAACAGCATAATTTTCAAGAGCAATATGCCATTATGTCTTAAAAGAAAAGTGTTTGATCAATGCATCCTTCCAGTGCTTACGTATGGTGCAGAGACGTGGACCTTAACTAAAAGAGACATACAAAGGCTGCAGACAACTCAAAGAAGCATGGAGAGGTGCATACTTGGTGTAACCAGGAGAGATAAGAAGAGGAACTCGTGGATCCGAAAAATGACAAGAGTGGAAGACATCATGATCAGAGTTAAATCCCTGAAATGGCAATGGGCTGGACATACTGCCAGAAGGACAGATCATCGATGGACAGCCGAAATTTTAGATTGGATTCCAAGGGACAGGAAAAGACCCAGAAGAAGACCACATGGGAGATGGGTGGATGAAATTCGAAAGTATGCAGGGGTGACATGGAGGAGACTGGCACAAGACAGACCGTTGTGGAGGAAACTTGGGGAGACCTTCGTCCAGCAGTGGATTGATAATGGTTGACAATGATGATGATGATGATATATATATATATATACACAGCCGTATTTGCTGGTAAACTGAAAATAACATTTCCATGTAACATGGTTAGTACGAATTTGAACCGCCATGAACTGCGTCACACTGTGCAGTTCTGGCATGGAGTCTGTCGTACAGATGTTGGATGTAAGTTTGGGGTATTGAGTTCCAAGCATCCTCAACCTGGACGCGTAAATCGGGGATGGTCTTGGCTAGCCGTGGAGACCGGATAAGTCGTTGGCCCATAAAATCCCACACGTGCTCAATGAGGGAAAAATCCGGTGAACGTGCAAGCCATGGAAGTTGTCTCACACCCTGAAGTGCATGTTGCGTTGCACGTGCCGTCTGTGGGCGTGCGTTATCTTGCTGGAAAACACCACGATGGACCGACCTTACAAATGACACAATAACGGGCTGAATGATGTTGTTGATGTAGGAGATGCTGTTTAATGTACCCGGTACAAACACTAGTTGTGTACGGGAGTCATAGCTGATCGCTCCCCACACCAGGAGACCAGGTGAAGGCCCTGTGTGTCTCTGGCGGATGCAAGAAATGGTGGAGACGTTCCTCTGTGCGTCTGCGAACACGCATACGGCCATCGGAGGCTCCCAAGCAGAATCTGCTTTCATCGCTGAACACGACAGGTCGCCAGTGCGTTCTCCAGTGCAGACGTTGGCGACACCACTGCAGCCGATTCTGACGGTGGGCTGGAGTCAGAGGTACACATGCCAGAGGCACACGTGCACGTAGTCCTGCATCCAGTAGACGGTTGTGGATTGTTCGCACAGTCACCTCAGGTGCAACGGCCGCTCGGGTTTGCGTCGCAGTGGATGTTCTCCTCGACAACGCCGCTCTTCTTATGCGTCGATCGGTCCGCTCATCAGTCCGTCTGTGACTCCCGGTTCCACGTCTTCTCGTGTGGGAATGTTCCTCGGACCATCTACGCCACCATCGTACCACCACCGATACTTCCCGTCCAATTCGCTCCGCAATACGACGATACGACCATCCGGCCTCGAGGAGTCCGACTGGACGACCTCGCTCAAAGTTCGATAACTGCTGAAATCGTACACGTCTTCCATGTCCAGGCATTGCAGCTTCTTCAGGGTCTTCGCACGTGTCCGTACGCCGACGACTGATTACATTTACTTCGCCGTACTCGTTAAATACCACCGACGATAATTTTCATATTATGCCGTGCTGTGACGTATATATATATATATATATATATTCTATTAAGAAGAGACTGAAGCAAAAAGTTTTTTGACTCATACCAAGTACAACATAGAAAAGGTTATTATATATACACTGCCGGACAACTGCTAAGGACGGATGACAATAGCAACGATAGCAACCATAAAATGGAAGGCAGGAAAATGTGGAAATTAGCATAAGTGCGGGATACAGTAAGACGTGTTGTGTGTATGCAAATTTTGAATTGCCGAACTTGTTCGTGACGTCACAGCGCTGACAAGAGATGTAAAGGATTTGACGCGTATTGACCGTTGTTGTTCAAACGCAAAGTTGAAAGGAAAAGAATCAATTGACGAACTTGCAATTTTCAGTATGTCTTCTCGACATCACCTAGATGATTTTACGCGTGGCCGTATTATTGGCAAGATAGAAGAAGTGCGAAAAATAACAGATGTTGCCAGGGAGTTCGACGTCAGCCACACTGTTGTTTCAAGGCTTTGGAAATAATTTCAAACAAATGGAGAGTGTAGCAAACGTCACGGGGAGGTCGTGTTCGCAGTACGACACCTGCAGAAGATCGGTACATAGTGCTATCAACAAAAAGACACCGGCGCAGCACAGCTAGTGAGGTAGCAAATCAGTTTATGGCTGCTACTGGCAAGCAGATCTCCCGAAAAACTGTCGCCAGACGTTTGCATGAAGGAGGACTATACGCCCGCCGTCCTGTTGTGTGCATCCCATTGTACAGACGTCACCGTACCGCCCGTTTGCAATGGTGCCATCAACATCGCAATTGGACTGATAACGACTGGTCTGCTGTCCTCTTCTCAGATGAGAGTAGATACAGTCTATCGTCTGATTGCCGACGACAACTGATCTGGCGTGATAGTACCGTCTGGCGTGATAGTGGTACTGCATATTGTCCAGCAAACATACAGGAAAGGGACCGATATCCGACATGTAGTGTCATGGTATGGGCTGGCATCATGATCAATGGCCGTACGTCCCTCTATGTGCTTCCAACTGGGACTATGACTGGCTAACGATACATTAATGATGTTCTGCTACCTCATGTTTGCATGTTCCGTGGTGCTGTCGGTGATAGATTCATTTTCATGGACGACAACGCAACATGTCATCGAACAGTCGCTGTCCAGGTATGTCTTGAGAGCGAGGATATTCAACGCCTCATATGGCCAGCACGTTCTCCAGATCTGAATCTCATTGAAAATCTGTGGGATGCTTTGGGGAGGAGTCTTGCTGGTCGCCAATGTCCTCCAATAAACAAGGACACCGTCATCCGTGCACTGACAGAGGAATGGCATAAATTACCCCAACAGCTGCTTGATAATGTTGTGCACAGCATGACACGACGTGTGGAATCTTGCATCGCCCTCCATGGTGGCCATATCCCGTATTGACATCTTACGCCGGAACGCCTGCGGACGGTGATTGCATTTTTTCACGTTTACGTATTCTGCACAAAATAGCCTGTTTGTCCCTTGAACACGTTCCAAAGCCTTCTGGATTTCAGAGCACAATAAATTGTCTTTCTTGTAATGTCCTGGCATTCTGACATTATTTTATTTCACTTGGCATCCAACCACACTTACTTTTTTATGCGCTGTATAGCCGTTTATGATCCGTCCTTAGCAATTGTCCAGCAGTGTGTATATATATATATATATATATCGGATAGAAAGGTTGATCGACAAAATAGCTAAAACTGCTGTCAGTCATGCTTCTGTATGTGTAGCACGTGGTGTATTTTTTCAGTCGGTTCACTTGAAACGGAAATATCGCGTGTGCCACACAGATAAACAGCTTCAAACGGACATATTTTTTCCGTTTGAAGCGGAAATTGGTTTTAAATAAGTACACTGAAACATTCTCATTGTGCTGATTTGTATGCAACGTGTTGAAGTGGAGATTACAGACGGATAATCTTCCCGATCGGTCTGTGTATCAGCTGAAATATATTGGGGATAAAGTAATTCATATGTTCATTAAATGCCTATGGATGTAAAAAGGGACAACTTAATTACTTTTTCCGAATGTTGAAGGTTGTAGGTAGTTAGTCTTTCAAAAAGTTATTACGACAGCCCTTAATCCACATACAGCAAACCAATCAATGGCGTGCGTCTTGAAAATTGTATTTCACATTTCAGCTTCTTAATATAAGTTCCACTGCGCAGATGGACACGGTATTTCATGCTACCGTATTTTATCAGATCGTTCCGCAAGGTCCCTGCAACTTGGTTTGTGATACTGCTTTTTAGTTGTCCGAAATGGCAAAGGTAGCACGCTGATTTAATCCTGTGATCGGATTGGTTCCATATTTTAAGCATGTGCTTATCTCGGTCTTTCGTGGCCGCCTACTGATTTGCATGCATTTTTAACTATTCCTTTAGTGTCTTGCAAGTGCTCATAAAAGATATTGACCAAAACCAAAAATTCGATATGTGCAGCTAAAAATAAAAGTTGACATTATTCAACTAAGCTCGGAAAATTGTTCTAGCGTACTTTGATCCTACGAGTTGTAAAGAAAGTTGAAACTTCAACATTTGCCATGCAATTTTTGGTGGGTTTTATGAAAAGACAATTCATGCCATTTATTCATTGCATTAGACATAATAGCACAGAGATAAAACTATCTAGAATCTTTCGATTTACAGTCGGGTTTTCCAGGTTGTAATGCAGTATCACCGTGTTATGGTGGAATTATACAAAACCTCGTTGCTTATCTTTCAAATTACCTGATCAATAATAAAAAGCTTTTGGTCTTTCAATCTCGGCTTTTAAAAGACTGCTGGAAGGAGAATATCCGCTTTGATGGAAACATTGTTTGCCATCTGTTGCAGTGTACCCATATCTGCATCCGTAATTCTGTTTATCTTGAGCAATATTTTCGACGCAGGCGTGCTGAATTGTTTTTGGACTCCCTTGGTATTCGTTTTTGAACTCTGGTTTATTTTGAGAAACTCGATGTCAGCTGAAGTTTGATCAATTGTTTCGCATGCAGACAGCATTCGTATTGAAAGACCGTGATATTTGCAAAAGGAAACAGAAGCACTAAACTTCGTTCTCAGATCATAATGGGGTTAACGTGTATCAAGAAAGAAATGAAGTCATTTTTTTTCTTTTCAATGATTGATAAAAATTTTGCGTTCTTTTAAAAATCTGGTTCACATAGTTTATGTATTAACTAGTGATTGTGCTGTAATGCAGTAAAGAACCGTAGTTTGTCGTCCAAAAGCGCAGTCAGTTTTCTGTAGTAGTGTCCAACCCTGTGAAATATTCGGCAGCCTATTTGAAACGGATTGAAGGCAACTAGGAAGTGCAGAATAGCTGTACTAATCAGCGGATCATCTTCACGTTTTGGGGTGGATGTATGTGCAACTATTTCTTCAGTGGGTATGCAAGCTTTTTTTACTGTATCCAGAGTTGTCGAGAGCAGAAATATGTAACAACACACCAGAAACATTCTGTTTTTTGAAGCACTTTTTACAATGGGTGATGCAATGTACAAAAATTTCTGAAGTTCACGAGCCATTTTTAGTTATTCCTTTCGTGAATTAGGGAAGCCTAATCCTGATACAACCTTTTCTGTGAAATGACGGAAAAAAATCCGAATTTCACATATTTTTAATACGCCAGGAAAATTCTGTATTTTCAGAAACCTTTTCGCAATTCCTTTCGTACATTAACGGTAAATTTCCGTTTTAAGATGTGTTAACGGAAAATTATGAATTTTCAGAAACCTTTGCGTAATTCCTTTCGTATATTAACGGAAAATTGTGAATTTTCAGACACCTTTCGGTAATTCTGTTCGTATGTTAACGGGAAAATTCTGTTCTCACTTTTCCCGTATCCATATGACGCAACATTTCCGGTAATAGGAGCGATTCGCGGGAATACACTTGAGGTTTGACTAACTATTAAATTTCAACCGTCTGTCGGAGGATCTGATTTTGAAGTTCTGTAGCGAGATCGGATATTGTGGATAGCATGTCGCATGAAATTTTGGTTATTGTGCCACCGGATATTTGTTCCCCTCTTTCACATTTTGCGCACCAGCTGCATCGGTCTGTGGACCGCTTAAGACAAAAGCTATTATAGCTATCGAGAATAAATTGTATATATTTAGGAGTTTTATGAAATAATACTTTAAAGCAGTATCTTTTTCTAAAAGGTAATTGAGTCACTGTCAGGAAAAATAAAATCACGATGAAAAGAAATGCATCATTTGTAATAAGTCGTGCTGTAGAAAAAAATTAAATTACTGCAAGCCTATTAAGAAAAATGTTAAGCTCCGACAAAAAATAAAATGACTAATTCACCCGCATTAATAGCAAAAAGCATTTATCATCGCTCGAAGAGTTCAACTTATACGTGACTGCGCCTTGCGGTCTTTCTGACTTAACGATAGCACGTGCAACTGCCATTGAAGACAAACCGGGTTCGAACACTTGCAGGAAGAAAAGTGTTCATTAACTTTGTACGTCAAAAAATAAGGATTTCTGTTAAAATAGCAGAAAACGTCAAAATCAAAGATTTTGTAAAATTTCTGTGTAAATGCGGAAAAACCCGAAGTCGTCTTTTGTGAAATAAACAGAATTACTGACTATGCAAAATAGTTCGGTGGATAGGCCTCGTTAAATTCAGACGTTATCTGTTCTGGGTAGCAGTTCAATTCCTTGTAACGATGCGAGACAGTCTGTGCTAACCTCGAGAGTTAGTTGTACGTTTACTGACACATTTGTTTCGTTAATTGGAAGTTCTGCCGTATTTCACGTAATCTTGTCTTGGTATACACATGTGACGGGGTTACGTGGAAATGGCAACAATTCAGCAGTTGCTGTGATTGAACAACCGGCCTTCCTCGCAGCTACTATCTGACCACGGACGAACTCACATCGCTGCCTTTACCCATGATTACTTTTCCGTGACTGGTTTTCATGGCGTACACCTTCTCTTCTTATTGGCATTGCCAGTTTCGGCGTCCCACGTGACTGAACGCGATAATGTGCTCTTCATATTGTCATCGGGCTTGTATAATAATTTGTTCATTAAGTTTACGAGAATATGCCATGACAGATTGCGAAACCATTCAGTCCATGAGAACCGAAATACTGCATGAAAAACTTTTTATAACGTGATAATAAATAGGAGGCTCTTTTTGACCTCTTTTGATGCTTCGGAATAACTGGTAAAACATCACAAGGTGTTATTTATCCTTCTCTGTCCAGCTACTAACAGCCTTATTATCAGAATGAAAATTTGGAGGCGATATTACTGCGCCATTGGTATTGTTCATTAGAGAGATAACTGTCTCTAGGCTAGGCAACGTTTAAGCTGGAATTTTTCCTCTTGTAGCAAAATGCTATGCAGATTATCTAAGTTTATGGTTCTGTTTTTTGCTATATTTACGTATAAAAATAGCCCAATGCTTTGGCTACACAAGATTTTGTATTTTAAATAGAATTCAAGAATAATAACAAATACGCTTTTACACTTCTAATTTTAATAAAAATAGTTACATTTGTTGATGCATGCAGTTTGTGAAAAAATATATACATAGACCAAGACTGAGCAAAGCCACAACCGACGACATACCGACCGACCGGTCGACCCGAACCAAAACGGCGCTTGCTGCTCCTGCGGTTTCTGCTGCGGCGGCGACCCGCCAAAGAAACAAGCGAAACGCATATTTCTTTATTCATCGCAGCAAAGCCCTTGCAAAAGGTGCCCTCGAGGCTTATCAGTGCTTTTCTGCAATAGGTGAAAGGACAACGGGGTTGAAAAAATGACAACAGGGCAAAGCAGCATGCGACAGCGATCGTGGAAAGAAAAATGACGTGGAAGGATACCAGGTCGGCAGGGCGTAGCAACGATGACGGAACGAAAAAATGACGGGGATTAAAAAAACAATGCAAGGGCAAATAAGAGGTGGATGCAATGACGACAAAAAGTATGAAGGGGATGAAAAAGACAACGCATGGGTGGGCAAAAGGACAGAAAGAAATAACGACGGCGTTGAAAAACAACGCAAAGGCGAAGCAGGACAAGGGCGGGATGACAAAAGAAAGAATGATGACAAACATTCGCTTTTTAGCGATTCAGTGGGGACTTTTTGTTGCAATATTACAGTCCTTATCGCGATTTGGTCAAAATACGAGCGCCAGTTTAAAAACACTGAGCTGAGATGTAAAAAAACACTGAGCTGACCTGAAGAGTTAGTTCTGTTGTTAGTGAAGCAAGGCACTGAGTTAGTTGAAATGATAACTGATACTCAAAACTCGGTAGTTAGCTTAAGGATTCTTAAAGTAGTTAGTTATATTTAAGGATGGTTGCATAACGTGAAGCCTAACACTTTGTGATTAATCTTTGTCTCAACCACAAATTCATTTCATTGGTGTTCCATTCTTTCCAAGTAATTTATTTATTTATTATTCAGTGGAACTGCTAAGTGTGCGAGGAGTGTTGGGGTCCATGAAATCAAGCATTTTAATTTTCTGTGACTACGCTCGACGTGAAAGTAAATTTATTTACTGCCCCCAACCCCCTCATTCCCCGAAACTTAATCCGCAATTCGCCGAGACCAATGCTCGAAGTGTGACCTTCACGTTTATTATTTCAGCATTTCATTTTTAAAGTATCCAGTGAAATATTCTGAGGTCATTATTATTAATCTTTTGCAGGAGAGGAATGCAGAGCCATGCTTGGAATTCTGTTTATTGAATTAGTTCAGAGCTCCTTGAAAAGAGAATTTTATGATGAAAGCGTCGCGACTTTCTCCGAAAAACAAAACGAAAAAGAAACTTATTTGTTCCCCTCCTCTACTGTATCTGCACGTACGATGTGTCCCAAAGCATAAATAAGATTTGCATAAATGTAGCGTTATTGCGAACAGTTAATTGCCTCCGATGACACCTGTAGCTACGGATGCATGCATATGCATCCGCACCTAGTTAATGTATGTGTGTGCATGTCGTACATATCGTTAGCTCTTATGAAAGCCATAAACTTTTATTTTCTAAAATTTTCTTTTTCTTGCTTTTCGACGGTAATACCTCTACAACTTTCTTCTGTGTTAATACCATTACATCTTCTTGGTTCGACTCCCTGACATTTTTATCAGAAGTATTTATTGGATTTTTAACTTGTGAGCGGAAACACAATATTAAAAATTTAAGTTAGAAACAAATTAATTGGACATGTACTGATATCATGGCGTCTTTCATCTTCTTTACGTAAAAGATTTTCCGACAACTACATCGGAAAGTCCTTAGTGTTTGTCTCAGTTTTTTCAATAATTTAGTTATTCAGATCAGTTCCTCACATACACTCTAGCTTTACTTCTTTTGTATTCTACTGCCAGTTTCGTTTTGCATACTATTAAAAAAAAAAAAATCCTGAAATTTACCAGCTACATGTATTTTCGATTGTACTACCAGTTTTGTTTTGCGTACTGTAAAACGATTCCTGAAATTCACCAGCCATTTCCGTGATTCCTTTCGTGAATTAGCGAAGCATATTTCTGATTCCTACGTTTTCCGTGAAATGGGGGGGGGTTACCTAAATTTTACGGATTTTTCTTACGCCAGGAAAATTCTGAATTTTCATAAACCTTTCAGCAAATTCCTTTCGTATATTAATGGTAAATTGCCGTTTCAGCACGTCTTTTGTAAAAACAATCGTGCTTATGTCACCGGTTTGTCCGCCCGTCCGTTCGTCTGTACCCACGATATCTCTGCAACTATTCATCCGATTTGAAAAATTCTTTTTGCATTGGGAAGCTTGAAATATGCGAATGGCGATCCTTTATTTCGTTTTTTTTTTACGATGTACAATTTCGCCGCTAGAGGGCGTAAATGCAGAGGATGTATTCTGTTCCAAAGCATTCTGTTGCTTCGAAAACTCAAGATGAAAAAAATACGTATTTTGTAATTAGTCCTCCTACAGGAAAAAAATAAATTTATTACAAACCTATTCAGAAAAATAATAAGCTTCAACAGAAAATAAAATGACTGATTCACCCGCATTAACAGCACAAAACATTTAATCATCGCGCGATTAGAGTTCTACCTTGTACGTGACTGTGATGCATGAGTTTCTCTGTCTCAAGGGTAGCAGGCGCGGCTTCGGTTAAGCCGAATGACACGACCTAGGATCGAGTCCCACCAGGGGCAGAGGGAAAGAATCTCTGGGTAACTGTTGAAAAATTCAAATTACTTGATTTTGCGAAATTTCTGTGTAAATATGCAAAAACCCGAAACGGACTTTTCTGAAATAAACGAAATTACTGACTACGGAAAATCTGTCAAAATGCAGAACTTAAAAGATACTGGAACTTTTAAAAATGGAAATTTTGTTAAAAGACGGACACCCTATCGGCAACTTTGCTGTACCTTATTTAAACGAATTTTCCTGGAATTCACGCCACTTAACTTTTTACAGTGTTCTGCCTGTTGATTGTCAGCAGAGAATGCTTGTACGCAGAAACATGACTTCCTGTGTGCAGCAATTGATCCAAGCATTGAATGAAGGTTGTTCCAACCCCATACACTGAAGAGCAATTGAATTAGAGATACCTGTCTAGTAACGTGTAGCACCACCTTTTGCCCTGATGACGGCGGCGATTCGTCTCGGCATGGACTCGACAAGACACCGGAAGCGTTGGGAAGCTATACGGAACCACGACTCCCACAGTTCACGAAGATTTGATGGAGGGGGGGGGGCAGAGCCTCGAACATCTATCTCTCTCGATGACATCCCAGATGTGCTTGGTGGGATTGAGGTCAGGTGACCTAGCTGGCCAAGGAAGCGTGGTCACGTCGGTGGAGTGTTCATCCAACCATTCGGATACAATTCGGGAGCGACGCATTGTCTTGTTGCAGGACGAGGTCCCCAGTGGGATGTTGAAGACGCACAAACGGGAGCAAATGGTCGTCCAGGATATCCCGGTAACGTTGACCTGTGAGGGACGATGTCACATGTACCAGGGGTCCCATTTCAGTTCACGTAAACAGTCTCCAGACGAGAATGCCACTCCCACCAGCTTGAAGAGTACCCTGCTGGCAAGAAGGATCCATCGCTTCATGTGGTTTGTGCCGTACTCGTATCTTGCCATCCGCATGTACCAACGTGAATCTCGACTCATCAGTTTAGGTAAAATTTTTCCACATGTCTAGGGTCCAGTGGCGACGTTCCCGCCATGCTAATCTTTGCACCCTGTTATGTGCGGTCAGCAGCGGTACCCTCGTGGGACGATGGCTTCTGTACCCCATAGCGAGGAGATGGTTCTGGACGGTGTGGCTGTTTACACGTTTTTGTGCAACAGCGTCAAAGTGCCGAGTGATTTCTTGCACTGCGGCCCGTCTATCCGCTGTTACAATACGAGCTAGCCGACGATGACCCCGCTCATCCACACGCTGTTGTCCACGGCACTTGGCCCTTGCAGGGATGGTTTTACCGGATTCGATGTACTCACGGTGCACCCGTGACACAGTGGCTCGTGAAAATCCCAGTGCCTGCACGACTTCCGAGATGGAGTAACCTATTCGTCGGTCCCCGACAATTTTCCCTACGATCAAATGCGCTTAGATCCTTCGTCTTACCCATACTGCGTCCGACTCTTACTGATTCCCGTTGCACCACACCTTATATTGTCGGATCGCTGCATACGTCATGTCGTTTCAGTTTACAGGGCCGCCCACAGCGCCACATTTGCATAACGCCAGGCTGTCTCTAATTCAATTGCTCATCAGTGTATATCAACGAACTATGCGCATGGACTTGAAGAGGATCGCTATTGGCAGTCGCATGCCTATAGAGAAGCTATTTATTTCTGCAAAAAAACGAAAAGTTCGTTTACAGTGATGTCAGGAACACCGTGACTGGACACTGGAAGAGTGGGAAAAGGTCAAATTATCTGACGAGTCGCGGTACAGCTTGTTCTGTACCGACGAGTCGCAGTACAGCTTGTTCTGTACCGACGAGTCGCGGTACACCTTGTTCTGTACCGACGGTATAGGCAGAGAGTTTGACGGGAGCCCTATGAAGCGATGGAGCTAGTTTGCTTTGCGCACACAACTCAAGGTTCTGGAGATGTGGGACCAGTTCTGTTAGTATGGAAGGGTCCTTTGATATTGCTGGAAAGTTGGCTGTCCTCCAAGGATTATCTGAACATTGTAACGATCAAGTCCATCCTGCAATGCAGATTTTTTATCCAGCAGGTGACGACTGTTTCCTGGACGACAGTGCTACTGTCTGTTGCGCAAGGTGTGTTAAGCAGTGGTCCAGCGAGCATGACAGCGACTTCCATCTTCCCTATAGCCGCCAGAAAGCCCAGATCGGAACCTCATTGAGAATGTATGGGACATGTTAGAGAAACAGATCCGGAAGCAAAGTCCTGTTCCGTCAAATCTGAGCCAATCAAAAGGACTGTCTGGTGAACGCCTGGTTAGCGTAGGTGCACTGCGACACCTTGTGGAATCTATGCCAACCGCATGCATGCTGTAATTCGGGATAAAGGAGGTCCAACCGGGTATTGAATAGAAATTACTAATTCATTGGATGTGTATGTATATCTATAACGTGTAGCAAATTTTTTTTAACATTTCCTAGCTCTCTAAAGATGACTATTTTATCGTTTACGGATAACATTTTTCTTTTAGACATTTTCTCACTTATAAAAAATATGATTTCCTATTCGACCGTTACGTGAGATTGACCGCTATTTAACAACGCTTATGAAACAATAGCAGCACCGATCTTCTCAATGCAACGCTCATTTGGAGGGTGAAAGGAGCAATAGACACAAATCCATGAATTGTTATTTCGTGTTTTATCTCAGGCCACATCCCCATTCATTACTCCCTTATTTCCCTCTGCAATCATCCCCCAGAAATCCACTCCATACATGTGCGTGCACCCTCACCCATCCTCTTTTTGACAAGGGGTAGGACATTAGTTTCAACCTTTCAAAAGCGATACTCCAGAGGCATAGTTCCTTGGTGTGAGTGGCGAAGATTCTTTTGCATAACTCACTTGTTGATCCTTTGATGCACTCGCTTCCTGTTGTAGTTCCTTGGTGTGAGTGGCGAAGATTCTTTTGCATAACTCACTTGTTGATCCTTTGATGCACTCGCTTCCTGTTGCTTTTCTATCAACATTCTTCCACTAGTAGTACACCAAAATTCGACTGCGTTGTTGCAATTTCGTCCTGTATGCCACAATTTGCATTGTTCCATGCCAGGACAAAGTGCAACAGGTTTTCTGACCCTTGTAGAAATAGAATTTCATTAAATTTTGTTACTTCGCTTGTTACAAAGGAAAATCTTAGCTTTTCTCGTCTTCGTTAAATCCGGGGATGTTGCTGTACTTTTGTTCGTTAAAAATGATCAAATTAGCTTTCAATTAACATTATAAAAAACAAAAGCACCTGTTTTATTTTTCGTTAAATCTGGTTACACGCTATATTCTGGCTCATTATAAGCTGGTTCTGCTGTATGTCGAAATTCTTGTTCAGTTTTAGATGTACAGTTAAACCCCGTTATACAGAAGTGGTTTTTTTTTTGTTTTTTTTTAAATTGCTCCTGTAGTCATCGAAGATTAAAAAAGTCGTCTGGCAGTGTAGGTTTACGGTTTGCAAGGAAACGGAAGAATGAAATGTAATCAATACAACATCTTTTGGCCCATAAATCTGCTGTCAAAACGTAAACACTTAGCTTGGAACGACACAGTGCGAGAAATCCTCCCCCCCCCCCCCCCCCTCATCTTTTACGATTTTGCGAGTGTTCCCTAAATTTTTCTTGTAGAGAAGGTAAACAAACAAATAACTACAAAAACAAAACAAAAAACCAGAGAGGTTACATTGAAAGTAATGTGTGATAAATTAATGAAGTTTATGATATTAATGATATTATTAATTGGTAATACACGAACATTTTATGATTTTAAAAATCGCTTGGCGGGACTTAAATAATTTTTACCCGTTATTCAAAATTGCGTTCCATTGAAGACATTGGTTAGAATTCTTTTAATTTATAAAAACATTTAAAAGAAAAAATAAATGCTAACATTTGAAACATGAATGCTTATGATGTACGTTCTGTCGAGATTTCACTGAGAAAATGATGTCCAGCAATTTTATAAACGGCTTCGGTAAAACGATTAAAATTTAAATCAGGAATTGTACAAAACACACGAGGCTCCTCCGAATCATTTTTTTTTTTTTACTTCTCTCCGTATCTGTCATCTGAAGAAACACTTATTGCATAACGCAAAATATGTATCAAAAAAAGAAAAAAAGTGACGTTTTTGTGTTAACAGCATCGCCGTCTTAGTCTTCACTGCGAAGTGTTTAAAAAATGATGACACCCTCAGCTCCAGGACTTAGCAACAACCGTGAGTTGACGTCCGGGAATAAATAAATAAAATAAAAGCGGAAGAAGTCGCTAGTGTGATTACTTTTTTTGTTACTTCCATGTTTTTTTTTTTTTAAACACCTTCTTTTCTGCACAGTTCTTATGTATAGGATTGAACATCGGGAAATCCAAAATATAAGGGATGGTTATAAATAAGTATCCCTGTTCTATTCTTTTATAAATAAGTATCCCTATCCTATTCTTTTATAAACAAGTATCCCTCTTCTTTTATAAATAAGCATCCCTATTCTTGAAAAGCGAGAAATGGAGATATCGCGACGAAACTTGGTCGGTAGCTTATTGAGGGTATGGGAAAACGATTTAGCGGGAGACGGGGGAGGGGATATTAGTTCAAAATTGCACCGCTAGGGGAATAATGGTGCTGTAGACGCCAGAAAAAAACAACAACACGTGCGTGAATTTACATTTTATTTACGTTTCAGGGTAAAATCAGACACGTGCGTGAATTTACATTTGAATTTACGTTTCAGGGTAAAATCTGCTCAGTATGCTTACCATCATAAGAAGTGAAATGCTGCAAATGCAAACGAAGAACAGCATGCGATACCCCCGCTCGCAGCACATTGCGGTCCATGATGGCCACTTAATGTCTGAATCTCGTTTTCAGATCTGAGAGAGAGCGTATGCCGTCCCAATAAACTCCGTCTTTCAAGTATCCCCAAAAGTCGGGGGCCACGGGTGGGCAACGTTCGTGACTGCCACGGAAAGGGCCTCAGGTTCGATCCCAGGCAGGTACGAACGCTCGATCCACTAAATATCCGCCGTGCGTCGGATGGGCACGTTAAGTCGTCGGACCCCGGGTACTGGCTCCCCGGTAATAAATAAGGGCGTCTTCCTCCCCTTTCTACTTCGCTGCCGTGTCACTTTCCTATCGGGCACTCTAGCCCAAATCTCCTAGCTTCCTATTTCTAAGGGTTGTTTAAGACCTGGGGTCAGACACTCCCTTCCTAAAATCCTCTACATCTGATCTGATCCCCAAAAAGTCAGAAATCACAGGGATTAAGTCCCGGTGAGCAGGCTGACCACGACCCTCGAGAAATTATGCGTCCGTTGCCGAATGTTCAACTGAGCAATTCCTCTGGTACTATATTGTGTGAGGATCAAGTTGCAGTTGCCAACTTGATCCTCGACATTTTGGGAAACTGGTGGACGTTCGTTTCCCGAAGCTATACCCAATTCTCCAATGTCTTCGAATTTCCGTGTCATCCTTGTCAGCGCCGCTGGCATAAGGGCTCCTCTCTGTAATCCTTTGATTCGTCGATACTGCCGTAGTGAGCTACTGAAATTTCTCTATTTTGATAAATCAATTTCCAGTCGCACGTTCCTGTTTTACAAGAGCCGTAATTAATGATTACCAGCAGTCTGATCATTGCTGCTTTTATCCTGACTGACGCAGCATGCCAAATTTACATATGCGCATTTTGCATACGAAACTTTCCATGTGAACAACGACGATTTCTTGGATTTCAGCAGTGATGCTACTGCTGTACATCACAGGAAATCTGTTGTGATGCCTGCATATTGAGCAGATTTTGTCCTGACAATAACAACCAGTAAAAATTCACTTACGCTCTGTTCTTTTCTTGTGTCTGCAGCGCCAATGTACCCCTAGCAGCGCAATTTTGAACAATTCCCACACACACCATATCGTTTTTCCGTGCCCTCAATAAGCTACCTACCAAGTTTCGTCGCGAAACCTCCCATTTCTCACTTTTCTAGACAACCATTTTTATAATTTTATAACAACCCAATATATCTCGCCGGCTTATGACCAGATAAAGTTCTGCCCGCATATTAAAACAATTTTTGTCAGTCAAGCTCGTGTCGCCGTCGAATGAACACCTTTATTTTGTGTTTGTGTTTTTGAGAAGAAAAATAAAAGTGTTTTTTTGGTTGTGGGTTTAACAAGAAAAAAAAACTATACATTCAAAATTTATATTTAACAATGGGCGAATGATTTTTTATAAAAAAAAATTTGAAATTAAGTTTATAAAATTCAATAAACTTTTACCTGATCCACGACTTTCTTTAACATCAAAAAAAAAAAAAAAAAAAAAAGAGAGAAAGAAACACACCATGCAAACACTTCACAGAGACCGAGCAGTGACGGGCAGAAGCATTCGGCATCCGCGTCATGTGCAGAGTTGGAAACGGGTCAACAATTTTGGACCCGGACATCACTGTGGCGCGCGCTCACACACACACACACACACACACACACACACACACACACACACACACACACACACAGGGCGTTCAAAAAGTTTCTCCACAGTGGGTATCGTGTGTTGTATGGAAATCATACAAATGTATTAGGGAGTGAATAATTTGCTCACTTACGTACAGAAAGTATTGAAATTGTCGTCCCTCATATAGTTTAACTGTTTTACTCATGTCTTCAAACACATCTGCGAGAGTCAAAAAGTCCTTCTGCAATTATATTGAGGCTGTTCCACTTAATTCTGATGGCGCTACAATCACATTTTTTGAATTAAGTAACTTGTACGTTTTATTTCGTTTTTCCTGTTTTGTTGATAACATATCAAGCTTCAGAATATCGTTTCACAGCAACACCAATTTTCACTTAGCTTCTGCTGAACTGAAAGTTCCCAAAATGTGGATATTGATTTCATCATTGCCCATCAGAAGGAAGGAACACCCGCGAAATCAACATTCGCATTTTGGAAACTTTCAACTCACCTGAAGCTTGTGAAAATTGGTGTTGCTGTGAAACATTTTCTGCTTTCTTAATGAGACGAAACAACTTCCAGCATTTCCCCCTTCCCTTTTTCGTTTTCAACAAGAACGTATTTGCTGCCTCGACGCCTTTTTCAATCTCCTTAATATTAAATTCACCCATATTAACAAATGAGGCATTGATTTCGACACGACATGCAATGGAACGGGTTGTTAGCACGTCAAACAAACACCTCTCAATGCAAAGCTGCAATGTGGAAAGTGTCTCTCAGTCTTACAGTATGACACGCGGGGTGTGAGAGAATGAATCACCAGAGAAGCAGGTGACAGGCGTTTGCCCGTATCTTGCTCCGGACAATCGCAAAGCAAGTATCGTTTTACGATATCGTATCGGTGAGTCAAACGTCTGCGCCGTATCGTCGGTCGGTGGAAATCTTTGCTTTAAGAAAGAGACTGCAATATTTTTGTATGACAAATCATTTTTCATTCCGCTAGCACCAGCATCAAGCACAAAATCCCACAGTACGCATTTTGCTTTGAAATACTTTTTTCTTTTCAAAAAATAAAATTGAAATAAAACCGGGTCGAAATCGGATCAGGAATACCTTGACCTAACCCGCTTGACCCGCAAGAAATTGTTGAACCGTTGACCCGTTTCCGTCTCTGGTCGTGTGAAGACTTGCATTCTGTTCAATGAACAAAACAAGTAAGTGCGTGTGCGTAGCAAAATTTTGACATCGATAGGCGCTTTCCGGGTCCGCACCCGTTCGCACTTCCACCCGCATCGTGTGAAAGTCTGCACTAGAACCATCAGTAAAAAACTCCTATGGGTCCGCACTTACATGCGGGCGGCAGCACCCGCTCCATGTGAAAGAGGCTTTAAGTTTAGGAGAAATAGGGGCAACTTTTCTCATTGCTGTATTACGAAAAATTTGCTCTAACGCACTAAAAAAAAAAAGCTGGTTTTTGGATTACATATTTTTGTTTATGAATATTTACATACAAAAATACATCAGTGCGTAAAAAAATAAAATCTGATGTATTTTGAAATATTTTTCAGAAATTGATTGATTCAAATTTTGAAGATGACAATCCGATTTTTGGCGTAAATATGACAAGGATGGTAAGTCAGATAATATCCGAAAACTTGAAAATTTTCATCGTCCTGGAGCGGGACTCGAACTCGCATCTCCCAGAAAACGCCCCGGTATGCTAACCACTACACCACCCAGAACGACCAAATTTCAAGTTTCCGATCAATTTGAATATAACCATCACAGGATTCGCTAGTCGAAGCAACCGGCATTCATGTTTAGCGAATCTGGAGGTTAAGAATCTTATCCCGTGTTTGCCCGGAGAAGCAGATAAATCATGAAAGAAAACCGGATTACGCCATATAATACAAATTTTGAAGATGACAATCCGATTTTTGGCGTAAATGTTCTGGGTGGTGTAGTGGTTAGCATACCTGGGCGTTTTCTGGGAGACGCGGGTTCGAGTCCCGCTCCAGGACGATGAAAATTTTCAAGTTTTCGGATATTATCTGACTTACCATCCTTGTCACATTTACGCCAAAAATCGGATTGTCATCTTCAAAATTTGTATTATATGGCGTAATCCCGTATTTCTTTCATGATTGATTCATATGGATAAAAATAAAATACAGTTTTTATATTAGGTGTACAAATAAGTTTTAAAGCGTTTTAAGACAACGCAACATGTTATTTGAGAGAAAACAGCAATACCTTTACGAATCAAAATATGCGCCGTTATTATCTAGCACCTTCCGCCATCGGTCGGGCAGCTGACGGATTCCAGACATGAAGAATACTTCGTCGTGTGATGCGAAGAAGTC
The DNA here is from genome assembly GCA_039090855.1 of Macrothele yani. Lineage (NCBI taxonomy): Eukaryota > Metazoa > Arthropoda > Arachnida > Araneae > Macrothelidae > Macrothele > Macrothele yani. Next base: position 77,641,993 of record CM077027.1, read on the forward strand.
GTCAACCCATTTTTGCAATTCATCACATGTCCGGAACCGTACAGCAGACAAACCATATATTGCACCGATCGGAACAAATGATAGCGTGAAGGGGCTATGTCCGGACTATACGTCGGGACATAGCCCCAAAACTTCCCAGCCAAACGTCAATAACGTTTCCTTGACCGATTTCGCAACACGCGGCATAGCGTTGTCATGCAGTAATTTCACGGGACGCAGTCCTTTACCTGTGAATGGACGTTTCCGACAGATTTCCTGGTTCAATCGCACAATTGTTGCTTGTAGCGGTCAGCAGTAACAATTTGGCCATGTTCCAATAGTTCATAATAGAGCACACCCTTCATATCCCACCAGATGCACAGCAGAACTTTCTTGGAGTGAATATTGCGTTTCGATGTCGAAGTCGTTGTTTCATCGGGGTCTACCCAGTGTTTTTTGCGTTTGGGATTGTCGTATCATATCCACTTTTCATCACCCGTAACGATTTTCCATAGGAAAGACTTTCTGTGTTGTTTATTCAACAGATTCAAACACTTAATGACTCGCTCATTCTTGTTCCTGTAGTTCAGGTCATGTGACACCCATTTTCTTTCCTTCTGAATCTTTCCCATTGCGCGTAAACGATTGGAAATGCCTTGTTGAGTTACCCCCAGTTGTTCAGCTAATTCTTTTTGCGTTTGAGATGAATCTTCATCCAGCAATGCTTGCAGTTCCCCATGTGCAACTTTCTGCGGGGCACCGCTACGTTCTCGATCGCTAACATCAAAATCACCCGCTTCGAGTAAATGCAGTATCGCTTGCCATCTTTCACCTACCAATGGGCAAGTGCGTTTGACTGTTCAGCAAACTTCTGTGTCACATTTTATACTCTGGACCAGTTACGGTCACATGACAGCAACGCTGGGGAATGTCGGATATGTAAATTAGCGGTTAACGTCACACAAAAAACGCTTTAAAACTTATTTGTACGCCTAATATATTACTTAGTGTACTTGGCCAGCGAAAAATGTCCCACTTTCAAAGCAGATGTGGGAAGTAATCCTCATTAGTTTTTTGTTAACAAATTATGCGAAATCACACGCAGCTGTCAAAATTTTCAGTGAAGTTTTGGTGTCCCAATTTTTTTTTTTTCAAAATTGGAGGTACTCGTTAGAAATAATTTTTGTGTGTGTGTGTCATTGTCTGCAGTGACCGTTACAGGGATTGCGCTAGCTTTTTCAAAGTTTTCGCCAACTTATTCGCCAAGTTAAAAAAATTTTCGCCAATGTATTATACTGTAACATTACAAAAATAATCGCCAAAACTGTTTTTCCTTCGCCAAAACGATTTCTTTTTCGCAAATTGCGAAGAATGCGATCGGCAGCGCGACTCCTGCCGTTGTAACAGTGCAGCCTGTAATTGTTTCTTGCTGGAAATATGAAGTGGATATTCGTGAATTGCATGGTTGTGCCAAATATAGTGAGTGCTTTGAACATTTCCACATGCTTCGGAGGTTACAGGGTAATTAAAATCCCATAATACTACAGACGAAATTCACGATCTTGCCAACACATACCATAACGATGACTGCAAGTTGCCCAAAGCCATTGCTTGACGTGTAATGGCTGACAATTCATCTTAAATGATTTCGTTGTGCAAGAATGCAATATTGTCAACGTAGCAAGGTTCAGGGGTCGGAAACCGGGAGTTGCAATTCCACGTTTCTTTCTCTGAAAGATTCCATCGGGGATCCGTTACTAAAGCAACCGCCACGCATAGTATTACGATTATTAAGCGCTTCCATGTAATAAACCATTTTCTTGAAATTAACAGTTAAATTATAATTTGTATTTGGTAACATAATGGAAGTGTAATTCTGCATGGCGTAGTTGAAACATCGTGGATTTAAATTTGGTGGTTTTATATTAAAAACAAAAAGGCATTCAGTAGAATTTTTTAAACTATTGCTCAACTGTATTCTTAAAGGTAATCGTTGAGTTTCTTTTTTTAAGCGATTTGAATGATTCTAAACTGTGATTGTGCTTTAAGGTGATTCTGCCAAACCTGTTATTAATTTCAGGTGACTAGAATAGGGGGAGGGTGTGTGTGTGTGTGTGTGTGTGATAGTCTTGCGCCTACGCGGGCGAGGATTTAGGTCCTGAGTGAGAGTTCAACATTGCATCTTTTTTTCTTTTTTATTGATTGAAGGTTTATTATACCTGGTGGTACAAAGATCAACAGGCAGACATCAACAGGAGACAGAAATTACACAGCAACATGTACAAATCATACATGGTTGAGAGCATGCCAAATGATCAATGTACACACGTATAGACAGTGTTGATCATGTAACATATGGTGAACAGGTATACATCAAACATGGGATTTATAGTATGCTAAATGACCAATGTTCACAGATAACCAGTGTTGGACAAATAACATATTGAGAGCAAGTGCTGAAAGACAAACACAAACATCCATGCATCACCGGGATTCGAACCCGTAAACTAGGGTGAATGATCATAAGCCAGTGCCTTAGGTCACTGCGCCACTGGGGCGGCCACTGCATCTTATCACCTGCGTAAAACTGTACATACAGCGAATTTACTAATCGAGCGTTTACATTCTTTGTCGTGAATATCATTGCCTGCTTGGAACATCTTTTGTTTGACGTCATTTCGTTCCCAAACAACACTTGCTTTTGATACATCTTTTGGGGGGTTGTAAACCTTTGTGAGTCCGATGCACACTGTTCAGACGTGCATGCATGTGGAGTGCTCCGCGGAAGACAAATTTCAAAATTTCTGACGCCGAGATAAAGGGAGAGCCGTATGTCTTTTTAAAGGTTTTAATCCTAATCCTGAAATTGTCTTTACGTAGAAATTCTCTGCTGTTTCATGCGAGGCTTGATATTTCTAAAAAGCCAGCGTACCCCGTAAAACGTGGGAACTTGCTTCAGCTGTACACTGCTAAAGAATTTGTGGTAGGTTGCACCAAAAAGTGGTGCTACATCAACTGCACCGCTCTCCGAGAAAAGATACACCACTGTATGATGCAAACAAAACCCAGCAACATGGTGCAACTGGTGTAGCACCTATACCACATAATTTTTGACAGTGTATTCTAGTTTTGGCTGTTTCAGGCTCTTCATCCCTACTTACTGATCCTATGCGCAAGATAGTTTGATTTGGAACTATATTTTAAAATGCAATGCATCAATATATACGTGCAAGATCCAGCGATGTTATGCCCCTGGGTATTTGCTGGATCTTGCACTAACGTTGGTGTTGCTGCAAAAATGGTTCATATTTTAGGAGTATTATAGCTTTGGTACGGAAAAAAAAAATTAAGAATGAACCTTATGCGATTCTTAAAGGCACTTCATAGTTGTTTTATGAGCGGAATTGTTCAGTTGGGAATGATTTTGAAATACCCAGGCGGTAGGCAGACCAATAATTAAAGCACCAGACTGGAATTTTAACTAAGTGGCCAGCGGCTGGTAAATCCGAAAAAGTTAGTGGCAAAAAAAACAAAAAAAAACTCGTTTGGTAAGTTAGCATATCTTAGTGGCCCAAGAGGTCTCCAGCATAAAAAAAAGAAAAAAAAGAGGGGAGGGTTAATAGAAACTTTAATATAATTGCTATTATTTACATGGATGACTGACTTTATCTGAGCATAAAAGAAGTCACTCACTGTGCAAAATTAAAACCGTTTTGTAAATCTTCTTTTCTCCCCTTTGATTACTCATTTCCAAAACATCCATAGATACTATGAAATTTTCGATGAAAATTTTGAAATTTTCGATGTATCAGTGCAAATCTCGATGTTTCAATATTTTTGTTAATAAGCCGAAGAATTCGTACTTTTCCATCTGCATCAATAAATGGGTACATCGATGGGTAAAATCTCTGCTCAATGTAACGGTAATCACTCACCAATCTAAATCAAGTAACCAATAATATTTGTTAAAATGCTCAATGGATCGGTGGAAACCTCGATGTATCGGTTGCTGTAGTACCGAGAAAAAAGAACTGGATTTTGCCGACAAAAATCGGAGATTAAACATCCAATTCACAACATGAAAAATTTATGGTCCCTTCCTCTATACAAAAATACAACAAAAAGAAATTCATTTACTTTACTTAGAAAATATTCTTTACCAGTTTCAAACATCGGTCATGAAGCCTCGATGTATCGGTTTCTGCAACATCGAGGTTTAAACACCGATTATTGATGGCAAAACTTCGACATTCAAAAACGTCGAGGTTTTATCCTCATCCTTAGTTAGGACTGGTCTTTTACTTCTGAATTATTATAATTTGTAAATTGGCACTAAAAATGACAAATTGGCGACCACTGAAATAAATTTAATCGCCAGAGTTATCAGATAATCGCCATCTGGCGAGTGGCGAGTGCTAATTTGCACCTATAACCAAGAACTTCCAAAACCAAAGGTAGCGACCCTCGCAAATATCATCCCACGGAACCCCTCACTCTCTTTTTTTAGCACGTCTTTTGTAAAAAAAGATCGTGCTTCTGTTATCGGTATGTCCGTCCGTCTGTACCCACGGTATCTCTGCAACTATTAGTCCGATTTGAAAAATTCTTTTTGCATTCGGAAGCTTGAAATATGCGAATGACGATCCTTCATTTCGTTTTTTTTTACAATGTACAATTTTGCCGCTAGGGTAAATGCAGATGATGTCGAATTCAAAAATTGCGTTTTAATCCACATATATCTGCTTCTAAAGATCCGATTGAAAAAATTCTTTTATATTTCGATTCCATTTATGTCGAAGAGTGTTATAGATATAGTTTCATTTTCAAATTGCGTATAGATTTTCCGCTAGGGGGCGTAAAAGTAATTTACATTTTTTCCGATAACTCTTCTCCTAAAACTCCGATTTGAAAAATCTTTTTTTCAGCGGATACATCTCCTAATGGAAAATCTTTTGCATATAATTTCGAATTTTTGGTAAAGAATACTTTGGACACCAGGGGGCGTAAGTGTTAATTTTTGCTTCTGGTGTATTTGCCATAAAATCTGAGCTTCTAAAATATCGATTGAAAAAATTCTTTCGTGGACTAATGCAACTCACATCGATAAACCTTTTTGGAATATTTTCTTCCTAAAATATCCCACAGTTTCTCCGCCAGGGGGCGTAGATGTATATCTTATTTTTGTCAATATCTCTACTTCTAGGAGTCCGATTTGAAAAAATTCCTTCTTTGTTGGATAGTGTGTTTGGTGTGACATGTTTTTCATATAATTTCAAAATTTTCAATTCATAGTCTTTCCCCTAGGGGGCGTAAAGGTAAATTGCGTTTCGCCCTATATCTCTGCTTCTAAATCTCCGATTCGAACAATTCTTTCTGCACCGGATACAGCTCCTGATGGGAAATCGTTTGCATATAATTTCTAATTTTTTTAAAAAAATTGTTTGGCAACCAGGGGCGTAAATCTTAATTTCCGCTTCTGATGTATTTGCAGCAAAATATGAGCTTCTAAATTCTCGATTAAAAAAAAACGTCGTTTGTAGACTGATACTACTCATGTCGACAAACATTTTAGGAACATTTTCTTCTTAAAATAGTGCATGGTTTCTACGCCAGTCTACTGTGAGCAACGCAGTGAGCTGTAAGCAGTAGCCCGTCCTCCCTAATTTAGGGCCACTGGTTCCAGGGAGGGGAAATAGCCAGTGTCGTAAGAAAGGCACACCATTCATGCCTCACCGAGAATTCATTCGATCCCGGACCCTTCTCGCATGAATAATCAGAAGCCAGTGCAGAAACGACTGTGCCACCGGAGCAGCACAAAGGCTTTTGTAAAATCAGTGCACCCCACCAACTGTTACAGAGAAAAAACTGAAACTAACAAAGAGAGAAATACAGGAGCTATGTGCTACTTCATAATGTATGGAGATACTGAAATTAACAAATAAGTCAAGAAAAGGGACACGAAATAAGAGTTCCAGAGATCACTATGCGCACTAAAAAGTAGTAATGTGCTGAACTAAATGACCAACGTTGAATAATAGAGCATGCGGTGGATACTAATATACACGCAAAAACCTGTAAAACAACCACGTGAGCGATATGTTAAAGAATTAAAAACAAATTAGGAGAATTCAAATTCGTGCAGAAATAGTCCAAAGTAATCGAGGTAGTTGCCTTCAATGCACGATCTTAATAACAAGAGTCACAATACAAATTTAAATTCGTTGGCTGAATTTAAAGATTTTATTGTATATACAAATATAAGAACTTTCAGGTTTCCCTAGAACCCATCATCAAATTGTTTAAGATATGGAGTTGTTAGAAATATGTACTTGAGATCTTCATCCAGCAGTCAATCGAAAATGGTTGATGATGATGATGATACGTTTCGTTTCACGTTTTTTTTTTCTGCCAGCATTGTGTAGATTTTTGGCTTCCCTATTTCCCCGCAAATATAAAAAGGTGGACATAAATCCACCTTTTTATATTTAATCGCTGAAGGGGCAGAGCTATTCTAACAAAGGTACAAACCAAAAGTGGCTCCGCCTAAGGCATCTAGTACCCCAGTCCTTGAAACATGTAGCTTGTCTGGTGTCTTCAGCGGTGCTCATTAATTATATTTCTGTTCTAGTTTCGGGCCTGTGGAATGACTAGTTTATCTGTTTTTACCTCATTAACAAGACAAATACTCAGTGCCCTGTAATCACAATGTGAACAAGTGTTATTCTTGTTAATTAATATTCTTTCATTAACTGTGTAAGCGTTGATTTATGATCTTTAATAGGCATTCTACGCTCGGGACACTAATTTTCTGTCATCACTCGCATTCTAGAAGTAATGTTTTTTTCTATTCCATTTGAATTTACGTTTCAGCTCCTAGTTTATATGTCACAGCAGGTTAATATTTATTTATAACCATCCAGTGAATCAAGTGAGGCAGTACACCAGCAAAAATGTTAAAAATTAGTTGATATATTTCAGCTCCTATTTATATGTTACTGCAGGTTAATATTTATTTATTACCATCCAGTTAATCAGGTGAGTCAGTTGTTACAGAGATTTAATACTAGAATTTTAGGCAAAGATATTAAATCTCATTCGCAACTTTTATTTCGCTTTCGTGCTCCATTTCCTTTTTTTCCACGATGCGTGGGAAAATTTTGCTTCCTCACCCCGCTATAGGAACATTGGAAACACGGTTTATTTAGACACGCCAGGCTGTCGCATCTTAGGGACCTGGGCCTTTGTATTTCGTAGACGCATTGGTATTGTCGAACTCATTTGGCGCTTTTATCTTCTTAATTTCAAAGCAGCCGACTGAAGGCGCAAGCCTTTTTAATTTCAACCTTGAAGTTTTGTGAAATACCATGATTTTGTGTGAAGAAGGTGGTGAGTTTGCGTAGGAGTAAGGGGGGAGCTAGGAGAGTCTACTCGAGGAATTGGAAGCGACAGGTCGCAGGAGGAGGCGAGGAAACGCCTTAGGTGTTGGCCAGCACGTCTTAAGCTAGCCGGGAGAATAGGGTTCGCTCTCCACGTGCGCGAGAGAGACCAGAGAATAACGGAAGAAGGAGAAGGCAACAAAAGTGATTTAAGGAAGGAAATGTTTGTTTCAGAAAAACAGGGAGCAAGAATTGCAAGCTGAGGACAACTTCTGCACTTAAGTAAAGAAAAGAATAAAGTGCTTTAAGAGATCTAAAAGAATTGCATAAAATTACTGCTCATAGTTATTATTATCTTCAACTACGTAGGACAGTGCTCGTTATTAACAAAGCGTATGCTAAGATTATGCACCAACGAGTTAATAAACCTCATATTATTATTCTAAGTTAACACAGTCCACCAAGCAGTAATGTTTAAAATTAGTTGATTTTATTATCGGATTGCCGTAAGCGAAGGTTATTGAGACCAGATCAGGAAATTATATTTTAATGGTATTATATTAAACGGCGGTTTTAATTACTAAATGTGAGAATAGCGTCTACCGGAGGGGAGAGGAGAGATTATACAGACAGTATGCAATATAAATTTTGCAAAATTACATGTCATATAGAGTAACCAGCAAGAAAAAATGATCGACTTTATTAGTGTGAATTTGGAGTTTCGTAGCTGGCGAAGCTAAAAACATTATTACATTTGTGAAGCGAGAATAATTTTAAATTTGTGATATTTTATATTTCTGCGAGCTGTCATCGTAAAAGATGTTAAGAATTTCCAGTGCCGTGTAACAGTTTATATTCACAGTTATTTGCTCCTCTTTTTTTTTTTTTTTTTTTTACGCACTTCTTTAGCAAGTTCACGTGTCGTTTATATTTATTCAGCTGACTTAAGTTGTTTGCTTCGTGTAACTATTTCTCCATCTGAAAGCAGGCACAGCACATTTAAATTTCCTAAAAAAATCATGTAATTGCACTCAGTGACCCCCCTCCCCCTCCCCACAGGGCTTCTGTCTTGTGTGCTATTTCTACACTCATAGACTTCCTTGAATTTTTCTCCGCTGTTGGGGAAATTTCGCTCATAGAACCGTCCGTGTGTGTCATTAATTTTTCTTGTATATATAATGACAGTTTTGATGTACCACATCCAGATATGCTCGTTTTTGTTGAGTTATCAAGCAAATACGAGTTGATGTATATACATTATTAAATAGCATGCAGGAAGAGAAGCAGATCACAAATCTCAAATAAAAGAAGGGGAAGGAGGTGGGGGGAAGAGAGAGTGCACACAATTTTAGACTACGAAATGAGGTCAATTTCATTTCCTGCAGTTTGTTTTAAACCGTCGGAAATGATATTTTACTAGAAGGAAAAAATAAATAGCAGCAACGAAATACTAGCACTAAAAAAAGAAACAAATTAGAAAATAAGTTGTCAGTTGCACTCACCCTAATTCCTTCTCTTATCCGATGTGTCAGATGTACTTAGAAAGGAAACCACAATAATGAATGTTATATTTGTCTATATAATGTATATGGGCTTGGATTGCTATCTGGTGGAGTCCATCGCGTTAAGCAGGGTTGGAAGTTGATACTTAATCCCCCCTCCCAATTTCCCAATTTTTTTTATTTTAATTTTATTTCATCATTTTTTAGATTTTTCCATTCATATTTTTAGCTATTATTTTCTAATTTGTTCCTTTCTTAGTGCTTAGATTCCATTGCTGTTATTTAGTTTTCCTTCTCGTGAAAAAACATCTCCCCCAGTGGTTTGACAGATATTTCAGGAACTGAAATTGACCCCACCCATTTTTTTATCTCTAAAAATGTGTGCACTCCCCCCCTCTCTATTTTTTTTTTTTTTTTTCTGTTTTCTTTATTTGGGATTTGTAATGTGTTTTTCGTTTTTCCTACTGCAAGCTGTGCAATAACGTATAGGGTGTCTCAAGTCTTTGACACATTTTAAAAATTTATTTAAAAAAACAACTTAGGTATAGGAACATAATTTGTTCAGTTCTTGTAAACTTACTTCAAAACTTTACTTTTTTTTTATTTGTATAGTTAATAAACTTCAATATGTGCACCTTTTGTTGCGAGGAGTACATCGAGCCGATATTCAATCTCTGCCCCTGTACATGTCAAAGTGGATTCTGTAACAGATGCAATTACAGCAACTATGCGAGTTTTCAGTTCGTCAACACTTAGCACTTTGAATGAATAAACTTTGTCTTTCACATATCAAAGACTTTTTCCACAAGAAGTCTAGAGGCGTGATATCTGGAGATTGGGGAGGTCATGGAATGGGTCCATCTCGTCCAATCCACCTAGTTGGAAATTCCTTATTTAAAAAAATTTGCCCAACATTACCCCAGTGGGGTGGTGCACCATCTTTTTGCCAGATGATTTTAGGATGTCAATGGCAAATTTGAGGTACAGCAGAAATTTGAATCATGTCCAAATAAATTTCTTTTGTGGCTGTGGATTCTACAAAAAAGAAAAAGGAGATCACATGATCAGCCATTAAGCCACGCCACACATTCATTTTAGGATTATCCCGGACATGCTCGATGAAATGATGTGGATTTTCAGACCCCCAAATTGTGATATGTGGCTGTTGACTTTACCTGAAACATGAGAAGTTGCTTCATCTGTGAAAACCATGTTTCGTAGGAAGTCATTATCTGCCTTTAGATGATTTAGCATGTCCACTGCAAAGTTAAAACGGCGTGGCTTGTCATCCGGCTGTAAAGCGTGCAATATCTGCACTTTGTAGGCATATAGGCGGAGTTTTGTGTGTAAGACTCAATGCACTGTTGCACGAGAAATTGCGAATTTCTTTGAGGCAGTTCGTGTCGATTTAGTAGGGTTACGTGAAAAGGCTTCACGAATGCTTTCACCCATGCTTTGTTTTCCATATCTTAGCCTATCAAAGGCACTTACAGTTTCCAGAAACTTTTTGTGCCAAGCTAAGATGCTATTATACGACTTGGAGAATCTTTTCCAAATTTCGAAAGAAAATTTCTTTGCACTTGGGTAACGGATTTCGTTTCGAAAAAGACACATTTCGCTTTCGCTGCTGGAGTAGACATTTTTTCAACTAACCTTGCGATTAGACCAGTAGCGCCACCTAGTGAGCGATTTGGGAAACAGGAAAAAAAACTTCGTTAAGTAAGCTAACAAAAACTTCAAAAATTATGTTCATATCCCGAATAGTTTTAAAAATATCTTATTTTTTTAAAAACATGTCAAGGACTTTTGTTGAAGCACACTGAATGTACATTAACTTATACTTGCTTGATTACGATCAAAACGAATATGTTGGATGTGGTACATGAAAATTGCCATTAATGCTGAAGTGAAACGATTGTCCGGGTGCCCAGTTGTCTCAATTGGATTCGGACGGGCACCCGGACATTTGGGCCCAAAAGTTTAGGGGCCGTATAAAAATTGCCGTTTCTTGGCACTCTGAGGAGAATTGAATCGAGAAAACCTTCCCAAACAAAAGTGCCCTCAGGTACTACATATTATTTCATGGGGCCTAGGCCTTTTTGACAGTTTTATTCTACCGATGTCATACTCATAACGTTTACGTATCAACTCAAGTTAATAATATTGCGCTTTTACTTAAGCACTAAATATTATTTCACAGGCCCTAGGCCTAGGCCTTTTTAACAGTTTTTATGCTACCAATGCCATATTCATAACGTTTACGCATCAAATCAAGTTAATAATATTGCGCTTTTATTTAAGCACTAAATATTATTTCACAGGCCCTAGGGCCTGCATAGGCGTAGGCCTTTTTAACACTTTTTTCTACCTATCTCATATTCATAACGTTTACGCATCAACTCAAGTTAATAATATTGCGCTTTTACTTAAGCACTAAATATTATTTACAGGCCGTAGGCCTATGCCTTTTTAACAGTTTTTATTCTACCGATGTCATATTCATAACGTTTACGTATCAACTCAAGTTAATAATATTGCGCTTTTACGTAAGCAGTAAATATTATTTCACAGGCACTAGGCCTAGGCCTTTTTAACAGTTTTTATTCTACCGATCTCCTATTCAAAACGTTTATGTATCAAGTTAATAATATTACACTTTTACTTTAGCACAAAATTTTATTTCATCGGCCCTAGGCCTAGGGCCTGTGAAATAATATTTAGTGCTCAAGCAAAAACGCAATATTATTAACTTGAGTGGATACGTAAACGTTATGAATATGGCATCGGTAGAATAAAAACTATTACAAAAGCCCAAGCCTAGGGTCTGTGAAATAATATTTGGTGCTTAAGTAAGTAAAAGAGAAATATTAATAACTTGACAGTTATGTAAATATTTAGTGCCTAAGTAAAAGTGCAGCGTTATTAACCCCCCCCCCCCACCTAGTCGCCCTTTCCCGAACATAGTATGAGTTCTGCTGTAATTGCTTTGTTTCGTTGAAACCCGTAGGTTTAAGAAATGTGCTTTGTAATTTTTTTGTATTCACGAATGTACTTTTGTTTTCCCAAATTCAGTTATAATTGTCGTTCGTTTTACAGTGAACGTTTTCTCGATCAAATTCTCATTATAGGGCCTAGAAACGGCAATTTTTGTACCGCTCCTTAAACATTTGTACCCAAATGTCAGGTGCCCAATATTTACGATTTTCTGTCTGAAAGACAGAAAATCGTAAATATTGCTTAATGATAATTAGATTGGGGGGGGGGGGTCGGTGCCCAGTTGTCCTAAACTCGTCTTTTGGGATGTAATGCTTGACGATGGCCATAAAGAAAAAGGAAACAGTGCGTATTCCGCAATATAAGTAAGTGTTCCTTTGGTAAAAACTGAATTTAATAACTCGATCATCTGCAAGTTATTTAGGCATTAAATCTTTCAGCATGGAATCTCCAATAAAACTGTGATTTTTCGCATTCCTCCTCTAGTAAGTAAGCAAGATCTGGGTGGGTGAGTGTAATCGATTGATATTGTTTAGCTTCTGAGTGCGACTGATCCGTCAGATAAAGAGAAGGGATAGGGGGATTGCAACTCACTCCTGGCAATGCTAGGATACATACGTACCATATTTCTTCCTTTCCTTAGAAACCATTTATTTTTCTGTTCGTCTTAGCACATTAGTACTTTAATATATACAAAGGCCGTTCCATAAAAACTGGTAGTAACTTTTTTGAGTTGGCAACAGTGCGAAGGTGAAAAATAACCACGCAAACGACTAACTGAATTATGGAAGTATCTGTGGCAACAGTTATTAGCCGCGGCAGACGATTCTGGTTTTGTTATTGCGCAGTTATTGAAGGTACGTCTGCATTTCGCCGTAGAGCTATAGAGGTGAGTGATTCAAAGTCAAGTGAAATGCGTTGTGCGATAAAATTTTGCTATCTTTTAGGTAAAACGGCTCCAGAAACAGTTGATTTAATGAAAAAAGCTTACAAAGATAAATGTTTGGGTGAGTCAACGATTTTTAGATGGCACCATGATTTCAGAAAAGGCCGTTTGTCGACATAACTCGCTCCTTCGCGTGGTCGACCTGAAAGTGTAGTTATGGAGCGTATTGTTCACACTGTTTGGGCAATCCTGCAAGAAAATCGACGAATGACGTGTGAAGACATAGCGGCGTCAACTGATATTTCAAAAACGTCGGCATTCCGCATTCTACGCGACAAATTAGTGCTGCATCGTGTGTGTTCCAGATGGGTACCTCATCACCTGACGAGAGAACAATTGTTAGCCACTGTTCAGGTGTGTCAAGAGTGGAAGCATATGACTGCAGGATCCAAACTTTCTAAACACGGTAATAACTGCCGATGAAACATTAGTCCACTATTCCGACCCCCTCACGAAGAGCCTACCAGTATGCTGTTCCTCCACAAATTACTGTCAATGCTGAGTATTACATTTCAGTCTTGAAGCGTCTGCGACGACACATATCCATTAAGCGACCGGAACTGGTGGGCAAGTGGACCCTTCACCATGATAACGCCCGCCCACATGTGACTGCTTGTGTTCAACCTTTTCTTACGAAATGCAGTACTGAAATCATGCCACAGCCTGTCTACAATCCTGACCTCGGCCCGTGCGATTTCTGTGTTTTTCCAACAATGAAGGAGCAACATTAAACACAGGTGCTGACGTTATTCAAGCTGTGCAGGGGTCGCTAATGCGGCTTCCACAAAATGCCTTCGCCACATGCTTAGAAAAGTGGACTGAACGATTGGACCGTTGCATATCATCCGAGGGAAGATACTTTGAGAAAGAATAATATATATTTTGCTGTACCTATGTTTCTTCATTTTGTGTGATTTTACTCTCAGTTTTTATGGAACGGCCGTTGTATACATATAAGCGCTTCACATTACGATTCGTGCTGGCGTGTTTGAAGATAAAGAAAAGAGGCGTAATATGTACTTGTATTTCGAATGCCGCTATATTGTTGTGACAGCAGTGAAAATATTTTCGTATCATTAACATGCCACATTAGAACTCGTGGAGAAAAATATCTTAAACCACACATTTTGAAGTTGAGTATGCAAGTATTTAGTGTCTACAATAAGAAAACAAACAAACAAACAAAAAACTGGTGGGTTTGCTTCTTCGAGAGCTACAAGTCGGTGAGTTTGTAGCAGTTTTTTTGGTGAACAGTGGGCGTTGATGATGCTTCATACCAGTGACTGCGTTAAGTAAACATTGCAAGAGTTCTTTACAAAATTCCCAAAGGCTAGGTCAAAATCCAGCATAAATCGTTACATCTTTGGAGGTGGCAGGAACATCTTCGCCACCACTGGAAACTTCAGCTGAAGAGCGCTCCGTGGAAAGCAAGCGACAGAAGTGACGCTTTACAAACATTCTAATTCCACCCCCTGTACCTGCCCCCCTGTTCCCACTTCGTCACGGTGACGCCTTCTGAGCACCCAAGGTCAAGGGTCAGAGCTTAAGTAAACTTCTGTGTTGTTGCAGGCAGCTGCGATCATTCATCAGAAAAAGAAAGGAAGCCAAGCAAGAGGGATAAAAAAGAAAAGAAACAGAGAGAGAAGGAGAAGCCCCCTAAACGTGTGTGCTAGAGCTGTGGGGTGGCCTTCTAATCGCTCCTTTTAAATCTGCTGATGGGAATTTCTATTTGTGCGTAATAACCCTCGCCCATTTTTGCCTTAGTTTACTTAGAGGGTGTCGTTGTAGTAAGTGTCCTAGAAATATTTAGCAATAATTACAGGCAGCTGTTTCTATTGCTCTGCTCACCGGACCACGCGCTTGTTTGAGAGAGAGAGAGAGAGAGAGAGAGAGAAAGAGAAAGAGAGAGTTTCCAAATCGAGACAATTATTTTAAGGATCCGAAAAGATGTAGTACTGCTGAATGGCAAAAACATTTGATGGATAAATTAATATCAGTGCCGTATTTGGAATTAGCATTAGTAGCTTTCAAGCACCCGGTAAATTAGTACCCGACAAACTCGTATCCACACAGTTTCATCCACTTCTGTTCAGTTTTAATGTCTGAATTTCAGGCTTTAGCATCATCTTCACTCCTCGAAGTATTCCGTTGCATTTTTGTTCTTCAAATTCATAAATTATTTCATAAATTGAAGCTATCACGGCATTTGCGTATAATTGAATTAAAAAAATCTCGTACCCGGGAGATTGGTACCCTTCTGTTGCTGCGACATAACGGGAGCATATACAAATTGCATTAACGGAAGGTCGGGAAATCCTACACCTTTTCATATTAGGAAATGTACACAAATTGCATTTCGTACGAGATATTGTCAAAGTGTGGGAGTTTTCCTTGTGGCATAAAACGATAATTTATTTGCTACTGACATAAAAGGGTATATAAGATCCTAGTGACATAAGGGGATGTATAGATTTTCGACACTGAATTTGAGTTATGATTTTAATATTTTATGTGTAATAACATTCAATAAAAGGTAACAAAAAGGGATTCAACGGATCGATCTTCAGGTGTTTGGAAGGAAACCAGGCCGCGGGGGTGGGCGGGTGGTGGGGGATTTGGAGTTACAACCTAAATATTTGGTACGTATAAACATGCAATAAAAGCTAATAAAAATAACTCAATAAATCAGCCCTCAGATATTTACAAGGCACCTAAGCCGCTGGCCTTTTGGAACATTTTGAGTTACAACAAAAATATTTGTTTTGCGTAACCATGTTATAAAAGTTAATGAACAGGGCTAAACGCATCAGTCTTCAGGTGTTTAGAAGGCACCTAGGCCGGGGACCTTTTTGCAAGATTTGAAGTTACAACCTAAATATTGGGTATGTGTAAATAAGTTATAAACGCCAGTAAAAGGGACTTAATCAGCCTTAAAGTGTTTACAAAGCACCTAGGCCGCGGGGCTTTCTGAAAGATTTGAAGTTACATTCTAAATACTGGGCATGTGTAAACATTATTTTAAAGGCAAATAAAATAGATTCAGTTGATCAGTATTCAGGTATTTATAAAGTACCTAAGCCGCGGGCCTTTTTGGAAGATTTTAAGTTACAATCTACATGATTGGTATGTTTAAACATGTGTTAAAAGCTAGTAGAAGGGTTTCAACAAGTCAGTCTTCAAGTATTTACGTGGTCGTTGGTCTAGACCTTTTTAGCATTTTTAAAATCTGCAGTGCTCATATTCATAGGGTATAATATAACAAGTCTAGGATATCGTATTGCGCTTTTACTCAGACACGAAAGGTAAATTAATAGCCCCTAGGCCCAGGCCACTTTAACATTTTTTAATACGCCGTACTCGAATTCAGAAAATTGACGTAAAACAATCAAGTTAATGTTGCACTTTTACTCAGGCACCCACCAAACATCAAGTAAAAGACCCTAGGGCCTGTATTATTTTAGAAATTTTTATTCTCCGTGCTGATATTTATAAGGTTTGCACAACAGGTGAATGGTGTGGCGCTTTTAATTAAGCACGAAACTATTAATTATAAGGCTCTAGACCTGGGCCTTACTAGAAAACTTTAATAAACCCAACATTATTAACTTGACTTGTTATGCAAATCTTGTGAATATGAGCATGGCCGATTCAAATTTACTAAATTGACCGTGGCCTAGGGCTTTATAATTAATGTTTTGCGTCTGAGTAAAAGGATGACATTTCATTGCTTCAGAAGCGGCTGTGTTTAGTCGGAGTGAGGTCACGTGCACTGTTATCAGAGGAAATATTTAGCAGTGACAATTCCTCTTTAATTTTTATGCTTGCCCGAAAGGAGGGAAAAAAGAAGCCCCACCGTGTACCCCCTTTTTCGAGTTAGAATCAATCTTACTGTAATTCTATTGTTTCACCGAACACCATAATTTTGAAAGATCTACAAATTTACGGCAATTTGTTCCCCAATTTTATTTTTTCTTATGCAAGTGTTTTATAGGTGACAATGATATTTATTGTGCACGTCAAATTTACACCAAAAATACATTTTTGTTATGCAAGAGAAGATGCCAAGAAAGGGCACTTTTTATACGGTCCCCTAAAGTGTATGTGGCTACTTGTCCGTGTAGCGAGTTATCCTGTGCTCAATGGTCATTTGTCCTGAGCTCGTTTGGATGCTTTCTCAGAGGGAGGTGAGTTGTCATTTATGAAATTTGTATATGCTCTCGTAACGTCGCAGCAACAAAAGGGTACCAATCTTCCGTGTACGAATTTGCCGCGTACGAACAAGTATTTCAAAAGCAAATTCTTAGAAAACCAACAAATTTCCATTAACTATGAATACCTACGCTCACATTACGTATTTTAAATTACACGAAAAAATTCGCGTAATTTAAAATTCATAGTTAATGGAACAGTTTAAAAAAAAAAAACCCGCATTTCTACAATCGATAAAGCATAAGACAAAAAAAAAATAAGCTAATTACTGCTAGTAGCAGCTGAAAAGTGTATTTCGCAAATTAACGCCGCCCCGGTGCGCAGTGGTCTAAGCGATGGTTTCTGATCATTCGTCCGAGATGGGTCCGGGTTCGAATCCCAGTGAGGCATGGATGTTGTGTTTGTCTTACGGCAATGGCTCTCTCCCTTCCCTGGAGCCAGGGGCCCTAAATTAGGGACGGGCAACTCATTCAGTTGCTCACGGTGGTCGTTAAACCCCCAATCAAAATAATAATAATTAACAAACTGTGCAGTGTGCCCAAAAAGTTTCGCATAGCGGAAGATATCAGAGGCAAAAGTGATATTCAACTTGAACTATTAGTAGAAGAGATATAAGTTATAACGTGATATAACTTTACGCGCCCTAGCGGAAAAGCTGTGCGGTACTTAAAGAAGAAAATATGTGCAAAATACTCATCATAATGAAAAGCATCCGTTTGAAAAAATAAATAAAAAAAATCTTAGGGTTTTCTAGAATCGAATGAAGCTTTACACATAAAAGGGGTACATCTCAAATAATTCTTAATTCTCCGAAGGCGCAAAGGCGAATAAACCGCGGTAGTCTGTGACGCGGAACTTTCTTCGCCCGTTATTATCTGATGAACGAGTTTAGGACATCTGGGCACCCGGACATTTCGGCACCCGGACATCTGGGCACCCGGACATTTAGGCACCCGGACATTTGGGCACCCGGACATTTTGGCACAAATATTGAGGGGCCGTACAAAAATTGCCGGGTTTTTTTCGCTGTCAGAGGAATTGAATGGAGAAAACGTTTCCAGTAAGACAAACGACAATTATAATTGAATTTAAAAAAAATATTACAATGCACAAATTTTGAAGATGACAATACGTTTTTTTGGGTGTAAATATGACAAGCATAATATCCGAAAACTTGACAATTTTGTCGTCCTGGATCGGGATTACATAGCTCATAATCATGAATATGGATTACATCATATTCATGATTACATAGCACCAAGGGTGCCCAGGGGTAGGGGGAGCCCCTGCATTTAATATAGCCAAATTTTTGATAGATTTAAAACTTTAAAATAGACGAAACCTTTTTTTCAGTGTTTGACAGCCTTGAAGGAGGTAAGGATTTTTCTTAGCCCCCCCCCCCAAGCACACATAAAATGTCCGTAATTTCGTATTTTCTTATTTACGATATTTTTCTATAAACTATAACTAAGCAAATTCTCAGCGAGTATGAGCAAACCCAGGGAACTTGTCGGGGGGGGGGGGTTAAAACCCAAAATATGAAATATAAAGAATTTCTGGTCCGATCGGGAGATTTTCAGCCATTACAAGTTACAAGTCATCGAATTGTCTGAGGGCATCTGCTGCCTCGGGAAACTAGTGGTGGTGGGGAGGGGGGGGTAATACCAAAAGTGTAAAATATAAAAAATTTCTCGTCCGATCGGAAGATTTTTGGCATTTACAAGCTACAACTCGAAACATTATTTAAAGGCATGTGTCTACTCAGCAAACCTGTGTGTGGTGTGGGGGGGGGCATACCAAAGGGGAAAATATGATGAATTTCTCGTCCGATCGGGAGATTTTCAGCATTTAGCAGCTACATCTCGACACATTATCTGAAGGCATGTGCCTACTCAGGAAACCTATGTGTGTGGGGGTGGGGGGTTGTAGCTTGTAAATGCTGAAAATCTTCGGATCAGACGAGAAATTCTTCATATTTTTCAGTTTTGGTATTACCCCCCCCCCCCCTACCAGACAGGTTTCCAGAGTAGGCCCATACGCTGAGATAATGTGTCGAGTTGTAGCTTGTAAATGCTGAAAATCTCCCGATCGAACGAGAAATTTTTCATATTTTACGCTTTTAGTATTAACACCCCCAGTTTGCACAGTAGGTTAATGCCCTGAGATAATGTCTTCAGTTGTAGTTTGTAAATGCTGAAAATCTCCCGATCGGACGAGAAATTCTTCATATTTTACACTTTTGATACCCCCCTCCCCCCGGACTGGTTTGCTGAGTAGGCACGTGCCCGTAAATATTTAGTGCCTAAGTAACTTACGGCGAACATTTTCTCGGTCAAACTTACTATTGGGCCAAGAGACAGCAATTGTTATTCGGCCCTTTAAACATTTGTGCCCAAATGTCCGCCCCGTCTTCCGACAGAAAATCGTAAATATGTCTCAATTTCTTAATGATTATGAGATATAAGTGAAAAAAATTTTGTGCACACCACTTGCTCAAGTAGGGAGAAATACAGGAACACTATAATTTTTAACGCAGCGCAATTTCATTGCTTTAAAAGGGAATGTGCCCAAATGTCCGAACCCCCTGATGAACATATGCTTTTGTATATGCTTCGAATTGACACCTTGTGATAATTATGCGTAGCGCGTTTACTTTATCTCCTGTTAACTGGATGACTACAAGAAATGTTTCATTGAAAAGCTTATACGTAGGATGTAGTACAGTGACAATAAATGTTGCATTCGAAATTGATCTTTGCTGCTGATTCTGTCTCTTTAAAAATCTAAACCCTCATGTTCTTTATATATATTTTAAAAAATACGATTAAAAATTCGAATAGTCAACAGTAAAAATTTCTGAATTCCTTTAACAGCACGTATAGGTTTTTGATATTAATCATTATTCAATTCCTTTCGAAAAATTGCAGTTCCCAAGTTACGTTTTAGAATTGAACCTACGTAGTCTGTTGGTTTATTCGTCTCAAAAATACGATGTAAATAACGGCTGTAGCTGCAGTGCGATTTAAAAAAAATTTCGTTTTGGGAGTGCTTGATTTAAATTTCTAAGCCACATCTGTGCGGCGAAAGGTCTTTCGATTGTCGCGTGGTCCTAAGCATTTTTCGTCGTTGCAGTTCACCGTCTTTGACTATCGATTCATCTCCAGTTCAATGCCCCCCCCCCCATCTCCCTTCTGCTTTTAGGAAAAAGGGGTGGTGTGGAAATCAGATGGGATGGGTTGCCGAGGGCGTTACAGAGTTGCTCGTGGGTGTGGCAGAATCGTTGTTGCCATTGTACCAAATTTTCGGGTGTCTCTCTCTCTCTAAACGTCTTTCGAAAATAGAAGGCGGAAAATCGATTGATTACCTAATCGATTTAACTTCTTAGAAGTGAATGGAATAAGAGGATAATTAATTGACTGGTAAAATGGTTGCCGGTTTCCGTATTTCTAACGCCTGAGAAATATCGCAGCGCCGTCCTAACCGATTATGTGTTCAGTCTTGGTAATACTAAGAGCACATTTCCAAAGAAAGTAAATTGTTTCTCAGTGGATTATCTTGTCATATGGGCAATGCTGAAAATCAATCTTACATTCTTTAATATGAAGTACAGACATTTCAGTAGATCAATACCCAATTTATTTGATTCGCCCTTTTGTATTACTGATCCATCAATATTAACTGATGCATTCTAGAAGTGTGTATAGTACAATTTCAGATCTTTTGTTGTTGCTTTTTCGGGGTTGACCATTATAAGAAACATAGTGAGCTATAAGCAGTCACCCGTCCCAAATTTGGAGCTTTTGGTTTCAACGAAGGGAAAGAGCCAGCCAGCATTGTAAGACAAACTCACATTCAGTCCCGGTGTCGCAGTGGTATAAGTGCTGGCTTCTGACCTTTCGTCCAAGCGGGCCCGGGTCCGTTGAGGTATGGGTAGTGTGTTTCTCATACCGCACTAGCTGGCTGGTTCCCTGCCCTGGAAACTAGTGGCCTAAATAACTGCTTATATTACAAGTAATCTAATCGTTAATCCCCGAAATAATAATGGGGGAAAAAAAGATTAAGGCACCAGGGGGGGGAGACCAAGCAAGGCGCCACCCATGTCTCGAAAAAAAAATAGACTAAGGCACCACCCATGTCCCATTCGGGGGGGGGGGGGGGGGTAGACCGAGTAACGCGCCATCCATATCTCACCCGAAAAAAAAAAGACTTAAGGTACCACCCATGTCCCATCCGCGGGAGGGGAGGGGAGACCAAGTAAGGCGCCACCCATGTCTCACCCGGAAAAAAAAAAGACTAAGACACCACCCATGTACCATCGAGGGGGGGGACCAAGTAAGGTGCCACCCATGTCTCACCCGGAAAAAAAAAGACTAAGGCACCACCCCCATGTCTCATCCGAGAAAACAAAAAAAAAAAAACAAGACTAAAGCACCACTCATGTCTCACCCGGAAAAAAAAAAAAAAAATACTAAGGCACCACTCATGTCTCATCCGGAAACATTTCGGCCGCCCCGGTGGCGCAATGGTCTAAGGCGCTGGCCTCTGATCATTCGTCCGTAAGGGGTCCGGGTTCGAATCCCGTCAGTCATGGATGTTGTGTTTGTCTTACGGCACTGGCTCTCTCCCTTGCCTGAAACAAGTGACCCTAAATTAGGGACGGGCGACTGCTTATAGCTCATTGAGTTGCTCACGGTGGTCGTTAAACCACCAATCAAAAAAAAAAAAATTTCGAATGAATTGTCATAAGCCAACTCCTGAGACTACTCGCCCACCAGAGTGGTATTATGTTTTCCCTTCTGTAACAGCTGTCCTTCTTCATGAAAGACACATAAACGAATTTAATCCATACTACATTACTTCTCCGATGGTGCAACTTTCCACTGTGAAAAGAGGAAGCCATTGCGTAAGATAACGGCATCTGTGTGGCTTTCCATTTAAAGTCAACTTCTCTGGTAAAAGGGGTGTGTGATGAAACAGTTGGAGCAGTGAAATGGTTAGATTGCAAGTTGCAACAACTACATGATTTATCGAAGATTTTCAGTTAATGACCAACTTCAGTCACATGACTTGTGTAGAGAAAACGTTAAAATCGACTGTTCTGAGAATGGCATCGTACAAAATAATTGTTATCGTATGCACGAGTGATTCAGCAAGGAAAACCTCTGAGATTTCGTACTTTTTTTTTCAGCAACTCATAATTTTTTAATAAAATAAGCGTTAGAAGTCATGGTGGAATGAATGCCAGTAACCTGCTCAAAATCCGACAGAACTTGAATGTAATTATTCAGTTACCGATTAGGCGATTAAGAGTCAGAGCGGAGAGGGCATCGAATGTCTGACATGCCATTAAGTGAGAGAGACAGCAAAAGCAATAAGCCTACGCTTTAAACTATCAACCTTTATGGAGAGTGAAATTCCTGTGGTCATTCTCACTGTGGTTAACGGTGAGAAGATCATCGAACCAAGGGGCTAGTTCATGACATGCCATAAAATAGGAAGATTACACTGGGTCTGCAGATTGCATTAGGCATCCGGAGTAAGCAAGAAGGATCAGGATGGGCACGATGCCGAAGTGTAGAGGCTCGTAGCTGGGACCATAGTCCCGGAAGCCCCGTCTCTTCCCACACACTATTATGAAGACTAAGATAACGTTATCACGACAGCACATTTGACATTGAAAAAAAAAAATGCAGTGCCGAATTGTTTTACATTTCAATTTAAATTCTTGATATAATAAGCTTTTGAAACAAAAAATTCCAGAAGCATAGTATGTTTGGTGACAAACTAGAGCCAAAAGTGGAGGGAGACTGTCCATACATCCATACATATACTTAAGAAAAAGTTGAGGGGGGATAGATACGTCACCATTCTCCATGCGTTTCTACGACCATGTTGATGCTAGAATATTTTTGAAAGCTTGTTTCAAGAAATTTAGAGCGAGACAAATTTTTGTCGGCGTATTAATAGAATCA
This sequence comes from Macrothele yani, assembly GCA_039090855.1. Classification (NCBI taxonomy): domain Eukaryota; kingdom Metazoa; phylum Arthropoda; class Arachnida; order Araneae; family Macrothelidae; genus Macrothele; species Macrothele yani. Next base: position 77,664,971 of record CM077027.1, read on the forward strand.
TTATCATGAGTAAATTTGATGTCACGAGGGAGTGATTTTTTACAAGTTCTTACCTGTTTTAAATGTAACACTTCAAATAATTGAAATACATTTTTGAATTTCACATACGTGCATTTCTTAAAGGGGGAGTAAGTCCACACTGTAGCTTTCGTCAAAGCCAGAGTGCATGTTGTTGTGACGTATGTCAGTCACTCAGGGACAGACATTTCGAAATAGCAACATGCCGAGTAGGGCATGTTGTCCGCAAAAATGCATGCCCTAACCAAAACATTAAATGCCTGAAACACACACACATCATGCGCATTCTGTTCTATTTTTTGTAAATATTTCAGAATCAGTATAAGAAAAAAAGTATTTTTACTGCATTTCATCAATTATCCCCGAGCAATGAAATTTGAACTCACCTATATTTCACTGCATTTCATAAACTACGCAGTGAAATATAAACTCGCGTATGCGCATTCATTCCATGTTTGATCAGCACACACCCCCCAAAAAAAGTAACATTTTTGACCAGAACTCTTTGGATTTTCATGAAAATTGGTGAACTTGCAGGCTTTATTCAGAAACTAATAAGTGTAAAATTTCAACTTCCTATATACAATTTTTCTATAGTTAAAGGAATTTTAAATTTACAAAAAAGGCATTTTTGTGTCTACCTCTATCACAAACGGCAATCTCTGTAGATCTAGTCGATCAACAGAGCTCATGTTGGGTCAGTTTGAAAGCTTATTGCATGACCTTTATTTTGAGATATCGATCGCGTAATCATATTATGGGTAATTTAAATTTCAAGGTCATCCATTTTGACCATTGGCAGGCAGGAAAAAAATTAATAAATAAATAAAATAAAAGACATGCCCTGGGCATGTCATTTTTGAACTTTGATGTTCCTTCAATACCGAACGATCCTAGTTGCACAGCCATTGAAGAGCTAATATTCTGTTAATTTTATCGAGTAAAAGGAATACCTTATGTTTCATTTTTATGATCCATACATAGATCATAAAAAATGAAACATACGTACCCGGCTTGTTCAGTCGGGCTAAATGGTGAAAGTTTGCTAACGTGTACTTGATTAATATTTCGGGAATATCCTATTTCACCTTACCTAACCACAAGGCTGAGAAAAAACCAATATTTTCATGAAGAATGTGCTGCTGAAATGGGGAAATAATATTGTTTGCACAGGGAAGGTATTAAAATGAAAGCTCAAACACAATGTAAACAAGAAAGATGACACCGAATTTTCGGGTGTAATAAGCACGTCTTTTGAATCCGTTCTGACGCAAATTAAATTTGTCAAAGCTATTCAAAGTCAATGGAACCGGCATGGAAAACAATAGTATCTGACGGAAGAAATTTTTTTTCAATCGGGTTTTTAATCCCTCAGATATTGCTGTAAACGGAATCGTGAGCTTACGCCCTCTGGTTGCAGACTTGTGCGTTAAGAAAAACATGAATTTATATGAGAAACAATTCGCACCAGAACCGCTCTCCAACACCGAAGGAAGTTTTCAAATCGGACTCTTAGAAACAGAGATATCCACAAAAATAAGATGTGACTTTACGTCCCCTGGTGGGAAAACCATGCATTATTTTAGGAAGAAAGTATTCTCAAAAACTTTTTCCACATGAGCGGTATCGGTCCAAGAAAAAAATTTAGTCGAGTTTTCAGGAGCCCAGATTTTGCTACAAATACATCAGAAGCAGAAATTAACACTTATGCCCCCTTGTAGCCAAACCATTCTTTACCAAACATTAGAAATTATGTGAAAATTATTTTCCATCAAGTCTTGTATGCGATACACGAAGAATTTTTCAAATCGGAGTTTTAGAAGCAGAAATAACGCAGAAAACGCAATTTATCTTTGTGCCCCCTAGCGGAAAGTCTATGATTTACTTGAAAATTTTGAATTTATAGGAAAAACATTTCGTATCGGAAACACTATCCAACAAAGAAATTTTTTTTAAATCGGACTCCTAGAAGTAGAGATATTGACAAAAGTAAGATATACATCTACGCCCCCTGGCGTAGAAACCATGCATTATTTCAAGAAGAAAATGTTCCTAAAAGGTCTGTCGACATGAGTAGTATCGATCAAAAAGCGACTTTTTTGCAATCGAGATTTTAGAAGCTCATATTTTGCTGCAAATACATCAGAAGCGGAAATTGAGACCACCTGGTGCCCAAACCATTTTTTACAAAAATTAGAAATTACGTGCAAAGGATTTCCCATCAGGAGCTGTATCCGGTGCAGAAAGAATTTTTCAAATCGGATATTTAGAAGCAGAGATATAGGGAGAAACGCAATTTACTTCTACGCACCCTAGCGGAAAGTCTATGAATTACTTGAAAATTTTGAAATTATATGAAAAACATGTCACACTGAAAACAGCATCCAACAAAGAAGGAATTTTTCAAATCGGAATCCTAGAAGTAGAGATATTGACACAAATAAGATATACATCTACGCCCCTAGCGGAGAAACTGTTGAATATTTTAAGAAGAAAATATTCCGAAAAGGTTTATCGATGTGAGTGGCATCAGTCCACGAAAGAATTTTTTCAATCGATATTTTAGAAGCTCAGATTTTATGGCAAATACATCAGAAGTAAAAATTAACACTTACGCCCCTGGTGGCCAAATTATTCTTTGCCAAAAATTTGAAATTATATGCAAAAGATTTTCCATCAGGAGTTGTATCCGCTGAGGGAAAAAAAAAAAAAAAATTCAAATCGGAGTTTTAGAAGAAGAGTTATCGGGGAAAATGTAATTTACTTTTATGTCCCCTAGCGGAAAATGTATGCGTAATTTGAAAAAGTAACTGTATCTAAAATACTCTTCGACATAAATGAAATCGAAAGATAAAAAAAAATTCAATCGGATGTTTAGAAGCAAATATGTGGAATACAACGTAATTTTGAATTCGACATCATCTGCATTTACGCCCTCTAGCGGTGAAATTGTACATCGTAAAAAAAAAAAAAAACGAAATGAAGGATCATCATTCGCATATTTCAAGCTTCCCAATGCAAAAGGAATTTTTCAAATCGGACTAATAGTTTTAGAGATATCGTGGGTACAGACTGACGGACGGACGGACAAACCGGTAACATAAGCACGATCTTTTTTTACAAAAGACGTGCTAAAAAGGGAATTCTAGTGCGTTTGTTTAAAGAAAGCAGTTCAACGGCAATAGAAAAACAACAAAAGTACGAAAACTGTTAGTGGAATGCTCTGTTAAGAGTTTTTTTTTTTTTTTGTGATAACTGCGATTACAACGGAAAAATTTCATGCATTTTATCTGCTTTTCTGATGCAAGTAATAAGTGGCGTTGACTTTTGACTTCGATTTGTGGTTCGACGTTTATTTCAGCTTTTAAAGGGACGATTAGAAACTGTTTGAATGCGTGGAAAAATTATTTTTCGTTTGGGTTCTATTACGCGTAAGGTAATTGTTCATTTCTGAGTTGCCCTGATAGATCTCTGCTCAACTTTACCCCACCTAGACAGTCTGTCACTTTACGCAGTCACTTTATAGTGTCTCCTTGATAAAGTGACAGTCTATGACAGAGTGTCACTTTATCAAGGAGACATTGCATGTGAAAAGTTTGTCACTTTACACGGTTTCTTCAGTGCGATTTCTAGGAGTCTGTTGGGTGGCGGTGAATTTCCACACCGGTAATTTCCCACACTTCCTTCTCCTACTAAGAAAGCTGCTACACAACGGAAAACTTCCACAGCGGTAGACTTGTACACCTTCTCATTTAAGGTGTTGGCGTTTTCGTTCGGTGTGCTGAAATGGGAGGGATAGTTTTCCTAGTAGAACAAAACCAAGTGTAGGAGTTTTCCTAGTGGAACAAAGAGAAATGTACGCGTTTTCCTAGTGATATAAATGCGTACGTAAGATCATAATGACACACAATTTATGCAGAAGCTTTCCGACTCACTAAATCTTGAGTTCTGATTTCAATATCTGGCATGTGATAATGTGCAATAAAAGCTAACCAAAAGACACTCAACGAATCGGTCTTCAGGTGTTGAGAAAGCACCTCGGCTGCGGGCCTTTTCGGAAAATCTTAAGTTACAACCTAAATATTTTATATTTAGAAACATGTTTATTAACGCTGATAAAAGTCACTCAACGGATCATTTCTTAGCTGTTCTCAGAGCACATGCCACGGGCCCTTTTAGACGATCTTAAGTTAAAAACCTTGTGTCCTAATCATCTGACATACGCATTTATATCACTAGAAGAACTCTTACATTTCGTTTTAGTCAACTATGAAATCTCCTACACTTTGACTAGATCTCCGAACGAAACGCAATTTGTATGTATTCCCTTATAGTATGAGAAGATGTAGGAGTACACCGACGTGGGAGTATACCTATATCCGAGTGTGTCGTATATGTAGTTGGACAAACAAACAAAGCGATCAGACACGCATGATATTTTTTGATGTACATATGTAAGTACAGTGTGTGTGTGTCAAAAGATATGCCAAGAATATCATTGGAATTTAGCGACGTATTAAAAAAAAGAAGAAAACAAAAACCTACAGTGTGGTTATACTTTATGTTTCGCTCCCGAAGAATTCAATATGAATTTTGAAGCTACCTCCACTTCTGCTGCTAATGAATTATGTCCGTCAATGCAGCTGTTTTGAGCAGCAAACTCGTTCCATTAATTAATTACAAGATTATAAAACGAATATGGACTATAAAAAATGAAATAACCCAGCGCTGTAGTACTTAATTTCAGACATATTTTTAAGAACGTTGAAAGAATATCGAACTATGCTGATCGATTTGCTAATGAAAAGTAATTAACATGTGGTAATTATCAACTTCATTTTTTTCTCGGCGTATCAGCTAACATTCGTTCGCAAATGCGTATGTGATGTGAAATTATGCGCATGTATAATTCAGTAAATTGATGCTGAGTAACTTTTTTTTCTTTTTCTTTACACTGAAAGAACTACAAAGGGCGAGGAAAGGGAGGAGTAATCTGGCCGCCCTGTCTTCAGAATTAATGCTTGGATTACTCATAATCAAGTTGAAAATTTTTCTAGCCATAGTTTAAGTGTTCGGAAAGTACGTTTAGCGGCCATTTGGCTTTTTGAATTAATATATTTGCTCTAAAATACTGGCTATAATTAACACTCTCGCTTGTTTATTTTAGGCCACAACAAAACGTAGCGTGTTTTATTTATTAAGTGGTAAATAACTTCGAAATCAGGATGGGCGAGCATTATTTTTGCTGAGGCAAGTTTGATAGCAACTTTATTTACCAAACACTGAAAGAACAAATTTTTTTTTACCATTTTCTACAGGCTGCGAAGGTATTTGTGCACCCCCGCTCCTCCTGGATGGCGGCAGGGTGAGCAGGACATTTCCACCCTCGCACCCCCTTGGCGACATCCCTGAGTCAATGGCCCTAAATTAGGGACGGGCGACTACTTATTGCCCATTGAGTTGCTCACGATGGTCGTTAAACCTTGAAAAAAGAAGAAAGAAAAAATTCAGGGGACGGACTGAAAAAAAAAAAAAAAAGATATTATAAAAATATCTTAAGGGCTTAAAAACTTAAATGCAAATAATAATAAATATAAGAAATTCTATGGAAAATGATTTTGTTTATTTTTCGTAAATTGCGGTGCCCTGCCCCGGTTACCCAGATTGTCCAGCCGGTCCTGATAGGCACTGTCCGGCTCTCATGCGGTTAGTTGACTTTGAGAAAGGGCGCTGTTCATTTGTATTTGCAATCAGCCATCCACAACAGAAATATCGAATCCAATGATATGCACGTTTGCTTTAATCAGCAGTCTAAAGTATGGTGTAAAGAGGCTCATTCTTTAAAAAAAAAAATTGCCCACTTATTTTGCTTAGCTATAAAACGTGAATGGCAAAAATATGCTATACAAATCCAAACTTTTATAGCAATTTCGTGTAATAAATCTCAGATTGTATTGCAATTTTGTGTAGCAAATCTCAAATTGTATCGCAGTTTCGTGTAATAAATCTCAGATTATATCGCAGATTTCTCCTTCGATGTATTCTTTTTGTAGTTTGGAATTCCAGCGGATCTATGTAAGAAAGGATTTGCTCTCGTATATCGATGCAAATAATGTAGCCGTTTTTTGGCATGATTTCGTATGCTTAAAATAATCAGCAGCCGATATCCTTTTTTTTTTTTTTTTGTCTTTTACGTTTAATTAAAGGCGTTATAGGATCATAAATTTTGCGGTACAGGCCTTCTGGAGAAAGAAGCTTATGTATAACGGAACATAAACTAAGACTGAGCTAGAAAAGCAAATATATAATTTTACTGCACAATTTCTAATCGAAGTGGCGTAATACACGCCTCATACATGTTCGCAATTCGCATCATTGGTGGTATTTATTTTGATGTCGCTGGAACCAGTTTCTTGATGTATTCATATGGGGTGGATTTAAATCGTTTGCAGTATATTGCCTTTTAGCGTCCCGTAGCTTAAAACCTTACTAATGAAATGTAGTGGGGGAAAAAACAAAACAAAAAACAAACAAACGCGATTTCAGTTTTGTGGATGCACTATACCGTGGCTGTTTCGGAAATTCGGCTCTGCAGTATTAATTACATTTCTCAAATTTGGTAAAGTTCATCTGGTTGCAGCTTACAAAAGTAATTAAGCCTTTAATAGGTAGTTGATTTAGTGCACTCGCGACATGAATGATTAAAAGCTTATTATTAAAATTACAGCGCAGGATCACTGTCGAAAACACTCGTCTTTTATTCATAAGCCACCAGCTGAGCAAATAATTGAAGCGCTTGAGATTTTTGACTCCTCATTTCCATTTCTGCCGCTTCGTGTCGCCATTTACCTTCTGTATCGTTGGCGTGTCGTTGCCAGAACGCAAAATTAAACATCAATCCAAACAATTACAGTCGTTCTGCCGTCGCTATCAAGGGGAGCACGGAGCCCGAAAACAAAGTCCAAGGCAGCCAGGAAATGAAGAAAAGAAAAGAAAATTACTCCATTAATATCGATGATCGCGCATCTAATAACGAGGCGCGGTCACGTTACTCGTCACGCGAACTCACGTGTTTTTGAAATGGCTTCTATACGAGATCTGCGTGGACAACAACAATAGTCGAGCCGTCTGCTGGAGCGTTGCGTTGCGTTTGCGTCTTGTCTCTTAACCTGCGCGTCGTCTTGCACAGAGGACCGAAGGCACTTAAGTCGATATTTGCGCCCGCATGGAGTGACTGTGGGGTGGGTCAGAACAACACGCACCGTTTCCATCGGCGATCGATTGCAGCTTACCCACTTGAAAAGCTGTATAGTTTATTGTGTACGGCTTAAATTTTCGGCACTTGGTTCATTGAGCACGATAGCTCATTTTCTTTCTTTCCTTTCGCTTTCTTTTTTTTTTTCATTGCATTAGAGATTTCTTTCTGGAGAAATTGCATTGCAGTCTCATGCTGTTACATTTCCACCATACATATCTGCTTGTTATTATTTTTTATTTTTCCCGCGTAAGAAGTTTTATTTTCCTTAAAATACTCGAACCGAATATATGATTTAAAAAACTGAACAATCAAGACTGAGAAGTATAGCAGCCAAAAAATATGAAATTGCTATCAAATCTAGTTTTGGAATTTTTGATGCTATACATCTTTCCCGACAGTAGTGAAGTAAATCCCAAGTAAAAAATTTCGATGTAACGAAAATAGGTAACGGTACGTCATTGTCTAAACCATTGTTCAAGACTGAGCATGCTGCCCCATGAAGTAACGCAGCAAAAGATAATTTCATTGTCACTCAACAATATTGGAATGAATGGCGGAGGTGGGTCGTAACAATATTGTATATCATACTAAACTATCGCCGAACGTTATTTCATCATGTTTTACTTAAACGTAACAATATCTCATTGCAATCTGCGTAAATTACGAGAACCTGATGCTAAATGTGATAAAAGCCATTACAAAACTGCATTTTGATGCTATAGTCGGTGAGCCACCTAAGTTGATTTTTTCAAGTATCTCGAAAACGGTTCGTTGTAGTGAAAATTGACGTCTTCTCGACCCCCCAAGGGATGGTTACCTGCTATTGGCGAGAGCTTTAAAATGTCACGATGGATTTTAACCTGTAGATATCCTAGACCAAAAGTTATCAATCCCCCTCACTAACACACTTGCGATTCAGCTTTTCTTTTTATCTTGAGGTCAGATTTTAGCTTGTGCATGCGCACATGGACTTCCGTAGCTACATCTCATTTCATCGGTGTCAGTATCGTTTCTTACACTCGTTTAAATTTGAATAATATGTAATTATAATGATAAATATTGTTTTTAAAATTCTAAACAGTCGAAATACTTACTATTGCCGCCGCCGTAGTGTAACAAATACTTACTTTTATGACTCATATATCCTTTCATTGGTTTTACGACAATAACATTCATTATTTCCCCTACCTAAGTACCGCCCAATGTCAGGAATTAGTAAACCTTATCGTTTGTTGTTATTATTTAATTCCACTTAGTATATGTACACTATACCGGAGTGTGGCTCAGTATGGTCGTAAGTGACGCGAATGAATGCAATGTTTGCTGCCCGGTGGCGCAGTGGTCTAAGGCGCTGGCCTCTGATCATTCGTCCGTAAGGGGTCTGGTTTGGAATCCCGGTCAGGCATGGATATTGTGTTTGTCTTACAGCACTGGCTCTCTCCCTTCCCTGGAACTAGTGACCCTAAATTAGGGACGGGCGACTGCTTATAGCCCATTGAGTTGCTCACGGTGGTCGTTAAACCTCCAATAAAAAAAAAAAAAAAAAGAATGCAATGTTTTGTACGTAAATAAATGTATACTCTCGAATCACTCGTTTTATTTCACACCCACATAGATCTCGGCATGCGAATGATGCATACCATAAATTATCTACAAAAAGTACAAGCAGGGTACTCTGTGTGTGTGTGTGTGTGTGTGTGTAGAATTAAAGAATAAAAAATATATCGCTATGCCTTCATCTTTTTCTCTGGCTGTCTGATTTAGTGACTACTTTTCTTGGGGTTTAACGACCACCGTGAGCAACTTCCTAATTTAGGGCCACTGGTTCCAGGGAAGGGAGAGAGCCAGTGCGGTAAGATAAACACAACATCCATCCAAGCCTCACCGGGATTCGAACCCGGACCCAACTCAGACAAATGATCAAAAACCATCGTTAAATCACTGCGACATCTGGGAGGCAGTTTAGTGACTTCACTGTCGTGCATTATCACACACTTTTCCCTTCTCTCACAGGCTGTATTATGGTGATGCACCATTTGTGAGCGATTCGTTTACATCGAATGACTTCCTCGTGAATGGTTCTTACCGCTGTGAGGGATCATTTAATCCGTCTTTACTACGACACACACTCATGTCACAGCACGTTTAATTTCATTCCACCCGCACGAGTTCGGAAACAAATTCCTATTAAGAAAATGTCGAGAATTAATACATGTCAACCGTTATGTGAGTGAGCAATCAGCAGTCAGGTAGGAAATAATATGGTGAACTTAAGGATGGGAATAATGCGTGAATACACTGACGTGCCAAAAGTCATGGAATGCGTACCTAGTATCGTGTAGGACCTCTTCTAGCGCGGCGAAGTGCAGCAACTCGACGTGTCATCGATTCCACAAGTAGCCGGAAGACTTCTGGAGATATGTTGAGCCATGCCGTCTGAGTAGCCGCCCACAGTTCTCTGGTATTTGTAGGTGCAGGCAGGCCCGATTTACTACATGCGAGGCCCAGGGCACAAAACATTTTCGGGGCCCCCCCCTCCTTATTCTCTATCGACCAAATAATAGTCACTGTGTGCAGAGTAGCAGAATGTAGACGTACATGCGTACGCTGATAGCTTCCAAATCATTAGCAGGTTTGCAGATAGTTTTTGCATGTAGATTAAAAAAATAAAAATGCTGGGCCTATATACAGCGATTAAAACACTTACTCAACGCTTTACTCAGATTAATATACTTAATTCTATTTTAACTGAAGAAAATTATTTATCACATCTTCTGAGTTCTTTTGTTTTTACAGACATTTCTGGCCTCTAGATTTTATCAAGGCCTGTTTGTTCTCAATGTATACGCACTGTATTAAAAGTTTTATTTACACAGAATTTAAATTTTATTGCCAGGTTCCTCTTTCAGTTGCCAATTAAATACAAATATTTCCTTATGCATTTTGTAAGTCCAGTATTTTTGAATTAACTTGTTGAAAATCATATTTATAATTTTTGAAGGTTCATTGATAGAACTGTTTTTCTGGATATAAAAACTTTCTTTAATTAATCTCTTGTTTTTATGAGGTTCGTAGTCCAATATTTTAATATTTTGCCATAAAAGTCCATTTTACACACATTGCTGCACATTCAATTAGGATGTACTATTTTGTCCTCATTGGAATCTGTAATGTTCTAATAATTATTTGTTTTATTCATTTTCCTTTAAATTATCTTATTCTATTATCATGGTTTGCGGGTTGGCAGCGAGTCTTCTGTTTCAATAGCTGTGTACGCAGATACATTTTATTTTTATACAACTCTGGCTGTGCGGGTACAACTGGTTGATCAGTAGTTTGTGGTGTTAATGACCCCCATAGACTCTTACTATAACAATATATCTATGACAAAATGGATGGACATCTTAATTTTAGTGAATATTGTGGTCTTGCAATGTACTGATTCTTGCGTCTAGAACATGAGAACAATGCATCCAATAAAAAATGTGAACTAAAACAAGAAAAAAAATCCACGGTGGCCTCCACTGGACTTCCTCATAAATAGAGATGTGAAACTGCATAAACAATTGAAAAAGTGCTATGGGAACTCCTACTTCCAGCTTCACGGTTTCTACCAAGATCAAATCAGCGCATCATGATCAATATATCAGAAAACTGCAAAACATAAAATTTTGTGTTGACGAGGAAGAGTCTGAGTTACACACACACACACAAAAAAGTAATAACAAAACAAAAAAACATAATAATCTGAAAAGCTGAGGGGAACACCTAGTCCGGTTCAATTTTTGGTAAATGTGTTGTACTTCGGCATCCTAAATTATTTGGTCAGAAAAGTTGTAAAATTAAAAAAAAAAAAAGCATATTAAAGATGTTTACCGAAACACTTACCTCCAAGTAGTCCAAGTAGGATGAGTAAACACACGCTGCGGCGACAACCTGAAGCTTTGCTCCGTTGAAAGGAAGGTTTGCTGCGGCTGGGAATTCATGGGCAGAAGAGTACATCAGGAATCAGGTACGCTCTTGTCAGGAAAGAGTTACAGAATATACTGCTACGCTAAAGAATGTAGTTTGGAATTTCTGTCTCACTTTTTAAAAAAACATGCAGAGACTGTCTTCGTTCTTTGGTATGTAATTCCGTGATACGAAATAGTAAGTATGCACATGCCTTTCTTGTTTCTAGAAAAGCGTTAGAGTAGGTGTCGCATTCTCTCTAACGGAAGTTAGATGGCAAGTCTCAAAGTGAAAGTTTGATTACTAAAAAAAACGCTTCCACGGAGAAATGAGTTCATACATTCAGCATCAAAGAATCCCATGTGAAAAAAACAAGAAACTGTCCGATTGCGATGTCATGAACTGACACCGAAATTAACTATTTTCTGTAGCGTAACACTACACTCTTTCCTGACAACAGCGTATCCGGTTCCTGTTGTACTATTCCGCCCGTGAATGTCCTGGCTGCAGCGATCCTTCCTTTCAACGGAGCACAGCTTCATGTCAACGCCTCAGCGTTGTTTAAGGCCTCCCACAGTGTCTGCTGACTCGTCATACTTGGAGTTCAAGTTTTTCGGTAAACATCTTTAATATTCATTCTAACAATGAAATTTTTTCACCATTTCCCCTTAAATTGCATATTTTAGAATCTGTACGTCACACTTTTTAGAAATTTTACAACTTTTCCGACCAAATAATTTACCACGCTAAACTACACATTTACCCAATTTTTACCAAAATCTAATGAGCACATAATGCCATGAATGTATAAATTGTCCAATGTCAAACAAAACTGACAATACGATGACAAAGTGCTGTGTTTGGGCACCAGATCGTTTTATTTGTAATAACTCGTTTACTATTCTTTATTTTTAGGAATGAATAAAAACAATTGAAAATTTACCTCCTATATCAGGACGAAACAGTTGGGTTGAATATTTTTCTTCTACATTTCCTAGATGCAAAGTCATGTATCAGAGAATCATAATTTAAAGACTGTGTCACATCACTCTCCAAAGACAGCAGAGCTAATGATGCCAGTTTCGTTTGTCGCATGGTTGATCGTAAGGGATTTTTCAGTCTTTTCAGCAAAGAAAATGATCTCTCACTTGTACAATTTGAAATCGGTAATGTCATGAACATTCTAAGTGCAGTCTCAGTGTTCGGAAATGTGGCTTCTAAATTGTTTACCTTCAAAGTTTGCAGCATCTGGGGAATGGTTGCATGCTCCCCCATCATTGAGGAGAATTGCAAAAACTCATCTGCAAACTGGTCGTCAAGGTCATTGTTATAGTATTCCTGCAATGCTTTTGCACCTTCAAAAATTTCAGATCTTGATTTTTTTGTAAAAAATTCAAATTTTCTCATTATATTTTCATAAGCACTTTTTCTGCTTGAAAGCTGAGTGACTAAAGCATCACAAAGCACATAATAAACTTGAGTTCTAAATATATCCCTTGCACTGAGTTCTATATGTTCAATGTTACATTCATCTAGGTGTTTATTCTGGGGCACCTTCTTTCTTCGGGAATCATGACCATGGTATTGCACATTTTCAGACACTAATGTTTGAGCTTTCTCTTCATAGACTTCAAAATTTTCCCTCACGAACTGAATGAATTCAATTAACGACTGGAAAATTTTAGGTACTTCAGAAATATTTCCTTTTGGATTCTGGCAAGTTTGATTTGCGCAGTTTAATCTCTGAAGTATTGTGTCCCAAACTACTGCGCTGATCGATATTTCCATTGTTCTCATTTTCTTCAGCAGTGATTTTGCTTCATCTCTTGTCTGTGGAGAATCATCAACATTTTCTGACAGAAATACTAAAACTTTCTCTATTTCACGATAATTTTTCCTCACTGATCGTGTAGCTGCAGCATCTGCACACCATCTGGTAACTGATCGACTCTTCAGTGTGAGTGATGAATTTCCATGTGCTTCCTGGACTTTCTCCTGAAGTATCTTCCAACGGTGAGTTGATGCAGAAAAAAGTACAGAGTTTTTGCAAAAATGTGAAAAAAGAGAGAACTTTACCACAACTATCTATGCTATTCACACCAACTAAATTTAAAGTGTGAGCAGAACATGGCACATATTCCGCTAGTGGATTGATTTCCCTAATGCGTGTTTGAACACCAGAATACTTCCCAGACATGTTGCTGGCATTGTCATAGCTTTGGCCTCTGACATTCATAATATCCAAGCTAGCCTCCTGTAGAAAAGATATCATGGTATTTGTAATGTTTTCTGCAGTATGTCCATGGAATGGAATAAATGTCAAAAACCGTTCTTTTGCTTCACAATCTTTGTTGACATACCTTATGATAAAAGCCAGTTGATCTATGTGTGTAATGTCTGGAGTAGAGTCAACTATGACAGAAAAATATTTTGACATTTTTATTTCATCAGTGATGGCATTAAAAACACGTACAGCCATTAATTCAACAAATTCATCCACACATGTTGAAGATAAGTAACTGGTGTTACCACTTCCTGGATTCCCACATTTTTCCAAGTGTTGAGCTAAGAATGGATCAAATTCTGCAATTAATTCTAAGCAGCCCAGGAAATTTCCATTCTGAACTGATCCAATTGTTTCATCATCACCATACATTGGCAACCCACGAACTGAGAGATACTTAACTGTTGCAACAACTCTATGCAAAACATCTTGCCAGTACTTGGATTCATTCCGATACTGCACAACTATCTCACAGTCAATGCGTGCAGAAGCATTCATGCGTGATGAATAGTCACATACTGCTTGCCTGTGTATGTGTGAATTTCCATGCTCTGTAAGACGTTCACTTGTATGCTTCTAGTCAGAAAAACCTGTGGATCCTAATGCTGTAGTGCTCCTAGCATACAATTTGCATATCCAGCAGAATAGTAAACAAGTTGATGGGGATAAAAGAAGCCAGTCGCGTTTTACCTTCTCATTATTTTATTTTATTCTGAAAAAATTACCTTCTGTTAGAAAACGTTTTTTACCACATATATCCTTCCCTGTGAATGCCAGCAACTTCAAATCTTGTACTGGTGGATCGCTCAAAAAGCATTCGCACATTTCTTCTGTAATTTCTCCCCATAAGGCAGGATCCACTGCATTCATTGTGGAACTTGTGCTCTCTTCATTAGATGAATTCAAAAGATTTCCCAAATTAGGAGCATCTGTGATGTTAGATGATTCTGAAGTCAGATTACTGGCTTCCAAAGACAAATTACGCTCAAGAGACTCACCAGTAGTAAAATTAGATGAATTTGTAGAACGTTTGGGACCAAGTGAAATATCCAATTTTTAATGGCAAAACGTTCAATGCTACCATGCTGCAGGTCATCATCCTTCAGTTTCAATTGTTTGGCTTTCCGTTTAGCGCTGCCTGATAAGTATGTACGTTTTGACATAATTTAACTGTTAAATAATTCAACTTAAATATATTGTTACAACTAACTAAATTTGATTATATATAAATTTAACAAATATTCAACATTCCATCAGACTACAAGAAACGCAACGCAAAATACAACCAAGCCTTCGTGGTTACAGTTACGACAACGACAAGCCATGTGCAGGAAGTTGAAGGATCAGTTGAGTTTAGGTGCTTTCGGAAACGCAAGAAAAGGCACGTGACTCAATGGAAGCGATCCTTCTTCTCAATGGCCACCTGAAGGCTATTAAACCACTGAAACTCATTAATGGCCACGTGTTTACGTGAAATTCGAAACTCAAACTCAATGTGTGTAAGTACCACATCTATAAACACATCATGACTCATGAGCATGCAAAAGTAAAAATAATAAATTTTGAATATACACACACAAAATTCCCATTAACTAAGTACACATTTAATTCAAATTTGGGGCCCCCAAAATCGGGGGCCCTGGGCACGTGCCCCGTGTTCCCTCCCGTAAATCAGGGCCTGGGTGCAGGATCTTCGGTATGAATGGACCTTTCTACACGTCCCATATAAGTGCTCTATTGGTTTCATGTCGCCCGAGCGTGGTGGCCACACCATCAGTCGGAACTGTCCAGAATGCTCCTCGAACCAATTTTGGACAATCGATGACATGGTGCGTTGTCCGGCTGAAAAATTCCGTCGTTGTTGGGGTACATGAAGTCCATGAAGGGCTGTAAAGAGTCACCCAGCAGAGCAACAAAGCGATTATCGGTTAATGACGTGTTTTACGAGGACTAGAGGACCCAAACCGTTCCACGTAAAGACACCCCACACATGTATGGAACCACTACCTGCTTGCACAGTGCCTTGTTGACAGCTTGGATCCATGGCCTCATGGGGTTTGCGCCACACTCGAACCCTAGCATCAGCTCGTAACAACTGGTTGTGTGACCCATCAGACCACGCCACATGTTACCAGTCTTCCAGTGTTCACGAACCCAGGTGAGGCGCTGTGTCCGAGGTCGTGGTGTTAACAACTTTTTTAGGCACTATGGTTGGTCTTCTGCTCCCATACCCCATGCACGCTAAATTACGCTGTACTGAACTGATGGATATGTCTAGTACCTCCTACATTGAATGTGGATGTTATTTGAGCCAGTGTCGCTTGTCTGTTAGTATGGGCAATCCTGGTCAGATGCCGCTGGTCATTGTCATTCAGCACCCGTGGTCGGGCACTGCGCTATCCACGGTGGGTGGTAAGGCCTTCCAGGAGGTATTCTCGGTACACACGTTGCACCATGGATCGAGGAATGTAGAATGTTCGCACAACTTTGGAAATTGAATGTCCCATCCGTCTGGCTCCCACCACAATGCCTTGTTCAAACTTCGATAATTCACGTCGGCTTGCCATAATCCTACTGGCGGTTGTTTACCCTGAATCACCAGATTACACCTCGCAACTGATAAAAATCGTGGCGTGCGTCAAAACCTTTATACGACGGCAGCGCCAGTTAAAACTTTGCATAATGCTATTCCATGACTTTTGGTACTTCAACGTAAATGAAGACAGCTATATATTTTGCGCCAAAATTGTTCGCCACGAGCAAGTCATTCATCCTGAATAGTGAAGAGCTCGTTATCTTTTGGGCAGTTTTCCAAAAAGAGCTGTGGCTTTCAAACCGCTTTGGTTGGAATCACAGGATCCCTGCAACGAATGATTTACTCAGTGATATTAGTGATAACCTGGAAATTGTATGGTCATTCGTGAATGATTTGTATGAATGAACTGAAAGGAATGAATGATTTATGTCATCACTGCTATATATTATTCTCACACATCGTTCGTATCTCACTGTCCCAAACTTTCACTCAGTCACTCAACTTTAATTCAGTCTCTGTCTCTCTCTCTCTCTCTCACTCCGTCCACTGGCTCGTTATCTCAAGCTCATAATCATCATAACTACAGTATATTGACAAAAGTCACCGGATACCTAGAAAAGAAACGCAACATAGCATTTATTGACATACATTAGTACGGTGTCGGTCGATCTTTGGCCTTAATGCATGCACTGACCTTTCGAGACCTGCTTTTCACAAGGTTTTGGCACACAGCGATAGGTATACGATTCCATTCAGTACATAATGCTGCCGCTAACTGTTGCTTAGTAGTAGACTTTGATTCCAAACTTCTTATGCGGCTCTCTAAGTCATCCCATAGGTGCTCTATGGGATTAAGATCAGGGCTCTGTGCTGTACAGTTCACACACGATACGGGATCATCGTCAAACCACGCCGAACAGTCCTTGCTTTATGTCTCGGTGCATTATCCTGCTGGTACCAACAAGGCTCGGTTCCATAGTATTGTCACAGAGTTGGTAGGGCATAATTGTCCAGAATATCGAGGTAGACGTGCTGGTTAACAGGTTTGTCCACGATGACCAATGGATAGGGACCATACCACGAAAAACACCCCAACACGAGTACACTGCCAGCTCCAAACTTGACTGTAGGAACAGTAGTTCACTGTGGTAAATAGTGTTTCCCCGGCTGCCGTCATACCCACACACGGCCATTAGACTGATGGATCGTGTATCTGAATTCATCAGTCCATAGGACCCGTTTCCATTGATCTACGGTCCACGATAAATGTTTTTTACATCATGCTAAACAACGAGTAGCATTCCGAGTGGAGATGAAAGGCTTATGAGCAGCCGCACGACCACGGTAACCCATGGAATGAAGTTCTCCGCGAATGGTACGTGTACATACCGAGGTTCCAGCATTTTTACTCGCCTGTACACTGAAGTCTTAGGCAGTACTCCGTCCTGTAACGACTCTCCTGAGGCTTCGAGTCCTCTATCACTAATTTTCTTTGGTCTGCCGGTACGTTCTGCTACTTCAGGCACGCCATGTGTCTTCCACTTATTCAGTACATCCAAAACAGTTGACTTGCGTATGTGTAAACGCCTCTCGGTTTCTCTTATGGACAACCCACTAATATAACACCCAACAAACAAAAATCTTTGCTTTCTCAAAGTGAGTTCTCTCCCGTCGCGACATTTTTACTCAACGTCACAGTGCGATGTGATCGCGGTCAGCTGCAGGTTTGTTTTTATACTGTTTGCAGCTGTACCGCGCATCTTAACAACGCAACGGATCCGTTCATTTGCTTTTGAAGTGGTGTCCAGTGACTTTTGTCAATATAGTGTATATCAGAAGGGAGGAAGAAAATGCGTGATTTCTTTTTCTCTCTCTCTCGCCTCCTCTCATTGTCTATGTAGCACTAGCGTGTCTTAAACTATGGTATTATTAGTTTGTTTCAGCTTCTGGTCGCAACAAACCGCATGAACAATTTAGACGCAACAGAGACTAAAGTATAGTTTGTTTCTACCCAAGAATTTGAAAAAGAATGAAATGAAGTGAAAATCTTTCCTGGTGATGTATGTTCAATGACCCCAAGATTTTCATTCTACATGAACTGCTAACGTGGCTTAGTGAGGTTTAAAATTATGTCTTCGCTTCTTTTGATTTCATGGTATTGAATCTGCGCTTATAATTAAGCTAAATGCGCGACTATTGGGCTTAGTGATTTTGATGGGTTAAAATTGAACTTCCTGTTTCGTCACCTTAACTTTAAGAGGTCACCCTTATGGCTGTGTGGTCAGAAGTGCGGGCTTCTGGTTAATTGTCCGGGGTGGGGCTTGGGTTGAATGTATTTGTGCTGCGGCGCTGGTTTTGTCTTTCCCTTGAACCAGGTCCTGTGGTCGGTAATTCCTATATTGCCTTAGATGCTCATAAGGATCGTTAAACCCTGATAAACAGAAAGAATGAATGAAAAATCTTAGAAGCGGAACATTTGTAATAACGCTGTCTCGTAATAATATTTTATTTTCATAATTTTTAAGCCTTTGGAACCTTACATTTAGCGGGTGAATTGTGCGGAAAAGTTATTTGTATCGTAGGGCTTCAGCGTGTCGCCATACGAAACAAAATATACAAATCAAATCAAACAAATACTAAACAAAGAAATGTTTATCCACAGTATTCTGACAGAATCCTTGTGTTAGTTTTGGTTGTTCACTCGGTACCGAAGTTTATGGCTATGAATGTTTATAATATCGAGTACGGACTAGGAGTCACCAGTTTATTATGGGCCATTGGCACCAAGTAACGGAAGAATATTGTTTTTTCTGAGGAGCAAGTTTTATCAGTTAATTTCGGAATTTGGAGGTTGTTCTTGGGAGTTTGAAAAGTTATCGTTCTCGAGGAGGAGAGTTTGTAAGTAGGAACCGGAGAGGACAGAAGTCGGAAGCTCGAAGGGAGAACAGAAAAGGTGTTTTGCGATCCAGCCGGATGGGAGTTGAGACTTCTGCCGAAAGTGGTGGAATCCTGTGATCCACTTGAAATCGATAATATTACAAAATAAAAATAGTTCGAAACAGACTTGGATATTCTAAATTGCATAAAAATTGCCATTACGTCGCTCCGCCGTTCGAACTTAGAAACAATTAATAGAGATGGCAACTAATAAACCCTTTAGTTATTGGGTTCATTTCATGCCGTTTTTTTCACCGCACTACAGAAATGTATTACATCGGAAGGGAAAAGGGAATCAACCAACTATCTATTCCTCCCCATTGTTTACGATGGTGTCCCAACGTCTGGATAGGTCTGCAATGCCATTCTTGAAAAAAAAAACGTGCAGGTTTTGCTGCGAATAAATCATGAATGAAATTCTGGAGATCAACAACATTGCTGAACGTTCTGCCGCGCAGTGCATTCGGTAGAGATCGGAACAGGTGTCTGAAGAGATGACATCTGGGGAATAGGCGGATGTGGAAGGATCTCCTCTTTCATGTCCTGAATGGCCATTTTAGTCGTGTATGCGCTGTGAGGGCGTGCATTATCATATGGAAGAAGGCATCATGGCGCCGATGTGGCCGTTTCTGTTGAATTGCTCCATCCACACGGCGGAGTTGCTCACAATAGAGTGCAGCGTTGATGGTCCGATTTCCCGGAAGCATTTCCCAGTGAATAATGCCCTTCATGTCTCACCAGACACACAACATGATCTTCGCAGGATGAGGTCATGTTTTGGACGTGGTGTGGGCGTCTTATTTGGGCTTAACCATTCCCTCAGACGCCTGAAATTCACTCAAAGGCACCACTTTTCATCTCCAGTAACAATGCGTGACACAAGAGGGTTGCGTTGCTGAGAACATTCGCGATAACGGGCGAGCAAGAAACCACATATGGCAACACGCTGATTCTTGTCTGAGAGTGTGAGGCACCCAAGACCCCAATTTCTGGGCCTTTTCCAGACGTTCCAGGTGTCGCACCACTGTGGCCTGATCACAGTCCATCTCAGTTGCCAATTCGTGTGTGGTTTGACGCGGATCCAAGTGGATGAGATGGTTCAAATGATCCTCATCAAAGTGAGATGGGCGACCTGTGCGTGGAGAGTCGTTGAGGTCAAAATTGCCACCTTGGAACCGCTCAAACCATTTGCGGACTGTCCTCGGAGCAATAGCATCCTCCCCATACACGGCACAAATTTGTTGAGTAGCCTCGGTGGCTGTGGATCCCTTGTTAAAACTCGTAGAGGAGCAGATGTCGGAAATTTTCATTCCTCTCTACTTGACACTCCATACTTCCGGATCTGAAAACCGAAAAATCATTAGCCACAATCACACAACGCAATATGATTTAGATACACGATATTACTGGGTACATTTTGATATACAACTGGCCATCTGCACCGTCACTACTGACCTAGAAAACACTCGTGAAATAAAACGGCATCAACTTATTCATCAATCCAATAAATGGAATTCTAAAAACAAACCGACAGCACTGTGGATGGAGGATCTGTAATTCACTCATAAAATTACGAAGCTCATATAATGATGATGTTTCAACACGAGGTGTACATCTCGAATTGCAAACCAGTTTGTGGTATTCCAGATCATGAATCCTACGATTTTTTATTTTCTCTATCATCTCTTATATAGGGTGCGGGCTTTTCATTACTCGTATTGCTGGGTAGAGTTCGAATCCTTCCTGTAGACATGGATGTTTTGCGTTGTCTTACCAATGTCGGATTTTTTTCCGCTAGAACTATCAAGAAATGAAGGAGGCGGCAAGGGACAGAGGAAACTGGAGAAAGAGAACTTGCTGATATGCCGTTGGGCCTGTCAAGAAGCAGAACACTAATGATGATGATGAGAACTAGTGGCTCTGAATGAGGGATTCGTGACTCTTTATACATTTCAGTGTTCACGAGGGCCGACAAACATGGGGCAGGGAGGGAGAATGTAACCTTGTGAAAATTTTCAGAATTGTAACATGCCCAGGCGGGCATGTTTTCCAAAAAAAAAAAAAAAAAAAAAAAATACATTCCTGAACAACACACATTATGCACATACTGTATTATTTTTCCTTTTTTTCTAAATATTTCAGAGACAATATAAGAAAAAAAAAGTACTTTTACTGCGTTTCATAAATTGTCCCGCAGCAATGAAATTCGAACTCACATACAGGGTGTATAGGAAAGTCCTTAAACAGTAAAATAACTTTTGAACGCAAAATGCTAGAGTTGTGTAAGTAGTGTGTACATATAGTAAAGTGACTATGTTCTATCAGATGAGACCGATTGCAGCACCCCTAGAGGCGAATTTTGGAAGTTAGCGATCCTATCGCGAGAGCCAAGAGAGATAGCGGAAAAAATCAAAGCAAACGTGTAGAGCGTCACCAATTTAGTATGAAATGAGGCCTGACATTCACCAAAAACTCCAATAGAAGTCTGGAAATACAGATCTCTCGGTATCCGATCACCGGCATAAATACTTCACTCATCGGGTGCAGAAGTGTGACATTATAAGGTGATGCAAATTTACTAATAAAACTAATACATGTACGTGTCAGCAAGGTACAATTTATTATGTACTGTACAGTAAAGAAGTAGGGAACTCATACAGCAGTAGGACATTATGAAGAAGAAAAACTCAAAATAATGTTCTAGAAATATCAAATGTCTACTAATACTTAAGCATTTACGACGTGTCCACCATTAGCAGCAATACACATCTGTATTCGAGCTAGAACTTCTTGTTGGACGTTCTGCAGCATTTCAGGTGTTACGTTACTGCATGCTTGGATAATACGGGGTTGTAGATCGTTAACATCGCGGGATGGCAAGCTGAACACCTGGTCCTTCACGTAGAGGAAGGGAACCGCTGAGAAGTAAGAACATTGATTGCGAAATAAAAAAACATTACTATAGCTATAAATGTATGAGAAGTCCGTTTATTGATGTAAATATGTATAAGAACACAAATGCAAGCTTTCACCACTAGACGGGTGGCTTTATCAGGCAGTTGCTCAGTCTGAAGTAAATGAAAGGTTCTAATGAAAAATTAAAAATCTAAGCAATTGTATTATAATTATGAAACGCATATAGCGTATGAAATCCATTTATTTTCGTGATGTAGTCAGCACAAATATTCGCCAAGCTTTCGCACTCCACTGGGAGGCTTTTTCAAGGCAAAGATAGACACTGACTACACCACGAAAATAAACGGGTTTCATACGCTGTATGCGTTTCATAATTAATCAACTCTGGTGTATTTAAAAATAAAGTTAGCAATTGTATTGTTTAGAGTATTGTTTAGGTTTTTAAATGAAACCTCTCATTTATTCAGACTAAGCTTACTGTCTGATAAAGCCACCCGTCTGGTGGTGAAAGCCCCGAAAAAAAAATTCTATATACGCCCCTGTTCCCGGGTTTGCTGGGCAATATAATTTTCGAGCCCTGCATGGGCTCATGGTCCCGTTTCACTACATGTAATAAATATATCGCCATTCAACTTCGAAACCTGATATGATATCTCCGCTTTGACATCGAGAGCAGGGTTCCCACTCAACCTGGAAAAGCCTGGAATACTCAGGGAATTTGAAAATGTTTCCAAAAATCAGGGAAAACTCAGGGGAAATTACCCCCCCCCTTTTTTTTGTAAAAATCAATGGATGCTTTATTTTACCAAAAGAACTTATTTTTTCAAGATTTCAAACTTTTGCTTGCAATCACTGCCTGCCTAGAATTTGGTAGATCTTACTTTCAGCTATATTAAGTATTTCCTTTATTCTCTACAAAAAAAAAAAAGATGCAAAATCGAATTTTTAAAATTGCCAGTTATTAAACTTTTGTTCAATTTCTGCAGGCAGTTATTATAACATGGAACAGTTAGGCACAATGGCTCCTGCTTGAAGAATTCACAAGAGAACCAACCAAATGATGGATCAAAGTCCTTTGTCTGTTGGTTCTCTTGAAACTATGTTTCTTTGAGCAGAGCCATTGCATCATTAAGCTTAGCTGCATTGTGTTATAGAAAAACTGAAACTATTCAACTGACAGATTTCTTCTTACATATGGTCTGTTTCTATGGGAATGTATTTAAAAATTCCATGTGGGTAGTATTCACAAAAGTTCACGGAACTTTGGTACAGGAAATAATGTGCACAGTTAGTTGTTATTATTGAAAAGCAGGCAATTTTATAAAGACAAATTGCGTAAAGAATTTACAAGTGTGTGCTTTGGTGAGAAAAATGAATGGAATGGAATCAGATGTAACAATTCTTTGCAACATGCCACTCTGGAAAACTTTAAAAACCACCTGGAGAACCTGGAAAAGTCGGGGAATTTTTTTATTACTTTTGAGTGGGTTTGTACTACGCGAATTAAAAAGGGTGAGATCATTTTCACCTGAGCGAGCAGTTGTTGAAGTTAAGTTTCCTGCTGTAGTAGGTTACTTTCTTAAAGATATTTGTGTGTGTGTGTGTGTGTGTGTGTGCGTGCGTGCGTGAGCACACGCAAAACGTTTTGCCAAGAGCAGTGCCAAATGGGGAGCTAGAGACTGATTCTTTTGTTCGTTACTTAACTCCTTGATGTAGTAAGTGGCCATTGGTAGAGAAAGCGATCTTTAATTCCGCGTGAGCTCATTAAGCCGATTCAATCTAGCCACACTCTGTCTATTAATAATGCGCATTGTTGATATATTCCTTATTGGCTTCATCACGCGATCGGTGACGTCGTATATGTCCGCATACACCCTCGTTCCAGCGCAGTGCGATATGTGATCACGTGACTAAAACACATTTGGTGGGCGCAGACATCGAAATAATAGACGCTCTCGAAGCCGTTTTCCCAAACTCATACCTTTAAAACCTTTGATTAGCGAGTGGCGCCATGGTGAACGCATATGTAAGTGACTGTGTATGCATGTATGTACTAATGGGGTGGTCTGGGGGATCCGCCATTTCGAAAATGAACGTCATGCAACTCGGGAAACATATTCAAAGAAGTAACATCTGCTGTTGTCGTTTTGCCACAGAGTAACGTATATTGCGTAATTTACGATTTGAGTCACAGAAGCTTTATGTAATCTAGGAGACTTTATGTCGCATGTATTGCTTTCCCCATAATATTGTGAAAAATTTAGCTTCATTTGATTGTTTTGAAACGACGTAGTACAATATGGAAGAAGTAAAACATACCGAAACGTAAACCACCTGGGTACATAAATGATTTAAGGAAATAATCGTTATTATTCGCTTGCGAAAGATTTGTCATTACACTGTAAAACATAAACGTGAATTCATGGAAAATTCCTAAAAATAACATGCAATAAAGTTCATGGAAAATTCCTAAAAATAACATTTTCATGGAAAATTCCTAAAATTAACATGCAATAAAGTTCATGGAAAATTCAAAAAAATAACATGCAATAAAGTTCATGGAAAATTCATAAAAATAACATGCAATAAAGTTCATGGAAAATTCATAAAAATAACATGCAATGAAGTTCATGGAAAATTCCTAAAAATAACATGCAATAAAGTTCATGGAAAATTCCTAAAAATAACATTTTCATGGAAAATTCCTAAAATTAACATGCAATAAAGTTCATGGAAAATTCCAAAAAATAACATGCAATAAAGTTCATGGAAAATTCCTAAAAATAACATGCAATAAAGTTGCCGGTAGATGTCCGTCTTTTAACAAAACTTCCGTTTCTTCTAACTTCTGTATTTTGACGGATTTTCCGTGATCAGTAATTCTGTTTATTTCTGAAATGTCAGTTTCGTGATTTTCCGTAATTTATACAGAAATTTGGATTTTGACTTTTTTCAGCCCTTTCACCAAAGGCTTTTCTTTACTGGCGTACGAAGTTAACGAATCCTTTGCAGGGTTCGAACAAGGTACGTCTTTAACGACAGCCCCTGGAAAGACATGTAGCAGATAAGGTGGAAATAAAGTACTCGAATAACGCCATGATGAAATATTTTTCGCTAATAATGTGGGCGAATTAATCATTTTATTGTCTGTTGGAGCTTATTATTTTTCTGAATTGGTTTGTAATAATTTTATTTCTGTAGGAGGACTTACATATTACATATTTTTTCCATCGTGATTTCTCGTAGCAACAGAATACTTTGAATCTCGAGATCTTTTAAACTGACAATGACTTTCAGTTACGTTTAAGAAAAGGTGAAATATGCTGCTGTATGGTATATTATTTCACAACCCCCTCTAAATATCAGATTTAATCTTGATTGCTATACTGTTTGTCTTTAAAGGTCCACGGATTAGTACATAGACATCGTGCAATTACCTATACGATAATTTAAGTACCACGTTTGTTACCTTAACATTATAGACAATAGTTGGTGCAAAAATAAAGGGAGAGGGGAAGAAATAAATGTACGTTGCCATAATAGCCTAAATATGCGATATGCTATCCACGATATCCGATCTCTATAGAAATCCAATATCAGGCCCTCCGACAGACGATTGAAATTGAATAGTTGATCAAGCTTCAAGTATTCTCGCAAATTGCACCTTTTATCGGAAATTTTCAGTAATATGTTTACAGAAAAAATGAGAACTGAATTTTTCCGTTAATATATGCGAAAGGAATTGAGGAAAGGTTTCTGAAAATTCAAAATTGTCCATTAACACCTCTTAAAAACGGCAATTTACCGTTAATATACCAAAGGAATTGAGGAAGGTTAACGCCTTAAAAACGGCAATTACTGAAAAATAATTGCCTATTATTTTTTCAGTAATTGCTAATAATTCTGAAAAATCTGAATTTTCCGTTAATACTTCTTACGGCGGTTTACCGTTAATATACGAAATATTAGAATTGCGGAAAGGTTTCTGAAAATTCAGAATTTTCCTGGTGTACGCAGAATCCGTTAAATTCAGTCATTTCACGAAAAAGGTTGTATCAGGAAATGCATCGTTATTTCACGAAAGGAATCGCGGGAAATGGCGCGTGAATTTCAGAAAATGTAAATAAACAAAGACATCGCTCTTTCCACGTTTTAACAACACACATCAACCGAAAAATTGTTATTCGGTCACCGCCGGGGAATTGAATTCACGGATCTCTCCATATCTAGCTGACCGCGTTAGCTTTACACCACAGTGGCCAACAATCCACGGCGCTATGATGTTTTACAGTCAGCTTCTGACATCATAAATCCGTAAGATGAGCTCAGCTACTGAAACGTCTCCATCTGGTAGGCATTAACGGCACTGACGGCTATATATTAAATTTAGCAGTTAGATCCAAAGTGAAAATCCTCCAAATACGTGGCATCAGTAAATAAACAAAGACACGTTAGCTTTACTCTGCGGTGGCCAACAATCCACGTTAGCTTTACACCACGGTGGCCAACATAAACCGCTCGGCTAGATATCGAGAGATCCGTGGAACAATTCCCCGGCGGTGAACGAATAACAATTTTTCGGTTGCTGTGTTGTTAAAACGTGGAAAGAGCGATGTTTTTGTTTATTTACTGATGCCACGCCACGTATTTAAAGGATTTTCACTTCAGAAAATGTTTTACACATTTAAGTTCCCCAATATGAATGAGTGTGTGAACTCGGCTACAGTAAAGAGATATCCGGGAAGTGACTTGATTATCGGTAAGCCCCCCCCCCAATAAACAACAACATAGATTTGACAGCGAAAAAAGGGTATATGTCGTAGATCAGTGCCAGGCCGAACCAAAGAGCACCGAAAAACGCGCAGCACTAAACAAAACGGCAAATTGAAAACAAAAATGGAAAATGTATCGTCACCCCGGATGCTGAGTGTTCTCAGGCGCTGGCTTCTGATTCGTTCGAGATGGGTCCGGGTTCGAGTCCTGGGTGAGGAATGTGCATCTGCCTGATGCCGCTGGCTCTTTCCGTTCATGGAACCATTGGTCCTTAATTGACGGGCGAATTGCCTATAACCTCAGAGTTGCTAATGGTGTTCGTTAGACTCCGAAACAAAGAAACAAAATGGAGGTGAAGTTCCAATTGCAAGGGAATGTTCTTTTCTGTATCTTTTCATAACATAAAATTATTTGCCGTAGCACATTTCCAACTTTAGCAGAAACGTCATTTACCCCCCCCCCCGTAACATACCAGGAGATGTGACGTACCTGCCCGAAGGACGCACACGACATAAAGGCAGATAGGAATCAGAATAAAACGTCCGCGTAGCTCAATTGGTAGAACAACTTATTCCGGAATGAGGGGACCCGGGTTCGAATCCTGGCGCGGATAAAAATGACGGAGAGATTTACTTCGTTATACCCCCTCTTTCCCCGTAGGTATACCGCTGAGTTAACCGCGGTTCCAGCGTTTCCATAGGCGTTGGTGTCGAAAAAATCAAATTCCAGAGCAAACCAATAGCACTGTCGATGGAGGACGTAAATAGACGTAATATTTCTGAGTTAATCGCGTTTCTTGTTATGGTCGGTGTAGAAATTCCACAGATTGAAGAAAACTATGTTTGGGCGTCGAGATTTTTTTTATTTTTTTATTTTTTTTTATGATAAACAAATTGTATCTGATTTATGTGCAAGAGGTATCTTGAAAGTAATGCCCCCTCCTTAATAACTTTTGAAATTTCGAAGTGATTTTAATGAAACTTCACTGACATGTGCTATGATATGTTACCAATGTGGGAACAAATTTTTTCAGAATCGGAAATAAAGATCGTGAATGACAGAGAAAAGCAGCGAGCCGTAATTGAATTCTTGCTGGAAAAAGAGGAATGTGAGGCTTCAGAAATCCACAGAAGACTCCTTACGGTGTATGGAGCTGCCACAATGGATATCAATAATGTTTGACGATGGATGAAGAGGTTTTGAGAAAGAGAAAGTTAAGTGTCGGACAAACAACGGAATGGAAGACCCGCAACAGCAGTGGCAGCTACCAACAGGCAACCAGTAAAAGACGTCATCACTGCTGACGTAGTGTCACCATCCAGGAGTTGCAACAATAAAGAGTGCAGACATTGAAGAAGCTAAAGGAAGTTATCAAAAGGAAAAGACGTGACATTCCACGTCATAGTGTTGTTTTACACCATGATAACGCCCGTCCCCACACCTCAATGGAGACTTCACAGGCTAGTGCCAACATCGGGTGGACGGCGATGCTCCAACTCCTGTACAGTCCTGCTTTGACTCTCTCAGACTTGCGTTTTGACGATGTGACAGACATTAAACTGGCTGTGAACTCATGGGTGAGACGACAGCCTCAGGAATTTTTCCAACATTGATTTTACCAATGGGTTAAAAGATGGCGGAAATGTATAGAAAGTGATGGACAATACTTTGAATAGGCTAGCATTATTAACAATATGCCCAAGTATTTTGCCACCAAGTTTTACATTTTTGCTGCTACAAATAAAAATCTTGTGAGGGACGAGGCATTACTTTCAGGATGCCCTATGTATTTCAGGAAAATTTTTGATTTCCCATGCGGTTTTCGATCTGTTAGATTTAGCCGTGAAAAAAATATTCTTATTTTCAGAACTATATAGAGGCTTTTTGACGTACGGTTAAGAATATAATGCTGTCATAAGAAGAGGTCTGTTTTCCTGATGCATTGATCTGGCGTGTGTAGCGTAACCTTTTGTCAGTACATTATTATAGCATTGATTTGCTGGCATGAACTGTATAAGTTTTTCAATCAGTATCACACATAATTCACAAATAAATCTGAGCATTTTGTCTCGTTAGTAGCGGAGAATTTTATGCGATCTACAGTGAAATTCTACAACACCAGTGCTAAGGTTAGCAACATTTATCCACCTGGGCACTTTCTAACTTCAGGAGTGAAGTTTTTATTTTTTGTCTTTCTGCGAAATATGAAAATAAATTGTGTGTAAAGAAAAAAAAAACATTCATGAAAAGTGAGGCTATTTACGCCTGGAGGGTTTTGCTATCGCTTCGCAAGCGTAGGGCATAATTCCTCGATGTGACAAGATAAATTTGTCTCTGTCCAATCTATGGCCCACATAACTCACTTGAAGACGTGCTATTCGAGGAAACCAGCTTATTTGTCACTAGAGCTGATCCCGCGGAGGCACCGTGATAGCCTAAACTCCAGCAATTTCTTATCTCCCCTGATTTCTTCGGTTGGTCGAGAGGTGACTGGACCTGCGTTCATGGGAGGCCTAAAGTTAGGGGAAAAGCGGGAGGACTGTTTTTTTTTTTGTTTTTTTTTTCCCCGTTCTTTCGTGAGAGGTCCCCAAGACAGCTGGCTCTTGAAGAAGGGGCTCTGGGTCCCTTATTGAAAATGACAAACGATCTGTTTCGCCCTTCTCGTTGCCTCGAGTAGTAGCATGATATTGATAGAGTGTTTTTTGACCAGGTCGCATCATGCTGGCTCTGCTCGAGTTTCCTTGACATTTAAATTACGTCTGAGGCAAGTGCGGATAATGATGTTGATTGTTAGGTAATGCGGTTTAAATTTAAGCAACCCCCTTGGTTTGCTCGTTTAAAGAAAGCGTCTTCCTCCACTTGACGCTCTGTGCCATTTTTATGTATACTATTCTTCCCCTCCCTGTTTGGTTACTATTTTCGGGCCTGGTTCCTTTTTAAGCAAGCAGTTTTAAATCTTTTTTACGCTTTCCAACCGTAGGTTGAAGAAGCGTATATGCTCCAGCTTTGTCTGTATGTCTGTCCGCACGATAACTCGCGTAAAAATGATTCGATTTCGATGAAATTTTCGTATGTGGTAGGGGACAACCTGGGAAGGAATCCTATTGAAAATGGGTGAAATGGGGTAAAAGGTTAGGACATAGAAGGTGATCCATTTCATCGCTCTTATGCGTCATAACTTACGTAAATATGCTTCGATGGCAACAAAACTTCATCATATTGTTCCTGAGATGTGCTGAACCGGTTCTCTTTAATAAAATCGAAATGGGGTCAAAGGTCAGGGCACAGGAGCGAGATATATTCCACAGCCATTATCTTCATAACTTGAGTAAATTACTTGAGATTTCTGGTATGTTGGAAAGCTTATCACAATGTAGTGCATGATTTTACTAACTTGTTTATTGTGCTGTATCTCGTCCGTTCTACGCAATTGGAATTCTTGATTGGAAAACCCATTTTATTCTAACATTTTGTTTGTTTGGGGGTTTGACAAACACCGTGAGAATGGGCAATAAGCAGTCGCCCGTCCTAATTTTGGGTCACTGGTTCCGGGGAAGGGAGAAATGGCTCTCTAGCATAGCATCCATGTCTTACCCACGATTCGAACCTGAACCTATCTCTGACAAACGGTCGGAAGCCAGCACCTGGAATATCACTACTGCGCCAGCGGAGCTGCTCTCTCTCTCTCTCTCTCTCTCTCTCTCTCTCTCTCTCTCTCTCTCTCTCTCTCTCTCTCTCTCTCTCTCTCTCTCTCTCTCTCTCTCTCTCTCTCTCTCTCTCTCCACACACACACAGACTGAGTGGACAGAAATCATGGGATACTCACCCTAGTAACGGGTACGCCAGTGGCGTATATTCGAATCTAGCTGCGAAGCCCAGAGAATGCACAAATAAAAGTCAATTAAATATTCACAAATAAAAGTCAATTAAATATACACAAATAAAAGTCAATTAAATATTCACAAATAAAAGTCAATTAAATATACCCAAATAAAAATCAATTATCAACGGTATTAAGATATGTTGATGCTTTCGGTGCGAAAAAAACACGAGCGGATTCGCTTCTTTCGATTATGAGATTGAGAATCAGTCTGACGAGCGATGATCAACGGCATAACGCAAGTAGTTTCTTCGAGAGCTTCCCTGTTCTGATGCGAAGAGCTTCAATACTATAGCCTGCTAGCGTTTCCATGACAACATGAATGAGCTACGGAGCTCGTGAGTGGCCATTGCTTTGGCCAAGGGTTCGTTCCGAAAAACGAAGACTTCGGACTAACTCAGTCCCTCCATGCTTCCGCCTTTAACAGAGCGTGTTTCGCGAGAGTTGTTTAAGTTTTTGTGAAGTGTCAATGAATTAAAATCAGTGATATTATATCTTAAATTAGTGGCTTTGTTGGATTCGAACTGTTTTGATAAATTTTGTGAAATCTTCCCTGAACATCTACTATCAGAGCTTAAAGAACTCTATGCTTCAAATTTTGATACAGCTCGATTAAAAATTGAAGTGAAAGTGTTTTATTCTCTTGATGAATACAAAAACAAATCATTAAGAGATATTACTTGTTACATAAAGTTGAATAAATTGGACATAGTGTTTAGTGAGGTGTACAGATTAGCAGACCTAATATTAAAGTTTCCATCAACAACTGCAACTGCCGAAAGGAAATTTTCTGCATTAAAAAGAATCAAGATATATCTTAGAGCCACACAAGAACACGTACATTCGAAAAACTTGGCTGTTTTGTTAATCGGGAAAAACATTCTTTTTAATTATGAAAAAGTCTCGGAAGAAACATTTTTTGTGAAAACGTAACACTCAAGTTCACTCAAAAGAAAAGAAGAATGGAGTTCATGTACAAATAAGTGTTCAAAACCTAATCCTCATAATTAATTATTTGATATCATGTTAGCAATAGCATGTACCTAAAATCAAAAAATATATATACTTCTATTACTTAACAATTAAAAAATAAACTTCACAATTAAAAAAAAACAGTACTGTAGGGAGGGGGGAAGGCGGGTGAGATAGCCCAGATCTCGGACCCAAGATACGCCACTGGGGTACGCACACCTTTCTCCCCGATAAAGACAGGCACGCGGCGAGGCATTGAGACCAGTAGGTCAGGAAAGCGGTCCAAATGCTTGCTACACAGCTGTTCATAATTCCATCGCATTCCTGGGTGGAGGATCCAAAGCTCGAATGGACCTTCCCACAGGATCCCAAAGATTTTCCACAGGGTTCATGTCCGATGAA
This sequence comes from Macrothele yani, assembly GCA_039090855.1. Taxonomy (NCBI): domain Eukaryota; kingdom Metazoa; phylum Arthropoda; class Arachnida; order Araneae; family Macrothelidae; genus Macrothele; species Macrothele yani. Next base: position 77,696,898 of record CM077027.1, read on the forward strand.
CGCGGAGGCAACTCCAGGGTGGGAACATCCACGAAATGCTCTCTTAATCACGTTCTAGTCACCACAGCTCTGTGGGGAGGCGCATTGTCTTTTTGGAAGAGTCCATTGTCCTGTGGGTGCAGTATGATCATGAACGGATGTAGATGGTCTACTGGAATGGGCACGTAGCTTGAGTCGATCGGAGACCCATCTACACGTATCATGGGACCCAGTGTGTGCCAGCGGAGCCCGTCCCAGACTAAACCGTGCCTCCACCCGCCCGACCAGTTTCTTGTTGGGTCCATCAGTTCGGGCGGTTTCCGCCAGATCCTCACCTTCCCGTCTGGGCGAAATTTGAAAATGGGGAGACCAGTCTTCAATCATCCAAGGTCCAGTGCCGATGTTTTTTCGCCCAGTTGAGGCGCAAAATCCGGCGATGTGGCGATAGCAATAGTAGACCGGTGGGACGTTGGCTCCCATAACTTATTGCGGCTAATGATCTCCTGATGGTCTTAGTGGAGACGTTTGCGGCACCACCTGCGTTGAAGTCGGCGGTAATTTCTGCCATTGTCGCTCTCCGGGTGAAGGCAACTAGGCAAGACAGACGTCTACGGCGGCTACGTTCATCCACCACCTTTCTCTACCGACAGGGCTGTCCACGATACGAGGTTATCATGGATTCCCGATACACTCTTGACACTGTCGAACGGAAATTCTGCAATTCTTGTACCACCTGCGTGACCCACGCGTCGTTGTTAAGTATTGAAGTGGACGCCAACTTATTAGAAGAATCGCTGCTTGCAGGTTCGTATGTCATTGGAGCAGAAAAGCAAATAAATAAATATTTAAACAAATAGAATGTAACGACAGGTGATTTCGTCCGCACAAATCTTTATACTTCAGGTTAGGGGGAGGGAAAATATTGGTTAGTCAAAATAAATAGCATACTCTTCCAGTGGGAGATGGATATTTCGGGTAGCTTTCCCTGTGCATTTCCCGCGAAATCTGTTCTCATTCATGCTTGTGCAAAGATGTTCCTCCCTGCCTAGTGCCTGAGTAAAATTCTTCTTGTCTGAAATCTTAAACGAGACTTCTCGTTTATGACCACTATGTATTTCTTCCTTTCACTCTCCGCCGCTTGAAGGAAGATGCTCCTGGCGTAAGACGCTGATTGCCCATAATTGCTGAAGGGTTTCTCAGAGCAAGTGTGTCCACCAACGACGGGGGATAAAGGACGAGGGTGTCCTTTTGTTCGTGGGTGGTTCCAGTCAGCGAAGGAATTACTTTTCCTGAGGGATCTGTTAAGCACCTTTTTAATGGAAGGCGAATTTCTAGCTGCTGTTCGCTCACAGAATAACTAAAATCACTATTTAATTACATTTTAAATATTTCCATATAACAATATCCTTTTGATAACGAGGAACAGTGCACCAATAATGTTGGAAATAGTAACACTATATTGGTGATCCGATTTATTGGCGTAGGAAATATACACATTAGAGTTTCCAAGCTTTCGCACATTAACCAGATGGCTTTTTCAAGGCAGTTTCTGTCTAACTTCCTTGAAAAAGACATCTGGTTGATGTGCGAAAGCTTAGAAACGCTTATGTGTATATTTCCTACGCCAATAAATCGGATCACTAGTATAGTGTTACTATTTCCTAACAATATCCTTATTTCAGATTCTGTTAACTCACATTGTTTATCCGTACTCTCATCGAATTAGGCCTCCCTGGTGGCGCGGTGGTCAAAGCGCTGGCTTGTGATCTTTCGTCCGTGAAGGAGTCCGGGTTCGAATCCCGGTGAGACATGGATGTTGTATTTGTCTTACGGCACTGGCTCTCTCCCTTCCCTGGAACCAGTGACCTTAAATTAGGGACGGGCGACTGCTTAGAATCCATTGAGTTGCTCACGGTGGTCGTTAATCCTTCAATCCAAAAAACAAAAAAACAAACAAAAAAACATCGAATTAGCGTCTCATATACATGAATATGTGTGTCAGTCGGTGGGTCGTCCACTAGCGGCAGGAGTGACAGAGTCGCGTTTCCCAGGAACCAGGTATGTTACCGTAGCGGAGACTGCCTCCTTTACCCTTCAGGTTTTCTGAAGAATTAATTGGCCACGTGATGAAACTTAGGTTCTTCTTTGTGCCATAAAATAGTGAGTTTCTGTACCTTCCATTTGGATTAGAGTTATATCTTCGCTGTTCTGTGCTATGTTTATACAGCCGCATACGTTTATAACGAAGTCCAAGGGACCTGAGGAAAACTTCATTGTACCCGTAGCTTCATTATAAAAAGACCTATTGATTTATTTTTTTAGTTTGGAAATTTAACGACCACCGTGAGCAACTCGATGGGCTATAAGCAGTCGGTTATCCCTTGTTGGTTCCAGGGAAGGGAGAGAGCCAGTTCCGTAAGACAAACACAACATCCACACTCCACCGGGATTTGAACCCCGACGAATCGTCAGAGGGCAGGGCTTAAACCACTGCGCCACCGGGGCCGCACCTACTGATTAAATGCAGTAGTACTGAAAATTCCTTCTATGGAAAGCAGTTACAGATGTGAGAAGTCTTCTTTTCCTTACTTTATGTTTCGGACATTCCTCAGTTCCTCTTTCACTTCTTTGCCGTTTCGGGCAGCTCAGTAAAGGATTTTCAATACTTCGTAATTACCAGGGCTTGAAAAATCCGGTCGTCTGCTCGTCTATAACGAGTAAAAAGTTTTAGTTGACGAGTAAAAAAATTCAGCAGAGCAATTTAAATTCATTCATCGATTATTTATACGTTAATATTCCTGTTGTTTGATATGTAAACTATCAGTTTCTTAATAAAGCTTATTTTAATTCACAGAAGTAACGCGTGATTGTGCGTCAGCATGGTACACCGGTTTCTTCGCGAAGGAAATTGGACAGAGAATGCCGTGAGTCAAAACATCCAGGCAAGGTGCGCATAACAAGGAACACGAGGCAAGAAGCCGCCACAAGCCGGGTAGAATGATTTCTCGAAACGCAGTATGAAAAGATAGACAGTGTAAGAGTCACACGCGCCTCGCGAGCTGTCGCTTAGCCAATTGCTGTCGTGGGTCAAAGGACATACACGGGAATCAGTGTTTCCACGGAGCTGTTGGAAAAGTTCTAAAACATTGAAGGATTCTTGCATCATTCGTTCTAGAGGGACTGAGTTTGATAATTATGTTGGAATGATTTTTCCAAAACCATTACAACAAGTTTTATTGGAAGTTTTAATTTCATTAAGTGTTTGATTCACGTCAGAATTTTTAGGTTAGTTACACAGACAGCTTTTGTACAAACTCAGTTTGTAATTAGTACCATTACCGTGAATTTTAACTTCGTTGTAATAATGGCAGTTCCTTCGGTATAAACTACTTTGTTGCAAACGGGCGCGACGGCTCCTGAAACAGGAAACACTATTCCTGTTTCATGATCTAGGCTCCTGAAACAGGAAACACTATTCCTGTTTCATGATCTAGGCTCCTGAAACAGGAATAGTGTTCTTGTTATTGGACGAGGTGCGTGGTTATGAGTCTAGAAGTTATTTCTAGAAGTGTGTGTAGGGATTGAGGTTTGTTTAACATATCTATATATATACGTTAATATCCCTACTCTTTCCAAGCCTTGTGCAGATTCCAGCGTCGCTCCTAATGGCGCAGTATATACACTGGAATCCTCGTGTGTGGACTCTTAAAAGTCGTGACGTATTTGTTGCTTGCCCTGACCCGTTTGAAAGCTCTGTCGGTCGAAGTTTTAACGATTCTTTACTCCACTAATTTCCTTTTTCTCTTAAGTTCTTATTTTGATGTCTGTCACACAGTTTCATAAGTGACGCACATGGCGTTGTACAACTGAGTTTGGTTAATGACTTTTGCAGCTCAGTCGCTGTGGTGAACAGTCGGGGGAGGAAGAGGGGAGGGTATGCTGACGGGAAAGCACGTCCTCTGCTAGTGGCCGTGTGGCTTCCTGGTCATTAGGGTAATGGAGTCCGTCCACCGTGTTTTCCTCCCAGGTAATGCTAGATGACCACAGCACACTGGCGCCTGCGGCCTTTCGATGGGATGGTCAAAGGCATTTCATATTCCGTCGTCGTACTATGCGACATCGTTACTGCACAGTATTAGCACTCTTTCCAAGCCTTGTGCAGATTCCAGCGTCGCTCCTAATAGCGCAGCATTTATTTCCAACTGACGCATAATTATAAATGTCCGACTCCTAAAACATGTTTTAATTTGCTTTGGTCAGTCTTCGGTGCGGCGGAACGGAATGCGCTGTTAATATGAGCAGTTAGTTCCATCGGGAATGCTTAAATTAAGCGTGAAACCGCTACTGTCGGCGCCACCGCGTACTTTGAAGGTTGGAGTAATTTTCTCTCTTTTTATTTTAAGGAAAGTGAGTGTCATTACCGGGGACGGTTCAGGTAAATTTATTGGGTTCGTAAAAAATGAAAAAAAAAAAGATAAATTGGCGACCTCGTAATTACAAAAGCAGTGCTTTTCTGGGACGTCAGTTAACATGCATGCGTACCAACATAAAGCCAACATGTGTTCTTAATATGAATCTCATTATATGTTCTTATTTGAAACTCCTGCAGATTTGTTCCTTCTAAAACCAAATACTTAGGTTAATTTATTGTAAGTTCACGCTTTGTTTTAGTGAACTAGCAAAACAAAAGCGCACTCAGATTTGTAGTTTCTATCGTAATTTTCGCGAGCTGATTAAATGTTCAGAATCTATATTTGGATTCTGTATTGTGTTTGTTCTTATACTGTAATCTCATCTTGTTCATCGGCCAGTAGCGCGGAATTCAAGACTAGCGAATCCTTAATTATTCGTGGTAGTGAGAAAATTATGCTGTGAGAGACCAAAAGGAAATAGTTTGCTATTGGTAACTAGTAGTTTTCAGTTAGTTCCCTTATTAATAGTTAGTATTAGGTCGCATTATAACAGATGTTGTTATTAATACTAGCCTGCTGCCCGTCCCAGGACGGTTGCTTTTAAGCTTTAATTAAATATTCATATACAAGGGATGTTGCCCGACCTTGGATGCGGTGAAATTTTTAACTGAAGCAGATTGAAAACACATCAAATAGACGCCAGATTTCTGTAAAGAAATATACTAAAAACTCATTCATGTAAGACCTGAAAATATTTTTAGATGCGATTTTGCTCACTTTGACATCTCAAAATTTCAGTTTTCAATGTAGATTAGAGCGTTTTAAATATTGGGTATGTGCATATAAGTTCTACATGTTTTTTGTAGGCTACAAAGAAATAAGGAGAACACAACAAATAACGTACCTATAGGATTTCATATAATTGCCATCATTCTGTATGACCTCTTGCCATCTATTTGAGTAGGTGAATTCCACGCCGGAAAAACTCCTGTGTTTTAGAGTAAAAAAAGTCGTGTAATGCCGTTTTCAGATCGTCCACATCATCGAAGGTTTGGAGAGCGAAGGCGTTCTGTAATGATCAAAAAAGGAGGTTATCCGTAGGTGGCAGGTGGTATTACGCCAGGTGAGGTAACACTTCCCAACCAAAGTCCAGTAATTTTTGCCGAGTGATTAAGGCAGCATAAGGTCTGGCGTTATTATGGTGAAGGATCACGCCTTTGTGACTAACAAGTGCTGGCCGCTTCGATGTCAGTTGTTCTCGCAATCTGTCCAACTGTTGGCAGTAGAGGTCAGCATTTATCGTTCGGTTAGGCGCCAACACCTCCCAGTGAATTATTCCCTGGATATCCCACCAAACACTCAACACAACCTTTTTGGAATGCAGTCCTCCTTTTGAGGTCGATGGAGCAGGATCCGCACCTTAGCACACAGTCTGTCGGCGGTTTACATTACGGTACAGTACCCATTTCTCATCACCCGTTACAATTCTTCCCCAAAACGGTTCATTTCTGTGACGAGAAAGCAAAGAAACACCGGTACGGATTCTCTCCTCTCGTTGCTTTGCAGAAAGCTGGTGCGGAACCCAGTTATCGAACTTGGTGATGAACCCAAGCTCATACATCTGTCTTTCGACTGTTGCTCTGTGTACCGACAACGTTTCCGCTAAATCCTGAACGGTTGGACGTGGAGCATTTGTTATGGATTGGTCCACATCCTCGTCAGAAACCACGGATGGACGTCCAGGACGTGGTTGGTCTTTACACCTTCTGTCTCCGTCCCGGAATTTCCGAAACCAACGGCGACATGTGCTATCATCAACTGCACCCTCCCCATACGTGGACAGAGTTGCGGCAAGCCGCGGCTGCAGTACTGCCTTTATCGAACTCGTACAGTAAACAATGCCTAATGTGCTTCTTATCGCATGCCATATTACACGGTCAGTGATTTTCGTTACGAATTACTTACTCGGAGAAACCTAGTGCCTCTATATGCTCTACTGCTCTACGCTTTATTGGCCGAAAATTCGGCATCGCAGCGTCATCTGTGACGTAACTATTCCGATTACAATTTGCATCTATTACAAAAACGGGTAGAACTTTTGCACACACCCAGTAGATCTGAGTAGTTATATTTATAATAACGCTGATTTCTTTTTAGGAAATTACTCTCCAGTTTTATTCCTTTTTATGAAATTACTCAGCATTGCGAAGAAAATGAAATAAAACACGACATAACACCTACGTAACAGAACAAACGTTGCAGACAGTTGTCACGTGCGTGTTGTCACAGATGAAATCGTTTGTCTTACTATATTTTATTTTCCAGTATTTCTCCTTGATTTTAGGAATCGCATGATAGCGGTGAGCTTAGTTCCGATTTCGGCCACAGGATAAAAGGAGATGGCGCTGCAAGTACTGAACGACGTGAGAGCGTTAGGGACAGACGTAACCTATTATATAGGTTTTATTAATAGTTTATTGTTGTAATTGTTTGTGACGAACAGGGGTTAAAAAATAATGAGAATAACTGGGAAATCGGCGGCATTTTTTTATTAATAAGGTATTGGACCATCATTTGCCGTTAATACAGCTTCCAACCTTCTTGGAATAGATTCATACAGTTTTTGAATAGTTTTTAGTGGAACGTTTTACCATTCGTCGATCAGAACATCAGCCAATTGCTTCAGAGGTGTTGGAAAGGGGAATCTGCTTCTCAATCTGCTCTCCAAAACTGCCCACAGTGGTTCAATAATATTGAAGCCAGGTGATTCATCTTTGCAGTGCAGATGTTGAAGTTCTTCTTGGTGCTCCTCAAACCAAGACTGAACTGTTCTGGGTGTTTGTATTGAGTGCATTATGATCTTGAAAAATGGCACCATTGTTGGGAAATGACATTTGTACCATACGATGCACCTGATCATCTAGAGTGTCCAATCACTCGCTGGCAGTAACACGACCATGTTAATAATGATGGTATCAGCCGAATACCAATATAAGGCAGCCCAAATAACCACAGATCCACCACATGTTTGACAGTTGCAACTCGTCATTCTGAATTGTATGCTTCTTTGGTGGCTCCCCATACATAAACTTGACCCTTTGTTGGAAATAATGTAATGAGGACTAATTGACAAAAAAAAAAAAAAAGAAATTTATTTCTATTTTAAAAAAAGAAAATGATTTTTTCAGGGTGTCTACCCACTTAAATATTTTTCTCTTGCTACAAGAGAAAAATACTCCTAGTTTAAACGCTCGTTAGGTTGAGTTTTCAGTTTCCCTTAACCGTGACCACAGTGTGGTTGGTTTGTACCCCCGCCCCCTCTCCCTCCACATATTTTTTTCGGAATTTAAGGATTACTTTATGTATTTATTTTTCTACATGATAAAGAAAAAATGGTTATAATGCTGTAGGCGGTCACTCGTCCCTAATTTTGGGCCCCTGGTAAAAAGCAGGGAGGGATAAAAGCACTCCGCCTCTGCCTTATCCTGAACTCGGGCCCGGTTTTACAGATTTCCCACGGTCCTTAAAAGTCCTTTATTTTTTTTAGGGTGCTTAAACGTCCTTAATTTTTGCCAGAAATTCCCCAAAGGGCTTAAAAAATACTTATTTTTTTCCTAACTGCCTGTGTGAACTGCAGGTTGTAATGTAATGTGTACAACTTCAGTTGCTTGTTGGTTGTGCTGATGATGATGGCGTGTGATGTTGGCAGAAAGAAAGCCTATGGGTAAGCACAGGGCAGGAGAACCTCTCGTCAGTGACTAATGGCAAGCTTCACTGACTTTGTAATTTTGACTTTGGTTTTATAATTCAAGCCATGAAATAATTATGTGCAATAATATCCAAATCAAGATCTTGTAACTTTAAGTACAGTTTTATTATGATTTACATTCTTTTTGTGGCATATGTGATTATTCTCCCAAATGAAAACTGATTTGACCAGCGGTACTATCTAATTCCATTTTTGGAACTGTCTGATTTATTACATCCGCAAACTTGAATAATATGCAACGATATTGCAAGTTTCATTAGCATACTTTAGTTGTTTTGTTTTGATTGGAGGTTTAACGACCACCGTGAGCAAAAATAAATGAGCTGTAAGCAGTCGCCTGTCCCTAATTTAGGGTCACTACTTCCAGGGAAGGGAGAGAGCCAGTGTCGTAAGACAAACAACATCCATGCCTCACCGGGATTCGAACCCGGACTTTTTTCAGACGAATGATCAGAAGCCATCGCTTTGACCACTGCGCCAGACTTTAGTTTGTATAGTTGTCATTTATAAAAGTGTATTTGTATATATGTTATTTTTGCATGTGCAATTTGTAAGGTCCTTAAATTATTTTAGTACAGTGCTTAAAAAGTGCTTATATTTTATGGGAGAAAATGAGTGGGAACCCTGTTTTAGCTTGGAACAGTTGGCCAGAGGCCCAGCGCCACTGACCACTCGGCCAACGAAGCGGCATGACCTTTAACCGCATAACCAGCATTACGCTGGACGACGATGTTCACAACCACACTTCCTACCACGGGAGCAAGCCGGACGACACGGTGGGTACTAGTGCGTACCCCAACCCCTGTAACTTTTCTCTCAACCTCTGTTTAGCTGCCCCTAAAACAGCTCAAACATTTCGTACACATACTCATGGCTTGAAAAATACCATGCCCGAGACGTCCGGGGCATGTAAATCATTGATCTGGGCATGTAAATAAAAAATCTAGTTGCCCGATCCAGGGAACTAAATTTAAAAATGAAAAAGTTTGGAATAGAATTTCCTACTACAAGAAAAAAAGACAGTCGTCGCATGTCGTTTTTCATTTCACTGCTAATCACCAGAAGTTGTATTATTGTTACGGAGTGGCAAGAACAGAAGAATATCACTTCTTGAATTATATTATGCTGTAGGTCCAGAAATCGGAAGCACGTTGCTCCAAATGTTGTTTATAGTCAGCAACGAGATGCATACCTCTGATGGAACTAGCCTCCGGTGTTTAGTGACAAAGGGCGAAAGCTTTAACGAAAGGAACATGGCAGAAACACTGAATTTCTCAAATTCATCATTATAACATTTTCATAGCAATTTCAGCATCATCATCTTAAAACTTGAGGTACACGCTTTTGTGCATGGGACATTTTGAATACAGATATTTAAAAGGGAAATGCAAAACATGTAAAAAAAAAAAAGTTCATATTTTTTAATTTAAAAAAATGAGGGTTATGATTTGTTATCTTAAAAGATAAGTTGTCCTGGGCATCCAGCTTTTACTCTTATACCTGGGAAGCTAAATAATTTCTGCACATGCCCAGCTGGACATGTAATATTTTAGGTATTTTTCGAGCCCTGCATACCGAATACTTACTGCGATTTCATGTCAAACGATACAAGATAATTTGCCCCCATTCCCATAAGAAGATACTTAGCTCCTGATTAGCCCCACCCTTAACTATGAACGTTAGCATCGCCCCTATAAGGGAGAACTTTTTGACGAGTATTGGGATGTAAGGTCAGGTGATGCGTAACATCACAGCCTCTCCTTGACAAATGTCAACCCCGCCTTCTCGTGGTGCATCCTGTTCCCACTAAAGGGGCTCTGACGACCGCCAATAGCGGTATAACTATACCATCGGGATCAGAGGAAATGCTATCCCACACTCACCAACCCGCTTGGCCAGCGTGGTGAGTTATGGCCAAATACCTCCAAAATGACTCTGCAAATTAAATCTTGGCCCTCAGTCTCCGGCAGCTGGAATGTACCTGGCCAAGGCAGCGGCCAGTGCGACATGAAGGCAGAGGGTGCTAAGAATCCCCGGAGGACCGGACTAGGCTGCCATTTGATGCTGACCCTGGCTACCTATAACGGACGCTCCCTATCTTCTGATTCAAGGCTTCTTGAATTGGAAGAGGAACTACAAAGGATCAAGTGGGACATCGTCGGGCTAAGTGAGGTAAGGAGAAAAGGAGAAGATCTCATTGAACTGAAAAGTGGACATCTCTTCTATTATCGTGGGACAGATACTGGCAGAACTAGTGGTGTTGGATTTATAATAAACAAGAAACTGAAGGATAAAGTGGTAGAAGTTGAAAGTTCCTCTGACAGAGCTGCACGACTCGTTATCCAACTATCGAGAAGATACCAGGCTCAGATTATTCAAACTTATGCACCCACCACAAGTCATCCTGAAGAAGAAATTGAAGAATTTTATGAGGAAATTCGTCATCTAAATAATAAAGGTAAGCAGCACTTGAAGATAATTATGGGAGATTTCAATGCAAAAATAGGGCAACGGCAACAGAATGAAACTTCAGTAGGTAAATTCGGTCACGGCAACAGAAACCAGCGTGGAAATACTCTCGTTGAGTTTGCAGAGGCAGAAGGATTTTTCATCTTGAACTCCTTTTTCAAGAAAAAGCCACACAGGAAATGGACATGGAGACATCCAATTGGGACGACAAGTGAAATTGATTTTATTATGTGTAACAAAAAATTCGTCATCGAAGACTGCAGTGTGCTGAACAAGTTCAACACAGGTAGTGACCATAGATTGGTGAGATGTAAGATGCACCTCAACACTAAACTGGAACGTGGCAAGCTCATAAGACAAACAAAATGTATTGACATAACCAACCTTAAAAAACACCATAATACTTTCAAGTTGGAACTGAAGAACAGATTCTCTGCTTTAGAAGGCCTAACATCGGAAGAAGTGGATATTTCGGAAGTTAACAGAAAAGTAACCAAAGCTCTAATGGAAACAGCAACAAAATTAGCTGGGTCTAAGAACAAGTTGCATGTAAACAAATTATCAGGAAAAACCAAAATGTTGATGCAAAAAAGAAGAGAGATGAGGACAACTAAAGAAGATGTGACTTCCAAAGTGGAATATATAGAGCTATGCAAGACAACACGAAAAAGTATCACTGAAGACGTAAGGAAATTCAACTGTGAGCTAGTGAGGAAAGCAATTGAAAACAACCAAAGCCTTAAGATAGCAAAGGGACATCTCAGTAAGGGAAGAAAAGAGATTATGGCTCTGAGAAAAGAAGTTGGTTCTATAACAAGAAATAGAGGCGAAATTTTGACAAGAGTGAAAGATTTCTACTCCAAATTATATGAAGGGGATGATACATGTTCTCCAGACATCATGAAAGGTACCAGAGTTCTTCCAGTCCTCCCAGCAGAAGTTGCTCATGCGATCAAGAACATGAAGCGGGGGAAAGCTCCAGGAGAAGATGGAATTACTATAGACATCATACAAGAAGCAAGTGGAGAAATTGAAACAGTACTCGCCCAAATTTTCACTCGATGCCTTAATGAAGGGAAGATTCCTGAGGATTGGAACAATGCTACAATGATCCTGCTACATAAAAAAGGTGACATTGAGGATCTCAGGAACTACAGACCTATCAGCCTCCTATCAGTGGTTTATAAAATCTTCACTAAAGTTCTTTCACACCGCTTGAAGGTAACACTGGACATGGCTCAACCGAGAGAACAAGCTGGATTCAGGAGTGGCTACAGCACAATAGATCATATCCACGTACTGAGAGAACTAATTGAAAGAGCGAGGGAATATGAACTTCCATTGTGCATGGCTTTTATCGATTATGAAAAAGCCTTTGATTCGGTGAAACCATCAGCAGTTACCACGGCTCTGAAATCCTGCGGTATTGAAGATGCATACATTAATATTATTAATAACATCTATGAAAATGCAAGTGCAAAGATTCGGTTGTTTGAAAATACAACACACATAAAAATTGGAAAGGGAGTGAGACAAGGTGACACCATATCTCCGAAGCTCTTTAATGCCACATTGGAAAATGTCTTTCAAGCACTGAACTGGGAAAACAAAGGGATAAAGATTAATGGAGATTATCTAACCCACCTTCGTTTTGCTGATGACGTAGTCATTTTTGCAACTACCCCATCAGAGCTGCAGAGTATGATCCAGGAACTTGCTGACAAGAGTAAAGAAGTGGGATTAAAAATGAACTTTCAGAAGACAAAAGTGATGTTCAATGCTTTTACAAGAAATTAAGATTTATCGATTGATGGAGAAAAACTGGAGATAACAGATACGTATGTTTATCTTGGACAGCAGATATCAAGTGAGGGTCACATTGATGAAGAAATTAATCGGCGTACAAAACTTGCCTGGAGAGCTTTTGGAAGAAACAGCATAATTTTCAAGAGCAATATGCCATTATGTCTTAAAAGAAAAGTGTTTGATCAATGCATCCTTCCAGTGCTTACGTATGGTGCAGAGACGTGGACCTTAACTAAAAGAGACATACAAAGGCTGCAGACAACTCAAAGAAGCATGGAGAGGTGCATGCTTGGTATAACCAGGAGAGATAAGAAGAGGAACTCGTGGATCCGAAAAATGACGAGAGTGGAAGACATCATGATCAGAGTTAAATCCCTGAAATGGCAATGGGCTGGACATACTGCCAGAAGGACAGACCATAGATGGACAGCCGAAATTTTAGATTGGATTCCAAGGGACAGGAAAAGACCCAGAAAAAGACCACATGGGAGATGGGTGGATGAAATTCGTAAATATGCGGGAGTGACATGGAGGAGACTGGCACAAGACAGACCGTTGTGGAGGAAACTTGGGGAGACCTTCGTCCAGCAGTGGATTGATAATGGTTGACAATGATGATGATGATATTTTGTTGAAAGTGTGAACTGTAGAAAAGTCATCGTAGAATGCGAAAAAAAATATTAGATATTGGGGGGGGTTTCAAGGAAAATCCTGTGATTTTCGCACACATGTTATTAAACAACAACAGAATAATAACAAACCGCACGATACGCTTTTATTTCAGATTTACTTGATTGGCCCTTCCACAGATTTGTTGTGCCTATTTTTCTACATGGTAAAAGAAAAAAAAAAAAATGGTTATTCAGGAGCTAAATAAAATAAGTAGTTGACACTACTTGTTATTTAGCTAGTGGTTAACAAAGAACTCAGTTTCGTTACAGTCCATTGCGTACCCGGCATTTTTAGCCATATCTTTTGACGGAATGGCATGCTTACCTAGTGTTGCCACCCTCTCAACTGTGAACGCCCGTCCTTGCCTCCGTCAGTGGCCATAATATTTCCTTGTCTGTCTGATTCCTAGAATTCATTCGCATCAGATGCTAATAACCTTAAGAACGATGCATTTTTCAATTTTCTTGATGAAGAAGGAGGGGGAGGGGGCTAACTTTGTATTTGGCACAATCTCTCCTCACGTTTTGATCATGAATTCTTGGCATATAATAAAGTAACATTTCCTTCCATCTACTATGCTGCCGAATAGCATGTTAGCGAGTTGCTTAGTGCATAGCAACTCAGTATCTGCTTTGTTTTACAGCACACACTTTGCCGCCCCCGTGGTGCAGTAGTCTAAGCGCTGGCCTCTGATCATTCATCCGTAAGGGGTCCGGGTTCGAATCCTGGTGAGGCATGGATGTTGTGTTTGTCTTGCTTCACTGGCTCTCTCCCTTCCCTGGTACCAGTGACCCGAAATTAGGGACGGGCGACTGCTTATAGCCCATTGCTCACGGTGGTCGTTAAACCTCCAATAAAAAAAAAAAACCAACAACAACACGCACTTTTATTTGTTTGTGCTGTTTGCTTGGATGTAACCTTACGCAATGAAAATCTCAGGGCTTTACAGAGGGTCTGAAAATCTACCATTCGCTTATTCCACGCGAAACTAGTGAGCAATTGAACCACTTAGCACCAAAACTACATCGTTAAAAATTTTGTAGTAAGTTGCACTAAAAAGTGGTGCTACAACTGCTGCACTACTTTTGTTTCAAAAGTAAACCATACTGTGATGCATAAAACGTACATAAACATGGTGCAATGCGTGCAATTTCGCACAATTTATATAGGTTGAGTTTCATATCATGGTGCACAATTGCATCATGTTTTTGTATGTTTCTTGCATCACTCAGTGATTTATTTACCTTTGTCTGAAAAGTGGTGCACAAGTTCGTTGCTATCTTTGTAGCCTGTTGTTAACATGTTCATATTAACTTGATAAATACTGCGTGGTTGAGTTGCTAAGTCTTGTATGGTTGAAGATAGTAGTAATTATCACGTAATAAGCAAATAATTCTTGCGATCCGTAAATATGTCTAAGAAACTTCTCTTCATTTAATTCCCTACAAAAGTTGTCCGTTAGCTGTGCTACGTTTGCTCGCTGTTCCGCTTAAAACTTCCAATTCTTTTTCTTATGTCCCGCTTTCGATCATCTCTCCTGGAAACTGGCTGGGGTGACGTGCAATAAGATTCAGCTACTGGGATGGTAGGGAACGTACTTCTGACCATAGGCCCAACCACTGGGGAGGAGGGGGAGTCAGGGCCCTTCCATATATTCAGACTCGGGGATCCCCAACGTAAAGGACCACCCCCAATTTTTTTTTTTCGGGAATGTAATGATATAATGCACACTTTTTTATGATGTGAACCGACTAAATTTAATAATATAAGATTGTGATTTTTCGTAGAATGCAAACACGTGTATAATGTGTACTTCATAAAACAGCGATATCGATTCCTAATAGTCAAAGTCAGCTCTACAACTTTGTAATTTACATTTCTGCCCTATCTATCATAGTTTTACAGTTGTGTTCGCTAAAGTTCCACAATTCGCCAACAGAGGTGCCTATGTCGTGCCCGTTAGATCGCGCCTCAGCAACTACTTTGCTCCTGTGTGTGTGTGTTAGAGCTGAGTTCGGGCTCAATTTTCGGATCCCGAGCCCGTGTATCAGCCCGAGCCCACCTGAGCCGGAATTTTATATTGCAAGATATAGCCCGGGCCCGAACGAACCCTAAAACTGGCTAACCTGTTAAACCATTAATAGAAAACATCTCCTTTTCCACACTCCCACTCTCTCCTCCTCCTCCTGGAATTAACCAATATATTTCTCAAATGGGGAGTGGGAAAGGGACCTCTATCTGGTTTTTACAGTGTAGCTGTACGATTTTCTTTGACCGTTCGTTTCCACCAGAAGTGCTTCGAGCGGCCGGACATCCAAAATGACCGGGCGGTGCTGCAATTGTGTGTTGCTCAAATAATTCTAATGTTATCGCTCCATATTGCGCTGCAATATGTACGTTGCTAAATAGATTTAGCAGGGAGCTACTGCGTGGATATAGGGAGTAAATTACCGTCGGCATGCTATCAACTATCCAATATCTATAGTTATTGAAAAAGCTTTTTCTTCTCTGCAGAAACACATTAATGCACGGCCTATGGCATTTTCTACCCCAAGCCTGGAATAAACAGCCGTCTCGAATGCCAGCTCCCCAACCAAAACCAGTTGCCGATGAATTCCCTTACCAACTATAAAGTGTCTCATTTGCTAAATCATATAAAATCTCCCTCTCTCTAAGAGCCCAGCCCGAACCGCAGTAAATATTCTGCAGCCCGAGCCTGATTCGGGCCCGGGCTCTGCTTTCGGACTTTCGGGATCAGGCAGTCTCAGTTCTGGTGTGTGTGTGTGTGTGTGGGGGGGGGGGTCCCAAACTATTTTATACATTATGTATGCATATAAAAAGTCTGGGGGGTCCATGTTTCAAATTCTGATGGGTCCGATCACACATACACAGTGATCGGACCCCCAGATTTTGAGATATGGTTACGCCACTGCAACTGACTACAAAATTTTTAAGTGTATAAAGCATGGTGACTGTTGAAATCTCATCTACAGATTACAAATAGTAGCTAAACATGATGTCAATGATTTAACAATATTATGTAAAGATTTTGTCGAGACTAACCAGCAAAATTTCTATTAGTTGCCTATGAGGGAAAGGAAAAATATTTGAATATTTAGTTTGAAAGTGTAAGTGTGTGTGTAGGCGCGCGCTGTTTATGTCCTATGATGTGGTCATGAATAATGGTATCGTTTGGATATATAAAAATTATTACATAGCTGCCAAGTGTTTAAAAGTAAGAAAAAGTTTTTTTTGTAATTAGGTCTTTGCTTTTATTAACAATCCCAAAGTTAATCCCTTTTTATCTCTTTAGACTCAGTAAGCGAAGAATGCTCAAAGCACTCCCTTTTCTTTAGAACTGTTTCTCAAGAAACCAGAGCATTGTAGAGGCCACCGGATAGATAATGGATATGTTGTTCCTTCTGGTACCTTTATTCCGTCATTTTTTTTTTCTCTCTCTCCGTACTTGGGTTTAATTAATTCTATCTGATGATCGGAAGAACAAAAACCAAAATGCAAAATAAACTGGTTTATGCAGTGTTAATTCTTTCTGTTCTGAAAGGGACATTTTCTTTTCTTCAGAGTGTTAAAAGGATAATCACACACATATTTCGAGCGTTAAGGGCTTTTTTGTCGTCATGAGCTACTCCCCAGAACTTAGGGGGGAAAAAAACGCAGGAAATGCAACTGAGACCAGTGATTTAACTGAGTAAACTAACGAAATCCTGCTTTTTATAGCTATGTCATGAAATCGTGATTGCCGAAAGACAATTCAGATTTATTTCAGCATTGATAGATTCTCAGGAAAGTGCAAATCAATAGAGGAAAGTAAATACAGACGATGTGGTGTGACTGCATGTGGACTTAAAGCTCGGGTGACTTAAATCTTCGAATTGCTACTAAATTAAGAGAGGTAGACGTCTGTAAGATTGTTACTCTATCATGCTAGTAACAGATCACAAAGCTAAAGTGAAGAGTTTTAGTCTTAGATTGTATTTACATTTTGTGTTTAAATCATTCTATTTGTAGAAATATTCATTGAGAAAACATCTCAGGAATTTCTTCTGTACCGCGAAAAAATCGTAGAAAAAGAAAAAAAAAAAAAAGAAAAAGAAAGAAATGAGGTGGAGGAGGGATGAAGTATACTCTCTTCGAATAAGTAGGTGAACAGGAAAATGACATTTTCGCAAAGCGAAGCTGCCACGCCCATGTGAGGAATGCATAGTGGTGGACCAGTGCAACATGGTAGCTGAGAAGCAAAACTGACGATATTATGGGAATCGCATGTGCGGCGCAATTTTCTTTTTAGCACGGTGTCCGTCACCGCAACAATACTTACATTACACTATATATGTGATTGTGCTTACATCAAAAATCTTAAAACATTTCGTTTTATATTTAATTCATCAATCCTTGTATTGAATACTGTATTCTTTTTAAAAGATGTATGGAAACAGCTTATGTCATAAACTTGCACTGTAAAAAATGAGTGGTGTGAATTCAGGGAAAATTCCTGAAAATATTGCAGGACGGTCTCCGACTTATAACGAAATTTCCGTTTGTGCAAATAAGAGAACCGTCAGATTGTTTGTTGATTGTGGGTTTAAAGTCCTTTTTTTATTGTTTGTTCTTAGGGGGTGTCTAACGGTCCCAAAGAGCATGCAAAGCTATAAGACGTCGCACGTCCCTAATTTAGAGCAACTCGTTCAGCGATGGAATCGAACTAGCACAGTATGGCAAACATATTGGAATCGAAACCACGCCTAATTCGGACGAATAGGGTCTAGTTCTACATACACGGTCCTTTCTGTGAAAACAGTTGCTCTGTATTTGGGACAGGCGACTTGTTACAGCCGTGCACGATCTCAGGTGTTGTTAGATGACAATTACCTCCCAAATTATCCAGAAGCCCTAGTCTCTGACTACTTCAGCAGGGTGTCTACATGTCATGAAAGTCACGAATTGTATTTCGGGGTCATGGATTTGTTTATTGTTATCATTCAATTTCTGGCGACAATCGAACTAATCCTACATGCACCTACTGCTTAAAGTGTAAATGCGGTTTCCATGGAAGAATAAATGGGGGGGATTTGTGCCCTTCCCAAAAGAAAACTTAAAGCAAACGTTTTAGCATAGAAACAATATGTGCGAAATGTTATTTATGCGAAATTTTGAGATCAGTTTATCAATTTAAACTATGCTGCTTATGAAGTCTTAATTTTTTCAGGTATAAATGTTAAAAAGAGGTATGTAATGAAGTCGTGTAACACAATGTTGAGATATTTATTTCAATTTACTTTAGGTGCAGTCAGATTTTTGTTACTAGCAGAAGGGCAGGGGAACTTTTCCTACAGAAAACAAGAACAACAAACAAACAGGAAGAGCAGAGATTGTCCCCTCTTTAATGTATTTGTGTGTGTTTGTGATCATTGTCAACCTTTATCAGTCCACTGCTGGATGAAGGGTCTCCCCAACTTTCTTCCACAACTGTCTGTCTTGAACAAGTCACCTCCATTTTACTTCGGTGTGCTCTCGAATTTCATCCATATATATAGAATTATACTGTATCATCATCATCATTGTCAACCATTATCAATCCACTGCTGGACGAAGGTCTCCCCAAGTTTCCTCCACAACGGTCTGTCTTGTGCCAGTCTCCTCCATGTCACCCCTGCATACTTTCGAATTTCATCCACCCATCTCCCATGTGATCTTTTTCTGGGTCTTTTCCTGTCTCTTGGAATCCAATCTAAAATTTCGGCTGTCCATCGATGGTCTGTCCTTCTGGCAGTATGCCCAGCCCATTGCCATTTCAGGGATTTAGTTCTGATCATGATGTCTTCCACTCTTGTCATTTTTCGGATCCACGAGTTCCTCTTCTTAGCTCTCCTGGTTACACCAAGCATGCACCTCTCTATGCTTTTTTTAGTTGTCTGCAGCCTTTGTATGTCTCTTTTAGTTACGGTCCACGTCTCTGCGCCATACGCAAGCACTGGAAGGATGCATTGATCAAACACTTTTCTTTTAAGACAATGGCATATTGCTCTGGAAAATTATGCTGTTTCTTCCAAAAGCTCTCCAGGCAAGTTTTGTACGCCGATTAATTTCTCCATCAATGTGACCCTCACTTGATATCTGCTGTCCAAGATAAACGTATGTGTTTGTTATCTCCAGCTTTTCTCCATCAATCGATAAATCTTCATTTCTTGTAAAAGCATTGAACATCACTTTTGTCTTCTGAAAGTTCATTTTTAATCCCACTTCTTTACTCTTGTCAGCAAGTTCCTGGATCATACTCTGCAGCTCTGACGGGGTAGTTGCATAAATGGCTACGTCATCAGCAAAACGTAGGTGGGTTAGATAATCTCCATTAATCTTTATTCCTTTGTTTTCCCAGTTCAGTAATTGAAAGACATTTTCCAATTGGGCATTAAAGAGCTTCGGAGATATGGTGTCACCTTGTCTCACTACCTTTCCAATTTTAATGTGTGTTGCATTTTCAAACAGCCGAATCTTTGCACTTGCATTTTCATACATGTTATTAATAATATCAATGTATGCATCTTCACTACCGCAGGATTTCAGAGCCATTGTAACTGCTGATGGTTTTACCGAATCAAAGGCTTTTTCATAATCGATAAAAGCCATGCGCAACGGAAGTTCATATTCCCTCGCTCTTTCAATTAGTTCTCTCAATACGTGGATATGATCTATTGTGCTGTAGCCACTCCTGAATCCAGCTTGTTCTCTTGGTTGAGCCATGTCCAGTGTTACCTTCAAACGGTGTGGAAGAACTTTAGTGAAGATTTTATAAACCACTGATAGGAGGCTGATAGGTCTGTAGTTCCTGAGATCCTCAATGTCACCTTTTTTATGTAGCAAGATCATTGTAGCGTTGTTCCAATCCTCAGGAATCTTCCCTTCATTAAGGCATCGAGTGAAAATTTGGGCGAGTACTGTTTCGATTTCTCCACTTGCTTCTTGTATGATGTCTACAGTAATTCCATCTTCTCCTGGAGCTTTTCCCCGCTTCATGTTCTTGATTGCATGTGCAACTTCTGCTGGGAGGACTGGGAGAACTCTGGTACTGGTACCTTTCGTGATGTCTGGAGTACATGTATCATCCCTTTCATATAATTTGGAGTAGAAATCTTTCACTCTTGTCAAAATTTTGCCTCTATTTCTTGTTACAGAACCATTTTCTTTTCTCAGTGCCATAATCTGTTTTCTTCACTTACTGAGATGCCCCTTTGCTATCTTTAGGCTTTGGTTGTTTTCAATTGCTTTCCTTACTAGTTCACAGTTGAATTTCCTTACGTCTTCAGTGATACTTTTTCGTACTGTCTTGCATAGCTCTATATATTCCATTTTGGAAGTCACATCTTCTTTAGTTGTCCTCATCTCTCTTCTTTTTTGCATCAACATTTTGGTTTTTCCTGATAATTTGTTTACATGCAACTTGTTCTTAGACCCAGCTAATTTTGTTGCTGTTTCCATAAGAGCTTTGGTTACTTTTCTGTTGACTTCTGAAATATCCACTTCTTCCAATGTTAGGCCTTTTAAAGCAGAGAATCTGTTCTTCAGTTCCAACTTGAAGGTATTGTGGTGTTTTTTAAGGTTGGTTATGTCAATACGTTTTGTTTGTCTTATGAGCTTGCTACGTTCGAGTTTAGTGTTGAGGTGCATCTTACATCTCACCAATCTATGGTCACTACCTGTGTTGAACTTGTTTAGCACACTGCAGTCTTCTATGGGGAATTTTTTGTTACACATAATAAAATCAATTTCACTTGTCGTCCCATTTGGATGTCTCCATGTCCGTTTCCTGTGTGGCTTTTTCTTGAAAAAGGAGTTCATGGTGAAAAACCCTTCTGCCTCTGCAAACTCTACGAGAGTATTTCCACGCTGGTTTCTGTTGCCGTGACCGAATTTACCTACTGAAGTTTCATTCTGTTGCCGTTGCCCTATTTTTGCATTGAAATCTCCCATAATTATCTTTAAGTGCTGCTTACCTTTATAATTTAGATGACGAATTTCCTCATAAAATTCTTCAATTTCTTCTTCAGGATGACTTGTGGTGGGTGCATAAGTTTGAATAATCTGAGCCTGGTATCTTCTCGAGAGTTGGATAACGAGTCGTGCAGCTCTGTCAGTCAACTTCTACAACTTTATCCTTCAGTTTCTTGTTTATTATAAATCCAACACCACTAGTTCTGCCAGTATCTGTCCCGCAATAGTAGAAGAGATGTCCACCTTTCAGTTCAATGGGATCTTCTCCTTTTCTCCTTACCTCACTTAGCTCGACGATGTCCCACGTGATCCTTTGTAGTTCCTCTTGCAATTAAGAAGCCTTGAATCAGAAGATAGGGAGAATAATTACACACACACACACACACACACACATATATATATATATATATATATATATATATATATATATATATATATATATATATATATATATATATATATCAGAGCTTGAGAAACACCATGCCCGGGTCATATAAATGAATGACCTGGGCAGGTAAATAAAACATCTAGTTGACCTGTCCTGGCAACTAAGTAAATTTAGAAATGAAGTTTGGAGTAGAATTTCTTATTGCAAGAAAAAAATACAGTCGTCGTATGTCAAGTTTCATTTCAGTGCTAATCCCTGGAAGTCTTATTATTCTTACGGAATGCGAAGGATTGAAGAATATAACTTCTTTAATTATAATATGCTCTAAGTCCAGAAATTGGAACCACATGTAGTTTTGTTCCAAATGTTGTTTATAGTCAGCGACTGGATGCGTGCCTGTGATGGTACTAGCCTCCGGTATTTAGTGACGCAGGGCGAAAACTTCAACAAAATGAGGTGACAGAATCACTAAATTTCACAAATACCAATTTTCCCATCATCATACCACTTCATATCAATTTCAGCATCATTATCTTAAAACTTAAAGATACACGCTTTTGTGGTTTGAAATTTTTTAATACAGACCTAAAACGGGAATGCAGAACATGTAAAAGAAAAAAAACCAGCATATTTTTTAATGTAGAAAAAAAAAACGGCTTCTGGTTTGCTATCTTAAAAGACAAATTTTTCTGGGCATCCAGCTTTTACTATCTGGGTGGGTAAATAATTTCTGCACATGCCCACATGGGCATGTAACTTTTCAGATATTTTTTCAAGCCCTGTAATACACACACACAGACACACGCACACAGATAAGAGAGAGTAAAATGGTCATAAAAATTGTGAATTGATCGTGAAATTGTATTTCCAAAATTTAGTAGATACTCTGTATTTCGTCACCAGTGTGTTTGTCTGTGTTGGGGGGGGTACTTTTTGGCCATCTGTACCTTTCTTGGTTCGGATTCCCGATTGACAACAGACAGAACGCGTCTATCCTGATTTAATTTACAGATGTACCACCAAGTTTGTTTGTTTTTCTTTTATGGTGGTTTTTAGCATGTTTTTTTTTTTAATTTCATCCACACATCTCCCATGCGGTTGTTTTCTCGATCACTTATCTCTCTGTATCCAATTCAGTATCTTCGGAGCCTAACACTCGTTGTAGCTTGATCAATTATTTTCAGTGCATTTTCACGGAGGGTAGGGGTGTCGTTTCACTACGGATAATTACTATAGCATCCGTATTTTGCAAATCGAGGAACTAACTTCTTTACTTTACCAATCATCGAAGCATACATTTCACTGGATTCCTTTTCTAATTGTTTGTAGTCATGGTGTATGTACTCTTTTTAGGCTTTTAACTTCTGTGAGTTAGAAGACGGAGAACGAACTCATGAGATGTTTTTCTTTTGATACATAGAAGGCAATTCACCCGTGAACATTATATGGTTTTCTTCCAACAGCACCATATCCAACTTCTGTGCACCCATTGATTGTTCTCGGACGACATCCAAACATACGTTCATGTATGTGTGTTATTTTTACTCCTGCTCTGCTGGCCTAATTTCTTTCTTTTTCTTTCCTTAAAAAAATAACGTATCTCTAATGATTATGAATAAATTGGCGATTAATATTGATCCCTATATCGATTCAAATTACTTCTGGAAGGCCGCATTATCGATCACTTGTAAAATGGTAGTAATGTTAAAATTAAGGAAATGCAGGCGCGCAATGTGGATGCCGTTTCCTTCTTCGTGCCTCGGACAACAATTAAAAATGAATGCTTGGAAGGAAGACAATTCAATACTTGTGCCCTTCCGAGCGTACATGCGTACGATGCGCTTAAACAATCAAAATGATGATGGAAACGCCTGTGCGATTGTAGAATCAGCAAAACAAGAGCGAGGTTAATCGATTATTGGATTGCTTTTTCTTTTAAGAGCTCTCAGCATGGAAAACTCTTCAGCGTCCCTACGTTCGTGGTTGAAAACACCGCAGCAATCAAGTTAATAACATCTCCCCTCACCCCTCTTTTTTCTTCCTCTTACGGTCATTTTATTTCTGTCTTTCCCTTATCCTTTTTTTTTTTTTCTTTTTTTTTTTTTTTCATTGCGTAATCTCAATCACTCTTGAAATGCAAGAGATTGATAACGATCCCCCCATCTTCCCTTCGGGCTCTAGTGATTGATGGACGATGATAACAACGCTTCCACTTGGGGTGAAACAAAAATGGCCGATTAGCTTCGTTGAAACCTGCCTGATGGAATTTGAGCTAGGTTTTTTCCCCCTTCTCCCCCTCCCCGTACGGAATGATGTTATGATTGGGCATCACATGAAGTTTTTTAAAGTCTTACGCCCACTCAATCAACTGTTACTTTGTTTGTTCAGTGTACAAATTTTGTGGCAGCCAACATATAAATTCCATAATATAAGTTTGTACTTCTGATTGACGAAGGTGCCGCCCTCTTCCGGAAGGGATTTTTTTTCATTGTGAACAAAAATGTTTTCATATGAAAACGTACTTATATGTTACATTACAAAGCCAGCTGTTCATTCATGTTAAGTAGAACTGTGTTTAAAGAATGTGTTCATATTTGGTTAGTATTCTTTTTTTTTAATATTATTATTTCCTTCTGAAGTGTATGGGATGCCTTTGTAATAAGCCGTCCCGCGTACCGAGTGGTCCGAGGCACCGTTTTCTGACCGTTCGTCCGAGGTAAGGTTCAGGGTTGTAGATAGCAGGGGGACTAGAAGGTCTCAGACCCCACAACAAGGCAAGCAAGCTTCCCTAGAAGATGGGCGTTGTTGTAAATTCTCTTAACTTTTGTTTTCGGCGGTTTATGAAAATGATTTTTGTATTTCATTATAAGTATAAATAATTATCTTATTTATTCGTGTATTGCGCGTTTATTTGATTTCGTTTTTAAAGCAAAATTGGAATAATACAACATGAACGATGTATAACTCGAAAGAAATTACTTCCGGAAGTTGTGAAAGGCAAGTTCGTCCGCGCCGGGCATCGAAACCGGGTCCCCTCACTCCGGAGTAAGACGCTCTGCCAACTGAGCTACGTGGACAGAATGTCTCGCTGCAGATTTGTGTTCTTGACATGTGTTTTCACTTCTGTAGTACATCACAAAGTGAATCAGCACAGCTGAGCTAATGATTCTCGGCCACACAGGCACAAGTCTTGTTGCTGGGAAAAGAGATATTATTATTATTATTATTATTGTCATTATCATTATTATTATTTTATTTTTTGGAGAAACGTTAATATAAAAGAATATTGAAAAATAAGAAACGAAAAAAAAAAAACCATAGAGATAGAGGCGGAAGTGGAAGTGTAGTTGCGTATATGGATGAAACACTCTTCGTTACTTGGTAAGTAAGTGTAGTGTTCTCCCTAGATGTTTTTTACAGCTGGGTGGCAAGGAATTTAAGCTGGATGGTACTTTTAAGATCCCTTCACCTTTTCACAAAAAAAAAAAAAAAAAAAAAAAAAAAAGGATGTTTTGCTTGACATTATTATAATTATTAAACATGTTTAGCAGTGTGGTAGGCATTAATGTAGCATAAAATGATAAATAATATTAGAAAATTGTACAGAAATGATAAAAAAAGTGAGTACTTACTAATAAATGATATTCGATACAGATTTCAGCCAATTTTCATCAAACTTTATGGCGTATGTGCGAATAAGTTTTCCATTTTTACTATCATATACATTATGGAAATGTTCATTAAAGGAAGTTTAGCCGGGTGGCCGAGAAAATGAGCTGGATGGGCCGCCCAGTAAAAAGGCTCTAGGGAGAACACTAAAGTGACTATGAGATGTTAAAAGTTCAGTGGTGTAATGCTAAGTGAAAAAGTACAGCAACGCGCGGTGCCGTTACGTCTTAAAAATACCTTTCCGCCTCTCCCCTTTTTACTTTCTTACATTTATAGTATGTAAAAAAAAATAAAGGGATCGATCGTAATCAGGCTTCCCGATTTAAACGTTTTGGCATTCAAGGAATAAGATTTCTCCATTAGGACTTCCAAGTGAGAATTGATTTAGAGACTAATTCTACCTTCAAATAAGCAAGGGACGTTAATTCCACTAACTGGACAGTTTTTTTGTTGCTTTTGTTTTTATTAGAAAAGAGTTATAGGGCATTCGCATTAAATATACACTGCTGGACAATTGCTAAGGACGGATCATAAACGGCTATATAGCGCATAAAAAAGTAAGTGTGGTTGGATGCCAAGTGAAATAAAATAATGTCAGAATGCCAGGACATTACAAGAAAGACAATTTATTGTGCTCTGAAATCCAGAAGGCTTTGGAACGTGTTCAAGGCACAAACAGGCCATTTTGTGCAGAATACGTAAACGTGAAAAAAAATGCAATTACCGTCCGCAGGCGTTCCGGCGTAAGATGTCAATACGGGATATGGCCACCATGGAGAGCGATGCAAGATTCCACACGTCGTGTCATGCTTTGCACAACATTATCAAGCAGCTGTTGGGGTAATTTATCCCATTCCTCTGTCAGTGCACGGATGAGGGTGTCCTTGTTTATCGGAGGGCATTGGCGACCAGCAAGACTCCTCCCCAAAGCATCCCACACATTTTCAATGCGATTCAGATCTGGAGAACGTGCTGGCCATACGAGGCGTTGAATATCCTCGCTCTCAAGACACTCCTGGACAGCGACTGTTCGATGACATGTTGCGTTGTCGTCCGTGAAAATGAATCTATCACCGACAGCACCACGGAACATGCGAATATGAGGTAGCAGAACATCAATAATGTATCGTTGGCCAGTCATAGTTCCAGTTGGAAGCACATAGAGTGACGTACGGCCATTGATCATGATGCCAGCCCATACCATGACACTACATGTCGGATATCGGTCCCTTTCCTGTATGTTTGCTGGACAATATGCAGTACCACTATCACGCCAGATCAGTTGTCGTCGACAATCAGACGATAGACTGTATCTACTCTCATCTGAGAAGAGGACGGCAGACCAGTCGTTATCAGTCCAATTGCGATGTTGATGGCACCATTGCAAACGGGTGGTACGGTGATGTCTGGACAATGGGATGCACACAACAGGACGGCGGGCGTATAGTCCTCCTTCATGCAAACGTCTGGCGACAGTTTTTTTGGAGATCCGCTTGCCAGTAGCAGCCATAAACTGATTTGCTACCTCACTAGCTGTGCTGCGCCGGTGTCTTTCTGTTGATAGCACTATGTACCGATCTTCTGCAGGTGTCGTACTGCGAACACGACCTCCCCCGTGACGTTTGCTACATACACTCTCCATTTGTTTGAAATGATTTCCAAAGCCTTGAAAAAACACTGTGGCTGACGTCGAACTCCCTGGTAACATCTGTTATTTTTCGCCCTTCTTCAATCTTGCCAATAATACGGCCACGCGTAAAATCATCTAGGTGATGTCGGGAAGACATACTGAAACTTGCAAGTTCGTCAATTGATTCTTTCCCTTTCAACTTTGCGTTTGAACAACAACGGTCAATACGCGTCAAATCCTTTATATGTCTTATCAGCGCTATGACGTCACGAACAAGTTCGGCAATCAAAAATTTGCATACGCACAACACGTCTTACTGTATCCCGCACTTATGCTAATTTCCACATTTTCCTGCCTTCCATTTTATGGTTGCTATCGTTGCTATTGTCATCCGTCCTTAGCAATTGTCCGGCAGTGTATATATATATATATATATTCTATAAAGAAGATACCTAAGCAAAAAAATACATATATAATTTTGACTCACACCTAATACAACATAGAAAAGGTTATGTATCTACCTGTGTGAGTAAAAGGAGAAAAGATAAAAAAATAAAATAAAACAACTGAATGTAGAAGGTGTCGAGAATACTGAGCCTTGGCTTTATCAAGGACCAGCAAAAACTCTGCATTTTCTCACTTCCACAAAGACCTAGTTGGAAATGGGTTTCTGCAAGGCCATAGATGCAAGTAACATTCCCACCTAAAATAGTTAAAAAATATATATATATAAGTCATGTCCTCCGTAGAGTAGCATGACCTAGCACTAGTTAACAATTTCGCTTGCATCCATTAACCTTCATGGCCCGACCCATGCTCTTCATCTGTTACTATTAAACAGAGAGAAGAAGATTAAAGAGAACTCAAGCTGTGAGAGTGACATAATAAATGGAAATGATTTTCAGCTATAACGAAATTCCAAGTTCGTTTGAGAGAGAATTTAAACCTGAAAAACAATGCAAAAGAAATCCAAATTTTACATTGCAATTAAAAAAAAAAAAAAGAAAGGAAATGTTAATTTATAACGAACAGATTTTTGAAAGAAAACTTGAGTCTAAAACCCCCTACTCGTTATAAATTAACATTTCCTTTTTTTTTTTTTTTTAATTGCAATGTAAAATTTGGATTTCTTTTGCATTGTTTTTCAGGTTTAAATTCTCTCTCAAACGAACTTGAATTTCGTTATAGCTGAAAATCATTTCCATTTATTATGTCACTCTCACAGCTTGAGTTCTCTTTAATCTTCTTCTCTCTGTTTAATAGTAACAGATGAAGAGCATGGGTCGGGCCATGAAGGTTAATGGATGCAAGCGAAATTGTTAACTAGTGCTAGGTCATGCTACTCTACGGAGGACATGACTTATATATATATATTTTTTAACTATTTTAGGTGGGAATGTTACTTGCATCTATGGCCTTGCAGAAACCCATTTCCAACTAGGTCTTTGTGGAAGTGAGAAAATGCAGAGTTTTTGCTGGTCCTTGATAAAGCCAAGGCTCAGTATTCTCGACACCTTCTACATTCAGTTGTTTTATTTTATTTTTTTATCTTTTCTCCTTTTACTCACACAGGTAGATACATAACCTTTTCTATGTTGTATTAGGTGTGAGTCAAAATTATATATGTATTTTTTTGCTTAGGTATCTTCTTTATAGAATGTGTATTCTGAATTTTCAAAACTGCTGCGTTGCGCGTTTTGATTTTCAGGTTATTTTGCACCCTTCGTTTTAAATTCTAAAATTTTTTCCTTAGTCTTCAGTTTTGCTCTTAAGTATATATATATATATATATATATATATATATAAATAATAAAAAAAATACCGGAACGCCCTTCCGGGTTTCTGCCTCGCCACCTATCCATCACTGATTAAGTCGCTGTTAAACAATTTCCAGGTTGTTAATTGTCTACAAAGATATGTTGTCGTCGGAACGTTTTAGCTAAATATATCCCTGCCGCCGATGTAAAACAATGCTAAAAACTCCGATCTCTCTCAATATCTCGATCTCTCTTTATCTCTCTCTCTCTCTGTCGCACGAAAGAGAGAGAGAGAGAGAGAGAGAGAGAGAGAGAGAGAGAGAGAGAGAGAAAGCTTTCAGCTTCCTCCTGTTCATTGTTTTGCGGTCAGTAGGAGTGGTTTTGCGATGCACATGTGATAGTAGTGTTTATTTGCGGGAATCTGAGGGCCTTTGGTTTTTGAGTGATGAATGGAGTTTTGGCGGTTGACCACGGTAAGAGGAGACTACTTCCGGGCACTAGCGAGGGAGAATACAACATTAAAAATGGAGAAGAAAGAGCCGAAATACGGCATCAATAACTCCTTGATGCAATTGCGTGGATCCATCGAAAGGAACTAGAATAGTAAACTAAAAATAAATAGTTTTTTTATGCTAGATGGGAGTTATCTTTCCTCCAACGAGAATGACCTTGCCAAGCTACCGTCAAACAGATTCTGATAATGCGATTTGTTTTTTACATTTCAAAAGAGTTCAGTGGATCAACTTCTCCTCTCCCCTCCATTTTTTTTTCATTTTTTTAATTTCATTTTTTTTTCGACATGTAGAAATTTGTTCGCTAGTGAAGTAAATTAACAAAAGGAACTATAATAGAAAGCAAAACTTGTATCTGTACATATTGATGACACGTACAGTTACAAGTTAGACAATTACATTCGCAAGTGGATGAGGAATCACCGCTCAGCAAATGATACCCAGATCAAAGCAGTTAAGCACACAGAACGTCCAGTGGATCAACTTTGGAAATTCCTTTAAGGAGATAAACTAAACATCGTTTCGCCTAATTACATCCATGCAGTTATGTAAGTCATAAGTGACATTTTTATTATTCTTAAACGCAATACTCAACTGTATTAGTTATTAGTTTCTTACTGATTACAGCAGCCCTTGGCTCTTTCAACTATTCATGCCATGTTTTACAGTAAGATCAGCCAATGTATAGTATTACAATTTACGACCACCCATTCCAGTTCTAGTACAGACGTCTGAGGCAATAGGCCTGTAATGGATGGTGAAGCCTTCGCCATTTTCTACTTGTGTACACACTTGTACTTTTAACATTTTTTTTTGTTTTAAAAATTCTGCCTGTTATACACGTGTATTCAAAAATATACACGTGTATTCAAAAATCGTTCGTGTTACATGGTGCGTTCCGGCACTTCTTTTTTTAGCAATACACCACTGGTCTGGACATGACGTAAGCAGTCCTGGGCAATCCGAGCTATGTGCAAGCAGGCATTATCCTGCTGGTATAGCGCACCTGGAATCCCTGCCAGGAATGGGAGCACATGGGGCCGTAGAATCTCATCCACATACCGCTGGCTCGACAATGATCCACGTACCACTACCAGAGCTGATCGGCTATCGTAGGCAATGGCTCCCCACACTATAATGCCTGCAGTGGGGGAGGTGTGGCGCTCGATAGCGAGGTTAGGATTGTGCCGTTGACCCGGGGACCTACACACCCGGACACGATGATCATCTGTCCCCCAAAACGAAGCGGCACTCATGGCTAAACACCACACGTCGCCAGTCTGTGGCGTTCTACGTCACTCTGGCCTGGCACCTCTGCACACGGAGCCGGCGATGTTCAGGTGTTAATGGCAGCAAACGTAAGGGGCGCTGAGATCGCAGATTCGCTTCCGCGAGGCGTCGGGAAATGGTTCATAGGCACACAGGAGCCGCTACATCTGCCTGTATGGTGGTCCGGGTCCCCGTGGGAGCCGCGGATGGCTTAGTGGTTAGTGATTCAGACTATCGATGCAAGGTCCCCAGGTTCAAGCCTGAGCTGATCTTTCGGAGATGGTGTGATTTACTAACAATCGGTGAATATCCGCCGTGCATCGGACGAGCACGTTAAGTGACGGCCCCCAGGCTGGACCCACTGGTTAAATGGGTATCTTTTCCTATGTCCCCCCCCTGAAATTCTCTCACCCCTCTATGTACAATATCGCACTTGTACGATGGCGCCATCTATTGTGCTCTAATTCAAAGTCGCTAGACTTGCTCTCATTCCTTCCGTTTCTGTGTCCTCCCCAAAAGGCGATGTCGCTGTAGGTGGCTGGGACCTAAACTACTCACTGTGGACAGAAGTCCTACAAGAAAATGACAAATACTTGATTGACGACGGGGACCCGTGGGATCCGTTCGTGCCTGGCGCACGATCAGTCGATCCTCTCTACCGGTGGTCCTCCTGGTCCGTCCGGAGCCGCTCCGCCGTGTGGCACTGCCGTCAGGTGTTCACTGCTCTCAACACAGTCGGACGGTATGGTCAGAACGATCCACGTGGGGGGCTATACGGCGCACCGACCACCCTGCTGTTTTCATCCCGATGATCCGGCCTCCCTCAAAGTCCGTACGTCGCGTAAATTGACGTCTGTGGTGTCTACCCGGCATTCTTGTCATTCTGCAGTCTTGCTTGCGTCGGCCGGTGCTTTTCGCTTTCATGGGGCATCGACTACACGCCGGTTTATAAGGCTGCCGGCTTGTGCTTGCAGCGCCACCACAGGGTGTGCAGTCATGGTTGTAGCATGTTTCCTTCTAGGTGCGCAAATTTTATTGTCCGTGAGTGTATTTCAAGTTAAGCTGATAGTGGTTTGCGGAGCGAAGTTCGTTGCCGGCTGCTTTCTGATCCTATCCCAATTGCAGAAGATGCTACTACAACTCTATTTTCACTTCATGAACGTTCTCTCTCTCTCTCTCTCTCTCTCTCTCTCTCTCTCTCTCTCTCTCTCTCTCTCTCTCTCTCTTCTCTTCTCTTCTGTGTGTGTGAGTTTGTTCTATAATATCAAAATAACTAATTCGCTGAATATTTTTCACCTGTGTTGTAGTTCAACCTCAGGTGCATAAACATTTTTCCATTTGTTTCGTAGACCTCATGCAGTTAGCGTCGTCGTGATAAAGAGCTTACCAGTAAGCTTTCGATTTTTGAGCTGAAAGCTTTTTTTTTCGCCGTTAGGTTTCCTTAATTTATTACTTTTAATGTGCTTTTGGCCATTGTTTTGGCGTGTAATACAGTAGAGAGAGAGAGAGAGAGAGAGAGAGAGAGAGAGAGAGAGAGAGACAGAGAACTTGGTATTGGCCGTTTATGGAAACAATATTTCCGTTACTTTGAAATTTTTAGGAATGTTTTGAATTTTTCATGGATCGTTAAAACATTTAAAACGTACAACAAGCTTCGGAATTTAATCTTTTAATCCTTCTTCGAGAGAAATGGGAATAAAATTTACCTTTTATCAAATCTGACTTTTCGTTGGTGAAGTGAAGTCTTTCCCCAAAAAACATGTCATGTTACCGTGCGTTATCCATAGATAAAATCCTGTTGGTGAATTTTAAAGCATATCATACTTGGAAGATTCGTGTGTAATAAATTTAGCTTAAAGTTTAAAGTAACCATAGTTAAAAGGTGATTTATTAACCATAATTATTTTATGCACATTGTGACTAAGAAAATCATTTGGCTATATTTTCTCCGCAGTTTGATCCTCCATAAAGCGAATGATTTGATTTTGATTATTGTGATATTTGGTGAGTGCGGAATTGAAAGCATGTGACCAGTAGTAGATACCTGGTGGGAGAAGAAGACGTACGTGTGGTTTTCGATTTGCTGCCATTTATTCCAGAAATAGTCTCCCCCCCCCACCCAAGTTAGAGATTACGACTGCGTAAAATGAAAACCGCAAAAATAAAAGAAGACACGGTTCATAATCTCTGTGTGTCACGAACCCATCCCATTTGATGAAAGCCAGTGATTTGCTTTCACTCGTATTCTGTTGGGGAGGACAGAGGACGTCAGAGAAAGTGAAAAACGTTCCAAACAATTAGCGGGTAATGGCCTCTTAAGGTACTTCGAAACGCAATTCAAAAGCGGATTAAACGCTGAAACAAACATCCATCGGAAATGAACTGAAGTAAATTGTTGAAATGAACATCATCATCTGTTGAAAGGGTCGCCGTTAAAAACTCGTGGAAGGCTTACGCAGGAGGTCTAAAGGTAAGACGATATTCCGGCTTTCTCATCTGGAAAGACATAAAGTCCAATTGCTGTTGAAATAAGGCTTCATAAAAGAGCTGCAGTGAACAACTGGTGTGAAACTGCGTTCAAATTTAACTGAACTATTTGCAGAAATGCGAAACCTTTCAACATGTTGGAGTCTGTGCAAGCACTCATGCCTTTGGTATGGTTTATACATAGTAGATATCGTGCTAACACTGGAGGCAACACTGTAAGTTACTACGGAAACGCAAAAAACTATGTTGCACGAGGTCTCATGTAACGCATCGGGAATTTTCATCTTCGTAAACGGACAAATCGTGTGGTGTTAGGCGACCGGAAAGTTCGAATGATTGGTTTTTCATATTTTAAGTTATATCAGGGCCAGCTTTAGCGTTC
The DNA here is from genome assembly GCA_039090855.1 of Macrothele yani. Lineage (NCBI taxonomy): Eukaryota > Metazoa > Arthropoda > Arachnida > Araneae > Macrothelidae > Macrothele > Macrothele yani. The sequence continues at coordinate 77,730,109 of CM077027.1, forward strand.
GTGCCGCCCGGTGCGATTATTTTTGTTGACGCCCCCCCCCCAGCTTTTGTTTGTCTGTGCATGTGTGCTGAATTGTATGGATTTTCAGCTGCATATGAAAGATATAGAATATAAATCAATACAGTAGATTTTCGGTTAATTGGTACACATCGGGGCTAGTACACTTTGGCCCGATATTCCGGCTTTCTGATCTGGAAAGACATAAAGTCCAATTGCTGTTGAAATAAGGCTTCATAAAAGAGCTGCAGTGAACAACTGGTGTGAAACTGCGTTCAAATTTAACTGAACTATTTGCAGAAATGCGAAACCTTTAAACATGTTGGAGTCTGTGCAAGCACTCATGCCTTTGGTATGGTTTATACATAGTAGATATCGTGCTAACACTGGAGGCAACACTGTAAGTTACTACGGAAACGCAAAAAACTATGTTGCACGAGGTCTCATGTAACGCATCGGGAATTTTCATCTTCGTAAACGGACAAATCGTGTGGTGTTAGGCGACCGGAAAGTTCGAATGATTGGTTTTTCATATTTTAAGTTATATCAGGGCCAGCTTTAGCGTTCGTGCCGCCCGGTGCGATTATTTTTGTTGACGCCCCCCCCCCCAGCTTTTGTTTGTCTGTGCATGTGTGCTGAATTGTATGGATTTTCAGCTGCATATGAAAGATATAGAATATAAATCAATACAGTAGATTTTCGGTTAATTGGTACACATCGGGGCTAGTACACTTTGGCCCAATTAAGCGGCTGTCTCTTATTAAGCGAAGATTACCCCAAAGAGCTAGTTTGGGATGTTCTTCAGAATTGCCCCTGATAAACAGCTGCCTCGATTAACCGATGTTCCAATCAACTGGAATCTATTGTAGTTGCGTGTGTTAATCCCAAGGTCAACGCCAGCTGAAGTTCGTTTTTGCGCTTAATTGTAACAAAACTATTGTGATTATTTCGATTTTCTTGTGACAGTTCATAGTTTCCAATCATCATCATTTATCGTCTCGAATGACGATAGTGTATTTTTTCTTTGTCTATGTCCTTTACCATCTCAAAAAAAAAAGTTTGGGAAGGGGCAATCCAGCTCGGCGCCCCCATGAAACCACGCGCGGTCGTACCGCCCTATAGTGGGCCTTGAGCTCTATGTTCTAGTTCTGTGGGAAGCAGGGAAGTTCTGTTTGCTCTTTCGTTGTTTTCCTTGTAATGTTTTTAACTACGTACATTCTAAGAACTAGAACATAGAACTCAGGGTCCCTAAAGCGAACCCCGAGTGCTTTATTCTAGTTGTGTGGGAAGCAGGGAAGTTGTGTTTGCTCTTTGGTTCTGTTTCCCTTGTAATGTTTTTAACTACGTACCTTCTTAGCTTGGTACTTGGTACACTACGTACATTCTAAGAACTAGAACATAGAACTCAGGGACCCTAAAGCGGACACTGAGTTTTATGTTATAGTTCTGTGGGAAGCAGGGAAGTTCTGTTTGCTCTTTAGTTCTGTTTTCCTTGTAATGTTTTTAACTACGTACATTCTAAACTTGGTACTTGGTACACTACGTACATTCTAAGAACTAGAACATAGAACTCAGGGTCCCTAAAGTGGACCCTGAGTTCTATGTTATAGTTATGTGGGAAGCAGGGGAGTTGTGTTTTGCTCTTTGGTTCTGTTTCCCTTGTAATGTTTTTAACTAAGTACATTCTAAGCTTGGTACTTGGTACACTACGTACATTCTAAGAACTAGAACATAGAACTCAGGGTCCCTAAAGCGGACCCTGAGTTCTATGTTATAGTTCTGTGTGAAGCAGGGAAGTTGTGTTTGCTCTTTGGTTCTGTTTCCCTTGTAATGTTTTTAACTACGTACATTCTAAACTTGGTACTTGGTACACTACGTACATTCTAAGAACTAGAACATAGAACTGAGAGTCCCTAAAGCGAACCCCGAGTGTTTTATTCTAGTTCTGTGGGAAGTAGGAAAGTTGTGTTTTCTCTTTGGTTCTGTTTCCCTTGTAATGCTTTTAACTACGTACATTCTAAGCTTGGTACCTAGTACACTACGTACACAGACTTGGTAAGACATAATTGACCAGAATATCGATGTAGACGTGCTGCTTGACAGGTTTGTCTACGATAACCAATGGGCCGGGACCATACCACGAAAAACACCCCCACACGAGTACACTGCCAGCTCCAAACTTGACCGTAGCAACAGTACACTGTGTTAAATAGCGCTTTCCCCACACACGGCCATCAGACTGATGGATCGTGTATCTGGATTCATCAGTCCATAGGACCCGTTTCCATTGATCTGCAATCCACGATAAATGTTCTTTACACCATGTTAAACGACAAGTAGCATTCCAAATGGAGATGACAGGCATATAAGCAGCAGCCGCACGACCAGGGTAACCCATAAAGTGATGTTCTCTGCGAATGGTACGTGTACATGCCGAGGTTCCAGCATTTGTACTCACATGTACACTGAGGTCTTGTGCAGTACTCCGTCGATTAGCTGTAACGACTCTCCTGAGGCTTCGTCGTCCTCTATCACTGGTTTTCTTTGGTCTGCCGGTACGTTTTGCTGCTTCAGGCACGCCATGTGTCTTCCACTTATTTAGTACATCCAAAACAGTTGACTTGGGTATGTTTAAACGCTCCTCCGTTTCTCTTATGGACAACCTACTAATATAGCACCCCAAAATCTTTCCTTTCTCAAAGTCAGTTCTCTTCCGCTGCGACATTTTCACTCAACCTCACAGTGTGATATCATCGCGGTCGGCTGCAGATTTGTCTGTATACCGTTTGCAGCTGTACGGCGCAGCTTAACAACGCAACGGACCCGTTCATTTGCTTTTGAAGGGGTGTCTGGTCACTTTTGTCAATATAGTGTATTTAAATTAAATTATTTAAGGAGGTTGTGTCATGCTGCGTCAATCTCCGGATGTTACTGAGAGACTGCATCCGGTCACATTAATTGCCAGAACTTGTACAGAGAGGGCAAATATATATCTGTTTAATTAACTACACTAACGGAAAGTGAAAAAAGAACACCAAGAAAGAGACGTCTGATACCAACGAAATTTATACAGCATAATAACGGAATGCAGAGGATAACGTGATCAAAACATTATGGCAAAATACAGCTGTATTTGCTGGTAAACTGAAAAATAACATTTTCATGTAACATGGTTAGTACGAGGTTGAACCGCCTTGAACTGCGTCACACTGTGCAATTCTGGCATGCAGTCTGTCGTACAGATGTTGGATGTAAGTTTGGGGTATTGAGTTCCAAGCATCCTCAACCTGGACGCGTAAATCGGGAATGGTCGTGGCTGGCCGTGGAGACCGGATAAGTCGTTGTCCCATAAAATCCCACACGTGCTCAATGGGGGAAAAATCCGGTGAACGTGCAGGCCATGGAAGTTGTCTCACACCCTGAAGTACATGTTGCGTTGCACGTGCCGTGTGTGGGCGTGCGTTATCTTGCTGGAAAACACCACGATGGACCGACCTTACAAATGACACAGCAACGGGCTGAATGATGTTGTTGATGTAGAAGGTGCTGTTTAACGTACCCGGTACAAATAGTAGTTGTGTACGGGAGTGATAGCTGATCGCTCCCCACAATAGGAGACCAGGTGTAGGCCCTGTGTGCCGCTGGCGGATGCAAGAAGGGTGGAGACGCTCTCCTGTGCGTCTGCGAACACGCATACGGCCATCGGAAGCTTCCAAGATGAATCTACTTTCATTGCTGAACACGACAGATCGCCATTGCGTTCTCCAGTGCAGACGTTGGTAACACCACTGCAGCCGTTCCTGACGGTGGGCTGGAGTCAGAGGTACACATGCCAGAGGCACACGTGCACGTAGTCCTGCATCCAGTAGACGGCTGCGGATTGTTCGCACAGTCACCTCAGGTGCAACGGCAGCTCGGATTTGCGTCACAGTGGATGTTCTGCTTGACAACGCCGCTCTTCTTATGCGTCGATCGGTCCGCTCATCAGTCCGTCTGTGACTCTCGGTTCCACGTCTTCTCGTGTGGGAATGTTCCTCGGACCATCTACGCCACATCATACCACCACCGGTACTTCCCGTCCAATTCGCTCCGCAATACGACGATACGACCACGTGGCCTCGCGGAGTCCGACTAGACGTCCTCGCTCAAAGTCCGATAACTGCTGAAATCTTACACGTCTTCCATGTCCAAGCATTGCAGCTTCTTCAGGGTCTTCGCACGTGTCCGTACGCCGACGACTGGTTGCATTCACTTCGCCATACTCCTTAAATACCACCGACGATAATTTGCATATTATGCCGTGCTGTGGCGTAAGCGCTCACCGGTTGGTCCCGTAATTAACATCACACCTACGTAAACTCAACCCCATTAACATATGTAAATTTCATGATCGTCCGCCAATTCCTTCTTGGTGTTCTGTTTTCACTTTCCGGCAGTGTATATACATATGCTGAGTTAGCTTTGCATTAGGAACATCCCCGTTTTATATATTCGGAGCGACAACGAAGTACCACGTGATGTCACCGTCACGTGCGGTTACTATTAATTGCACACACCTATCCTCTATACGTAATCAGTAAAGTTTGCCAGTAATTGGGAAACTTTGCGACGTAAGCCAATTTGACCGCGACCAGATGGTTGGTGCCCGAAAAGCAGGTGCCAGTCTTTCGGTCGCACTTGTTAGCAGCTCCCATACCACTGTATTGAGTGTGTACCAAGACTAGATTAACCATGTACTGACATCCAGCAGAAGGGCTCACATTGGTCAGCTACGCTCTGTTGATCCTAGAGGTGAGCGTCGGGTATCACGACTAGTGTCTCAGCAACGACGTGCAACAGCCACCCAGCTCACCCACCAGTGCAACAGCGGTGCAGTTCGACATATTTCCACATGCACCATGCGCTGTACCTTGCTTCCTTCGCCTACAGATCCACAGCCTATGACCAGCGATGATACCCATGATGACGCCCAGTCATCGCAAACAACGCCTCGCATGTACCAAGGAATATCAGCAATGGAGCCTCGACAGATAGAAGGTTGTCTGGAGTGATGAGTCGCATTTCCTACTGCACCCTGGTGATGTCCGGGTTCGCATATGGCGTAAACAGCATGAAGCCCTATCCCCTGGTTTCACAGATGAAAGAAGGTCGTCTGGAGTGATGAGTCCCGTTTCCTGCTGCACCATGCTGATAGCCGGGTTCGCATATGGCGTAAACAGCATGAAGCCCTTTCCTCTGGTTTCACAGATGGAAGAAGCTCGTCTGGAGTGATGAGTCCCATTTCCTGCTGCACCCTGCTGATGGCCGGGTTCGCATATGGCGTAAACAGCATGAAGCCCTTTCCCCTGGTTTCACAGATGGAAGAAGCTCGTCTGGAGTGATGAGTCCCATTTCCTGCTGCACCCTGCTGACGGCCGGGTTCGCATATGGCGTAAACAGCATGAAGCCCTATCCCCTGGTTTCACAGATGGAAGAAGCTCGTCTGGAGTGATGAGTCCCGTTTCCTGCTGCACCCTGCTGATGGCCGGGTTCGCATATGGCGTAAACAGCATGAAGCCCTTTCCCCTGGTTTCACAGATGGAAGAAGCTCGTCTGGAGTGATGAGTCCCATTTCCTGCTGCACCCTGCTGATGGCCGGGTTCGCACATGGCGTAAACAGCATGAAGCCCTATCCCCTGGTTTCACAGATGGAAGAAGCTCGTCTGGAGTGATGAGTCCCATTTCCTGCTGCACCCTGCTGATGGCCGGGTTCGCACATGGCGTAAACAGTATGAAGCCCTATCCCCTGGTTTCACAGATGGAAGAAGCTCGTCTGGAATGATGAGTCCCGTTTCCTGCTGCACCATGCTGATAGCCGGGTTCGCATATGGTGTAAACAGCATGAAGCTCCATATCCTGTGTAGCTTTAACAGGCCGATGGAGGTGGTGTCCTGGTCTGGGGAGCTTTTTTCTGGCAAGCCCTAGGTCCGTTGGTTACCATCCCACAAACACTGAATGATTGACGCCGCAGGAACCCGCTTGCCGATCATCTCCTTCCATATCTATAAGAGGTGTACCCTGTCTTTCAACAGGAAAACGCACCGTGTCATCGGGCTCGTGTTACTACTGAGTGGCTGAAGGAACAGGACAACGAATTTGCCACATTGCCTTGGCCCACAAACTCGCCTGACTGTAACTCAATTGAGTATTTGTGGGATATGCTAGAACGGGGTGTGAGAACTGCTGATCTGTCTGCACGGAGTGGGCGTTAACTGACGGAACTGCTGCAGCGAGCATGGGGCAATTAACGTATAGAGGATGTTCGACACCTTGTAGAATACGCTCCTAGGTGTCTGTGAGCCGTGATTGAACAGAAAGGTGGACCAACTCGTTATAAGGTAGGTGTTCCTAATGCAAAGTTAAGTCAGTAGGTGTGTGTATGTATACACTGAGTGGCCACTTTATTATGACCACCCCCTCAGTACTTCGTTGGGCCACCTTTTGCCTTTAATACTGCGTCGATTCTTCGTGGCATGGACTCCACGAGATGTGATAGGTGGTTTGTGGGATCTGAGACCATGCTTGATGAATAGCACTTTCCAGGAGTGTGAGATTGCAGGCTTGTGGATCCAGCAGTCTGATGGCTCGTTCAACTTCATCCCACAAATTCTCAATGGGGTTGAGATCTGGAAATTGTGGGGGGCCCCCTAAGCAAAGTAAACTCACCGGCATGTTCCTGAAACCAATCCTGTACAATACGAGCTCTATGGCAGGACGCATTATCTTGTTGAAAGTAGCCATCGCCATTGGGATAAACCATCCACATGACAGGATGCACTTGGTCCGCAACGATGTTTAGATATGATGTGCCAGTTAGACGTTGATCAACACGAATTAAAGGGCCCAAAGCATGCTAGGAAAACATTCCCCAAACCATAACGTTGCCTCCACCAGCTTGAAGGGTTGTAGCAATGCATTTGGGGTCCATGCTTTCGTGCTGTTTCAGCCAAGTTCTCACTCGGCCATCGGCATGGTGCAACTGAAAACGTGATTCATCGGACCACATAATTTGTTTCCAATTATCGACTGTCCAATCCTTGTGCGAACTGGAGACGTTTTCTCTTGTTAACTGCAGACAGCAAAGGTGTTCGAACAGGCCTTCGGCTGCCATATCCCATCCGATGCAGTGTACGGCGGACAGTGCGTGCAGAGATCATTTGAGGGGATCCTTGATTAAGATGTTCTGTAAATTTGCTGCACTCTTGCCCTTCTGTTGTCTGTTACCAGTCTGGACACTCTTCGTTCCGCCCGAGTAGTCACTAGTCGATGCCGACAACACGTTGCACGTAGAGACCCAGTATTTTGGCTGACAGTCCAGTCTTTAAACACTTTAACAACAGCTGCTCTGGAACATTTCACGAATGCGGCGGTTTCGGTGATACTCGCTCCATGGCTCCGAGCTCCTACAATCATCCCACGTTGAAAGTCCGTCAAATCGCATTTTTTATCCATCTCGTCACCCAAAAATCATTTCTACTACTGTCGCAAGCACTAAGCTTTCCCTTTTTATACTAGCCGCGCCCTCTGGCGACAACAGCGTGCAGCCATATCTCATTTGCTTAAAACTGTCAGGTGGTCATAATAAAGTGGCCACTCAGTGTATATAAAATCGTCCTAGTTCGTGCATCCTGTCAAGTCAGAGATACATGGAAAATTTATGCTGAATTCATATATTTTTACAGAATGTTATTACCAGTAAAAGAAGTGAAGTTACAAGCAAACATTTGCAAGTGAGAAAATGCAAATCCATTTCTAAAAAAGCGGTCGCGCCCCCTAATCTACTATAGCTTTCTCCGACGTCCTTTAGCGAGATATAAAAGGATGGAGGATGATCTGCCGATTTAGAACGCAGCGGCTTGTAGTGAGTTGACAGAAGTTTATGCAGAATTCCTCGTGATATTTGAATTTCGGAATGTCAAAGATCCGAAAATTGGTCCTGCCTCTTCAAACCAGGGCAAAAATTATTACTTTGCATGAACTTTGATTCAGTAGTCGTAAAATTGCTGTTAAATGTGACTGTGATCACTCCACTGTCTTGCGCACCATTATAAGAGTTGCAGAAACTGGATGTGTGGGAAATACAAAAAGAACAGGTCGACCAAGGCTGTGTACTAAATGTGATGATCTCGTGTTGATTCGTCGTTCCTTAAAATCAAGGTTTAAAACAGCCACTGATTTAAGAAACGAGTGGGAGAATGAAGTAGGCATTATTGCATCTGCACGTACAGTTCGTCGTAGGCTACAAGGAAATGGACTGACTGCACGAAAAGCTGCAAGAAAAGCTTTCCTTTCTGAACAACAACGGCTCAAAAGATTTGCTTGGGCCAAGGCACATAAGAATTGGATTGTTGATGAGTAGAAATTTTTTATTTTCAGTGATGAAACAACTGTTACTATTTCCGCTAATAATGGAAATAATTATATACGTCGTCAGGCTGGTGAAAGATATAAGGCATGCTGCACCCAGCCAACAGTCAAGCACCCACATTCGGTGATGTTACTATCCTATATTTCAGCCAGTGGTGTTGGCCGTCTGAATATTGTTGATGGGACATTGATTGGATTGAAATTTGTGGATATTTAAAAATCCAAACTGCTACCATCTGCACAAGACATGGGTTTGCGGAATTTTATCTTTCAGGACGGTAACACGCCATGTTATCGGTTAAAAGTTCGTTGACGAGTGGTTTAATCGAAAAGTTATAAGAAAACTTCAGTGGCCGGCACAGTCACCGGATCTTAATCCCATAGAGAATATGTGGGTGAGATTGAAGCAAAAGATCCGTCAACAAGGTCCCACATCTAAAACAGCAAATTGAGTCTGTAAGGGTCGTATGGCACCGTGTTTTCACCAATCGACAACTAGAGAAGCTCATTAGTTCCATGACAAGAAGGTGCACTTTGTTACGAAGTAACCATGGTTAAATATTAAAGCGTATTTTACTTGTTGGTAGGCTATTTCAAGTGTCCTTCAAGTTCCAATAATGTACTGTACAGTAATTTTACGTTAAATACATTGCACACTAATTTCACAAATTCCACTATTTTTTGCTTTTTATGATTAGATGCTGTACTTTTGCTTGTAACTTCACTTCTATTACTGGTAATAACATTCTGTAAAAATATTTGAATTCAGCATAATTTTTTTTTTTAAATGATATATATATAATATGTATTTCTGACTTTACCATTACGCTGCATAAGTTGACTTCAAACATGAAAAATTGACTTTCGGTCTACTGCTGTAGGACTTTTGGCCACGACTGTATATACACTGTCGAGTCACATTATTGTGACCATCAGCTAATATCCTGTGTAACCGCCGTGCGCAGCGCGGACAGCAGCTAGACAGGCTGGGAGTGACTCAGTAAGGTGCTAGAAGGTGTTCACAGGTATGTAGAGCCAGGCTGACTGCAGTGCATCTGACAACTGCTGGAGGGTGCGTGGTAGAGGATCCATAAAGCGAACAACACGATCGAGGTGGTCCCACAGATGCTCAATTGGAAGTACTTTGAAGTCTTCATCGTGCTCTTCCATCCACTCTCGGACATTTCTAGCTGTGTGACACGACGCATTGTCGTGCTGGAAGATCCCGTTCGTCCCAGGGAAGACAATCAGCATGTATGGGTGTACATGGTCTGTAAGGATGGATTCATAACGAATTCGGTCCATAGGGCCTTCCACAGGTATGATTAGACCTAGAGAATGCCACGAAAGCATTCCCCGCCATAACGCTGCCACCACGAGCTTGTGTTCTTCCAGCAACGGTTGAAGAGCGTTTGTTCTCCGATGTTTCTCGCCTTATACGCCAACGTCCATCTGTTCGATGGAGCAGAAAGCGTGACTCATCGGAGAAGGCAATCCTTTGCCAATCAGCGAGGTCCAATTCCGATACTGCCGTGCAAATGTAAGCCTTTTCTGCCGATGCACCTTCGTTAGCGCAGGTGCGGTGACCCATCCGTCTGCATCGGAGCCCCATACGCAGCAGGGTTCACTGAATTGTCGTTTTAGACACACTTCCGGTAGCCCCCTGGTTCATTCGGCCAGTGAGTTGCTCCACTGTAGCATGTCGATCGGCCCTCGCGCACCTTCGAAGCCGACGTTCACCTTCACATCAGTGGCACGTGGTGCTCCGACGTTTCTACGTCGCTTATACCGCAGTGGCGCCATTTCTCCGATCACGATACACTTTAACCATAGCAGCACGCGAACAATTCACAAACTGCGCTGTTTCGGAAATACTTCCACCCTTGCCCCGAAAACCGATAATCATCCCTTTTATATATATATTATTTTCGTTTTGGGTTTATATATTTATTTTTGTTTGGGGGTTCAACAACTACCGTGAGCAACTCGATGGGCTATAAACAGTCGCCCGTTTCTGACTTAAGACGATCGGTTTCAATGAAGGGAAAGAGTCAGTGCCGTAAGTCAAATACCATGCCTCACGGGATTCGAACCAGGACCAGTCTCGGACGAACGGTCAGAAGCCAGCTCGTAGACCACTGAACCACCGTGATGGCTTAATTAACTATCCATTGTTTTGGGTAATGAAAAGAAATCAAGCAGGAGAAAGAAAAAAAAAAAACATTACGCGGAAGACATAAGTTTTGTTGAAACTTCAATTTTTGGAGTTCCTTTTTTGGTAATCGAGGTGGCAGATGACCGGAAGATCAAGATAAGATATGTGATACTACCCGCACATCTGTAAAGAAATGAACCTCATAACCGAACGTTGCCTGTGGACGCCAGTTCTTAATTATCCGGAAAATGACACCGCAGTTCATTGTATGAAAATTAAAAAAAAAAAAAAAAAAATCCCATTTGTCAACAGAGACGATTAACTTTTCTCTATGGAAGTCACGCATTCAGTGATGCATGTAATCTGTTTCTGTGTCGATAAGGAATGAGAGATTGAATATGTTGGAATCATTCTTTTCTAGTCAGTGCAGACGCCATTATTGACGTGCTACAAATCTCCTGTCTGTTAGATCTTTCTCTTTCACTATCCATCCTTTTCTATCTCAACAGCTTCCTTCCTCCCTAGGCTTTGTTCCCACCCTCAGTAGAGATACTTGCTCAACGTCAATGCTTCGTAAAGGGTGATGATCTAGGAAACCCCGCGCGTGTGCGTGTGCGTGTGTGTGTTTCGAATACGATAACGATAATGAGTTGTTCTGGAATTACATCGCAAGCTCAGTGCATGATGCCAGCCCGTAACCATGACAACAAAATAAGATGCCCGGGATCAAATTTGGCGGCTCGAGTGCTACCTCAGTAATCGGCATGATTAGGGCTACATTTGGCGTATAAGGCGTATCTATCATCGGGATGTTAGATAATGCGATTTTTGTATTATGTTTCTCTTTGTGTGTGTGTGTTGGAAATCTTCCAAAATACGCATTTCACTGTTATACAGTATAAAACGCCTTATTCATTCATCGTATAAAATTTGAATGAGTGTTTAAAGTGCATGACGTTCCTAGTTCGTGCATCCTGTCGTGCTTTTAAAGATGAAAGTCCAGTTTACATATGCCTGAAACTGTGCATATAAGTGACGCACGAATAAACCGCAGACCGTATAATTAAATCCCATAAGGATAACTATCCTGGCTTTATTTTGTTCGTGCAAATTCTGCGTGAAATTAACTATTATATCAAAACCTGAGGGCCGGAAAGATTTACAGAGCTGCCGTTGCATTGTTATCAAGCTGGGTTCTACGGACCCACAGATTTTTAAAAAGTGGGTACTTGGTGATATATTGTGGGTCCTTTTAAAAAAATATAAAAATAATCAAGATATAATGAATATTTATACTTAAATAAGCAAATGAAAAATAAATGTAATGTACATTGTTCGACACTGTAATCAATGCTCTTTGAAAACAGTCTTTAAGAACAATCAAGTACTGATCAGACTTCAGAATGGGGGGGGGGGGGCGGTTAAAGAAATTCCAGAAACGCTGTGCCAAGTGTGTTGAACTTCGGGGTGAATATGTGGAATAATCTGTAAGTTTCATGGCTATATAGCCCATTTCCTTCTTGGTGAGGCAGAGAACTTATTAGCAGAGGTCGCGCTGCCAATCGCCACCTTCGCAATTTGCGAAAAAGAAATCGTTTTGGCGATGGAAAAAAAAACTTTGGCGATTACCTTTTCATAGTGTTATGACACTTCGGGGGAAAAAAATTGAATTTGGCGACTAAATTGGTGAAAACTTTAGAAAAGCCAGCGCCACCCCTGCTTATCAGCATCCCTTCGTGCTGACAGAATTAAATTTTATCATTTTCAACTAAATTTTATCATAATGGAACTGCACAAATTCAATGCATTTTAAGTCAGCTCAAAACACCAGTGCGGTTTTTATTTTTCAAAACGCAGGAATTGTGTGATGACTTCTCTTGAACAGTTTTTTTATTTTTAACGAACAATCATTGAAGTAGAAGTAAAACTTTAGTAGATTATAATCGTTCACAGTGCTCCCATTATATATAAACGCATGTTTGTTTTCCAAATTTTAAATTTCAACTGTCCCAATATTGATTAAAAGAGCTGAAAGGTGTAATAAATTAATCAAGGCATTTTTGTACATTTACATAATTATATATTGTGTATTTACATAATCTTGACGGATAGTGCATTGCTGGCTATTTTCATCCTTTCTCTAATCCTCACGAATTTGATTTTTGCCAAATGGCATGCTAAAAAAAAAAATCCGAAATAACGAAATACACTCATTGTCATAAAAATCCGCGCACCAAGAAGGAGGCGTCGGATTGAAATGAGATTTTAGTAGTGAGATGGTACAATACCAAGGACAGAAGTGATTACAATATCACTCCAGCAGGACGATTTCCCGCCGACATACGGTGCTCATTGCGGTCAGCGTTAGTACCGCTTCGGACTGTCTCGTGCTTGAATACATGCGGTGATACGGTCCGCCATGGAGTCAAAGAGACGCCGTATGTTATCCTGGGACAGATTGGCCCACACTTCTTACAACTGACGCGCTAAATCACGAACACTGGGACACAGAGAAAGATGGCGTCCAATCTGGTCCCACACGTGCTCGATGGGCGAGAGATCAAGCTATCTGGCAGGCCACGGAAGCGTCGAAACATGACGTAGATAATCCTGGGCAACCCGAACTGTGTGCAGACAGGCGTTATCTTGTTGGAAAATGGCTCCGGGCCTCTCCGCCAGGAAAGGCAGCACATGGAGCCGCAGGTTCTCCTGTACGTAGCGATGGGCGGTGAACGTCCCTCGGATCACTGGGAAGCAAGTCCGGTTGTCATACGCAATGGCTCCCCAGACCATCACGCCTGCAGTTCGGGTCGTGTGCCCCTGTACAGTGAGGTTGGGATTGTAGCGCTCGCCGGCGGTCCTCCGCACTCCGACACGGTGGTCGTCCGTTCCCGTACAGAAGCGGGATTCGTCGCTAAATACTATACGTCACCAGTCCGTAGCATTCCATGTTGTTCGCTGCTGACACCACTGCAATTGACGCCAACGATGGTCAGGTGTTAATGGCAGAAAAACCGTGATGGCCGTCGACAGTGCAGATTCGCATCTGCCAGGCGTCTGGAAATGGTTCTGGCGGGCACAGAAGACCCTTGTACAGCCGCCACGTATCTCTGGATACTGGACAAAGACGTCGTTGCATCTGTACGTGCCGCTCTCATGATGCCACCGTCCTCTCATCTGGTGGTGTGCCTGGGTCGTCCAGAGCCAGTCCGCCGTTTATGGGTGCCTTGCTCTCAACACGATCGCACCGTACTGTCCGACGGCCCAAATGGCGGCCGACTCGACGCGCCGGCCACACTGCCTCTTTGAACCCGACGATACGGTCTCGTTCAAACTCCGTCAGTAGCCCGTACGCACATCTACGGCGGCTCCTCGACATGTCTATCGCTCAGGGATCTCACCTGACTCGTACCGTGAACTTCGGCGCGAATGTGGTGTCCCCTGCGCGGCGCCTTGGAATCGTAATCAAGGCGTCGATTACGATTGAAGCGCCTGTCTTGGACACGCGGAATCGCACGACACTTTAATCATTTGCATTTCTGGCCTCCCCGTGGCTATTCGTCGAGTTTTGCGTTAATCGCACGATTTTTTCTTGGTGCGCGGATTTTTATGACAATGAATGTAAAATGTGGGTCCCAAAGGATTTTTGTAATTATGGTTCCTTTTTTGGGAATGTGTGGGTAACTTACGCGCCACATCGCGTCAGTGGCAGCGCTGCGTTTATAATTGTAAACAAAGCCAATTAATTGCCATTCAATTGAAATCATTCCTTACTCCACTGAGTAAGTGTATCATTCAGGTCAACCGAGTCAAGTCAAGAATTTTGTTGTTTCATTTTCTTAACGAATTAAGTGTGTTTTGAAAAAAGAAAAATAGCAAATATGTATACATGATTTCATACTCAATATTGTTCCCTCTCTTCTGCCATGTTTTATGGTGTAGTAGCACGAAAAAGATCAAAACTCCCTTTTCATTATCCGATAAGGTCAGCGACGCATGTATTTTACTAATGGTTCCTTTCTCTTTCCGTGAACAACATTCATTAACTGACAACATAACAACACTGTTTATTCTGTTATGAATCAAAATGATTATACTATGCGTTTTTTATGCCTTAACATATCGGTATATAAATTATAAATCAAGTAGGTCCATTTCATATGCAGAATTCTGATGGTACGAATTGATATGCTTTTTTACATGTATAATTTACTGCTTTGGCAACTATATTCCGATAATAAATAATTAAGCATCCAGAAAAGAAGGCGACCAAATACACTGGTGTGCAAAAATTAAGGACGGAAGAGGAGAAATTAGCATAACAGTGGAACGAGCAGGCAGAACGGACCGAAAGACCACTCAAGAGATAGACTAGGGTCCGGTACGGTAGGGCATGCGCATATATGCAGCATGACGGGGGGGGGTCGGAAGGGTATAAAGCACACGGGTGGTGTACGCTCAGCAATTCGGTGAAAGCTATTGCACGGTGTACATCGGTTTGAACGACGTCGAGTTGCTGCCACCGTGTGATATGGCCAACAGGCAATCCAGTAGACGACATCTGGATGACTTTACCCGAGGTCGCGTCATTGGGACGTTGGAAGAAGGTCGAAGTGTGACTGGTGTGGCCGAAAAGTTCGGGATCGCTCACAGGATCATTTCTCGAGCTTGGAGAGCATTTCAAACGACAGGAACAGCTGTCCGAGAGTTTAGCAGTGGTCGTCCACGAGCAATCACAGCGGCGGACGACCAGTATATTGTCCTACAGGCGAGAAGAGACAGACGGCAGACAGCGGGAGAAATCGCAAGGCACATGCAACAGACAACTGGACGTCCGTTTTCGCGTTTTACCGTGGCCAGGAGGCTGCACAAAGGTGGTTTATTTTGCACGATGACCAGTACGGTGTGTGCCATTAACGCCTGCTCATCGGAGACGGCGGATTCTGTGGTGCCAGGAACACAAGAACTGGACACATCAGCAATGTGGTCGAGTTCTCTTTACGGATGGGAGCCGATTTAGTCGGTCGAGCGATTCTGGACGTATACACATCTGGAGAGAGCACGCAATTACACTTCCAACATCATGGAAAGGGACCGGTTTGGAGGTGGCGGAGTCCTCGTTTCGGGCGGTATCATGCTTGGTAGCCGTACTGACCTCCACATCTTCCAAGGAGGTTCAGTCACTGGTGTCCGCTATTGTACCGAGGTTATCCTGCCTCACGTGCGTCTGTTTAGAGGTGCTGTGGGTCCTGAGGTCCTTTTCATGGAGGACAACGCTACACCTCATCGTACAGTGGCTGTCGCTGAGCTGTTGGTGAGTGAAGATATTCAACGCATGGATTGGCCCGCGAGGTCCCCGGACCTAAATCCAATTGAACACGTGTGGGACCTTCTCGGGAGACGCTTGGCAGCACGTCACCAGTCGCCAGCAACGATTCCGCAGCTGCGACTGGCGCTACAAGAGGAATGGGCCGCGATGCCTCAACAGCTTCTTGACAACCTCGTCCTCAGCATGGACGGACGTTGTAAATCCTGCAACGCAGTCAGGGGTGATCATATCCCCTACTAAAGACTGGATATTTCTTGGCAGCCGCCTGTCACATGGACGTTTCTGTCTTCTGTCCAGTTGTGCTCGAAGCTACCTTTTCAATAAAGTGCCTTTGTATCCATAGGATTCCTTGTTTGGACGGTTTTGCTCACTTGTCCCATATTCTTACATCTTGGGGATCTTATGGTATGATTTCAGTCGATGTGGAGCACTTTTGCACGACGTTACATTCGAAAAACCGTCTCGTCCTTAATTTTTGCACGCCAGTGTATATACAATATACGTGTGTGTATTGAGTAGTACATTTCTTGCAACAAAACTGCCTGTGAAACTATTTACAAAACAAAGACGCAATATAATCGCTGTAGTAGGCTAATCCACTAAGTATGCATGTTAATTAACATGGAACTTTAATTTAACTTTTGGCACTCTAAGTAATCAGTTGTTTACATAGCATCTGAAATGCCGGCTCTATCTAAAAAAAAAAAGCCTGCATCGTATGAACAGAGAGCTTCGTATATAATAGTAGCTACAAAGTAAATAGATCAGGGGTCGGGAACCTTTTATGAACTGAGAGGCACAACGTATTATATAAAATCATTTATATCAACGGGATTTGGATTTTTAAAATGACAAAATAAATAAATAAAATAAAATAAAATAAAAAATCAATCATTTGTTGTGTTGGAAAGAAAGTGATGTCTGCAAATTCAAAGCTACAGAAAAGTGCTAATTACCGTATATACAAGTACAAATCAGTCCAAAATGTAGTCGCCGTCGTTTACCACGACCAGCTGCTATCGTCTGGGCAGCTGTTGTATAGCGTCCCTGTAGAATTTGGCAGCTTGAACGCAAAGAAGTGAGTAAGTGCGCATTGGACGTCGTCCCGGTTGGTGAACTGCTGTCCGTCCAGAAAATGCTGCAACGACCGGAAAAGCTTGTAGTCGCTTGGGGCATTGACCTAACAATAAGTTGGGTTCGGCAGCAGCTCCCAGTCAAGGCCCCTGATCTTGTGACAGGTCACCCGTGCTGCGTGAGGTGTCGCTCCATCCTGCTGTAGAAGGACGCCCTTGCGGTTCAGCAGTGCTGATCGTTTCGCCGTGAGCTATGCATTCAGATCGTCGAACTGACGGCAGTGTACATCGGCGATGATAGTCCGGCGGCAGCTTAAAAAACACGACACCCCGCGTGCAGCAGGACTTTACGTGGGTGTAAGCTGGCTTTGGAGGTCGGCGGCATGGGCTTCTATTTTGGGTCCAACCACTGTTTCCGTGTGCTGACATTGTCATACAGGACCCATTTCTCGTCACCTGGCATAATTTGATCCAAGAACAGTACAACTTGGTCACGTGCAAGCAGGCAAATGCATGCACTCATGCCCTTTGCCTTCTGCTTGATTGTGAGTTGATGATGTACCCAAACTTCCCTGTTATGCACCTTCCCACGTTAACACAAGTGCGTGATGATGCTGGGGGGGGGTAATCCACACGTAGGTTGGCCTCCACTTGGGTCTTCAGCATGTCGATATCTACTGTTGCAGGTCTTCCAGCTTTGAGACGCTGGCAGGTCAAAATTTCACCTCCGAACCTTTCGAACCAACGACAGCAATGACCATGTGATATGGCATTGGGGTACACACTGGCAATGTTCCTTACAGCACTTGCGGTGGTGTTACTACGATGAAACTCGTACAGCATGCAGTGGCGGGTGTGCTGCTTGTCCACTTCCATCTTCGCATTTTGACGGCTAACTGCCACTTACTTATAAGCCACGTACCTGCTGGTGGGTTGCGCAATCTCAGTGGCCAATGTGCGCCGTGGTCGGGGCTTCGACTTCGGCTACGTCGTCATCGGACACTACTTTCTTTCCAACCCATTATATTAAAAGAGCTTTTTTTATATATATTAACCTTGTATTTATATATTATTTTAACCTCTGACTAAGGTAATTAATTTTTCTTTGAATCTGTATGTTTTACGAGTCACTCGAAGGAATGTAAGTTTTTTTTTTTGTTGTTGTTGTTGAAGGCTTAGTAACCACAGACAGGCGACTGCCATAAGCAGTCGCCTGTCTCTAATTTAGAGCCCCTGGTTCCAGGGAAGGGAGAAAGCCAGGGCCGAAAGGCAAACACAACAATCATGCCTCAACGGGATTCGAACCCGGACTCCTTTCGGACGGATGATCAGAAACCATCGCTTAGACCACTGCGCCACCGAGGCTGCAGTGTAAGAGTTAGAAAGACCACTGTTTTCCTCAATGTAAGAGTTAGGAAGACCACTGTTTTCCTCAATGTAAGAGTTAGGAAGACCACTGTTTTCCTCAATGTAAGAGTTAGGAAGACCACTGTTTTCCTCAATGTAAGAGTTAGGAAGACCACTGTTTTCCGCGGCTGCAATGTAAGAGTTTAAAGACCACTGTTTTCCACAATGCCACGTTTTGAGAGGAAAAGACCTACTGACCCAAACACCTTGTCGCACACGACATAAAGGCAGATAGCAGTCAGAACGAACGTCCGCGTAGCTCAATTGGTAGAGTGACTTATTCCGGAATGAGGGGACCCAGGTTCGAGTCCCGGCGTGGACAAAAATGACGGAGAAATTTACTTGGTTATAATGGCGCCCGAACTTTCCGGATGACCCGGCCGTTAAAGATCTCGCAATGGTGTGATGTTCTTTCCACACCGCGAGATAGGAAAAATAAGAGAATCCCTTCTCCAGCGCTTCGAAAAATAAACAAAGTGTGTGATGTTGCATTCCACACACTAGATTGTCTGGGAGTTCTCATGTGCACGTTCTACAGCGGATGGCTGCCTGCGACGATTCGTGGTCACGACTGACCCGTGGGCCATGCCCCCGGCCCTCTTTCGGGGGGATGTGACGTGCCTGCCCAGCAGGACGCACACGACATAAAGGCAGATAGCAGTCAGAACGAACGTCCGCGTAGCTCAATTGGTAGAGTGACTTATTCCGGAATGAGGGGACCGTGTTCGAGCCACGGCGCTGACAAAAACGACAGAGAAATTTACTTCGTTATAACCTTTAAACTTTTGCATATGCTTATGAGTGTAAGTTTTTCGTCCTAGGGAGGGAATTCGGTTTGTCAAGACTTTTCTAAAACGGAAGCTAGACGGAGTGAAGAATACAATGGTAATAGTAATTATTTTTGTATTCTCTCGCTTTGTAGCCTGTATTGTTGTTAAATATCATTTAATTACCTAAACTTGTGAATTTTGGCTTGAAAATAGTGGAATTTTTTTTCCGTAAACGGAAATCGGACGGAACGAGAATTTATCCAGTAATCGTAATTTATATTTTCTCACGATGTTCCCTCGCTCCTGTATTGTTGTTACATATAATTTTATTACACAAATCCTGGGATTTCAACATGATTGTAAATTCAGAAATCTTACTTTGCACGTATAGCTTTGGAAAGTGTACGAGGAAACGCAGGTTCTGGGCTTGCACACTGCTGTCATTCACTGCTCAGCATGGCTAAAATCGATTGACCTTGACTCCTGTGGAGTGATGTGATATTCACAGTGATAATGAATACTTTTAGGGATGTTAAACGGTCTTGTGGAACCTCAAAACTTTCTTTGATTGGGTTGAAATTCTTAATGTTTGCATACGTTACTGACGAAGAAATTTACGGAGTAACCTTAAAACTTTTGAAATTTCTTTTTCTTAGAATGGCCCTCTAATATACAGTATTTACATATCAACACATGTATAAATAGGTAGCATTGCATTCGAAAATAAGGTAAACGAGGTAATTGTAAACATTGATCTCTCAGTTCGTTGCGGGTTTAAAGTGGAAGGTTGTTAAAGAATGGAAATCTTCAGCCCCGGCAATGTTTCCTATTTTGTTTTTTGATCTCTATTATTATTATTATTTATTAACCTTTTATTTGCTATTCTAACCTATACCACGGTCCACTTGTCAGTACGGACATAGTTATTCATGGTTTAAAAACACTCACACGATCTGACACCTATTGCTTCTTGGATTTTGGGCCTTAGATGCTGTAGACCCAAAGCGTCAAGCTGAGTTATGGAAAGAATCAGAGGAATTATGCGAGTTGTGGAGATAATTAGAGGACATTTATGAACTGTTTGAGCTTCTGCATCTGTTTAATTTCTGTATCCAGTTTCGCATACTGGTTGATTTTTTATCGCATAGGTAGGCTGGACATTAATGGTCTAACTATACCGATGTATCAATAACGACAGCTTCCTTCTGCTTTTTGTTATATGGCACCATATGTGAACGATTGGCAGAGATGGTTACTTCTGTTTTGATCTATCAGTCCTAATATAACTTGTATTATGTATTATCGAGAACCTCAGTGGGTTGATACTTATGGTATGATACTTCTGACGCTGGCAGTCCTGTAACCTGATTTAATTATTGATGTATCATCTTAGCAAAATTATTGTGTCGCTGCGTATAATAATCAACTTTGGCTGCATGGTGCAACCCCTGCAGGTGTCACTGCACATATCGCATTTTCTACATTTGTTATTTTGCAGATCCTCCTTCAAAATGTATTTTCTACAATTTTTGGTTGGAATTATTTATCTTAAACTGCCATCATAAATCCAATGGTCTCTCCATATAATTTTTACGGGTTTGTGGCTTTCTTGTCAACTTCTGGACGGTCTAACTTGTATTATTATTATTGTTATTATTATTATTATTATTCCTCTTATTATTATTTTTAATTCCTCATAATAGAAGCATATAATATGTGCAGGAGCGCGCGGGAGCATGTAAAATGCATACATTTTTAGTCTCGGGCCATTTTTCATACATACGTTATTTTTATGGTAGAGTATATATTGAAATAAGATTTTTTTCTTAAGTTATAAGACCTTCATGAAATCAAAATTCTTTCCTTGTTTTCGTACATTTTATTTTATTGAACGTATTTTAAAATGAAGCACTGAATGAAGTTGTACAAATCTCAACAAGCATTGGATATAAAGGTACAAACAAAGCCATTCAAATTTTTAATGTGATGACTTCGGTAGGCTGAGAAAACGTATTTTCCGAAAGAAGGAGTTAATTTTTAAGAGAGGATATTTGATAATTTCAAACCTTCATTTTTACATTTGAGTTTTAATTTTTGTGATTTATTTATTTTTGATAGAGATGTATAGTTATTTACCTGACCATGTGGAATTCAAGTTTCAGCGAGCGATTGATTTATCTGTACTTCTTTAGTGCGAAATCGCTGGTGAATTCCGGGATGCTGTTCTACATTTTACTGAACCTTATTACATTTCATTCAAAAAGCATCGAAAACCATCGGGAAACATTAAACTTCTGTTTCTCTCAAGATCGTGTTTCTGTACTCACTGAAACAAAGCAATAAAGGCGACTTGCTAGAACAACACATGGCTCTTTTATGAAGGGCATCAACAAAAGCAAGGAATTTCACACACACACACGGTTCCCGAAGCTTTCAGCTCATGAAGTAAAGTAAGTGCAGACATTAAAATGGCAAAAAGATAAACAATGAATCCGCTCAGTGCAGCAGATGCTTGAATCTGGTCGACGTTTCTGGGCTGAGGAACAAAAGAAGCCATTTCACGCTGCAAAATTCTCACTTAAAAGATAATAATTTTTCTGTCCTTTTGGATCAGCGCCAAAGTTGTTTTACTGTGTTTAGCTTCCCCTTGGAGTCAAAATGCCATTCTTTTTCTTATCGCGTAATTCCCCTGCAAACATGATACAAGGCCACTTTTTTTTTCGTAATAAAAATCAACATTATTTATAAGAGTCGTATATTAGTGTTCTTCAATCTCCATAATGCTAAATTGAAATTTTATAAGAACTAATTTTAAGGAACGTCATTGCTTAATGTAAAACAAGTTCCAAAGGGGACATTTTTGAGGTAAAAAAAAAAAAGATGCTCCCTTATGTGTTTGATTGGTAACGTCGGTTTGAAATTGTAAAGCACCAAATGTTTAACCATTTTTTTCAATTACTGTGTTTCAATAATTTTAAAGGCGGTTCATTCCTAGCGTGGTTCAATTCGAAGGATGCTTACTTAACCTTTTGATACAGGTTTGCGGGTTTTCTTGGTGTCAGATGAGAAAAAGGAACCTTGGAGTTATTATTGTTTTTCTCTTTTCGTTCTTCCTTTTTTTTTTTTTTTTTTTTTTTTTAGGATCCTGTGGCCACCGAAAATTTTGAGGAGTCACTGAACCGAAAGCCAAACGCAGCATCGATGTTCACTCAGGACAGATTCCAACACACGGTGTTATTGTGCAACATTTGGCAAGCGCAATTGAAGCACTTGCTGCAACAACATGCCAATAACATTTTTGAAAATTTTTCAGGCTTAATGCTGTTCCAAAGCACTCGACTCATTTTTGCTGTTCTTGCACGGCCATCAAACTGGTGGATCGTGTATCTGGATTCATCAGTTCGTAGGATCCGTTTCCATTGATCTGCGGTCCACGATAAATGTTCTTTACACCATGCTAAACGACGAGTAGCATTCCGAGTGGAGATGAAACGCTTATGCGCAGCCGCACGACCACGGTAACCGATGGAGTGAAGTTCTCTGCGAACGGTACGTGTAAATACCGAGGTTCCAGCATTTTTACTCACCTGTACAGTGAGGTCTTGTGCAGTACTCCGTCGATTAGCTGTAACGACTCTCCTGAGGCTTCGACGTCCTCTATCACTGATTTTCTTTGGTCTGCCGGTACGTTTTGCTGCTTCAGACACGCCATATGCCTTCCACTTACTCAGTACATCCAAAACAGTTGACTTGGGTATGTTTAAACGCCTCTCCGTTTATCTTATGGGCAACCCACTAACATAACACCCAGCAATCTTTCCTTTCTCAAAGTCAGTTCTCTCCCGCCTCGACATTTTCACTCAACCTCACAGTGCGATATGATCGCGGTCAGCTTGTTTTTATACCGTTTGCAGCAGTACGGCGCATCTTAACAACGCAGCAAATCCGTTCATTTGCTTTTGAAGGGGTGTCCGGTGCCTTTTGCAATATAGTGTATATCGCAGCGGTAAGATTCTCGAGCAATGAAACTAACCCCCTTTCCTCCCCAAACCATGACAAATAGCCCTCGAAAATGCTTCCTCCTCATTCAGTGGAGAGTAAACTCTAGACGCTTCTCTTTTGATTGGAAGTGAATTCGTTTGTATATCGTCATTCTGTAAAGAGGCAGAAATTTTTAACGAGCGGTTTCGCTGTTGTACCACGATGCTGCTAAGAGTGAAGTCCGACAAACTATAATTTCATTGCTCTAAGATGCTTTTCTACAAAATTTTCAGAATATATGCAAAAATATGCGCTAAATGTGAAAATACGCTTTTATTCCTTGAAGTGATTAAATAAGAAAATTAAGCATTTTGCTTGAACACCCGACCTTTAGTGATGCCAATAATTACATTTGCATTGCCTTCCATGTATTCGTGAAGAATTATTTCTTCAGGGATTCGTTTCCCACTTATGTATGATGTTCTCTGAAGCACTGGAACTTGGTGACCTAGATCCGACCCTGGATGTGAGAAAAGGACGTGGTAACGCTACGAGGGAGCACATAATTGCTTCGACTAGCGCACATCCGAACAGTTCTCAGATTTCTAAGCTACATCTGCTTAGCTTCAGTTGCTTGGAACTTCCTTGTCCTGGGTGGTGTAACGGATAGCATGCTCGAACGGAAATCGTGAGATGCGGGTTCGATTCCCGCTACACGGCAACGTAATTTTCAAGTTTTCTGAAGGGAAACAGTGAAAATACGGCATATTTGTGCCAAGAATTACATTTGCATTGCCTTCCATATATTTGTCAAGAATCATTTCTTCAGGGAAATTCGTTTCCCACTTATGTACACTGCTGGCCACCCAAAATGCAACACCAAGAAGGACACGAGATAGCAAAGCCAGATTTACTGGACACATAACAACAGATACAAAGATGAAACGATTGAGCTTACAGGCCCGTGCGACTTGCGGAACACGCAGACATCAATAGTTCGTGTGGCCTCCATGGCTGGCAATAACGGCCGCTACACGCCGCGGCATCGAACGAAAGAGGCTTTGGATGTGGGCTTGGGGTATGTCGGTCCAGGCTGCTTCCACACGTTGCCACAGTTCATCAGGCGTAGCCGCGGTGGTGCTTGTCGGGCCACTCGGTTGCCGATCAGCGACCAGACGTGTTCGATGGGTGACATATCGGGAGAACAGGCGGGTCACGGCAGCAGTGACACCTGGTGGACCGTGAAGAATTGTTGCACGATGCGTGCCACGTGCGGGTACGCATTGTCCTGTTGAAACGTGGCCCTTGGCAGGTCCTGCAGGTAAGGGAGGACTACAGGCTCCAAAACGTCGGAGATGTAGCGGTGGCTGTTGAGTATACCGGCGATGCGTACCAGAGGGGTGCAGGTGCAATATCCAATTGCGCCCCAAACCATAACGCCGGGCTACGGACCGGTATGGCGATGCATAATGCAGGCGTCATACAGTCTCTCGCCGCGGTGCCGCCACACGCGGATCCGACCATCGTGGTGTTGCAGGCAGAAGCGGGATTCGTCGGAGAAGACAATGTCGTGGCATTCTGTAGTCCAGGTGCGGTGTTCAACGGCCCACTGCCGCCGCACTCACCGATGGTGTAACGTCAATGGTAATCGGAGCAATGGGCACCGTGCGATAAGTCCCGGCTCCTGCAGACGACGTCGAACGGTACGTGCTGACACAGGTTGTTGCGCAACACACCCTAATTCATGCGCTAACGTTCGTAATGTGGCCGTGCGAGCCGTCAATGCCCGCAGCACAACATGCCGGTCCTCTCGTTCGGTGGTGTGCCGCGGCTGCGGCAATCGCTCACGTCGGGTCTGTCCGTCCCTCCTGCACCCACCGAATCCTTTCTCGCCTCACTGTGGCTGGATGTCGTCCCACACGGGCGCCGATGTCTCGGTACGATAAACCGCTGTCGCGATAAGCCACTATTCGTCCTCTGTCGAACTCCGAAACGTGCTGGAATGACTGCCGTATTCTGCAACGAGGCATAAGGAAGCTTCCCACGCACAGGTCCGGCACACAACACACTTCCACTACTTGCACCCCGCCTTCTGTACACCCTTCTTATAGTGCTTCTCGGTGGCGTGCCGAGCGCGCACGATTTGCATATGCCCTGCAATGCTAATCGTTTGCATGTCCTCCAGCGGGCGACGCATGCTGCGAATTTCAGGCCAATCGGATGCTTCCTTCTTGGTGTTGCATTTTGAGTGGCCAGCAGTGTATAAAGGGTTTATTATTTTGAGAACGTACCTGAGAATTGTGCAGTGAGAAGTGTAGATTTATAAACATTTGTTAAGCGGGCAAGTGAGTCTGATACAAATTTAATTATTTTGGGGCTAATGTCAGAATGATTTGGACCAAATTCGTGTTAATGGTATATAATTTTGCTTTGTCCAAAGCTTATCATTAGTAATGTTTTGTTAAAATATGGAACCATACTGGTATTGATTTTGTCTGCGTTTACATGCTGCACAGTAGCGTGTTTGAAGTCTTGGTATTATTTGAGGTATCAGTAAATTTTAATGTTTCTTCCCATTGAGGCTACATCCAGTGTTACTTAATGTTTGTCAAATAATGTATATTTAAAGCAGAAAACCACATCTACTGATTTCTGCCAGAAGTTTCCGGCAACAGTGATATAGCAAGAGCGAGAGCACGAACACTGTCCACTGTCAGGGAGGCCATAGGCATCTAGTACGGTGGTGTGTACACAAGCGATGGAGTTGTATGGAACCTAGCGGTTAGAACAGGAGACTGAAGGCCTCTTGGTAGCGAGTTCGAAACTCATTGCTGCTATAGTGAGCTCCAAAAGCCCACCGCTTCTCGGAGAACGTGCGAAGTCCAAGGACCCAGAACAAGAAGCCCCCGTGGAAAACAATTCCAACACCATTCCTCTATCACCCCATCCACGCCGCCATGCCACACCTACCCGGCCATTTTACTACAGTGAAACTCCATTAACGGACTCCTGAAGAATGGAACTTCTTAACAACAGTTAACGGTCAGTCCGGAAGGAGCTACAAGTAGTCAGTTGTACTTTCTGCTTTAAATCATGACATTTTCTATCTTGAAATAAGCTCAGTTTTCTGTACGCTAACATTATACAGTCTGCATTCTGTTCTGAGCATTGATACAATCGCTGACCGTATCTGTCCTTAATTCCTCATTGACTTCCAGCATTTCCTCCGCCCAAAACGCAAGTGACAAACAATGCGGTAGGTCTCACATTTGAACAACGCCCATCTCCAAACAACAGTCACTTTTTTTCCGGTCCGAGCGGTGACCGTTACTCAGAGATTTCACTCTGTCATGTGCTTTACTCATCCCTCCGTCGCCTCCGCTCCAATGCCTGACATTGCTGTACGAATATATCTGAATATTATATGAATGCACTGGAATATTACTTAATAGCATGAAACAGTGACTTGAATTTCACAGTTTAAAAAAAGAGCATTTTGGCTTCAGAAAAAGCACTTAAGCGTAAATGCTAATATTAGGGAAACAGATTCCCTCATCCAATCAGCGAGAAGGGACTGGCCTTCGTCCTCCATACTGTATGGAGAAGCTATTACCATCGCCTCGAACATTTATCTGTTGACGGTCACTTAAGACTTTACTGGCAGATGAGAATACTTTCTTCAGGGTACGAATCCCTATCCTAGCCAGCCAATTAACGAACTTCTATTATCGAAGATCTGATAATACAGAAAATAATACGTAGTTGAAGTTAGGAGCTTGGTCGGAGAAAAACGCATTTTCTCCGGGCTGTTGGTCGCAGGGAGAAAGGGGGTGAACTTAACGCGGGATACAAACAGAACTCCCGCTGAAAGTAATAAGTATTGCGACATATTAATATTTTCACCTGAAAGAGAAAAAGGTTTCTCGCGCGACTTAATCTGTTTGTTCTTCAAGTGCTCCAATGAGATATAGTAGAGGACTTGTGATCTTCATTCAGTCTCCTTCGGCGTCCAATGTTAAATGCACGAATCAACAAAATTAGCAACCGCGCTAACAAATTGGTGTCCACTCCAATAAATTAACAACTCCTCCAACGACATTAAAGTATATTCAGGCTATCAGGTCTAAACCTAGCCTTGAAAGGAATACCTACGAGAAAATTGGGCGTACATGCGCTTAGTGTTGAGTGACCATTCGTGTTAATCAATAATTGACATCGCAGGTTTTCTCAAAGGGCGTATTCCTCTATATCTTTGATAAACTGGATCACCAAATTCAACGAAGTTGATAAACCCGCGAAAAAAAAAATCGTAATAACCAGATCGAAGATTGAAACGGGTCACGGGTCAACGAGTCGGCAATCTCTAGCGGGTCAAACAGGTCGGGTCAAGGTGTTCCTGACCCGGTTTTTTTTTTTTTTGAAATGAAAAAAAAAAAAAAAAATGTTTTTCCGAAGAAAAATGCGCACTGTGGAATTTTGGTGCCCGGGGAGTGAAAAATGATTTGTCATGCAAAATGAAGGATGAGTGTCCTCAGAAGGAAAAGAGTCCCTTCCTTCTGAGGGGCAATGATGAAAAACAGCACCCACACTTTGGACACTTTCAACTCGTCAAAAGCTTGCGAAAATTGGTGCTGCTGGGAAATATTCTGAAGCTTGATATGCTATCAAGAAAACAGAAAAAACTGAAATTAAAGATACAAGTTGCTTAATTTAAACATTTTGATTGTAGCGCCATCAAAATTAGGTGGAACAGCATTATTGCGGAGTGGCTTTTTGGCTCTCGCAGATGTGTTGGAAAACGTGTGTAAAAACAGTTTTTTTGCAAATGGAGGACGGCAGTTTCAATTCTTCCTGTAAGTATGTGAGTAAACTTTACGTTCCTTGTTTGATTTCCTTATAACCGAAGATACCCACTGCGGAGAGATTTTTTTGAACGCTCTATACAGGGTGATTCAGTTAAGCGTGTACAAAATTCTGGGAGAGGTACGTTGTTGCACAAAGACAAATCGGAATCACATAGCAATGTAGGGTCGGAAACGCCCATCTTCATGAGGTAGATGGCGTTCTTCGGCCGCGAGACTGCTCATACGTTCTTTTAGGATACCGTCATTTGTAAACCGCCAGCAGAGGTAGTAGGATAGCTTAGTTCACGAACGCGGAAATGGCTGACATGTACCTCGCATACGAAGCAGCGTACGAGCCGCCGTGCGACTGTACCAGGAACGGTATCCGATGAGATGAGTGCCAAACCACCAAGTGTTTGCACGGCTGCATCGAAGTTTATGCGACACTGGTTCTTTCCAGGGGCCTTCCAGGTGTCTAGAACGATGGGTACGCACTCCTACCATCAAAGAGAATGTGTTAAGTCATGCAGCAGACACTCCAAGTGCAAGCACACGAGCAATTGCCCATCGGTTCGATCTGTCCCAGTCCACCGTATGGAGGTTTCTACACAAAGACCAATTGCATTCATATAATGTGCAGCGCGTTCAGACTCTAAGCCTGAGGATTACCCTCAGCGCATTGCATTTGCGCAATGGTATCTGCAGAAGAGTGCGGCAGAACCCCAATTTCCTGCTTCTGCGCTGTTCACAGACGAAGCGTGCTTTACACGGGAAAGTTGCTTCAATGCACATAACGCGCGTGTATGGGCGATGGAGAACCCCCATGCTGTACGACCACGTGCAACACAAAACCGTTTTGCTGTTAATGTTTGGGCCGGCATTGTCCCCGACTCTGTACACTAGCACACGAATATGGCGTTTCCGACCCTGCATTGCTATGTGATTCCGATTTGTCTTTGTGCAACCTACCCCTCCCAGAAGTTTGTACACGCTTAGCTGAATCACCCTGTATACGTAATTCAAAGCAGATTTGTCCGGGTCGGGTCCATATTATATGACGTCCGGTCCAAAATTTTTGACCCGTTTCCAACTCTGCACCAGATTACTGTACTTATTCGAGTATGAATTGTTACCCTAAATGTGTTGGTACTTGTTCAACTGATGGTATAGTTTGTGTGTAATAAATGAGTGGAAAACGTAACTCCTCGTAAAGAAAAAAAAACAAAAAAAAAAAAAAAAACAACAGCCCGTATGACGAAACTCACGATTAAATTACTGGTGGTGTAGATTTTAACCGCAAAACTTTGCCATTTGTGTAAACGCGTATTAACAAAAATCTAAGCTAACGAGATAATTCCGTCGCAATTTCACATCTTCACGAAATTACGGCGAAATAAACTCGCGGTTGTACGACAGCACTTACCTTGAGTAAGTAAGCGTCCATAGAGCTATCCGCTCGTTAAAGGACACGGCGTTGTGAGCGATTAATTAAAAATGGAAGTCCTCCATTTACACGGATGAGTGATTACCCTTTATCCTGCTCCACCCTGCTTTCCCGCCGAATTATAAGACTCCAGAGACGGGAAAAGGGCCTCGCGCGGGGAGAGGAGACAGGGAAAAGCAGTGTGTAGAAATCTATTATTTGACCGTGGAGATGCTCAGTGAGCAGAAATCACTGAACCTTGAGTATGTCTTAAGAACAGGGAGGGTTGTGGGGGATTACTCCTTCAAGTACTTTTGGGGAAATCAAGGGAATTTAAAGTAATTGGTGCCCAGCAGGGACATATTACACACACGAACAATGGAAGTGCGGTAACAAAAGGCCACTAAAAACACGAGAATGAAAAAAAAAACTGGAAACTTAATTACAAAGGAACTAACAATAAGCCGTAATGAAGCCAAAGTTCAATTCAAAGTAGTTTCCTGCATGGGAATTTGGGTTACAATTTATATTTAAATGGGTATCGGAGCCATCACCTAATCAGGACTGGAAAGTGCATGGTTAAAAAATTTAGAAACTTCGAGAATTAAGAATGGTTTTAATGTTGCAGGAGTGGCATAACAAAGCAAGGCTAATGCCATCGAAATCTCTGGCATAATGAACACGTTTCCTAATAAAAACGACTGTTTCACAATATTACAGAACCACTTGGCTGTGAAGTACGCGTTCACGCACAAGGGTCGTTGCTTTTTCCTTTTTATAACTTTGTTACTGCCTACTGGTAGTTTGGAAATTTTTAAATTAAAAACTGGAGATCTGGATTGGAAATCTAACTGTAATTGAACCCATAAAGAGTTTCTTTTCGATCCACTATTTACTGAGATACCATGACAAATAATGCCACCTGGCAGGAAAATTAATGTAAAATCTTTAGTAGATCAACTGGATTGAAAGCAACTTTGTTTTTCCAGTTCGCCTTCTTGAAACTGAAATATGTGGCAAATATAAATGCACATTTATTACATCCAACAAGACGACTCCGCAATGCGAAAACATATTGAATTGATACCTTTGTTCGTGTCTGGTTTCGTCGCGTGCAAAAGCAACTTTTAGTAGCGGAGATATTCTGCCCAACAGAGATCTGACAGACGCATTGAAGAACGGTACGAAGACCTGAAAATGTAAATCAACCATACACATTCAACGCTAGGTGAACGGAATTGGGACCTCATCACCAGACAAGGAAATTATTTCAGAAAGCGAGTAATTTGTTTCCTAGCTGAATTATTTTCTTGTATAATAGCAAACTTTTCCGTATACCTTGCGAAAACAACCACGTAAGTTGTTTTGTTGAAATACCGTATACAGTGAGATGTCACTTTATTACAATTACCGCACAACATGCTGCGCCGCTCTTGGCATGCTGAACAGCCCGAATTCGTAGGGGCATGGAACATATACCAGAATGTCGAAGCTCTGTGCAGGAATGTTGTAGAATGCGGAAATGATTGAACCGCGTTGTTGTTGCAAATTGCACAGCCTCGCAGCCAGCAGCCCGTTCCACCTTTTCCCAGATATGCTGGAAAATCTTTAAACCCAAGGTCTATAAAGGCCAATGAGCAAGGAAAACTTGTCGGCATGTTCCTGGAACCATTCGGTGACAATGCGAACCTTGTGAACGTGTGCACTATCAACTGTAGCTGCTTGAGAATAAACCGTAGTCATGAATTGATAAATTTGGTCGGCAACGATATTCAGGTACGTTGTATCGTTTAGATGTCCTTCGATGGATATAAAGCGGTAATGCGTGTCAGGTAATCATTCCCGACCAGCACGCTGGTCTGTGCTGTTGTTACAGGGCTTGGTGCTGAGTTCTATTACAGCGCCCTGTGTGGAGGGTTCGTTTGATGCTTCCTTTGCAGTAAGTTCGGTATCAGTGGTATAATCCGTAATTCTCCCAACTGGAGCAGATAAATAAAACACAAGGTATCAATAAGCGACTCGAGTTAAAAACTTTTCGTGCAGTGAGGAAGACTTTTATTCAGATATTGCGGGGAATGTCACCAAGCTGCTTTTGTCCGTCATTTTCGTGCTTTCATTATTTCATTTCTCCCTCGGTGTCCTACTCGCCGAATTCTGCTTATCTCTTCCCGGCCATTCAAACTTCTTCTTTCATCCGTTCCGACAAAACCCCCGAGGTTTTCAGAGCCTCTTAAAAATATTCTGCTCCTCTCTCGACTTTTCGCCACCGAGTCCCTTCCCTTGCCCGGAGAAAGACACCCCCCCCTCAAAAAACTGTCCTCTCGTCCAACTTATTCCAAGAAAAACGCGGTCACGCCTTCACTCTCAAAACTCTATGTTCTTAATTGCTTCGCTGCCCCCTCTGCTGCGACGCGTGGGAAAGGCAATACTTTGCCTGTCGCTGCCCTTCCCATCCAAATGGCGGGAATTGAAAGAAAATTACTACAATTCACTACCTCTAAAAATGGCTACAGAATTTCGCTTCTGATAAATATGGAAGCCCCGTTTACACTGTTACACCTGACAGCATGGCTTCATAGCATCATCATGCTGATTTTGCAATACGCATGATACAGAAGGAACCTTGATTCGCCCTTCCAAGCGACCTTTTCCCGGTCCTCAACGGTTCAGTGTCGACTCCTTTTTACGTTTTCTAACCGCAGGTTGAAGAAGCGTATATGCTCTAGCTTTGTCCGTCCGTCCGTCCGCACGATAACTCGCGTAAAACTGGTTCGATGAAATTTTAGTATGTGGTAAAGAACAACCTGGGAAGGAACTTTCTTGAAAATGGGCGAAATGGGGTCAAAGGTCAGGGCATAGGAGCGGGATCCATTTCATCGCCCTTATGCGTCATAACTTACGTAAAAATGCTTCGATTGCGACAAAACTTCATCATTTTGTTCCGGAGATGTACTGAACCGGTTCTGTTTAATATGATCGAAATGGGGTCAAAGGCTAGGGCACAGGAGCGAGATTTATTCCACATCCATTATCCTCATAACTTGACTAAAAATGCATCTATTGCGACATGTTGTTCCGGTGGTGTACTGAACCAATTGTGTTTATTATAATCGAAATGAGGTCAAAGGTCAGGGCACAGGAGCAAGATTTATTCCACAGCCATTATCCTCATAACTTGACTGAAAATGCATCTATTTCGACAAAACTTTTGTATGCTGTTCCGGAGGTATGCTGAACCAATTCGGTTTAATATCATCGAAATAGGGTTAAAGGTCAGGGCACAGGAGCGAGATTTATTCCACAGCCATTATCCTCATAACTTGAGTTATGATTTCTGGTATGTTGAAAAGGGTATCATATTCAGTGCATTGCATGATTTTACTAACTTGTTGTGTTCTGCACTGACAACATCGGCACTCGACATTGTCCTCGGCTGATGTTCCTCATTCGCGACAGAGTCCGATACGTGGTGCGTTGGGAGATGTCCCTCGGGATACCACGATGAATTATAATATTTTTATTATAATAGAATATAATAAAATTAATTTTATTATTTTAAAATTGTTTTTGTGCTATAAATGGAGGCCAATTGCTCACTGACTTTAAAAATAGCACTGGAAAAAATTACTCTTAAAAAAAAAGTAATTTTCATATTTGCGCGCATATAAAAACTAAAAAAAAATCATAATTTGTCGGATATTCCATCTTGCATTAAAAATCAATCATTAAAATACGAACCAGAAAAAAAAAAAAAAACTATTTTTGCAATTTATTTTTGGAAGAAGGAGCTATTCCCTTCACATAAATATTCTCTACCCAGATTGGTTAACTTCTATCATTTCATAAGGGAGTTTTTATAAGACTCAAACGCATCCTCAACCTCTTTCTTTTTTTCCGAGAAAAGAAATCGTAGATTTTATAACACTTTTTACAATCTTTGAAATTTTAGTCCGTATTATGATCTTTTTCATAAGCTTAAAGCGAATACTTCTTTGAGATAACAACTTCTCCTTTATGATATAGTTTTCGTGCGTGTTCTTTACGGACGACATTTTATACGTAATCAATTTATTAAAATGTGAGATTTATTTTCTAGGCCCCGCGATGAAATTTCGCCCCGAGCCCTGCAAAAGTACCATCCGGCCTTGCTTACAGTAAACTGTTCCTGGGGTGATTCCACGGGCGTTGGCACATTACTGTATCGCTATGGAGAACGAAACTGAAGTCTACCGTTACGCTTCCATTACTAAGCGTGTAGTATCATTGGAGTGGAATTGGAAGTGGTATCACATACCACGTCACCTACACGGAATAATAATAATAATAAAAAGCTTTTGTGTGGGTGATTTTAAGTGTCATCTTCTGTTAAAAAACTGCTGTCACTGATTTCCTTGACCTCGTTCGGTATGGTTTTGGTGGAATTTTTAAGTAGGAGACACACATGCACACTGCTGGCAGTTACTGTGAAACACTTACACGAGAGACCATTGAGAGAAAACGGCCTGGTCATTTTAGCCAGGAAGTCGTTTTCCTGGGACGTCTTCCAGTCCAAAAATCACAAGTTGTTGCTTTTGCTACTTTCCGCCCTTGAATGTTTAAGATGAAAAGACGTCGCTTTACCCCAACTGAAGAAGCGAGCATTTCTGGCAATGCATGGCTCCATCAACAGGCACAAAAATTTTATGCGGAAGTAAAGCACGGAACGACAGATCCCTGAATATTTTTAGTGACATTGTTGAAATACAGTATAACCCTGTGACTGAACGTTTTATTATGTACACCTGTCCAGAGCATCAAATGTATTGGTACCAAATCTCATTTTTTGATCAACCTATACGATCTGTATTTGTAGTAATATCTCGGCTTCTAGAAGACGCATTGACAAAATTCTGGTTGCACAGAATCGTTGGACGGATGCGCGTCCCGCATGAGGCATGGATGCTGCGTTTGCCTGATGACTCTGGCTCAGTCCTGTCCCTGGAACCAGTGCCCATAAATGAGGGACTTGTAGCCCGCTTATAGCACTTAGAATTATTCATAGTATCGTTAAACCTCAAAACTGAAGTAAAAAAAAAAAAAAAGATTTTTTGGATAGACGATGTTATAATAAGGTTTTTCAAGCAGTAGTTGATTTCGTACTTGGAGGTGCTACGATACCAAAGCATGGACGCCGATGGGGGGGGGTTCACTTCTGTAAAATATTTTTTCCCTTTATTTTGTTTTATTTATTACTTTTTTTTTTTTTACACTCACAGAACTGGATTACAAGGACAGATGGAGTTTGGGGTGTTTAATTTAACAAGTTTCGGTTCGGTCAGTTTGGTGTGTGCTGAACTTAAAAGGCTTGGGGTGGCTCTGCTCCACAATGTTCATTATTTTGAAAACAGTTACCAATGTGCATGATAATACATGACTATTACTAACATACACTTTCTTCAAGAGCAGCATCAATTAATAATAATAACAGCAGTGTTCTTTTTTTTTTTTTTTTTTTTTTTTGGAATGGAGGTTTAACGACCACCGTGAGCAGCTCAATGGGCTATAAGCAGTCGTCCGTCCCTAATTTAGGGTCCCTGTCTCCAGGGAAGGGAGAGAGCCGTGCCAGAAGACAAACACAACAGCCATGCCTCACCGGGATTCGAACCCGAACCACTTTCGAACGAATGATCAGAGGCCATCGCTTAGACCACTGCTCCACCGGGGCAGAGCAGTGGTGTTCTAGTGTAGTAAGTTGTAGTAATAGCATTAATCTTTCATTTTCACGAATTACTGTTCTCTGCATATTAGCCAAACCTTAATTAATTACACTTGACCCCCCCCTTGAAAAATTTCCTGCATGCACCCATGTACCAAACATTAGATTTTTTGTCAAAAGTCATGTTCGTTAAGCCTGAGAATTAGATGATATCGTATGTGTTAATATTTAATATTTAGGACTGGTAAAAATGCCCCTTCTGAGGGAGGTGTGTGTGTGTGGTGAAAGTTTATTTGATACTTAAGGGTTGTCACTGGTTATTTGCATAATTTTTTTATTCATATATCTGACTTTAGGCAAGAGTAAAACATAGCGAAGTCAAGAAAGCAGCTCTTGTGTGGAGAGGAGTGGGGGAAAAGAATGAAAGAAACAAAGAAGCCTAATGTAGAAGGCGTAAAGATGACAGATGAGAGGGTGCTTATGAGAAATCAGTTAAACAGGGATTAAGAACTGTATCTCGCGAAAGAAAGCTTTCTTTTTTTTATCTTTTCTTTTATGTCACACATGGGAGAAAAACGAGCCTTAGGAAATTAACGTTGAAAGGGGATTTGCAAAAGGATGGGCGAAAAACTGCTGCGAAAGAAAATGGTGGATTCAGTGGATACGAAAAAACAGAGAAAAGAAAAAGCTTTTGCTTATATTTTCGTTGAAAAAAGTTCAGTATTCACGGTGGAACTTTTTCCTTCTTGATAAGTTTCCACCCAAGGAGGAAAATCACTCTTCTGAAAAGTGTGAACAACATTTTGTGATTGGTGTATGTGGAATAGCACTTTGAAATTTCAATTATTACTAATTAGAAATGTACACCTTCAGAAGGAAGAAATTGCCGGAAGCTGTGCATTTCAGATTATTGAACTATCAGTAGTAAGAAGTCAGATATGACCTGTTTAGGTTGTGCGTCCAACACTTACTGAAATTCGAAACAAGAAAAAGCTTCTGTCACTTAAGAGAAAAGACTCGAATATCTATATAAGTTCGCATGTAAGTGTACAGAAGTACGGAATATTTCGTTCATATGTATCCTAAAATTACGTAAAGCTGAGTGGCAATTGCAGGCAGCAAAGAAATCGTGTTTCCAGACACGCAAGGTTTCTGTGCTGTTATTAGTCGTGTTCACAGGCTTCTAGATATAGCGACTGACGTTTTGGTCCATCATTGCTAAGAATTCCATCGAGGGATCTTCGAAGATTTGGCAAGTTCCAAGTAATTCCTCTTTTTACAACCGTTTTGTTGTCAGAAGATGTGGCAAGTTTCAGGTATAGTGCCACTTTTCGCAGCTGCTATGTTGCCCGATGATGTGGTAAGTTCCATGTAGTGCCACCTTTTGCAACTGTTTTGTTTTCCGAAGATAGATAGGACACCAAGTAGTGCCACTTTTTGTAACTTTTATGTTGTTTACCTGTCAGTTCCGATCCCTACAAATGTTCCTTTATTTTTCTTGGAATTGCTCCGAAATGCAGCACTCAATACTGGAACGTGGGATGTTTGGTATAAGCGCAACGTCGCACGTTTCCGTTCCTAGACCAAATATTTCTGTTTCAACGTATGGCGTAGCCGTTAGTGTTATTATATTACTTAGTATGTAGCATTGTGTGTTCGTGTGTGTGTGTGTTCGTGTGTGTGTTCGTGTGTGCTAATATTTTCAGTTATCCTTTTATTTTCCAGCTTTTTTGTTTTTAACTTTATTGATTTCAGTAGCATTGTATAGATTTACAGCACTTACAAATACAGTATGTAGTACATGTACATATGTAGTATACCTAGGTACAATACATTCATTTACGATTGTTATTTTTGCATGAGGAGATACGATGTAATACATTATAAAAAATACGTATCCATCAACTTGGTTTAATTTTTTTGCATTGTTGTTTACTTTTAAGTTCAAATTTTGAATTTTCAAGGCTGTTAAGAGCCTGCATTGTTTCCTTATTGGCATTTTGGATAAAAATAAAGTCGCTAACGACTCGAACGATTTCAGTTCCCGAAATCATTTGGTGATGACAGTACCCACTCAGAGCTGCACAGTGTGATCCAGGAGCTCGCTAACAAGAGTAAAAAGGTGGGATTTAAATGACCTTACAGGAAACAAAATTGATGTACAATGCTTTTAGAAGAATTGAAGGGTTTGATGGCTTTGGATGGCTCTAGCCGCTGAAAATGTGAGTGGGGGCTCATTGCATCACAACAGAAACCCATTGCAGGTACAGCGTGTGCTAATTAGTCATCAGCCTGGAGAGGCACGCACGCAAGTGAAGAGTGAAAAACACTTTCGGATTCCCTTTCAAACTATGATGGACGCAAATGTCGGAGCTTCGATTGAAAGATTATTTTAATTGTTTGTGTCTCACTTTTTCATTGGATTTACATCGTATTTTCACCAAGTGGAAATGTTAGCAAGCTACGTTTATATGTTCTAAAATAAATGGATTGCAGAGTTATCGTCTGTTGAAGTTACTTGTTCAAAAAAACGAAGCCTCATTCCAAACGAGCCTCATGATTGTGTTTTGTTACATCGTCAGCGTATGAATGCGCATTTATTTTCGTACATACACCCAACAGATGGGGCAAATTTAGAAATAACTGATGCCTACATTTACCTCGGACAACAGATATCAAAGCGGGGGGCTAATCGAAGAAGAAATTAATAAGTGTATAAAACTTGGCTTGAGAACTTTTGGAAGAAACTACAATTTCCAAGAGC
The DNA here is from genome assembly GCA_039090855.1 of Macrothele yani. Taxonomy (NCBI): domain Eukaryota; kingdom Metazoa; phylum Arthropoda; class Arachnida; order Araneae; family Macrothelidae; genus Macrothele; species Macrothele yani. The sequence continues at coordinate 77,767,953 of CM077027.1, forward strand.
TGTATTAAAATATGTATTAGAATAAAAGTGTAGAAACAATGCATCCTTTCAAAACATGGCCCTTAACACACACACAATACAGAAGCTACTCAAAGGACTATGAAGAAATGCATGATTTCAAATATAGGAAGAGGAATACCAAGGGACAAAAAAGGTACCAAAGAAGAAGACCACGTATGAGAAGGGTAGATAAAATTCGAAAACATGTCAGAGGTCATGACATGGAAGAGAACTGCTTAAGTTGTGGAAGCGAGTTTAGTAGATTTTCATCCAGCAGCGGATTGAAAGTGGTTGGTGATGATTGTATATAATAAGATTTTCGTATGCGTTGTGTAAATGTGTGTGAACATATTTGGGGGAAATGTCATTTCCTAATTTTTCATCAAAATTCACAATTTTGCAGTGTTTATGTGGCTGACCGACACTGATCATACGTAGTGGCTTGTCTAGGGCTCTTGAAAGGCACATCACATTCGCCTAAAAATGTGTCCCAGAAATTAAGTGGATGCTTAGAGTTTGGGGTCACATAACAGGATAGAATGAAATATTCAGTAGTGTATCGATGCGGTAGAAGTTCGGTAGTAATTCCGTGAAGGCGAACAGGTGAAAAAATCGATTTTCTGATTGCAAGGCCACCTTCCCTCCTTTTCAGATTGATCCGGATGAAGGAGGAAGAAAGTAGAGTATCGTGTTGTGCCACTTTGTGGTGATAATCCCCCTTTTCGCTCATTAAGGGAAAGATGCTGAATGCCGTCAACTTAACGACTTTGTTATTGTCCGTGGAAGCTATACTTCCTCGACCAGCCTCTCAGCCAGCGCTGCTTTCCATAACTGTCGGTGGAATTAGGTGGTCGTTTCAATCACAAAGGCGGAAGATGCAGGATAACATCCGCTCATTTCCCATCTTCTTCATTCTTTGCACAGTCCTACATGTAGCCCGAACTCCGAAACACAGTACAACGAACGGTCATCGTTTAAGTACATAGCTTAGGTGGCGTGAATTTCGAATTGCATTGTGTGAAGTAATTTTTCCTGTTTTCTGGTGCCAAAGCCAAGTTTACGACGAGACTGTAACCATTTTATTATTATTACTATTATTATTACTATTATTATTATTTATTTATTTATTTATGTCATAATAACCAGAAGATTTCGCTCGCCACCACTCTAACATCACAGCGCAACAGAGGTAGGCGGAAAATCCCCCCCCCCAAGCTCAATAAATCAAAACAGATATTATTTTTACTTTTTTTTTTTCAATTCTGTGGCTTTAGAAATGCATTTAAAATGAAACGTGAATTTGTGACGTATTACAGAGGTTACGTACATGTCAAGGCTGCAAGTAGCATTGGTAAGCACTTGTCGGTGTAGTTTAATTGGGTAAACATTCAGCTCTGGAGCAGATGGGTTTGGGAACAATACGAAAACAGGGTATAAAGCGGTTATGCGTGTCAGGTAAACATTCCCGACCGACACGCTGATCTGTGCTGTTACACCTGACAGTATGACTTCATAGCGTCACGTTGCTGATTTTGTAATACGCATGATACAGAAGGAACCTTGATTCACCCTTCCAAGCAACCTTTTCCCGGTCCTCAACGGTTCAGTGTTGACCCCTTTTTACGCTTTCCAACCGTAATTTGAAGAAGCGTATATGCTGTAGCTTTGTCCGTTCGTCTGTCTGTCCGCCCGTCCGTCCGCACGATAACTTGCGTAAAAATGGTTCGATTTCGATGAAATTTTAGTATGTGGTAGCGAACAACCTGGGAAGAAACGCTATTGAACATGAGCGAAATGGGGTCAAAGATCAGGACATCGGAGCGGGATCCATTTCATCGCCCTTAGGCGTCATAACTTACGTAAAAATGCTTCGATAGCGACAAAACTTCATCATTTTGTTTCGGAGATGTACTGAACCGGTTCTCTTTAATATGATCGAAATGGAGTCAAAGGCTAGGGCACAGGAGCGAGATTTATTCCGCATCCATTATCCTCATAACTTGACTAAAAATGCATCTATTGCGACAAAACTTTTAGTATGTCCGGAGGTATACTGAACCAATTCTGGTTAATATCATCAAAATGGGGTCAGAGGTCAGGGCACAGGAACGAGATTTATTCCACAGCCAATTATCATCATAACTTGACTAAAAATGCATCTATTGCGACAAAACTTTAGTATGTCCGGAGGTATACTAAACCAATTGTGTTTAATATCATCAAAATGGGTCAGAGGTCAGAGCACGGGAACGAGATTTATTCTACAGCCAATTATCATCATAACTTTACTAAAAATGCATCTATTGCGACAAAATCTATTTTTCGTATTGGTACCCAAACGCACCAATACAAAACAGATGATCCACTGACAAATCTGTTTTTCGTGTTAGTGCCCAAACGCACCAATACAAAACATGATCCACCGACAAATCTATTTTTCGTATTGGTACCCAAACGCACCAATACAAAACAGATGATCCACCGACAAATCTATTTTTCGTATTGGTACCCAAACGCACCAATACAAAACAGATGATCCAACGACAAATCTGTTTTTGTATTGGTGCCGAAACGCAAAAATGTATCTACTGGTCGTTAGCAGATCTGTCTGTAATCCGGGTGTATCCCTGAATTCCGGGTTTTTGTCACACTTAAAACCCGGAAATCCGGGTTGAAGAAAGTTTTAGAAGAATTGAGATTCCTCAGTTATTTTATTTTTAAAAATGCTACGAAATGTAAACTAAAAGTTCGTTTCGAGTTCCATTTTCTTTCTGGATTTACAGTGTTTGATTGAAAACACAGCATATCTGTGTTTATGGTGAATGTAGATTATTTGTGACACCTTGAGAGTTTGTTTAGTTACCAAACAAGTTCTCGATATAACTGTATGGTGAAAAGAAGGGTTTTTTTCATTATTTCGAAAGTTGCATTTATATAAAAATAATTTGGTTATATTATATTCAATTAATCCAATGAGCTGCATTTAGAAATTGAATGGAAACCACTGTAGGCTCTCAGTAGGACTGATTTCCATAGACTGCTCAAGTAATGTATAATATGAAGTGCGAAATTTGACTTCAAAAATGCGATGTCTGAAGGATTTCTAGCGCACTGAAAGCAAATTTGGTTCAAGGAAAGTTGCAAAATTCAGCTGCACAGGCACTAGGGCCTATTTGTTGTGTAGCTGTTTAACACTTGCGTAATAAATAAATACTCGTAGTATGCATTGTACAGGGTTACAAGGAAAGTCCTTCATCAGGCCAATATCTCACGAACTATGGCAGTTAGCGATTTACTTCTTGTGCAGTTGTATAGGAAACCCAATATGGCGCACACAAAAGCACCACGAGGGATCCTCCCCCCCCCCGTGTGTGTGTGTGTGTGTGTGTGTGTGTGTGTGTGTGTGTGAGTGAGTGAGTGCTATCGCGCGCCCCATTGCAGATAGGGCAAAAAAGCCAATTACAAACTTGTTCAGCGAGGCAAAAATAGTACATCGATATTTTTGTCCCATAGAAAAACATGGAAGGGGACCGGGAATGTGGCCCCAAGAAAATCACAACATCCGGAAGCAACGACTGAGTATTTAGACAAGAACTTATTATTTAGAACCTATCTAAACTGGTAGGTTTAAGTAAATGAAAATACAAAGGAAAATTTTTCCTGTAAACCTTATCAACAGTTCTTGTTCTGAAATGAAACGCAGTTCCTTGACATATTCAATATCAGACTTTGATGTACAATGCAGTAAAATATACACTGAGAGAATGAGAAATAGCTTAAATTGGCGAAACACTCATCCAATAGGAAAACTGTATGCACATCTAATTGACTTACGTACGTGGCAAAGCTTTCGACTTCCCGTCACTGGTTCACGAAGTGTTGGCATATCGACCACGAATATCATTTTTGTATTCTGACGACGGAGCAGAAAGCACATTTGAAATCCATGCAAATATGCTTCGGACACAGCGACTCAGGTAGCTTCCCGCTTTTTTTGCATTTGAAGAGTCTCCTTCCATCTTTTGTTATGGGACAAAAACATTTATATACTATTTTGGCCTCGCTGAACATGTTTGTAATTGACTTATTTGCCCTATATGCAAAGAGGGGCGCTATAGCCCCCCCCAAAGGGGGCAAGGGGATCCTTTGTGGTGTTATTGTGTGCGCCATACGGGGTTTTCTATACAACTGCAGAAGAAGTAAATCGCTGAGTGCCATAGTTCGTGAGATGTTGGCCTGATCACGGACTTTCCTTGTAACCCTGTATATATTGGCACTGAGTTCAGCGTTTCAGGGTTTCTTTTTCACCTCACAATCAACCATCCGTTAAGTTCTTCGAAAAATATGTGATGTACGTTCTAAACATCATCAGGAATGAATGAGAATTCCATTTTCAACGCTTCAAAAATGTGTGATGCTTCTCCCACACATCGTCTGGAATTAATAAGTATTCCGTCTTTTACAGCGAGTTCCTTTAAGCGTGGTTTGCCGGCTGACTTGGAAACCTACGATTCTGTCCTACCCCTTTCTCAAGGGGAGGATATATATGACGTACTACAGGGGTGACGCGCATGTCAAAACGGCAAATAGCAATGATAAGCATTTGTCGGTATAGATTAATTAGGAAAGCATTCGACTCCGGAGCAGAAGGATGCGCCTTTCGAGTCGCGCCACCGAAAAATTTGTGTTTTCACAAATTATCTTGTACTTGCGGCGCTTTGTATAGGCACATCACATTCTTCTCAGGATAGCCATGTCTACAGAAATTTGACTTTAAAATTTTTTTCGAAGGAGGGTGGGAGGTGATGGTGTCACGGAACAACCTACCATGAACATCGAAGGCTAGAAGTCGTCTGCCTGTCTGTGGGGAAGGGAAAGTCAACATTTGTGTTCATTCAATCTCTGTTTTATTCACACTTCAGTTCGCTAAAACGGACACTTTCTTGATAGCTGTTGTCTTCTGAAGTAATCCAGTGGAAACCACATATAACGAGCTCCCCATCCACAATACTAAGTTCCGCATAAACCGAAGTGTTTATGGATCTCTTGAACTTCATAATATTCTCTCTTGTTATTTTAACCGCATAATACGAACATTAATATTTAGAGAAACTGCATAATTAGTAAGGCAATTGTGTCCGTTCGCGTGTGAAATATTCTGTAATTCGATTGGCTAATTGTTACCGTGATGAGAGGCAGTTGAGTTCACATATGAAGTATTCTGTTATTCGATTCGTTACAGTGATCCTTATTTTTCCAATTGTTATTACGCCATTTTTTCTAAGTTTCTTTAGTTTTTCTTTATATATTACATGCATACTCATTTACGCTTTCCAACCGTAGGTTGAAGAACATTATATGCTCTAGCTTTGTCCGTCCTCACGATAACTCGCGTACAAATGGTTCGATTTCGATGAAATTTTAGTATGTGGTAGGGGACCACCTGGGGACGAACCCTATTGAAAATGGGTGAAATGGGATCAAAGGTCAGGACATAGGAGCGGAATCCATTCCATTGCCCTTATGCGTCATAACTTGCGTAAAAATGGTTCGATTTCGATGAAATTTTAGTATGTGGTAGGGGACCACCTGGGGACGAACCCTATTGAAAATGGGCGAAATGGGGTAAAGGGTCAGGATCCATTCCATTGCCTTTATGCTTCATAGCTTACCTAAAAATGCGTCGATTGCGACAAAACTTTATCATGCTGTTCCGAAGGTGTGCTGAACCAATTCTGTTGAATATCATCGAAATGGGGTCAAAGGCCAGGACACAGAAGCGAGATTTATTCCACAGCCATTATCCTCATAACTTGAGTGATAACTTTTAATGATTTCTGGTATGTTGGAGAGCGTATAATAATCAATGCATTGCAAGATTTTACTAATGTTTTAGCTCTTCTTTTGGTTAGTTTCCACTTTTCGAGTGAGTTGCGTTTCTCATTTGACTATGCGAAATTCGTAAGACTTACTTAACCGGTGCTTTCCATCACTGCATCTATTATTAAGTGATTTTCAGCTTTTGTTGTGTGCCTTCATAGCCCAGAAATTGTCTTGGTAAAAGATGATTTTGCCACTATTGGGTTACGTTTATGAAACAGTGTGAAAGCACATCGATGTAAACATTTTAGCAAACTGAAGTGTATAGTAAATGATTTCACAAGTTGTAGGTTGCATCCATTGTGATGACTATAAATAAGAATCATTTTATTTTTTTAATCGACCAAGGTTTCGCTGTGCTTTTGGTCCAACTTCTTCAAGACGAATGACACGTAAATATTCAAATCGCATATGATATCATCCACATCAAATAGAAGTCATCGCTCTTTCCACGTTTATAAGTGAGTCACGGAAAACTTCTCATTGGCCGCCACCGGGAATCGAACCCAGGGTCTTCCAGTTACGCGCCAGATATGCTTCCATTGCACAACAGCAGCCTCGAAAATTCTCCAGACTCACAAACGACAAACTGCCAAACTTCATGGCAGGTTGGTTCTTTGGAGCCCCGCACAATGCTGGGGATTCACCAAAGATGAACAGCAGCAACTGAACAAATAACTAGAAGGCGAATGAATGATAAATACACAGTTGACGTGAACCAGGAGCATCAAATAGAAGTCATCGCTCTTTCCGCGTTTATAAGTGAGTCACGGAAAAATTATCATCGGCCGCCACCGGGAATCGAACCCAGGGTCTTCCAGTTACGTGCCGGACATGTTTCCACTGACCACAGCGGCCTCGAAAATTCTCCAGACTCACAAACGACAAACTGCCAAACCACATGGCAGGGTTGCTTCTTTGGAGCCCCGCACAATGCTGGGGATTCACCAAAGATGAAGAGCAGCAACTGAACAAATAACTAGAAGGTGCAGGGGAAGCATATCCGGCGCGTAACTGGAAGACCCTGGGTTCGATTCCCGGTGGCGGCCGATGATAATTTTTCCGTGACTCACTTATAAACGCGGAAAGAGCGATGACTTCTGTTTGATGTTCCTGGTCCACGTCAACTGTGTATTTATCTTTTAGACATCATCAACTGTGTTGACGGTCACGAGATTTTTTCAGTTGCTTCCACGCGCTAGACAGAAATGAAACTCGTGACTGTGAAGACAGTTGATGATGCCATATGCGATTTGAATATTTACGTGCCATTCGACCTGAAGAAGCTGGGCCAAAGCACAGCGGAGCCTTGATCGATAAGAAAAATAACTGTGCATAAACGTTGTTTCGTCTTAATCATTACGGTAAATGTTTTAACAGTTGCCAAATTTCAAACTATCAACCAGTCAATCGTATGCATCTCAGAAAAAATACTCAGAGTAACTTTTACTAACTTGTATGTGCTCGTCGTAAATTTAAAGAATCTGACACTGTCCCTGCAAATTCCTGTTTCTTAGAAATTCATTTAAGATAACTCCTCTTTGGGATCTTCATCCATCCTTTTTACAGTGAAGAGTTGCTTCGCGTAATAGAAATCGTTACAGTTCCATCTTTCCCACGTATCCTTCTCTGATTTAACCGTACTGTTGTTAGTTGCATAACGGAGCAAATAGTACTGTAAAAAAAATCACGATGAATTAATATATCGCCATGTTTGTTGCTTGTTAGTCATTTGTCCAATACGTACTCTTTTAGTCATTCTAACGCAAGTGTCTTCTGTTTTTCAGGTTTGAATGCCGAGTTGCATTATGTCAGAGACGGTACTGTCAACGACTATGCCCTGGGATTTGTAGTTATGGTGCCTGATTACATCTCAGAGCTTCATTTCACATGGCAGAGCCTTCGGTCCCCAGTAAGTATTTTGTATTTCTCTGGTGTGGTTTTTTTATTTTACTTTTCTCTGTTATTTTATAAGATTTATCATTAACGTTGTGCAAACATGTAATGCTTCTATTTCTCATTGAAAAACTGGTAAAGCTATCGAAATGTTAGACGAGGGCACACAAACGGAAGTGTATATTTGCATCAAGTGCATGTTTTTAATTTCGCGCACGGAAACAATGTGGAAACAGCCAGTTCCATGCACGAGTGCAAATCACTGTGTACGCTTAATGTACAAAAATAAAGTATACATATTTCGTCATAGTGTTATTTTTACTGTTTTTTTTTTTTTTTTTTTTTGCCTGCCTTTTTCTACAGATAACATATGGTCCCTCAAACCATTACTAAAAAAATATGTTTTTGTTCGCCTATACTCAAATCTCTTATCACGAGATTTACTTCGGCACATCACCAAATGGAACTGACACCGTTGTTTTGCGGGTCTCCTCTCCGGAATTCCTAATTACGCGCTGGCAAGGCACCCCTCACTTTTTTACGCTTTCCAACCGGAGGTTGAAGAAGCGTATATGCTCCGGCTTTGTCCGTCTGTCTGTCCGCTCGATAACTCACGTAAAAATGGTTCGATTTCAATGAAATTTTAGTATGTGGTAGGGGACCACCTGGAGATGAACCATATTGAAAATGGGAGAAATGGGGTCAAAGGTCAGGACATAGGAGCGATATCCATCCCATTGCCCTTATGTGTCAAAACGTGCGTAAAAATGGTTCGATTCCGATGAAATTTTAGTATGTAGTAGGGGACCACCTGGGGACGAACCCTGTTAAAAATGGGCCAACTTTGGTCAAAAGTCAAGACATAAGAGCGAGATTTATTCTACAGCCATTATCCTAATAACTTGAATAATAACTTGAGAAGCGTATATAACAATTTCTGGTATGTTGGAAAGCGTATCATAATCAATGCACTGCATGGTTTTACTGACTTGTTTTAACTGTCGGTCACCAAAGCGATTCGTAACCGCCAGGGCAGGGCTGTAGTTAGAGATAAATTCTAGAGGACGCTAGAAATTTTTTAGTTACTTCGGTTAATTAATTTTAACTCAATATCGCAGTACTTATTGAGAAATTTATAAGCACAGCAATGCTGTTTTAAGAGTAAGTATATATAAATACTCTTTTAAGAGTAAGTATATGTAAATGGGATGTAAGGTCAGGTGATGCGTAACATCACAGCCTCTCCTTGACAAATGTCAACCCCGCCTTCTCGTGGTACATCCTGTTCCCACTAAAGGGGCTCTGACGACCGCCAATAGCGGTATAACTATACCATCGGGATTAGAGGAAATGCTATCCCACACTCACCAACCCGCTTGGCCAGTGTGGTGAGTTATGGCCAAACCCCTCCAAAATGACTCCACAACTTAAATCTTGGCCCTCAGTCTCCGGCAGCTGGAATGTACCTGGCCAAGGCAGCGGCCAGTGCGACATGAAGGCAGAGGGTGCTAAGAATCCCCGGAGGACCGGACTAGGCTGCCATCTGATGCTGACCTTGGCTACGTACAACGGACGCTCCCTATCTTCTGATTCAAGGCTTCTTGAATTGGAAGAGGAACTACAAAGGATCAAGTGGGACATCGTCGGGCTAAGTGAGGTAAGGAGAAAAGGAGAAGATCTCATTGAACTGAAAAGTGGACATCTCTTCTACTATCGTGGGACAGATACTGGCAGAACTAGTGGTGTTGGATTTATAATAAACAAGAAACTGAAGGATAAAGTGGTAGAAGTTGAAAGTTCCTCTGACAGAGCTGCACGACTCGTTATCCAACTCTCGAGAAGATACCAGGCTCAGATTATTCAAACTTATGCACCCACCACAAGTCATGCTGAAGAAGAAATTGAAGAATTTTATGAGGAAATTCGTGATCTAAATAATAAAGGTAAGCAGCACTTGAAGATAATTATGGGAGATTTCAATGCAAAAATAGGGCAACGGCAACAGAATGAAACTTCAGTAGGTAAATTCGGTCATGGCAACAGAAACCAGCGTGGAAATACTCTCGTAGAGTTTGCAGAGGCAGAAGGGTTTTTCATCTCGAACTCCTTTTTCAAGAAAAAGCCACACAGGAAATGGACATGGAGACATCCAAATGGGACGACAAGTGAAATTGATTTTATTATGTGTAACAAAAAATTCGTCATCGAAGACTGCAGTGTGCTAAACAAGTTCAACACAGGCAGTGACCATAGAGTGGTGAGATGTAAGATGCACCTCAACACTAAACTCGAACGTAGCAAGCTCAGAAGACAAACAAAATGTATTGACATAACCAACCTTAAAAAACACCATAATACCTTCAAATTGGAACTGAAGAACAGATTCTCTGCTTTAGAAGGCCTAACATCGGAAGAAGTGGATATTTCTGAAGTTAACAGAAAAGTAACCAAAGCTCTTATGGAAACAGCAACAAAATTAGCTGGGTCTAAGAACAAATTGCATGTGAACAAATTATCAGGAAAAACCAAAATGTTGATGCAAAAAAGAAGAGTGATGAGGACAACTAAAGAAGATGTGACTTCCAAAGTGGAATATATAGAGCTATGCAAGACAGTACGAAAAAGTATCACTGAAGACGTAAGGAAATTCAACTGTGAACTAGTAAGGAAAGCAATTGAAAACAACCAAAGCCTAAAGATAGCAAAGGGACATCTCAGTAAGGGAAAAAAACAGATTATGGCACTGAGAAAAGAAGATGGTTCTGTAACAAGAAATAGAGGCGAAATTTTGACAAGAGAAAGATTTCTACTCCAAATTATATGAAAGGGATGATACATGTACTCCAGACATCATGAAAGGTACCAGTACCAGAGTTCTTCCAGTCCTTCCAGCAGAAGTTGCACATGCAATCAAGAACATGAAGCGGGGAAAAGCTCCAGGAGAAGATGGAATTACTCTAGACATCATACAAGAAGCAAGTGGAGAAATCGAAACAGTACTCGCCCAAATTTTCACTCGATGCCTTAATGAAGGGAAAATTCCTGAGGATTGGAACAACGCTACAATGATCTTGCTACATAAAAAAGGTGACATTGAGGATCTCAGGAACTACAGACCTATCAGCCTCCTATCAGTGGTTTATAAAATCTTCACTAAAGTTCTTTCACACCGCTTGAAGGTGACACTGGACATGGCTCAACCGAGAGAACAAGCTGGATTCAGGAGTGGCTACAGCACAATAGATCATATCCACGTACTGAGAGAACTAATTGAAAGAGCGAGGGAATATGAGCTTCCATTGTGCATGGCTTTTATCGATTATGAAAAAGCCTTTGATTCGGTGAAACCATCAGCAGTTGCAATGGCTCTGAAATCCTGCGGTATTGAAGATGCATACATTAATATTATTAATAACATCTATGAAAATGCAAGTGCAAAGATTCGGCTGTTTGAAAATACAACACACATAAAAATTGGAAAAGGAGTGAGACAAGGTGACACCATATCTCCGAAGCTCTTTAATGCCCAATTGGAAAATGTCTTTCAATCACTGAACTGGGAAAACAAAGGGATAAAGATTAATGGAGATTATCAAACCCACCTTCGTTTTGCTGATGACATAGTCATTTTTGCAACTACCCCATCAGAGCTACAGAGTATGATCCAGGAACTTGCTGACAAGAGTAAAGAAGTGGGATTAAAAATGAACTTTCAGAAGACAAAAGTGATGTACAATGCTTTTACAAGAAATGAAGATTTATCGATTGATGGAGAAAAGCTGGAGATAACAGACACGTACGTTTATCTTGGACAGCAGATATCAAGTGAGGGTCACATTGGTGAAGAAATTAATCGGCGTACAAAACTTGCCTGGAGAGCTTTTGGAAGAAACAGCATAATTTTCAAGAGCAATATGCCATTATGTCTTAAAAGAAAAGTGTTTGATCAATGCATCCTTCCAGTGCTTACGTATGGTGCAGAGACGTGGACCTTAGCTAAAAGAGACATACAAAGGCTGCAGACAACTCAAAGAAGCATGGAGAGGTGCATGCTTGGTGTAACCAGGAGAGATAAGAAGAGGAACACGTGGATCCGAAAAATGACAAGAGTGGAAGACATCATGATCAGAGTTAAATCCCTGAAATGGCAATGGGCTGGACATACTGCCAGAAGAACAGACCATCGATGGACAGCCGAAATTTTAGATTGGATTCCAAGGGACAGGAAAAGACCCAGAAGAAGACCACATGGAAGATGGGTGGATGAAATTCGAAAGTATGCGGGAGTGACATGGAGGAGACTGGCACCAGACAGACCGTTGTGGAGGAAACTTGGGGAGACCTTCGTCCAGCAGTGGATTGATAATGGTTGACAATGATGATGATGATGATATGTAAATACTGTTTTAAGAGTATAAGAGAGCGAAACAAAATTTGATACTTTCAAGTTTTGTTTAAAAAAACGTTGATAATCGATTCGATTGAAATTGGACAAAAAGTATTCTTTATATAATGCGATACCGTTGTTTCCTTTTAGTGATTTTAAAACGAAATTCGGACGAAATGTTTTTGAAAACTCCAAACGACAATTCTTCACGGAAGACCGAAGATAACATGCTAATTAATTTTCATACGATGAACAGTTAATGAACTATTAATTTAAAATTATATTAATGGAACTCAAGAGAATTTAATTTATTCCACAGAGAAACGTGTTTTTTTACTCTTTCCAACCGTAGGTTGTAGAAGCGTATATACTCCAGATTTGTCCGTCCGCACGATAACTCGCGTAAAAGTGGTTCGTTTTCGATGAAATTTTAGTATGTGGTAGGGGACTACTGGGGACGAACCCTATTGAAAATGGGCGAAATGGTGTCAAAGGTCAGGAGATAGGAGCGGGATCCATTCCATCGCCCTTATGCGTCATAACTTACGTAAAAATGCTTCGATTGAGACAAAACTTTATCATGTTGTTGCGGAAGTATAGGTAACCGGTTCCATTATATCGTCGAAATGGAGTCAAAGGTCAGGGCATAGGGGGCGAGATTTATTCTACAGCCATTATCCTCATAACTTGAGTAATGATTTCTCGTATGTTGGAAAGCGTATGTATCATACATTATCAATGCATTGCATGATTTTACTAACTTGTTAAATTGATACAGGTGTCTGCAAATAACACACATGTCTAATAATTGTATTTGTTGCATTACGTTTCTGTTTTGTCTAAACTTTTGAGACATGTTGATTGATGTTTCTCCTTTCACGCTATAACTATGAATAGTGATGTACCTACTGCATGTATTAGTTTTCCACTGCACAGTGTCTCACATTTTGAAGTGTTTCACTTACTTTTCAATGTTTTTGTTCCTTTCGTATTTTTTACGTTTCAGCGTCGATATAGAGTGCGTGTGTGCGCGCGCGCCTGAACATTTGCGACGAACTTCACTGAATGCAAAGCATTTAAAAAATGAGTAATCGTGAAAAAAGTACGGAAAAATGAACAGACATACGGTATACGACTGCAACAGTTTGTCATGGAAGTCTTAGCGACAAATCGATCTGCGAATCTTCTACGAGAACAATTCAGTGTTTTAAAACTTCCAGTTTCCATATTGTAGATTGACGGACATGATCATGAATCAGCTGTTTTACGGGCTTTTCTTTTCAGTGGATATTGAAATTGTTTCATTATCCCCCCCCAAATGGCATGTGCTAATTATATTTACGTTTGTTAAATCTTTCGTAGGCGAGGCTCAAAACTTTGCTCCCCTGGCGTCCCCCAGGCTACGGCCCTGCGCTAGGGCTACAAACGCCGACATTTCAGCATTCCTGTTGAACTTCCAGTTTACAGCAGCTCCTAGATCATCGATAGATCAGATCAGATCATATGCAGAGGGTTTTAGGAAGGGAGTGTCTGACCCTAGGTCTTAAACAACCCTTAGAAATATATAGGAAGCTAGGAGATTTGGGCTAGAGTGCCCGATAGGAAAGTGACACGGAAGCGAAGTAGAAAGTGGGAGGAAGACGCCCTTATTTATTACCGGGGGGGCCAGTACCCGGGGTCCGACGGCTTAACGTGCCCATCCGACGCACGGCGGATATTTAGTGGATCGAGCATTCGTACCTGCCTGGGATCAAACCTAAAGTCCTTTCCGTGGCAGTCACGAACGTTGCCCACTCGGCCACCCGCGGCCCTAGATTATCAATAAATATTTACGAGTATGTATGTAGAGAGAGAGAGAGAGAGAGAGAGAGAGAGGTTGTGGGTGTGTAGGTGTAGGTGTGGGTGGGTGGGTTTATTTTGCGCTGCCTCCTAGGCACGCTTTCCGCTAAACGTTGAAATTCACGGACAAGTGTCCCTCATTTCTTTCGTGAAATAACGAAACATGTTTCTGATACTACCTTTCCGTGAAATGACGGAAAAAAACCTGAATTTTACGTACTTTTCGTGCCACGGGAAAATTCTGAATTTTCAGAAACCTTTTCGCAGTTTCTTTCTTATATTAACGGTAAATTACCGTTTTAGAGATCTGTTAACGGAAAATTCTGAATTTTCAGAAACCTTTCGGCAATTCCTTTCGTATATTAACAGAAAATCGCCGTTCTCACTTTTTCCGTATCCGTATGACGAGAAATTTCCTCTAATAGTAGCGATTCGTGGAAATACTCGAGGTTTAATAACTTTCAAATTTCAATCGTCTGTCGAATTTTGAAGTTCCGTAGCGAGATCGGATATTGTGGATAGCATATCACATAGATTTTTTTTTTTTTTTTTTTTTTTTTTTGGGCCCAGGATATTTCTCCTTTCCCCTATTTGGTGCACCAGCTACTTATTATATATTGTGTTACTGTACGAAACCGGGTACTTATTGTACAGATGATTATACGATGTCTGTGTATTAGTCTTTGGACAACTTAAAACAAAAGCTATTATAGCTATCGAAAGTAAATTATATATATATATATATATATTGTGTGTGTGAAATAATACTATAAAAAGTACATTTCGCGTTTTTTAAAGATAAATTAGTCATTGTCAGTTTAAAAAAATCATGTTGCAAAGCAATTTGATGCTTCGAAAAGCCACGATAAAAAATGCTTAATATTTGAAAAATCCTCCTATAGGAAAAAAAATAAATTACAAACCTATTCAGAAAAATAATAAGCTTCAACAGAAAATAAAATGACTAAATCACTCACATTAATGACAAAACACAAAATTTCTTTGTCGTGGGATTTGTTTTAGGACGTATGTGAGTCAGGTCGCCGAGCGTTTGCGGATCAGTTGGTAAAGGCACAAGTTGCCTCTCCGGCGAGCTATAACGTCGGGTATTCGATCCTGACCTCTGCGGGTAAGTGCTGTTCAGGTTTGCTGATTTTGCGGAATTTCAATTTAAGTACGGAAAAACCAGAAATGGATTTTTCTGAAATAAACGGAATTTCTGTCTACGGAAATATCCGTGAAAATACGGAAGTTAAAATGAACGGGCACTTTTACAAACGGAAATTTTTGAAAAACACGGTTACCTAACGGCAACTTTGCTGCACGTTATTTTCAGAAATTTTCCGTGAATTCACATCACTTATTTTTTACAGTGTAAGAATGCGTTTCCATTCCGGCTGAATGCGGATTTCAAATCAGGGCTTTGGGAAAGCCAGCCCAAACATGAAACCTGAATTTCCGTAAACCAGATGTGTGAAAGAGCGTCGTCTTGCTGATACCAGCAGGACTCATCTCCATACTACTGCCACAGATTGGAATCTCCGGATCGTACAGGATATTTAGGTAAGCTTCTTCATTAGGAGATTTTTTGTGGCACCACCAATGACCCGGGTCAGTTTAACGAGAAACAACGCCGCACAAGAACACCGAGTTACTTGTTGGAACTGTGCAGAGTTACTTGTTGGAACTGTGCACTCTGTTCCATACATAGCCATCTGACTGGTACATCGTGCACATTGATATTCATTAGCCCTTTTCCCATTGTTCTAGACCCCAAGACCGCGTTCGATGGGTGATGCACCATTCCAAACGAACAGCAGCACTCTGCGGAATGATATGGGATTTGTGAGCGGCTTCACGATGGTAAAAACCCATTGTGAGTACACTTAAAGCGCTTGTCTAAACGCAGTCTTTTTCCTTACCGCGTCAAGGAGTTTTCACCACTCTCCATGGTCAACGAAGGTCGTCTTCTGTCAACTTTTTGGATCTGCGTCTCGATGGTTAGGGGACACTTTCGCTCTTCCAGCGACGTACTACATTCAACACAGTTGAAGAGGAATGCTTAGCCAATTTTCTGGTCTCTTATCGAAAGTCCGCTGATACAGCACCTTACAATCATACCTCTCTCAAACTCTGTGGTTTTACGTCGTGACATCGTGCAGTAAAGTAAACGTTCCGGGAGAGCAGTAGTTTCCTTTTATACTATCCCACAGTAAGTAATTTGCATATGATAATGTGTAGATGGCTTGCTTACTATGATTCTTGAAGGCTGTCCGGTGACTTTTCTCTATACACACTGAGTGAGTACTGAATTGTGACCACCTACCTAATATGTACTTCGTAATCTTTCTTTCGCCATCAGTACAGCAACATTCCGACGTGGCATCGATTCAATAAGATGCCAGAAGCAGTTGGGAGGTATGGCCAGCCAAGCTGTATGTAATGTGGCTTTCAATGCAGGTATGGAGGTGATTGGTGTATCCGGGCGCCTGATATGTCGTTCCGTACTGACCCACAAGTGTTCTATGGGATGGAAATCGGAGGAATTTGGAGGCCAATCGATATGCTGAAAATTTAAACTGTGTTCCTCAAATCATTCCTAGACAATTTATACCTGCGGCTCGGCGTTGTCGTCTTGGAAGACACCGTTGCCATTCGGAAAAAAGTGCAACATTGTTGGGTGTACAGAGTCAGCAAGCAGCTCACGGTAGTGAGAAGCAAATATACGTTACTCCACATGCAGCAGGGGTCCAAATTCTTGTGTCGCCCCGGTGGCTCAGTGGTCTAAGCGATGACCTGTGATCATTCGTCCCAAAGGGGTCCAGGTTCGAATCCGGGTGAGGCATGGATGTTGTGTTTGTGTTACGGCACTGGCTCTCTCCCTTCCCTGGAACCAGTGACCCTAAATTAGGGACGGGCGACTGTTTATAGCCCATTGAGTTGCTCACGGTGGTGTTAAACCTCCAACCAAAAACAAAAAATGCCCCACACCATACAACCGCCTTGCACTTTAGAGAGACTATGTTGGATTGATTGATTGCCCTATGTTCTTTGCGCCAAATACGTGCATGAGCATGACCATCCACAGAGTGAAGTAAAAAACGCGACTCGTCTGACCAACACACTTCTTTTCAGTCATCCGACGTCCAGCTTGTATGATCTCTGCAGTAGGCGAGTCTTTTATGCCGATGAACTGTGTGTTGTTAGGGGAAGATGTCGTCGGGGTTGTCTGCTGTTATAGCCAATACGTGCGAGCGTCGGCGTATGGTTATGACAGATACTTTTCCGGGTTTACTTCTATTGTATTGGGTAGGCAGCTGTGGTACAGTGCTGCCTGCGTCTGTTGGCCAGTGCGAGTCGTTGGACCCGGCGCTCACATCAACCTTTCGCTGTCCTGTGCAGTTTCGCCTCCGGGTCGTTGTATGACCATTTTCACGCCAGTCCTGATACACTTTAATTACGGTGACTCGCGAACAACCCACCAGTTCAGCCATTTTGAAAAATCGAGGCACCCGCTCCCTGAGCTCCCACAATCTGTCCTTTCTCAAAATCAGATAAATCTTTCTGTTTACCCATCACGCTCCGAATTTTACTACCTACTGCTCCACTCGCACCTTATGTATGTAGTACATAACGCACCTTATGTATTTACTACTTAATGCTCCGCTTGCACCATATGTATATCGGGCGACTAATCACGCCCTCTCAGAAATCACGTGATCAACGGCCCGTATCCACCTTTGATAGGGGTGGTCATAATTCGATGATCACTCGGTGTTATAGTGTGTGTGTGTGTGTGTGTGTGTGTGTGTGTGTGTGTGTCACAAATTATGCAAAATATTAAAATTTGAAAGTTACTAACGCATCTGTCCGTGACAATTAGCTTGTAGTGTCGAGTAACTCCTTTCAAGTATTCATGGCTGAAAGGAGACGTTCTTGTAAACTCTTAGTCTAAGCAACAAGAGAAATCAAAAATTTCCCCTTGTTTGTGTCAGGTTATTTTTTTTTTTTTTTTTTTTTTGCCAAAGAATACTTCCTTGTCGGTTATTGGTATGAATTTTCTTTCCAACTGGATTGGTCTTTTTGCCGTGCATAAGTAATCCTAACAATAGCAATGCCCCTTTTGAACTCGGCGATGCTTCTCCGCTGAACTACTTTCGATATTATATAAATTTCACATTCTTCTAAACTTAAGAATATCGTTCTTACATCTGAGGTGGGGCATTTAAATCAGGTAAGCGTTTTGATGCTATGGGGAGAAGAGCAGTTTTCAGGCTTAAAGCCTGTCGACCATTGACTTTCAATTCATTTTCCTTAGATGTGCAGTTCATATTTTTTCAGAACTGTTGTGGAATACCAGCACAAAAGTGTCAGCCCTTGCCCCACCTAATACACCTTTTTCTGTCTCACTACGAGAACGGTGTTCGGCCAAAGCTCCCTACACACATGAACACTTTTGCTTTCCCCATTCGATTAAGTGCCGCACTAAACATTATGTGAATTCATTTATTTCCGCTCCAAGTCTCTGGAATTCCGTACCTGGTATAATCATCCTGGAAGTTCACTAAATTCAACTGTTTTAATCAAGGTTGAAGAAACAACTTTCAGCTGTTCGACATCTTAAAATTCAAAGTCAAATGTTGTTCATGGTGTTATGCAATGGAGATTTTGCCTCTCTCTCATGATCGTGTCGTAAAGAGAGAGAGAGAGAGAGAGAAGTGGTTTATTGAAGGGAGTGAACTAGACTCGAATAAGGAAGGAAAATACCATCTGTTAGTCGGGACTTGGACCCATGCATTAAAACGACATTAGAGCAGAGCATTCTCCGCCTACCTGCAAAGCGCTGGGCAAGTCACAGTTTCGAGCAGAGCACGTGCACTTGGCCTTCACATCGTCCGCCCATTCCACGCGTGCAAACAACCTAGTTCTTTCTTTTGTTCACCGGGGTCCAACGGGATAGGATTTCACCATTATTTGAAAAAGTTTGCTTTCTCTTTTAACGTAGTTGTTGATGAATCGTTTTAAGCCATTGGATCTGTCTGTCAACTATTTGTCTTTGTAACTCAGTATATTAGTGGCAGTTTCATAAGGAAGGGAGAGCACATAGCCTCTGGAAGAGACTTGAGAAGTTTTCTATTCTTGTCTCTCTCTCTCTCTCTCTCTCTTTTTCTTCTTTCCGTTCTGAAGGGATCAGCGGAAATTTGCTTTTTTATGCTTTCCACGCTTTCCAACCGCAGGTTGAAGAAGCGTATATGCTCCAGCTTTGTCCGTCTGTCTGTCTGTCTGTCTGTCCGTCTGCACGATAACTCGCGTAAAAATGGTTCGATGAACTTTTAGTATGTGGTAGGGGACGACCCAGGAAGGAATCCTACTGAATATGGCGAAATGGGGTCAAAGGTCAAAACATAGGAGCGGATCCATTCCATCGCCCTTATGCGCCATAACTTGCGTAAAAATGCTTCAATTGCGACAAAATTTCATCATGTTGTTCCGGAGATGTACTGAACCGATTCTATTTAATATCATCGAAATGGGGTCAAAGGTCAGGGCACAAGAGCGAGATTTATTCCACAGCCATTATCCTCATAACTTGACCAAAAATGCTTCTATTGCGACAAAATTTTAGTATGTTGTTTTGGAGGTATACTGAACCAATTCTGTTTAATATCATTGAAATGGGTTCAAAGATCAAGGCACAAGAGGGAGATTTATTCCACAGCCATTATCCTCATAACTTGAGTAATGATTTCTGGCGTGTTGGAAAGCATATCATAATCAATGCATTGCATGATTTTACTAGCTTGTTTGGTCTGTCGCCGGTTTCCCTCAGTACCCTCTAGGCTAAATGAAAAGCATTACGATTTCTAAATAATCCATTGAAAAATTTTGTGTCATGACAGGGCTGCTGGTTAGCAGGTAGTGGATCTAGTTAAAACTTTTTTGAATAGGTGGTTTCTGAGGTGGATATATAGTCAAAATTTGAAGACGACAATCCGATTTTTGGTGTAAATGTGACAAGGATGGTAAGTCAGGTTATATCCGAAAACTAGGAAAATTTCATTGTCCTGGAGCGGGACTCGAACCCGCTCCAGGACGATGCCACTACCAATGTGCATGGGAATAGATGACTATGGAACAGGGGAATCATCAGTGCAATGGGAAAATTGTTTTGTATTGTAATCATTGTGCTAACTTGCAGATTGCTTCATCTAAGTTTTGTACAGAGCAGTTTTCACACGGTTACTTCATTGAAGATGTAACACCCACACACGCTGAAGAACGCTCTGTAACAGCGAAACCCATAGGACTCCATAAGAGCTCTAAATGCACCCATAAGGATGTTGGCGTGGTTATTGCTAAGTATTGAAGTGGACGCCAACTTATCAGAAGAATCGCTGTTTGCAGGTTTCTGTCATTGGAGCAGGGGAGCAAATAAATAAGTTAAACAGATTGAATGTAATGACAGATGATTACGCTCCCACCCTTGGATTTATTTTTCTGAAGGGGGGGGGGGAGCGGCAGGGAAAATATCAGTTTTAGTCAAGATAAATAGTACATACTTCTAGCGGGAAATGGATATTATGGACGGTTTTCTCTACGTATTCCCCGCCAAATCTGTTCTTATCCCTACGTACCCATGCCAAATCGTTCTTCGTTCTCCCCTGAAATCTCCAACCAAACTCCCTGTTTATGACCGCTCTATCATTTCCTTTCACCCTCTGCCATTCAAGGAAGATGCTCCTGACGTAAGAAACTGAGTGTTCTTAATTGATAAGCTCGAGTCATCACTTAAGGGGGTTTCTTTTAGAAAGTGTGTCTGTCTTCCAACGGCGGGGAAATGAAGGTGGGGGGGGTGTCCATTTGTTCGTGGGTGGGCCCGGTCAACTAAAGAATGACTATCTCTAGGGGTCTCTTGAGCGTCTTTTTAAGTGAAGTCGAATTTCTAGCTGCTGTTCGCGCACAGAATAACCGAAGTCACTGTTTAATTATATTTTAAATATTTCCATATAACAGGGCTGGATACGAAACCCATAGGACTCCGATAAGAGTTCTAAATGCATTTTTAATGAAATCTTGGAATTTATTTTCTGTTAATGTGTACGAACTCTGTGTGACGTGCCTGCCCCGCAGGACTCACATGAGATAAAGGCAGAAGATAGCAGTGAAAGCACATGCCAGTCTAGTATAGTGGATAGCACTCGGAGTTCTGTAGCCGAGAGATGTGGGTTCGAATAATCCCGCCCGTGGCATAAAAATAATGGAGAAATTTACTTCGTCATACCTGCTTGACGTATTTTAGTTTGAGCCTGTCAGATGGATGACAATGAGCAAATCTGTGCAGCAGATTTTCCTTGTTATTCGAATCGATCAAGCAATTTCTTACACAAAATCTTTCCGCCAGCCGGAAGACGTTAAATGGCTAAAAAATATCTCATTTTCCCTTGACGTTGCTGCTTAGCTATGCAGTTATTTTGGAGCGCATGTGTCAGAAATAAAATATGCTGACACCAAAAAATTTCCTCAGGGACTGATTTCCATTTTCTGTAGAACATACTTGTGAGTTCCTGCCATTTTTGTAAGGCAAATTATAGTTTCATATCATAATGCGATTAAAAGCTGTAACGTACCAGGAGATGTGACGTACCTGCCAGCAGGACGCACACGACATAATGGCAGATAGGAATCAGAATAAAACGTCCGCGTAGCTCAATTGGTAGAGTGACTTATTCCGGAATGAGGGGATCCGGGTTCGAATCCTGGCGTGGACAGAAATGACGGAGAAATTTACTTCGTTATAAAGCATTATCTTAAAGATTAGACCCCCCTCCCCCCCAAAAAAGGTACATGGTATGAATCAGGGATCACCAGAAGCGCATAGTATCTATATGGCAAATGAAAAACTAAAGTTAAAAATTTACCGCCACCCCTGTGACGGAGCAGTCTGAAGCGCTGGTATTCGTCCTAGATGAGTGTAGGTTCTAGTCCAGAGTGAGGTATGGGTGGTGTATTTGTTTGATTGCGCTAACGCTTTCCTTTCCCTGGAACCAATGGCCCCAAATTGGGGATGAGGCGACCTCCTATAACCCTTAAGAGTTTATCATGGTGGCTGTTACACTCCGATTAACATTTAATTGCAAGGAAGTTTTGTTCGTGTGAAAAGTTTGTTCCCATACTATGAAATTACTTGCCGTGCCGCATTTCCAACTTCAGCAGAAACATCATTCCAAACTTTTCGGTGCCCGCATAGACTGTTGATCGGAGGCGAACGCATGACTCATGACTGTTGCTCTGACCCCCATCACTACGCCCCTGGTCTCCATACTCAGCATACAAAAAAAATAAAAATAAAATAATAATGATAAAATCATCAACCCCCTTTCCCCTTTCTTTCTTTTTTTTTATTTTTTTTTTTTTATTTTGAACGACTGACACTTTACTAAACTTATGCTAAGAGTTTTAACAACTTACCTGACCAGCTGTAATGAGCTTACCGCCACGATAGATATTAGATATTCACAAAACATCAAAAATCACGGATAATATGTCAAATGGCCTTGTGGTAACAGTTGTGTATGGATAATTTATAGCAATTATTCGTTTCTCTCTCTCTCTTTTTTTTTTTTTTTTTTTTTCAATAATTGTTTTTAAATTGTTAAGATTGTGTTATTACAATATTATCCATTTCGTCAATCACATCATGTGTTTCCTTGCAGCTGAATGTTATTTAATTACTTTTTAGCGTTGATGACACCTGTAATAATAATAAAGTACTACCCGAACACTTAATACCGATATCTTTCCAGAGTCACGTTGTTGCCATCCCTGGTTTATCCCTTAGATCAGGAGTCGGTAACCTTTTGGCACATGCATTTGACTTTTAATTTATTGTTAGGGGCCGCAAGTGCAGATTATAATGCACATTTATTATATATATATTTATTATATATTAGTACACAATGCATATTTATTATATATTTATATAAAGTGGAGCCCACTTCCAATTTGTACCTGTTTTATAGCATGGACAGATCATTTAAAAAAAAAAAGGTGATTGGTAAGGCGTCCGCGAGCCGCATAAAAAGATAGGGTAGGCCACCTGCGGCCCACAGGCTGCGGGTTCCCAACCCTTGCCTTAAATTATCGATAATTTCGTCACAATTGAGTTGCATACTCGCATTAAAAATGGAAGAACTGATCACTAGGACTGCGCCTTGTTTACATTTTATTCAAGATTCTGCAGCCGAGTTAAATCTTACAGAAAGTTGGTCGCAATCAAAATATTTGGTAAATCGTGTGGCCAACGTGACTAGGTGAAAGTTTACAATGATGCTTCATCGTGGCAACGTGAATTCCAGTCAACGAACACTGAAGAGTCTGAAGCTAAATTAAAAAAAAAAAAAAAGAAAAAAAAGATGCTGCTACATTTCAAGGAACTGATAATAGAATATAAAAATACAAATGCGATAATAGCTAATACATTCCGGCCCACAATCATAAAAAGATAACAGTTTGATATCAGTCAACTAGCGATGGAAGAAGAAGAGAAACCCATAGACTTTTGCAATTCCAATCAAGAAATGATAAGGAAAAGATGCTCAAGAACTAATTCCAATTTTACATTTCAATCAACGAATGATGCAAAGGAAATTCAAATTCAAGAACTTCTGTGCAACTGCGTCAACGAAGGATGCTTTTAAATTTGGCTTTGAAAAAGATGGAAAGAAGGAAAACAAAACTGAAAATCTGCTTTTAGATTTTATGTAACAAGTGGTAGAGAAAGTGAAAGTGAATTAACTCCATTCAACGAATAAAGAGAAGAAGAAAACTAAAGAACTGTTGTGTTAGATCTGAATGAGCGAGCAGTTAAGCTGAAATAGACAAATACAGGAATTTGTAACAGTATTGCTCATGCATCAAGTGGAAGAACTCAAAAAGTGCTCTGAGCGTGCGTAATTTAGGTATGTCTTTTCTATAATGCATTTTCTTCATGAAACCGTACCAAACTTTGACTCCGTATTTGGCCTACATTGTTAAAAGTAAGTGGCGTGAATGCACGAAAAAATTCATGAAAGCAACGTGCAGCAAAGTTACTATTTCTGTTTTTAAAAGTTCACGTTTCTTCTAGCTTCAGTATTTTGACAGAATTTCCGTAATCAGCAATTCCATTTGTTTCAGGAAAGTCCGTTCCGCGTTTTTCCGTATTTATACGAAAATTTCGCAAAATCTTCGATTTTGACTTTCTCAGTCCTTTTACAAATACCTTTCTTTTGCTCGTAATGGGTTTCGAACCGCGCATGCTAACCAGAAAGACACATAACACACTGTCACGTATGAAGTAGAAATCTAATTGCGCGATCATGAAATGTTCTTTGTTATTAATGTGGGTGAACTAGTCATTTTATTTTCTGTTGGCGCTTATTATGTTTCTGAATTACAAATAACATATTATGTTCATTGCGTTTTTTCGAAGCAATAGAATGCTTACGAACTTGAGATCTTTTAAACTGACGTTCAATTATCATTAAGAAAAGATGAAATGCATTGCTTTGCAGTATTATTTCAAAAATCTTCTAAATATAAAATTTTTCTCATGATAGCTTTTGTCTTAAATGATCCACAGACTGAAACATTGACATACAATCACCTGTAAAATTTAAGTTCTAGTTTTCTTAAGGTAACACAATATAGTGAACAAAATGGGAGAGAGGGGAAGAAATATCCTGTGCCACAACAACCAAACTTTCATGCGATATGTTATCCACAATATTCGATCTCGTTACAGAACTTCAAAATAAGGTCCTCAGACAGACAACTGAAATTTAATAGTTAATCAGACCTCGAGTATAATACCGCAAATCGCTCCTATTACCGAAAATTTTCCGTCATATGGATACGGAAAAGGCCAGAACAGAATCTTCCGTCATATGGACACGGAAAAGGCCAGAACAGAATCTTCCGTCATATGGATACGGAAAAGGCCAGAACAGAATCTTCCGTCATATGGATACGGAAAAGGCCAGAACAGAATCTTCCGTCATATGGATACGGAAAAGGCCAGAACAGAATCTTCTGTCATATCGATACGGAAAAGGCCAGAACAGAATCTTCCGTCATATGGATTTTTAAGGCCAGAACAGAATCTTCCGTCATATTGATACGGAAAAGGCCAGAACAGAATCTTCCGTCATATAGATACGGAAAAGGCCAGAACAGAATCTTCCGTCATATGGATTTTTAAGGCCAGAATAGAATCTTCCGTCATATGGATACGGAAAAGGCCAGAACAGAATCTTCCGTCATATGGATACGGAAAAGGCCAGAACAGAATCTTCCGTCATATGGATTTTTAAGGCCGGAACAGAATCTTCCTTCATATGGATTTTTAAGGCCAGAACAGAATCTTCCGTCATATGGATTTTTAAGGCCAGAACAGAATCTTCCGTCATATGGATACGGAAAAGGCCAGAACAGAATCTTCCGTCATATGGATACGGAAAAGGCCAGAACAGAATCTTCTGTCATATCGATACGGAAAAGGCCAGAACAGAATCTTCCGTCATATGGATTTTTAAGGCCAGAACAGAATCTTCCGTCATATTGATACGGAAAAGGCCAGAACAGAATCTTCCGTCATATAGATACGGAAAAGGCCAGAACAGAATCTTCCGTCATATGGATTTTTAAGGCCAGAATAGAATCTTCCGTCATATGGATACGGAAAAGGCCAGAACAGAATCTTCCGTCATATGGATACGGAAAAGGCCAGAACAGAATCTTCCGTCATCTGGATACGGAAAAGGCCAGAACAGAATCTTCCGTCATATGGATACGGAAAAGGCCAGAACAGAATCTTCCGTCGTATGGATACGGAAAAGACCAGAACAGAATCTTCCGTCATATGGATACGGAAAAGGCCAAAACAGAATCTTCTGTCATATGGATACGTAAAATGTGAGAACAGAATTTTTTCCGTTAATATACGAGAGGAATTCCAGGAAGGTTTCTGAAAATTCAGAGTTAACAAAAATCTGTGAAATCTAGGTTTATTTCCCTTCATTTCACGGAAAAGGTTGTGTCAGAAATATGTTTCGTTAACTCACGAAGGGAATCACGGAAAGTGGCTCGTGAATTTAAGAAAAATACTTAGTGTTGAATGTGGTGTAATTGTTAGGAATTAGTAGTGATGGTGGAATAATGCCAGGAAGGATTGTCCACATATTTCGATGAATGGCCGAAATATTTGGTTACAGAAATCTGGATACATTCATCCAGTTAGAAAATCCAAGTAAGGGTAAAAAACAAAAGAATAAATAAAACCGTCACGCGTCGAGATAATATATCGTATTGTCGGTGCAGATTGCAAAAGTGTATTCCTGACCTTCACATTGGATTCATTGCCAGCCTTACTACCGTTCCTTGTGCGCCCAACCGTATACCTAATACACGACAGTGCATATGAAAATGACGTGACATCTTTTACATTTCTCTCACTCTGCCTTCATTTTTTTCATAGAAAGCGTCGAAGAATAGGGACGTTTTCACACCGTCATTTCCTCTTTTCCTGTCCACTGATCTGAAGTACCGAGATATAAAAAAAAAAAAAAAAAGGCAAAGGGATTATTGGGGTCAGTAGCAAAAAGGAGGAAGGAAAGAAATACGCTACAGTTGGCGTATTCCTTGGAAACAAAGCGAAGAAAGGAGTCGGACGATAACCAAACCATTTGGAAGCATTTTCGCCCACGGAAATCGTTAAGCAGCCCGGATCTGGTGACAAATTGGTTTCGGTGACAGTTACTGAAGCCTAAACAGTTCACCAGGCGTCCTGTATATCTCAAGAACCGTCCACATTGCCAAAAGAAAACTATTCGTACCGTGCTGCGATCGTTGACCAATATCTGTTGGAACGTAGCAGGCCATTTGTCTCACCTTTCCAAGCCAGTGGAATCGCATTCCATCGAAACTTCGCCCCCTTGCCCGCCCAACTCGCTGCCTTCCTTTTTTATTGTTTCCAGCCCTTCTCTCTGTAGTTTTTCTTTTGCTGGTGGCGGTATCTCGCTGTTTCGCAATAGGTAATAACCCAGATCAATGTACTTTATCTTTTGGTTGCAAAAGGCATTGTGTTTGATTCTCTCTACCGACACTGTTATCCATTTGCAATCAGCTCTGCTGCTGTCTCTTCAATTTCTGAACATCATTTGCGGGTTGATTTGCAATACCGAAGACTCGTGTCCTAACAATCAACCCGTGATTAGAACACGCTTTATCAAGTGGCAGTTTGGTGAAGTCACGAACTTTTTTTGATCATTCAGAATTTATTTTCCTGATAGCTTGTTGACTATTAATAAAGATAATCACTTTAAGAAAATGCTCAAAAAATGCCAGTTGATCTATATAAAAAAGCTGTTAGCAGTTAAATTGGTGGGAGGTAAATTTTGGTGTATTTGGATAAAAGATAACTGAATGAAACAGAAGGTAAATTGAGATTTGGTTTTCCCATTTCCACGGTGAAAATGTTCTCGTCCGTGCGTAATTCAACAGCATTCCGAATAAAGCAGTTTCAGCCAGCCTTTCGGAGGACCTCTTGTAATTTCGAGCTCAGGCGAGCTAAGAGCTGTGCCTTCCTTCCAAACGTCAGCGCCTTCTGGAGTGTGAAAACAACTATTTCATCTTCTCTTTGTTCTTTCGATTCACTGAGAGTATAGGCAGGCTACGAGTCTTGAGTCAGACATGATATTTATTTGCTGCTGAAAACAACAACAACAACAACAAAAAAAAAAAACGTGCGGATTAGAGGGAGAAGGCAACTTCCCCTTGCATTTTCTTTTCTTCCAAATAAAGCAATACTTGAATCAGAAACTGAGGATAACTAGAGTCAACCAATAAAAAAAAGCATGAGGCTTGAAGGTACGTATTAAAATCAGGTCATTGAAAACAGAGACAATGTTCAAGCTTCCACTCTCACACGGGCAGCTTTTTCAAAGCACAAACAACACACAGACTATCATAATCTGTAATTTTTTTTTATATAAAATTTCTGCTGTACAATATCATAGAAAAGTAATATAATACTCAGTAACAATACAATATGTGTCACAATCATAAACTAATTGTACAAGTAAAGTAAACAAATTCACTAATGAAACTCACAAAATACGACAAATCATCAATGAAACTCACAAAAAAAAAAAATCTTCAATGAAACTCACAAAATACGACAAATCACAAAAACTTTCACAATAAATACAAATTCTGCACAACAAAACTCATTCCATTGAAAATTAATGTTAATTGTCAATATGAATCAAATATTATATGTTAGTAATAATTTAATGTACAGCAAGTGGCCAGCGAAATAGGGTGAAATACTGCCCGACAAGCCCGTGATCCCCTCTAAATAAAAACAAAATATTCCAGTCCAGCCAACACAACGAAAGCAATTTTACAATAGGTTTTTTTTTTTTCAAATCATAAAGCAATAAATTCCAACATTCAGTTTCCCGTGAAAAAACTCCTTAGCACTCGCTTAAATATCGGATAATGTGCCTCTGATCTAATAATCAGCGGTAATCCATTCCACCCACGCAATCCCAACACATTGATATTATTAAACATTAAACCTGTACGAGCCCACGGAACAGAAAACCCCGACCCACCACGGGTATCATAGGAGTGAGTGGTACACCGTAATGCAATCAAGTTGGAGTATCTTCCTGTAAAAATACGTTCATGGACCATCTGCAGCAATCTGTATTTATGTAGTTGCACAATAGTTAATTTCTGAAAATGACGAAAAAGAACCTCCGATCCAACCGAATAATTTAACAGTCGGACAAACTTATGTTGTTATGTGTCTTATACAGGGTGTCCCACTCCGTACTTTACCCAAGTTTTTATCAATAATATCGTAAATAATTGCAATAATTGAATCGTGTTCGGTAGGAACACACCTTCATCCATGGAATACAGAACCATATCGTAAGAGATGTTGAAAGTGTCTGCCCTGTGCATCGAGACAGGCTTGAACACGAGACTGCATATTTCGGAAAGTTCACGCCAGTTGCTCCGCGTTATAGCTGCCACTGCCTCGCAGATGCTGTTCTTTAATGCCTCAAGGGCTGTCGGCTTGTTTTGAACCACAACTGATTTGAGAAACACCCAGAGAAAGAAATCAGGGGGCGTTAGGTCAGGAGATCGAGGTCGCCACATTCCTTTAGAAATCACGCGATCTCCAAAGAATGGCTCAATTTCAGCCATACCCGCATGTGATGTATGGCAAGTTGCCCCATCTTGTTGAAAATATTCAGTGGTCAGCTCTTCAGAGTGCAGTTGCTGAAAAATGTCCATGTAGACGGCTGTTGTGACCGTATCCGGAACGTGAAAGATAGGACCAATGATCCGCCAATGTGACAGTGCGCACCACACTCCCGTTTTTTTTTTGTTTTTTTTTTGTGTGAAGTGGTTTCTCGATAAATGCGTGAGGATTTGCCGCTGCCCACATACGCGTGTTTTGTACATTTATGTATCCCGATAAGTGAGTCCACGCTTCGTCGGAAAAACAGGTGTAGTCCGCGCCAACAGGCGTTGAAAAACAACATCTGCGAGGTATAGGCAGCCATAACGCCGGAGTAACTGGTGCGAACTTTTCGAAACATGAAGTCTCGTGTTCAAGCCTATCTCGATGCAGATAACGGACACTTTCAACACCTCTTATGATATGGTTCTGTTTTCCACGGATGAAGGTATGTTCTTACCAAATATCATTCAATTACTGTTATTATTCACGATGTTATTAATAAAAAGTTGGGTAAACTAGCGAGTGGTATACATGTTCGTGCCTTCAGAAAGCCGCCCTTATGCGAGCGAAATCTTGGCAGTAACTCCTACGTTTCCTTTTTACACGCTCATGGTAGTAGCTAACTCCTCACAACACTCCCCAAAAATGAAGTGAGTGTGATACCTGTTTCCACTCTGCTTGCTTTTGTACTTAATATAGTTTCAAAGTGTACTTCCGAAGAGAGGGGATTGTTTTAACAATTCCTAAATAGCTGAACAAGCTAGTTAAAAACTTAATATGGAAAATAGGATGGGAACAATGACAAATCAGTTATAGGGTTCATGATGAAATTCTTTCTTGCAACAAAGACATTTTTTTTCAGTTATGCGTTAGTAATACACTGAGTTAGCTATGCATTAGGAACACCAACCTAATAACGCGTTGGGCCACCTTCCTGTGCAGTCACAACACGCAGACGTCTGGGAACAGTTTCTACAAGGTATCGAACATCCTCCATGCGTAACTTGATCCATGTCCGTTGCAGCAGCTCTGTCAGTTCACGCTCATTTTGTGGAGGAGGATCAGCTCCGTCAGTTCACGCTCATTTTGTGGAGGAGGATCAGCTCAGTCAGTTCACGCTCATTTTGTGGAGGAGGATCAGCTCCGTCAGTTCACGCTCATTTTGTGGAGGAGGATCAGCTCAGTCAGTTCACGCTCATTTTGTGGAGGAGGATCAGCTCAGTCAGTTCACGCTCATTTTGTGGAGGAGGATCAGCTCAGTCAGTTCAAGCTCATTTTGTGGAGGAGGATCAGCTCAGTCAGTTCACGCTCATTTTGTGGAGGAGGATCAGCTCAGTCAGTTCACGCTCATTTTGTGGAGGAGAATCAGCTCCGTCAGTTCACGCTCATTTTGTGGAGGAGGATCAGCTCAGTCAGTTCACGCTCATTTTGTGGAGGAGGATCAGCTCCGTCAGTTCACGCTCATTTTGTGGAGGAGGATCAGCTCAGTCAGTTCACGCTCATTTTGTGGAGGAGGATCAGCTCAGTCAGTTCACGCTCATTTTGTGGAGGAGGATCAGCTCCGTCAGTTCACGCTCATTTTGTGGAGGAGGATCAGCTCAGTCAGTTCACGCTCATTTTGTGGAGGAGGATCAGCTCCGTCAGTTCACGCTCATTTTGTGGAGGAGGATCAGCTCCGTCAGTTCACGCTCATTTTGTGGAGGAGAATCAGCTCCGTCAGTTCACGCTCATTTTGTGGAGGAGAATCAGCTCCGTCAGTTCACGCTCATTTTGTGGAGGAGAATCAGCTCCGTCAGTTCACGCTCATTTTGTGGAGGAGGATCAGCTCCGTCAGTTCAAGCTCATTTTGTGGAGGAGGATCAGCTCCGTCAGTTCACGCTCATTTTGTGGAGGAGAATCAGCTCCGTCAGTTCACGCTTATTTTGTGGAGGAGGATCAGCTCCGTCAGTTCAAGCTCATTTTGTGGAGGAGGATCAGCTCCGTCAGTTCACGCTCATTTTGTGGAGGAGAATCAGCTCCGTCAGTTCAAGCTCATTTTGTGGAGGAGAATCAGCTCCGTCAGTTCACGCTCATTTTGTGGAGGAGGATCAGCTCCGTCAGTTCACGCTCATTTTGTGGAGGAGGATCAGCTCCGTCAGTTCACGCTCATTTTGTGGAGGAGGATCAGCTCCGTCAGTTCACGCTCATTTTGTGGAGGAGAATCAGCTCCGTCAGTTCACGCTCATTTTGTGGAGGAGGATCAGCTCCGTCAGTTCAAGCTCATTTTGTGGAGGAGGATCAGCTCCGTCAGTTCACGCTCATTTTGTGGAGGAGAATCAGCTCCGTCAGTTCACGCTCATTTTGTGGAGGAGGATCAGCTCCGTCAGTTCACGCTCATTTTGTGGAGGAGAATCAGCTCCGTCAGTTCACGCTCATTTTGTGGAGGAGGATCAGCTCCGTCAGTTCACGCTCATTTTGTGGAGGAGGATCAGCTCAGTCAGTTCACGCTCATTTTGTGGAGGAGGATCAGCTCAGTCAGTTCACGCTCATTTTGTGGAGGAGGATCAGCTCAGTCAGTTCACGCTCATTTTGTGGAGGAGGATCAGCTCCGTCAGTTCACGCTCATTTTGTGGAGGAGGATCAGCTCAGTCAGTTCACGCTCATTTTGTGGAGGAGGATCAGCTCAGTCAGTTCACGCTCATTTTGTGGAGGAGGATCAGCTCCGTCAGTTCACGCTCATTTTGTGGAGGAGGATCAGCTCCGTCAGTTCAAGCTCATTTTGTGGAGGAGGATCAGCTCCGTCAGTTCACGCTCATTTTGTGGAGGAGGATCAGCTCCGTCAGTTCACGCTCATTCAGTGGAGGAGGATCAGCAGTTCTCATATTCGTTCTAGCATATCCCACAAATGTTCAATTGTGTTACAGTCGGAGGAATGTGGGGTCCAAGGCAATGCGGCGAATTCGTTGTTGTGTTTCTCCAACCACTCAGTAGTTATACGAACCCGATGCGTTTTGCTGTTGAAAGATGGCATTGTGGTCCGGGTAAACCTCTTGCTGATGTGGATGGGGTTGGTCGGCTTACACGTCCCTGTAATGTCCACCATTCAGTGTTTGTGGGATGATAACCAACGGACCTAGGGCTTGCTAGGAAAAACTTTCCAGACCAGAACACCACTTCCACTGAGCTGTTGAACGCCAGCTATGTAACCAAGGAATGGGGCTTCATGCTGTTTACACCATATGCGAACCCGCCCATCAGCATGGTGCAGCAGGAAACGGGACTCATCACTCCAGACGACCTCCCGTCTGTTGAGGGGCCGTTGCCGACGTTCCTTCGCCCATGCGAGGCGTTATTGGCGATGACTGGGCGTCACCATGGGTGCCCTCTATGGTCCCCGGTTGTGGAACCCCAGGTGAAGCGAGGTACAGCGCAAGGTGCATGTGGAAATAGATCGAACTGCACCGCTGTTGTACTGGTGGGTAAGCTGGGTGACGGTTGCACGTCGTTGCTGAGATACCAGTGGGGACAAACGACGCGACGCTCACCTGTAGGATCAACCGCGCGTGGCTGACCACTGTGAGCCGTTTTGCTGGATGTCTGTGCATGGTTAATCCAGTCCTGGTACACCCTTGATACAGCAGTACGGGAGCAGCCAACAAGTGTGGCTGATCAACGTGGGCCCTTCTGCTGGATGTCTGTGCATGATTAATCCAGTCCTGGTACACCCTTGATTCAGCAGTACGGGAGCAGGCAACAAGTGTGGCTGATCAACGTGAGCCCTTCTGCTGGATGTCTGTGCATGGTTAATCCAGTCCTAGTACACCCTTGATTCAGCAGTACGGGAGCAGGCAACAAGTGTGGCTGATCAACGTGAGCCCTTCTGCTGGATGTCTGTGCATGGTTAATCCAATCCTGGTTCACCTTTGATGCAGTAGTGGCTGTTTCTGAAATACTGGCACCTGCCTGCCGGCCCCCACCTCTCTGGTTGCTGTCGAATTGCCTTAAGTTACCACGTTTGCCTATTAGTCGCAAATTTACGGATTACGTACAGAAGATAGGTGTGCCGCCCCTGTGGCTCAGTGGTCTAAGCGATGGCCTCTGATCACTCGTCCGAAAGGGGTCCGGGTTCGAATTCCGGTGTGGCATGGATGTTGTGTTTGTCTTACGGCACTGACTCTCACCCTTCCCTGGAGCCAATTACCCTAAATTAGGGACGGGCGACTGCTTATAGCCCATTGAGTTGCTCATGGTGGTCGTTAGACCTCCAATAATAAAAAAAAAAAGATAGGTGTCCGCAATTTATAGTAGCGGCACGTGACGTTGATATCACGTGGTACTTCGTTATCGCTCCGAATATGTAAAACGGGGTTGTTCCTAACGCAAAGCTAACTGAGTGTTTCTTGATTAAAATAAAACAAAACTTACGGTTTTATGATAAAATATTTCTGCGAATGGAAACACTGAAGCGAGTCTCACCACCACCACATTCGCAAAAATGTCGCTAAAATCATGAAATCCGCCTAAAAAGTCGCAAAACCGAAAACAATATTCTCGTCGCCAACTCCAATCTAAAATGCCCTAAATTTAGCGACCCCCTCCCCCTTCAGCTGGCAACACTGAGTGTCATCGCGGAATTTGGTTTCATTTTTAACTAGCTGCTGGTTGTGCCACGAAAAACTTTCCGTCGAAAGAAAGCATCTCCTACCTTTTTCTGAATTAGAAATTGATATCACCTTTAGAAATTACATGGCTTCTGGTCCCATAGTATCTCCAACTTACAGCTCACCTGTCATGGTATTGAGTGTACTCATCTAATATCTAGTGGTTACTAAATACCGTATAATGGATAATTTTCGCCCCCCCGAAAGGGGTGTGTGTGTGCTTACGCGTGTGTGCCTTATTAGAGTTTGTTGTTTTTAAAACTGATCGTATCTAAATTCTTCCACTTGTTAATACATGTCTTCCGTTTTCTTTTTCAGATGCCATACTCCATAGGAATAACTGTAAATAATCCCGATGCCCTAAGTGTACCACAGTTAAACATCACTCGTCGTGGGACCATTCCAACCAAAGAAGAAGGTATATTTTGTTTAACTGCTTCCCCCCCCCCTTTTTTTAACATGTTTATACAGAAATAATGAAATAATGATAACCAGTTTGAAGCACCTGTTCTTGTATTGTTTATTAAATTTACATTTCAGGAAAAAAAAAAAAAGTCTGTATTGAAGTTGCTGAATTCAAATTGCATTTCTGAGTATCGTGTGTAGTGTAAATTAACCGCCGGTACGCAGAAAATTGTTATCTGTGTGAAAAACTATTACTACCGAATATGTTTTGTTCCTTGTATCCTTAAGCTGTTTGTTGCATGTACCTTAATTTGGAATGAGTATAAATTTTTGTAGCGAAGAATTGGTTGCGAGCGTCGCTTTTTTTTTTTCGGAATTATTTTCATATATCGAATATTTTCGGACACTGAGATTATGTTGTAAAAACGTAATCAACGTCCTTGAGAAGAAATAAAAAAAAATCGTTTGGGGAACACAGGCGAGAATATGTATCCCTGGGCGCATTAATTACCGCCAAAGTCAATGTTAATAACCATCTTTGATGTCACAGTTAAAATCATTTCTATTTCCCTTAGTGCCCTTGGGGAGGCACTAAGTTGGTCCCTTTCCTAGTTTTTTGGAGCCATTAATGTGGGAAGGGAGTTGACTACTTCCTGCTCTACTTCAGCACTATTACAGGATGTTTACCTGGTTCGACTCTTCATGGAGTTTAGTTTATATTACTTTATTGCTCTAGAAATCGTTTTGCCGCCCCGGTGACGCAGTGGCCTAAGGGCTGGGATTCTGACCATTCATCCGAGATGGTTTCAGGTTCGGTTGTTATGCGAGGAAGAATCATGGGTCGACTCGAGGCTGCCCAAACCCAGATGGCAATGTCCCAAGAGCTGCATGTCCCACAAAGTACCATTTCTATGCTCTGGCGGCGGTTCCAACAGGGTTGAAATGCGTCTCGATACGTCCGAGGATTACAACGCCGCAGCAATACCGTCTTTTGTCACCAACTGCCAGACAGCACAGTTAACGGAATGCTTTTAGCTGCCACAGGGACCACGGTTTCAAGGCATACCGTGTACAGACGGTTGAGTGAGTTCGGCCTGTATGCCCGCAAGCCAGCCTGATGCATCCCGTTAACTGCAGCCCATCGAAGAGCCCGTGTAGCCTGGTGCAGAGAACATTGTGCTTGCAACTGACATGGGTTTTGTTTACAGACGAATCCAGGTTTAGTTTTCAGCAATTCACGCCGGGTCTTCATCTGGAGAGCACCCAGGACTCGGTACAACACCCCCAACATCCTTCAATATAATCTTTTCAACGGCGGTGGGATTCAACTGTGGAGCAGAATAATGTTGGGTTCAGGTACACCCCTTAATGTGTTCGAAAGGGGAACCGTGACAAGCCAGACGTGCCGCGATGTCATTCTGCAACAATATGTCCGGCTATTCAAGGGTGCAATGGGACCTGAGTTCGTGTTTTTGGATGACAACGCTCGTCCTCATCCAGCCGTAGTAGTAGAAAAATACATAGAAAGTTAGGATATCACCCGCTCACAGTAGCCAGCTCGCTCTCCCGATTTAAACACCATTGAACATGCATGGGGCACACACGAGAGATGCATTGCAATACGTCATCCACCTACTAGAACTCTTCTGAAATTTCGGGCAGCATTGGTGCAAGAGTGGGACTCCGTACCTTAAGCACAGTTTTATAATCTGATCCTGAGCCTGCCCAGACACTGTAGTGCATGTGTCGCTGTGACAGGCCAATATACAGCATATTGAACACTTTCTTCGACATAGAACATTTGTGTTCTACACGAGGTGTAACATTGCAAATTAGCTCCAGGCAGCTGTTTTTCTTTATTTTGACCACTATGTCGAATCTTCTCGTGCATTTTTCGTTCTGAATTTTCGTTTACTTCAATATGCTGCATATGTAGAACATTTTGGTTGCAGTCGTAAGGGTGGAAGAGTCGAAACCGACATTATCCTTAATTTTTGAGCATGAGTGCATTACAAAATAGAAGATTACTTAGCTTCAGCTACCATGCCTTTAATTTAAAACCGTCAACCTTTCTACATTATTTTAAATAATCATTTTCTACATTTCCATTTGTGATCGATATAATTACTTCAGATTTTTACGTTGATGATTATTTTTTTAATTGATACGAAATCACAATGGAACATATACATTTATGTGATTTTATTTTTAGCAGTAAAGAAAAAAAAATGCTAAATTTGTTTTATCACTATCTCCAGAAATATCGCCTGTGAAAACATAAATTCTGCCAGTGACGCAGTTCGAACTCTGGTCCTCCTGCTCTGGAGCCGAATGATTTCCCAGTTAAGCTACACCGACGGAATTTATCGCTTCAACTTTGCCGTCTTGACATGTGCTTCACCTCTGTAGTACGTCATACGTGCCAATGGGATAATATAATGCATCATAGGTTGCATCGAAGTTATACCTCAGTATCTTTAGAGCATCGATCATACTTTTCCATCTTCTTTCAGAGAGCTGTTTTTTAGTCAATGTTGGGATTGATCCCCCGGCTGTGGCGCCCCCTTGCATTCTCGGTCGGCGCGTCCCTGATCGGGGAGGATTCAACAGTGTCCGGAAGTTCCACCGCTTGCCCTTTTTGTTTGCAAAATCCACGCCACAGTTTCTATAATTTGCATTGCATCGAAACTTTTTTTTATTCTTTTTGCCGCCATGCGGTAAAGCTGAGAAACATCTTTCCGATTAAGTGACTGAATAAAAAAATCCCCAAGCAACAATTTTAAGAAACATTTCTTCTAAATCAATTTACATTTCTGCACTTCAAATCCTTTAGGTCATATGGGTGTTGGCACAACCAGTTTAGAAGATTAAAAGAAATGAGTCACGTCGTTTGCAGCAAACAAAAGTTCTTGCGGTTGCTTAAATTGCCTCTGTTGCTCTCGTGCAGGAATTGATGTCGGGAAGTTATCCAATTTCCTACACAGAGCATTTGCTTTTAGATTTAGATGACTTAATCATTGGATAAAGGAGCCTGCGGCACTTGCTGTCCCAGTAAGATGAACAAATCCCATTACGCTTTAATGAAATCAACGTTTTAAAGTTTGCAGGAGAACGTCTATTCATATATTAACTCATCGTAGTTTCATAAGCTTTGCTCATTCGCTACGGACGAACACGCCTTTGGCTAATTAGAGGCGTACACGATATTAAAAACGAAATTATTTTTCCAAAAATAAAAAAATAAGTAAAAAAATTTGAAAGCCTAATTTTATTTATAGCTAGATTGTAAATAAGAAGCAGTGATAACAAGGGTGACAGAGCTTACTCATGATGGCGGCGTTACAATTTCGGTGTAGCTTCAAACTACAAATCTCTCCACAAATTTTCGGTGAAGATCCCGATTTTTAGAAATCAGGATATTACAGTGTTAGTGAAACTTTTGCAGCACAATAGGAAATTAACGCATTATAAATTTGGAACTAAAAAAAAAAAAAAAGCTTGGATACAAAAACTAATGAAACGATTTATCATGTAAAGCAGTGACTTGCAGAAACACAAAGAAGTATTGTTAAGAAATTAACGACTTCATTTTGGCGAAGGCATTTACACTTTTGTTGATACGTAATGCCTCACAGTCAGAGTCGGATCCAGAATTTTGAGGGCCCCGGGCAAGCTCAATTGCGATTTCTAAGGGAGAGTGGGACTACATATGTATGTATTTTATTTCTATTTTGAATCTGATTTTCAACATAATAAACAGTTGTGGAAAAAGTAATGCACATGCAATAGAAAATTAAAAAAAAAAACTTAGGTAAAAAAAAAAATCGACGCTTGGGGCCTCTCCATGGAACGGGACCCCGGGCCGCTTTCCGTACTTGGATCCGGCTCTGCTCACGGTAGCACCCGGGGTTCGAGTCGGGTGGTGCTACAAAGCGTCATAACCTTCGTTTATTTCTCTGCACTTTTTCCGTAATCGACACATGACGTGTCTGATTTCTTATGCTACCAGCAGTATGAATGTCTTGAGGTACAGTATAGCCCGCTTATAACAAGGACCGCGGGACCGGCTGGAACCCTAGTTAAATTTAGGTGCCCGCTAAATACATTTTTGGGTGAAAATCCCCACCATGTGAAAATATGCTTATACGTTTATATTATACACCGATGAACCATTACATTATGACCACCCACAGCCTAGAAAAATCAGTGCGCCTGGAGGCAGAACGGTGGCCCAGGTGAAGTTCACAGAGCAGTATATGTACAACCCGAGAACCGGCTTTCGGTTAGTAGAGCGTTCCGTGTCAAAATGGGAAAAGCTGCTGATTTATTGGAGTTTGATAAAGGACAAATTGTGATTGCATGGCGCCTCGGAACTTTGATCTCGGAAACGGCGCGGCCTGTGGATTGTTCACGTGCCGCTGTTGTGAGTACGTATCAAAAGTGGTGCACAGATGGCCAAACGACGAACCGTCGTCCAGCTGTGTGTCGTCCGTAGCTCGTTGATACCAGAGGGGAGCGGAGACTGTCGCGCATTGTTCACAGCGACCGCAGAGCCACAGTGCGACAAATCACCCGCAGCTACAACAGTGATGACAAGGGCAATGTGTCACAGCACACAGTTCATCGCAGCCTTCTGCGCATACGCATGCGTAGCCGAAGATCTAGCCGGGTCCCCATGCTCACTGCATGTCATCGCCAACAACGCATGAAATGGACCCAAGATCTTGGAGATTGGACCGTGGATGATTGGAAGAAAGTGTCCTGGTATGACGAATTAAGATTCCTGGTGCATCACGCAGACGGCCTAGCGCGGATACACCGATTACCAACGGAGGCTATGGTAGCTAGATGCGTTGTTGGGCGGAAACAGGCCGGCGGCGGCGGTGTTATGCTGTGGGCGATGTGTTCTTGGGACACTTTAGGCCCCATTATCCCAATAGCACAATCCCTGACAGCTGTCAGGTCTCTGAACATCGTTGCGGACCAAGTTCACCCATTCATGGCAACTGTGTTCCCTGCTGGTGATGGCTATTACCAACAGAATAGTGCGCCATGCTACACTGCCAGAATCGTCAAGGAGTTGTTCGAGGAACATGCTGGTGACTTTCTGTTAATGTGCTGGCCTCCAGATTCACATGACATGAACCTAATCGAACATTTGTGGTTTGACTTAGAAAAGCGGTTTCGCGCTAAATAACCACCACCCCGAAATGAACGGGAACTCAGAGACCTGCTCTTGACATTATGGTACCAGATACTCCAGAATACCTATCGCCACCTCACCGAATCGATGCCTCGCCGAGTGGCAGCTGTTTTGCGGGCTAAAGTGGGTCCTACAGCTTATTAGGTATGTAGTCATAATGTAATGGCTCCTCGGTGTACACTGAAGAGCAATTGAATTAGAGATACCTGTCTAGTAACGTGTTGCACCACCTTTCGCCCTGATGACGGCGGTGATTCGTCTCGGCATGGACTGTCACGTTTTTCATTCGCATGCTGGTTTGTAACGTTCAAGTTCCCATCAACAAATCTGTTGTGACCTGCCTGCACGGCAGGACGCGCACATGAAATAAAGGCAAATAGCAGTGAGAGCACATGTCCGCGTAGCACAGTAGGGAGAGCGACTTACTCCGGAGTGAGGGAACCCGGATTTGATGCCCGGCGTGGACAAAGGTGTATGTTATATTGGCGCCCGAACTTCCGTGATGACCCGTCTGTTAAGTTTCTCGCAATGATGTGATATTCTTTCCACACGGCAAGACAGGAAAAATGAGAATCCCTTCTTCAGTGCTTTGAAAAAATAAATCAGTGTGATGTTACGTTCCACACACCGAATTGTCTGGGATTTCTCAAATGCTTGTTCTTCATGGGATGACTTCCTATAGCGACACATGGTCCTTCGGGCCATGCACCCGGCCATGGGGGGGTGACACGTGCCTGCCCCGCAGATGCATGTGAGATAAAGGCAGATAGCAGTGAGAGCACATGTCTGCGTAGCTCAGTTGGGAGAGCGACTTACGCAGGAATGAGGGGACCCGGGTTCGATACCCGGCGCGGACAAACTTGTGCGTTATAATGTGTTTGTGATATGCAGTATCACATTCCTCACATTCCTTTATTCAAGTGATTTCACAGGTTTCAGATTACACTCGCGGTAATTATGTTGTGAATCAAGTACTGTAGGCAGGTTGGGCTCATTTTTGTCAAAACCTCTGTTTTACTAGTGTGGGTCCTTTAAACTGGCGTGGTGCAAAACGAAAATTTCAGGAATATTTTTATAGAGAATTATTTTTCAGATATTATGCAATATCTTGCTGAGATTTGTTAGAAATATTTCACATTTTTGTTCCCTGAAGGCTTCAAATATTTCTGGAACTTTTCTTTCTGTGGAACGTTCCTTAAAATCAGGCCTGTTTCAAGATTTTTCAGTAGCATGTGTAAAGTTCCTCAAAGTTGTTGAAAACGTTCCATAGGATGCTTTCCGCTTTTGTGAAATGTTTTCAAGTTTATTGTGTAACGTTCCTCATAATGATGCTGACACCGTGGGACAGAATGTTTCAATAATGTGTGAAAGGTCACTTTTGTTGAAAAGGTTCCTCTCCTTATTGTGGAACATTCCACAAAATCATCCCGGGACAATGTTTCAGACTTCTTCAAAAATGTGTGGAACGTTTGTCGGGATTTCTTGCATAACGTTCTTAAAAATGTTGAGGGAGCTAAGCTGTCCCCCCCCTTTTTTTGTGTGTTTGTGTAACGTTCCACAGATCTTTTTTACAGTGCGAAGGTAAACGTATTGTAGGTGGTCAACTTTTAATGCTTGTGCACTACAGCACTCTACAAGTACAGTAGATAAGTTCGATATCTCCTTGTGTCCTTTATGGATGGGGAACAAAGTAAAATTTTGTATTAGTAGGATCTGGATGTGAATGTTGGTATTTGTGAGAGGAAGTTTTGGAGAGCCTTTAACCGTTAAAAGGATTTTCGTTGTAGTGCATATCGCGGCGCGAAGTTGGAAAAAAAAAAAAAATGAGTTCACGGTTTCCTTTGATAGCATCGAGATTCATCTAATGCGAATATGTGTGTGTGTGTGCTTTCATTTGTTTGTGATGGAAACTGACGGCATATTTTCTTCGCTTTGCCGCCCACATACCTTTCCCAACATCTAATAGGAGAAATATATCCATTTGAGAAAGAGAAGAAAACAGAAGACGTATCAAAGAGCGAAAACGTCTTCTTGCATTAGGCAAATCCTGTGGAAACAAACAAACAAACAAACGAAGGGGAAAATTCTGTTTATAGATAAAACTGACACTAGAGAAATAAACGAAGAGGTGTACAAGACCGTGAAATCTTTGGAAAATGCCCGTGATCAAGGGAACCACAAAATTGGAAAAGCGATGATGAAACAAGTGAGGCAAATGATGCTGAGCATCGATTTCATATAAAACGGAATGGTTTCCATCGGAATCCATTATACGCTTACTATTCCATTTCATTTTGCTTATTTCTGCCGTTTCTCCAAAGCATAAAGTAAAGGAAACCAAACTCACAATCATTCCTTTCAAAATTAATAAATTAGCTAGCTGCCCATCGTATAAGTATATATCGTAACGTAGACCTTCGTTAAACAAGCATTGTAATTTGCTGTGGTTGATTGATTGCGTTTTAGGGGTCTGATTGTTTTGTTACGAAATTCACTAGGTGTCCGACGAATTCTTTCTCAAGTAGCTCCGGATTAAAGATAAATAAATAATGCAGTCACATTAACCATTTGCACACATGCATCATACTTTGTTCTTGTTCTTAACTTGCACGTGCGATACTTTATTAAGGAATAGAATGCGAATAAAACAATCAAATTAGCTATTTGCACTTTAGCATTCTTCAACATAAAGCACTGCTAGGTAAAATACTACGTGTTTTCCAACAGTCGTTTTTGAGGAGTTAATTGTGTAGAGATATAATTGCTTTGCAAAAATTATTCAAAAATTTCATTAAATAGTGTGTATCCGCGTCGTTATATTCTTGTGCCATAATTATCAGCGTGCTCTTAAAAATGAAAAAAAAAAAAAAAAAGAGAAAAAAAAAAGTGGTTGGTCTTTGAATACCTGATACTCAATTTAACACGAACCAGAGCACGATAAAGTTAGTCATTTGCACGCGGTGTACTCTTTCAAGGTATTCATGATATAGTGACTGGTCCATTTTCGTAAATAACTGATCCCCCCCCCCAAAGTAATTACACTACCAGAAAGTAAAAAAAGAACACCAAGAAGGAATTGGCGGACGATCATGAAATTTACATATGTTAACGGGGTCGAGTTTACGTAGGTGTGATGTTAATTTCGGGACCAACCGGTGAGCGCTTACGCCACAGCACGGCATAATATGCAAATTATCGTCGGTGGTATTTAAGGAGTACGGCGAAGTGAATGTAATCAGTCGTCGGCGTACGGACACGTGCGAAGATCCTGAAGAAGCTGCAATGCCTGGACATGGAACACGTGTACGATTTCAGCAGTTATCGAACTTTGAGCGAGGTCGTCTAGTCGGACTCCGCGAGGCCGGGTGGTCGTATCGTCGTATTGCGGAGCGAATTGGACGGGAAGTATCGGTGGTGGTACGATGGTGGCGTAGATGGTCCGAGGAACATTCCCACACGAGAAAACGTGGAACCGGGAATCACAGACGGACTGATGAGCTGACCGATCGACGCATAAGAAGAGCGGCGTTGTCAAGCAGAACATCCACTGCGACGCAAATCCGAGCTGCCGTTGCACTTCAGGTGACTGTGCGAACAATCCGCAGCCGTCTACTGGATGCGGGACTACGTGCACGTGTGCCTCTGGCATGTGTACCTCTGACTCCAGCCCACCGTCAGGAACGGCTGCAGTGGTGTCGCCAACGTCTGCATTCCAGAACGCAATGGCGATCTGTCGTGTTCAGAGATGAAAGCAGATTCTGCTTGGGAGCCTCCGATGGCCGTATGCGTGTTCGCAGACGCACAGGTGAGCGTCTCCACCCTTCTTGCATCCGCCAGCGACACACTGGGCCTACACCTGGCCTCCTGGTGTGTGTGTGGGGGGGGGGCGATCAGCTATCACTCCCGTACACAACTAGTGTTTGTACCGGGTACGTTAAACAGCACCTCCTACACCAACAACATCATTCAGCCCGTTGTTGTGCCATTTGTAAGGTCGGTCCATTGTGGTGTTTTCCAGCAAGATAACGCACGCCCACACACGGCACGTGCAACGCAACATGCACTTCAGGGTGTGAGACAACTTCAATGACCTGCACGTTCACCGGATTTGTCCCCTATTGAGCACGTGTGAAATTTTATGCGACAACGACTTATCCGGTCTCCACGGCCAGCCACGACTATCCCCGATTTACGCGTCCAGGTTGAGGATGCTTGGAACTCAATACCCCAAACATACATCCAACATCTGTACGACAGACTCCATGCCAGAATTGCACAGTGTGACGCAGTTCATGGCGGTTCAACCTCGTACTAACCATGTTACATGGAAATGTTATTTTTCAGTTTACCAGCAAATACAGCTGTATTTTGCCATAACATTTTGATCACGTTATCCTCTGTATTCCGTTATTATGCTGTATAAATTTCATTGGTATCAGGCATGTCC
Source organism: Macrothele yani (assembly GCA_039090855.1). Classification (NCBI taxonomy): domain Eukaryota; kingdom Metazoa; phylum Arthropoda; class Arachnida; order Araneae; family Macrothelidae; genus Macrothele; species Macrothele yani. Next base: position 77,811,945 of record CM077027.1, read on the forward strand.
TTCTTGGTGTTCTTTTTTCACTTTCCGCCAGTGTAGTATCCCTCCATAAACATTGTGAAAAAGGCGATAAAAAAAAGTAATTATATGTTGCGTTTCCGAAACGTTCTTGCAACGTTTCCTAGTTCGCTGTTTACGAGGAAATAATTTTGTATGATATTTTTTTTTTTAAGAACGCCTAAAGTTAGTGTACCCGTTTTATCCTTTCAGCGCATGTGTGCCACAACAATATTGGGTAATTCTTCGCAAGAAGGAATTTTCGAATTGTAGTGCTATTTGAAAAGTAATTTTCCGGAAGTAATGCTTCTCTGTGTTGCGTGAATTGGGGAGATTTTAAAGGAGTTTAGTATTAATAAATTTCCAAGTAAGATCAGTCAGCATGAGATTGTTCAAGGGCCTATCTACGGCGGCAATCGGTAATTAGAAGTTGTAAAATAGTGTTGTAGAAAGCCTTTCTTTGTATTGAAGAGCCGTTTCAGAAAACATATAGAGCTTTTATCGTTTCATTAGCCTACGCTGCGATCATGTGCAATCTCATCTGCAAAGCTCATTCGGGACGGCTTAATTGTTTTATTGCATCCAAGGAGCATTTCCGACGCCATTCCCTTAGACTGGGGAAAGGGATAGACACACAGGAGGTCAAGCCAAGAAATCTAAAGATAGAGACAGTAGTCTAGGGGAGAAGTCGCGGGATGGTGCTTTGAGAAGGAAGAACGTTTCGCGTCTCTGGACCGGACGGGAAAACGTTATGAAATGTTGCGTAGAATTAGACGATAAATATGAAACAGTGAATGACTGAGAAATAGAATAAACGGTAAATACGAAAGAGCGACCGACTAAGAAAAAGGCAGCGAGAGGACAAAAACGTTAAGATATAATTTACTAAGATCAATCCGGGACAACCTGCACGTACAGTGAGGTATAAAAAAGAAAAAAAACTGGGAAGGGCATTAAAATTTCTATTACATGCCACCAGAACCATGCATTAAATGGTATCGTCCCAAAAGACATATACACTGAAGAGCAATTGAATTAGAGACAGCTGGCGTCATGCAAATGTGGCGCTGTGGGCGGCCCTGTAAACGGAAACGACAGGACGTGTGCAGCGATCCGACAATATAAGGAGTGATGCGACGGGAATCAGTTAGACTCGTACGCAGTATGGGTAAGACGAAGGATCTAAGCGCATATGATCGTGGGCAAATTGTCGGGGCCCGACGAATGGGTCACTCCATCTCTGAAGTCGTGCAGGCACTGGGATTTTCACGAGCCACTGTATCACGGGCGCACCGTGATTACATCGAATCCGGTAAAACCATCCCTGCAAGGGCCAACTGCCATGGACAACAGCGTGTGCATGAGCGGGGTCATCGTCCACTAGCTCGCATTGTAACAGCGAATAGACGGGCCACAGTGCAAGAAATCACTCGGCAATTTAACGCTGGTGCACAAAAACGCGTAAGCAGCCACACCATCCAGAACCATCTCCTCGCTATGGGGTGCAGAAGCCATCGTCCCACGAGGGTACCGCTGCTGACCGCACATCACAGAGAGCAAAGATTAGCATGGGCGCGGGAACATCGCCACTGGACCCTAGACATGTGGAAAAATATTGCCTGAACTGATGAGTCGAGATTCACGTTGGTACATGCGGATGGCAGGATACGAGTACGGAGCAAACTACATCAAGCGATGGATCCTTCTTGCCAGCAGGGTACTCTTCAAGCTGGTGGGGGTGGTATTCTCGTCTGCGGACTGTTTACGTGAACTGAAATGGGACCCCTGGTACGTGTGACATCGTCCCTCACTGGTGAACGTTACCGGGATATCCTAGAAGACCATTTGCTCCCGTTTGTGCGTCTTCAAGATCCCACTGGGAACCTGATCCATCAACAAGACAATGCGCCGTGCCACCGCTCCCGAATTGTATCCGAATGGTTGGATGAACACTCCACCGACGTGACCTCGCTTCCTTGGCCAGCTAGGTCACCTGACCCCAATCCCATCGAGCACACCTGGGATTCCATCGAGAGAGATGACCTCCCTCCATCAAATCTTCGTGAACTGTAGGAGCTTGTTTAGGGGTCGTGGATCCGTATGGCTTCCCAACGCTTCCGGTGTCTTGTCGAGTCCATTCCGAGACGAATCGCCGCCGTCATCAGAGCGAAAGTTACTAGACAGGCATCTCTAATTCAATTTCTCTTCAGTGTATAGAGGCACATATCTCCTTAAACTCAAGTAGTAGCATTCACAATTCGGGTGTAGCTTATCAGGATTTAAGCGATTTCGGGCATGGTAGAATAATCGGCGCCAGGGTGATGGGTCACTGCATCTCGGAAGCTACCACGAATTTTGGATTTACACAGTTAATAATTTCAAGGTTGTACCTGGACTACACAACTAGGAGAAAATCCTGACTACGAGACCGGTGTGGCAGTAGAAAAGCCCTGGGCATCGGCGTCTGGCACGCATCGTAACATCCGCCCGTCTTGCAACATTACCGCAGATCACAGCGCAATTCAATGCTGGGGCCAGTAATAGCATCAGCGTTCGGACAGTACAACGTTCCCTGTGTTCTATGGGGGTTCCGGAGCCGACGGCCAACCCAGGTGCCATTGCTGATCGAAAGACACAAGTCTGTGCGCCTCGTCTGGGCTCGGGAACACCGAAATTGGACGCAAGATGACTCATAACGTGAAGCCTGGTCTGACGAAACGTCGGACCAACTGTTTCTAGCAGATGGACGATTCCGGGTGTGGCCACAACCCCGCGAGGCAATGGAACCCGCATACCTACAAGGAACACTGCAAGTAGGCGGTGGCTCTGTTATGGTGTAGGGTGTTTTCAGCTGGCATGCATTAGGACCCTCATACGTCTGCAGAAAGGTGAAGGCTATGTAACCATCAACCACTAAAAACACTGGGATGCTTCTGTAATACCACGCTAATCGCCCTCGCGATCGGAAAACGGCAGCGACGCAACGGGGCATGGACTCCACTAGAGGATTGTCGTGTTGAAAGAGGTCGCACCTCTGATGGGGTGCGACCTCTTTCAACACGACAATGCTCCACCGTACACGGCCACAGTCGCCCGATTATGGGCGGAGGAACATTCTACGAAGTTTGACATCCTGACTTGGCCCCCACGTTTGCTGGATTTAAACGCCATCGAACACATTGGGAAGCTGTTCAACGTGCTGTCAATGGCAGGAATCCTTCACCGGCGAATATTACGGAATTGTGTTTCCACAGTACTGCAGATAGCTCACGTAGTCCATGTTCCGTTGCGTCGCTGCGGTTTTCCGATCGCGAGGAGGACCAGCGCGATATTAGAGAAGTATCCCACTTTTTTTTTTGGCACTTCAGTGCATATAACGTATAAGTTAATAAACAATTTTTAACTACAACTTTCTCAACTATTCATTTGCTACATATTTTCTGCAATGAGTTGCAACAAGGCATAAACATGGAACCCGAAGAAGCCATGTGCACTATGTTGACAAAAGTCACCGGACACCCCTTCAGAAGCAAATGAACGGATCCGCTGCGTTGTTAAGATGCGCGGTACATCTGCAAACGGTATAAAAACAAGCCTGCAGCTGACCGCGATCACATCGCACTGTGAGGTTGAGTGAAAATGTCGCGGCGGGAGAGAACTGATTTTGAGAAAGGAAAGATTGTTGGGTGTTATGTAAGTGGGTTGTCCATAAGAAAAACCGAGAGGCGTTTAAACATACCCAAGTCAACTGTTTTGGATGTACTGAATAAGTGGAAGACACATGGCGTTCCTGAAGTAGCAAAACGTATCGGCAGACCAAAGAAAATCAGTGATAGAGGACGTCGAAGCCTCAGAAGAGTCGTTACAGCTAATCGACAGAGTACTGCACAAGACCTCAGTGTACAGGTGAGTAACAATGCCGGAACGTCGATATGTACACGTACCATTCGCAGAGAACTTCATTCCATGGGTTACCGTGGTCGTGCGGCTGCTCATAAGCCTTTCATCTTTACTCGGAATGCTACTCGTCGTTTAGCATGGTATAAAGAACATTTATCGTGGACTGTAGATCAATGGAAACGGGTCCTGTGGACTGATGAATACAGATACACGATCCATTAGTTTAATGACCGTGTGTGGGATGGCGGCAGTCGGGGGAACGCAATTTACCACAGTGTACTGTTCCTACGGTCAAGTTTGGAGCTGGCAGTGTACTCGTGTGGGGGTGTTTTTCGTGGTATGGTCCCGGCCTATTGGTTATTGTGGACAATCCTGTCAACCAACATGTCTACCTCAATATTCTGGACAATTATGCCCTACCAACCCTGTGGCAATACTATGGAACCGAGCCTTGTTGGTACCAGCAGGGTAATGCACCGAGCCATAAACCAAGGACTGTTACGGCGTAGTTTGACGTTAATTCCGTATCATGTGTGGACTGGCAAGCACATAGCCCTGATCTTATTCCCATAGAGCACCTATGAGATGAATTAGAGCGCCGCATAAGAAGTTTGCAACCAAGGCCTACTACTAAGTAACAGTTAGCGGCAGCATTATGTACTGAATGGAAGCGCATACTTGTCGCGGTGTTCCAAAACCCTGACGAAAGCATGTCTCGAAGTGTCAATGCATGCATTAAAGCCAAAGGAGGAACGACATCGTACTAATGTGTGTCAATAAATGCTCTGTTGTGTTTCTCTTCTAGGTGTCCGGTGGCTTTTGTCAATATAGTGTATAATCCGACCTTGTTACAACTATAAGGAATTCAATAAACGCGACGTACATTTGCGCATTCAGAGTGTATTGTGCTGAAAAGCTGTTTTCGCAGTGAAAAACAGATAATGTTGGTCTTCGTATGTTTCGTATAGTAAACTTCGACTCTGATGAGGCGCGTTATTCTGGACTGGTTCCGCGAGCCATTAGTACGATATAGAGCGTAGTGGGATTATGGAAATAACCTCTATCTAACCTTGGAAGCAACCACCTCAAATTTTGTCTAGCGTGTCAACGATGAGGCTGGGTTCCCTGTTCCAGGGTCTCCGAACTCAAGGTTGAACAAAAGCGTATCACATTGAGTTTCATATGGAACAGCTGCGGGTTCGCCTTTCCCATTCATATGCTGCATAAGAAATTTAATAAAAGTAAGCATACAACCATTACACATCTTGTATGCAAGCACACTAAAAAAAATGCTTGGAAATTGTTCGTCACCGGTTAATTCTTAAAACAGATAGATTTATTAGGAAAAAAATAGTTTAAGGCTACTAGGTACGTGGGCGGCGGCTGGCCTAGTGGGCAACGTTCGTGACTGCCACGGAAAGGGCCTCTGGCACGATCCCAGGCAGGTACGAACGCTCGATCCACTAAACACCCGCCGTGCGTCGGATGGACACGTTAGGCCGTCGGACCCCGGGTATCCCCCCCCTTCCTCCCGGGTAATAAGTAAGGGCGTCTTGCTCCACCTTTCTATTTCGCTTCCATGTCACTTTCCTATCGGGCGCTCTAGCCCAAATCTCCTAGTTTCCTATTTCTAAGGGCTGTTTAAGACCTGGGGTCAGACACTCCCTTCCTAAAATCCTCTACATATGATCATTTGGCTAGGTACGTGAGTACTTGCGGAGTTGCTTACGTTAAACAATTTATCTGCTTAGCATAGGATCTGGTCTTTCAAACGAATTTTGGGAATAAACGTACTGTGTTTTTTGGAGGTGTTTCGTAAACTGCTAAAGGAACATTTTGCTCACAGAGATATCAGGAAATTGGACTCTGCATAGCGCATTTATTGGTACCAGGTGTGAAATAGGGAAATAGGGAATATACAGTAGATTCCGGTTAATTGGGCCATCGGTTAATCGGGGCAGCCGTTTATTTGGGAGAATTATTGAAGAACATTACAAATAGGCTCTTTGAGGTGAAGCATCGCGTGATTGGGCCAGCTGCTTAATTGGGCCGAATTAAGCGGCTGCCCCAAGCACTTAATTGGGCCGATATGTCCCGATTAACCGGAATCTGCTGCGTACCCTTTCTTCTTCTGTGTCCTCCTCGTCTACAGCGCTTGGTCGAGACTTCCCAGCGGAGCTTAGCTCCTTGGACTAACAGTAGCTTTCGCCCTGTTTTGACGATCTTGTCCGATACATTAGTGGTCTTTCTATTATCTAATTATCTTTCCATAATTTTAGTAACTCTTTAAAAAACAAAAGTTCGCTCTCTTCTCCCTTTATTTTCTTTTTGTTTTTTCCCTACTCTAGTGACGAATTTTTCTTTTCCCTTGCTACTCTTTTCATTTCGCTTTTTTTTTTTTTTTTTTTTTAACTTTCTCTGCGCTACCCTCCTTTTTTCTCGACCTCCTGTATGTCTATCGGGTCTGCAGGGCTTTCCGGTGCTGTAGAGCGGGGGTTCTTTTCCCTAAGATTAGCGTGTGGAGTTTCATTGATCATTATCAATATTCCCAGACAACTGACTGATACGCGATTCCAAATTTCCCTGCTAGGATTCGCTGTAAATACGAGGTGCACATTCCGTGTTCTGTCCTATAAAAAATATGCTACTCTAAAGTGTTTCCGCTTCTTAAGTTCCAGGCTTTGTTGCTGAGGTTTAAAGTTTAAAGGATCACTGTCCGACTTGTCACGTTTAAGTCTACTCGCGTGATTTATTACTGATACCGATGGCAATGCTTCTTTTGACTATTGGTCAAGAAGTTATTTTCTGAACATTATAAGCTGCTTTCTCAATTGTTTGGGAAACTCATAGGAAAAATTCAGGATTTCTAATGGCTTTTGGAGGCTTTGGAAAATACTGAATAGCAGGGTTAAATGATTTTGCCTTAACGCCTTGCTATCGCTCTTCTCAGTCCTTATGGCATTATATAAAGACGTTGTGAGTTTGAGAATTTGGAGAACTGATAGTATATAAAACACCTGAACGCAATCTCTTTAGACCTGTCATTGTATGCCTGGGAAGAAGGAGGGAGAAAGAAAGGATCTACAGCCCTAATTTTCTTCCTGCCTTGATGCGGCGAAGGGAAAATGCGAGCGAATGTGCAAAATAGGAATTTTAATCAGAGTTGATTAACCGATGCATTAATGAGGATAATTCTAAATTTAAATAAGATTAACAAGAATTTCAAATGTTACTCGAAGTACGCAGAATTTTGCGATAACAGACCAACGCAAGAGTGTCAACTGCAGCGTATGCTTTCCTCGAATGTGACCCTGAATTTCGTCAAAATCCAGTGAATATTTTTCAGTGCTTGTATGTTTTTGTTTTTTTTTTTTTCCTTTTCTTTCCTTCTCTTTACTTTTTTTCTTTTTATTGATCTTTCTTTTCTCCTCGTGATTAAGAAATATGTACCTTGTCAGGTCCTCGTGTAGTGCTGAGCAAAAAGTTGGATTAAATTAAAGTTTAGTGTAGAGGTATTCACTAATATATTCGAGTGCCTCGATTACGTCACGCCGCCCCGGTGGCGCAGCGGCTAAACGATGGTTTCTGACAATTCGTCCAAGGTGGGTCCGGGTTCGAATCCCGCGAGGCATGGATGTTGTGTTTGACTTAGGGCACTGGCTCTCTCCCTTTTCCTGCAGTCAGTGACCCTAAATTAGGGACAGGGGACTCCTTATAGCCCATTAAGTTGCTCACGGTGTTCGTTAAACCCCCAATCAAAGGGGGAGGGCAGTCGACTGTGCCAGCAAAAAGTTAAAATTGTTTGTTCAAGGTCGATCCAGAATTTTGAATGAGGGAGTGTAATTTACCCCTCTGATCTTTTATTATTTCACTGCCGAAACCTTCTTTAAAGAATTATAGGATTATAATAAAAGTAGAGGAAAAAGTGTGTATAGTCTTTTCCAATAAACGTGTTGTTACTTTAGAAATCAAGCAAAGCGCTGAATTTATCTACTGTAGAATTCAAATTCCCATTGTAAAAATTAAATCTATCCTTATTTACAAATTGTGAAGATGACAATCCGTTTTTTGGTGTAAATATGACAAGGATGGTAAGTCAGATAATTCAAAAAGTAGGAACTGTACACCAAATTATGCTCAAAATAGTATAACTATACTAAAAATCCGAAAATTCTTGGCGTAGAATAGAAATAAAAGTTTCCAAGCTTTCGCACATCAACCAGATGGCTTTCTCAAGGAAGGTAGACAGCTAACTGCAAACAGGATAATAGAACGTTTCAACACTTTAAACGCGGTGACTTGACTAGACAATAAATGATTAGGAGCAAATGTGATATTTCGACGAAACGAGGTCACGTTGGTTGGGCACGCGGTACAATGGTAGAGAACTCAGCATTATTTGTTGAACTGATTCCAAATACGTGGCATCTCCAGAGAAACGCTATCATTGCAAGCCTCGCAGCTGGTCAAGATTTCCAAGGTTTCGCGAATGGCGGTAGATTTGGGTGTGGAGTATGAAGCTAATTTCTTTACATCACTCCATATAGGATAGGCGTACTTGAACTTGACTTCTCTTGATAGAGCAGTGGTTACTTTCCCGTCTCTTGTATCCCTTTTATGTTCGCTGATTCTAATTCCAAACGAACGTTTGGTCATTCCGATGTAGTATCGCCTGGAGCCGTCCGGGTATTTTAGTGGTATGGCATAAACACCTGCTTCAATGAGAAGAGGGGCTTGTCAATATGTCTCTTAAGCATCGTGTATAAAGACGCCGGAGACCTTATGCCGACACCGAAGTTCATCCTCCTGAGCGCGTTTTTGAGTTAATAGGAAATATTTGGTATGTAGGGAATAGAGCCCAGGTAGCGAAGTTGCGGCATAGAAATGTTATTAGCACTGCTGGTTCTGGCTTTCTCGATAAAGTTATGCATCTGGTTCGAAATATATCCTGCCTCAGTGGCCAATTCGACGATGTTTCTTAGTTCGGATTGTTTAGAACGAACATCGGATGAGACAGCGAAGGCTCTTCTGATTCGAGAACGGAATAAGGCGGTCTTGTAAACATTAGGGCAGAATGAACTGCGGAGCATCAGGTTGGGAACGGAGGTGGGTTTATAATAGACTTCCGTATGAAGGCGGTTGTCATGCGATTTGCTCACTGAGACGTCGAGATAAGGTAAGGTACCATTGGGTTCAAGCTCCATGGTGAAATTGATTGTAGGGTGTATATAATTTATTTTATCGAGGAAACACGGGGGAGTCTCCTTTCCGTGTGGCCATCTGAAAAAACGTCGTCTGCATATCGTAGGCAGGTGGTAGATCTTGGGGTGATGTTGGTGAATATATGTTGCTCAATGGGGCGAAGTATTGCTTCTGCAAGGACGGCTGAAAGCGAAGATTCCATCGGAGCGCCATTTACTTGCTTATAAATTTGCCCTCGGAAACTGAAGTAGCTAGAATTTGAAACCAAGTCCATTATTTTGAAGATGCTGAGGCAAGACTCCTGAGAATAAGCCGATGAATTAGATATAGCCTCTTTCAATGTTCTGATGGCTTCCGGTACGGGTATCGATGGATAAAGAGAAACTACAGCATCTTCAAAATAATGGAGAACGACCAAGTTTCAAGTTTCCGATTAATTTGAATATAAACACCACAGGATTTGCTAGTCGAAGCAACCGGCATTCATGTTTAGCAAATATGTGGAGGTTAAGAATCCAATCCGGTGATTGCCCGGAGAAGAAGAAAAATCATGAATGAAATACGGGATTACACCATATAATACAAATTTTGAAGATGACAATCCGTTTTTAGGTGTAAATATGACAAGAATGGTAAGTCAGATAATATCCGAAAACTTGAAAATTTCGTCGTCCTGGAGCGCGAATCGAAACCGCGTCTCTCAGATAGCGCCCGGGTATGTTAACCACTACATATGGTGTAATCCCGTATTTCATTCATGATTTATCTGCTCGTCCAGGCAATCACGGGATTGGATTCTTAACCTCGAGATTCGCTAAACATGAGTGCCGGTTGCTTCGGCTAGCGAATCCTGTGATGGTTATATTCAAATTAATCAAAAACTCGAGACTTGGTCGTTCTGGGTGGTGTAGTGGTTAGCATACCCGGGCGCTATCTGGTAGAAGCAGGTTCGATTCCCGCTCCATGACGACGAAATTTTCAAGTTTTCGGATATTATCTGACTTACCATACTAGAGTCATATTTACACCAAAAAAAAAAAAAAAAAAAACGGATTGTCATCTTCAAAATTTGCATTATATGATGTAATCCCGTATTTCATTCACGATGTATCCTTGTTAAAACTTGACACGTATTTTTTTTAGTAGAGCAAAAGTGGTGAACTGTAACGTCAAGTGTAAATAAGAATGGCATTTTATAGAAAGACCTTGTGTGTGTCGGTGTTTAACGACCTCGATAGAAAAACCTTTCAGTGCTATAAACTGTCAATGGCAAGTAGAATGAGACTGAACTAAACTTTTTAAACTAATAGAAAAACCTGTCAGTGCTATAAACTGTCAATGGCAAGTAGAATGGGACTGAACTAAACTTTTTAAACTAAAAGGAAAACCTGTCAGTGCTATATACTGTCAATGGCAAGTAGAATGAGACTGAATTAAACTTTTTAAACTAATAGGAAAACCTGTCTGTGCTATAAAAAGTGTCAATGGCAAGTAGAATAAGACTGAACTAAACTTTTTAAACTAATAGGAAAACCTGTCAGTGTTATATACTGTTAATGACAAGTTGAATGAGACTGAACTAAACTTTTTAAACTAATAGAAAAACCTGTCAGTGCTATAAACTGTCAATGGCAAGTAGAATGGGACTGAACTAAACTTTTTAAACTAAAAGGAAAACCTGTCAGTGCTATATACTGTCAATGGCAAGTAGAATGAGACTGAATTAAACTTTTTTCTAATAGGAAAACGTGTCAGTGCTATAAAAAGTGTCAATGGCAAGTAGAATAAGACTGAACTAAACGTTTTAAACTAATAGGAAAACCTGTCAGTGCTATAAAAAGTGTCAATGGCAAGTAGAATGAGACTGAACTAAACGTTTTAAACTAATAGAAAAACCTGTCAGTGATATAAACTGTCAATGGCTAGTAGAATGAGACTGAACTAAACGTTTTAAACTAATAGGAAAACCTGTCAGTGCTATAAACTGTCAATGGCAAGTAGAATGATTCTGAACTTAACTTTTTAAACTAATAGGAAAACCTGTCAGTGCTATAAAAAGTGTCAATGGCAAGTAGAATGAGACTGAACTAAACGTTTTAAACTAATAGAAAAACCTGTCAGTGATATAAACTGTCAATGGCAAGTAGAATGAGACTGAACTACACGTTTTAAACTAATAGAAAAACCTGTTATTGCTATAAACTGTCAATGGCGAGTAGAATGAGACTGAACTAAACTTTTTAAACTAAGAGAATAACCTGTCAGTGCTATAAACTGTCAATGGCAAGTAGAATGAGACTGAACTAAACGTTTTAAACTAATAGGAAAACCTGTCAGTGCTATAAACTGTCAATGGCAAGTAGAATGATACTGAACTAAACTTTTTAAACTAATAGGAAAACCTGTCAGTGCTATAAAAAGTTTCAATGGCAAGTAGAATGAGACTGAACTAAACGTTTTAAACTAATAGAAAAACCTGTCAGTGATATAAACTGTCAATGGCAAGTAGAATGAGACTGAACTACACGTTTTAAACTAATAGAAAAACCTGTTAGTGCTATAAACTGTTAATGGCAAGTTGAATGAGACTGAACGAAACTTTTAAACTAATAGGAAAACCTGTCAGTGTTAAAAAAAGTGTCAATGGCAAGTAGAATGAGACTGAACTACACGGTTTAAAGTAATAGAAAAACCTTTCAGTGCTATAAACTGTCGCCCGCCGCTGATTTGAATCCCTTGGTTTCAGGAAAGGGAACCACGTGACGCCATTCTTCTTCAGAAAAAAATGAACCTCATATTTTTTAGTATTTACTAATAATTGAAAGGCCCATCTCTTTGCTGTTGTTAAATGATGTTTTTAACTTTTGTATGAATTGAACGGCAATGTACCCAGAGTTAAGCATGCCAATCTCGCAACAAATTTCCCAATCCATTGCGACCTCCTGACGTTCCTCTTTCTTTGTTTTCAGTTTTCCGCGTGGTCTTGCTCTGCACGGGAAAAGTGAATGCTGAAGTGGAAGTGTTCATCCACATCAATATCACCATGACCCCATCTACCAACGTCACTTCACTGGTGCTCAAAAGGAAGAAAATTTGTCTCAAAGGTAAGGAAACCTGCTCATGAACTGTGTGATTATTCTGTGTTACCTTTCAAATTAACTGAGAGATTTGACATTTCAGTGACATCGATAACATATTCTCAGTTTCAAGTCGTCTTAAGAAAAGAGCAAAGCAATGTAAGGGTTGTTCAGTGAGTAGTGAGACTCTTTAGTTGAAGTGTGATTGCGCTTCCTAATTTTGTCAGAGGGTGGCGCTAGTGTACAGGCGATTTATCAACTGCATTGCAACTTGTTTGTTACGGAAGCCGTGTAACGTGCTGTACTCATTTTATTGTTCTCTCGTAGGAAGTGGGTACTTCCAAAGTTGCTCAACGTGCTGTAATTCGGTTTTTGAAAGCGGAGAAAACACCACCAAGCGAAATTCACAGATGCATGAAGACGGTATATGGGCCTGCTTGTTCTCCATGCAGTACTGTACTGCGGTGGTGCCAGCTCTTTAGTGGTGGACGAACAAGCACTGCAGACCAGCCAAGATCAGGAGCACCACGTCGTACTGTTTCAGTGGCAATTGCTCGTGTATCCGATGCTGCTGTCAAGGCCAATTTAAATATCACGATCCGAGAACTGGCGAACAGTGTAGGTGTGAGCATCGGAACTGTCAATACGATCAAGCATTCGCACCTTGAATATCATAAGGTCTGCGCCACGTGGGTCCTGAAACATTTGAACAGATGAGTCAACGAGCGGACGTATATTCTAATTTAACTTTCATTTTTAGTTCCTTTTCCTATGTAAATTTGAGTTTGTTCTCTTTTGCACTTTCGAAACTTAACATGACATCTTCTGTCTCATAAGAATGAGGTTGGCAACACTCTTGAAGTCAGAGAGAATGACGCATGAATGTGATAAGAACGTTAGATAAAAAGGACGGTACAGCAGTTGCTTAGTGTGTGTGTGTGTGTGTGGATGTTCGATCGTTGTTCAGCTAGATTATACGGCAGATAATTAAGGTATTATGTGTAAAGTGTAAAACTCGCAGTGCGATATTGTGGATTTCATCTACTGTGCTGGACCAATAAAAGGTTAAATGTAAGTTGGACTTCTGTATATGTTTCGTCTGGCCGTAAAATTTGAGCTATCCCGTGCAACTATTGCATCGTATTCTCATTTAGTTCATTTCCTTAGTCATTGTTTTAGACATCGCGTGATGCCAATCTCGCACACGAAAAAGGGTTGCGTTATAGCATCTTTTCCACTACCATGAAGAAGGTGAAGATTTCCTGCCACGCATTATTGCTGGAGACGAAAGCTGGTGTCGTCATTTCCAGCCAGAGTCGAAATGCTAGAGCATGCGGTGGAAACAGGCATCATCACCACTGCCGAGGAAATAACAGTCCACCATTTCCGCAGGCAAGGTAATCTTAACCGTGTTCTTTGATATTCAAGGACCATTGCTTCTTGAGTAACTACCGAAAGGATCATCAATGCCGAACGATATTGTCAAACTTTAATGAGGTTTCGACAAGCCATCAGAAACAAGAGATCTGGTAACCTCCCTGAGGGTATTGTGCTTCGGCATGCTAACGCCCAGCCGCATAAGGCATTTACCACGCAAAATACATTACAGCGCTTTCACTGGGAAGTCCTTCAACATCCGGCGTCTGGTCTTCACCTATTGCTCTGCGATTTTCACATCTTTGGACCTATGAAAAAGTTTCTCAAAGGCAAAGGTTTCACACTTCGGATGATCAGGTGCCTGAAGTTGTAGATAACTTTGCAGCAACAGCCCGTCTCCTTCTGTGCTGCAGGAATACAAGGACTTCTGCTACGATGGGACCGCTGTCTAAATGCTGGTGGCGTATGTCATGTTTTGACTCTTTCAGACAGAAAGTCTTACTACTTATTGAACAACATATGTTTTTCAATGAACATGTAGTTACAGATAATCTTCCATTCATATCGCGCGGCCTTTCTGATATAGGTCAGAGAAAAAAATGGATCTGGAATCAGGCGGGTAAGGTCAATAATTTCTTAACTTGGTTTTTACATGATTTTTTTTAACCTTTTATTTTCGAAGTAAAATACACTGCCCTTCCATCAAGATCCGGACTCCTGCATGTCTACAAATGATCTTTATTTACAGAAAATTTAATATTGTAAGAGGAAACCTTTGGCGCTTATCTAGTCTTCCTGTAACACTCTCCACCAGTTTTTGTAAATCTCCGCCGAAATGTTCCGCCATTCGGACTGAAAAGCAGTTTTCACTTTATCTTTGTCAGGCGATCTCTTCTTCCACGCACTTTACTATCAATTCGTCCCAGAAATTCTTTATGACCGGAAGCATATAAAGGCTGGTCAGTCGAACCTTTCGACGCCTACATTCCCAAACCAATCTGTAATACCGCGAGCATGTCTTTCGAATATACGTATGGGCCTTCCCAAAACACTGCTGGCCACCCAAAATGCAACTCCAAGAAGGACACGAGATAGCAAAGCCAGATTTACTGGACATATAATAACAGATACAAAGATGAAACGATGAGCTTACATGCCCGTGCTACTTGCGGAACACGCAGGCATCAATAGTTCGTGTGGCCCTCCATGGCTGGCAATAACGGCCGCTACACGCCGCGGCATCGAACGAAAGGGGCTCTGGATGTGAGCTTCGGGTATGTCGGTCCAGGCTGCTCCCACACGTTGCCACAGTTCATCAGGCGTAGCCGCGGATGGTGCTTGCCGGGCCACTCGGTTGCCGATCAGCGACCAGACGTGTTCGATGGGTGACATATCGGGAGAACATGCGGGCCACGACAGCAGTGACACCTAGTAGGCCGTGAAGAATTGTTGCACGTACGTGCCACGTGCGGGGGCGCATTGTCCTGTGAAACGTGGCCGCTGACTGGTCCTGCAGGTAAGGGAGGACTACAGGCTCCAAAACGTCGGAGCTGTAGCGGTGGCTGTTGAGTGTACCGGTGATGCGTACCAGAAGAGTGCGGGTGTCATATCCAATTGCGCCCCAAACCATAACGCCAGGCGACGGACCGGTATGGCGATTCATAATGCAGGCGTCATACAGTCTCTCGCCGAGGTGCCGCCACACGCGGATCTAACCATCGTGGTGTTGCAGGCAGAAGCGGGATTCGTCGGAGAAGACAATGTCGTGCCATTCCGTAGTCCAGGTTCGGCGTTCAACGGCCCACTGCCGCCGCACTCGCCGGTGGCGTAACGTCAACGGTAATCGGAGCAATGATCGCCGTGCGACAAGTCCCGGCTCCTGCAGACGACGTCGAACGGTACGTGCTGACACAGGTTGTTGCGCAACACACCCTAATTCGTGCGCTAACGTTTGTGATGTGGTGGTGCGAGCCGTCAATGCCCGCCGCACAACATGCCGGTCCTCCCGTTCGGTGCTGTGCCGCGGCTGCGGCAATCGCTCACGTTGGTCCGTCCGAACACCTCTTACACCCACCGAATCTATACTCGCCTCACTGTATCTGGATGTCGTCCCACACAGGCGCCAATGTCTCGATACGATAAACCGTTGTCGCGATAAGCCACTATTCGTCCTCTGTCGAACTCCGAAACGTGCGGGAATGACTGCCGTATTCTACGACGAGGCATCAGGAAGCTTCCCACGCACAGGTCCGGCAGCACAACACACTTCCACTACTTACACCCCGCCTTCTGTGCACCCTTCTTATAGTGTTTCTCGGTGGCGTGCCGGGCGCATATGATTTGCATATGCCCTGCAATGCTAATCGTTTGCATGTCCCCTCGCGGGCGACGCATGCTGCGAATTTCAAGCTAATCGGATGCTTCCTTCTTGGTGTTGCATTTTGGGTGGCCAACAGTGTACTTCCATGCAGTACTTTTGGGAAGTTCCATAATTGTTCAGGGCGTCATGGTAGAGTTCTGGCTTTCGTGGTCTTATCCAAAACCAATAATAGACCAAGTGGAACCACGAAAACAGTCCATACCGTAATGCTTCCTACGCCAGACTTTATTGGCTGCACAATAAAGACCCGGGAATAACCTTTCTCCCGTCAACTGCCACACTCAGAAACGACAAATAGACTGCGATTCGTGACTCGTCAGTCCAAAGCACAGTGTTCCATTGGCCTACAGTCCAAGATGGAAGTTCCTTACTCCACGCTAATGTGAGTGTGGCATTAATCGAAGCTAAAAGCGGCTTGTGTGTAATTGCTCAGCCGTTGTAGCCTATGTCTTGCTGCGTCCTGCGCAGTGTAGTGGTGCTCGCCTCAGTCCCAATAGTCTCACATAGGGTTTGCGTGATTTAAGAGAATTGTTACGCGGATATAACATTTTAGTATTAATTTTTTTTCACGTAAGGTCAGCTGGCATTTTGGGGTGTTCGAAGACATTATTTAAGGGAGCATCGGTAATTAGGCTTGTAAAACCGAGTTTCCAGTGGAATCGTTCCTTTTGTATCGAAGGTCGTTTTAGAAAACTCTTTATGTGCCTAAATCGTTTTATTGGCCTACGCTGTAATCATGGGTATTGTCATCAGCCAGCATCCGGGACGTGCCTGACTGTTTTATTGAGTCGGAGGTTTAACGACCACCGTGAGTAACTCAATGGGCTATAAGCAGTCGCCCGTCCCTAAGTTAGGGCCACTGGTTTCCGGGAAGGGAGAGAGCAGGTGCCGTAAGATAAACACAACATCCATTCCTCACCGGGATTCGAACTTGGGCCCCTTCCGGACAAGTGGTCATAAGCCATCGCTTATTAGACCACTGCGCCACCTAAGAAGTCTGGAGGGGAGAAAACTTAAGGAATAATGCTTTTAGAAAAAACGATTTGGGGAAGGGAGGACTTCGCGATGAGAGCGAGAAAGTTAGAGTCGACTAGGGGGACAGCGAGCGGGAACGAGGTAGAGGCGGGCTTACGTTCGGGACCTGGCAGCAAGAATAATGAGTAAATGAATTAAAAGAGAAGTTAGGTAGAACTTGCAGATGACAAGTAGAAAGTAATCATAATTAATTCAGTAATTAGGACATACTCAATAAGCGAGTGAAATATTAGTAAACGAGTAATTCACAATATCGCAAATAATCTCGATACTTTCGTGAAATTATATCCTTTCCTAGCGTCCGCAAAGAGTTGCACCACAGCATGCAAACTAACCCCGTTAACAACTATACCACGATTCCGTAACAGAATGTTAATTTGCGTTCCAAGTTGGTAGTCTTTTGTAGAGCTCTCCTGTCACGTTCTGTTAGCTTCGGATGTTTACCGGGACGTTTCTTGGCAGTTTTGGATCCAGTCAGCTGTATTTGCATATCATAGCACCAACCGTCAACCGTCATTAATGCCGCTGAAAGCTCATATGCTGCGACTGATTATGTAGCATCCAATTCTAAATCCGCGCCGGAAATTAGTTAACGTTGTCGATCGAGGCATCTCGCATTCACAGTCATGCTATCGTCTCATTGTATCCGTACGAGCATATTAATAGTTGGGTCTGTGGCATGATGCTTACGTAGGACCTAATTTCCTATTGTTATATACGGTGTCTGGAAATTAGTGGTAGGGCAGTGTAGGCTGATATAAAAGGAAATAGAATATACGCATAATTTCTGAAACGCACAATATTGTGACGTGCGACATTTTTCTTGTAGTAATCCAAAAATAACGCTACTCCTAGATATCTTCATTTAGCAGTAACATCATAACACTGTTTTCCGTGCATATGTATAAATCAGGTTATGTTTCCATATTTTGAAATTCGCATATGGTTTCGAAAATGTACAAATGAAATAAATCCATTTAATACGGAGCCTTGAGTTATTTCATACGTCATTTGCTTACGTAATTTAGTAGGATGCACAGTAATGTGTCTTTGTGTAAATTGTTTTAGACGTTGCATATAAGGGCCTGAAATTGTATAGACTGAGACGAAACTTGGGGGGGGGGGGGGGGTAATGACCACCGTGAGCAACTCGAGAGGCTATAAGCAGTCGTCCGTCCCTAATTTAGGCCCATTGACTCCAGAAAAGGGAGAAAGCAGTGCCGTAAGACAAACACAATATACAGGGTAATTCAAAATGATTACCCCGATTACAAATGACATTAACGTGTTTATGAAGATAAATAGACAGCAGATATCCCTACACAAGAAAGAAGGAAGTTTTAGAATTTTATTGGAATCTACTACTGTGTTGCTATGGTGACGTAGGAAAGTAAGCTGCCCGTGCGCCAAAGCCAGTGGGAAGAAATGGCGACCGCTGCAGAAAAGGCGTTTTGCTTGCTGGAGTTTGAAAAAGTGTCATTCTGTTGTTACAGTGGAGGTAATGTTTCGTAATCGCTGCAAACGTGCTCCTCCAGTTGCTAAGAACGACGGAAAAACCTGTTGTTGTGATTGAACATGAGCGTGACTCACCAAAAGTCAATGTGTTCTGCGTTATTTCTAGTGTGGAGGTCTACCGACTTTTTTCCTTCATTGAAGATACAGTAACAGGTAACGTTTATCTAGATATGATTCAGCAATGGCTACTTCCACAACTGGATGACGATTCCGGGGACTACATTCTACAGCAAGATGGAGTACCCCCACACTGGAATATGCAGATTCGCCAATTTTTGAACGAAATTCTTCCGAACCGTTGGATTGGTTGTTGTGGACAGGACGACAGGGTCTTCTGCAAGTGGCCGCCCAGGTCTTCGGACCTAACTCCTTGTGACTTCTTTTTGTGAGGGTATGTCATAGAGTATGTGCCACCTTTGCCGAGAACACTGCAAGAACTAAAGATGCGCGTTGAACTTGCACTGACATCAGTAACTACGGGCATGCTTCATAATGTATGGCGTGAAATGGATTACCGTTTAGATGTTGTCCGCGTGACCCAGGGAAGTCACATAGAACAATTGTAAGGTATGGATACAAATTTCTAAACTTCCTTCTTTATTGTGCAGCAATGTGATCTCTGTATCTATATTCATAAACCAGGTATTGTCATTTGTGATCGGGGCAATCATTTTGAATTGCCCTGTACAATGTACATGCCCCACAGGGATTCGAAACAGCATCCATCTCCGACGAATGGTCAGAAGTCAGCGCTTATACCACTGTGCCACCGAGGCGGCGATGGAACTTACCATACATTTAGAAAAGTAGATGGAAAGTGACTTTTTCCTAATTTCTGAGGGTCTACATGAACGTGATGGGTGAGGAGACAGTATAATGTGGCCAGAGTCAGTGGTCACCAGGCTGAGCTATACATTAGGCAACACGGCATGGCGTCGAGTGGAAAAGTCCCCGGATGCTGTTCTAAGGTATCGCTGACTAAGCGTCGTTGACCTGTGTCCACAATTTCTCGGCTTTGTTAGGAGGTCGAGCAGGCCTTATGTCATCTGCCAATGACGTTCCACACGTTCTCTACTGGGGAGAAGTCTGGGGATCGTGCTGACCAGGGCAGCACCTGGACACCTTGTAGGCAGTGTCTGTTCATATTGTCAGTGTGTGAGCGGGCTTTATTTTGTCGCAAATGGCCATACGGGATACCACAGAGATACGGCAACAATACGGGCTGCAGCGCCTCCTTGACGTATCGTCGAGCTGTCACTGCTCCCACTATGTGTACAAGCGGTGAACAGCTGTTGAAACTGATAGCTCCCTAAACCATGACACCAAACTGTGGAGCCGTGTGACGCTCACAGACGGCATCAAGAGCAGCCCACGTTGCCTCCAACAGCTGGCGAGATCGCAAACCTGCCTCAGTCAATCTTCGATTCACAAGTCCGTCTCGGTAGCTGTCTGTGTACATCGTCGAATGTCGTCCGCTGTAAATTGTGCTACTTCTACGCCTTGAATGCGGCGATCGAGGTCTTCGGACTTTCACCTACGTGCACTAGTTCTACCACGTCGACTCACGTTACCTTCCTTTAACCAATATCGCCACATTCGGCTGACAGTTGTTGCATATTGGTGCGTTTCCTCTGCAATGCGATGCAGGGACCAACCAGCCATACGTAGTTCTATGATGAAGCCTCTGGTAACGGTGTCCATGTGATGGTAGGGCCCCTAATAACGTCACCTAGAAATGTTCACTCGTTATATGTGCTTTCGCCACGGTGATTGCTCCGGTGGCGTGGCGCACACACCCAGGCGACGTCATTGGGAGTCCTACCATCACATGGAAACCTTTACCAGAGGCTTCATCATAGAACTACGTATGGCTGGTTGGTCCCTGCATCGCATTGCAGAGGAAACGATCGACAAGTAACGACGATCAAAATTAGCGCCCCAGAACCGTTTTACCCTTTGATTTTTGCAGTTGCATTTGCATAACCCAGCACATACCCACCACTTTGCATGCCGCTCCAATAAATACTTCCTGGTGTGGCATTTCCTATTTCGTTCAGAGTATTTATTGTTTGAAGAAGTCTGGTAAGTTTTAAGTTCATGTCACGAAATTTTCATCCGATTCCTTTTCTGGTGCAAGCAGCCTGTGGAATTGGTTACTTGTATGATAAAATGGATAGAAATGATTACAAATAGTTGTATAATTTCACTTCACCGGAAGAAGAACTTAAAATCTGGAATTTAATGCAATCCCCATGGCTTTATTCGCGCTAGCGATTTTGTCAATAGATCTTAAATTTGGTGTCGAAACAGTCGTAGGAAAACGAACAAATGAGGGAATCCTGAACACCGCTGTATTTGTTTGTATGTGTAAGACGAGGGAATAAGAAATTCTTTGAATAGCACAAAAGCTAGGTGTGGATGCGGAGAGAGACAGGAATGAAAAAGGATCAGACATAAGACAGGAATGAAAAAGGATCTCATATAATCAGAGCTCATTTAAGGGGAGGGCAGGGGGTCCGCAGCCCCGGGCACCAAAATTATGCTTGAAGAATTAAGTCTTTTTTTTTATTCTTGCAGATAGCACAGCAAAAATATAAGAAAACGTCTTGTAATTTTTTTTTTAATTTCTTTCCCCTTTTTTAGGAGAGTCCGTAAAAAGTAGAGTCGCCCAAGTCCATCCTGAAATCTTTCGAAAGCCTTACAGATGCTTTGTACACATATGTTATTGGGGGAATTTTTCATACATTAAGAATTCATTTGGATCTTGATATTTGAATCATATTATTTTGTTCACTACTTTGATATAATTTCAACAAGATGAACTTAGGGGAGGGAAGGGGTTTAATGCAGAACTGAACTGGCGTCCAATTTCCAATCACGCAATTATGCATTCTCTTCCTAACACTGATTCATCCATAAATCATGGATACACACTTCAATATTGTGGGGGTATTTTCATGGCTTCCTCATAATATTTTGGGAATGTTTTCTCTTGGGTATTTTTATTCGGTAAACCCATAGTGAAATCCTAGATGTGCTACGAATACTGGGGCTCCAAAATAAAGCCCAGCCCCGGGACCCCTGTCTCCTTAAATGGAAACAGATTCCAGCAAAGGATGATTCGGACGCATATGAAGCGTAGATCGTGCCAATAAGGAAAGGAATCGTGATTTAAGCCACTTTGAAAGAGGCAGGACGGTAGGAACTAAGCAAGCAGCTGATAGCAACTCAGAAACAATAAATCTTCTCGTCTATGCTAGAACATGTGTATCGAGGGTGTACAATGAGTGGGCAGAGGTCTGCCTTTGGGCTGAAACAACTGGTCGATGTTCGAGGGCGACAACGACCAGAGAGAATTGTACGAGGTAACAGGCGAGCTGGATTGCGTCAAGTTACCGCGCAGTACAACAGCGGTACCGAAACGAGAATTTCAGCCTACACGGCCCGCACTGCATTGGTGCGAATAGGATATAATAGCAGATCTCTCCTCTCTGCCAGAAACCGATAAATTCGTCAGCATAGGGCACGGCAGCACCAAAGCCGGACCCTTGAGGACTGGAAAAGGTCGCGTGGTCCGATGAGTCACGTTTTCAGTTAATATACGCCGGTGGGCTGGACAGAATATGGCGTCAACAGCACGAATCAATGGATGCCAGCTGCCTAGCGTTTACTTACAAGCTGGTGGAGGCTCCGTAATGGTCTGGGGTCTGTTTTCGTGGTAGGCATTGGGTTTGTTAATACCTCTGGAACAGCATTTGGGTGGCAGGGGTACCTTAACATCATTGCGGACCCTACAAACCCCTATACATGCATGACGTTTCCTGATGGAGAGGGATACTTCTACATAAGATTCTTTCGCGGAATTTTGCTTTTTTTTTTTTTTTTTTTTTTTTTTTTTGGCATCATTTGGATCATTTTCGAGATCAATGAAAACTGAAGAGAAATTGAAGGTGGAAATCCGTTCGTGGTTGGTATATCATCTTTCAAAACTTTCGTAAACGGAAGTTAAACGGAGCGAAGATTTTTCCGGTAATTGTAATTTGTTTTTCTTGCAATGTTCCTTTTGCCCAGTATTGTTGTTAAATATTTTTTAATTCAATAAATATTTGTATTTTAGCTTGAAAATGTTTCAAAAATGAAAAATGTTTCGAAAACGGAAGTTGGACGGCACAAAAATTTCCCCGGGAATCTTCTGCCATGAGATTCTTCCATTTTTTTGGTTCTGGAGATGCAAAACTGAACAAAATATTTGGGAGGATTGGTGGTGGTGGGTGGGAGGGGTCGTTTTGCGTCCGTGGAAGGAATTCCTGTTTTCAGAAGCGGAAGTTAGACAGAGTAAAGATTTATCCTTAATAGTTTTTTTTTTTTGTCTCGTGATGTTTCTTCTGGACAGTATTGTTGTTAAATATCATTTTATTCCACAAATATTTGCATTTAAGCTTGGAAATAGAGGGAAAATTACCAAAACCCGAAGTTGGACGGAGCGAAGATTTCGCCCGTAAGCGTAATTTCCTCCTTCCCCCACGGTGATCCTTCTGTCCTCCGTTTTTGTGAAATGTCAGTAATTTTATAATTTGAATGCAGTAATGTGCTCCAGTTTAATATTTACATAAATAAACTTCAGTGAGCAATTCCACCTTGCTTGTACCGCGTTATATTTACATTGTTTCGCCGCACGTTGTGATTTTTCACCCAGTTAAAAAGTTTAGTTTTTTTTTTTTTTTTTATCTTCGTCAGTCTCATACATGATACTTGCAGCAGATAATGCGCCATGCCTCAAGGCACGGCAGTTCTAAGAGCACGACAGTGACTTCAAAGTGCAAAATTGGTCCCCAAATTTTAACCCTATTGAGCACCTGTGGGATGAGATTGCGAGTCATTCGTAAGAGAGTTCCATCTTCAGCGAACAGTCAGCAGTTTATGGACGCTATCACATCGGCTTGGCAGATATACCTGTGTACAGAACAATGTTAGCACCTCGTTGAATCCGTGCCACATGGAATTGAGGCTATTTTGAAGGCCAAGCGCTGCCCGACACTTTATTAGATAGGTGTTCAGTGTTTTACGTTGTCGTTCGCATTTCCACCAAATCTCGATGAAGACAGTAATTTTGCGCCAAAAATTTCCCTTGGAGTCACCAAAAAGCGAATGTTTTCCGTCAATTTTTTTTTTTTTTTCGTCATCCCACCCAAACTTGCTTCGCTTTTACGTTGTTTTTCATCCCTGTCATTTTTTCTTTCCCTCATCGCTGCTTTGCCCTGCCGACTTGGTTTCCTTCCACGTCATTTTTTCTTTACGTATCGCTGTCGCACTCTACTTTGTCCTGTTGTCCCTTTTCCAACCCCTTTAAGTTTTCTCTTATTGCAGAAAAGCACCAGTGTGCCTCGAGATCACCTTTCTCAAGGGCTTTGCTGCAATGGATAAGGAAAGTGGCGTTTCGCTTGTTTCTTTGGCGGTTCGCCGCTGCAACAGCAACCGCTGGAGCAGCACGCGCCGTTACGCTTCGGTCGGTGTGTCATCGATTGTGGTTTTGCTGAGTCCTATCTTTGTATATATTTTTGCAAAAAATGCATCAGCAAATGCATTTTTATTAAAATTAGAAGTGTAAAAGCCTATTTGTTTTTATTCTTGAATTCTTTTTTAAGTACACATTTTTTTTTAGCCTATTCTTGTGCTTGTATTTTCATACGTAAATACAGCAAAAAGAAACAGAACTGTAAATTTGGCTAATCTGCATATCATTTTGCTACAACTTTTGCTGACAAAATAGCCAAATTGCTAAAAGAGAAAAAAATCCAGCTCAAACAATACGCAAGGAACGCTTATAGCGAAGTTAATCCGTTTATGTTCGTAGTGTAAATTTGTATGAAGATTCGCCAAGTTTTCGCTCTCCACTGGGAGGCTTTCTCAAGGCAATAATAGACATAAAATGCAGGGAATTAAAACACGCTGGAAATAAAGATGATTTTTTGAAAATAGCGTGGGTGACATCACGAGAAGTATTACATGAATTTTTATCACGCAGTTGTGCAGTGTGCCGCGATGTGTTTCTATTTTTTAACAACGCAGGCCAGACCATTCATAGGTCCATAGAGACCATGTCATTGCACGCCAGTTTGCTGGAAAGGATTTCGACGTTTCCCTGACGGCAGTTTCTTTAAAGTTCGTGTAAGGGGCTGGTTGACACTTCCGACGTGTTCTTTACATCTAGTATCCAAGGATCGCTTTGTTTCCGACATATTTTTCCGTGTTGTCAAGATAAACCAACGGCATAGCGTACACACCCGCTTTTTCTTTCTCACACTGTCTTTCCTTGCCGCTTGATATTATACAGTATGTGATAACGGGGCTGGTGATTTCATAATTATATTGAGATGTTGTACTTACACAATAAGTTGAGTGTGAAAGCTTGGCGAATCTTTATTTAAATTTACACCACGAAAAGTAAACGGATTTATTTCGCTATAAGCGTTCCTTGCGTATTCGCGACCTTATGTATTAAAAAATAAGAGTCCAGCTCGAACACTGTTAAGTGTTCGCAATAATATGTTACTTCACTGTTGTCTTCAGAACACAAGAAACTTCATCAGTACACATTCTATAGAATCCCTCTAAGTATTTGCTCCCAGCAGTGGTATCATTTTTTCTAAGGTTTTAATTTCTTTAGCTTATGTTTTACGAAATTGCGGTTTTATAAATAATGCAGTCACAACCATTTAGTTCTCTTCGTGTAGGCTTTCGGGCACCCATGTGCCGTGTTTAGAAACAATGCAATGTCTTTATGACCACATTTAGTAACGTCATGTCGTTGTTTGACCCTCATTCACAGTTTTTCTGAGTAACTGAGATACTTCAAGCTCAGCTTTATGTTGCTATTTCCTGGAATAGCATCACACAAAAAAGAAAAACAAAGCCTGAATAGAGACTGACACGCAGAAGAAAAGCGAAAAATTTAAATAATCAGTATACATTTAGTATTGTACACAAAAGTATAAATATCACTCATTCTAATATATTGCGAACGGATCTAAACGTTCTTTAAAAATTAAGAAGAGTTGTTTTAACCACATTTCCTTTGTAAGTACCAGATGGTCACAATTAAAAAGGTGTTCAGAGCCCTGAACACCTAGCTATGTGACGAAACGCAACCACTCTTGGTTGGTAGCCATACCCTCTCGAAGATGCACTCGGGATATGTGGAGGGGGGGGGCAGCTATGGGACGAAACGCAACCAAACTTGGTAGGAATAGCCTCTCAAAGATGCACTCGGGACATGTGGGGAAAAAAAATGTTTCAAGGGGAGCAAATTATATATCTTGTCCCTAGCGTTTCTGAGGCCTACTGCTAAAGAAAGTTTTGCGCCATGTACGTATGTCGATTTGCAAAAAGAACATAGGGGAAATAATGTTTCTAAAGGCAGACCGACGGACAAAACCACAACATGCCTTCCTTTTTTTTTTTTTTTTTTTTTGACATACGGATGTATGTAAAAAATAAAAAATAAAAACTGCGCGAGAGACCCAGTATGTGGCAGCAGGAAATGTCGAAAAGCTCGTCTGGTACGAATTCTTCGCGAACAGACAACTACGAATTGAAATTCAAAGCGTTCTTCAATGTTTCCAAGAACCAATCGCAGAAAATGAAGCACGTGTCTTACCGTCAGCATTCGTTTTGTCTTTTAGAAGTCTTTCATTAAGTGTGTGTGGTAAGTGTCACTCCACCCTCATAACTCACATGTCATCCTATTTCTGCACCGTGGTTGGTCCTCAGAGGCCAACTGTTTTGACCTTTCGCGTTTTGGGAAAATTCCCTGTGTGATTTTAGATGCACAGCTGCTACTTAGGGAGTCTTGTCTTGAACAAAAACAGCAGGCGACTGGGAAAACAGCCTTTGCTCTATTAGAAGTAACCGGTTTCTTTCTTTCTATCGCTAGCTTTCTTATTTTCTTTTTATTATTATTATTTTTTTTTTTTTCGTTTCATAGATGAAGCATATCTATGGAATTTAAACTGCCTCGACTTCCCATGTTATTTGCAGGGTGAGCTGTTTATTTTCAGTTGTGCGCAATATAAAAAAAATACTTTCATATATGTGCCGAGTTATTTATAGGCTCTGCCGTGATGTAAGACCGCGATGGTATACCCCTTCACATCCTGCATTGGGGACACTTGCTGTTTATTATTCATCTCAATGCCGCGATACATCAGCGATGTCGGAAGATTGTAATTAGTTTGTGATTGCGATGTATGCAATATCATAGTTAGAGGTTAGCTTTGACGAGACGTCTGCTTGGCCAACACTTGTTAATAGGAACTCCTTCGGCTAAGTATTTAATAAATATACAGTGATCGATTGGTCATAAAGATGGATAATTTAAAGAGACGTTTCTAAGGAGGTAAATGATGGAGCAAAAATGGAAAAGCCTTTTGGATACTGTCCAACAGAACGGAGAGACCATGCATTTGAAAACAATTTCAAAGGAGCAATAGATCATCGCAAATTAAATTATTGTTGTTTATCTTCCTCAGAATACTTTACAAAGAGCATTCTGTGCGTTATTGCCAATGTTTAATAATTGCCTTTAATGGAGTACTGGAAAATAACTCTTTGTACGTACTGGATGTGTGGATCGTTGTCTTCATTTTTTCATATTAATGGAATACTGGAAAATAGCTATTCATAATGGATGTGTGGATGGTCGTCTTAATTTTTTCATAATAGCAGTCATAGAAAATGTATGTGTTCAGACAGATAATTAGAAAGCCGTTGCACAATGAATACATGGCTAAAGATTTCGTTTTCTTTTTCCTTCTCTAATCGGTAGTCGGAAGTCGGACCCGCCTCAACCTACTTTCGTCGGGTAATGAGTGTGCTTTAGTATATTTTTAACCACGTAGCTGAGGTACACTGTTAAAAATTTTGTGTTAGGTTGCACCTAAAAGTGGTACTACACCACTTTCTGAGAAAAGGTACACCATTGTGTCATGCAAACAAAACCCAAAAACATGGCGTAAGACTATACGATGTCGTGGTACAAATTTACACCATGTTGTTAGGTTTTGTTTTCACTATACAATGGTGTAGCCTTTTTTCAGAAAGTTGTGCAGCTGGTGTAGTACCACCTTTTAAATTTTTAACAGTGATAGCTAGGCTTTTTGCTGTTGGTAGAGTCGGGCCAAAACTTTCCAGCTGTGTTTTACAGAGTATTGGAACCCTGACTGAGGGAAAACGGGTACAAGTATTTTTTCAGCTGTTAACTTTTCTCTTGTGACAGTTTACCTATTTTGTAAAAATGAATGGGCTACGACTTGCAGATTTGTCAATAAAACTTAATGGACTACGAGTTGCAGTTTTTCCAGTGAAGAAGAACAGGCAAGGACTTGCAGTTTTTCCATTGAAAAAGAACAGGCAACGACTTGCAGTTTTTCCATTGATAAAGAACAGGCAACGACTTGCAGTTTTTCGACTGAAAAAGAATGGCCTACGACTTGCAGATTTGTCAGTGAAAATAAATTGACTACGACTCGCACTGCAGATCTGTCAGTAAAAATTAATGGACGACGACTTGCTGTTTGGCATGGAAAAAGAAATGAAGTACAATTTGCAGATTTGTCAATTAAAAATAATTGACTACGTCTTACAGTTCTGCCAGTAAAAAGGACTGGACTACGACTTGCAGATTTTTCAGTAAATTAATGGACTACGACTTGCAGTTAAAAATTAATAAACGACGACTTGCAGTTTTTCCAATGAAAAAGAATGGTCTACGACTTGCAAATTTGTCAGTGAACGTTAATAAACGACGACTTGCAGTTTTTTCAATGAAAAAAAGTGGTCTACGACTTGCAGATTTGTCAGTGAAAGTTAACTGACTATGGCTTGCTGACTTGTAAGTAAACATTAATGGACTACGACTTGCAGTTTTGCGTGGAAAAAGAAATGGACTACGACTTGCAGACTTCTCAATAAAAGGGAATGAACTACGACTTGGAAATTTGTCAGTAAAAATTAATGGATTACGACTTGCAGATAATAATTAATGAAGTACAGCTTGCTGTTAAAAATTGATGGACTGTGACTTGTATTTTTTCTAGTGAAAAAGAATAGACGGCGACTTGCAGTTTTTCCAATGAAAAAGAATGGCGTACGACTTGCAGATTTGTCAATAAAAATTAATGGCGTACGACTGGCAGTTTTTGCGTGAAAAAAGGAATAGACTACGACTTGCAGTTTTTTTTATTATTATTAATATTATTGGAGGTTTAACGACCACCGTGAGCAACTCAATGGGCTATAAGCTGTCGCCCGTCCCTAATTTAGGGCCACTGGTTCCAGGGAAGAAAGAGAGAGCCGGTGCCGGAAGACAAACACAACATCCATGCCGCTCGGGATTCGAACCCGGACCCGTTTCAGACGAATGGTCAGAAGCCATCGCATAGACCACTGCGCCACCGGGACGGCCTTGCAGTTTTTGCGTGGAAAAAGAAATAGACTACGACTTGCAGAGTTGTCAATAAAAATTAATGGAGTACGATTTGATTTTAAAAATTAATTGACACTCACGGTTTTTACAATAAAAAAGATAAAGCTTACGCATCTTTACGTGCTTTAAAAAAATCACGAATTTAGTTGCTTAAAAGGGTTTCTATTTCTTTCTTTTTTTATAATTATATTAATTAAGGTGTGTGTACCCTGTTTCTAACTTCTCGCATATGTAGAGTTAGAACATATTTTTACAGGGTTTCTTCCCTGACCTGTATGTAGTTGGTCTGAGTAGTATAGTCTGCCAGGCCCTCGCTGAAAACTAATTAACCTAATCCTATGGTTTTTGTTATTTCTCTTCGAAGGTGGAAAACATAAGTTACTGGTTATATGATAATGCACTCTTCCAAAAATATGTTTTTCTTACATGCAGTAGTTTGAGGCGGTCGCGAATTATTTGGCTTTAGGTTTATACACTGCCGCACAATTGCTAAGGACGGATGACAATAGCAACGATAGCAACCATAAAATGGAAGGCAGGAAAATGTGATAATTAGCATAATTGCGGGATACAGTAAGACGTGTTGTGCGTATGCAAATTTTGGATTGCCGAACTTGTTCATGACGTCATATAGCGCTGATAAGAGATATTAAGGATTTGACGCGTATTGACCGTTGTTGTTCAAACGCAAAGTTGAAAGGGAAAGAATCAATTGACGAACTTGCAATTTTCAGTATGTCTTCCCGACATCACCTAGATGATTTTATGCGTGGCCGCATCATTATTGGCAAGATTGAAGAAGGGTGAAAAATAACAGATGTTGCCAGGGAGTTCGACGTCAGCCACAGTGTTGTTTCAAGGCTTTGGAAATCATTTCAGACAAATGGAGAGTGTAGCAAACGTCACGGGGGAGGTCGTGTTCGCAGTACGACACCTGCAGAAGATCGGTACATAGTGCTATCAACAAAAAGACACCGGCGCAGCACAGCTAGTGAGGTAGCAAATCAGTTTATGGCTGCTACTGGCAAGCGGATCTCCCGAAAAACTGTCGCCAGACGTTTGCATGAAGGAGGACTATACGCCCGCCGTCCTGTTTTGTGCATCCCATTGTCCAGACGTCACCGTACCGACCGTTTGCAATGGTGCCATCAACATCGCAATCGGACTGATAACGACTGGTCTGCTGTCCTCTTCTCAGATGAGAGTAGATACAGTCTATCGTCTGATTGTCGACGACAACTGATCTGGCGTGATAGTGGTACTGCATATTGTCCAGCAAACATACAGGAACGGGACCGATATCCGACATGTAGTGTCATGGTATGGGCTGGCATCATGATCAATGGCCGTACGTCCCTCTATGTGCTTCCAACTGGGACTATGATAGGCCAGCGATACATTAATGATGTTCTGCTACCTCATGTTCGCATGTTCCGTGGTGCTGTGGGTGATAAATTCATTTTCATTGACGACAACGCAACATGTCATCGAACAGTCGCTGTCCAGGAGTGTCTTGAGAGCGAGGATATTCAACGCCTCGTATGGCCAGCACGTTCTCCAGATCTGAATCCCATTGAAAATGTGTGGGATGCTTTGGGGAGGAGTCTTGCTGGTCGCCAATGCCCTCCAATAAACAAGGACACCCTCATCCGTGCACTGACAGAGGAATGGGATAAATTACCCCAACAGCTGCTTGATAATGTTGTGCAAAGCATGACACGACGTGTGGAATCTTGCATCGCCCTCCATGGTGGCCATATCCCGTATTGACATCTTACGCCGGAACGCCTGCGGACGGTAATTGCATTTTTTTCACGTTTACGTATTCTGCACAAAATGGCCTGTTTTACCCTTGAACACGTTCCAAAGCCTTCTGGATTTCAGAGCATAATAAATTGTCTTTCTTGTAATGTCCTGTCATTCTGACATTATTTTATTTCACTTGGCATCCAACCACACTTACTTTTTTATGCGCTATATAGCCGTTTATGATCCGTCCTTAGCAATTGTCCAGCAGTGTATAATATTTTTATTCCACTGTTTTTTATGTTTCGCATTGCTCAATTCTCTTATTCCTCCAGGTGTCTTTCTGGGAAACACAACTGCCAGGTTTCATCATTCTAATTTCCACTTAATTTCAACCCCGATCTCCCATCTAGGGCATCAAAACTTCTCCCCGTCCGATGCAGAGAGACCGAAACATTTTCCTCTCGCTCTCCTTGATCACCAGAGTACACTGAAGTGCTAGAAAAACTGGTACAGACGAGCTTATGCAAAGTACATAGCAACGTCACCTATGCGCGTACTCGGTTGCGTCCGCCAGTGCGCATATAAAACAATAGACATCCTTGCCAGCTGTCAGATCTGTTTTCGGCATGAGAATGACAAGTAATAACGATTTAAGCGATTTTCAACGCGGTGTCATAGTTAGCGCTCGTGAGATGGGAGTATTTCGGAGGTAGAAACGAAGCTTAGATTTTCACGGACGACCATTGCAAGGATTTACCGTGACTACAAGAACTCCGGCAAAACCTCCAACCTACGATACCAGCGTGGCCGTAAAAAGACATTGGGTGAACGTGACCATCGTCGGCTGTCAAGAATCGTTTAACGCGATAGGCGTGCAACACTCTCGCAGGTAGAATTCAATGCTGGAGCCTCTACAAGCATCAGCGTCCGGACTGTGCAACGCACCCTGCACGATATGGGCTTTGGGAGCCGACGCCCAACGCGAATCCCCTTGATGGGTGCACGACACAGAGCTATGCGCCTCGCTTGGGCACGGCAACACCGCCACTGGACACTTGATGACTGGAAACAAGTAGCCTGGTCTGACGAGTCGCGTTTCCAACTGTATCGGGCAGATGGATGGATTCGTGTGTTTGCGCAAGCCCCATGAAGCCATGGATCCCGCCTGTCAACAGGGAACTGTACCGGCTGGTGGGGAATGCGTCATGGTATGGGGTGTGTTTAGCAGGACTTCACTGGGACCCCTGGTTCGTCTACAAACGTCTGTGACCGGCCAACGCTATGTGCGCATCCTTTCTGACAAGGTACGCCCGTTCATGTCCTGCATTCATGCTGATGGGTCGGGCCTGTTCCAACAGGACAATGCACCTCCACACAAGTGTCTGGACGCCACAATATGGTTAGAGGAGCATTCATCTGAGTTTGAGGTGTTGCCATTCCCACCCAAGTCATCAGATCTGAACGTGATAGAACACATTTGGGATGCCATGCAACGAGCTATCGAACACAGGAATCCGAGACTTCGGAATACACCCGAATTGTGGAACGCTCTGCAGGAAGAATGGTGTGCATTGCCTACAGCGTACTTTGCAGAAGCTAGTGCGGAGTCCATGCCCCGTCGTATTTCTGCAGTCTTGCGCTCCCTTGAAGGACCTACCAAGTATTAGACTGGTGTACCAGTTTTTCTGGCACTTCAGTGTACATGTTCTCTTCTGGAAAAAACAAAAAAAAATGCGTGGGTGTGTTCTTCTCCCTGTCCATTCTCATCTCCACCGATCATCAGGTCAGCTCCATCTCCACTTTCAGCTTTTCGCTATCACTAACTTTGAACGTGTGAGCTACATCATCGCGTATTCGCCTCTGGGAAATTCTCCCATTAGAACCGAAAACTAACAAAAAGCATACGATATGTTCCATAACCTTCTGCCAAAATAGTGGGCAATGGAACCCACTCCAACGCAGCTCATGATGGGCTTGTGGAAAAGTTTTTTCAGAATCGAGCAGCAAAAAGCTACCTCTAATTTCCTCAAAAATACCAGCAAAACAGGGAAGAATTTAACTGTAAACGATATTAATGCTGCACTGAAACCGAAGCTAATGATCTCAGGAAACAACATATTGCCAATGGGAATGTATTTTAAATGCAGATTGCGTACTAAGTAAATATTGAAATCTTCACATTTGGTTTATTAATTGACCATTGTCGATATTGCTCGACGAAGATCGCCCAAGTCTGTTCCTACTTGTTAGTGGGCTATTATGTCTGTCGATCGTACTTTCTAATTGCACCTAACCTTCTCTCCACCTGTTATTTTCTGGGTTCTTCTGTCTTTTAATAAAGCACTTTTGTTTTGCGTTTTAATGCTACTGAGATCTTTGTAAGTGTGTACTGTAACGTACCAGGAGATGTGACGTACCTGCCAGAAGGACGCACACGACATAAAGGCAGATAGGAATCAGAATAAAACGTCCGCGTAGCTCAATTGGTAGAGCAACTTATTCCGGAATGAGGGGACCCGGGTTCGAATCCTGGCGCGGATACAGAAATGACGGAGAAATTTACTTCGTTGTAATGGCGCCCGAACTATCCGGATGACCCGACCGTTCAAAATCTCGCATTGGTGTGATGTTATTTCCACACCGCGAGATAGGAAAAGTAAGAGAATCCTTTCTCCAGCACTTCGAAAAAAATAAATAAAAAATAAAATAAAATAAAATAAGGGGGAGATGATGTAACGTACCAGGAGATGTGACGTACCTGCCCGAAGGACGCACACGACATAAAGGCAGATAGGAATCAGAATAAAACGTCCGCGTAGCTCAATTGGTAGAGTGACTTATGCCGGAATGAGGGGATCCAGGTTCGAATCCTGGCGTGGATAGAAATGACGGAGAAATTTACTTCGTTATAGTACCGAACTTTGCCACTGTAATGTTTTCACACTAATGTTGTTTCAACGTTCTTGCTTTTTTTCCATCTTTTCTGACCAGTCCAATGATGCATCTCTACATAGTTCTTGTTTGTTTAATGAATTATTAAATGCTACAAGCAAATTTTTTTGACAAACTAACTGTTCTGTTAGGCATATTTTCGGCAAGACATGCTTTTTTTTCTTTTTCGTTTTCCACAGACACAGTATGCGTATAATTGTTTTCATTTAGCTGTTTAGCTGCCCTACCTTAATATCAATAATTACATTTAACTCCGGAGATTTATTCTGTTTTGTTTTTTATTTTGTTTGTCTTTTTATTTTTTCACAACCTCGGATGCCTTTGCTATTAAATTAAAGCGTCGTGTTAGTTCTTCGAGAGCGACATTGAAAGTCCAGTATCTTGCGGTTTCACTACCATTTTACTTCACTGTCAACGAGATAGCAAAATTCTACAGTGTTGATGTCGTCTTAGCTGCACGCATCACAAATAGGAAGTGCGCAGGAACACCGTCGGCATTTTTTCCTAACGTACTACGATCACGTGCTTCCCAAACGCTTCACCTGTAATTTTCCCAGGTTGTCAACCACGTGACATAATCACTTATGTAAGCGTCAGGATGCGATCTTTCATTTATTTTTCTTCCCTTACGTTGTGGTGGGGGGGGGGGGGGGGCGCTTTTCCATATGTGCAGAGAAAGAAAGTGACTCCGCTTACTCTCCCTAAACATCGCATTTTTTTTTATTTTAATGTAAATGAAAATAACTTTTGTTTGCCATTACAATTAAATTAAAAAACTGAATGCTGGAGATTTAAATGTCTCTTGAAGATTTAATTGTTACTTGCTGAAGATCTAGGGTTAGATTTTAAATGGTTGCTTGTAGTAGTAAGGTTTAAATGCTTAGCTATGAACTTTTAGGTATCAATATTGAACGTTTGTTAGCGGGGTTTGTAGCATTGTTGTTAAAGGGATCCTTGTCGTTTGGATTCGGCATGTATGATGAGTTGCAACTCTTTGCGGATACTCCGAAAGAATTGTACTTCATGAAAAATATCAAGATAATTTGCGATATCAAGTTGGTTCTTTATTACTATATAATTTCCGTACTAGGTATGTCCTGAAGTTATATTGATTGCTGAATTAATTAGGATGACCTTACTTTCTACTTGTCAACTACACGTTCTACCTAATTTCTCTTCCAAATCATTTACTTATTCGCGCTTCTCGGTCCCGAAACCATCTTCCACCCAACCTCCTCTGAGCTCGCTGTCCGAAAATCGTCGCCTTTTCTCAAAGCATCTTCCCGCTATTTTTGTCCCCTCTAGACCAGTGTGTTCGTCGTAGCTCGAAGGGCTGTGGCGCAATTATACAATAAACTAATTACGCAGTCTGGATCGCTCTGCTGAGGACACTGGCCATGATTGCTGCGTATTCTAATAAAACGATTTAAGCACTTAAGGCTTTCCAAAACGACTCCTCCACTGAAAGAACGATTCCCTGGGAAACTCAGTTTTACAAGTCTTTACCGAAGCCACCTTAATAGCGTCTTCAAACACTCCTTGTAACACACGTACATATAGGAAAAACATTAACGGCGTATTATAAGGAATTAGCAAGCAGTAACTTACATTTCACATCCCAGGCTTTATTGGTTGGCTTTAAATCATATCACAACATCAAATTCTTCTATCAGAATGTACTTCTATCAACCAAGTCGTTGTTTCGAAAATACACAATATCAAAACTCTTATCTCATCTCCGCCCGCTACTCAACAAATCATTATCATAAACTTACTCTCTTTACAAATCGTTATCTCATACTGCACTGCACTTAACAACTCGATAGCTCACTCTGCATCCTTACTACATTTAGTGATTGCGTTACATTGACCTCTGACCAACTGCCAGTGAAGCCAAAAAAAAAAAAAAAAAAAAAAAACGTCGGGAAGTAGTATATCATTAAGTCAGTAAACGTTTGACTAAGAGAAACCAAATTTACATAAGAACACGGAAACTCAAAAGGAAAGATAAATGAGATGTGTACTTCACAATTATCATGACGCTAATCCTGGTGCTGTTCTGTATATTTGGATAGAAGTGATATATAGAGGAGCTGCTAAATTTCCCTTATTTCGAACATGTGTAATCGTTCTTAAAACTGCCGCCCGAGGCCTTAAAAGAAGGATATCCGTTTTGAATAAGGTTAATGGTCAATTTTCCCCCAAGTAAATCCATTTCTTTGTATATGAATAGTTTATTTTGTTTGTTACAGTGCACATTTAAAACGCAGGGTCTGAAACGCCTATTTTAAACGCAGACTGTAAAGTAAGTCTGGAAATTTTTAAACCGTTATTAGTGTTTTTACCCCCATGGAACTGGTTGTCGATATATGATCATTCCGGTTATGTACATAAATAATGCATGATGTTCTAGTCAGAAGTTCAGTTTCGCACTTACCGCACTTCGTCTAACACGATCAGTAACAATTCTGAATACACTACTGAGTTTTTTTTATTTATTTTTTTTAGTTTCTTTGTAAAAAATAAAAAACGTCGTGCTCATAGTATAACCTTTTCCACCTGTGGACATCATATCTCTGCAAATATTTTGCCGATTTAAAAAAATCTTTTTGCATTGAAAAGCTTTAAATGTATGAACAATGATCCTTGCTTTTCGGATTTTTCCGATGCACACCTTCGCCGCTAGAGGGCATAAATGCAGATGCTATCGAATTCAAAATGCATCTTTTCCCATATATTGTTTCTAAATATCCGATCGAAAAAATTCTTCCTTCATTTCATTGTCATTTATTATATAACGAAGACAATTTTGAGTGCAGTTTCTTTTTCAAGTAATGCATAGATTTTCCGCTAGGGGGGACGTAAAGGTAAATTGTGATTTCCCCGAATCTCCGCTTCTAGAAGTCCTATTTGAAAAATTCTTTCAGCATCGAATACAACTCCTGGTGGGAAGTGTTTGTTCTTCATGTAATTTCTAATTTTTGCTAGAGAATAATTTGGCCACCAGGTGGCATAAGTGTTTATTTTTGTTTCTGATGTATTCGAAATTCTTTCGTTTATCGATGCGTCTCATCTTGGAAAATCTGTTGAGAATACCTTCTGCTTGAAATAGTGCATAGTTTTTCCGCTAGAGGCGTAGGTGTAATCGTTTTTTTTTTTTTTTTTTTTTTTTTTTAATATATATCCGATATGAACAATTCTTTCTTTATCGGAGAGCGTTTCTGGTGCGAAATGTTTCTCATATAATTTCAATTTTTTTAAAAGCACAAGTGTTACATATAGAAGGCCTAAGTTCACGTTTCCGTTTACAGCATGTATGTAGCAGTATTTGCAGGACTAAAACCCCAATTGAAAGACTTAATTTTTCCGGCAAATACCACTAATTATGAAAACATTTTGTATGTATTTCCTTTACAAAATAATGCACAATTTCGCCGCTAGGGGCACAAATGTTAAATCATTTTCTCGATATCTCTGCTCGTCCGATTAAAAAAATTCTCTTAGGTGGACGTCAAGTAATTTTGCTTCCTATACTTCCAATGGAAAAACTTTTGTACACATTTCCTTCACAATTAATGTGTTCCCAAGGATGAATATTTGAACATCGCTTAAAATAACTTCATATTATAACTTGGAATACTTAATATTTTCTAAAAATATAACCATAATTATATTAAAAATCAATAACTTTTTCTTTGTGGTGGTGTTGAAATCAGAAAAAAGATGGCGCCACCTGTACTCTGATGACGTCAGTAGACAAACAAATGTTGGATTGCATAATTATGGTTATGTTTTAGAAAATATTAAGTATTCTAAGTTATAAAATGAAGTTATTTTAATCGATGTTCAAATTTTCATCCTTGGGAACGCATTAATTGTGAAGAAAATGTGTACAGAAGTTTTTCCATTGGAAGTATAGAAAGCAAAATTACTTGACGTCCACCTTAACACCGGATACCATTTACCTTGTAGAACACTTTAGGTTTGTACTTCAGGGTTTTTTTGTTTTGTTTTTTGTGGTAGTTCACAGCTCTGTCGCTAGGTGGGTGGTATTTGTGTATTTCTGTTTACAGCTGTATCTCCGCTTCCAAAAAAGCTTATTGATTGAGAAATTTCTTTTTTTACTGTAAGTCATTCGCTACAATAGAGATGAGGAACATTATCCACTTAAATAATGCAGTGCTTTTCCCGCTAGGAGCGTAAAGGTCACCACCTTTTTTGCTACCTCTGCTTCCGGGAGACGTATTTGAAAAGTTATTTTTCCTTTTGCCCTAAAGAATACTTTTTGCATATTTTTAACTTTTCCCTTATGCAAAATACTTCGGCTAGACGGTGTTGTTATATCACGTTTCCCTCTACATTTCTTTTTTTAACTGTTCTATTTGAAAATCTATTTGTTTCTCATACCTTTCCTCTGCTATAAGAAACTTTTTGTGCACCGTTTGTTAATTTTCATAACATTCGTTTAAGCCGCTGATAGAAGTAGTAGCTGTTCCTATTTCTGGTGTTTGATCGATTGTAGAAATCTGGTTGATTTTTTTTTTCTAACCGGTTATGTTGTCTAAAACAAATTTGAAAAATTTTATTCGCCTCAGAAAGAAATCAAAAAGACCTGCTCATTTCAACCGAAAATTTTGTCTTGTTGCATGTTATATTCCGTTAGTCACCCATTCGCGGATATTTTGTGGATCTTTTCCTGCCTCTGATATCCAGTTAAGTACAGAGTTTCCGTATTGGATTACCTTGATTAGAGCATGCTGTAATTTTTATGACGAGTCTTACTTACATCGGTCTCCGTCTTCTTTTTAGCACGTCTTTTGTGATAAAGAAAAGTAGTCTACTTCTTTATAATAACAGTTTGTCTGTCCGTCTGTGGATACCATATCTATAGAACTATAGGTCTCTTTTTTAAAAATTATTTTTTGCACTGGGAAACCTAAATGTGAGAACGATGATCCTTGCATGTTTTGTCCTTCTCTTACTAACTTCGCCGCTAGGGGGAGTAAACGTAGCTACTATGGAATTCAAAATGCATTTTGTTCCATGTCTTTGGTCTCAAATATACGAAGGAAAAAATTAATTCTTTCCTTCGATACCAGGTTTTACGAAGACTATTTTGGCTACCGTTTCTTTCTCAAATAATGCACAGCTTTTCTGCTTGGGGGAGTAAAGGTAAATTGCGATTTGCGCGATATCTCTGCTTCTGAAAGTCCATTTTCAAAAATCTTTTCTGCGTCGGATAGAGTTTCTGGTAAGAAACGTCCGCATATTTTTTTATTATTATTATTTTTGGTGAAGAATTGCTTTTTCGCTAGCGGACTTAAGAATATATTTGTTTCCGATGTATTGTCAGCAATATCTGCGCTTCTGAAAACGCGACTGAAAAAGTTTCGTCTCGGTCGTATACTGCTTTCCGGGTAAATCCATTTGCGCAGATATTCTGTATAAAATAATGCACAGTTTCTCCACCAGGGAGCGTAGATGTGTATCATATTTTTCTCGATATCTCTGCTTGTAACCTTCCGACTTAAAAAAAATTATTTCCTTGTTGGACAGTATATCTCATGCGGACTGATTGCATATAATTTTCTAATTTTTCTGAACGCGCACTTTTGCTGATAGAGGGCGTAAGTCGTGTTGCCGTTTACAGCATATTTGCAGCAATATCTACACATCTGAAAATCCAAATGAAAAAATGCGTTTCAGTCAGACTACTAATTACGAAAACATTTTATGTGCATTTCGTGCTCAAATTAGTACTCTATTTTCCCGCTAAGGGCGCAACTGTTTAATTTTCTTTTTCTTGATATCTATGCTCCTAAAAGTCCGGTTTAAGAAATTTTTTCTATACCTTTCAACTTGTGGAACATCTTGCATGTATCTGTTGGTTGTTTGTAGTTCAAAGATCTGGCGCTACGTGATGTTGGTGTGTATTTCTGTTTGCAAGCGTATCTCCGCTTCTAAGAATCCTATTTAAGAGTTCATTTTTTTTTCATGTATACCATTCGCTATAGTGAATATTGGAAACATTCTCCTCTTAAAATAATGCCGGTTTCCACTAGTTGTCCATCTCTGTTCCCAGTAGACGTATTTGAAAAATTATTTTTCCGTACTATGCCTAGGCATTAAATGCCTTCAAAATAAGCAAGCCTCCTGCTGTGAAAAGTAATTTTCGCATATTGTCTACTTTTCCGTAATTTAAAATTCTGCCTCCAGGGCATATCAGTGTTTATTTCTGTGTGAAAGACTTTTAATTCGATTCTAAAAATCTCTGAAAATTTTTTTTTTTTTTTTAGTGTGTATACCAGTAATTATGTATTTTGCATCCATTGCCTTCTTTAAATAACCCACACCTTTTCGCCAGGGCGCGTAAAGTTATGTCATGTTATCTGTTCTTATAATTATTGTCTTCTAATCATATCACCTTATCTCTTCTGATTTTCCAATTTCAAAATCCCTTTTTACCTCTGATATCTTTTACTATGAGAAATTTTCTGCGCACAGTTTGTTAAATTTCGCAACACACTTTTCAGCTGCTAGTGGCAGTAATTAGTTATTTGTATTTGTGGATGTTTTAATGATTGTAGAAACGCGGTTAAGTTTCTTTCATTTTTTTGTTTCTGTATCTTTTTTTCTTTTTAACCGGTTTCATTAACCACGAATGACTCCGCTCACTTTGCGTGTTTTAAATCATACGAGTTTTTCCGTATGTTTGTAAACGTATGTTTTTTAAGAGAATTTTTTAGGTTTTCTAAGAATCTGCTTTGATATATAGTTTCGTATCTGAAAGTTTCAAA
The DNA here is from genome assembly GCA_039090855.1 of Macrothele yani. Taxonomy (NCBI): domain Eukaryota; kingdom Metazoa; phylum Arthropoda; class Arachnida; order Araneae; family Macrothelidae; genus Macrothele; species Macrothele yani. The sequence continues at coordinate 77,852,406 of CM077027.1, forward strand.
ATACATGCTCATTACAACCAAATATTCGGAGTCATCTTTTTTGTTACAGGCGATCTCGTACATGCGTAGAATTTCCGTTCTGGTATGTTTCGTCTACCGTATCTGCCACTAGGAGCGCTGTGTCCGGTGTGCGATTAAAATGGCGCCTGTGGCGAAGAAGGCACTTTGTTGTTTCTGGCTGAAACAAAATCTCTTGTCAGTGAAAGTTCAGAACAAAGCACGGAAAAATGCCACCCGATGTGAAGTTAATTATGTCGCGGATGATGAAGTGACGCATTTCAGGTGCAACAGCTACAGTTAACGCACAAAGATAGAAGAATGTGTGGCGCGAGTGTGAATATCGTTTAGACATTTTATGTGCCACTAGGGGTCACATGTAGAAATTTATTAAGTTCTTTAAACATGTATGTTTATCTACTTCTGTTTCAAACTGTATTTAATAACCAGTGCTCAGAAGCCCAGATGTTCAAGCATTAAAAACCTCCAAAATAGCAAGCATTTATGCACTAAAAATCATGAAATACGCGCCAAAAGAGAACAAATATGCATTTAACATACTTGTAAGTTTTTCTGTAGGATTCATATATTTACATCATATTGATGTACGTACAATTTACTCTTGAATATTTTCACAATTGCACATGATAACTAAATGCCTTGGTGTATTTTCGAAAGAAAGAGCATGCCTTCTGTTGGTGAAAAAAAAAATGCTTATATGTAGAAAAATTACTTTCCACAACCACACAGATTATCGGTGCGTAATTAAAGCACGCAATGAGTAAGTAACAGACATACTTTCACAATCAATATTTTCTCTTTGAATAATTTTTTCAGTTTTGTATATTTTCCTCTTTTGACTTCCGGCTAGCCAAAGACTGGCCTTCTCGAGATGTTGGAAACGCTAAATCTTTTTTCACCAAGTTTTTCACACACTTTGCAAAACAATATTGTTCCATCCGTTGGATATACATCTAGACAAAAATTCATCACAAACTTATTCAGTCTCGTAATGCCACGGCCTTTTACTTTAGGCGCATTAAACAATATCGTGCAGTTACCAGTCAACAATAACAGAAGAACCAGAAATCGTCTTTGAGAGTCAAACGGCATAGAGGAACTCTTTTGTCTGAATTGATGGATCAATGAAAGTCTGAAGCTAGATTACACATAGAGTAGTTCCAATTGCTTGTTCATGAAATGCAAAAAGGAAAAAGTCGTATCTTAGGGAAATGCTCCGGTCGTCTGCTTACCGTATCCCCATGCACTTGTGGCAAGTGAGCCTACCTTAGAGCGTATAAACAAACGAGATGCGCCCTTCGTGATCTGAATTTCAACAGCCAATGGCAAGCTGAGTACGTAGCCGACCCAACTTGATACCCTATCTCTATACTCGGGGCAAGGCTAGCCTGACTATGGAGTTAAAGTTACGAAGTGTGTACTTCCACTGCGTAATATATATAGTTCCAGTTGAAAAGCTCGTGTTCGAGCTTGAACTGAGACCTAAAAATGCACATGGATATATAGGTGTCCTAAATGCTATACGTACGTGCATTAAAAAATGATGATCCCAGTTTCGGTCGTGTTTCTAAATATTACAAATATTTCTATTTTGGCGACGTCATTGTCACTTCTGTTTTGCCTCAGATAGACTATAGAGTACACACGGAGGATATTTACTTCGAGCGAGAGAGGAAAATTGTGTTAGCCTGAGAGTAAGTAGGAAAATAATGGCTTGGCGGTCACTAAGCTTGCTCCTTTCTTCGTGGTTACTGTTTTTAAACTCTCATTCAGAATCGTTTGTCTGGTGGTCAACGAGATTCAGAAGGTGTGGGGGTTGAAAGAGGACATCGTGATCGAACGCAGGAAGTTTCCTTTTGTCTTGCTTTAAGTCGCCCTTAGGGAGAAGGGTCCGAGGTACATGGCACCCCATTAGTGCGCGGAGAAATACTGATACACGAAAGATATCTTGTCGGTAAATCGGCTTCACAGCATTAACAGTGTAACCAGGTTAGCTTTGCCCAGAGTATATAGCACGCTTGCCACATGCACTGCTTGCCGCCTCTCTTGCTAAGAGTTCGACGTCGCTTTCTATAAGCAATATATGTGTGGTTCATGGATTTCGATGCTCAGGAAAAGTTCCGTGTAAACTCTTACAAGTAGAAACTAAGATTTCGGTAAACTTGGTCTTCCTACATAAGGAAATATTCAGATTGATGGTGCAGTCGTTTAGGGGACAGTAGATTAGACATTTCTCTTTTGGTCGGAAGTGAATTCGTTTGAGTAGCATCATTCTCTAGTGGGAGAAGAATTTTTTAACTATTGGGTTTGCTGTTGTACCACGACGCTGCTAAGAGTTAAGTCTGTAGAACGATAATTTCTTTTAGAGGAATTTTTCAGGATATATGTAAAAATATGCTCTAAATGTGAAAATATGCTTTTATTCTTCAGAGTGGTTAAATATCAAAAATAAGCATTTTGCTTGAACATCTTGGCTTTAGTAATAACATGTCTAAATCAGGGTAATCATTTGTTGACATCCTGTATACTTTTCTTTCCTAATGCTGCCCCTCAGTTATAACATCAGCGGGTTTAGCCCATTTCCATTTCGAATTCCACGAGATCAGTAACCTCTGTATTTATTTATAATCCAGCAAAGTTTTTCTTTCGAAGTTTCTCATTGGAAAACTATGGGGAATGTCGTATCAATGATTCCAACATCGGTAGCTGTGCAAGAAACCAGCTCCCTAGTCACTTTTCTATGAGGTTTTTAATTCTGTTCCGTGCACCTGATCGGTGGTAGGATACATGACGAAATACTTTTCTTTTGAACCGTAAAGGTGATTTGCATAAAATTGCTATCAAAATGTACTCTTGGAAGGCTTTATTTGCTTACTAAATTGTTCCTTCCAATTATCGTCAGTAATTGATATCTTTTGGACAAGGTAGACGTAGACATTAACCACTCCATCAGCGCACAGACACACATTCACGTAAATGTCACCCATAAATTTAATATTGAATATATATAGAGATGTATGTATGAAAAAGAAAGAAAACTTTTCTTTTTCCTATGTTGAAATACGTGCTGTCGTGATCTCTTAACTGCATAATACACGGTTCTTGCAGTTTATTTATTTTTATTTATTTATTTTTTTCATGACTTGTAGAAAACCGGATATGAGTCGTTTACCCTAGGAAAGTAATTAGCTAAATTATAGATTACTTAACTTTTGCTATTAGTTTCTGTAAAAGGAGAGTGTAGGGCGATATGATTCCTTGTGCAGCCGTGATCCACTCGGAGATGAGACAACGATAACGGAACAGGTTTCGCCAGATCTCTTTCGCTGTCCTGTAAATAAATACGCTTTCCCCTGAGAAACCCTGATCAGATAGATACCTACTCGCGATGAGTTTCACCTTCAGAAGGTACTCGGTGTAATCATCGCGAACGAATTTGACTGCGATCTTTCGTCGCTTGTTTAAGTTAAATAGTGCGCTGAAGTAAAAGTCAAAAAGAAAAAAGTCTGGTGCCATCAATATCTCTGATGTAAAGTGCTCCTCTTAGGTTCGAATTCGGATCGTTCCACAGTAACAAAATACAGTATTTTTCCGTGTATAAGACGACCCCTAATTTTTCGAACCGAAAATTAAGAAATCAATGTTTTTATTTCAAAAAAGGACACGTTTGATATTTTTTAGAAAATAGGTAATACCACTGAAGTACATTTAGAAATTAGGTAATATCACAGACAAAGTCTGTGGTAATATGTAGAAAAAAAGAAGTTTGGTTATTTTTAAGATACAAACTATGAAATTATGCATCACTTTCTTCAGTTCTAGACATCTCTTTTTAGTTCTAGACATCTCTTTTTTCAACTTCAACTGCATCACTGGTGTCGTCTGAGTCACAGTCTATATATATTAGATCATCCTCAGTTCCATCCATGGCATTGCTGATTCCACATTTCTTGAAGGACTTCACAACCACTTCTTGCTTGACTCCAATCCATGAGTTTGGTACCCAGTTTCAGACCTCACTGAGTAATGGTTGTTTTTTTCACTCTCCCTGTAGATGTCAAGTTATTACCTGCTTTTTGCATCAATTTATTCCATTCTTTTTTTCATCAGAGGTTTAAAGGGCTTGTTGATAGACGCATCCTAGAGGCTGTAGCTGAACTGTAAGTCCACCAGGAATAACTGCTTTCAAGTCGTAGTTGGGGTGAGGGGATAAGAGATACTGGCAGTTTCGCCGCGGTAACCGCAGGGTTCTCTTGACCGGTTATCCCCGCGTATAAGACGACCCCCCAGTTTTTGGTCTAAAAATTTACAACATTTCGTGTCATCAGTCGGTATCGTGCGTCCCCCCCCCCCCCCCGCTTTTTTATTTTTTTATATTAGCACTACCGAACTTTGCGTGTTAGAAGAAAAATTGTGCATTAAGATAAACGGGAAACATTTCTGATTCTTACTCCTGTAGTATAGCAATATAAAAAGGGAATTTTTGAAGCCATTTTCTTGAAAAAGGGTCGTTGAAACAAACGTAAATAGACGCTTATGCCAAAAATCTTGGAATTTCTCGAAAATTCAAGACTCGAACACTACTCGATAGAACAAACATAAATAGACAATAAACTAAACTAAACATCTTAGAATTTCTTGTTGTTGTTAGGTTTCATCGAGTAGTGTTCGAGTCTTGGTGACTGTATGAACAAAAGCCTGCCATCTCGATCTGTTCTCTGCAAGATCTCGCATTTCTTCTATGGTCATTCCAGAAGCGTCTTTGATTGCATTTAATCATCTTGTTCTCTGTCTTTCTCTTCCTTTGCTTCCTCCAACCTTGGTGGCGCAGTGGTCTAAGCAATGGCCTCTGATCATTCGTCCAAAAGGGGCCTGGGTTCAAGTCCCATGAGGCATGGATGTTGTGTTTGTCTTACGGCACTGGCTCTCTTCCTTCCCTGGAACCAATGACCCTAAATTAGGGATGGCTGACTGCTTATATAGCCAATTGAGTTGCTTACGGTGGTCGTTAAACCTCCAATAAATATATATATATACTGGGATGTAAGGTCAGGTGATGCGTAACATCACAGCCTCTCCTTGACAAATGTCAACCCCGCCTTCTCGTGGTGCATCCTGTTCCCACTAAAGGGGCTCTGACGACCGCCAATAGCGGTATAACTATACCATCGGGATTAGAGGAAATTCTATCCCACACTCACCAACCCGCTTGGCCAGCGTGGTGAGTTATGGCCAAACACCTCCAAAATGACTCCACAACTTAAATCTTGGCCCTCAGTCTCCGGCAGCTGGAATGTACCTGGCCAAGGCAGCGGCCAGTGCGACATGAAGGCAGAGGGTGCTAAGAATCCCCGGAGGACCGGACTAGGCTGCCATCTGATGCTGACCTTGGCTACTTACAATGGACGCTCCCTATCTTCTGATTCAAGGCTTCTTGAATTGGAAGAGGAACTACAAAGGATCAGGTGGGACATCGTGGGGCTAAGTGAGGTAAGGAGAAAAGGAGAAGATCTCATCGAACTGAAAAGTGGACATCTCTTCTACTATCGTGGGACAGATACTGGCAGAACTAGTGGTGTTGGATTTATAATAAACAAGAAACTGAAGGATAAAGTTGTAGAAGTTGAAAGTTCCTCTGACAGAGCTGCACGACTTGTTATCCAACTCTCGAACAGATACCAGGCTCAGATTATTCAAACTTATGCACCCACCACAAGTCATCCTGAAGAAGAAATTGAAGAATTTTATGAGGAAATTTGTCATCTAAATAATAAAGGTAAGCAGCACTTGAAAATAATTATGGGAGATTTCAATGCAAAAATAGGGCAACAGCAACAGAATGAAACTTCAGTAGGTAAATTCGGTCACGGCAACAGAAACCAGCGTGGAAATACTCTCGTTGAGTTTGCAGAGGCAGAAGGGTTTTTCATCTTGAACTCCTTCTTCAAGAAAAAGCCACACAGGAAATGGACATGGAGACATCCAAATGGGACGACAAGTGAAATTGATTTTATTATGTGTAACAAAAAATTCGTCATAGAAGACTGCAGTGTGCTAAACAAGTTCAACACAGGTAGTGACCATAGATTGGTGAGATGTAAGATGCACCTCAACACTAAACTGGAACGTGGCAAGCTCATAAGACAAACAAAATCTATTGACATAACCAACCTTAAAAAACACCATAATACCTTCAAGTTAGAACTGAAGAACAGGTTTTCTGCTTTAGAAGGCCTAACATCGGAAGAAGTGGACATCTCTGAAGTTAACAGAAAAGTAACCAAAGCTCTTATGGAAACAGCAACAAAATTAGCTGGGTCTAAGAACAAGTTGCATATGAACAAATTATCAGGAAAAACCAAAATGTTGATGCAAAAAAGAAGAGAGATGAGGACAACTAAAGAAGATGTGACTTCCAAAGTGGAATATATAGAGCTATGCAAGACAGTAAGAAAAAGTATCACTGAAGACGTAAGAAAATTCAACTGTGAACTAGTGAGGAAAGCAATTGAAAACAACCAAAGCCTAAAGATAGCAAAGGGACATCTCAGTAAGGGAAGAAAACAGATTATGGCACTGAGAAAAGAAGATGGTTCTGTAACAAGAAATAGAGGCGAAATTTTGACAAGAGTGAAAGATTTCTACTCCAAATTATATGAAAGGGATGATATATGCACTCCAGACATCATGAAAGATACCAGTACCAGAGTTCCTCCAGTCCTTCCAGTAGAAGTTGCACATGCAATCAAGAACATGAAACGAGGAAAAGCTCCAGGAGAAGATGGAATTACTGTAGACATCATACAAGAAGCAAGTGGAGAAATCGAAACAGTACTCGCCCAAATTTTCACTCGATGCCTTAATGAAGGAAAGATTCCTGAGGATTGGAACAGCGCTACAATGATCCTGCTACATAAGAAAGGTGACATTGAGGATCTCGGAAACTACAGACCTATCAGCCTCCTATCAGTAGTTTATAAAATCTTCACTAAAGTTCTTTCACACCGCTTGAAGGTGACACTGGACATGGCTCAACCGAGAGAACAAGCTGGATTCAGGAGTGGCTACAGCACAATAGATCATATCCACGTGCTGAGAGAACTAATTGAAAGAGCGAGGGAATATGAACTTCCATTGTGCATGGCTTTTATCAATTATGAAAAAGCCTTTGATTCGGTGAAACCATCAGCAGTTACAATGGCTCTGAAAACCTGCGGTATTGAAGATGCATACATTAATATTATTAATAACATCTATGAAAATGCAAGTGCAAAGATTAGGCTGTTTGAAAATACAACACACGTAAAAATTGGAAAGGGAGTGAGACAAGGTGACACCATATCTCCGAAGCTCTTTAATGCCACATTGGAGGGTGTTTTTCAGTCGCTGAGCTGGGAAAACAAGGGGATAAAGATTAATGGAGATTATCTAACCCACCTTCGTTTTGCTGATGACGTAGTCATTTTTGCAACTACCCCATCAGAGCTGCAGAGTATGATCCAGGAACTTGCTGACAAGAGTAAAGAAGTGGGATTAAAAATGAACTTTCAGAAGACAAAAGTGATGTTCAATGCTTTTACAAGAAATGAAGATTTATCGATTGATGGAGAAAAGCTGGAGATAACAGACACCTACGTTTATCTTGGACAGCAGATATCAAGTGAGGGTCACATTGATGAAGAAATTAATCGGCGTACAAAACTTGCCTGGAGAGCTTTTGGAAGAAACAGCATAATTTTCAAGAGCAATATGCCATTATGTCTTAAAAGAAAAGTGTTTAATCAATGCATCCTTCCAGTGCTTACGTATGGTGCAGAGACGTGGACCTTAACTAAAAGAGACATACAAAGGCTGCAGACAACTCAAAGATGCATGGAGAGGTGCATACTTGGTGTAACCAGGAGAGATAAGAAGAGGAACTCGTGGATCCGAAAAATGACAAGAGTGGAAGACATCATGATCAGAGTTAAATCCCTGAAATGGCAATGGGCTGGACATACTGCCAGAAGGACAGATCATCGATGGACAGCCGAAATTTTAGATTGGATTCCAAGGGACAGGAAAAGACCCAGAAGAAGACCACATGGGAGATGGGTGGATGAAATTCGAAAGTATGCAGGGGTGACATGGAGGAGACTGGCACAAGACAGACCGTTGTGGAGGAAACTTGGGGAGACCTTCGTCCAGCAGTGGATTGATAATGGTTGACAATGATGATGATGATGATGATATATACTGAAGAGCAAAACTGAAAACTAAGGAAAAAACTTTAGAATTTAAAACGAAAGTTGCAAAATAACCTGAAGATCAAAACGCGCAACGCAGCAGTTATGAAAATTCAGAATTCACATTCGATTTAGAAGAGACCTAAGCAAAAAAATATATTTTTTTTGACTCACCCCAAGTACAACATAGAAAAGGTTATGTATCTACCGGTGTGAGTAAAAGGAGAAAAGATAAAAAAATAAATAAAACAACTGAATGTAGAAAGTGTCGAGAATACTGAGCCTTGGCTTTATCAAGGACCAGCAAAAACTCTGCATTTTCTCACTTCCACAAAGACCTAGTTGGAAATGGGTTTCTGCAAGGCCATAGATGCAAGTAACATGCCCACCAAAAATTGTTTTAAAAAATATATATATGTCATGACCTCCGCAGAGTTGTATGACCTAGCACTAGTTAACAATTTCGCTTGCATCCATAACCTTCCTGGCCCGACCCATGCTCTTCATCTGTTACTATTAAACAGAGAGAAGAAGATTAAAGAGAACTCAAGCTGTGAGAGTGACATAATAATTAGAAATAATTTTCAGCTATAACGAAATGCCAAGTTCGCCTGAGAGAGAATTTAAACCCGAAAAGCAATGCAACAGAAATCCAAACCTCTACATTGCAATCAAAAAAGGAAATATTAATTTTTTAAAAAATCAGATTTTTGAAAGAAAACTTGATCCTAAAACCCCTACTCTACAACTTCTGACAACACAAAAACGAGAATAAATTAAAGACAATAATTAACTAAAGAAGAGCTTTGTGAAAGTTATATAACATAAACAATTAGTTGCAATATGTACAAAGTATTTCAGCAGTGCTTTAAGTGCATAATTAAGTAGTTATTAAGAACTTAACTACTTTGAAAATACAGCGCAAAGAAAAGGAACTATGCTTAGCCATCTGTTGTGCCTAAGTTTCCTAAAAGACGCGCAAAGTTACCAAGAAAAGAAAGAGTTAAAACCCGCAAAAATGTTAACAGACAAGCCAGTGCCTAAAAGCTGAAAAGCAAAAAACAACAGAGAAAAAAAGTACTAGAAGTTCAAACATTGAACTTATAAAACCTAAAACCCAAAGACAAGGAAGAGAGCTTACCTCTTATGCAACTAAACTTTCTCCACACAAGAGAAAAACATGGCTGACCTCTTCCCCAAGCGTCCTAACACTTCTGCCACTCCCTAGTCGCTGGGGGGCAGTGTGGGTGGGGCTGATGGCCTCCTCATACTGAAAGAAACCAACTCGCGGAGATTTTAACCAGAGAAAAAATGTATATATACTTAAGACTGTGGATCTGTATGATCAGAAAGAGTAGAATTAACTCTCCAGAATACATGAGAAATATTATAAAATACACAAGTGGTGTAATTTAATAATCTTTGCATGTATTAAATCACCTTAGTGAGCTTCTATAGATTATTCAGAATCTTATTAATTTTAATGTTAGTTTTACTATTTTTAGTATAGCTATCCTAGTGATGAATAACTAATTTTATTTTTTATTTTTTTATTTGTTTTTATTTTCTTTTATAAACGGATATTTAAGCTTTTTTTGTGATTTTGTCTATATTATTTAATTTTTTTGTTTTAATAGGACCTTCATATCCATAGCACTAAGGTTCCTTTTAGTAGTTAATAGGCATCCTCTAGCCAACTTCCTTACGGCTTTGATTGGTCAGAATCATATTATTAACTGTGTAGAAAATTAAAGCAGATCTGCCAACCTTACTCTATTATTCAGAATAATTTTTCTTAAAGTTCTTTTGATGAAAGCACTTAAAGCACTGCTGAAATACTTTGTACATATTGCAACTAATTGTTTATGTTATATAACTTTCACAAAGCTATTCTTTAGTTAATTATTGTCTTTAATTTATTCTCGTTTTTGTGTTGTCAGAAGTTGTAGAGTAGGGGGTTTTAGGATCAAGTTTTCTTTCAAAAATCTGATTTTTGAAAAAATTAATATTTCCTTTTTTGATTGCAATGTAGAGGTTTGGATTTCTGTTGCATTGCTTTTCGGGTTTAAATTCTCTCTCAGGCGAACTTGGCATTTCGTTATAGCTGAAAATTATTTCTAATTATTATGTCACTCTCACAGCTTGAGTTCTCTTTAATCTTCTTCTCTCTGTTTAATAGTAACAGATGAAGAGCATGGGTCGGGCCAGGAAGGTTATGGATGCAAGCGAAATTGTTAACTAGTGCTAGGTCATACAACTCTGCGGAGGTCATGACATATATATATTTTTTAAAACAATTTTTGGTGGGCATGTTACTTGCATCTATGGCCTTGCAGAAACCCATTTCCAACTAGGTCTTTGTGGAAGTGAGAAAATGCAGAGTTTTTGCTGGTCCTTGATAAAGCCAAGGCTCAGTATTCTCGACACTTTCTACATTCAGTTGTTTTATTTATTTTTTTATCTTTTCTCCTTTTACTCACACCGGTAGATACATAAGCTTTTCTATGTTGTACTTGGGGTGAGTCAAAAATATATATACATTTTTTTGCTTAGGTCTCTTCTAAATAGAATATATATATATATATATATATATATATATATATATATATAGGGATGTAAGGTCAGGTGATGCGTAACATCACAGCCTCTCCTTGACAAATGTCAACCCCGCCTTCTCGTGGTGCATCCTGTTCCCACTAAAGGGGCTCTGACGACCGCCCATAGCGGTATAACTATACCATCGGGATTAGAGGAAATTCTATCCCACACTCACCAACCCGCTTGGCCAGCGTGGTGAGTTATGGCCAAACCCCTCCAAAATGATTCCACAACTTAAATCTTGGCCCTCAGTCTCCGGCAGCTGGAATGTACCTGGCCAAGGCAGCGGCCAGTGCGACATGAAGGCAGAGGGTGCTAAGAATCCCCGGAGGACCGGACTAGGCTGCCATCTGATGCTGACCTTGGCTACTTACAATGGACGCTCCCTATCTTCTGATTCAAGGCTTCTTGAATTGGAAGAGGAACTACAAAGGATCAAGTGGGACATCGTGGGGCTAAGTGAGGTAAGGAGAAAAGGAGAAGATCTCATCGAACTGAAAAGTGGACATCTCTTCTACTATCGTGGGACAGATACTGGCAGAACTAGTGGTGTTGGATTTATAATAAACAAGAAACTGAAGGATAAAGTTGTAGAAGTTGAAAGTTCCTCTGACAGAGCTGCACGACTTGTTATCCAACTCTCGAAAAGATACCAGGCTCAGATTATTCAAACTTATGCACCCACCACAAGTCATCCTGAAGAAGAAATTGAAGAATTTTATGAGGAAATTTGTCCTCTAAATAATAAAGGTAAGCAGCACTTGAAAATAATTATGGGAGATTTCAATGCAAAAATAGGGCAACGGCAACAGAATGAAACTTCAGTAGGTAAATTCGGTCATGGCAACAGAAACCAGCGTGGAAATAGTCTCGTTGAGTTTGCAGAGGCAGAAGGGTTTTTCATCTTGAACTCCTTCTTCAAGAAAAAGCCACACAGGAAATGGACATGGAGACATCCAAATGGGACGACAAGTGAAATTGATTTTATTATGTGTAACAAAAAATTCGTCATAGAAGACTGCAGTGTGCTAAACAAGTTCAACACAGGTAGTGACCATAGATTGGTGAGATGTAAGATGCACCTCAACACTAAACTTGAACGTGGCAAGCTCATAAGACAAACAAAATCTATTGACATAACCAACCTTAAAAAACACCATAATACCTTCAAGTTAGAACTGAAGAACAGGTTCTCTGCTTTAGAAGGCCTAACATCGGAAGAAGTGGACATCTCTGAAGTTAACAGAAAAGTAACCAAAGCTCTTATGGAAACAGCAACAAAATTAGCTGGGTCTAAGAACAAGTTGCATGTGAACAAATTATCAGGAAAAACCAAAATGTTGATGCAAAAAAGAAGAGAGATGAGGACAACTAAAGAAGATGTGACTTCCAAAGTGGAATATATAGAGCTATGCAAGACAGTAAGAAAAAGTATCACTGAAGACGTAAGGAAATTCAACTGTGAACTAGTGAGGAAAGCAATTGAAAACAACCAAAGCCTAAAGATAGCAAAGGGACATCTCAGTAAGGGAAGAAAACAGATTATGGCACTGAGAAAAGAAGATGGTTCTGTAACAAGAAATAGAGGCGAAATTTTGACAAGAGTGAAAGATTTCTACTCCAAATTATATGAAAGGGATGATATATGCACTCCAGACATCATGAAAGATACCAGTACCAGAGTTCCTCCAGTCCTTCCAGTAGAAGTTGCACATGCAATCAAGAACATGAAGCGAGGAAAAGCTCCAGGAGAAGATGGAATTACTGTAGACATCATACAAGAAGCAAGTGGAGAAATCGAAACAGTACTCGCCCAAATTTTCACTCGATGCCTTAATGAAGGAAAGATTCCTGAGGATTGGAACACCGCTACAATGATCCTGCTACATAAGAAAGGTGACATTGAGGATCTCGGAAACTACAGACCTATCAGCCTCCTATCAGTAGTTTATAAAATCTTCACTAAAGTTCTTTCACACCGCTTGAAGGTAACACTGGACATGGCTCAACCGAGAGAACAAGCTGGATTCAGGAGTGGCTACAGCACAATAGATCATATCCACGTGCTGAGAGAACTAATTGAAAGAGCGAGGGAATATGACCTTCCATTGTGCATGGCTTTTATCGATTATGAAAAAGCCTTTGATTCGGTGAAACCATCAGCAGTTACAATGGCTCTGAAAACCTGCGGTATTGAAGATGCATACATTAATATTATTAATAACATCTATGAAAATGCAAGTGCAAAGATTAGGCTGTTTGAAAATACAACACACGTAAAAATTGGAAAGGGAGTGAGACAAGGTGACACCATATCTCTGAAGCTCTTTAATGCCACATTGGAGGGTGTTTTTCAGTCGCTGAGCTGGGAAAACAAGGGAATAAAGATTAATGGAGATTATCTAACCCACCTTCGTTTTGCTGATGACGTAGTCATTTTTGCAACTACCCCATCAGAGCTGCAGAGTAAGATCCAGGAACTTGCTGACAAGAGTAAAGAAGTGGGATTAAAAATGAACTTCCAGAAGACAAAAGTGATGTTCAATGCTTTTACAAGAAATGAAGATTTATCGATTGATGGAGAAAAGCTGGAGATAACAGACACGTACGTTTATCTTGGACAGCAGATATCAAGTGAGGGTCACATTGATGAAGAAATTAATCGGCGTACAAAACTTGCCTGGAGAGCTTTTGGATTAAACAGCATAATTTTCAAGAGCAATATGCCATTATGTCTTAAAAGAAAAGTGTTTGATCAATGCATCCTTCCAGTGCTTACGTATGGTGCAGAGACGTGGACCTTAACTAAAAGAGACATACAAAGGCTGCAGACAACTCAAAGAAGCATGGAGAGGTGCATGCTTGGTGTAACCAGGAGAGATAAGAAGAGGAACTCGTGGATCCGAAAAATGACAAGAGTGGAAGACATAATGATCAGAGTTAAATCCCTGAAATGGCAATGGGCTGGACATACTGCCAGAAGGACAGATCATCGATGGACAGCCGAAATTTTAGATTGGATTCCAAGGGACAGGAAAAGACCCAGAAGAAGACCACATGGAAGATGGGTGGATGAAATTCGAAAGTATGCAGGGGTGACATGGAGGAGACTGGCACAAGACAGACCGTTGTGGAGGAAACTTGGGGAGACCTTCGTCCAGCAGTGGATTGATAATGGTTGACAATGATGATGATATATATATATATCTTGCCAAGCATGATGGTTCATGTTATTGTCACGCATCACATGTCCAAAATATTTGAGTTTTTGCTTACAGATCGTACCTAGTGCTGATTGATTAGTTTATCCTGCAGTCCATGAAATTCTGAGTAGCCGTCTCCAGGTCCATAATTCAAAAGCATCTGTCTTCTTACTCTCAACTTCCAAAATGTCCAGCTTTCACAGCCATACATTACTACGGAAAAAACCTTTGCGTTAACAATTCTAATCATTTGTTGTTATTGAGATGCCTTTATCCTTCATAATCTCTAAATTTATCATTACCTTTCTCCCTATCATCATCATCATCGTCATTGTCAACCATTATCAATCCACTGCTGGACGAAGGTCTCCCCAAGTTTCCTCCACAACGGTCTGTCTTGTGCCAGTCTCCTCCATGTCACCCCTGCATACTTTCGAATTTCATCCACCCATCTCCCATGTGGTCTTCCTCTGGGTCTTTTCCTGTCCCTTGGAATCCAATCTAAAATTTCGGCTGTCCATCGATGATCTGTCCTTCTGGCAGTATGTCCAGCCCAGTGCCATTTCAGGGATTTAACTCATAATCATCTCCTTATTTCTCCAGCACAATTGCCCCTCATTATCTATTCTGGAGCCCAAAAGAATAAAATTTTCTACGACCTACACTTGCTCACCGTCTATCATAGAATCTGTATGTGTTTATAATATTATTGTTTTAAATTGGTTGTAGATTTGAAATTTACGTTAGTTTTAACTTTACTAAACTTCTTTCTTAACTTGAAGCTTAGAGCTTTTCGTTGAACCCGTATTACTTCTCAGTCGTTTGTAGTAGCTCAAACAGGTTGTGACGTGCCTGCCCCGCAGGACGCACACGCCATAAAGGCAGATAGCAGCGAGAACGAACGTCTGCGTAGCTCAGTTGATAGAGCGACTTGTTCCGTAATAAGAGGACTCGGGTTCGATTCCCGGCGTGGACCAAAAATGACGGAGAAATTTCCTTCGTTATATTGGTCCCCGAACTTCCCGGATGACCCGGCCGTTAAAGATCTCCCAATGGTGTGATGTTCTTTCCACACCGCGAGACAAGAAAAATAAGAGAATCCCTTCTTCAGCGCTTCGAAAAATAAATGTGTGTGATGTTGCATTCCACACACCAGATTGACTGGGAGTTCTCAAGTGCACGTTCTCCAGCGGATGGCTGCCTACAAGGATGCATGGTCGCGGCTGACCAGTGGGCCATGTCCCCGGCCCTCTTTCGGGGGGGGGGGGGATATGGTATCAAGTTAGGTCGGCTACGAGTATAGAGATATGGTATCAAGTTGGGTCGGCTACGAGTATAAAGATATGGTATCAAGTTGGGTCGGCTAGCCGGAAGAGATTGAATGTGGCGTTAGTGGAGATTTGTTGAAATGTAGAAAGATTGCGAGTAAATTGTTAAACGTTGATATCTTGAAACAGTTAATGCCTGTTTGGTATATATGTGATCGACGAATAAGTGCCATTGTCATACGATTGATAACTTTGTTGATACAACTGAATATATTGATATCCTGAAGTACAAGTGCTTGGTTAATAAACTTTTGGAAATACTAAGTCCGTAGCTGATTCTTTTTACCTGGTTGCTTGTTTCTAAAGTGTGATTTATGTGTAACTAAGCTACACTGCTGGCCACCCAAAATGCAACACTAAGAAGGACACGAGATAGCAAAGCCAGATTTACTAGACACATAACGACAGATACAAAGATGAAACGATTGAGCTTACAGGCCCGTGCGACTTGTGGAACACGCAGACATGAATAGTTCTTGTGACTCCCATGGCTGGCAATAACGGCCGCAACACGCCGCTGCATCGAACGAAACGGGCTTTGGATCTGGGCTTCGAGTATGTCGGTCCAGGCTGCTTCCACACGTTGCTACAGTTCATCAGGCGTAGCCGCGGGTGGTACTTGCCGTGCCACTCGGTTGACGATCAGCGACCAGACGTGTTCGATGGGCGACATATCGGGAGAACAGGCTGGCCACGGCCGCCGTGACACCTGGTGGGCCGTGAAGAATTGTTGCATGATGCGTGCCACGTGCGGGCGCGCATTGTCCTGTTGAAACGTGGCCGCTGGCTGGTCCTGCAGGTAAGGGAGGACTACAGGCTCCAAAACGTCGGAGATGTAGCGGCGGATGTTGAGTGCACCGGCGATGCGTACCAGAGAGGTGCGGGTGTCATATCCAATTGCGCCCCAAACCATAACGCCAGGGGACCGGTATGGCGATGCATAATGCAGGTGACATACAGTCTCTGGCCGCGGTGCCGCCACACGCGGATCCGACCATCTAGGTGTTGCAGGCAGAAGCGAGATTCGTCGGAGAAGACAATGTCGTGCCATTCCGTAGCCCAGGTGCGGCGTTCTACGGCCCACTGCAGCCGCACTCGCCGGTGGTGTAACATCAATGGTAATCGGAGCAATGGGCGCCGTGAGACAAGTCCCCGCTCCTGCAGACGACGTCAGACAGTACGTGGTGACACAGGTTGTTGCGCAACACACCCTAATTCCTGCGCGAACGTTCGTGATGTGGTGGTGCGAGCCGTCAATGCCCGCCGCACAACATGCCGGTCCTCTCGTTCGGTGGTGTACCACGGCTGCGGCAATCGCTCACGTCGGTCTGCCCGTCCCTCCTGCACCCACCGAATCAATACTCGCCTCACTGTGGCTGGATGTCGTCCCACACGGGCGCCGATGTCTCGGTACGATAAACCGCTGTCGCGATAAGCCACTATTCGCCCTCTGTGGAGCTCGGAAATGTGCTGGAATGACTGCCATACTCTGCGACGAGATATCAGGAAGCTTCCTACGCACAGGTCCGGCAGCACAACACACTTCCAGTACTTACACCCCGCCTTCTGTGCACCCTTCTTATAGTGTTTCTCGGTGGCGTGCCGGGCGCACATGATTTGCATATGCCCTGCAATGCTAATCGTTTGCATGTCCTCTCGCGGGCGACGCATGCTGCGAATTTCAGGCCAATGGGATGCTTCCTTCTTGGTGTTGCATTTTGGGGGGCCAGCAGTGTATTTAAGAACTTTAGCCCATAACTAGCCATTTAAACTATAGCTAAAAAACGCATAAACTCTTTATGTCTTAACTAAACGTGTTAAACATACACTGATGAGCCATTGCATTATGACCACGTACCTAATAAGCTGTAGGACCTATTTTAGCATGCAAAACGGCGGCCACTCTTTGAGGCATCGATTCGATGAAGTGGCGATAGGTATCCTGGAATATCTGGTACCATAAGGTCCTCCAGTTCCCGTACATTTCATAGTGGTGGTGATGTAGCGCGAACCCGCTTTTCAAAGTCGAACCACAAATGTTGGATTGGGTTCACGTCAGGCGAATTTGGAAGCCAGGGCATTAACAGAAAGTCACCAGCATGTTCCTGGAACTACTACTTGACGATTCTGGCAAGGCGCATTATCCTGTTGTAATGGCCATCACCAGAAGGGAACACAGTTGCCGTGAATGGGTGAACTTGGTCCGCAATGATGTTCAGATACGTGACAGCTGTCAGGGATTGAGCTGTTGGTATAATGGGGCCTAAAGTCTCCCAAGAAAACATCGCCACAGCACAACACCTCCGCCGCCTGCCTGTTTCCGCTCAAAAGTGCATCCAGGTGCCATAGCCTCCGTCGGTAATCGGGGTATCCGCGCCCTGCCGTCTACGTGATGCACCAAGAATCTTGATTCGTCAGACCAGGTCACTTTCTTCCAATCATCCACGGACCAATCTCGATGAGCTTAGGCCCATTTCATGCGACGTGCAGTGAGTATGGGGACCCGGCGGGGTCTTCAGCTACGCAGACCCATGAGCAGAAGGCTGCAATTAACTGTGTGCTGCGACACATCGCCCTGAATTGTAGCTACGGGTGACTTGTTGCGCAATTGCCCTAAGATCGCTGTGAACAATGCGCGACAGTCTCCGCTCGCTCCCCTCTGGCAACAGTAAGCTGTGAACGACACACGCCTGGACGACGGTTCGTCGTTTGGCTATCTGCGCACTACTTTTGATACGTGCTCACTACAACGGCACGCGAACAACACACAAGCCGCGCCGTTTCCGAGATCGTAGTTCCGGGGTGCCGTGCCATTAAAATTTGTCCTTTATCAGACTCCGATAAATCGGCAGCTTTTCTCATTCTGACTCCGAACACTCTACTAATCGAAAGCCGGTCCTCGGGTTGTATATATACTGCTCTGTGAACTTCATTTGCGCCACCGTTCGGTCTCCAGGCGCGCTCATTTTTTAGACTTGGGATAGTCATAATGTAATTGGCTCATCGGTGTACATTACAGTACAAATGTACTGAAACGTCTGCATCAGGTAGGGGCCGCCCCGGTGGCGCAGTGGTCTAAGCGATGGACTCTGATCATTCGTCCGAACGGGGTCCGGGTTCGAATCCCTGTGAGGCATGGATGTTGTGTTTGTCTTACGGCACTGGCTCTCTCCGTTCCCTGGAACCAGTGACCCTAAATTAGGGACGGGCGACTGCTTATAATAGCCCATTGAGTTGCTCACGGTGGTCGTTAAAATTCCAATCAATCAAAATCTGGTAGGGCTTAACGGCACAAACTATTCAATTATTGCCAAGTTCAACTATTCAATTGTTGCCCATCCCTACGGATTTGTGAAGTCAGATGCTGACAAATAAACACACAAAGCGCTGTGGATTGTTGGCCACCGTAGCGTAAGACGAACGCACTAGGCTAGTTATCGAGAGATCTGGGATTCGGTAGCGGCGGTGTCCGGAAAGCAATTTTTCGGTTGCTGTGTGTCTTCATTAAAGAACAACGTGGAGGGAGCGATTGCTTTGTTTGTTTACTTTGTTTCCACGTGTTTGGAGGATTTTCACCATTTTAACCAATGGTTAAACGATTTGGTTTTATTTACCTATAACGTCAGTCAAAGGAGGAAAAGCGACACAATGTTAAATTAACATTAACATGTTTATTATATGACACACCGAGACATGATCAGGGAGATTTTTTTCCCCCTTAAGTTTTCACATATTCTGCTAATCTTCTATGCGTTTCCTTTTAGTTTACTTCCTATCATTTTCACGATAGCAAAAAATAATACCTTAAATGATATTCATTTTCGGAATATAAAAAACAATTCAGTAACACGTGATTTAAAAAAATGAATTCAAAGATTTGTCTACTAAGAAATTTTCTCTTGTTTAGTTGCCTAGCTCTTAGGAAGGCTGTGTGAAATTGTGCAACAAGTAGCTATCTACCGCATTAGAGTATGCGTGTTTGGAAGAAGACAGCGCATGCAAAATGCAGTGGAAGTGAATATTACTCGTAATCCTGATGTAGTGATAGTAAAAAGGACTCCGAAGATGTTGATAAGCACAATAACGAAGCGCTGACGTGATTATCTCATCATCTAAATATTTAACATCAAAATGGCATTTAAAGTCTGGGGAAAACTCGTGAAGAGAAGGGGTGGTTTTAAGTTGCATTATTAAAGGGTTTTCATTTCTTTTTGAGGGACTACGACGTAGTGCCCGTAAAGAAGGTAACTGTGGCGGAAAAGTCAGCACTTGTAAATAATTAAAAACGTTTTGAAGATGCAAATACATAGCGAAAACTTAAATTCCTAGGTATACTCGGATTCACTGCTTCTTGGAATGTATTCTCACAGTAAGGAAATGCCATTAGAATTCTTTTAGCCATCTTCCTTTGCTTACTGCCTGAAATAATGAGATACGGCAAAACGACCAATTATGTATTTATTTAGCGTCTTGGAGACTAGGAAATTACTTAATGAATTATTCGAAAATTCCGCTGTCCCGTCTTTTTGAGCTTCAGAAAGAGATTCCTTTATCTCTGTTAGTTAGCCTTTCGTTGTGGAAGGATTGTGGCATTAGTTAAGACGCACACTTTCAAGTTTTGGTTTGAAATAAATGATGCTCTAACACAGTTCTGTTCCAACTTCTCTAGAGCCGAGGACAAAGACTTTTAAAAAGCATTAAATGTGAGGCAACATTTTGTTCTTAAATGATGTAAATATACAGATCACTGCTTAATTTTTTAAATTGTTAATTTATTTTAATTGATACTAGTACAATTGAATTTCAAAATTAAAAAAAGTATAAATTATTAGAATCAGTTACATTCGTAAATCCAGAAACTGAGATGGTTCTCCGGGAAACGATTGAGCGTGTATGACATTGAGTTTCTGCATCTACCTTCCAAGGAGGAGGATGGTAAAAAGCTAAGCCTCTCATGGAAAGAATACTGAAACGTGAAAATTCAGTTATTTTTCAACATAATTTTTAATATGTATTTTATTTTATTTTTCGTTTATTTTTTTAACAATCATTTTTCCACGTTTTATCCATATCAGATCAGATCATATGTAGAGGATTTTAGGAAGGGAGTGTCTGACCCCAGATCTTAACAACCCTTAGAAATAGGAAGCTAGGAGATTTGGGCTAGAGTGCCCGATAGGAAAATGAAGCGAGGTAGAAAGGAGGAGGAAGACGCCCTTATTTATTACCGAGGGGCCAGTACCCGGGGCCCGACGGCTTAAGTGCCCATCCGAGGCGGATATTTAGTGGTTCGAGCTTTCGTACCTGCCTGGGATCGAACCCGAGGTCCTCTCCGTGGCAGTCATGAACGTTGACCTTTAGGCCACCCGTGGCCCTAATGTTTTATCCATAGTCCTGCCCTTAAATCAACACACTTTCTGTCGTCAGGATCCAATACTTTTCGTACCCCGTCCGAATAAAACTGAAACTTTGATTCAAACCATTTGTTTTCTGCATCAGTCACGGCACTGTCACTGTCGAATTTCTGACTTTTCAAGCCTGTCTTCAAACTTGGAAATAGTCCGATGAAACCAGATCCGGTGAGTAGGGTTGATGACACAATCGTTTGAACACGCAGTGTTGTCTGAGTCACGAACACTGTGTGCGCGGGGGCATTGTCCTAATGGGAAATGGCCCCTTTGGCCAATATTCCACGCTCTTGAGCTTCAATTCCTCGCGGATATATATCCGAAGGTTAGAATAGTACTCTACATTGATAGTAGCACTTCGTTCCAGGAAATCAACCATGATCACCGCTTCTGCTTCCCAGAAGACAAATGCTGTGACTTTCCCAGCCGACTTCTACAACTCGAAACTTTTCGTGTCGGCTTTTTTCCCCTTCAGGATCGAAACAAACCACGTTTCAACCATAGTGACTTACTGCCACAAAACTGAGCTATATTTGATTCAAAATGATGCACACTCTTATGACAACTATTTCTCGCTTCTGATTTGCATTCAGTGCTTTAGGGACCCACCTTGAAGAAACCTTCAATTCTAAAAACAGTCACCACAGTATCTTGAGTAAGCTCATGAAAGATTTCAGATGTTGTCTCAATGTGCTTCCATGTTATTCTACGCTTTTGCATGATCAGATCATGAACAGCATCGACATTTACAAGTGTCGACACAGTAACAGGTCTCATGGGATGCTTCCCTTCCACGTTTAAATTCTGTTTGCTAATTTTTCAACCTTCATTTGAAGAAAAAGATTCCTTTGATATATATTCACAGCATATCCTCGCGAATTTCTTTGGCCGACATTCCTTTCAAATGGAAGTACTCAGTAACTGCACGGTGTTTAATTCTCTTTACAGTCACCATCTTTATTTACTGCCCTTTGTAAATGAAAGGAAAATATAGTTGCAAATCTGAAATTCTCTTTGGTTGGTTGGTTTGTGTACATTTACGCAAGGGCCTCACTTGGTCAAAGAGCTCCGAGTCCAATGATTTAAAATAGTAACAAAAACAACAAAGATACACACATTGCAGGGATGTTTCGAAGAAAGTGAGAGATCACAGGTCAAGTCATCAAATTATAATACATTTATATGAGATCAATGTCACATTGAAAAGTCAATACCAAAGGCAGTTGAAACAGTCAATAGAATCATAAATTAGTCTGCACAAGGCTTTTTGAAGTTTCAGAAATAGTTCCACAATTTTTTACGAATAGCAGGAGTTCTGTCATCTAAGTTTGAGAAAATATGGTCATTATCATGAAGCACAGACACGTTACGACAGTAGTCCATGAAAACAGTATCACCATATTTAAGAGCACAAGCAGGCAACAGGAAACGGCTTGAAAAGATTCGCAAGATTTCGGAGATAATTAAACTTAAAAAATTGCTGCCGAAAGAACCTACGATTATCAGGTGTATCAGGAAACTTCAAGATAACTAACATCAAACTGTGAAAGTCTGAAGATAGTCCCGAGTAAATGAAAAAAAAAAATCAATTTCGTCAAGATCCAAAACTGTAGAAGGCAAAGTGTTGAATGGTTGCTTTTTAACATGTCCAGAAGCGGATAGTGGAATACCAACTAATCATCAGTAAGAGGTTAAATCCCAGGAGAAACTACAATAGCTGAGTCAACCATAGCAGAGAAAGAAGATGATGAAGATTTAAAAACTGAAGGACGGACTACGGAAGAAGGAGCGACTTCAGAATTAGATACAAGAGGATCAATGACAGTAGAGCAAAAGTAAGAAGAATCCAAGAGAGAAGAAGGAACAGATGACAAAGTAGTAAGTAGTGGTACAACAGGAGTAGAAGACACAGTTCTCTTGAACACATGTGTAGTCACTACGCAGATCAATAATATTGTCTTTCACGAAAAGCATCGCTACCTGTATTGGACTAAAAACTTTTAACCCCCAACTTTATTTTGTTTGATTATTATCATTGTTCTGACTCTAAAACATAGAAAGCCTTTTTATGCGTAATTTCGAGTATCAGTGAGTGGGTGTAATTTTTCAACACACCTATTTAAGACGAGTATAATCGGATTTTGTCTCCAAGCAAATTCCGTTTTTTCCATTTCTATGGGACAAACTTAGCCTGATGCGCGACCGCGGTTTTCTATACAAATATGCATGTCGATGTACACGATATACATATTTTTCCTTCATGAGTGGTAAAATAAGAAGGAATAAGCAGCTTCTCCGGATTTGTTTAATCTCTGGACACGATTTGAAAGGTAACTGATGGTTTTATCCATCACTCACGGGTCAAATTAATCTGTATCATTAATTAAAAATCTGTCAGGTATGTACGTGATGTGAAATTTCTCGTCATCGGTGGGTTGTTTAGCATCCAACTCATGCGTGCCCTACGATATCGGGAAATTTCATAGATACGTTTATCGAAAGTGCTTCTACTTTATGAGCTCACATACTGTTTTCAGAAGTTTCGTTCGGCAGAATTTTCTTCGTTCCACGATGTGTTTCATTAAATGTAGCTGTTGCCAAATCAGAATGTTGTGAGTTCCGTAACTGCCTCAACTCCTTTTCTATACATCTCTTCACAGATTTATTCCGTAAAACACTCTTTAGCGTAAGGAATCTGGCTTTCAGGCAACGCGATAACTCCCTCCCAACGCTCTTGAAGCAGGTCTTTATGTTTAAAAGTTATGAAAATTCAGGTTTAGATTGTTTGGAAAAACTCGGTGTATTTCCCCCTTCCTAACACCGAGGTAAAAGTGTTATAAAAAAGAAATAGTTTTTTTCTTCTCATACTCTACAAAATAAATTTTCAGTATACTTCAAGGCACTTTAATTGCTTATTGATCTTCATAGTATTAGAAGAGATATTTACGTTAATGAACCGGGAAGCTGTATATTTAGCACGTTTGATTTTCGGTAGTAGTTTCTGGTCTGGAAATCAGTTTTACGCCATTTTTTCAGCCTCTAATTGTATAAAACGCTACTTATATTGATTGGTCTGTTTCTTGCCTTTATGTTCATCGTAGAAAGAAATGGGAGTCAAATATAGCAGACTAACAACATTTTTCTTCCCTCTCTGCTTATAAGCGAAGTTCCCTGCCATCTTCCAGTGCGAACGATCATGTCATTTGTGGATAGACGATGTTGGCTAACATCCAAAAAAATTATATTGCTATGATTAAACCAATTACTAACTCTTTAACCAGCAAATCAGGAACAGTTTCTACGAAATTTCGGCGTCCAATATTAATTAATTTCAACGGTTTCTTTCCCGTGCGTGCCCAATCAAGTGTTGATACAAACATATCTTGTGCAAAGTGCAATTCATTAACAAATAAGTAGAGTTGGAAATCTTGCGTGTATTTTTACTGTGTTTTTTTATGTATTGTTTGTTCGTGTATTTCAGTTTTCTGGCGCACCTGACCAAAAAGGGTTTTTAGTTTTTTAACTTACATAGCGTGCGTGCAACAAAGATATCGCTAATTTATCTTGCTGTGTATCAGTTTCTAGACGCGGTGTCTCTGCTGTGTAGAAGTCTGATTGAGAAAGAATACCTTGTGTATCAAGTAAAGGAAGAGATGCCCTTCGTTTTTCGATTCGTCTGTCTCCATGTACGCCCATCCGTGTGCTTGCGAACACGATATTTTCAGTTGCAAAATTTTTTCTTCGTTTGGATAGGTCATAACATGCCCACACGTAATATTTTGCTTTGTCCATCCGCGTGTCTATGGACAGGATGTGCCTTATTGGGGAAGTCGGATTTCAAAATATTGTTTTGTGTCGGGCAGAGGAGAGCAATACTCCCAAATTATTTCCCTTACCCCTTCCTTGTCTGCCCTCTCGCTCATCAACCTACGGAACCTGTTTTTTTTTTCTTTTTTTGGATTGGGTGTTTCACGACCACTGTGAGTAACTCAGTGGGCTATAAGCACAGTCGCCCATCCCTAATTTAGGGCCACTGGTTCCAGGGAAAGGAGAGAGCCAGGGCCGTAAGACAAACACAACTTCGATGCCACACCGGGATTCGAACCCGGACCCATTATAGCGAAGTAAATTTCTCTGTTATTTTTGTCCACGCCGGGCATTGAACCCGGGTCCCCTCATTCCGGAATAAGTCGCTCTCCCAACTGAGCTACGCGGACGTATGCTCTCACTGCTATCTGCCTTCATCTCATGTGCGTCCTGCGGTGTAGACACGTCACATCTGTCTCCCGAAAGAGGGCCTGGGACATGTCCCACGGGTCAGTCGGGACCATGTGTCGCTGTTGGCAGTCATCCCATGAAGAACGTGCATTTGAGAAATCCCAGTCAATTTGGTGTGTGGAACGTAATATCACACATTTTATTTTTCGAAGCGCTGAAGAAGGGATTCTCACTTTTCCTATCTCGCGGTGTGTAAAGAACATCACACCATTGCGAGAAATCTTACAGCCGGGTCATCCGGGAAGTTCGGGCGCCAATATTACGAAGTAAATTTTTCCATCATTTTTGTCCACGCCGGGCATTGAACCCGGGTTTCCTCGTTCCGGAATAAGTCGCTCTGCCAACTGAGCTACGCGGACGTAAGCTCTCGCTGCTATCTGCCTTTATCTCATGTGCGTCCTGCGGTGCAGGCACGTCACACCATCTCGGACGAACGATCAGAAACCATCGCTTAGACCACTGCGCCACCGGGGCAGCTGGAACCTGTGTATCAGCGCTCCTAATAGTAAAATTCGAAAATTCTTTTTATAACGCCTAGAGAATAATTTTTTGCTACCTTTCTTTACTCTGTCCATCTGTCTAACAACAGGACTTCGAAGTTTTAGCAATATCTGTGTCATTATGCGACTGAATGGATTACTCTACTTATGAAAACGAGTTTATTATTATATATACTTAACTCGGATCAACGTGACCATCCCCATCTCCACGAGTGGATGCGCCCCACGTTCTGTGTGAAACATTCACTTGAAGTGTTATGAAGTTCTGCAGTGTTTGAAAGCAACTAGAAATGTAATCCTTGGTAACATTTCAGTTCATGATTAAGCTAGCGATATTCATCACTTATATGAGGAGATAGCTGTGAAACAAAAACGTTCAGAAAGACAAAGATTTGGTGCGATTAGAAATTGAGTCAAAGTTGTACCTAGTTTTACCCACATGAGCGTTCAAATTCTGTCAGAAACGAGTCACTTATTACTAAAGCCCGGATGTCCAAGCAAAATGCATATTTTATATCGTAAAAGCCGTTTGTCGGTGGCGAAAATCGAATCCGCATTCTTCTTCCGGAGCCGAATGCTTTCCCAACTAAGCTACACGGACGAAGTTTGTCGCTGCAAATTTGCCGTCTTAACATGTGCGCCACCTTTGAGGTAGGTACGTCACGTTTATCTCCTGCTTCAGAAAGGGCTGGGACGGAATCGTAGGTTTCTGGGTCAGCCGGCAAACCACGCCTGAAGGTGGTCATTGCAGAAGGAATTCCGACAAATTCCAGACGATGTGTGGAACGAACATCACACATTTTTCGAAGAACTCAATGGCCAGGAGATTCATTTCACGTTCGGGAGCCAATATAATGAAACAAGCCCATTTGCCGGCGGCGGAAATTAAATCCGCATCCGTCTGTTCCGGAGCCGAATGCTTTCCGAATTAAGCTACACTGATCATACTTATCACTCTACTTGCCGTCTTCACATGTGCGTCACGTCTGAGGTAGGTACGTCGCAATTTAGCCACTTCGAGGTATAAAAGCATATTTTCACATTTAGTGCATATTTTTGCATATATCCTGACTTGATTTTTTTTTATTTAGATAAGCTCTTTTGAAAAACGAAATCATCGGTTTTTTTACTTAACTCTTAACAGCATCGTGGTACAATAACGAAAACTCCTTATTAAAAAAACTTCGGTCCTATTACAGAACGGTGGTACTCAAACGAATTCACTTCCAGTAAAAAAAGAAATGTTTAATATGCTTTCCAAAGGCTCAGGATCGATCCCCAGCAGATATGAACGCTCGAACAACTAACTATCTCCCGTGTGTCAGATGGGCACTGTAAGTCGTCGGACCCCGATTTCTTCACTAAACGACTGCACCATCAATGAAATATTTCCAAACGAATCAATGTGTGTGTGTGTGTGTGTGTGTGTGTGTGTGTGTGTGTGTGTGTGTGTGTGTGTGATTGTTCAAAGACCACCTATGATGAAATTTTAGTTTTCTGTTCGCAAAGGTCCGTGCTTGTAATGGTTAACACGGAACTTTTCCCATTTGCATCAATATCCATGATCCAGAGAAATTGTTTATCGAAAGTCGCACCGAACTCTTGACAAGAAAGAAGGCAAGCAGTACATGGCAAGGTTACCAGACATGTGGTGTAAGGTTGGATCCGGGACGAATTCAGCTTACCATTGGCTGTTGAAATCAGGTCACGAAGGGCGTAGATGTCATGGCTTTTGTTTGTTTACACGCTGTAAGCAGCTCTCAGTTCATGGGGATACTACGATCGGAACATTTGCGAACGTCATGTGATTATTATTTTTTTTCTTTCTTTTGGCGTCTCATGAACAAGGAATTGGAACTACTATATGTGTAATCGAGCTTTAAATTCTCATTCATCCATCAGATTCAGATGGTTTGTGAAGGATTTTGGTCCAGATGTTCATTCAACTAGTGGAACGATATTGTTCTGTAAAGTGTGTGAAAAACCTGTTTCTAGTGAAAAACAAATCAGCTTTTCCCAACATCTCCAGACGGCCAAACATAAATCTTTGGCTAGCCGGAAGTCAAAAGGGAAAATATGCCAAATTTTGAATTATACATCTACATCCACATGCGAGTCAAATTTTGAATTATACATCTACATCCACATGCGAGTCTCTGGATCTGTGCAACAAGGCCTTTATCGACGCAGGAATTCCATTTTGGAAGTCAGAAGATTCCTCCCTAAATAGCGTTTCCTGGAAAAGTACTCAAAAGAGATATTTCTGAACGAATCAATTTTGAGACATTAGTGAAAATCCTCCAAATACGTGTGGCGTCAGTGAATAAACAAAGATAGCGCTCTTTCCACGTTTTATCAACACATAGCAACCGAAAAATTGTTAACCTGTCACCGCTGGGGATCCGAACCCTAGATCTCAGTCGTGACGTCTCAGTTGCTGAGTCCATCTTACGGATTTATGATGCCAGAAGCTGACAGAAAAACACACATAGCGCCGTTGATTGTTGGCCACCGTAGCGTGAGGCTAACGCGCTCGGCTAGATATCGAGAGATCTGGGATTCGGATCCCCAGCGGTGGCCGGATAACAATTTTTCGGCTGCTATGTGTTGATAAAACGTGGAAAGAACGATGTCTTCGTTTATTTTGAGACATTATTTAGAGAAGTGTTACGTAGATAATATTAAAAAGTTGAGAAAAGGAGTTCACCATAAAAAAATTCTGGATCTCTATTGATGAAATCACTAATGCTGTAGGTATATATGTAGCAAATCTCATGGACCCAGATACCATCTCAAGCATTTCTGATATGTGTCACATTTAGTTATCATGTGCAATCTTAAAAATATGCAAGAGTAAAGTTTACATACATTTATATCATGTAAATACATATATGTGAATCGTACAGTAAAACGCCTAGTCATGTTGAATGCATATTTCTTTCATTTTAGCGCATATTTCTTGATTTTTAGTGTATAAATGCTTGCTTACTTTGGAGGTTTTTGATACTTGAACATCCGCGCTTTGCTTATGATTGATGTTGTAAAGTTACTAGATGCTGGGACAGGAATGAACTTAGTGGTATGTTTATTATTGTAAAAACAGTGGCTAGCACAACAGCAAAGTGTTACGCGGTGCTGGTACGTAGACGCAAGACACACTGAAGTGGAAATGGTGAAATCTGTGTTATCTTGCGAATGAGCAAATTTTGAAAGAGATTGTCTTTCGCGATAAATGAGTCCATGAATTGTGCCCGATACTTTTCGGTTGTGTCTCTTTTAAGTCCTGGTCTCCAAGTGGGCAGAGGCGCTATGTCTCGAATCTCGTACGAGGCATGAGTGCTGCGTTTTCGCCTTGGCGCTAGCTAGCTCTGCCCCCTTCCCGGAACCAGTAGCTCTAAATTAGCGACGGGCGACTGCTTATAGCCCAAAGAGTTGCTCGTGGTTGTTTAACCTTGAATTAATAAATGTCCTGTTAATGTGAAATTGAATAATTGTTTCGCACATCTCTGACAAACATATTTTCATCGAAAATGACAGGTTTTTGGCTTATGGGTCTCGCGGCTTTGTGTAGTTGTCCGTTGGTGGACATATCTTTGAGTCTATTTTTTACTAATTTGCGGTTTTCTGCTTAGTGATGCTTTTTCGCCCCCCTCTTTTTTTTTTACTTCTTCTTTAATCTCAGTTGCTGGAAGTCGCCAGCGACAGAGTTTTGAATTGGTGGGAACCAAACTCCAAGATCTTCCACTTATTTTCCTTTTCTTCCTGTATCGCGGGTTGATTAAAACTCTGGTTGATCGGATTCAGTTCTTACAATCTTTTCTGTTTGTCATAGTGTAAAAGTTTTTGGCTAGGTGCTAGTACCACATATGCCAGTTTGTAGGCGTGTTGCATGGGTTTGCAAGATTAGAAATCCTAGAAAACTTCCTAAATTTCAGATTTGTTTTTTTAATTTTTCCTGTGAGCGCCCTTTCTCGAAAGTCAGTGAACTCAGATTTCAGTCTTTATCACAAGCTATAAAATTTTTACTTTTATTCCTATATATTTCTGTAAAACAAAAAAAATGCTGTTCCTCAATTAACAAATGTAAATAAACTATTTATAGATATTGCTACGCAGACGATTAAATAATGTGCTTATTGTGGAGAGTTTATGTGGCATTATTTGTTATTTATATTTTTTTAATTTTTATAATGAATAATAAACAGTTTTTTTATTAATTATAATTAATATAAAACGTTTTTTTTATTAATTATAATTATTAATAAAAAAACTGTTTCTAATTCCAGGCGAAGTTCGCGTTAGTAAATCAATGGGCCCTGTGCTTGACGGCGAAAAATTTTAGAAATCCTTACTTTTGAAATCAGGAAGGCTTCCTATGAGCTTGAATAAGAGGCGAGGGCATCTTTGCACCCGTATTAATACTGGGGAATTAAGGTCCTTGCAGCCGAGAAATGAACAATCCTTGCAGTTCAGAAACTGCTTATCGTTGAAGCCACATTGATGAATAGCATAGTCTAGTGCAGAGGTGGGGAACGGAACCTTTTCATATTGGAAGGTCGCATTAAGTTAGCTGTAATATAACAAGGCCACATGCAAGAAACTTCAATTGATATACTTCGAAATGTACATTATTTTGTAAAAATCTTACTATGTACTAACTTCAAAAAATGAAAAAAAAAAAGTGTTAATTCTAAAGTTAACTGACCTTTTAATGACTTCGTTGTGATTTCTTTTTGCTGGAAGGCATTTGAATATTTGGTTGTAACATGGAGATCCGTACTTTTAACTGATCCTCTAGATGGGTATCCGTCATTTGTGACCTTAATGACGTCATGACTTGCGTTAGTTAGGGAATGTAAATTCGCAGCAATAAGTGGTTGAAAAGCAAGAAAGCAATTTTCGTGCATGTTGCGAAGGCGTGGGAATCCTATTGCATTTTCCCATATTTCAGTTGGATCTTTCTTAGCGTCAGATAAGGACTTTAAAATATCATCTTCTG
Organism: Macrothele yani; assembly: GCA_039090855.1. Taxonomy (NCBI): domain Eukaryota; kingdom Metazoa; phylum Arthropoda; class Arachnida; order Araneae; family Macrothelidae; genus Macrothele; species Macrothele yani. The sequence continues at coordinate 77,882,963 of CM077027.1, forward strand.
AGAGCTCAGTTGATTCCATCGGTAGTTCTTTAGGAGCCATCGAACGAAGTCATGAGCATAGCAAGTGTCTAAATAGCCCTTGTGACTTTCTAATGTTTAATTGTGGCCATCAGTCGGGGACCGTTATTTCGTTGAATCTTCTTTTACACTTTTGTATTTAAAATACGGTCATTTTAAGATTAAAATAAAAACAATAAAAGGCGAACGAAAACATATTAATAAAAATAGAGGAATTTGTTCTGCAAAATATAGGATTCGCTCAAAAGGCCGTACTCCTGGTCCAGTGCATGACAGATTGCATTCATGCCTTGAATTAATTTCTGGTATTCCAAGAGACTATAAATTTCAGTCGCTAGCAATGCCCCATCCGACTAAACTTCACAATGGTCATCTGAGTTAAGGGTAATACTCCTCACAGTGTCTCAGGGGGAACGTCACCCGCTACTTCTGCTGTGCCCCCCCCCATTTATGTCCGTACTAAATGTATCCCCTACGGCTGTTCAAGCACGCCCTCATCGCATTTCTTCGGTTGTCAATTTATTGTCTAGCTGTGCTGCTAATGTTGAGAGAAGTCTTCTGTCCCTTTCAGCCGCCGCCTCCTCGTTAAAATAACATTTCCCAGGTGGCAGTCAGCTGCCGAAAGTGCCAGGATCTTGATTGAGTATCTTCTCACGTCAAATCTATTTCTAAAAAGCTCTGTCCTTTTGGGAGAAAAAAATTGTCTTAAATAGCAGTTTTACCTGATAAACTGCTAAGCTGACAAAAAAAGATGACTCTGAGAAATAATTATTTTGCGTTTCCTTAGAAACGCTAGGAACTACTTTTCGCAGCGGAGGTAGAAGTTCTGTACCTCCCACAATACTACACTCTTAATTTGGCTTGGACAGTAGTCACGAATAAATTGGCCTTAATTAATGTAGAAGGTCTGTGGTTTTCTCACTGCCTGCTATACACTAGATGTTCCAATGATGGAAGTGGGAAAGGTTCCTATCGCGGAACACGCGCGAAGTCTCAACATGTACATAGGAAACACGTTTTGATAACTAATTAGCCACTTTCTGGTATCAAACCTGTTGCTGCATAACTTTTTTGATGGAAGAGAGCGTTATGTATGCTCACTCACACATGTTTAGTAAGTGGGGGTGGGGGTGAAATACACTTGAAAATGGGTCAGTTTATTTACCATTCTAATTACAAAAGGAATCAAATTTTTAAGATAAGGAGAATATTCTTTGTTCTCCCAGGAGATCCGTGCTTCAGGAAATGGAAAAGTCTGATTTGAACACACATGAAATTTTTCCGCGGATTCGCGGAATTCCGATATTTATTGTCCCTCATTCCCCCATCATTTGGGTCGTTTTCGAGATCGATCCAAAACTGAAGAGAGATTTTTGGGGGATGAGGAGGGTGGGGGAGTTCGTTTTCTGTATGGGAACGATTTTTCGTCTTTTAAAGCTTTCGGAAATGGAAGTTTAATTTTTCCCGTAATCGTAATATGTTGCTCGCGATGTTGCCTTTGTCCTCTATTGTTTTTAAATATAATTTTATAGCACAAATGCTTGTATTTCAACCTGAAACTGTAGACAACCGTTTTCGGAAACGGAAGTTGGATGATGCAAAAAATTTCTTTGCAATTTTCAGACATGAGATTTATCCGCGGATTCGAGAAGTTCTGCCTTTTCCATTTTTATTATTTGGGTTATTTACCAGCTCGATGCACAACTGAACAGAAGCTCTTTGGCGGCTGACGGGGGTCGTGTTCAGTGAGTGGACGAAATTCGAACCTTCGAAACTTTCATAAATGGGAGCTAGACAAAGGAAAAATTTCTCCCGTAGTCGTAATTTTTTTTTTTTCTCGCGATATTTCTTCTTCCCAGCGTTATTGTTAGATATAATTTTATTTCATAAATATTTGCATTTCAGCGTGAAAATGTAAGAAAATTTTCCGAAAATGGAAGTTCGACAGAAATACAATTCTGGGAGAAGAATTCTCCTGTAATCGTTATTATTATTATTATTATTATTTTCTCATGACTACACTTCTGCCCAGTGTTATTTTCAGTTATCACTTTATTCTATAAATATTTATGTTTCAGCCTGAAATCTTCTCCCAGAATCGTATTTCTGTCGAACTTCCATTTTCGGAAAATTTTCTTACATTTTCACGCTGAAATGCAAATATTTATGAAATTTCAAGATTTCTCCTGTAATCGTTATATATATTTTTTTCTCATGACTACACTTCTGCCCGGTGTTATTTTCAGTTATCACTTTATTCTATAAATATTTATGTTTCAGCCTGAAAATGTGGGATAAATTTCTGAAAACGGAATTCGGACAGAATCGATGATTTCTCCCGTAATCGTAATCGCCCCCTCCCCCTCCCCCGGGTGTTTCCACTTTCATGTGTTGTTGTTAAATGTTATTTCCCCCCATAAATGTGTGCATTTAAGCTTGTCAAGGGAGGAAATTTTCGAAAAGAGAAGTGACGAAGTTGGAAAATTTGTAGGAATTGATGCATGGTATTGAAAAGTATTCATCCCGTCAAAGCTACGCCATTTATCTAAAATAGTGAAAGCTTTGATATCAGCATTCATGGTCCTCAGGCTGAAAGTTATTTTAGCATGATGGATGAAATTATTGTTGTGTGAGGTGTAAAAAAGAAAGAAAGTAAAGTGACAATGAAGAAATGGGAAGTGAAAGATATCAGCAGTAAGAAAAATTAAGCAATGGATGCTGTGCAGTGGTGAAATCAACAAAAGACAAATATGGCTGTGGGACTTTCTGAGAAGAAAGCAAAACTTGCTCGCAAGAGAGAACTTGAGCTGATGTGCAACAAAAAAAAAAATAAAAATAAATAACTCTATTTGAAGCAATGTCTTTTAAAACCATTTTATTTATTTGGAACTTAGTAATTTTGTATTGTGAATACAGTGGTATGCCCTAGTTAAGTAATTAAATAAATTACAGTGAATATTTCGTCTTTTCGTCATGCTCCATATTCAGACTTTCTCGCCGCGCGCTTTTTTTTTTTTCCGGTTAAAAAAGTTCAGCTTTTTTCTTCTTCTTCGTCGATCTCATGTATGGATTTGAATTACATAGTTTGCATTTTTAAACGCGAAGTTTTAAAATGTGTACAAAAAGCATTTTAATATCATTTCCTACTCTATGAAACCGAGAAGAGCAATTTAGAAAGTGAGATATGTGCTGGTGTACATTTTTTATAGGAGTGAGGCGGGCACTGACTAAGCTCATTCATACACTCCCACGGTAAGTGAAATAAAACGCGTGAGCTTATTTCATATTCTCTAATTACAAAGAGAAGCAAGTTTAAAATCGGAAGAATGTGCTTTCGTCCCCTGCTACAATGTTAACTAACCCTTTCTCCCTCTTCCCCAGTGTCTTTCCGTTTCCTGTAATGTCGCTAGTTGTTGTATTACTGCACCATTTGCATTTTAGAACGTTTCGCTGAGTGTTTGTCGCCAGCGGCACGTATTAAATTGCCCCCGTGTATTTATGTATGTATGTACGTATGTGTCTTTGTTACTGCGATTCGATTAACTAATGTACTTGCATATTCTCTTTCAGACGACGGAAGTAATGGAACGTTAATGGTCGGTAAGTACGTTGATTATTTCGTACCTTAATTCGTTATCTTCCTCGTGAAAATGAATCGCCCTCTGATGTCGCTGTGGAGGAAGTGAAAGTATTTGGAGACAGGAATTATGGAATCCCGATAAACTGTGAGAATAAATTCGCGGCATTTGCAGGAAACCCTTCCATTAACCACTTTGTGCTAATAGTTTAATAATCCTCACTCTCCGATGGAATTTCGGGACTTAAGTCTTTTGTTCGAGTCGCAAAGAGGGCAAGAGAAATGCTGCTGCTGTGTTGCCGTCGTTGAGCAAGTCTCCTGTGCGGTGATGGATTTACCGATATCCAATAACTTGCGCGGAAGCAAATTGCGGAAAGAGATTTTTCTTTTCCCCGATTCTTTACTTTTAACTTAGCACAGCGCTTAGTTTAGGTAGATTTTTACTGCGAATTGTTATGCATTCATGGAAAGGTAATGCGCTGTTCATTTGTCGATAACAGAATGTACGCATTCGAAATATTGTTAATATTATTCCTTTCACAGAACAGTTGAATGTCTTGAAGAACGAATTGAAACACAAGACTTCTACAACATAAACCTGGTTTAGTGTTGAATTTTGAACTGAGTCATCTCAAGAAGAAGTAGAAGATCGATAAAAACTTCAGTTTGTTATTTTCTATGACACGGTTACAAATTCGACGTTATCTTTTTCTTTTCTTTTTTTTTCTTTTTTCTTTTTTTTTATTTTTACCCCAGCGACGCCACAAATAAATGATGTTGCTGTACTCAAAATCCCATAACAAAAAAAAAAAAAAAGATGCAAAGACAGAAAGAATTTCTAGTGATACTTAGAACAACGTTTTTTTTTCATTCGAAGCTACGTCCAAGCAGTGACTTTTCGAGTAAACAGCTTCGCGAAGTAGAGTACTCTTACAAAAGAAGGGAATCAATAAAATGAATTTTATCTATGCCGGTGAATATCATCTTTCATGGTGTCATCCTCACATACGAAAAAGTTTAACTGGCGAGACTGGAAACTTTTGTTTGATAGTGTTCGCGACGCTACGGGTCTGTGAGCCCACTCTTTAGCCCTATCCCTAAATATTTAAGTAGTTAAGAAAAGCTGGAGAATGCAATCATCTAAGATCTTGAGGAACTTGGATAAACGTATGTGAATTTTTCGAATATAAAAAATTTTGTTACATCAAATTAATTTAGTGTTGTATTATTCTGCGAAATATTGAGTTGGAAAGAAAGTAATGTCCTATGACGAGGTACCCGAAGCTGCATTCGCCACACATCACATTTAGCCTCTGAGATTGCGTAGCACACCGGCATGATATCGGCAGGTAGGTAGCTTAAGTAAGTGGCAATTAGCCTTCAGAAGGCAGAGTGTAAGCGGCGTCCAACATGGAAGTGGACAAGGAGCACATCCGCCATTTCATGCTATATAAGTTTCGTCGTGGTGGCCCCCGCAAGTGCTGTAAAGGAACATTACCAGTGAGTGCCCCAATGCCATATTGCATCGTCAGTGCTGTCGTTTGCTCGAAGGGTTTCAAGAGTGAAATTGTGACCTGTGAGACCGTCCCAAAGTCGGAAGGCCCGCAACAGTGGATATGGACAAGATGGAGACCGACCCACGTGTAACCACGCGGAAGTTGATCAAACTTCTGGGAGTCACCCGCAAGAGCTTCATCACGCATCTGCGTCAACTCGGGAAGGTGCACAAGAGGGAAGTTTGGGTAGTCCATCAACTCACAGTTTAGCAGAAAGCAAATCGCAGGTGTTTCCCTGCTTGCACGTGAACCAAGTTGAACCGTTCTTGGACCACATTGTGTCAGGTGACGAGAAATGGGTCATGTATGACAATGCCAGCGGCCGGAAACAGTGGTTGAACCCAAAACAGAAGCCCATGCCGAACCCCCAAAGCCGGCTTACACCCACTTAATGTCCTGCTGTATGTCTGGATGAGATATCCGGGGTGTCGCGTTTCTTGAGCTGCTGCCAGAGACCATCACCACCGATAGGTGTTGCCGTCAGCTCGATGATCTGCACGCATGGCTCACGTCGAAACGACCACCAGCCCTGCTAAATCGCAAGGGCATCCAAGATGGAGCGAGACCTCAGACAGAACAGGTGACCTGTCACGAGATCAGAAACCTTGGCTGGGAGTTTCTACCGCACCCAACCTATTCCCCAGACATTGTTGCCACCTTTTCTGGTCGTTGCAGCATTTCCTGGACGAACAGCGGTTCACCAACCGGGACGATATCGAACGCGCACTTACTCACTTCTTTGCGTCCAAGCCGCCACAAGTCTACAGGGACGGTATTCAATAGCTGCCAAGGAAGCAGGTCGTAGCAAACGATGGCGACTACATTTTGGACTGACTTGTAATTGTATATACGATAATTTGCACTTTTCTGTTGCCTTGCATTTGCAGACATTACTTTCTTTCCAACCCAATATATGGAGGGAGTCCTTTAGAAAGAATGTCTGGGAGAGAAGTAGAAAGACACAATTTTTGTAACTATAGCTTTAAAAGATAAGATAGGGGGGGGGGGGAGGGGAAAGAGGCATTCCCTGTCAGGAGTTACAAACTAGAATTCATCCACAGCCTTATGACAGCAAGTATTCGTAAAACATTAAGCTAAAATCGTGAAAAAATAGTAACTTTTTTTAAAGGTCATGGAGGTTCGTATCCATGGTTCCCAGACCTGCTACGTACATCAAATACACTAAAGCTGTGATCTTATGTACCTGAATTTTTTTATTTTTTTTTTTACATTGTCAACGTCAGGTAAAATTTGCAAGTGCAGAATTTTTTTTTTGGGGGGGGGGTTGTGTTCCTTCGTACAATGCTTAGCTTCCCTAATAGCCCCCCCCCCCACCAGTTCTGAGCTCTCTGCTGGCGTCGCCACTGCTTCCCCTCTTCGAAAATATTCCAGACTGCTTGTTAAAATATTGAAAGAACCGACACTGCCGTGGGCCAGAGTAGCTGAATGTACACGTACGCTGTACGCGGATAGTTTCCTAATTATTAGCAGATTTTAAAAATAGTTTCCTAGCAGATTTTGCAAATAGTTTCCTAATTATTAGCAAATTTTGCAAATAGTTTCCTAATTATTAGCAGATTTTGATAATAATTTCCTAATTATAGCAGATTTTGCAAATAGTTTTTGCATGTAGATTTAAAAAATAAGATTTTATTCACGGTACAGCAATTGAAACACTTATTCAAGGCTTTATCCAGATTAATATACTTAATTCTATTTTAACTTGAAGAACGTTCAATTACTCTTCACCTCTTCTGAGTTCGTTTGTTTTTACAAACATATCTGGCCTCGAGATTTTATTAAGGCCTGTTCTCTACGTATAGGAACTCTATCAGAAGTTTCGTTTACATACAAAGAATTTAAATTTTATTGCCAGGTTCCTCGTGCAGTTGCCAGTTATTACACTGAAGAGCAATTGAATTAGAGATACCTGTCTAGTAACGTGTTGCACCACCTTTCGCCCTGATGACAACGGCGATTCGTCTCGGCATGGACTCGACAAGACACCGGAAGCATTGGAAAGCCATACGGATCCACTACCCCTCAACAAGCTCCCACAGTTCACGAAGATTTGATGGAGGGGGTTCAAAGCCTCGAACATCTCTCCCGATGGCATCCCAGATGTGCTCGATGGGATTGAGGTCAGGTGACCTAGCTGGCCAAGGAAGCGAGGTCACGTCGGTGGAGTGTTCATCCAAACATTCGGATACCATTCGGGAGCTGCATTGTCTTGTTGCAGGATGAGGTCCCCAGTGGGATGTTGAAGACGTACAAACGGGAGCACATGGTCGTCCAAGATATCCTGGTAACGTTGACCTGTGAGGGACGATGTCACACGTACCAGGGGTCCCATTTCAGTCCACGTAAACAGTCCCCAGACGAGAATGCCACCCCCACCAGCTTGAAGAGTACCCTGCTGTCAAGAAGGATCCATCGCTTGATGTAGTTTGCTCCGTACTCGTATCCTGCCATCCGCATGTACCAACGTGAATCTCGACTCATCAGTTCAGGCAACATTTTTCCACATGACTAGGGTCCAGTGGCGATGTTCCCGCGCCCATGCTAATCTTTTCACCCTGTGATGTGCGGTCAGCAGCGGTACCCTCGTGGGACGATGGCTTCTGTACCCCATAGCGAGGAGATGGTTCTGGATGGTGTGGCTGCTTACACGTTTTTGTACACCAGCGTTAAATTGCTGAGTGATTTCTTGTACTGTGGCCCGTCTATCCGCTGTTACAATGCGAGCTAGCCAACGATGACCCCGCTCATCCACACGCTGTTGTCCACGGCAGTTGGCCCTTGCAGGAATGGTTTTACCGGATTCGATGTACTCGCGGTGCACCCGTGACACAGTGGCTCGTGAAAATCTCAGTGCCTGCACGACTTCCGAGATGGAGTGACCCATTCGCCGGGCCCCAACAGTTTGCCCACGATCAAATGCGCTTAGATCCTTCGTCTTACCCATACTGCGTCCGACTCTTACTGATTCCCGTCGCATCACTCCTTATATTGTCGGATCGTTGCATACGTCATGTCGTTTCCGTTTACAGGGCCGCCCACAGCGCCACATTTGCATAACACCAGCTGTCTCTAATTCAGTTGCCCTTCAGTGTATATAAATTAAAATCGTTTTCTTATATATTTTGTAAGTCCACTATTTTTGAATTAAGTTGTTGAAAATTATTTATAATTTTTGAAGGTCCATAATGGAACTGTTTTTCTAGTTACATAAATTTTCTTTAATTAGTGTCGTTTTTATGAGGTTCTTAGTCCATTATTATTTTTCCATAAAAGTTCATTTCACACACGACGATGATGGGCAAAACATTTAACGAGAAATAACAAATGAAAAGTAGATCACGCTATAGTTACGTTAAGAGATTAGAACTTTTTCAAAGAAGTTCGTTAAGTTGGTAGTTTCAACCTCGTCTTAGGTCTTCATCACGCGAATGGAGGACTAAGAGATTGAAAGCTCCCAACTTACACTGTAAAATATAAGTGTCACGGAAAATTTCTGAAAATAACGTGCAGCAAAGTTGGCGGTAAGTATCCATTTTTTTCAGAAATTTCCGTTTGTAAAAGTGCCCGTTTATTTTAACTTTCGTATTTTCACAGACTTTCCGTAGACAGAAATTCTGTTTATTTCAGAAAAGTCAATTTCAAGTTTTTCCGTGTTTAAACTAAAATTCCGCAAAATCGACGTCCTTGTACACCATTTGCCCCCAGATAAGACTTCCGCTGAGGTCAGGATCGAAATCCCGGTGTCAGGGCTGGCTGAACAGGTAACTTGCGCCTTTAACAACTGAGGCACAACAGCTCGGCAACCCGCCTCACGTACAAAGTAAAACGAATTATGCGACGATGAAATTCTGTTTTTTGTCATTAATGTGAGTGATTTAGTCATTTTATTTTCTGTTAGAGCTTATTATTTTTCTGAATAGGTTTGTAATTTTTTTTTTTTTTCTGTAGTAGAACTTTTCACAAATTAAGCAGTTTTCATCGTGATTTTTCGAAGCAACAAAATGCTTTGCAACATGATTTTTTTAAACTGAGAATGAATTTCAGTTATCTTTTAAAAAGATGAAATGTACTTTTTATAGTACTATCCCCCCCCCCATATATATACACTACCTACCAACAAATAATTGGACACCTGTGATAGCAAAGGAAAACGAAGTTTATTCACCTTCAATAGTTGGTGGAGCCTCCACGAGCGGCGATTACAGCTACGACCCTCTGGGGCATACTCTCAACCAGACTACCGGTATTTTCTTCCTCTCGGCTTGGAGAAGACAGATCAGTTCCTTCACCGATTTCGGACGGTGGGGGCACCCCTTAAGTTGAAGCTCCGACTCGTCCCAGAGGTGTTCGATAGGGTTAAGGTCCGGGCTCTGCGCAGGCCAGTCCATTCGATTAACCCCATTGTCACAATACCAAGCCATGGTGGACCTCGCAACACGACAGGTGGCATTGTCATCCTGAAAGTAACATGTGTCCACCCCGTAAAACTGCCACAACGTAGGAAGCGCATGGTCATCCAAAATGGTGCAGTAGGTCTAGGCGTTGAGTCTACCAGGAATTGCGACCAAGGGTCCCGTGCCATACCTGGAGAAACACCCTTATAGCATAATTCCACCGCGGCCGAACTTCACAGTTGGCACAATACATTCCGGCAGGAGGCGTTCTCCAGGCAGACGCCAAACCCAGACCTTGCCATCCGAACGGTAGAGGGTGAACCTTGATTCGTCGCTCCAGAGAACCTGTTTCTACTGTTCAACGGTCCACTGTCGACGTTCTTTGCACCACGTTAGCCGAGCAGTGCTATTGGACTTGGTGATCAAAGGCTTGTGGGCGGTAGCATGTCCATGATAACCGAGCAGATGGGCTTCCTTACGGATGGTATTCATCGAAAGAACACTCCCGGATGCCTGTTGAAACTCCTCGCGGATATGGCTCATCGATTTGGTGCGGTTCTTCCGAATTTCTCTGGCCAGCACCCGTAGGTCTCTAACTCCCAGTTTTGTGAGTCTGTCGGGTCGGGGCACATTCCGACAGTCACCTCTCATCTTCCACTTGCCAATCACGTAGGCCACTGTCGATTTTGGGTACTTCAACTCGCTGGATATGTCAGGTATGGATCGGCCATTTCTGTGATACCCGACGATTACACCTTTCTCGAAATCAGAGAGCTCCGAACTGCGTGACATCTTGCTTGCGACTGGTTGTGTTGTTGTTTCCCACACGATATTTAACGGCGGCGGCCGTGATGTGTATCAGGACCGCAGATATCGTCGATTGCAGGGGTGTCCAATTACTTGTTGGTAGATAGTATATATATCAAAGCAGATTCTTGGAAAACCTAAAAATTTCTCTTAAAAAAACATACGTTTACAAACATACGGAAAAACTCGCATGATTTAAAACACGCAAAAGTGAGCGGAGTCATTCGTGGCGAATGGAACCGGTTAAAAAGAAAAAAAAAGATAAGGAAACAAAAGAAAGAAAGAAACTTAACCGCGTTTCTACAATCAATAAAACATCCACAAATACAAATAACTAATTACTGCCACTAGCAGCTGAAAAGTGTGTTGCGAAATTTAACAAACTGTGCGCAGAAAATTTCTCATAGCAAAAGATATCAGAGGCAAAAAGGGATTTTGAAGTTGAAAAATCAGAAGAGATAAGGTGATATAAGTAGAAGAACACATAACGTGATGCGCCCTAGCGAAAAAGGTGTGGGTTATTTAAAGAAGGAAATGGATGCAAAATACATAATTACTGGTACACACACTAAAGAAAATTTTTTTTTTTTCAGATAGATTTTTAGAATCGAATTAAAAGTCTTTCACACAGAAATAAACACTGATATGCCCTGGAGGCAGAATTTTGAATTACGGAAAAGTAGACAATATGCGAAAATTACTTTTCACAGCAAAAGGCTTGCTTATTTTGGAGGCTTTTAATGCCTAGGTATAGTACGGAAAAATAATTTTTCAAATACGTCTACTGGGAACAGAGATGGATAACTAGTGAAAAACTGCATTATTTAAAGAGGAGAATGTTTCCAATATTCATTGTAGCGAATGGTATACATGAAAAAAAAAATGAACTCTTAAATAGGATTCTTAGAAGCGGAGATACGCTTGCAAACAGAAATACACACTAACATCACGTAGCGCCAGATCTATGAACTACAAACAACCAACAGATACATTCAAGATGTTCCACAAGTTGAATGGTGTGCGGTGTAGAAAGAATTTCTTAAACCGGCCTTTTAGGAGCATAGATATCAAGAAAAGAAAATTAAACAGTTGCGCCCTTAGCGGGAAAAATAAGAGTACTAATTTGAGCACGAAATGCACATAAAATGTTTTCGTAGTTAGTAATCTGACCGAAACGCAGACTACTAACTACGAAAACATTTATGTGCATTTCGAGGACTTTCGAGTCCTTGAAAAGTCCTTGATTTTTTTGGTTGAAAAAGAGTGGGAACTATGAATAAGTACCCGTTTTCTTACAGTAACACAATATACAGAATAGGTAGCTGGTGCATGAAATATGGGAGAGGAGAAGAAATATCCGGTGCCGCAATAAACAAAATCCATGCGATATGCTATCCGATTTCCAATCTTGCTACAATGTACGATTTCTGATCTCGTTACGGAACTTCAAAATTCGACAGACGATTGAAATTTTAAAGTTAATCAAACCTCAGGTATTCCCACCAATCGCTCCCGTTACCCGAAATTTCTCGTCATACGGATACGAAAAAAGTGAGAACGGAGATTTTTCGTTAATATACGAAAGGAATTGCGGAAAGGTTTCTGAAAATTCAGAATTTTCCTTTAACACATCTTTAAAACGGTAATTTTCTGTCAATATAAGAAAGAAACTGAGGAAAGGTTTCTGAAAATTCAGAATTTTCCTTTAACACATCTTTAAAACGGTAATTTACTGTCAATATAAGAAAGAAACTGAGGAAAGGTTTCTGAAAATTCAGAATTTTCCTTTAACACAACTTTAAAACGGTAATTTACTGTCAATATAAGAAAGAAACTGAGGAAAGGTTTCTGAAAATTCAGAATTTTCCTTTAACACATCTTTAAAACGGTAATTTACTGTCAATATAAGAAAGAAACTGAGGAAAGGTTTCTGAAAATTCAGAATTTTCCTTTAACACATCTTTAAAACGGTAATTTACTGTCAATATAAGAAAGAAACTGAGGAAAGGTTTCTGAAAATTCAGAATTTTCCTTTAACACATCTTTAAAACGGTAATTTAGTGTCAATATAAGAAAGAAACTGAGGAAAGGTTTCTGAAAATTCAGAATTTTCCTTTAACACATCTTTAAAACGGTAATTTACTGTCAATATAAGAAAGAAACTGAGGAAAGGTTTCTGAAAATTCAGAATTTTCCCGTGGTACGAATAATCCGTTAAATTCAGGTTTCTTTCCGTCATTTCATGGAAAAGGCTGCATCAGAAACATGCTTCGTTAATTCACGAAACAAATGACGGAAACTTGTCCGTGAATTTCAGAATTTTTTTTACAGTGTACGAACTTTTTTGAAAAAGTTCTAATCTCTTAACGTAACTAACGTGATCTACTTATCTGTCATTTAACACACATTGCTTCACATTCAACTGTAATGTACTTATTATGTCCTCACTGGAATCTCTAATGTAATATTTTATTGTTTGATTAATTTTTCTTTAAATCATGTTATTCCATTTTTATCGTGGTTCCCACTTTGTGTATTTGCAGCAAGTTTTCTGTTTCAATGGTTGTGTACGCAGATCCGTTTTATTTTTATACAACTCTGTCGCAGGCTTCTGAATCTTCCTGACAGGAGTGAAGCTGTATACATTCATACACTTAGGGCTAAGTTTTTATTATTATTTGGCATATGTTAGTTCTTTCCCTCCCCTGCAGCAAGGGAATTGACTGCCCCTAGTTGTTTGCTTAAATCTAGGACTGATACCATTCACCGTCTCGTGGTCCTTGTAGGTCGTGTTAGGGATTTGTGGGGTCGTTCAGGACCTATGAATGAAAAAAATATATACTAATGTCTTGTTTTTACTATTTTTTTTTCTATTTAAAAATTCAGAAATTTCCGTTTTTCTAAATCAAGAATGTTTCTAGGACGTGGCACCTTTTATGCAGCAGCAAACATTTTGGGTCAAAATGACTTCAAACAACCGTTTCTCCGCAGAAGTTTTGTATGTTTGACAGTTAAAGGATTAATTTGCACTGAGATTTATGCCACGTTCTGGCAGAACATTGCAACTATTCCACCGAAGTAATTTTTTGCATATCAAACTCATGCTGGAACGTTGGTTTTCGACGGAAAACCAGGATAAAGATGAAGAAGATTGGCCTGTTTGAACCTGAAAAAGGTATCCGGGGAAAATCAGGAACGATCGCGTACGGGCAGGTATCGGAATTGAAGCATAACTTAAAGCAAAGAACAAAACAACAGCAGTTTAAGAAAAGTACGACACATTAAAAAAAAAAAAAAAAAAAACCCGCAAAATAAACAAAGTAAAATAACAATAGCATGGGCAGCCAAATAATCCAGTAAATTTTTGAGGTTGCTAGAGGTTGATAATTTACCATCGTAGTTACCTTGGGACAGAGGGAATTGTTATTCTTCTCCCCTCCTCCAGTTTTAGAAAATATGACAAATGCTGTAATAACAATACTGAATCTTTTTGTAAAGCAACCTAAAAGTTTTATCGGAGGGATTATTAAAAATATGCTTTACAGTATTTTCCATTTCGTGAGTAAAGCTCATAAAGTTAATAAATTATTAATCATTTCTGTTTCCCCCCCCTCTATTTTGCAATAACTGTGGGCAAAAATGCATTAAAATTTAAGAGCGAAATCATTTAATTTTTTTTGTTAAATATTTACGAAATAGCTAAACGAATAAAATTATTAGTGTCATTAAAACGACGCTTAAAATTTTTGGATAAGTTAATATTTTTGGTGTAATCGAAGAATAGAGCTGATGATTATTATTACAATGAGTATTATTATTATATAAAGATTCCACCTCTTCCTGAGGTTTTTCTCTTCTTTCCGGGACGGGTACGACGTACCAAGTCTGGGAAGTGGTATTTCTTTTCTCTTAATTGTCCAAGAACTACCTTAATATCCTACAAGTGTTCGAGATAACTGCCTTCTGTAGTTCCATGTAGGTGTTAGGTTGAAGGTTTAGTGTCTGTATACAGCTGTGAATGGTCTTGAGTATCACTCCTGTGGCTGATAATAATACTTTGGGGACGGTGGTGACGTTCTCCATATGCCACATTTCCTTGACTTTGTATCGTAAATCGTTATACTTTGACAACTTCTCTCCGTGCGCCTTCTGGATGTTGCACGTGTTGGGCACGGCTATGTCAATGAGATATGTTGACTTCTCCTTGTCGACCAGGACGCTGTCGGGCCGATTGGGGGGGGGGGTCCTTATCTGTTCTGATAGATTTGTCCTAGTACATCTTGTCGGTGTTGTTCTCTAGAAACGTTGTTGGCTCATACTTGTAGTAGGGGACAGGCTCAGTTGTAATGACGTGGTGCTTTCTTGCCAATTTCTGATGATGGAGGATCTTGGCGACTTTATTGTGCCTGTTCGTGTATTCTGTCTGTGTAAGGACTCTGCACCCTGCTCTGATATGTTGGATGGTCTCTGGCGCTTGATGTCATTGCCTACATGTGTCGCTTTCCACTGACGTGTCCTTCAGGATATGCTTCCGGTAGTTTCTGGTGTTTACAACTTGATCTTGTGTAGCCATCAGGAACCCTTCGGTCTCGAGAAAGAGGGATCCATTTGTTAGCCATATATTATTATTATTATTATTATGGCGCTTGATGGCATTGCCTACATGTGTCGCTTTCCACTGACGTGTCCTTCAGGATATGCTTCCGGTAGTTTCTGGTGTTTACAACTGTATCTTTTATAGCCATCAGGAACCCTTCGGTCTCGAGAAAGAGGGATCCATTTGTTAGTCATATATTGTAATTATTATTATTTTTTTTTTATTATATTATCTTCTTTATTTGAAATATTTAAAGCACAGCCCATTACAATCAAACATAAACAACAAAATTATCATTGACTGGTGTTGTTGACCTGATGCGAGTTTCCACTGGAGACCTAGGTATCAGTCGAGAATCGGCATAAAATATATGATGTCCCAAGTAAAGCTGCCTTCTGCAGTTCTGTAGGTGGTATATCAGAAAGCTGCAATTTTTCGAAATTATTCATACATTTTTTTGACATTGTTCTATGTGCCCCGTTGTATGTTTAGTCCATAATCGGGTAACTTCTATGGCCAGATCTCTATATTTAGTCATTTTTATCAGTTCTTTGTCTTCGATTCTGGCATCTCCAAGAATTGCTATATCAATTATCCAGACTTTCCGATTTTCAATTACTATTATGTCTGGTGCATTATGTTCTACGTGCCGATCAGTTTGAGTTCGAAAATCCCACATGATCTTGACTTGATCATTTTCTACGACTTTCTCAGGCTGGTGTTCCCATGAGTTTTTTTATTCTGGCAGATTGTGCTTTCTGCATAATGACCAGTGAATCAATTTTGCAACCCTGTTGTGTCTAGCTTTGTAATATGTCTGTGCAATTTTGCTACTTTCACATATAATGTGAGAGATAGTTTCATCTTTTTCTTGACAAAGTTGACACTTTGGATAATCACTGACTTTCTAGATTTTAGCTTTCATAACATTTGTTCGCAATGTCTGTTCTTGTGCAGCAAAAATCAGACCTTCTGTTTCTTTCTTGATGGAACCCAATTTCAGCCATGCCCAAAATCAAGTTGTTGTCACTTTTGTCTTCAATATTCTTAAGAAATTGTCCATGCAATGGCTTGTTCTTCTAGCTATCTGATCTGCTTTCAAACTGATTTCTCTTGTATTCAGCCTTGCGTTCTGTTGTTTTTAATATATTTTCATTATTTACTGCCTGAAGTATCTTCTCTCTGCTTCTGTTGACGTAATCATTCAGGCTTCTTTTTTCTTCCTCTACTACCTTTTGTACTTATAATAGTCCTCTGCCTCCAATTTTCCGAGGTAAATATAATCTGTCAACATCACTTTTGGGATGGAGTGCATGATGCATGTTTAATAGCTTTCGAGTTTTCTGATCCAATATTTCTAATGCACTTTGGGTCCAATCAATTATTCCAGCCGGGTATCTGATTACTGGAATGGCCCATGTATTTATAACTTCGATTGTATTTCCACCATTTAGTTTTGATTTCAATATTTTTCGTACTCTCTTGATGTACTCCCTCTGAGTCAGACCTTTGACTTCTGTATGCAAGATGTTATCTGATTCAAGAATTCCAAGGTATTTGTAATTTTCATTTTTTGACAATGATTTCATAATATTACCATTTTCTAGTTCTATTCCATCTATATTCTGGACTTTTCCCCGGTGCATGGATAGTACTGCACATTTTTCCAGTCCAAATTCCATTTGTATATCATCACTAAATATTCGCACTGTATTCAGTAATACGTATTTCAAGTTCGGCGGCGCTTTTTGCATACAATTTAAGATCATCCATGTACAGCAGATGGTTTATTTTTCAATGTTGTTCCTAAATGTGGTAGCCCATTTTTGTTTTGTTTAAAATCATTGACAGTAGGATTAAAGCGATATTAAACATAAAGGCCACAAAGCATCCCCTTGAAATATGCCTCTCTTGATATTAACTTCTCCGGGTTCTTCACCATATGCATGTAACATTGTTTTCCAGTTTTTATATTTTCTATGAAATCGGCAGATGTTCTTGCTAATTCCAAATAGTTCCAGACAAGTGTTAATCCAACTGTGTGGCAGTGAGTCAAAGGCTTTTTTATAATCAATCCATACCATATTCAAATTTGTTTTTCGTCTTTTAGAGTTTTTTAGTACCATTTTGTCAATTAGCAGCTGGTCTTTTGTGCCTCCTGACCTTTTGAAGTTCCCCTTCTGTTCTATTGGGTACAAATTGTTTTCCAATAAGTAGCCATATATTGATCTTCCTAATACTCTTGTGAAAAGTTTGAATTTTGTTGGGAGGCATGCGATTGGGCGATAGTTAGTAGGTTCATTACCTTTTTCTTCATCTTTCATTATAAGGAATATGCAACCTGTTGTCATCCAATCTTCTGTGGTAGAACTTTGTAGCATTATACTGAATTGCATAGCTATACGTTGATGAAGACTTGTAAGATACTTGAACCAAAATCCTTGCAATTCATCTGGTCCAGGTGCACTCCAGGCTTTCACATTCTTGCGGTGTAAATTATTACACATTGATATCAGTTGTTATCCTCAGATTATCCATGTGTATTCCTTTCAGATCTTTACGAACATCTTTGATCCACAAGGCATTTCTATTATGTTCAATTGGGCTTTCCTAATTTTTTCCCAAAATTTCAAGGCATCGTTATTACATGGACTGATGTTTATTTGGGCTGCCTTTTGTCTCAATGATTTATAAAATACTCGTTGCTTATTCCGAAATTGCTCGTTTTTGTATTGTTTTATGCTTCATCATATCTTTCAATTTTCTTAGCAATAGCTGTTACTCGTTGTTTCAATTCTTCCATAATTTTAACAATTCTTTTTCTTTCCAGGTCGTTTTTTTTTGCAGAGTCCATCTTTTATTTTCTATTTTTGAGCTTCCCGTCTTTCAAGCATTTTAAGTTACTAATGTCACTACGAGTTTATTTCTTTTATTTTCTAGCCGAATTTCCCACTTAGGAGTGCCAGGCATTTTCTTCTTTGGCATCCTGTAACCAAGTTCCATAGTTACTATGGCAGCTGTACTGTACATGAGCTGGTTTGTTTCCTTTAAAGTATTGGTTGGAATTATGTCCATGACTTCATTTGCAGTTTTTAACCGATCTTTCACTTGTTTGCTTCGTATTTGGCGAATTACAGGAAGTCTTTGTCGTTCCTCGTCTTGCCTGGTATGGTTTAAATTTTTTTTCAGAAGGTCTTGCTGCTGTGTCAATTCATGGTTGTCAGGTTGTTTCACAAATTGTTCTTCGGGTAAAATATTTCCTTCTACTTGATCTTCAGGCTCTACTGCCATGATGTTTTCCATGACGTGGTCCTTATTTTGTGTTGGTTCTATTTTTGCCAGTTTCTCTATCTCTTGCAATTCCAGTTCTGTAAATATCTTGTTCCTGATGATAAACCTTCTTTGATTCATTATTCTTTGTTCTGTTATTCCACTGTATAGATGTTTTCCTTTCCAAATTTGCATCATTCTTTTTTGAAAACCATGGGCCGATGGATTTGCCTGGTAATAGCATTTCATGATTTCTCGATTTTCAGCAACTGTCCAAGTTTTCCCATTCCTTTGTTCTAGTAGCACTGCCGCAGCCTGTCCTGGTTCCTCAACAGGATCTGCTGAGCCCTGCAGCACATTTGTCGACAGATGTCCAGGAACCATAGCATCTACGCCGTCCTTGTTGACCCGGGCGACGACCGATCCGGTATGGACTTCTTTTTGTTTCGTCTCATCATGGTTGATGGTTGTTGGTTACTCTTAGTCTGGCTCCTCAGTTAAGACCTGTCTGTCTTAGGTGGCCCTGCTGGTAGCAGTGCTACCGCCAGCATAGCTCTCAACCTCATCGGGACACACAAGCCCCACCACCGCAACAAGATGGCACCCTCGGTGGGGTTATTATTATTATTATTATTATTATTTGCTTTTCTCATTTATAGTAAAGACAAAGTCACTCATGGTTTGTTTAAAAGTTAAAAAATCGTCGTACGACATGACATGTATCGAGAATCACTGCCCCCTTAGATTTTAGGCCTTTGGACCCAATGCATCAAGATGAGTTATAAGAGTCTGAGGAATTATACCAGCTGTAGAGATAATTTGTGGACGTATATGAACTGTTTTCAGCTTCCACATCTGTTAAATCTCTGCTGCAAGTTTCACATTCCTGTTGCATCAGTTATTATTATTATTAATATTATTATTATCATTATTAATATTATTATTATCATTATTATTATTATTATTATTTAAAAATCTGTGTCAAAAACATAATTATTGTTCAGAAAAATATCTGACCGCCGGTTATGTAAAATTTACTGTCAGTTCATTCATGATTTCAAGGATTAAAATATTCAAACCTGTTTTATATGAATTCTAAAAATGGAATGTACCTACGTGAAGTGCTTTCAAAAAACGCAAAACAGCAGTTTTATTTCTTTTCGTTTGTTTTAGGTTAGGTAATTTTGTGTAAGTGTGATCTTGAGTCGCATCATTTAGTACGAAACGTAATTTTTTTTTTGTTTTTTTTTCCAAATTACTCTCTGTAAATATACTGAGGTATTTTGTAGAATCAAAACTTTTTGTGATCCTGTAATAGTCATATACATGTATAACAAACGTTCTTGTGTTATATCAAGACAATTTGTTTATTCGTCATTATTATATAAATTTAAGAAGTTTTATTTTAATAATGTTAGCGCTTGATTTATTTAAAAAAATTCTTTGTGTGTGCGCGTGTGTTTGCGTTTGTGTGTTTGTGTGTGTGTGTGTATGTGTGTGTGTGTATGTGTGTGTGTGTACGCGCGCGCGCGCGTGTGTGTTTGTGTGTGTGTGTGTATTTTAATGTGGAATCTGACTGTCAGAAACTCTTTAAACGAAAATTATTTGCAAAAGCTGTTAAATGCCATTCAGCCTGAAAATACAGCGATTTTATTTATACCGTATAGACTCGCGTGTAGCACGTTCCTACAAAAGTCAACCTTCAAATTTAAGCTTTAAAAATCGGGGCGAAAACAAAAATCATAACCCGCGTAAAAACCGACCTTCAAATTTCATTATTTTCGGCGACGTGGCATTTATCGAAACATGTGTTACATGAATTTCCTAATTTAGTGCTCCCCCCCCCCCACTCCCAATTCATTTCAGTCTCACTGCATCAATCAACGGGACTAGGATTTCCCTCCCTTTGTTTTTGATAGAAACTGAAGTTCAAAATTGGAACTTACTCCAATTGAAGGCGCGCCGTTTTTTAGTGACCCGTAAAGTTGTTTTTACTGCAAAGGAGGCACCGTCTTTTTGAGCTTTAATTTCACTTAATGTACACGTTTTTTTCACCCCATACTGTTTTCTTCTTTCTACAGAAACAACAGAACAAGCATTTCTCCGTTGTTGTTGTTTTTTTCCCCCTCAAGCGAGATAGAAATTCAAAATCGTTAATCACTGCCATGAAGACAACTTTACAAGCAAGCGACGGACAGGAAAAGTACCGATTTAGAAGTTTAATGACGCTTAAGAAAAGGAAAATATTTGTTGATTGATAAGACAAGAAAAGAGAGTAAAAAATAGAAAACATGTAGTTCGTCAGGAAAATTCATAAAAAGTTACGGAGCCGTTCTTATGCATGTACACTACAAGATTTGCCTCTTTTTTTTTTTTTTTTTTTTTTCAAGTTCACACACGTGCAAGTCCCCTTCCCCATTTTTCGAAAATATTTTCTTCTGCAACTTTTACTATTGTTAACATTTTGTGGAGAGTTGATAGCGCAAAAACCATTTGCCGGTGGCGTTAGTCGAATCTGCATCCTCCTGCTCCGGAGCCTCATGCTTTCCTGATAAAGCTACACCGACGGAGTTTGTCTAGCTGGAGAATGTCATATTTTCATGCCCCACGCACTGGGCGTCCTTTAACTTGTTGCTATTCGCTGTGAATGAAATGCCCTTGTTTGCGGGAGTGCAATGTACTATTAATGAATCCGTCGTGTCCCGTTTGGCGCCCCAGTGGCTGAGTTGTCAGAGGCGCAGGCTTCTGTCTCATCTTCCGAGCTGGACATCTTCTGAGTCCTAGACAGGACATGGTCGTTGTGTCTTCCGAACGCCGCTGTCTCTGTTCCTATCCTGGAAACAGTGAACTTGAATTTGGGTGGGCGTCTTTGTTGCTCAAGGAGGTTATTACTCCCCACTCCCCCCACACAAAGAAAATCCGCTTGTTTGTCGCTCGTCTTAATTATTCAGTGCCCTTCCATTTAGTCGCCGCATTTGAACTGATGACGTAGTGAATTTACGTCGAATTTTCGCCTTTCGATGTATATGGCTTTGCTTCGGCGATCGTTCTTTCTAGCGTTGTTTAATCTCATTTCTTTGCTTATTTTTTGTTGTGTCATAAGTAGGAGAAGGAATTCGGCCCCAGAATTCATAGCTGCTTTACCAGGATTTTCTTGGGAGTGATTAGTCTAGAAACAAGCCCAAAACGGCTGTGTTTGAAAATGTAATTGTTGCCTGTGTAATATACCTGGATACTGCAGGATAAACACTGGAGTCGAAGAGGTTTGTGTGCTTGAGAGATGTGTTATTTGCGGGGTGTTTGTGGCTACATTTGTTCGGATCATATGCAGAATGAAAATGTATGGCAGATTAGTTAATGGGAAGCAAAATGTCGTTAGTAATATGGAGACATTTTTCCATGTCTTCGTCCGAGAGGCTTATTTATGAAATACTAAGAGAATTTCTTCAGCGAAGCCGAAGTAAATCATTAGAAACTCTGATTCAGGAATGTCTGAGAGGAAACAAAGATAATGAGTTGAAGTACAAAAGGTCATATGTGAGCCCCCCCCCCCCATGTTTTTACTTCAAAGTTTTTATGTTAGTTTTGGGTTATTGTCTTTTATTTATTTGTATTGATTATCATTAATGTTATTTTATATCGTTTTGTATCTCTTTTACGTATGTTTGTTTCCGTCCCAATCGCTTTTTATGTTACTTCTGCAACATAAGTCTCATCAGGGGCAGATTAAGGGGGTGTAACGGGGCTATAGCCTAGGGGCCCACCATTACCAAGGGCCAGGAAGTATGCAGCTACATACCACCTGGATTCATTACCCTTAGTGAATCACAGCTTATATACACTGGCGGAAAGTGAAAAAAGAACACCAAGAAGGAATTGGCGGACGATCATGAAATTTACATATGTTAATGGGGTCGAGTTTACGTAGGTGTGATGTTAATTTCGGGACCAACAGGTCAGCGCTTACGCCACAGCACGGCATAATATGCAAATTATCGTCGGTGGTATTTAAGGAGTACGGCGAAGTGAATGTAATCAGTCGTCGGCGTACGGACACGTGCGAAGAACCTGAAGAAGCTGCAATGTCTGGACATGGAAGACGTGTACGATTTCAGCAGTTATCGGACTTTGAGCGAGGTCGTCTAGTCAGATTCCGCGAGGCCAGGTGGTCTTATCGTCGTATTGCGGAGCGAATTGGGCGGGAAGTATCGGTGGTGGTGCGATGGTGGCATCGATGGTCCGAGAAACATTCCCACACGAGAAGACGTGGAGCCGGGAGTCACAGACGGACTGATGAGCGGACCAATCGACGCATAAGATGAGCGGCGTTGTCAAGCAGAACACCCACTGCGACGCAAATTCGAGCTGCCGTTGCACCTGAGGGGACTGTGCGAACAATCCGCAGCCGTCTACTGGATGCAGGACTACGTGCACGTGTGCCTCTGGCATGTGTACCTCTGACTCCAGCCCACCGTCTGGAACGGCTGCAGTGGTGTCGCCAACGTCTGCACTGGGGAACGCAATGGCGATCTGTCGTGTTCAGCGATGAAAGCAGATTCTGCTTGGGAGCCTCCGATGGCCGTATGCGTGTTCGCAGACGCACAGGGTAGCGTCTCCACCCTTCTTGCATCCGCCAGCGACACACAGGGCCTACACCTGGTCTCCTGGTGTGGGGAGCGATCAGCTATCACTCCCGTACACAACTAGTGTTTGTACCGGGTACGTTAAACAGCACCTCCTACATCAACAACATCATTCAGCCCGTTGTTGTGCCATTTGTAAGGGCGATCCATCGTGGTGTTTTTCAACAAGATAACGCACGCCCACACACGGCACGTGCAACGCAACATGCACCTCAGGGTGTGAGACAACTTCCATGGCCTGCACGTTCACCGGATTTGTCCCCCATTGAGCACGGTGGGATTTTATGGGACAACGACTTATCCGGTCTCCACGGCCAGCCACGACCATCCCCGATTTACGCGTCCAGGTTGAGGATGCTTGGAACTCAATATCCCAAATTTACATCCAGCATCTGTACGACAGACTCCATGCCAGAATTGCACAGTGTGACACAGTTCATGGCGATTTAACCTCGTACTAACCATGTTACATAAAAATGTTATTTTTCAGTTTACCAGCAAATACAGCTGTATTTTGCCATAATGTTTTGATCACGTTCCTCTGTATTTCGTTATTATGCTGTATAAATTTCATTGGTATCAGACGTCTCCTTCTTGGTGTTCTTTTTTCACTTTCCGCCAGTGTATTTATAGACAGAATTTATAAGATAGTTTTAGTATTGTCTCGTATAATTTCCACTCGATCACAAACAGCGGCTAGAAGAAGAACAAATTTAATGGCAGTGGCTCACTAAGGGTAAAGGTTCCATGTCACTGTAGTACAGCAGGGTCGGTGAGACAGTTTCAACTTTTTCAGTACCATCCACCCATACTTCCTGACTTGCTCTTGGAAACGTTAATGGTCGAAGTCCACAGTGGCTTCACACTGCATGACAAGAAAGATGCGCAAAGAAAAGTATGCAATGCTGAATCATCAAAAAAAATAAAATACAATCTAGGAATCAAACTGTTATCTTATGATCTTGTGAGAACAGCGGAAATTCAGTGACTTTTTATAAAACTTTTGCAGGTAATTTATGAGTTTGAAGAATACACTATGTATTAATTATCACAAGTACACTATATTGATAAGTCACCGGGCATCACTTCAAAAGCAAATGAACGGATCCGCTGCGTTGTTGTGGTGCGCGGTACAGCTGCAAACGGTATAAAAACAAGCCTGCAGTTGACCGCGATCATATCACACTGTGAGGTTGAGTGAGAGAACTGACTTTGAGAAAGGAAAGGTTGTTTGGTGTTATATTAGTGGGTTGTCCATAAGAGAAACCGAAAGGCGTTAAAACATACCCAAGTCAACTGTTTTGGATGTCTGAATAACTGGAAGACACATGGCGTGCCTGAAGCAGTGAAACGTGCTGGCAAGCCAAAGAAAATCAGTGATAGAGGACGTCGAAGCCTCAGGAGAGTCGTTACAGCTAATCGACGGATTATTGCACAAGACCTCAGTGTACAGGTGAGTAAAAATGCTGGAATCTCGGTATGTACACTTATCATTCGTAGAGAACTTCATTCCATGGGTTACCGTGGTCGTGCGGCTGCTCATAAAGCTTTCATCTCCACTCGGAATGCTACTCGTCGTTTAGCATGGCACAAAGAACATTTATCGTGGACCATAGATCAATGGAAACGGGTCCTATGGACCGATGAATCCAGATATACGATTCATCAGTCTGATAGCCGTGTGTGGGTATGGCCGCAGCCGGGGGAACGCTATTTACCACAGTGTACTGTTCCTACGGTCAAGTTTGGAGCTGGAAGTGTACTCGTGTGGGGGTGTTTTTCGTGGTATGGTCCCAGCACATTTGGTTATCGTGGACAAACCTGTTAACCAGCACGTCTACCTCGATATTCTGGACAATTATGTCCTACCAACTCTGTGACAATACTATGGAACTGAGACTTGTTGGTAACAGCAGGATAATTCCGTATCGTGTGTGGACTGGCCAGCACAGAGCCGTGATCTTAACCCCATAGAGCACCTATGGGAGGAATTAGAGCACCGCATAAGATGTTTGAAACCAAGGCCTACTACTAAGCAACAGTTAGTGGCAACATTATGTACTGAATGGAAGCGCATACCTATCGCTGTGTTGCAATACCTTGTCGAAAGCATGTCTCGAAGGGTCAGTGCATGCATTAAGGCCAAAGGTGGTTTCAGAATAGCTTTAATGTATCAAAGCAGAGGAGACGAGCAACATGGAATCGTCTCAAAGAAAAAAAAAGAACAGGAATGATACAAACTGATAAAAGCAATGATATGTACATTGAATGAGTAATGACAAATTTACAACGTGATGCAAACAGAGCAATGCTTGAGGAAGAACAAAATGATCACAGGCGAGGCACCGCAGTGCGAAAGAACATCAAAAAGCAGAGTCTTAAGTCACCGTGAGATGTAACGGACTTGGTGTAACAACGAACCACGGGGTCACTGTTGACCACGTAGCATAGAAGGAGCTCTCACGGCATGCGGAGATGGCAGACTGATACTCCTGCTGTACCACCGTGCACAGAGTAACGGAAAGCATGGTGAAAGGTGAAGTCCCAATTGTGCCATCTATGAAAAAGTGTCGAGGAGTGGCAGTTCGTCTGTTGCATTAGTAAGTCGGTCCCCAAGAGGCGAGAAATCTTCCAGAACGTGAGCGTTAGCGAGGTGGTTAGCAAACCCCTTACAATTCAGAGTGGCGACCTTGAATGGGTAAATCCGACGTCGGATGAATGGCAGCTTTCTGGAATGTGTCGAGTCGATTGATGATACCACGACACCACAAGACGTAGTCGGGTTGCTTGGCATTATGCCGGAGGAATTTGAGCATGGAGATTGCTTGGTCGAAAACCTCGGGAACAACTGCTTCAAACTGCTGTAAAAAGATGAGAGAAGCCTCCCGATTTGTTTTATGAGTGAGAAACTCGTAAAGATCTTCAAAGGAGACAGGTTCTGAAGGAAGAGAGGCATTGGTAAGCAGAGTCGAGAAATCTTTAAACGTCGGTAAAGGACCCTTGGACTTTTAAGAGGAAGAGCTAGAACGTGACAGGAGTGACTGGGAGCCTGCTAAACGGGTGGAACGATGTGGGCGGCCAGTTGGAGAAGGTGTCTTCTTCTTTTTCCTTCCGGTAGTAGAGCGACGTTTGCTGTGGATCGATGACACACGAGATGTGGAATCGGAGGAAAGGTCCACCTCATCGCCGGGAGCAAAAGTACCGACGAAGAATGAAGCTTGAAGATCAGCCGTGATGTCCACTGATGGAGAGAAAACACGGAAAGGCAAGGATGAGTCAAGCGGAGGAAAATCCGACAGAGTGGAGAAAGCAACATCGGAAGGCGCGTGTTGATCAAAGGCTGTAATCAGATTTTCGGCAGAACTGGGTCCAGGAGGTGCAGACGCAGAAGGAGTCATGGCAGCAGAAACGGAGGATGAGGTAAAGTGCTGCCTTGTAGCTGCAGGAGTCACTGGCTCTGCATGGGGGCATTGAGCCTGCTGATGGCCGTAAACCTTGCAGCGTGAGCAATGAGCAGAGGTGAGGAGCTCAATCCGGCGGCGCTCGTTACCGCAACGAACATCGAGGAACCGTGGAAACTTTATGAGATGCTGTTCTGACGGTAAGATGATGCGAGCAGTTCTACGGAACCCACAGATGTTTATCATCGGGGTCAGAGGAGAGAGTCTTCACTGGGCCGACTACTTTGCTGCATCGACTAAGTGCAGCACACAGCATATCATCAGAGGTCTCCGGGGGTACCGGATGTAGAGAGACCAGAACAGGACGCTGGGCGATGGATTCAGCAAAGAGGTGACGATCGCCAATTGATAGGCCCCGAGACAAGACAAGTTCGGCATATTCTATCTTCGAAAAAAAAAAAATAATAACAGTTCGTGGCTTTCGGGTGAGGTGTGTGATGGCTCCAGAAGGAAGCATCTTCTTGAGAGCGGAGCTGTACTGCTTCAAAGGAGTGTTGGGCAGCGCATCAAAACCAACTCCCAACTCGAGGGTCGAATGAAAACGTTGACCAGCACGAGAGTTCTCGGGAATGTCTAATAAGATGGTGCCACCGTTGAGAGTAACGTAAGAATCCATAGAGGGCAGACGAGACGAGGAGGTAGCCGGTGGAATACCAAAGGCAGCCGCAGAATACGTGCGTGCAGAAGCGCCTCCTCTGAAAGGCATTGACGCAGTATGAGATTATGAACTGGAAGCAGAGGCAGTAGAAACTGTAGAGGGCATATTAGCAACGCCATCAGTGACGTCCATGAATTCATCATCCCCAGCAGAGGCCAGGGGCGTCACATCCACGTTCTTACTGGCAGAGCCGGAGACCTAAGCAGGAGAAGACGGGCAAACGACAGGAGGGAAATTAAGAGGCTCTCCACTAGCAAGCGAAGATGATTGATCGGCTGCGTCTGTCGTTAAAGAGGCAACGCGAGAAGCTGCAGCGATGCTGGTGAAAACAGCGCCCTCATCGGCAGATGCCATAATCAATGGCAAGGGTTAACGAAGAAAAACGACCAGCTCGGTGTGGAAATTAAAACACTGATAATGAAACAAATTAAGCACTCACTAACTCGGGAGGGATCTTAAACGAAAGCACAAACGTTTAACTTCGGCATGCACACAGAAGAACAATGATGGGACACACAAAACACGTACGTGAAGCACTCAAACACGGAGTTCGAGAAGACACGTGTAGGCCAAAGGTGGACCGACACCGTACGTCAATAAATGCTGTGTTGTGTTTCTCTTCTAGGAGTCCGGTGACTTTTGTCAATACAGTTTATATTACTACAGTTTTGTCTTTTAACGGACTTCAAAATGATTCTTTGTCATAAGTTCTTTGGGGGCCCACTCAGATGACTTACTTACTCGTGAGGCCTACTCAGATATCTTAGCGTAGAGGCCCACCAAGGCCTTAATCCGTCCCTGAGTCTTATGTGGCTTTGTATGTGAGTGTTATTACTGTATCTAGATGGAAAGTAGTATGAAATTTGCCATAATTTCTATTCTGTGCAGTTTCTGTCAACCTTCAGGCGATCCGGTTGATGTGTGAAAGCTTGAAAACGTTTTTTTTTTTTTTTTTTTTTTTTCTTTTCTATTTTTACGCCAATAAACTGGAATACCAGTGTAGTTTTATTATTTTATAAACAGTACTTTAAACATTTAAGTGGCCTAAATCAATGAAAGAAGAAATATTCTTCATATCACACGGGAAATCGATAACATATTCAAAGCAAGCGGAATGTAAATTCAGAATTTGCTTGTAACACTTACTGGTCATCCATGTAACACCTCTCAAATAACTTGAAAATTTCATCGTCCTGGAGCGGAAATTGAATCCGCATCTCCCGATTGTTGCTTCGAATGTTCTATCGATTTCCCATGTATTATGAGGAATATTTCTTCCCTCATTGATTTATCTGTGTGGTATTGGTGATTTCCGACCTACATCCGTTTCTGGATGAGAGATGGGGTCCAAATGCTCTGAGGAAGCAGCGATGCTTCGACTAGCGAAAATCTGAAAATATTGAAATTCCTGGGCGTTTGCTTAGTCTCAGTTGCTTGGAACTTCACTGTCCTGGGTTGTGGTCTCGTTCATTTCGTCGACAATCACTTCGTCGACAACTCATTCCGTTGACGCTATATATGCAAACAGTAGATTCCTAAAAAAACGAAAAAAGTTCAGAACCACCAAATTTGGTATACTATATCATGTACATATCACAGACCTTACACGGTTTTTGGAAGGGGTCGGGGTCAAGGCGGCCCCATACAACATTTTTGTAAAATCTACAGTTTTCAATTTAGAACCATCAAATTTGGTATACTATCTCGTGGTACTCTAACTTAGACCGTACACGGTTTTTGGTTGGAAGGGGTCAGGGCTCGGTGTAAAAGGAGCACCCATAATAAATTTTCTCAAAAATTTCAATTTTTTTACTTAAGAACTGCAACACAATTCTGCACTCCAATACCCTATCTGCGGTCTAAGTTACAGTACCATGAGATAGTATACCAAATTTAGTGGTTTTAAATTGAAAACTGTAGATTTTACGAAAATTTTGTATGGGGCGTCCTTGACCCCGAGCCCCGACCCCTTCCGTCTATGGTCTAAGTTGGTGTAAGAGTACAATGAGATAGCATACCAAATTTGGTGGTTCTAAATTGAAAACTGTAGATTTTACGAACATGTTGTATGGAGCCCTCTTGACCCCGGGCCCCGACCCCTTCCGAAAACCGTGTACGGTCTAAGAGAGTACCATGAGGTAGTATACCAATTTCGGTGGTTCTGAACTTTTTTTCGGTTTTTTAGGTTTCGATTGTTTTCATATATAGTGTCGACGAAATGAACCAGACCCCTGGGTTGTGTAACAGTTAACATACTCGAACGGAAATCGGGAGATGCGGGTTCGATTCCGGCTCCAGGGCGATGAAATTTTCAAGTTTTCTGAGAGGTGTTACATGAATGACCAGTAAATGTTACAAGCAAGTTCAGAATTTATATTCTGTTTGCTTTGTATATATATCTAAGTGGCCTCTGTACCTAAACCAAATGATACTCGAAATTTTCTGTGCTTCCCAAGTGAAGATATTCACATAGCTGCCGAGTATTAGGATATCTACGGCAAAACTATACCTTTTCCTCTCTCACCTCAGCGGTACCGACCATAAACCTGTCACTTGTGAGTTCGTTTTTAGTTCTCTGACCAATGACCTAAAGTTTGATGGGGAAGGACCAGTTCCCCTGACATAGACATCATGCTACTGGGTAGAAACAAGTGATTCAGGCATCTTCTCTCTCGTTTGTTTGCTTTATGGAATATCCGTAATCAGTCAGGAAGGATTAGTGTCAATGGTCCCTCTAAATGGCTACTTTGAATAACAAAGCTAATGGGAAAGCAACCCTTTCTGATGCTTAGGTTCACACGTTCTAGCCGCGTTCGGCCTCTTCCTAGACAACGAATATAATACTTCGAGCTGATTTGAGCCCGTTTTGCTAAACCCGAGTGAAAGTATATGAAATGTATGAAAATGAATATCTTACTGCTTCGAAATTGTATTTTTCTTTAGTGTCTAAAGATTATCGCTTTCCTTTCTCCCAGCAGATGCTATGATTGCTGCAGGCAGTTCCTTCTACATTGGCGTCGGGTGTTCAAGTGCCGTTCTCATCCTCGTTGCCATAGTCGCAGTCACAATGTATGTTAGGACGAGGAAAAGTAGGCGCACAGATGCTATCAAGTAAGTTCTCATCTCTGTGATAATGATATACCGACCTATGATTCATTTATTATGGTCATATCAAACAGTAAAAATAAGTAATTGCACCTGAATGTTAAGTGAATACAGTCTCGCTTACGACAAGTCTTTTTAAGTTGGTCGCGTAAATAAAAAATTCGTGAAAGCCAAAGCAGTTTACTAAGATTGAATATACGGAATGATTTGAAAATCGCGTTCCCTATAATTTAAGCGTAGGCAAAAATGTATGATAGGACATGGGAAATTTGTTCGTCGGGTCGCGCCATATTGTTAATGTCGTGACGGAGCCACGTCACGCGTGCTTTGGCAGTTGTAGTTTGATTAATGAGTGAACAGCGTGTCGTTTTCCCAAGAACAACAGACGTTCATAAATGGAACATAATTTCCCAACATGGTGTTATGCAAGGGTTGTGTAAAGCTCGTTTCAGCAGAGATATTCTCATGCCCCTCTTCTGAAAAGATGGCAATTTCACGACTGGTTAACTGTTTTCGTGAAACTGGAAGTGTACACGACAGGAAACGAAATGGACGGTGGTCTCTGTTAACTTCAAAGAAACTTGACGATATTGAGATTAATCACCACTTGATTGATTAACTAATTCTTAGAAGGACAAGACATCAGGCACATATGTTCCATCCTAGTACATAGCAAAGTAGCCATGTCTGATACCGTGCCATATTCAGGCAGTGCAAGAGTTAAGAGACCTACACAGAACAAAGCGTTTACTGTACCGAACGTGTTTTTGTCATTCGTCAAGAAAACTGAAGAAACAAAACAAAAAACTACTGAACATTTTTCTGCGATGCCGAAGCGTAGTTCCTCCGTGGTAACCATGCAGACAGCCAAAATTGTCCATCTGGTCAAATAAAAAGGTACACGTGCTACGCATGCGTAATCCTTAAATCCGCAAACAATTGACCTATGGTCTCCAGTTTTTCTACATAATGACTAGGAAGTAAGTGTAAAAATCAAGTTTTCTTCTGATGATCTCTAGGACAGTGTACACTGTAGAGCAATTGAATTAGAGACAGCTGGCGTTATGCAAACGTGGCGCCGTGGGCGGCCCTGTAAACGGAAACGACATGACGTATGCAGCGATCCGACAATATAAGATGCGACGGGAATCAGTAAGAGTCGGACGCAGTATGGGTAAGACGAAGGATCTAAGCGCATTTGATCGTGGGCAAATTGTCGGGGCCCGACGAATGTGTCACTCCATCTCGGAAGTCGTGCAGGCACTGGGATCTTCAAGAGCCACTGTGTCACCGGTGCACCGTGAGTACATCGAATACGGTAAAACCTTCCCTTCAAGAACCAACTGCCGTGGACAACAGCGTGTGGATGAGCGGGTTCATCGTCGGCTAGCTCGCATTGTAACAGCGGATAGACCGGCCACAGTACAAGAAATCACTCGGCAATTTAACGCTGGTGCACAAAAACGTGTAAGCAGCCACACCATCCAGAACCATCTCCTCGCTATGGGGTACAGAAGCTATCGTCCCACGAGGGTACCGCTGCTGACCGCACATCACAGGGTGCAAAGATTAGCATGGGCGCGGGAACATCGCCACTGGACCCTAGACATGTGGAAAAATGTTGTCTGGACTGATGAGTCGAGATTCGCGTTGGTACGTGTGGATGGCAGGATACGAGTACGGTGCAAACCACATGAAGCGATGGATACTTCTTCCCAGCAGGGTACACTTCAAGCTGGTGGAGGCATTCTCGTCTGGGGACTGTTTACGTGGACTGAAATGGGACCCCTGGTACGTGTGACATCGTCCCTCACAGGTCGGCGTTTTTTTTTTTTTTTTTTTTATTGGAGGTTTAACGACCACCGTGAGCAACTCAATGGGCTATAAGCAGTCGCCCGTCCCTAATTTAGGGTCACTGGTTCCAGGGAAGGGAGAGAGCCAGTGCAGGTCGGCGTTACCGGGATATCCTGGACTACCATTTGCCCCCCTTTTGTGCGTCTCCAACATCCCACTAGGGACCTCATCCTGCAACAAGACAATGCACCGTGCCATCGCTCCTGAATTGTATCCGAATGGTTGGATGGACACTCCGCCGACGTGACCTCGCTTCCTTGGCCAGCTAGGTCACTTGACCTCAATCCCATCGAGCACATCTGGGATGCCATAGAGAGAGATCTTCGAGGCTCTGACCCCCTCCCCTCCTCCATCAAATCTTCGTGAACTGTGGGAGCTTGTTCAGGGGTCGTGGATCCGTATGGCTTCCCAGCGCTTCCGGTGTCTTGTTGAGTCCATGCCGAGACGAATCGCCGCCGTCATCAGGACGAAAGGTGGTGCTACACGTTACTAGACAGGTATCTCTGATTCAATTGCTCTTCAGTGTATAATGTGTGATCAAAAAATATGGAGACGGGATTTATTAAAGAAAAAAGTACAAGACTTACATATTTGAAACTTAATTGCCTTCGAAGTTGTCTCCTTCCATAGCCACACACTTAACCCAGCGCTCTTTCCACTGCTCGAAGCATTTTTGAAGTCATCTTCTGAAAGAGCGAACAGCTGCTTCGTCGCATCCCCTGTTGTATCTCCCCAATATCTTGAAATCCTTTTCCTTTCAAGTAACATTTGATTTGGGGAAGGGGGAAAATTCGCAGGGAGCGAGACCTGGCGAATAGGGTGGCAGTCGGACCTGTGAAATGTGGTGCTTAGCAAGAAACTGCTGCACAAGTTGCGATGCATGGGCAGGCGCGTTGTCATGGTGGAGTTACCACTCTTATGCAGTGTCGGCCTCTTGTGACGAACTGCGTCCCTCAAACGCCGCAAAACTTGACAGTAATACTCCCTGTTCATTGTCTGGTCTGATGGAGTGTGTTCATGATACACAATTTCCTCACTACTGAAAAAAAAAAAAAAAACTGGCAGCATTTTCTTGACATTGCTGCGGCTCCTTTGTGCTTGGGGGGGGGGGGGGTCTTCCACTATGAAGACTGGGCCTTAGTTTCGGGGTAAAAACCCACGATTCATTACTAGTTCTTAAAAAGTTTTCTACGTTTTCGACGTAAGAAGGTCACTAGCACCTGAAACACGAGCGTGTTTTTGCTCAGCTGAGAGGAATTTTGGCACAAATTTGGTTGAGACGCGTCTCATACCCAAATCGTCCGTAAGAATCGACTGAACTGAACCGAAACTAAGGCTGAAATCTTCAGCTAACTCACGAATAGTGATTCGGCGGTTTCCCCGCACAGCTGTGGGCACAAGTTCGACACTGTTTTCACTTTTCGTGGTTACGAACCTCTAACCACCTTTAAATGTTTAAATAAACTTCTGCAAGATTCATACAATCCGCCCCCATAGACTTCCTGTAACTTTCAGTATGTACCCTTTGCAAGTTTCGATAAGTTTTCGGCAAAATCTGATTCAGATTCGGTGATCAGTTTTTTCCGACATGCGAAATGCCACGAACAGCTTCACACACGTAAGACAAAGTATGTTTGGGACAGGACACTGGTTTAGTGACGTCACACTAGTGATATGATTTCCTACTGGGATTGCACATTATTTCGGGGATGTCACCCCGTTCTTTAGTGGGTGTTATTCAAGTAGTTTCGACTGGATAACGAGGAATGAAGTTTATCACATTTTGTAAATTTAGTTGGACTTCGAACTGCTGCTCTGCAGTCTGTGCGGTGCTCTTACGAAAATCGAAAAATCATGGCTTTAAGCAAGCGTAAAGGTTTAACGCTCAGTGAGAAAATCGAAGCGATGGGTTTTGAGGAAAAGGCGGCATTTACAAAATTTTCATGTTGCGAAAAAGTTTGGTATTCCACCAAATTGTCTGTACTAAGGATGAATTAAAACTAAAATTCAGTGTGGTTCGTCGAGTTTTGAAAAAAAAAAAGTTTTTCATGTTTAAGGTCTTGTTTTTAATGAAAACCCGAAAATGCGTGGCAGACAAAAGAAACCCGCGGAATTTGAAAATAAAGGAATCGTTTTTGAAAGAATGTAAAGTTATTTTGCGACGTCACCGAGAATGCATTAAAATTGTTTTTCGAATTGGAGTAGGTCCAACATTCAGGAAGCAAGCAGCTCTTGAAGAAAACTGGAATGCGTTCAGTTTTAAAAGGTATCGTTCAATGGAAATGCGAGCAACAGTCATTAAACTAATTGATATTTCTGTTTGAAAAGGTATGAGAAGTATCAGAACATCGACGCTGATGTGTGATTCTATTTAGGAGCATTGTGAAAGTTAGCCAAATGATTGAGTGATTTTTAAATAATTATCAAGTTTACTTTCAGAAGTTTTTTTTGTTTTGTTTTTTTAATTTTTTTTTTTTTTTTTAATTTTGAAAATCACTAAAGCGCGTCGTAAAATTAAGCATATCGTGGAATTAGGTGCGTTCTCACAGAACGTATGCGGAATTAGTAAATGGTTCGATTGAGTGAAGATATTTTCACCAGCTCTGGCCAGTTTCTTCGTTCACGGTGAGAAGACCCGATTTCATGTTTATTGTCTATCCTGTGAAACAAGCAGCTTGGAGAGGACATCAGGGTAATTAATACCTCTCCATGCTTCTTTCAGTTGTCTGCCGCGTCTGTATGCCTTTTGTAGTTACTGTCCGTATCTTTGCTCCATACCTAACAAATCGAAGAATGTATATTATTGGTAGAAAGAATTTGCGGATGTGCAAACATGTTGTAGAATACTTTTAAGTATTCTAACGTGTTGGTACAGAAATTTTAAGATCAAAACCTCAGTTATATAAGTTAAAATAAAAAGTTTTTGCAATTATTTCGCAGTTAAAAATGGAATTTTTATCTGTGTATGTCAGTGCTGAGATGGGCCTAGGCCGAGCCCGGTCATGGGCGAGCTCGGGCTCGGGTTCTGAGAGAGGGAGAGGAGAATTTTCTTCCTCTTTTCTTTAAAATGTAATTTTGTTTGTTTGATTTAGCACACGAGACTTTCTTTCACACTCTCTAATTGTTAAAGATAATTCTTCGTCAACTGGGTCTGGATGTGGAGTGGAAACTCGGCGAGGCTATTCATTCCGGGTTTGGGTTACAAATACCACAAGGTATGAATTAGAGTTCTGCACGGGCCTAATGTGGTGAGCCCGGCCCGGCCCGTTTGATCATGATCATATGTTGAGGATTTTAGAAGGGAGCGTCTGACCCCAGGTCTTAAAAAACCCTTAGAAACAGGAAGCTAGGAGATTTGGGCTAGAGTGCCCGATAGGAAAGTGACACGGAAGCGAAGTAGAAAGGGGGAGGAAGACGCCCTTATTTATTACCGATGGGGCCAGTACCCGGGGTCCGATGGCTTAACGTGCCCATCCGACGCACGGCGGATATTTAGTGGATCGAGCGTTCGTACCTGTCTGGGATCGAACCTGAAGTCTTTTCCGTGGCAGTCACGAACGTTGCCCACTAGGCCACCCGCGGCTCGCCTGCCCGTTTCAACTATTAGACACTCGGCCCATCCCGGCCCGGGCCCGTCAATTGCAGCTTTTATTTAGGCCCAGCCAGGCCCGTGATGTGACATTTGGTATTATTATGTCTTTTTATTGTATTTTATTAAAATGAGAAAATTTAATAATGAAATGAGATATTATTGAAAATATTTAGTTGAATGTAATCCTAAAAATATCAACTAAACTTTGACAATTATCGAAAAATATAACCTTTTAAAGGGAGAAAAAGGAAGACTCAGCGCGTTCAG
This sequence comes from Macrothele yani, assembly GCA_039090855.1. NCBI lineage: Eukaryota > Metazoa > Arthropoda > Arachnida > Araneae > Macrothelidae > Macrothele > Macrothele yani. The sequence continues at coordinate 77,918,783 of CM077027.1, forward strand.
AATCTCCCTTTCTCTGAACTAGTAAGCGGTAATACTACAAAAGTCAATCCCTATACAGATTAGGGATAGGAGAAAAAATCGATGTCGTCCCACTCTCTCATACAAACACATACATACACGCCCCACTTCACGGCAGACACTCCCCGTCTCCCACTCTACACAACACACACACTCGCTCGGGGTCGAATCTTTTTGTTGTCAAAAAGCCCTAAAATGGTTTTACCATCTTAATGCCAACAGATTGGTAAAAACACGGTGCGTGCCTCTCCTTGCTTTTCTGATTACGCCCTAGGCTATGTCATGGAAGTAAGTAAAGCCAACAAAACAGTTAAACACACCAGGAAATCGGGGTACACAACTTTTTTCTTTCTTTACCGTTGCGATAAAAAGAATGGGTCGACTTGGGCGGCCCTGTAAACGGAAACGACATGACGTATGCAGCGATCCGACAATATAAGATGCGACGGGAATCAGTAAGAGTCGGACGCAGTATGGGTAAGACGAAGGATCTAAGCGCATTTGATCGTGGGCAAATTGTCGGGGCCCGACGAATGTGTCACTCCATCTCGGAAGTCGTGCAGGCACTGGGATCTTCAAGAGCCACTGTGTCACCGGTGCACCGTGAGTACATCGAATACGGTAAAACCTTCCCTTCAAGAACCAACTGCCGTGGACAACAGCGTGTGGATGAGCGGGTTCATCGTCGGCTAGCTCGCATTGTAACAGCGGATAGACCGGCCACAGTACAAGAAATCACTCTGCAATTTAACGCTGGTGCACAAAAACGTGTAAGCAGCCACACCATCCAGAACCATCTCCTCGCTATGGGGTACAGAAGCTATCGTCCCACGAGGGTACCGCTGCTGACCGCACATCACAGGGTGCAAAGATTAGCATGGGCGCGGGAACATCGCCACTGGACCCTAGACATGTGGAAAAATGTTGTCTGGACTGATGAGTCGAGATTCGCGTTGGTACGTGTGGATGGCAGGATACGAGTACGGTGCAAACCACATGAAGCGATGGATACTTCTTCCCAGCAGGGTACACTTCAAGCTGGTGGAGGCATTCTCGTCTGGGGACTGTTTACGTGGACTGAAATGGGACCCCTGGTACGTGTGACATCGTCCCTCACAGGTCGGCGTTTTTTTTTTTTTTTTTTTTATTGGAGGTTTAACGACCACCGTGAGCAACTCAATGGGCTATAAGCAGTCGCCCGTCCCTAATTTAGGGTCACTGGTTCCAGGGAAGGGAGAGAGCCAGTGCAGGTCGGCGTTACCGGGATATCCTGGACTACCATTTGCCCCCCTTTTGTGCGTCTCCAACATCCCACTAGGGACCTCATCCTGCAACAAGACAATGCACCGTGCCATCGCTCCTGAATTGTATCCGAATGGTTGGATGGACACTCCGCCGACGTGACCTCGCTTCCTTGGCCAGCTAGGTCACTTGACCTCAATCCCATCGAGCACATCTGGGATGCCATAGAGAGAGATCTTCGAGGCTCTGACCCCCTCCCTCCTCCATCAAATCTTCGTGAACTGTGGGAGCTTGTTCAGGGGTCGTGGATCCGTATGGCTTCCCAGCGCTTCCGGTGTCTTGTTGAGTCCATGCCGAGACGAATCGCCGCCGTCATCAGGACGAAAGGTGGTGCTACACGTTACTAGACAGGTATCTCTGATTCAATTGCTCTTCAGTGTATAATGTGTGATCAAAAAATATGGAGACGGGATTTATTAAAGAAAAAAGTACAAGACTTACATATTTGAAACTTAATTGCCTTCGAAGTTGTCTCCTTCCATAGCCACACACTTAACCCAGCGCTCTTTCCACTGCTCGAAGCATTTTTGAAGTCATCTTCTGAAAGAGCGAACAGCTGCTTCGTCGCATCCCCTGTTGTATCTCCCCAATATCTTGAAATCCTTTTCCTTTCAAGTAACATTTGATTTGGGGAAGGGGGGAAAATTCGCAGGGAGCGAGACCTGGCGAATAGGGTGGCAGTCGGACCTGTGAAATGTGGTGCTTAGCAAGAAACTGCTGCACAAGTTGCGATGCATGGGCAGGCGCGTTGTCATGGTGGAGTTACCACTCTTATGCAGTGTCGGCCTCTTGTGACGAACTGCGTCCCTCAAACGCCGCAAAACTTGACAGTAATACTCCCTGTTCATTGTCTGGTCTGATGGAGTGTGTTCATGATACACAATTTCCTCACTACTGAAAAAAAAAAAAAACTGGCAGCATTTTCTTGACATTGCTGCGGCTCCTTTGTGCTTGGGGGGGGGGGGGGTCTTCCACTATGAAGACTGGGCCTTAGTTTCGGGGTAAAAACCCACGATTCATTACTAGTTCTTAAAAAGTTTTCTACGTTTTCGACGTAAGAAGGTCACTAGCACCTGAAACACGAGCGTGTTTTTGCTCAGCTGAGAGGAATTTTGGCACAAATTTGGTTGAGACGCGTCTCATACCCAAATCGTCCGTAAGAATCGACTGAACTGAACCGAAACTAAGGCTGAAATCTTCAGCTAACTCACGAATAGTGATTCGGCGGTTTCCCCGCACAGCTGTGGGCACAAGTTCGACACTGTTTTCACTTTTCGTGGTTACGAACCTCTAACCACCTTTAAATGTTTAAATAAACTTCTGCAAGATTCATACAATCCGCCCCCATAGACTTCCTGTAACTTTCAGTATGTACCCTTTGCAAGTTTCGATAAGTTTTCGGCAAAATCTGATTCAGATTCGGTGATCAGTTTTTTCCGACATGCGAAATGCCACGAACAGCTTCACACACGTAAGACAAAGTATGTTTGGGACAGGACACTGGTTTAGTGACGTCACACTAGTGATATGATTTCCTACTGGGATTGCACATTATTTCGGGGATGTCACCCCGTTCTTTAGTGGGTGTTATTCAAGTAGTTTCGACTGGATAACGAGGAATGAAGTTTATCACATTTTGTAAATTTAGTTGGACTTCGAACTGCTGCTCTGCAGTCTGTGCGGTGCTCTTACGAAAATCGAAAAATCATGGCTTTAAGCAAGCGTAAAGGTTTAACGCTCAGTGAGAAAATCGAAGCGATGGGTTTTGAGGAAAAGGCGGCATTTACAAAATTTTCATGTTGCGAAAAAGTTTGGTATTCCACCAAATTGTCTGTACTAAGGATGAATTAAAACTAAAATTCAGTGTGGTTCGTCGAGTTTTGAAAAAAAAAAGTTTTTCATGTTTAAGGTCTTGTTTTTAATGAAAACCCGAAAATGCGTGGCAGACAAAAGAAACCCGCGGAATTTGAAAATAAAGGAATCGTTTTTGAAAGAATGTAAAGTTATTTTGCGACGTCACCGAGAATGCATTAAAATTGTTTTTCGAATTGGAGTAGGTCCAACATTCAGGAAGCAAGCAGCTCTTGAAGAAAACTGGAATGCGTTCAGTTTTAAAAGGTATCGTTCAATGGAAATGCGAGCAACAGTCATTAAACTAATTGATATTTCTGTTTGAAAAGGTATGAGAAGTATCAGAACATCGACGCTGATGTGTGATTCTATTTAGGAGCATTGTGAAAGTTAGCCAAATGATTGAGTGATTTTTAAATAATTATCAAGTTTACTTTCAGAAGTTTTTTTTGTTTTGTTGTTTTTTAATTTTTTTTTTTTTTTTAATTTTGAAAATCACTAAAGCGCGTCGTAAAATTAAGCATATCGTGGAATTAGGTGCGTTCTCACAGAACGTATGCGGAATTAGTAAATGGTTCGATTGAGTGAAGATATTTTCACCAGCTCTGGCCAGTTTCTTCGTTCACGGTGAGAAGACCCGATTTCATGTTTATTGTCTATCCTGTGAAACAAGCAGCTTGGAGAGGACATCAGGGTAATTAATACCTCTCCATGCTTCTTTCAGTTGTCTGCCGCGTCTGTATGCCTTTTGTAGTTACTGTCCGTATCTTTGCTCCATACCTAACAAATCGAAGAATGTATATTATTGGTAGAAAGAATTTGCGGATGTGCAAACATGTTGTAGAATACTTTTAAGTATTCTAACGTGTTGGTACAGAAATTTTAAGATCAAAACCTCAGTTATATAAGTTAAAATAAAAAGTTTTTGCAATTATTTCGCAGTTAAAAATGGAATTTTTATCTGTGTATGTCAGTGCTGAGATGGGCCTAGGCCGAGCCCGGTCATGGGCGAGCTCGGGCTCGGGTTCTGAGAGAGGGAGAGGAGAATTTTCTTCCTCTTTTCTTTAAAATGTAATTTTGTTTGTTTGATTTAGCACACGAGACTTTCTTTCACACTCTCTAATTGTTAAAGATAATTCTTCGTCAACTGGGTCTGGATGTGGAGTGGAAACTCGGCGAGGCTATTCATTCCGGGTTTGGGTTACAAATACCACAAGGTATGAATTAGAGTTCTGCACGGGCCTAATGTGGTGAGCCCGGCCCGGCCCGTTTGATCATGATCATATGTTGAGGATTTTAGAAGGGAGCGTCTGACCCCAGGTCTTAAAAAACCCTTAGAAACAGGAAGCTAGGAGATTTGGGCTAGAGTGCCCGATAGGAAAGTGACACGGAAGCGAAGTAGAAAGGGGGAGGAAGACGCCCTTATTTATTACCGATGGGGCCAGTACCCGGGGTCCGATGGCTTAACGTGCCCATCCGACGCACGGCGGATATTTAGTGGATCGAGCGTTCGTACCTGTCTGGGATCGAACCTGAAGTCTTTTCCGTGGCAGTCACGAACGTTGCCCACTAGGCCACCCGCGGCTCGCCTGCCCGTTTCAACTATTAGACACTCGGCCCATCCCGGCCCGGGCCCGTCAATTGCAGCTTTTATTTAGGCCCAGCCAGGCCCGTGATGTGACATTTGGTATTATTATGTCTTTTTATTGTATTTTATTAAAATGAGAAAATTTAATAATGAAATGAGATATTATTGAAAATATTTAGTTGAATGTAATCCTAAAAATATCAACTAAACTTTGACAATTATCGAAAAATATAACCTTTTAAAGGGAGAAAAAGGAAGACTCAGCGCGTTCAGAATCTCCCTTTCTCTGAACTAGTAAGCGGTAATACTACAAAAGTCAATCCCTATACAGATTAGGGATAGGAGAAAAAATCGATGTCGTCCCACTCTCTCATACAAACACATACATACACGCCCCACTTCACGGCAGACACTCCCCGTCTCCCACTCTACACAACACACACACTCGCTCGGGGTCGAATCTTTTTGTTGTCAAAAAGCCCTAAAATGGTTTTACCATCTTAATGCCAACAGATTGGTAAAAACACGGTGCGTGCCTCTCCTTGCTTTTCTGATTACGCCCTAGGCTATGTCATGGAAGTAAGTAAAGCCAACAAAACAGTTAAACACACCAGGAAATCGGGGTACACAACTTTTTTCTTTCTTTACCGTTGCGATAAAAAGAATGGGTCGACTTGGGCGGCCCTGTAAACGGAAACGACATGACGTATGCAGCGATCCGACAATATAAGGAGTGATGCGACGGGAATCAGTAAGAGCCGGACGCAGTATGGGTAAGACGAAGGATCTAAGCGCATTTGATCGTGGGCAAATTGTCGGGGCCCAACGAATGGCTCACTCCATCTCGAAAGTCGTGTAGGTTCTGGGATTTTCACGAGCCACTGTGTCACGGGTGCACCGTGAATACATCGAATCCGGTAAAACCATCCCTGCAAGGGCCAACTGCCGTGGACAACAGCGTGTGGGTGAGCTGGGTCATTGTCGGCTAGCTCGCATTGTAACAGCGGATAGACGGGCCGCAGTGCAAGAAATCACTCGACAATTTAACGCTGGTGCACAAAAACGTGTAAGCAGCCACACCATCCAGAACCATCTCCTCGCTATGGGGTACAGAAGCCATCGTCCCACGAGGGTACCGCTGCTGACCGCACATCACAGGGTGCAAAGATTAGCATGGGCGCGGGAACATCGCCACTGGACCCTAGACATGTGGAAAAATGTTGCCTGGACTGATGAGTCGAGATTCACGTTGGTACATGCGGATGGCAGGATACGAGTACGGCGCAAACCACATGAAGCGATGGATCCTTCTTGCCAGCAGGGTACTCTTCAAGCTGGTGGGGCTGGCATTCTCGTCTGGGGACTGTTTACGTGGACTGAAATGGGACCCCTGGTACGCGTGACATCGTCCCTCACAGGTCAACGTTACCGGCATATCCTGGACGACCATTTGCTCCCGTTTGTGCGTCTTCAACATCCCGCTTTGGACCTGATCCTGCAACAAGACAATGTACCGTGCCATCGCATCGAAATGTATCATGCATCGTGCACCGTGCCATCGCTCCCGAATTGTATCCGAATGGTTGGGTGAACACTCCACCGACGTGACCTCGCTTCCTCGGCCAGATAGGTCACCTGACCTCAATCCCATCGAGCACATCTGGGATGCCATCGAAAGAGATGTTCGAGGCTCTGACCCATCTCCATCAAATCTTCGTGAACTGTGGGAGCTTGTTCAGGGGTCGTCGATCCGTATGGCTTCCCAACGCTTCCGGTGTCTTGTCGAGCCCATGCCGAGACGAATCGCCGCCGTCATCAGGGCGAAAGATGGTGCTACACGTTACTAGACAGGTATCTCTAATTCAATTGGTCTTCAGTGTTAAGTTAATGAGTAGATAGCTCTTGCAAATTCTATTGTGCAACGTAAGACGTAGAATGCTGAGCCGCCCGATTTTTCCTGAAGTCCGGCCCCCTGTAACATTTCAGGAAGAAATTAATGGTCAAAGGAACTCGTGTGGCTATATTATAGAAAAAGATAGAAGTTCCTTCCCCTCTCCGCAGTTGCGAAAGACGTCGGTTAATTGCACGGGGAGGAGAGAGAGAGTGGAAGAGGGGATTTTTTTTTTTAATGCCTAAGCAGGTTAGTTATTATATTCGGGCTCCTTCAGGCCCGGGCTGTATCTTGCTATGTGAAATTTGGCCTCGGGCTGACATACTTCGGGCTTGGATGGGCTCGGGCTGACTTATTTCAGGCTTGGATGGGCACGGTCTGTTAAAACTGATTCTTAACTCAGCACTGGTGTGTGTAGCCTAATGATTGCGTAATGGTGAGATAATTACATATCGATTGCATTTAATCGCTGTAAGCGTAAAGTACTGCCAGATATCGTAATTACAGCGTATGAAATTGATTAAAATAGACAAATCAATTGCATAATAAATGGGCTTTAATCGATATATTTAATCAGTACGTTTGATACACCAGTTGATCGAACATACCGATGAAACTTTCGCAGTTTTTTTTTTACGGGTTGAAAGTCGGCAGGTATTCCCGTTATGCTTGCTACATTGCATTGTGGAAGGCAATGTATTTTCAAGAAACTGAAAGTTTGATTTGAAAACCAGTTTAGAAGAGGGAAAATAAGGATGTGTCATGCGTGTAACAAGAAATACGGAATTTATGTCCCTATGCATATGCTGAGGATAGTTCCCTTTTTAACCCAGATTTATTTGATATTTTTTTTTCAAGCGCACAAACGTGCCCTGGCCACAGATCGTAATCACACGCACATGGTTTTAACCAGGTAGACGATGAAAATTATTAGGTGCATATCAGCGCGTCTGTACATCCTCACAGTTTCGTCGGCCTAGAATCTGAGAAAGCGAAAAAGGGTGGGAGTGGTAGAAAATAAAAAGAATCAGAACTGTGTGGATATATAAACATAAAGACGGAGGAGGTTTCACCATAGTGTGGGCAGTGTTGATCACCAGATTTTGTAGACGGGATGTAACCCCGACCTCCCCACGCCCCTGGAGATCACACTGACAGATAGGCCACTCGCCCTGTAAAACCCGGCGCCGCCAATATCTCGTTAGGTTCCTGATGGACAAACTTGACATTCGCAGAGGGAAGAACACTTACACTCAAAAGAAGTAAAGAAAAGGAAACAGGTTTTGCTCCGCCACGCCCAAAAGGCAGGTCTTCAACCGGTGACTACTTCTTAGTGTTGCTTTCCGCTTTAAAGGGCTATTCGTTTCGCTGTTGGGGGCCTGAGAATTAAAGCATGGAAGTTTTATTTTTCTTTATAGACGGTACGGAAATTAACGCGCCGACGTTTAACACACACAGCTGAAGTGCTGAAAATCGTGGAAAGGAAGTTGTTGCGTACGTGAGATGTTTTCTGCCTTATACTTGGGAATATTTGATTTTTTTTTTTTCAATTAGCCGTTATAAATGTTTTCTACATTATCTATTGAAAATCATGCAGGTACGTTGTCATTAAAAAATTGCCAAGTGTTGCTTTATTTATTGGATACATAACGAAATTTAAACTGTCGGAAGGTTCGTTAACGGACGGTATATTACTGTTTCCCAAAGCCAAATTGAAAAAAATCTGGTGTTTTAGAGTTCACATAAGCATGACAAAGAGTTCCCGTGTATCCTCCCCTGCCTCTCCCCCTCCCATATCTTTTTGTGTCACGCTTTCAGCATTTCCATACTACATAGGCCGGAGAGAAAAAAAAATCTCGTCATCTCCTCAAGATTTTTAGCTCGCCCTGTTTCCCCGCTAGGTGGCCTATGTTTCGATATGTATTTAATATCTCTGTTGGCATATGGGAGAAATTTTTCTTGTACCTAATACACGACAGCTGTTCTTTAGAATTTCCATAAATTTACTGGTACTTTCTGATAGGCTGCATTTTCCCACTGGATGATTTAAATATGTATTTATAACATTCCGGTTCTGAAACACGGACTTAAGAAACCTATTGCACATTGCTTAGAGACAAACGTGATTAAAAGATTTTTGTTCTTCTGTATTTGCCGTCCAAGTCATTGCAGCTGTAAGAACGCAGACGACATATTCTGCAGATTTGGCTTCTCCGTTGCTTTGGAGCTTTGTGGAATATTCCAGGAGATTCTGATTCAATATTTTCATTGTTTCTTGTCAAAAGACATCGCACGCAGTACTTTCGTAGCATGCGGTGGCGTCGCTAGGAATGATGGATAGGGGGAGGGGGGCTAAGCCCATCCGTTATATATATATATATATATATATATATATATATATATATATACTTAAGAGCAAAACTGAAGACTAAGGAAAAAATTTTAGAATTTAACACGAAGGGTGCAAAATAACCTGAAAATCAAAACGCGCAACGCAGCAGTTTTGAAAATTCAGAATTCACATTCTATAAAGAAGATACCTAAGCAAAAAAATACATATATAATTTTGATATATATATATAACAATATAAGCAATTTGAATTTGAATAAAAAATAAAATAAATTATTTGAATAAAATTCTGCGAAAAACACCCAGAAGCAAAGATGTGCAACTCGACAAAAGCTGTCCAAAGTACCCTGATTTGCCTCAGTTATTTATAAAACTGAAATAATGCCGAACCTTATACATACCAGATTTTTCCTCTGTATCACAGGACAATTGTCCGTAACTGAATTTGAATAAAATCGATGATAAATAGAGCATTTTTGTCTGGAATGCATTTCTTGTGTGTTAGAAAGCTCATGCATACAGTGGCTACTTGGGTTAAAGACCGTTTTTTGACGCTGTTTTCCGAAAGAAGTATTTCGCGGGGCTATTTTTAAAATTTTTTCCATCCTAGTAGCTCTGAAAGTATAGCTTGCAGGGAACAAAACAATCAACTGCACTTAATTGAGAAGAATATATAACAATGCTAATCGGTAAAAAAGAAACCATCATACGACAGTTCTCCAGTCTCAACGCTCTTATTCTATTTCACGCCCGATGGCCAAATACATCCATCAATAAACTACCGTAACGAGAAATGCGCTAATACCCCACCGAAATCTCTTTACCGCGTGAAACAAACGCCTTCACTTAGTGGAAACTTCTGTTCCCTTTCATGCAGTTTTTCATTACCCTAGTAAACTTGCCGCCTTTTCACATGAGCATTACCGTTTCCGACAAGCTGTTGCAGTTGCTGTCGTACATCGTTCGTTGAGTTTTTTGGCCTACGGCTGATTCTCAGGGTTTGGGCTTTTGTTACCTTGTGATTGACGGTACGTGCCTCCACGATACTCCCACTCCCGTAAATCATTAAGTTGTTTGACGTATTGTTCCGTAACGTCCTAACCCCTACAGAGACCAGGCGACGAGATTACCCCAACTAGAGTAATGTTATTTTAATGCTGTTGCTGTAACACCTGGCCCCCTCATCGAAAAAAAAAAGGGAATCGAAGAAAGAGGGTTTTTATTTTGCTTTGGCAACAAAATATTTAAGAAAATTTCCAACTGCCTTTTTTTTTTTTTTTAGGGGAAAAATATTACATAGATAAAGTAATACAAGAATTTTTTTATTTTGATTAGGAAAGCTTTGCGCTTCTTTGGAGGGGAGGGCATGAGCCCCGAAAAATTGGTCTAACGACGTCACTGGTAGCATGTCACTCCTTCGTAGGTGATGTAAATTTTTTTTTTTTTGTTACTGAATTTTTAGATTTTCTAAACATCTGCTTTGTGAATATTTTTTTCCGTGTCGGAAGGAATTGAAATGACGTGCCCATTACAACCGGAAATTCTGCGTTATCTTTCTTATCTATTTTTACCTTCAGCTGTTCATACCACCACTGTAGTTACTTTATCTTCTCAAGAAGCGTACTGAAAAAACTCGCCCCCCCTCCCCGAAAAAAATATCTGTAAAGCCCTTTTTTGCGAAAATCTATTAGCTTTCAATTACTAAAATTTTTAAATTCCATATTAACTGGGTTTTATATGTGTTTTACTGCCAGAAGGACAGACCATCGATGGACAGCCGAAATTTTAGATTGGATTCCAAGGGACAGGAAAAGACCCAGAAGAAGTATAGGGTTCGATGTATAGGGACACGGGAAGACACCCAGACACGGCAGACTGGTTCTGGACGACCCAGACACACCACCAGCAGAGAGGGTCGTGAGAGCGGCACGCACAGATGCAACTACGTCCTTGTCCCATATGCCGAGACATGTGGCGGCTGTACAAGGGACTCCTGTGTCCGCCAGAACCATTTCCACACGTCTGGAAGAAGCGAAATTGCACTCTCGACGGCCCTTACGTTTTCTGCCATTAACACCTGACCATCGTCGGCGTCGATTGCAGTGGTGTCAGCAGCAAGCAACGTGGAATGTTACGGACTGGTGATGTATAGGGTTCAGCGACGAATCCTGTTTATGTATGGGAACGGACGACCACCGTGTCAGAATGTGGAGGACCGTAGGTGAGCGCTACAATCCCAAGTTCACTGTACAGCGGCACACGTCCCGATCTTCAGGCGTGATGATCTGGTGTGCAATCACGTATGACAGTCGTACTTCTCTCGCAATAATCGGAGGGACGTTGACAGCCCAAGGTTACATACAAGAGATCCTGCGACCCCATGTGCTGCCTTTCCTGGCGGGGCGGCTCATAGCCATTTTCCAACAAAATAACGGCCGTCCGCACACGGCTCGGGTTTCCCAGGACTTTGTACGTCATGCTTCCGTGGCGTGCCAGATCGGCTGATATCTCGCCCATCGAGCACGTGTTGGACCAGACGGGACGCCAGCTTTCTCCATGTCCCAGTGTTCGTGATTTAGAGCGTCAATTGCAAGAAGTGTGGGCCAATCTGTCCCAGGATAACATACGGCGTCTCTCTGACTCCATGCCGGACCGTATCACCGCATGTATCCGAGCACGAGGCAGTCCGACGCGGTACTAACGCTGGCCGGAATGTGTACCATATGTCCGCGGGAAATCATCCTGCTACTGTAATATTGTAATCACTTCTGTCCTTGGTATGTACTAAAATCTGATTTCAATCCAACGCCTCCTTCTTGGTGCGCGGATTTTTATGACAATGAGTGTATAACAAAATGTCGTAAATGAGGTATAAATTTTCTTGAAGACATTACAGTGTATGTTAGCCAGACTTATATCGATTAAGATATCACAAAAAAAAAAAAAAAAAAGAAACGTAACGAAATTCTATCCTTGTTTTCATGGTGCGTTGTTGTATTGGTACGAATCAGCCCCATGCTCTTTGTGTACTCGTAAGCGTCAGAAAACTGTAGGTTTTGCTTCGTGGGAGGAAGTTCATTTAGTGATCCAAACATGATATGAGGTTACATGTCGGAGCGCATATATCGATTAAGAGATCACAAAGTTTTGGAGGGCGGCGCTTAGGCCGCACTCCAAAACTTTGTGATGTACACACTTGGCTTGAATTACGTCACAATATACTTGGTAAATCTAACAACCAAATCTAAATATTTTCTCAGCTCGTCACAATGTGTAGCATACAACTTCCACTCCATCGTGAATTAGTTTACTAACGTTAATCAAGAAATACGATTAGTTTACTACGTTAATCAGCTACGATTCTTAAGCAATCTAAGAAAGATTGCTTAAGAATCGTAGCACCTAGAAGATTGCCTAATCATCAAAACACAATGAACACTGAACACACAATGTGAGAGCGAAAGTACTGGTCACGTGCCGTGGCCCCGCCTCCTACTTATGCCTCTGAGGCGTCCACGTTATAGGTGCTACTCACAGACACAAGAAAGCGTTTCTGTTTCTCTGAAACACTCCCTAAACTCTATTCCGACGAACAAACGAAGCCTTCCCCACTTTGTTATGAAATCTGTGATCCAGGAAGGCGGATCAAAACAGCTGAACGAACAGAATAATAACCACAACTAAGATATAAGGATCTCGAGATGATTTATCAATACAACACAAACATTTATTAAATAATCAGTTAGGTGCTGACGGCGGTGGATTAACCTTCCTCTAACCTCGGATTTCACTAAGGCGTATACCTGACGGTGCATAGGCATGAAATCTAGGAGAATCACTTCCGAAGAAAAATATCTAAGTCCTAACTTTCGGCGGTGACGTTCTGGAGAGAATCTACCTACTATTAGGTAGATCTGTATCTCTGAGAATACTATTATAGGCCTTCTCGTACTTCCCTGTCGTTGCGAATTCAATCTTAGCCAGTACTAACAATTGACTTGCTGTAGAGGAATATCTATTATGCAAGCGGGATTCCCGGACTGGGACCTGTACCACTGCAACCGAACACCCTATCTCTCCAAAGATAGTGCGCTCGCTAATCTCATCCAGAGCCTCGGACCTTCGTATAACAGGAGCGTCCGTCTGCTCACAAGAAAAGGAAAACGCTTCGCGTCCCCTTACCGGAGAACTACTCTCTCCGCTAGGCAAAAGCAGACTGACTAACAGGTTCTTTCAAATAAACCTGCTCTCCTCGCCTCCTCCGCGCTACCCATGCGCGAAGCTCCCGGCGCCGACCTGCTGACATGGCGCTCTGTCCCTTGTCACGTGTACCTCCTTTGACGTCCTGCGCCGACTAAATCCCCCGGCGTCGGCGAGGCGTACTTAACTGATTGGTTTTAATCCCCCGTTTCGTGTCTCCGCGATCCGTCAGATCTATCCATTAGGAAATGCCCCTTTGAAAAAGTAATCATACCGCCGAAGTACATTCTTCTTACAATAACACAATATACATTGTTGTATCTACACAGTGGTGTTGGATTTATAATAAACACTAAAAAGGCTCTGACGACCGCCAATAGCGGTATAACTATACCATCGGGATTAGAGGAAATGCTATCCCACACTCACCAACCCGCTTGGCCAGCGTGGTGAGTTATGGCCAAACCCCTCCAAAATGACTCCACAACTTAAATCTTGGCCCTCAGTCTCCGGCAGCTGGAATGTACCTGGCCAACGCAACGGCCAGGGCGACATGTAGGAAGAGGGTGCTAAGAATCCCAGGAGTACCGGACTAGGCTGCCATCTGATGCTGACCTTGGCTACGTATAATGGACGCTCCCTATCTTCTGATTCAAGGCTTCTTGAATTGGAAGAGGAACAACAAAGGATCAAGCGGGACATCGTCGGGCTAAGTGAGCTAAGGAGAAAAGGAGAAGATCTCATTGAACTGAAAAGTGGACATCTCTTCTACTATCGTGGGACAGATACTGGCAGAACTAGTGGTGTTGGATTTATAATAAACAAGAAACTGAAGATTAAAGTTGTAGAAGTTGAAAGTTCCTCTGACAGAGCTGCACGACTCGTTATCCAACTCTCGAGAAGATACAAGGCTCAGATTATTCAAACTTATGCACCCACCACAAGTCACTCTGAAGAAGAAATTGAAGAATTTTACGAGGAAATTCGGAATCTAAATAACAAAGGCAAAACGGACTTGAATATCATTATGGGTGATTTCAATGCAAAAGTAGGGCAACAGCAACAGAATGAAACTTCGGTTGGTAAATTCGGTTACGGGAACAGAAATCAAAGTGGAAATACTCTCGTAGAATTTGCAGAAGCAGAAAGGTTTTTCATCATGAACTCCTTTTTCAAGAAAAAGCCACACAGGAAATGGACATGGAGGCATACAAATGGGACGACAAGTGAAATTGATTTTATTATGTGTAACAAAAAAATCATCATAGAAGACTGCAGTGTGCTAAACAAGTTCAACACAGGTAGTGACCATAGATTGGTGAGATGTAAGATGCACCTCAACACTAAACTCGAACGTGGCAAGCTCATAAGACAAACAAAATGTATTGACATAACCAACCTTAAAAAAACACCATAATACCTTCAAGTTGGAACTGAAGAACAGATTCTCTGCTTTAGAAGGCCAAACATTGGAAGAAGTGGATCTTTCTGAAGTTAACAGAGAAGTAACCAAAGCTCTTATGGAAACAGCAACAAAATTAGCTGGGTCTAAGAACAAGTTGCATGTGAACAAATTATCAGGAAAAACCAAAATGTTGATGCAAGAAAGAAGAGAGATGAGGACAACTAAAGAAAATGTGACTTCCAAAGTGGAATATATAGAGCTATGCAAGACAGTACAAAAAAGTATCACTGAAGACGTAAGGAAATTCAACTGTGAACTAGTGAGGAAAGCAATTGAAAACAACCAAAGCCTAAAGATAGCAAGGGGACATCTCAGTAAAGGAAGAAAACAGTTATGGCAATGAGAAAAGAAGTTGGTTCTTTAACAAGAAATAGAGGCGAAATTTTGACAAGAGTGAAAGATTTCTACTCCAAATTATATGAAAGGGATGGTACATGCACTCCAGACATCATGAAAGGTACCAGAGTTCTTCCAGTCCTCCCAGCAGAAGTTGCACATGCAATCAAGAATATGAAGCGGGGAAAAGCTCCAGGAGAAGATGGAATTACTGTAGACATCATACAAGAAGCAAGTGGAGAAATCGAAACAGTACTTGCCCAAATTTTCACTCCATGTCTTAATGAAGGGAAGATTCCTGAGGATTGGAACAACGGTACAATGATCCTGCTACATAAAAAAGGTGACATTGAGGATCTCAGTAACTGCAGACCTATCAGCCTCCTTTGAGTGGTTTATAAAATCTTCACTAAAGTTCTTTCACACCGCTTGAAGGTAACACTGGACATGGCTCAGCCGAGAGAACAAGCTGGATTCAGGAGTGGCTACAGCACAATAGATCATATCCACGTACTGAGAGAACTAATTGAAAGAGCGAGTGAATATGAACTTCCATTGTGCATGGCTTTTATCGATTATAAAAAAGCCTTTGATTCGGTGAAACCATCAGCATTTACAATGGCTCTGAAATCCTGCGGTATTGAAGATGCATACATTAATATTATTAATAACATCTATGAAAATGCAAGTGCAAAAATTCGGCTGTTTGAAAATACAACACACATAAAAATTGGAAAGGGAGTGAGACAAGGTGACACCATATCTCCGAAGCTCTTTAATGCCACATTGGAAAATGTCTTTCAATCACTGAACTGGGAAAACAAAGGGATAAAGATTAATGGAGATTATCTAACCCACCGTCGTTTTGTTGATGACGTAGTCATTTTTGCAACTACCCCATCAGAGCTGTAGAGTATGATTCAGGAATTTTGCTGACAAGAGTAAAGAAGTGGGATTAAAAATGAACTTCCAGAAGACAAAAATGATGTTCAATGCTTTTACAAGGAATGAAGATTTATCGATTGATGGAGAAAAGCTGGAGATAACAGACACGTACGTTTATCTTGGACAGCAGGTATCAAGTGAGGGTCACATTGATGAAGAAATTAATCGGCGTACAAAACTTGCCTGGAGAGCTTTTGGAAGAAACAGCATAATTTTCAGGAGCAATATGCCATTCTTTCTCAAAAGAAAAGTGTTTGATCAATGCATCCTTCCAGTGCTTACGTATGGTGGAGACGTGGACCTTAACTAAAAGAGACATACAAAGGCTGCAGACAACTCAAAAAAGCATAGAGAGGTGCATGCTTGGTGTAACCAGGAGAGATAAGAAGAGGAACTCGTGGATCCGAAAAATGACAAGAGTGGAAGACATCATGATCAGAGTTAAATCCCTGAAATGGCAATGGGCTGGACATACTGCCAGAAGGACAGACCATCGGTGGACAGCCGAAATTTTAGATTGGATTCCAAGGGACAGGAAAAGACCCAGAAAAAGACCACATGGGAGATGGGTGGATGAAATTCGAAAGTATGCGGGAGTGACATGGAGGTGACTGGCACAAGACAGACTGTTGTGGAGGAAACTTGGGGAGACCTTCGTCCAGCAGTGGATTGATAATGGTTGACAATGATGATGATGATGATTTACACAAAGGTGGATGGCTGGTTTTCCAGACTTTTAGGCGTCTGTGCAACGCTGACAATGTACAGCGAAGGTCGCGGTATCATTGAAGATGTTATCAGTTCGTTGGAAAGGCCTCTCTCTCCCTTTTTAAGGCGGGAGAAAACTTAGGTTCTTTGTCTGTGGCTCTCGACATCAGAAAAAATGTTCTGGAACCTTCTTTCGCCTTTTTGGGCTTTGTATTGTTTTACTTTTCTTTGTGAAAAAGTAACATAATGTCCAGTTCATTATATTTTAACATAATTAATATGTCCGTTCTTACACGCAAGTTCGTATCTCTCGAGTGTGTAGGTTGCACTTGCAGGCAGGTGTAGTCAAGTTCAAATTCGTCGAGAAGAAATGTGTGATGTTACGTTAAACGAGAAGAAACCAAATATACATAAGAACACTGGAACTCGAAACGAAGGTTAAATTACAGGTATACTGTATATCATAAGGTGTTTTGGCAAGTATGCAAAAAAGGCGCGGGGTTTCCGACTCTAGCGTCGTCCTTTCTTACGTGTTACAAAGATATAACATTTTAATGCATTTTCGTATTAATTCATTTCTCCAAGCAAGGAATTTTCTAGCCGTAGGTTCGAAAGCCATATCTAAGGCGGCATCGGTAATTAGACTTGTAAAGATGAGTTTCAAAGGGAATCGTTTCTTTTGTGCGGAAGGTCGTTTTCGAAAATAGGGCCTAATCGTTTCATTGGCATGTGCCGAAGTCAGGGGTATTGTCATCAACAGGGCGATCTAGACTTCTAAATAAAATTGTTTATTGCATTAGTGACGCCATAGACCTTGGAGCCATGGGGCAGGTACAAGAGGTCAAGCAAAGTAGTCTGGAAGGGTCAGAACTTCGAACGGAGATGATGCTTTGAGAAATAATATTTTTCGGAAGACAGCGAGGTGGAACGAGTGAGACGACTTCGGGGAGCGGAGATGGCCTCCGTCCGAAACTTGCAAGCGAGAATAATGAGTAAATGAATTTAAAAAGAAGTTACATAGAACGTACAGATGACAAGCAGCAACTAAATCAATCGTAATTAATTAATATAACTTCAGGACCTACCCAGTAAGCGAATTGAATATTAGTGAAGGAGTAATTCAATAACGCAAATGATCTTGATACTTTCATGAAGTGCAATTCTTTTGTAGTATCCGCAAACAGTTGCTACAAGGCACAAACACCGAACCCCGTAACAACTGTACTCCATCATACGACAACCCATTAACATATCATCATCATCATTGTCAACCATTATCAATCCACTGCTGGACGAAGGTCTCCCCAAGTTTCCTCCACAACGGTCTGTCTTGTGCCAGTCTCCTCCATGTCACTCCCGCATATTTACGAATTTCATCCACCCATCTCCCATGTGGTCTTTTTCTGGGTCTTTTCCTGTCCCTTGGAATCCAATCTAAAATTTCGGCTGTCCATCTATGGTCTGTCCTTCTGGCAGTATGTCCAGCCCATTGCCATTTCAGGGATTTAACTCTGATCATGATGTCTTCCACTCTCGTCATTTTTCGGATCCACGAGTTCCTCTTCTTATCTCTCCTGGTTATACCAAGCATGCACCTCTCCATGGTGCTTTGAGTTGTCTGCAGCCTTTGTATGTCTCTTTTAGTTAAGGTCCACGTCTCTGCACCATACGTAAGCACTGGAAGGATGCATTGATCAAACACTTTTCTTTTAAGACATAATGGCATATTGCTCTTGAAAATTATGCTGTTTCTTCCAAAAGCTCTCCAGGCAAGTTTTGTACGCCGATTAATTTCTTCATCAATGTGACCCTCACTTGATATCTGCTGTCCAAGATAAACATACGTATCTGTTATCTCCAGTTTTTCTCCATCAATCGATAAATCTTCATTCCTTGTAAAAGCATTGAACATCACTTTTGTCTTCTGAAAGTTCATTTTTAATCCCACTTCTTTACTCTTGTCAGCAAGTTCCTGGATCATACTCTGCAGCTCTGATGGGGTAGTTGCAAAAATGACTACGTCATCAGCAAAACGAAGGTGGGTTAGATAATCTCCATTAATCTTTATCCCTTTGTTTTCCCAGTTCAGTGATTGAAAGACATTTTCCAGTGTGGCATTAAAGAGCTTCGGAGATATGGTGTCACCTTGTCTCACTCCCTTTCCAATTTTTATGTGTGTTGTATTTTCAAACAGCCGAATCTTTGCACTTGCATTTTCATAGATGTTAGTAATAATATTAATGTATGCATCTTTAATACCGCAGGATTTCAGAGCCATTGCAACTGCTGATGGTTTCACCGAATCAAAGGCTTTTTCATAATCGATAAAAGCCATGCACAATGGAAGTTCATATTCCCTCGCTCTTTCAATTAGTTCTCTCAGCACGTGGATATGATCTATTGTGCTGTAGCCACTCCTGAATCCAGCTTGTTCTCTCGGTTGAGCCATGTCCAGTGTTACCTTCAAGCGGTGTGAAAGAACTTTAGTGAAGATTTTATAAACCACTGATAGGAGGCTGATAGGTCTGTAGTTCCTGAGATCCTCAATGTCACCTTTTTTATGTAGCAGGATCATTGTAGCATTGTTCCAATCCTCAGGAAACATATATCTCCTTTTAACCCAAGTTTTGATTCTAATTTTCTGTTATTACAATCTCACTTAAGCAGACGTTGCATGCGTGTGATTCAACATGTGTAGCACAAAAGCCGTTCATGTTTATTTCTTCAGATTTGTGTTAGAAAAAAAAAAAAAAAAAAAAAGAAGAGAAAAAAGAATAGGAAGCTACTAAAAGTGACCGTAGGTTCAGTAGTGATTGCAATTGCTGCGGGCTATGGCAAGCTGGGGTTGAGAAATTGAGCCTAAACGTTTCTTTTGTTGCTTCCGAAGATAATGAACACACCATTAAAAAAAGATATATAAGAAAATTTTTTGTTTCGGTGCAAATATTTCCCTCTGTACGTATTTGCTAACTTTAATGTGTGCATTTATTTCCCTCCCGTTCCCCTTTCTTTTTATACCCATGAAGCAGCATTTTGTCAAGGTGCGTCGTTTAGTAAATCAGCGCTTATGTCATTTTGGTTAAAAATGATAATAGCTTTACTCATTTTTTCATCTTCTTTCTCTCGCTCTCGTTCACTCTGGGTATCGGTAAGCTCACCAGGCTTATAAAACTTGCCTCAGGGACAGCACGTGCAGAAAACAAACACATCCTGAAAAGAGGGAGGTTCGGGAAGGTCTGCTTATTTATTTTGCTGTCATGGCCGCAGCCGGGGCCGCATTCGGAATGGGGAAGCAACCTGCCGAATAATGATGATGGTTTGCCACTCATACAGGTCTCTCTCTCTCGTTCTTTCTGAGCGCGCCTTTCTCGATGATGTACTAAACGGAGTCGTGAGGCGGCAGTGTCCGAGGATGGACCGCCCCGCGTATCTGGTTATCATCACTCATTTGACCATTTTCTTTTTTCTAAGTATTTTTATTTTTTTATGCATTCATGTCATTTTTTTCTTCTCTTTCTGCAGCTATGGAGGCAGCTCCCCAGCTCTCTCTACTCAAGGCCACACGTTCCTGAGAGTAGACACGCCCAATAATGCCAGCACTACAGGCAGTAAGTACCCGTTGTCTGATTTTCTTTCTTTCTTTCTTTCTCCCCGTGATGTTTTTTTTTTTTTTTTTTTACCAGTCCGTCTTCATTTTTTATTTTTTTAATCGTCATTTATACAAGCGCTGCGTCGGAACATGAAAGCCAAATCGTGAGGGGAATCATATGGAGTCTTCTCGCTGCTAACCCATCTGAAAGCAGGTTTTGATAAATGACTTACTCTTAAGTCAGCGTGACTATGCGCAGCCTGAGATTGTGATTCATTCTCTTTGGCAGGCTGCTTTTTATCCGTGGAAAATGTGTAGAATCAAGCATTTAGGATATTTCTTCACCCGTTTTTGTAAAGACGATGCATCTTGAGAGATTGCCCTCGCGCGCGACACTGCTCTTAGTTTCTTATACTGTATCTGGAAAGCGGTGCAGGATTTTTCGGTCACACTATGGGAAAGAAAACGGTCTTTTCGGAGGCCCGGACAAATAGGCCGGCCAGATACTTTTTACTAACTTTCCGAAAACGGAAAATTAGACAGAGTGAACATTTCTACTGTAATCGTATTTTTTTTTCTTGCTATGTTTTATTTGCCCTGTATTGTTGTTAAATATCATTTTATTCGGTAAATGTTTGTATTCCAGCATGAAAATGGAGGTAGGGTTTTCCGATAACGGAAGCTTGACGGAGCGAAATATCCTCTTGTTATCGTAAATTATTTTTCTCGCGATGTTTGTTTCCTCTACTCTGCAAAATTGCCGCGTGGGCTCCGGGCCTCCTGTTCTGTTCTTTTTGTAAAATTATTTCTAGAAGTGCCCTAATCGTTACTGAACTTTTATTGTTATCATTATCATTATTATTATTATTATTAAAGTAATAATTCACATAGTGTCTTGGTGCATCCTCTTTTCGGGCATCTCCAATGTTTTCATTAAAGGACCAATTTCAGTTTTGTTAAGACCTTTTGTTGTTACTCTTCTCTGAAATTGCTGCCTCACTTCAAAAAAAATCACACACACAATTTATTTTATTTTAGAATTTATTGCAAATTGTAGATTACTAAGAATTATTATTAGAAATTCAAAGTTTATTAATCAAATTCTACGACCTGTCAATTGTATATATATAAGGTCACCAGACACCCGTTCAAAAGCAAATGAACGGATCCGCTGCGTTGTTAAGATTCGCAGTACAGCTGCAAACGGTATAAAAACAAGTCTGCAGCGGACCGCGATCATATCACACTGTAAGGTTCAGTGAAAATGTCGCGGCGGGAGAGAACTGACTTTGAGAAAGGAAAGATTGTTGCGTGTTATATTAGTGGGTTGTCCATAAGAGAAACCGAGAGGCGTTTAAACATACCCAAGTCAACTGTTTTGGATGTACTGAATAAGTGGAAGACACATGGCGTGCCTAAAGCAGCAAAACGTACCGGCATACCAAAGAAAACCAGTGGTAGAGGACGTCGAAGCCTCAGGAGAATTGTTACAGCTAATCGACGGAATACTGCACAAGACCTCAGCGCACAGGTGAGTAAAAATGCTGGAACCTCGCCATTCGCAGAGAACACGTACCATTCGCAGAGAACTTCATTCCATGGGTTACCGTGGTCGTGCGGCTGCTCATAAGCCTTTCATCTTTACTCGGAATGCTACTCGTCGTTTAGCATGATGTAAAGAACATTTATCGTGGACCGTAGATCAATGGAAACGGGTCCTATGGACTGATCAATTCAGATACACAATCCATGAGTCTGATGGCCGTGTGTGGGTATGGAAACGCTATTTATCACAGTGCACTTGTTCCTACGTCAAGTTTGGAGCTGGCAGTGTACTCGTGTGGAGGTGTTTTTCGTGGTATGGTCCCGGCCCTTTGGTTATCGTGTACAAACCTGTTAAACAGCACGTCTACCTCGATATTCTGGACAATTAGGCCCTACCAACTCTGTTTCAATACAATGGAACCGAGCCTTGTTGGTACCAGCAGGTTAATGCGCCGAGCCATAAAGCAAGGTTTCAACATCGGTTTAATTGTTCTCTGGGAACGTAACATCGAAATAACGGGAACAACATGGCAATACAATAAAAACAGGGCAAAACATAGAAAATCGCGCATGACAAAACGAAGCAGGGGAAACATGTCATTAGCAAGAACACACATGATGAGCATGGAGCACGAGGCAGGGAGTGATCAGTATAAGTTCAGTACAGAAATGTTCACACGAGCTGAAGTAGCACAGCAAGAACAGGGCGGCAACATAGGCCTGAGAAGCACAGACATGGCCGGGAAAACGAAGAGGAACGGTGGACGCGGCGACTACGGTCACTGCTTCTCATTAGAAGAGATCAGGGCAGTGGCAGAAGGTGATACACGGCAACAGGCGGTGCAGGCTGGCGGAAAACTGAAATCTTCGAATGTAGAGGCAGATGGCTGCGGATGTGAAGACACGCGTTGAGCATTGTCTGGAACTGACTGTTGCAGAGAAGCGGGTCCAGAAGGCGGCGGAAGCGAAGACACGCGCTGAGCAGAAGCTGTACATGAATTTTTCTGAGAATATGGTCCAGAGGCTGTACATGACTTTTTCTGAGAATCAGGTCCAGAGGCTGCGTCATAGGGGAAGCCGGAAGAATAATCCGAGGTATCAAGAGCAAGAAGGTAGGCGTATTCATCGGGAAAATCCTCACGACGAGGGCGAGGCGAAGGAGATGGGCGACCGGAAGGCGGCTGCATCAGAACACTCTTGACGACAACAGGGTGATCGAAGATAGGGGCACACAGATGGCCTGTAAGGGAGGAACCACAGGCGTCGAGAGCTTCAAGTTAGTCTTCCTCGTCAGAGAAGTTGTCGAGACACCGGAAGTGGACGATCAGTAGCGGGCCTCAACGGAATATCCCGGGCATCGGGAGGAATTTCAGTAGAAAGGGCAGACTTCTTTCGGCGCCGGCAGGCAAGGCGGCGGTGGCGCTTCTTAGAAACAACACCACTAGAGAAAGTGCGGGGCATCACAGTAGGCTTGAGAGAAGTCACATCAGGCAAGGAGGCAGGAGCCAGGCGACAGGGTAAAAAAACAGGTCCGGAGATTGAGGACGATGAAATAACCGGAGCTGCAGCAGGAGCTCGTTGAGAGGCATCAAGCGAATCTAGCAAGGCATCAGTCCTAGATGGTGAAAACGGAGCACAAGGACCGGCTGGAGCTACGATGGTATCAACTCCATAGACATCCGAAGAGTATCGGAGAGGTGAATGAGGTGGAGAACACGTCGGGGTGCTGGTGCTAGGAGAAGAACAGACGACATCTAGGAGCTGTGAGGCATGTGTCGGAGTCACAGGCGGCAAAGGCGGAGTTAAAGAGCTGGAATCCGGAAAAGGTGAGGAGACAGGCGAAGACGGCGAAGGCACTTGCGAAGGTTGGAAGAAACCAGTTGAAGCAGACAACGAAGGACGAAAAGGTGACACTGACGGGGAAAGCAAGACTGGCGAGGACGCCAGCACAGGAGCTGAAGATGATGGCACGGTGGACGGAAGACAGTCCGACGGAGAGAAGGAACCAGTGGTGGTGAGCGGGCACTCCGAGCGATGATGACCTGGTGCTCTGCAGGAGAAGCAGTGATATGAGGCAAACACGTTGATAATAATCGTTCGATGACCAACGTGCACTCGAAAAGTAGAGGGACAAAAGGTAACGGAATCCATATCGGAAAAGAGAAAAGGGCAGACGTCTGAAGCCGCCCAAGAAAAGCCGATCGGTGGAGGGGAGCGTCAGGACACTGCCGACTACGCGTCCACACCGCGAAAGAAAGGCAAGCAAGAAATCATCACTAACTTCTGGGGGCACGGGATTCATGGAAACAAGCACTGGGTAACGGGCGAGAGGTTGGGAAATCAGACTTTGATCTCCGACAAAAATGCATGTTAAAAGGACTAGTTCAACAAAACTGTAGAAAAAATAGACAAGCGCCGACTAGGGCTTTCTGGCAAAATGTGTAATCGCTCCAGAGGAGAGAAAAGGCAACGCAGACATGTAAGCGTGTAACTTAACATTGGGAAGCGCGTCGAACTTGAAGCCCAAATTTAGAGAAGAGAGCATTGACTTACCAAGCTGGGAGGATTTGGACACGGTTGCAGTGAGAGTAGAGCCCTGGCGAACGATGAGGTGGTCCAAGGTGGACGAGAGCAAAGCTTGGAATGGAGAAACAATTCCCGAAGACACTGGAGTTGAAGGATTCAGAAGGGCAGCTGGGTTAGAGGCAGGGGGAACGCAGTTTCTTGTAGCATCACTGGGAAGTTAAGATGAAGGCTGAGTTCTGCAGGAAGGCACAACAGGTGTGGGGAGAGAAGTAATGTCCGGAGCAGTAGCTGGTAAAGCAGGCAACGACGAGGCTATGATGCAGCTGGAGGCATCAACGAGGCTATGACAACAGCAATGGCAGCAACAGGGGAAGAAGAAGTATCCATCACACTGTCTGACATAGGCGGCAAAGGCAGGACAGCAACGGCCACAGCCAGGAAGAAGAGGCACTCTTGGCATGATCAAAAATAGGCAAAGACAGGACAGCATTATGGAACGCCGCAGCTACGTCAGTTGTGGGCAGGACAGGAGGATGAGATGGCAGAGAATTACCAGCTTGGTCAAGAAATAAAACGAGGATAGTAGGTTTTGAAACATGACGATTATGGGCAAAACACGTAACAATATTAACAAAGAAAGGTGACTTGATCACGCTAGTTACGTTAACTAAAACTTTTACAAAAAGTTCGTAAGTTGGAAGCTTTCGACCTTATCTTAGGTCTTCATCACGCCAATGGAGGACTAAGATTGTTGCCAGATTCTACATTTGAATTTTTCCTATTTTTGTTGCCAAAACTTAGAATTGATCTCCAGATCAACGGAATGTAGAGAGGAGATTCGGAGTTGCAAGTCATTGAGTTGAAAATAATTTCTATGCTTTCACGGTAACGGAGGGCAAAACGATTGTCAAACGAAGCAATTCGTTTTGCTTCGTTCCAGTGGGGAACTGCAGATGTGTCTTCCATTGTCAAAATAGACAAGGCAGTGTTGGGATTGCCTTTCGAAACATCTTTTCTATGTTCTAAAATTCTATGGCTAATGCTCCTGTATGTGCTTCCAATGTATAAGTTATCCCCAGTAGAAGAAGAGATAGGAATGCAGTAAACTCCTGGGAGGTTCAGGCTTTCAACTTTGTCCCTATCCCTTTGTAGAAGTTTCAAGATGTTTGGGGTAGATTTAATGGCAAGATGGTAACCAAAACTTCTAAAAAGAATCTGTAACTTATAAGCATAGGAAGGATGGTAAGGAACAGAACCACAGAATTTCAGGTCTTCTTTCTTGTGAGGAAGGAGGCATTCGATTTTCGAATGGTTTTCATATTTCTTTATGAGGGAGTTGACTGTAACAGCAGGGAAACCATGAGAGAGGGCTATTGTAGAAATTTTGGAGAGTTCTTCTTGAAGAGAGAGTTGGCTGTTGCAAATGATATGAGCCCTGTGGATGTAGGACTTCAATGCTGCAAGCTTGTAGAGATGCAGGGTGCAAGATTTGTAGGGAATGATGTTAGTGGCTGCAGAAGGTTTTCGATAGACGGAACGAGTAATGGAGAGATCAGCGTTTCTGCAGATAGATACATCCAGGAAATCAATTTTGTGATTTACTTCCTTAGATATAGTGAGCTTAATGGAAGGAAATTTTTCTGTAATGGAGTTGATCAGTATCTGTAGCTCAGACTCGGAATGTGGCCAGCTAATGAAAATGTCGTCTACATATCTTAACCATAGGGAAGGTTGAAAAGGGTGTAGAGGAATTATGGAAACTTCAATATGTTGCATGTAGATTTCAGCAAGCAGAGGGGAAAGAGGTGAGCCCATGGGGAGACCAGATTGTTGCCTATACACAATTTTGTTGAAAACAAAACAACTATGTTGATGAATAGTGTGGAAACAATCATAAAGATCTTTGATAAGAGGACCGGGGGTTTAAAATGAAGAATCAATTTCTTCATGAGGAGCATGTAGGAATCAAAATATGGTACAGAGGGAAACAAAGATTCTACATCAAGAGTATACAGATTATCACAAGGAGGAAAGGAATTAGGAAGGTTGTGGATGAAGTTTGAAGTAGAGACAACTGTATGAGGATGGTTGGCTGCCAGGGATTTGCATTTGAGGACCAATCTCTTTTCAAGGTTTACTGCTGGAGAAAAAGAATATTCCACTAAAGGTCTGATGGGGTTACCAGCTTTATGCAGTTTCACTTGCAGGAAGAGCCTGGGAGTTCTAAAGTAAGGAGGGGGTGATATATCACCAAGGAAGGATTGAAGAGTTTCTTTCTTAGCTAATCTGTCAACTGAGTTTTTGAGTGAGTTGGTGGTGTCTGACTGTAAAGGGATGCAGTTAGCAGATGTAAGAAAAGAAAGCACTTTTTGGTTTAGAGTTTCTTTACCAATGATGACTGGGCAACTCAAATGCAAATCCCTGGCAGCCAACCATCCTCATACAGTTGTCTCTACTTCAAACTTCATCCACAACCTTCCTAATTCCTTTCCTCCTTGTGATAATCTGTTATACTCTTGATGTAGAATCTTTGTTTCCCTCTGTACCATATTTTGATTCCTACATGCTCCTCATGAAGAAATTGATTCTTCATTTTAAACCCCCCGGTCCTCTTATCAAAGATCTTTATGATTGTTTCCACACTATTCATCAACATAGTTGTTTTGTTTTCAACAAAATTGTGTATAGGCAACAATCTGGTCTCCCCATGGGCTCACCTCTTTCCCCTCTGCTTGCTGAAATCTACATGCAACATATTGAAGTTTCCATAATTCCTCTACACCCTTTTCAACCTTCCCTATGGTTAAGATATGTAGACGACATTTTCATTAGCTGGCCACATTCCGAGTCTGAGCTACAGATACTGATCAACTCCATTACAGAAAAATTTCCTTCCATTAAGCTCACTATATCTAAGGAAGTAAATCACAAAATTGATTTCCTGGATGTATCTATCTGCAGAAACGCTGATCTCTCCATTACTCGTTCCGTCTATCGAAAACCTTCTGCAGCCACTAACATCATTCCCTACAAATCTTGCACCCTGCATCTCTACAAGCTTGCAGCATTGAAGTCCTACATCCACAGGGCTCATATCATTTGCAACAGCCAACTCTCTCTTCAAGAAGAACTCTCCAAAATTTCTACAATAGCCCTTTCTCATGGTTTCCCTGCTGTTACAGTCAACTCCCTCATAAAGAAATATGAAAACCATTCGAAAATCGAATGCCTCCTTCCTCACAAGAAAGAAGACCTGAAATTCTGTGGTTCTGTTCCTTACCATCCTTCCTATGCTTATAAGTTACAGATTCTTTTTAGAAGTTTTGGTTACCATCTTGCCATTAAATCTACCCCAAACATCTTGAAACTTCTACAAAGGGATAGGGACAAAGTTGAAAGCCTGAACCTCCCAGGAGTTTACTGCATTCCTATCTCTTCTTCTACTGGGGATAACTTATACATTGGAAGCACATACAGGAGCATTAGCCATAGAATTTTAGAACATAGAAAAGATGTTTCGAAAGGCAATCCCAACACTGCCTTGTCTATTTTGACAATGGAAGACACATCTGCAGTTCCCCACTGGAACGAAGCAAAACGAATTGCTTCGTTTGACAATCGTTTTGCCCTCCGTTACCGTGAAAGCATAGAAATTATTTTCAACTCAATGACTTGCAACTCCGAATCTCCTCTCTACATTCCGTTGATCTGGAGATCAATTCTAAGTTTTGGCAACAAAAATAGGAAAAATTCAAATGTAGAATCTGGCAACAATCTTAGTCCTCCATTGGCGTGATGAAGACCTAAGATAAGGTCGAAAGCTTCCAACTTACGAACTTTTTGTAAAAGTTTTAGTTAACGTAACTAGCGTGATCAAGTCACCTTTCTTTGAGGATAGTAGGAACAAACGAGCACTCACCGACTTGGGAGATAGCTCAAGCAAAAGACGAGAACTTCATGAACATCACACACAACAAGGCAGAAGGCGGGAATCACAGAATAAGCGTAGAAGGGCACAAAACATGGAGCAAAGGCACACACGTCCAGAGCGCCATAAAGCAAGGACTGTTACGGCGTGGTTTGACAATAATTCCGTATCGTGTGTGGACTGGACAGCACAGAGCCCTGATCTTAATCCCATAGAGCACCTGTGGGATGAATTAGAGCGCCGAATGAGAACTTTGGAACCAAGTCCTACTATTAAGCAACGTTTAGCGACAGCATTATGTACTGAATGGATGCTCATACCTATCGCTGTGTTCGAAATCCTTGTTGAAAGCTTGTCTCGAAGGGTTAGTACATGAATTAAGGCCAAAGGTGGACTGACACCGTACAAATGTATGTCAATAAATGCTATGTTGTGTTTCTCTTCTAAATGTCTGGTGACTTTTGTCAATATAGTGTATATATATATATAACCATGGGAGACTATTTGTTATAAATGCAAATAACCACAAAAAGGAATTTTTAAACTTTTCTACTTGTGGCAAACAGAGGCATTAGCCAACTAGGTGTGTTGCCTTGAGAATGCTGTAGATGAAGAACAGAAGAGGAAACAGTTTTTGTTGTAAATACCTAGAAACGGTTTCTAGGTATTTTTGATGAAACATCACGCGATGAGTTTTATTTTTTTTAAGAAAAAGCCACAGATGTTGAAGCACCAAAAAATGTTGTGAAAACTGATATTGATTTTAATATGTGTTACAAGAAATGTATCATCAAAGACTGCAATGTGCTTAAGAAGTTCAATGCAGGAAGTGACCATAGCTGAATAAAGCGAATGAAAGGTATTGACATGACAAATCTTTAAAAAAAAATAATAGTTGGATTTTCAAATCATGGCTAACTGTTATGGTTCTTTTTTTTTTGGGGGGGGGGTGATTATTTTATTACCAAATTTGTTTTTGGTTACTTTTTATTTTGTGTGTCTATGTACACATAAAATAAAGCACAACTCATGTAATAACATGACATGTGTATGCACTGTGGTTTTCACCTCTGTTGCATCCACTTTCACCAACAAATATTCAGTGAGAACACACATGCACACTGCATGAATATAAAAAGAAATGTATGAAATGGTATTTATTAATTATGTTTTCAACATGATTGTGTCCAGTTCATGTCAATATTTTATCATTGTACTTATGTGATTAAACACAAACAAGACTTGTGTACAAAATAACACTTTTCAGATTTAACACTTAGATCAGAATGTGAACTTTATCTGGTATAGGACTGCTATTATGTAACCAAAAAATAATTTCCCATATCAGAATTCATAGCCACAGTCGTTGCTGTGGTTGACATTCCCTGTGACTCAATTTAACACACACACACAGAAACTGCCAAACTCAAGGATGAAAATTTTTAAGTTTCTGAAAGACTGCTGTCAGCATTTATTAACACTGCACACCATCTAGAAAAAGAAAGTATTAAAAACAGAAGTATCTTATGATACCCCAAAGCAGTGATACACTGCTGTGATTCATGCAGAGCAGGCGAACCATGATTAAACAAGCGATAATTTTTTGGGTTGTTGTTGCATACATGATCATTAGGTTCATCATGACCTTTGGATACAAATGACAATTTTCTTAGCAACAGTTGTATTTTCCTTACAACAGGCTTGGAACTAATACAAGTTCTGATTAGTTTACTTTTTGTTGTGATTAATTAAGGATTGGAAAATTTCTGTATTGTGTAAAAATTAACCCCAGCTAAATGAGTTAATTAACCACCTGAATAGTGGGTTTGCTTAACTGGATCTAATTAAATCACACGTTACTGAAATATGCTGTAGCTCATTATTTTTGTAGCACCTGACCATCAGACAAACTTAATGTTCATCCTTAAGGGCTGTGCTAACCATTAATGCAACTGTATTCTATAACAATATACAATTACTGTATAGGTAACAATTTTCTTAGCAACAGTTGTATTTTCATGCAAATACACCTTGTAAGACAGATTTTTCTTCCAACAGTAATTTGTACCCATTGTTTAGTTCTCACTCTTTTACACACTAAGGGAATTCACTTCTTCACAGTTTTCTCTGACTAACCAAGTAAAAAAAAAAAAAAATGCTCTATCTGAACTATCAAAAAAAGAAAAAAATATATATATTCACTTAAATGTATAATCAATGGATAACATTTTCTGCTTAGCAACAGTACCAAAAGCAGGCAGAAATTCTTCCTACTCTTAAACTGTTAATTCCATATATATACACAGGTAGAGTCAGGCTGGCCCATATTGCAGGCATAGAAACTACATCCCCATTATGCGATGACTTGTATTATACAAATTTGCAAATTGCAAAATAACAAAAAATATATGTTGTTTTTTTCAATTTTTCATGGCATTTCTGAGCTATTGCAGGAAATTGCCTTTAATTTAGAGTTGCTTTTAAGATATCAGCAAGGAAGACACGGAGGAAGGGGAATCAAAGTTGGGGGAGGCCAGCGCACACACCAAAAAAAAAAAAAAAACCATAGACACATACATGTACAGGGGTTCATTAAATTTAAAGGAGACACCAACTGCAAATGTAGCACACACAGTGCACCGTATGCAGATTATAGGGAAAATGTCACCCACAATGTGATGTATGTAAAGGGGTACAGTATGATGTCAGCTATCATGTAACAGTTCAGCAGCACAGGTGAAACAGCTGTTGTGTAATAATTGACAACAATGTTATATCAGTGACCCCAAAAAGGCATTCTGATTATGGTACGCATCTTGTAGGAGCTTCAGGAACTACAACAGCAGAAACAGTATGTGTAACATTAGGAACTGTAGCGAGGAGTATGACTACCTATGAAAAAGGACACCATGTTGCCTCCAAATGTGCAAATTGCAAACACCATGCTTAAGATTCCAGATAGGAAAAGGCGAATGTTGGCATGGATTGTACAACAGAAGCACAAGACAACAGTATTGCAAATAGCAGCTTTCCCTAGTTGAACACCAGTTGGTTTGATCCCATTTCCTACATAACAGTTTGTTGGAAACTCCATCATGCCAGAATTTATGGCCTTGCTGCAATCCACAAACCTCTGATTACCAAAATCAATGCAACAAAACATATAAGGTGGTACAAAGCACATAAAGAATAGGATGCTAAAGACTGGTAATGTGTCACTAGCCTGTGTACTCACAGGGCAGGATTTAGATGGAATTCGCCCCCACCCACCCACCCACCCACCCCACCCATTTGCTACTCATTATTTTTCTTTTGTATATTGATATTTTGTTAGAAATTTTCGGATGATTTAAAAATCAAATTTTCATATTTTATTTTGATAAAATTTGTAAGTGCCTTTAATTGGTATTATTGCTTATTATCTATGAAATTTTAAAATGAGCTTATAAAATTTTAACAAGTAATGTAATCACTAGTCAATTAGTAAAGTGTCAAGGTGAAATGATAAACTTACCTTTCGAAGTTAAGTGAAGTTCATTGAAGTTTTCCAACGATGAGTCACAACAGGACATTCGACATACCTAATTCCTGCCTATGCTCCTGCTCTCTCCCCCCTCCCGCCTCCATTCACAGCATAGTCGTAACCACTGGAGGGTCAGGACCCCCAGATTTTTGGGAATAATCATCATCATCATCATTGTCAACCATTATCAATCCACTGCTGGACGAAGGTCTCCCCAAGTTTCCTCCACAACAGTCTGTCTTGTGCCAGTCACCTCCATGTCACTCCCGCATACTTTCGAATTTCATCCACCCATCTCCCATGTGGTCTTTTTCTGGGTCTTTTCCTGTCCCTTGGAATCCGATCTAAAATTTCGGCTGTCCACAGATGGTCTGTCCTTCTGGCAGTATGTCCAGCCCATTGCCATTTCGGGGATTTCACTCTGATCATGATGTCTTCCACTCTTGTCATTTTTCGGATCCACGAGTTCCTCTTCTTATCTCTCCTGGTTACACCAAGCATGCACCTCTCCATGTTTTTTTGAGTTGTCTGCAG
Organism: Macrothele yani; assembly: GCA_039090855.1. Classification (NCBI taxonomy): domain Eukaryota; kingdom Metazoa; phylum Arthropoda; class Arachnida; order Araneae; family Macrothelidae; genus Macrothele; species Macrothele yani. Next base: position 77,951,082 of record CM077027.1, read on the forward strand.
CCTTTGTATGTCTCTTTTAGTTAAGGTCCACGTCTCTGCACTATATGTAAGCACTGGAAGGATGCATTGATCAAACACTTTTCTTTTAAGAAATAATGGCATATTGCTCTTGAAAATTATGCTGTTTCTTCCAAAAGCTCTCCAGGCAAATTTTGTATGCTGATTATCTGCTGTCCAAGATAAACGTATGTGTCTGTGTGTCTGTTATCTCCAGCTTTTCACCATCAATCGATAAATCTTCATTTCTTGTAAAAGCATTGAACATCACTTTTGTCTTCTGGAAGTTCATTTTTAATCCAACTTCTTTACTCTTGTCAGCAAGTTCCTGGATCATACTCTGGAGCTCTGATGGGGTAGTTGCAAAATTGACTACGTCATCAGCAAAATGAAGGTAGGTTAGATAATCTCCATTAATCTCTATCCCTTTGTTTTCCAAGTTCAGTGATTGAAAGACATTTTCCAATGTAGCATTAAAGAGCTTTGGAGATATGGTGTCACCTTGTCTCACTTCCTTTCCAATTTTTATGTGTGTTGTATTTTCAAACAGCCGAATCTTTGCACTTGCATTTTCATAGATGTTATTAATAATATTAATGTATGCATCTTCAATACCGCAGGATTTCAGAGCCATTGTAACTTCTGATGATATAATTCACACTTTTTTAAGATTCACTCACCAACTAAATTTAATAATATAAGATTTTGATTTTACGTAGAATGCAAACACGTGTATAATGTGTACTTAATAAAACAGCGATATCGATTCCTAATAAGCAAAGTGAGCTCAACAACTTTGTAATTTACATTTCTGCCCCACCTATCATAGTTTTACAGTTGTGTTCGCTAAGTTCCACAATTCGCCAACAGAGGCGCTTATGTCGTGCCCGTTAGATCACGCCTCAGCAACTGTTTGCTCCTCTGTGTGTGTGTGTGTGTGTGTGTGTGTGTAGCGCGGGGGTGGGGTCCGATCACTGAGTATGTGTGATTGTACCCCCCCCCCCCCAATTTTGTAGCATGGTTACACCACTGATTCACAGTACTGGAATTTTGTTAGCAATGAAAAGGAAACGAATCATGGGTGTTCGGTTGAGGTGACAAGCTACATCATTTCTCAAATAAAGTGCAGGAAATCTCAAACTACATACCACAGGACTTCTCCCTGAAATTTTGGTTATAAATATAGTACTGCAAAATAATAATTAATGTTTAATTTTTCCCAAATTTTACGTATAATTGCACAAATGAGTGGGAAAATTGGCCCCCTCAAAGACTCGTCCCTGGGCTGTAGCCCGGTCACACCCCACCCCCTTAAATATGGCACTGTGCACTCATGCTTCCCATTGTTTCTCACCACCCGCAGAGTGTATTTTTGGTAAAAACCTGCAGGAGCACACCACCCTTACTGTTTGGTTCTGACTGTGAAGCATGGAGGTGGATTCCTGATGCGGTGGGCTAGGCCATGGCTCTCCTTAAAGCCATTGGTTATTTTGCCAGGCCACGTCACATCTACAATGTACGAATTCATTGGGGACTACCTGCACCCAGTTTTGCAGGAATTCAACCCTAATGACTATCCATGGTTTCAAGCAGATATGGTTAATATATATTAAATACGTGGAGATAATGTAAATGGACGATGTCATCGCTCTATCCACGTTATTTTATAAACAACGCAGATATTTGCAAAACATGTCAAGTTGACACGTTTTGAACATGAGGATGAGATTCAGCAGCTACTCTGACCTTCTCAGTGTAATCGAACATATGTGAGAACATCAGGGGCAAAAGGTCATATCACGCTTTCCGCATCCAACTTCATTGACACATTTTACAGGAAGAATGATCTCAAATTCCATTATCATATTGTGCATGTCTGATATAAGTCGATTCCAAGTAAAATTTCTTCTGTTCTGAAAGCTTGAGATGGGCCTACAGCTTATTAATAAAACGTTTTTCACAAACAGTAACTTTCCGTTATTTTGATAAAATCCTGTATATATAACTTCACTGCAGGTAATGAAAAGTTCTGCTGCCTTCAAACTTGCCGGGCATATCTATCTATTGGGTTGTCGGAAAAGTCATGGCGTATTTTGGCACCCGATGGCGATTGGGCGGTTTTGGAAGTACTGGAGGCATAGCTGCAGTCTAAATGGAATAGTGAGCGATTTGGTTGATTTGCAGAGATTTGACATCAAGTTGAAGATTGAAGATCAAACTGTGCATTTTCGCCATATTTTACTGTTTTACTTCTGTAAAGTGAAGAAGGCACGTCAGGCTTGTGAAAAGTTGCGTAAAGTGTACGGTGATAATGCTTTACAAGAACGTCAGTGCCAGTGGTGGTTCGCAAAATTCCGTGCTGGTGATTTTGACCTCAACGATACTTCTCGGTCTGGGAGGCCAACCGAGGTTGATGACGACCAAATCAAGGCATTGATCTAGTCAAACCCACGTTACATGACACAAGAGATTGCAGACACATTGCACATCCATCATTCAAGCGTTCATGACCACCTGAAGAAGCTGGGATACGTAAGCAAGCTCGATGTGTGGGTTCCTCACGAACTCAAACAAGCTTAATTGACGGCACGTATAAACTTCTGTTATATGCTCATTAAACGTGAGGAAAACGGTCCTTTTTTGAAGCGACTGATAACTGGTGACAAAAAGGGGATTGTGTACAACAATGTGCTGCGCCTCAAACGACATCCGACACCCGACGACACCCGACGTGCGACGTGCTGACACCCGACGTGCTGCTTCGCCTCAAACGACATCCAAAGCAGACATTCATCAGCGGAATGTTCTGGTTTCAGTGTGGTGGGATTTTAAAGGTGTCATGCTTTTCGAGCTCCTACCATGGAACCAAACAATTAATTTGAATATGTACTGTCGGCAATTGGACAGTTTGAACAAATCCATCATCCAGAAACGTCCAGAGCTCGTTCATCGTAAAGGTGCGCGAGACCACACACAAGTTTGATCAACGCGAGACCACACACAAGTTTGATCACCTGCCAAAAATTATTGGAGCTTGGGTGGGTTGCCACACCCAGCATACTCACCCGACCTTGCACCATCAGACTTCCACTTGCTTTGCTCTCTTCAACAGTCCTTGCGTGGGGGTGGCCTTCATCTAGAAGTGATGTGAGAATGGTTGATGATGATTATCACATACACACACATTAGCTGGGTGCAGGATTTTCCACTCTGCCCCCTGTCCTTCTGGTCACAGTTGATTAATTGTTAAATTTATCAACAAACTAAAAACCTGAAGTTTACTAAAGTGGATTTGTTTTTATTTTTTATTTTATTTTTATTTATTTTTTTGTGCAGAGGGGTTGGGTCAAAAAATTTTGGTAAGTGACTTTTTGCAGTATAGCAATTGCTAGGACACTGGACAAAACATTCCAAAGGACAAAGAACAGTCCTGCATACATGATTTACTCTTTTATGTATATAAGTATGTGTGTTTATGTGATTCCCAGCATGATTGAAATACAATGTGTAAAGGTTTCAATACTGTGTTTTCTTTTTATGTAAAATGAAACGAAATTTTTTACTAAAAAATTTACATTTCCTTTAAAAAAAATGTACATCTACTTTTTTTAAAAAATTTACATTTCCTGTATGTATATACTAATTTATGTTTTTATTGATAAGTGTTTATTTTATGTTTTTTAATTCTGTAATTGTCAAAATTAATGTTTTACCCAGTAATTAACCTTCATTTTCTCATTTGTAGGTTATAGCAGTTTTAAAAAGTTACCACCAATGCCTACTGTTATGTCTGTTCAAGTAAATGATTTGAAACCTTTGGATGTTTCTGAACAAGTGGCTGAGATTAGTATTGATTCGCAGAAAATATCCCTTCAAGAAAAACTGCAAGAAGGTATAATTCCATATTTCTGCAAAATTTATTTTTCTATCATTTTCATTTAAAAGTTATGATGTAAAAAGAGTTTTGACCCTGGATGATGCTTAAGAAGAATCTATAAAACTGAACTTCCGCCAATTCCCCATTTTTCGCTTCTGCACAGCAACTGAAGTTCTTCAGTGTTTGTTGCAAATTGCATAGGGACAGTATAACACTCCAGAAAAGCTAACAATCTTATTTGCTTTCATTGCACAAAGCATCTTTCAATTTTTTAAAAGTATATTTTTAACTTCATCCCCATCCATAGTATTGAACAAATGCTGTCTGATTAAAAATTACTAAGCTCTGAAAAGTTTTTTTTTTTTTTTGTTGAACCTTAACTTCACTACATTCCCAGTAATCGTAACAGGCATGGTAATTACTGACCATTAAACTTGTCTAAGGGCTTCTGCACACCAACTACTCAATCCATTTGCAGTAACCATAACTCATGTAATGTCTACTTATAGGCCAAAGAATGTCTGCTAGATCAGTGAATTCATGAAATGTCAGAAAATCAAATAAAAGTCAAGTCTAGAAAAATTAGTGGATTTTAAGTTCATTTCAGGATTTTCTCTTTGTGTGTGTGTGGGTGTGTGTGGGTGGGTGTGTGTGTGCTTATTTTATATTCTGAAATAACTTAGTTGTTTGCTAATGAGACAAAGAAGCTTGATAAGAAATTAAACTGGAGAATTGGGTGCAAAAGTAAAGGACTCTTCAGGAGGTTAAAATTTTATTACATTTTTTAGCGTAAGACCACCATTTATGCTCTGACAGACGTCCAAAAGGAAAGGAAAACTCAAATATAAACATTATTTAGTTTCTAAGTCAAGAGAGGGCGCACCGATGCAACTGGCTCTCTTGCACTCGGACAGAAACAACATACACAGATGTGAGTGAGTGAAGTTCCTGTCTTGAAAAGACGTATGATTATGCATCTAACTAGAAACATTTGTATTTATTCTGTTTCTTCCCAACAGACGATGGAACTCATATTTACAGAGGTTATGTTCCTGGTCTTAAATATTCCCTTCCTTCTTTAAGAAGAAACTGTTTCTTGGTGATTCTTTTAAATGACTAAAAGTGAAGGTCATAAGTTTGCTTCTCACCCAGAGAACCGAATGGTTTGTGGAATGCACCTTTTGTTCACAAAGTGAACTATTCTTCTTCTTCTAATTACCTTCAGTTATTAATTATATAATCTTCAATTCATACCTTCAAGCATCTTATTTATGTTCATTAAAGAAGTCATCTTTACTCTAAAGGTATGTTTTGTTCTTTTTAGCGCCATTCTATTTATTTGAATCAAGTCATCAGATATCTAAACAACATGAATGCAATATAGATTATGAAAGGCAACAACATTGAAGTGGTTAAGAGGAATGACATGTTGAGAAATAATTGGTAGAATTAGAGGCAACTACAACAACAAAAAGAAATGTAAACAGTTGATCCAAATTGGATACTTCTTTGTAGAAAAAAAAAAAAGGTTTAGTGATAATATATTGCGATCATTTGGATATGTGTCTGCTCATTGTGGGAGATGAAAGATTGTGGGGTCTGTGGTATCTAGAGAGACTTGAAACAAAGTGGATTGAGTGTGTTGTAACACCTAATAGTGATTCAGGAAGCAAATTGCTAAAGGCTGAAAATTTTGCATCCTGCAGAAAGAGGCAGAAAATATATTGCAGGTCAGGAATTGAGTATTGTTATTTTGATTACCATTGTTTTTATCATTAGTTGAGTGGTGTGTTCTAAAAGCATAACTGAACACCATATTGATATGCAGGCAGTAGCATAGCTAGTAATGTTGGGGCCTTCGTGCAGAATCATACAATGGACCCCGCTGTTCTGTGAAATACTGTACAGTTATGTTAGGCATGCCTAGATGTATTGCCACTAATACCATTTTACATACAGTATTTTCTTACATACCATACCAGTAGCTTACAATGCAATTGGAAGTATAGAATGCAGAAAATAAGGTTGTGTACTCACTAATATTTGGACCAACACTAAAGGAAATATCTCCTCCTTGTTTTCTGTTGTGCAAAGATGTCGATCATCTGGGAAATGCCCAGTTTTCATGCACATTCATTCTCAATTGATAATAAAGAAATGCCACCAAGCCATTCTTTCTCCATTGTGCTTCATAAATACATTTTAATGAGCATTATTTTTGAGAAAGAACATGCAGCTGTGGCTACAGGCACAGAAGTATCAAATAAAAATGAATAGCAACTCTAAATTCTTGCAGTAACCACTAGGTTTATTGTAACACACACACAGGCTCACATTGTTAATAAATAAAATGTTACTGGCAAATGCTGCGGTATGGCTAGTAGTGCGCCGCCAGACCACTAAAACTGTCAAAATAAAAAAATAAAAATAAAAGTCCATTTCATAAAAGCTGGAATATCTGCAATTACATCTTATGCAAATGAAAAAAAAAAATTCCATTTCATAAAAAACTGGAATGCTGAAATCAGCTGTATAACGCCAGAGCACATGTTTAGCTTCAATCATTCCATGGCTCACGCTCACCCCTCGTTGTTGTTGTTGGGAAGCCAATAGGAAGCTCGAAACTTAGGGATGCTTAGAGCTCACAGCCTTACTGCGGTTCAGAATTATGCTTTAGTGCATGCGGGGGTTTTAATGGCCAAAACAAGAGACAGGGAAGGAAAACAGGTTCTGTTAGCTCATCAAGTCATGCAGCAGCAAACACGCCATAAATTTCCTTGAAAGAGTTTTTCCATTGACTGCAGGCAGCAACCAAACATCATTTTTCTTCTTTGGGCTAGATTACAGATTGTAGATTTTGAATTGTGTGTTATGCAGTAAATGGTGTTGGTGACTAAAGCAGTGATGATCCTTGTGTTTATTGCAAGTTATGTAGTTTGTTTCTTTAAATCCTGAACAGTGTTTCTGGAATTTGAAAACTTTCTCACTGAACAATGAGTTTAGGCAATGTCGATAAAAGTATTATTCAAGATTTGTTAGAAATACCTTTTTCAAGGAGGACTAAAATGGAAGAGATGAAAATAATAAAGGACGGGAGACCATGCCCACCTTTACCTCTCTAACATATGTAAGGATTAAAAAAAAATACTTATACTCGGAATTTTCAGGTTTCTTAGTATGATTTGTATTTATGGTTGGCACTCTGCAGAAATTTAAATAAACTATTTTGCTGGGCGTGTTTGTTGTTTTCTAAAAATGACAGTTCTTGGAGCTCGGGTGCATTTGACAACCTCTACTCACAATGTTGCGTTGTAGTTATTAACACCCATAAGGGGTTATTATATGGTTCAGTTCGTATTAGGCAGAGAATTACTTACAATGTTGCATATTTCCGGCCCGCATGACCTCCATTCTATACCAGGATTCGTCACTGGTACACATGGTGATCAGTAAAGTGGTCGAAACAACATCCTGTTTTAGCAGCTACCGACGATGGTGCACATGATTAACAGGGAAGCAACTCAACACTGAACAACACACGGTTACATGGGTATTTGCTATCAATACAGCAAACATTAGCCCACTGGCTAATGTTTTTTTACATTGTAGGCTGCCTACAATGTAATGCGATATGTGGATGATCAACAGGACAGAGCACAAGAATGAAGGATCTTCTCCTACTTTCAGCAAGATTAAAAGCACATCATTGCACACAAGGAACTATAGCATAGAATATGGCTCAGACAAGGGAAAGAGAAGGCAGGAAAAATATACAATCTTGGAGTCGTTTTGAAATAATAAAATAACTGATTCAACCTGTGACAATTGTTGAAGATTTGAAAAGCACGTTAATGCATGATAATCATATTACCATTGTCTTCCATTGGTATATTGCTAGACGAAATTTGAATTTCATCTTTGAGAATGTCTTTGTGCAACCAGACAAAAATTGTGTGGTTATAATTTTGTATTATCATCAACTTTTCATTGCTACTTTTCGTCCTTTTCATTGCTTATCATTAGCCAGCAATGGGCTTCTCAAGTGGCTGGGCCCAAGTGCAACTGCACCACCTCACTCTGTGGTAGCTACACCACTGTATGGAGGTGTGTGATGAGTGTGATGGTGATGTCACATTTGCATACAACAGAAATTAAAGAGTGATACCAAAAATAAGTATAGTACTTTGCTGATTGCATGTTGTCAAACAAAGTGGTGTATATGTTTACAACATATGAGCTAATTACTATGCAGTCCAAATAAAATTTTGTAAATGGCCAGGTTGGTCTATGTCAGCATGCGTGCACCACTGTCATAGATGAAATAATAGAAAGACAAGGATTTGAATCTGATAACACATGTATTCCTGCCCAGCAACTACATGGCCAGTTTATTGAATGTTTCCCATTTTATGAAACTATGAAATTTGTAGTTCAGTGTTTTACCCAACACTTTTGGTTATTTTGTTTTGCTTCTTATGATGTTATCATTTTTACAATTTAAAATGCATATATATGCTCAACGTTCAAATGACCCTGTGGCCCACTGGCAATTGGCCAGTAAAATTTCTGTTGGACCACTGAACTATTGATTTTACTGGCCCAGATGACCAGTAAGTTCTTTCTTTTTTTTTTTTTTTTCAAATTTGTCACAAGTTAAAAAATGAACTTCTATTTCTTTTACCTTGCTGTATGTTTTTTTTTTTTTTTTTTTTTTTAGTTTGCATATTAGTGATAATTTTAAAAACAAATATTTGAGATAATTCCATTGAAATGATACTTTATTTTTTTTTATGGACCAGTGGTTTGCAAATTCTAGTGGTCCACTGGGCCAGTAGAAGATTTATTTCTAATTCTAACACTGTATGCCTCATTTATATATGCATATCTATTTCAAACTTGTTCTGTGCCCATACATTTTTTTTATTGCAAAAATATCACCGTCATATAATTAGAATGTTTGTTGTACACAACAATAACACTTGTCAAAGTCTATGATTGCATTACTAAATGATATCCACAGTTGCTGAACTTTGTATGATTGAACATACACTTAGTTCAGAAATGATGACTGTCGACATAGTGACAACTTAAAAAATAAGGAAATTAAAAATAGTAGGTTTAAGTCAGGATAGATTTTATGAGGCCCACATGGTTACTATACAGTTCCAAATATCACATGATTAATGAAAAAAGAATGGGAAGAGAAGCAGAATCATAGTACTAACAATGTAAGCATGGGTTGTGGAGCACAACTCTTCAGCTTCAGAGAGAATAGCTGTTCCCTGCAATGCTACCATAAAGGATCAAGTCAAAACTACATGCAGGCAGTCAGCTGCAGGGTCATTTGGTCTACTTTGCACCTGAAGAATGAACTATTATTATGTATTTTTTTCTCATTTTTATTTAATTTGTTTGGCTGCATGTCTAGACTTTGGGCAGCCCTATCCTAGGCCGTAGGGCACAACTCCACACACACTAGATGAACATTTGCCTTCTTTACACTAGTTGAATGAAAGATTTAAACAGTGCAACAATGTTCAGTCACAAGAACATCTTAAGCTATAAGTTGAACATATTTTATTAGCTGAATGAACTGCTACCCAATACATTTGCTGTGATCTGTGTGGTTACTATGCTCAAAACAGTGTGCCTGTGAGTGTTAATAAGTCATAATGTGAACTTCAGCTGTGAAGTCACTGATTCCCATTTGCTGAAGAAATAGTTTGACCACATTATTTCTATATCTGGAACAATGTGAGAGTTGGTGGTAATTAATCATAAGGCCAGCTTAAGTCAAAAGATTGTCACTTTACAATAACTGAGTGAAAAGCCACGTTATGTAGTTTTGATGTTCAGAATAATCACAATAGATGGTGACTATCACAAAATCCACATGGGCCATGACAAAATAGCTGATTTGCAGGTACTTTTGAAGTCTTGATACAAATGGAATTTCCATGTCATGGCAAATGGACTTAGATAAACATCAAACTGATAACTATGTCATTGTGATGCTTTTGTTTTTCCCTTCATGTTACAGACTGGCTATATATGTGCAATTTATACATATGTGCAAATGTTGTGTTTTACAAAATAGAAGGAGGCATTTATTTATGTAAATTGCTTTCCAGGTACCTTTGGTCAGATTTATCACGCTGTTGTTCATGATGATGACAGTGGAGCTACAAATGGATTACACACTTTTGTTAAAACTGTGACAAGTAAGTTCTTTAATTATTTTATTCTTCCAAACAATTGTTCAGGATGTGTATACTTGCTTTTTTTTTGGTGGTGTTGTTCAATATGGTGTTTTACCATTTTTCAATGATGCAAACTTTGGTAAGGGTTACTTACCTAACATAAATAATTCTTTAGTTGTCCAATTTAATTTAGAGAAATGAACCTCGTCATTCCTCATAAACAATACCCATATTTAGTTATTGTTATAAAACAAACAGCTTACAAGGTGTAGTCAGGGAGCTGTAGTTATTGTGCTGAGTTTGGGACACTGAATTTCTATTTATAGATATGACAGCTATGGGATTGTTTACTTCATGCACAGTTTCAGGTCTGCACCAGCCTTTATTCTTGCTTGTTACTTTGTCGAGCATTGTGTTTTAGAGGTTTGCAGATTTTATTGCATTGGAAGGAAAGCAATGTTCAATGATAAGGTACCCCAAGTCAAAGCCTGGCCACGGAGCACATTGGCCACTGCGATTGTGCAGCACAGCAGCATGACATCAGCAGGTAGGTGGCTTAAGTCAGTGGCAGTTAGCCATCAGAAGGCAAAGAGTGTAAGCATCAGCCAACATGGAAGTGGACAAGGAGCACATCTGCTACAGCATGCTGTATGAGTTTCATCACGGTGGCACCCTGCAAGTGCTGTAAAGAACATTACCAGTGTGTACTCCAATGCCATATCACATCACCAGTACTGTCATTGGTTCAGATAGTTTCAAGATGGAAATTTTGACCTGTCAGGCCATTCCAAAGCCAGAAAACCCGCAACAGTGGATATGGACATGCTGAAGACTATAGTGGAGCTCACCCATGTGTGACCACGCAGGAGTTGGTCGAACAGCTGGGGGCTACCCACACACATCTCTGTCAGTTTGGAAAGGTGCCGAAGAAGGGAGTTTGAATACCCCATTAACTCACAGTTGAACTGAAAAAAAATTGCATGAGTGCACGCATTTCTGAGCTTGCACGTAAACAAGTTGAACCATTCTTGGACTGCATTGTGACAGGTAACAAGAAATGGGTCCTGTATGACAATGTTAGTGCCCGGAAACAGTGGTTGGACCCAAAACAGATGCCCATGCCGACCTCCAAAGCCGGCTTACACCCACGCTAGATCCTGTGGCCTGTTTCGTGGGACATATGTGGGGGAGTCATGTTTTTTGAGCTGTTGCCGGACAACACCACTCTCACCGCCGATGTGCACTGCAATCAACTTGACAATCTGCACACATTGCTCACATTAAAACAACCAGCAGTACTGAACCACAAAGGCATCCTCCTACAGCAGGATGGAGCGAGACCTCACTGAGCATGGGTGACCTGTCACAAGTTTATGAACTTGGGCTGGAAGCTGCTGCCGCACCCAGCCTGTTCCACAAACATTGCTTCAAGTAACTACCACCTTTTCCGGTCATTGCAGCATTTCCTGGACAGACAGTGGGAGGTTCACTAACTGGGATGATGTCAGACGCTCACTTACTCACTTCTTTGCATCCAAGCTGCCACAATTCTACAGGGACGCTATCCAACAGCTGCCCAGATGATGGGAGCTCGTTGTGGCAAACAATGGTGACTACATTTTGGACTGGTTTGTATTTGTATATCCAGTAATTAGCACTTTTCTGTTGCCTTGCATTTTTCAGGCATTACTTTCTTTGCAACCCAATACAATTGCCAATGTGAACAAGCTGCTAGTATGTATAAAGATTTTTGCCTAAAAGTTGGAAAAACTGCTTCGAAAACTTTTGAAATGCTGCAAAGATCATTTGGAAAAGAAGTTCCAAGCCAGTCAGCAACTTCTGAATGGTTTAAGACTTTTTAAAGATCAAATATCAACTGAAAATTACTCTTGCTCTTCAATATCGCTCCCTTCCACCCCCTAGCTCTCACTTGCCTATGTCTTCCACCACGGATGCTTCCGGTGATGCCTTACATTCTTCGGCAGCCTGTGATTCTTCTGAGGCTTCATCTCCCTACACATGGACTGCTACTTAGCACCCTGATTATCTTCGTATCTTCCAACTTCCTGAGCCTTGTCATCAAGATTTCAACTCTTCCTTTGAGCATCTCGCCGCCCTTGCCGATTGGGACCATGCCCAAGATCTCTATGCCAGTTGGACTTCTCCATCAGAACCCTTGGACACTGTCCCTGATTAGCCAGCTGCCAAGCCTTTAACTTCTACTGCTCACTCTCCACTTGGCCTACCTTCAGTTCTCTCCCCAAGAAACGACGGACTCATTCTCACCACGCTCGGAAGATGTAATGCTTCTTTAATGTTCTCGTTGCTACTATGATGTTACCTTCTGCATTTTTCTGCTCTTCATTTTCCTGCCAAGTTGGACTGTTCTCATGACTTTCCAGTGATTCACCATTTCCGCTGTTCCGGACAATCTCCAGCTCATCCTGTATTTCTGTGTCAGCTCTATGTATGCCAGGCACTACTTTCCAGTGTCTCTTCACTGTTTGATGCTGTGTTTTCTTCTATGAATGTTTCTCGCCCATGTTCCACTCTTTACTGTATGCCGCTTTGTTCTTGGCTCGTATGCTTGTCTTCATCATTGTATATATCTCATTGCATCATTTGCATCTCATGTTCTGTCTTATGTATGCCCAGACTTCTTGTAATCTTTCCCAAAGCCCCATTAAAGCGAATGTGATCTGAAAATTACCCTTCCTCTGGACACCTATCAAGTTGAAGAACCAGACAATTTTATCGTTTCATGTGTTTGGGTGGTGTCTTGCAAAACTAGCATCTCAGCTGGGTCATATCATGTGATGTGACATGCCTGCCATGCAGGATGCACATGAGATAATGGCAGATAGCAGCGAGAGCATATGTTCATGTAGCTCAGTTGGGAGAGCGACTTATTCCGGAACGAGGGGGCCCGGGTTCGATGCCCGACGTGGACAAAAATGGCGGAGAAATTTACTTCGTTATATTGGTGCCCGAACTTCAAGAATGACCTGACCGTTAACATTCTCGCAATGGTGTGATGTTCTTTCCACACCGCAAGACAGGAAAAATAAAAGAATCCCTTCAGCGCTTCGAAAAAATTAATGTGTGTGATGTTAGGTTCGACACACCAAATTGACAGCGATTTCTCCAATGTACATTCTTCAGCGGATGACTGCCTACTGCGATACATGGTCGCGGCTGACCCGTGGGCGATGCCCCCGGCACTCTTTCGGAGGGAGGGGGAAATGTGATGTGCCTGCCACGTAGGACACACATGAGATAAAGGCAGATAGCAGCAAGAACATACGTCCACGTAGCTCAGTTGGGAGAGCGACTTATTCTGGAATGAGGGGACCCGGGTTCGATGCCCAGCGTGGACAAAAATGACGGAGAAATTTACTTCATTATAGTGATTTTGACACAGTAGTTTGGGGGTAAGAGGGACATCAAAGTTTGTGCCTGTGCTTCTCATACATGATCAAGAGGAGCATCGTGCTGCAGTTTTGTCAACACCTTAGAAACCAAGCAACAGTGGACTTCTTCACTTTATAGAAAATATTATCACAAGAGGCAAATCCTGGGTCTGTGAATACAGTGGAAACAAAATCCCAGTTGTCGAAATGAAAGATAAAAACTTCACCCAAAAAGGCTTCACAAGGGAAATCAAATGTGAAGGTGATGTTGACTATTAGTGGTGAGGCATGACTTTTCCAATAGTGTTACCTGATTCCCACAGTGGTAAGTACACTGAAGTGCCAGAAAAACTGGTACAGACGAGATTATGCAAAATACATAGTAACATCACCTATGCACGTACTCGGTTGCATCCACCAGTGTGTATATAAAGTGATAGACATCCTTGCCAGCTGTCAGAGCTGTTTTCGGCATGAGAATGACAAGTAATAACGATTTAAGCGATTTTCAACGCAGTGTCATAGTTGTGCTCGTGAGATGGGCCGTAGTATTTCGGAGGTAGAAACGAAATTCAGATTTTCATGGACGACCATTGCAAGGATGTACCGTGACTACAAGAATTCCAGCAGAACCTCCAACCTATGATACCAGTGTGGCCGTGAAAAGACATTAGAGGAACATGACCATCGTCGGCTGTCAAGAATCGTTACACGCGATAGGCGTGCAACACTCTCGCAGGTATCATCGGAATTCAATGCTGGAGCCTCAACAAGCATCAGCGTCTGGACTGTGCAAAGTACCGTGCACAATATGGGCTTTGGGAGCCGACGCCCAACTCGAGTCTCCTTGATGGGTGCATGACATAGAGCTATGCGCCTCGCTTGGGCACGGCAACACCACCACTGGACACTTGATGACTGGAAACAAGTAGCCTGGTCTGACGAGTCGCGTTTCTAACTGTATCAGGCAGATGGAAGGATTCGTGTGTGTTGCAAACCCCATGAAGCCATGGATTCCGCCTGTCAACAGGGAACTGTACCGGGTGGTGGGGGTACATAATGGTATGAGGTGTGTTTAGCTGGACTTCACTGGGACCCCTGGTACATCTACAAACCTCTGTGCCCGGCCAATGCTATGTGCGCATCCTTTCTGAAGGGGTACACCCATTCATGTCCTGAATTCATGCTGATGGGTTGGGCCTGTTCCAACAGGACAATGCACCTCCACACAAGTGTCGGAATGCCACATTATGGTTAGAGGAGCATTCATCTGAGTTTGGGGTGTTGCCATTCACACCTAAGTCCCCAGATCTGAAGGTGATAGAACACATTTGGGATGCCACGCAACACGCTGTCGAACACAGGAATCCGAGACCTTGGAATACACCCGAATTGTTGAACGCTTTGCAGGAAGTATGGTGTGCATTGCCTACAGCATATTTCCAGAAGCTAGTGGAGTCCATGCCCCGTCGTATTTCTGCAGTCCTGCGCTCCTGTGGGAGACCTACCAAGTATTACACTGGTGTACCAGTTTTTCTGGCACTTCAGTGTATACGAAGTTACACATATTTATAACTGCCATAGAAATGATATGTTATTATCATGCTATATTCTTTTCTTTTTCTTCTTTTTTTTTTTTTTAAATCATTAAAATTGAAAGTTTCCTTCCTAGAATATTAAAAGAAATCAGAATTATGTAGTGAATTGCCTGTGGTTTACTGGTCTTCCCTATAACAACTCCTCAGAAAACTTGAAAATTGCATCACCCAGAGCTGGAATCAAGCCAGTATCTCCCAATTTCTGTTTGAGTATGCTAACCATTACACCACCCAGGAACTTCACTTCCCTGGGTGGGTAATGGGTAGCATACTCAAATGAAAATTGGGAGATGCAGGTTCAATTCTCACTCCAGGACAGTGTAATTTTCAAGTTTTCTGAGGAGTTGTTATATGGAAGACCAGTAAACCACAAGCAATTCATTCAGTATATGATTCTGATTACATTGGATATTTTAGGGCATCTTCATGTATTTGTGAGGGATATTTCTTCCTCAAATTTTGTTTCTTTCCTAGAATTTTTTTCTCTTTTGCTGGTTTTTTTGCTCAAGCACAAATCTCCATTATAAATGTTTTCCTTAATGCTCAGCTCAAACAAAATTTTATTCAGGTTTTTGTTTTTTGAAATGGAATCAAATTTGCAATGAAGTTATAAGCCACAAAAGATATTTTGTGACGGAGCTGTAAGATTCTAAAATTGTATGTAAATTGTGCACACAATTTTTAATCCAAGCATTTTTTTGTGGAGGAACTACAAGATAATACCAACAGTAAAGTCCATCATTTTTTCACTGCCACACAGCCGCAAATGATCAGAATATGAAGAATCGTGCAAAGTGGTGTTACATTTTTAATAATGAAAAAAATTTGCACATGATTTATTATGTATTAAACATCAAGAATAGTAAGATCTTTTGGCTGAAACATCAGCCTTGTTCACACTAGTAGCAAGCACTCACATGGCTGGCATTGTTTCTGTAGCGGTTGCTAGTAGAGATTTCCAAATGATTGGAATAATGAATAATCAGAATCGGAATAATATTGTCAAAATTTTCAAAAATTTAGGTTACATGTTTGCAATCAATCCTCCTCATACAACCATCTAATCAGTATCTAAAGACAGAGATCCTTTAGACCATGCTGGGATATACCTCATCCCTGTGTCTACTTCCTTAGGCACAAAATGTTATATTGGTAGCATTTTTCATTCAATCAACTGTAGAATTATGGAACATAAAAGGGATGTCAGAAAAAGCATTCCTACTTCTGTGCTTTTTCTTCTGAAAATTGAAAATACCTCTGCTTCCCCAAACTAGACCAGCACCAAAAGAATTGCACCATTCTCAAACAAATTTTCATTATGCTACAGCGAAAGCATTGGAATTCTCTTCAGTAAAAACTCTTAGTAATTCGGATAATAATTGGATCATTAATCCAATTATTTGGAAATCTCTACTGGCAACAGCTATAGAAACGATGTCAACCTTGTGAGTGCTTGCTTCCAGTGTTTACAAGACTGATGCTTCAGCCTAAAAAATCTTACTATTCTTAATGTTCACTGCATAATAAATCATGCATAACATCTTTTCTTCATTATTGTTTTCATCACATTACGCAAAATGGCCTTTCTACCGAATTACATTTTTAATTTTTTTTAATGCTTTTCGTAGAAAAGTGGGTCTGCTTTTTTCAGTTATTTCCTTTTATTCATCATACCTTCTGGCAAAAAAACTGAAATTCTTCAAACTTGAAACCACATGGGTACATTAAAACATGGCACTAGTATTGGAAAGGTTCAGCTTAGATGTAGCACTGCTGTTCCTTCTGAGTGTGTGAAACACAGTGTAATGATATAAAAATAAATAAAAAGAATCCACTAAGTAATAATAAATCTTTTGGCCACATGCAATAAGTGCCTTGTAAAACAAATAGCCAGAAAATGCTGAAATGACAGAGATACACAACCTAAGAGCATGCTGTGTATTTGTATCCAAACACTAGACTGGTGACATCTAGAGTATGCAGCATGCATTATAGCCACTCATGTTTATGCAGTGGTGCGTTTAGAGAGCTTTTTTGGGGAGGTCGGGGGGGGGGGGGAGCAATTACAAATTTTGGGGGAGGCTAAAACTTGTTGACTGATTTATATACATATAATCACAATTTTGTTATTTATATATACATTAACACATACAAATTTTAAATAGAGTATAAAAATTTTCTCATGCTCGTATATCGCAAATACGAATTCCACAAGATCTACACATACAAATGATTAAAAATGTAAAAATGTTGTACCTTTGCTTTAATTCAGTAGCGCACTACAGATTTCACCATGGGGTGATGTAAAATATTGTGGATGCTGGTTAGATAATGCTGTGTTGGAGAAAATCTCTGCCACCTGGGACTGGGTTCAAATCCCTGTGAGGCGTAGGTGTTGTGTTTGTCTTACAGCGCTGGCTCTCTCCCTTTCCTGGAACTAGTAGCCCTAAATTAGGGATGGGCGACTGTGCATAGCCCACTGAGTTGCTCATGGTGGTCGTAAAATCTCTAATAAAAAAAATAAATCTGCCACTCCCAACAATTAGGAGTGGTAAAACTGTCCTCGCCTTACTACAAGCGTGTTTCTGATTCCCAAGGAATCATTACAGCGTTACCTGAAAACATATGATGTAAACCATTCCCCCGCCATTCAGGTTCAGCCCCTTTAGATTATTTAGATTAGCACATAGTAAAAAAAAAAAACCTAACTAACCGTTTGTGTGTGTGGATGACAGTTTGAGGGGCCTTGATTTTTTTTGTCACGAGCGTAAATCACCCACCACCAGCGGGAAAAAAAAACATCCTTTTATGGGAACAGTTTCCCATAATTTGCTATTGTTATCAATATAAATTAGTTAGCAAATATTTTCTTGTATTAGAACATACATGAGATTCTTCCGCGTATTCACGGAATTCCGCTTTTTGTGTCATCATTTGGGTCATACTTGAAGATCGATGCAAAACTGAAGAGAAATTGGGGGGGGGATATTAGTTGGGGATGCTATTTATTTGGCAGGGTATGGTTTTTGATCTTTCAAAACTTATGAAAATGGAAGCTAAACAGAGTAAAGATTCCCCCCAATCGTAATTTCTTTATTCGTGATGTTCCCCTGTCCAGTATTGTTGTTAAATATAATTTTATTTCAGAAATATTTTATTTCAGCTTGAAAAATTTGAGGAAAATTTTCCGAAAATGGAAGTTAGACGGCGCGAAAATTTCCATGTAATCTCCAGGCTCAAGACAGTTGCATAACTGAACAGAAATTTTTGAGGGATTGGTGGTGGGGGTCGTTTTCCGTTCAAAGACGGAATTCCAGCTTTCAAAATCTTTGCAAACGGAAGTTGGACAGGGTCAAGATTTCTCCTGTAATCGTAATTTTTTCCCTCGCGGTGTTCCTTTTACCCAGAATTGTTAAATACCTTTTTAATCCATAAATACCTGTATTTCAGCTTGAAAATGGAGTAAAAATTTCTGAAAATTGAAGTCGAAAGGAGCGAATATTTCGCCTCTAATCATACCCCCCCCTCCCCATAATGTTTCTCTGTCCCATGTTCTTTTTGTTACGTGTCAGTAATGTTACATTTGATGTGCTCCAAACTTCAGTGAACAGTTCTGTCTTGCTCATGCTGCGTTATATTCATACTTTCTCACAGCACGTTCTGATTTTTAACCCGGTGAAAAAGTTCAGCTTTTCTCTTTCATCCTCAGTCTCATGTATGATTAGAAGCACTAGCATCACGTTAGCTACACTGAAGCTTAACCGAATACATGGAAAGTCAGCATCCAAAAGACTGAAATAAGGCTGAATGCCAGCTTCCAAAATATGATGATGTATTGCAGTGCAAACATCTCTACTCTGTGGCATTGGGTTTTTATTGTGGAAGTAGTCTGAGTTGTCAGTGCTTGAAAAATTGTCCCTTCAGCGAGGACTGTTTAAGGTTTTATTGAAGGATGATAGAAATTTCAGACTGAAGTCCATGTGGATGTTTTTTTTTTTTTTTGTTTGTTTTTTAATTATAATATTTCCCTCATTTTCTTAAGTTTTTTTATTTTAATTAATTTTTCCAAATATACAGCTATAAACGAAAACAAGTAGATTAAATACAAGGGAAGATCGTCCAAAAACCTACAGGGTGGGGGGTGTGTGTGTGTGTCACGGATTTTTAAAGGGGGCTAAGCACCCCCAAAGAGATGCTTGAATACATCACTGTGTTTACAGTTTTTTGTTTTTTTGTTTTTTTTGTATGCAGGTGCAGCCCAGAGAATTTGCAGTGTCTTGCCACCTGTTCAAGAAGTGGTAACGAGTGGCATTGCCACTAGAACCACTCACTATGTGCCCCTTTATGAGGCAGGGTGGCGCACGGTATTTTTACACAGCAAATATAGAATGAACAGTCTCATATGCAGCTTTCATTGCCTTATTGTTTCCTCTTTGAATAAATTATAATTATTTATTTAATACTTTTTCCAGTAGTAACATTGGATACCCCCTTTGACTATTTACTTCTATGTTAAAAGAGTCATACATTTTGAATTTGTTTTGACTAGGCAGACCGTGAATCAGACTTATTATTGCAATTTCAAAGGACTAAAGAAAAAAATTGGCATAGATGGTCACAACAATAGGAGTTTCAATCCTGGTTGTTGCATTGTTATTAATCATGCACTTGCACGTTCAGCACTGTTGATCCTTGAGTTCCTGACCAAGCAACAAATCTCAGTGGCACCAGACTCGCTTTTTCACCTGTTACACACCTATTTTCCCATATCTAAACATAACTAATTAATGTCTATGTCTAAACTAAAAATTTATGTGTGAAATTTCTTTAAATTTAAAATTTTGTTTTTTAAGTAATGAAAGCATTTAACTTAAAAGTGTTTGATCTCTTTAGAGTGTAGACATTATTTATGTTCTCTATCTATGTACATTACAATGTTCTTTGTGAACAAATTCTGTTCAGTTTATTTTGCCACAGAAAATTTATTAGCATATCCTCTCTTGTGTTTCTAGATCAGGCTTCTCAAATTCAAGTATCTTTGCTCATGGCAGAAGGAATGATGATGCTAGGCATGAATCATAAAAGCATTCTTCCTCTCATTGGATTGTGCACTGATGACCGTAACCACCCCATGCTTCTTTATCCATATATGAGTCAAGGAAACCTAAAAAAATTCCTGCACAAGTGTAAATTTGCTTCAGAAGGACATTGTCATGTAAGTTTTCTGAGAGTATCTTTGTTAGGTAGAGCTGAATTTACCCACCTGCTTTCTGTTAATTACATTCATAAGGTTTGCACAGTGGCATAACCAGAAAATTAATTTTCGGGGAGCATATCGTCGCCGCAATGTCAAACCACAAATGCAAAATTTTGTAGTTTGAATTATCACTATTTAAAAATTAAATTTGATCAAAGAATCACGTTTGCAATTACATCAGACTGTTCAAGCACTATACATAACATTTACATCAAGTTTCATCTGTATTTATGCATCAGTGAATAAAATTTTATATGATGTAAAGTCAAATATAAAAAATCTCACATTCTTGGTTATCACTGCAGCTACGATATCATTCCTTCCTAAATTGATGAAAAAAATGTGCATGAAAACAGGCATTTTTCTTTTTCTCAAATGCTATTAAATACAAAGTAATGTTCATTTTACGTTTTTGTTTTCCTGCTATGGTATGTACTAAAGATAAAAGGCTTACCCCCTCCCTCCCTCCCTCCCTCCTTCCCCTAGGCCCCAGCCCCCACCATTCATTAGACTGACACCATGACCACTACAACATGCAACACCAGTTCACTCTTTTCTTTCCTTGTTGGCATACAAGTGGGAAATGTGCAGGGGGGGCATTAGCAATATGCATGTGTGACCTTGTCTGACCATTCCAAATAAAGAAGTACTTAACTAATGGCAATTTAAGGAAGACTAGAATGGCGACACTAGTAAAATTATGTCACCGACAATTTTTCAATGTTTATCAATTTTCAATACTAGACAAAATTATTTTGGGGGTGCATATAGCCCTTTGCACCCCAATGGGTATGCCAGTGGGCTTGCATATGTACACTAAGATGTCAGTTTATTAGGTACATCTGCCATTGTCACAAAAATGGCTGACTCCAACATGTAAGATGGCACATTAGGGTGACATGTGGTGTAAACCATACAGACCAACGCATAGAGCATCGGTTCATGTTCAATTGAGGATCAGACTATTAAAAACCACGGATCGGAGCAACTTTAAATATGGCATGATATTTGGCACCTGGCATGCTGGTTCGAGTGTCTCCCAAACAGCCACTCTCCTGGACTTTTCATGCACAACCGTAGCAAACAAAAATCTGCAGCAATCATAGAGCTGCTTTCACTCTCTTCCTGAGGATGAAAACAGCTGATGGATCGAAGGGGCCAATGGAGACTGGAGAGAATCAGGCTAGTGAACAGCTGGGGTATAGCCTGGAAGATCACTACAGATTTAAACATTGGAATTATCTTCGAATGCACCATGTGTCAGACTAATGTCATAAATGGGCTACGAGAGCCAACGACTGTGTCAAGTGTTGCTGCCAGCACAGAACATGAAACTGCACCCCGAGTGGATATGGGAGCACGGATACTGTACCATTAAGAAGGTAAATGTTTGCCTGAACAGATGAATCACTGTTCCTTCTGCATCATGCAGATGGCTGGATCCTAAACTTGTCACAAGCAACATAGAGCTATCCTGTCAGGTCTCATCAGTACATTTAGATGGCAGCAGTATACTGGTGGTGTGGGGAATGTTTTCTTGGGACACCTTAGGATGCTTAATACCCATTGAAGGACAAAAAAAAAAAAAAAAAAAAACAGTGAAAAAAAAAACTAAAACTAAAACTACAGTGTATCTAAACATTGTGAAAAAAAAAACTAAACTAAAAACTACAGTGTATCTAAACATTGTTGCCGAGCAAATTCATCCCTTCATGGCTACGGTTTATCCTAAAGCAGGGTGGACATGTCCAGTAGGATAATGTACCTGCACACATACAAAGTTCATGTCATCACCAAATGGTTCCATGAACATGCCGAGTTTTTCTTGCTTTGGTGGCCTGCATAGCCCCTTGATTTGAACCCCATTGAGTATCTCTGGGATGAGGTGGATTGGGCTGCTCACTGCAAGATTGTGCCATTTTCCAATCGGCACCAACTGCATTACTCAGCCATTTCCACAGGGTACAACATTTCTGCACGACAGTTCCAGCACCTGATATGTTCCATATCCTAACAAATTTGGACTGTTCTGCAGGCCAAGGGCAGGGGGTATATGTGCCTAACAAATACTACTTGGTATGTGTACCTAATAAATTGGCATCTCAACGTTGCAACCACTAAGATGCAATTTTTTTTAGATGCAAACTTCTGTTTTTTCTAAATTGCAATTTTTTTTTCAAACCTATCCCCATACATGCACAAGAAAAAAAAAAAAAAAAAAAAGATTGGAATAAATAAAACACAGCTATCAACATTTGAGAAAGATCCATAACATCATCTGTGCTCAAATGGTGATGGAATGAACAACCTTTAAACTGTTTATTTATTTGTATTGTTTTTCAGAGTATAGACTGTTTAAGGTGTCTGATACACTTACACAAAAAAGATCTGCACCAGTGGCAGCTTTTCAGGTGAAGTAGGTGAAGTGCCTATTCACCTATTTTACTCAAAATAAAGTTTTATTTAGTATTTTTTTATAATATATTATTTTTTGCCTTTATTCAGTTCCAAAATACTCAAAATTTTGAATAGATATTAATTCACATGGCGCGCTCAATACAGGAAACAAATCCTTATACACAAAACTGTGCAAGTGAAGAGCCGAAATGAGAATGCTTGGAAGTCTGCAGTTTTTTGCCGAGTTGCCATGGTAACCGTGATGTCACCCTCCCCAATCTGCTTGCTCAAGTGAAGTGTTTCAGTTTCACGCGCCTTACCTCTGCATCTTTCAGTTTTTGAGCGTAAAGTCATGAGAGATCACGGTGGAGTGGGCGGACTACCAGGGTACCATGCAATCTGCTAGGGCTTTTTTTTTTTTTTTCCTTGTGGTGCTGTGGTACATCATTTTCTGAAAGGAATTTGTTCTTTCGTGCTTTGTGATTATTTGTTGAAAGCTTTAACTGATATTTTAGGTTTGTGTACAAATTTAACTGATAGTGATAGTTTTTAGTATGCATCCTGTGGACGACATTGTTTGTAATTTATTGCAAACTCCATTTACTCTGTGGAAAGATGAAGATTAAAAGAGACATTTTGCTTCAAGGATGACCAATGGATTCATGGAAAATCTAACAATATTAATTTAAAAAATTGTTGGTTTACTGAATATAAATGGATTTGCAGCACTTCTGTGTTACATTTTTTTTTTTTTTTTTGGCCCAGCTTACTTTTTAGTAATAAACTTTTGGCGTGGAATAAAGACAGATTCTCAGATTTATTAAGCGTAACATGGTCACTTCATAAACATCGTGATTCTAGCGAACACCTGAAATGCGGATTAATGTTAAGGAATTTTGAAAAAATTCAAAAAACCATTGCTGATGCGATGCCCTGAGAAAGAATGCCAGGCTTTTGAAAACACATTTTAATGAAAACATTCGTTTAAATAGACTTTTCCTGCAGACAGTGATTGATGCAGTATTAGTCTATACTGTATTTGAGCAAACAAGAACTAGCATTCCATGGCCATGACGAACGCATGGGCTCGATAAATCGTGGAAATTTCATTGAATTACTTTCATTGTTGATATGAAGAAGTTCTTTAGAAATTGAAAATCAATACAAAAGGATAAAAAACTATTAAAAATGAATTAACTGAATGTATTTCTGAATATATAAATGATCACGTCAACAATTAAATAATTTTTTATTGTTGATTCGGAAGGTGTATTGGTTGAGGGATTTTTGGGTTTCCATGATGTGAATGAAGATAGAATGTCAGGAACTTTATACAAAATGCTAGACTAAATTTTGGAACAGTCTGATTACCAACACAAATAAATAGGACAATGTTACGATGGGGCAAGTATAATGTCTGGACACTTAAATGGGCTAAAGAAAAAAAAAGTCAAGGATAAAGCTTCTCAAGCTGTTTTTGTTCAATGCTTAGTTCATCATTTGAATCTTGTATTACACCAGAGTTTTTCTAAAATTTCTTAAGTGTCAAATACTTTTTGCAAGACTCAGTGGAATTGCTTCGTTTGTTCACCATTCTGCAAAGCGGTCTTATACACTTATATCAACAACTGCAAGATGCAGACCAACCATAACAGAAACTCGATGGTCCTCCACTTCGAAATTAGTAAGTGTAGTTGTTGAAGATTGGGATAAATTGAAGGAAGTGTTCGGATTTCTGACGAATAGCGAATAATCAGACAAAAAATCAATTCATCTTGCCAAGGGGTTTTTGAGTGATATGAACACTTTTGAATTTACATTTTTGGCTCCACCGTTCTCTTATTTGAACTTTTGAAGAAAAAATAACTAAACATAAACTACTGTGTAACTCAAATTAAAAAAAAAAAAACTCGTGAAATTTTGAGCCATAAAAGGAACGATGATTTATTTGAAACACAGTTTGGAAAAGCTAGCAAAATTACAGAAATAAGCACGGGAATATGCTGCTCTTACACAGGAAACAATTTTTCAAAATTATAAACAATTGTATTTTGAAATTTTGGACAACATTCTTATGGAAATGGATATAAGATTTCAAGACTGTAAGAAACTTCAATTTGTCTGACTTGCTGACACAACCAAATTCGAATAATTTAATGCATGCTTTCCCACTCGCGCTCTTGAAAATCTACATTTTTACGGAAACATATTTACTTAACACCAGTGCCTTAAAAATGAACTGAGTCTTGTATATGCCAATGAAAAATTAAGGAATATATTGACTGAAGAACTCCTTCGAGTGTTTCACGGAGACAAAGACATTTTTACAGAAGATTATAAATTGGTTTTCCTCAGTTTAACAATTCCATCTACAAGTGTGCCAGTGGAAAGAAGTTTTCTTAAAAGAATACAAACGTGCTCATGAAACACTAGTTCCCAAGATAGACTTGCTTCTCTGGCAAATATTTCTATTCAGGAAGACATTTTATTGATGCTCACGAAGAAACAATCATCTAACCATCTTATGACGACATAATCAACAAATTTGCAGCTTTAAAAGGAAGAAAAATTGATTTAATATACAAAAAATAAGTAAGTCCTCATTAAGGGATTTTCATTGTAGACAGTATATACCTTTTCATACTGCTCTTGTACCTCTTCACCTATTTTTCCAACCACGAGCCGCCACTGATCTGCACAGGCCTTAATTTATGAAGCCTAGCACAGACATTAGACAGCCCTTTTGATTTCAGCCCAAATTAATTAATGTGCTCAATTCATGTTGTACATCAGTTTCCTTCAATGAACTTTACCACTCCTACACCTTTTTAAGTGCACTTAAAAGCCAACAGAAAATATCACAGAACACAAATAGAATTTAATTTTGATGTTTCGGTGTTGAGTTTTCCAGTTAGAATGGGGATATGAGAGCTGGTGATGGGGAGGAGGGAGACTATAAGTTGGTAACATTTTGCTTTAAAAATCTAAATAAAGTGTCTTTGAAAATATGTATATTTCAAAGAAATCAACTTTTAAGTTTAAGTGAAATTTGTTTTTTACTTGTACGAAATCCAATTTGATTTTGTTTAATTTTTTGCTAATTTGAAGCAGTAGTATGGGGAGGTAATATAAAGTTCAACTGATTATAACACAAGTCAGTTCACATTTTGCCAGCAGATATATGATTTCTTTTATCCAGCAGCTAAATGTTGAATCTTTTAACTCGGACCTGAATTTTTTGTTTTAATTGATGAAGAAAGTGTGGATCAGTTCTCAAGTTGGGTTGGGCTTCTTAATGTTTTGAAATAAATTCATAAGTTTGTTTCAAAACATTTTTGGTTGATTTTAATTAAAGTATGGTTCTTAATCGCCTTGCCTACGCGCCAAGTTTTACAAAATCCTGCAGAGGAGATTTTTATCTTAGAATGTGGTGAAGTCACCAGGGTCAAAACTGTAACATAGTAACCGAGATTTTGGACCTGTTTAACCCAAAGCATAGCCTTCCTTATGACGTCACCACATTTGAAGATCCTGAGACTGCTTAAAGATGATACACTCTTGAATTTTCCATTTGTTGGGTGTGATGGATAGTTTTACATCATGCTTTGCTACTGGCTTTCTGGCTCATCATTTATATTTTGTCTGTCACAACAATTTATAGCATTGTTCCTTCTCATTATAGAGCAGTACTGAAACTGCACATACATTTTCATTCATTTTCATTTGTGTCCACGCATGAGCTTTTGTTACCCACTTGCAACAAACTTTGATATTTTGGGCTACTATGCATGATGTGATGCACAGATCCACAGCTGATGGAACAACGTTTCAGTAACAACAGTAACCTGTCTATTTTCTTTAATGACAGCATGGAAATTGACATGGTTTTTTGTTGTTCAAATTGCCAAGTAGCCTGAACATTCTTTGTTAACCAAACATGTTCTAATAATTAATGACTTCATGGCTTTCTCTAATTACTTTCAGTACCATAAATACTTAATGGGAATTATAGAGGATAGATTTATTAAAATACATTACCTCTCAAATTTTCGATCTATACATTAGATCATCGTCTGGAGTTCTTGCGTCTTACTACTTCCACAGGTCTGGTGACCAAGCCTGGTGGATTTACCATCCAGCATGGTCGTTGATGTTGCCACCTTGTGTCTTGGATTTCCAGGGATTCCTCTAATTTCTGGATAATTGCATTGGATTGATGTTTGACAACTTGTAAGGAGTCCCAATCTATTTTGTGGCCAGTTTGTTGTATGTGCCTGTCTTCATTAGCACCTCTCCTAGCAAATTATTATGTAAGTAAAATAGAAGAGGCCTTCCTACTGAAACCTTCTGTTTTCTGCATGTATACTAGATACATGTATGATATCCTTTTCATCATAGATCAAGATTCGAGTGGATACTCATAAAACATTCTTAAGATTTAATTCCCGCGATGAATCCCTGAAATTCACTTTAGAAGAGCAAAAGGAAAACAAGCTAAATTACCTAGACATCTTTAAAGTGGGAAGGAAAAAAAACCTTACAAACAGAATAATACAATCTAAAATTTTTCCAGCATTTGTATTAATTAAATTAATTAATACAAAATATATATAATTTAAAAATTTTCTAGTATTTGTATTAATTAAATTAATTAATAATGCTGAAATTTTTTTAATTATAAATCAGATCACCATAATTATATAAAGAAAAATGTAGCTTTACAATTTAAAGAAAAAGTTGAAAAGCTGAATTCATCTTCAGAAGCTAAGGAAAAACATAAAAATAAGTTAAAATCAATCTTATTAGAAAATGATTACCCTTCAAAAGAAATTCGTGAACTACTGGAAGAGAATCCTATTAGGAATAAAACTTGCACTACAGACAAAAATAAAGAGAAAATTGAATATTTATTCACAAGAAAAGTCACTTACCACTAGGGACTGTTTGAAAAACTAAAGAAAATCAGCAATAAATATAAAATTAGGTTAGCTCCAGGTTTAAATAACAAAATTAAAAAATACTTACCATCCCTAAAACAAAGTGTGACTGCTTCCAGGAAGGAGTCATTTATAAAGTAGAGTGTTCTTGTGGTTTACCATACGTAGGGGAAACAGGATGATGGTTAACCACCAAAATTAATTAACACAAAGCAACAATAAGGAACATTTCAAATAAAACAGGATTAGACAGGCACATACAACAAACTGACCACAAAATGAACTGGGACTCCTTACAAGTGATCAAACATCAATCTCACGCAATTATCCGGAAATTAGAAGAATCCCTGGAAATTTCAAGACACAAGGTGGCAACATCAATGACCATGCTGGATGGCAAATCCACCAAGCTTGGTCGCCAGACTTGTGGAATTAGTAAGACGCAAAAAACTCCTGACGATCTAGTGTATAGATAAAAAATTTGAGAGATAATGTACCTTAATAAATTTATCCTCTATATAGAATTCCCGTTAAGTATTTATGGTACCAAACATGTTCCGCCAATTTTGAAACGCCACAAGATGTCAAACTCTCTGTAATACAAACAGTGTTAACAAATGTGGTGAAGTATCAGACATATATTTGTGCCAAAACACAACAAGCATAATTTTTGCTCACTATATTTTATTTGGAATGCTATTTTTTTTTTTTTTTTTTTTTTTTTGCTGTTGTGTGCAGCAGAGGAATAATTATGAATTTCTGCGTCTGTTGCAAACCACAAAATATTGCATCCCCATCTGTCTTTGTTTCTTATGTGTACACACACACACACATACACACACATACACACACACACACACACATAAATATTCACTACTTGACAAAACAAACGTAACATCACACTCCAATGTTATCTGTTATCTCTACAATCAAAGTGCGACTGCTTCCAAGTTTGGACTTTTGATACCACATCAAATCGACCTAATGCAGCTGGTCATCATGGCTTCCTGATGCAGAATAGCCTCCAGAGAATTTTCAACAATGCAAACAACATTCTTATATTGCAATTTTTACATATAGTCCATTCAACTAAAAAAAAACTGCTGGCCCCATTGTTGTCGACAAAAATCGTACTACATTTTAGTTTTTTTTTTTTATTGGAGGTTTAACGACCACCGTGAGCAACTCAATGGGCTATAAGCAGTCGCCCGTCCCTTATTTAGGGTCACTGGTTCCAAGGAAGGGAGAGAGCCAGTGCCGTAAGACAAACTCAACATTCATGCCTCACCGGAATTCAAACCCGGACTCCTTTCAGACGAATGATCAGAGGCCATCGCTTAGACCACTGCGCCACCGGGGCAGCACATTTTTAGTTGGATGGACTTCATTTCTGAATGTTAGTCATGTACATTTTTTTGGGAGAAGGGGAAATAAAGAGAACTCTGTACACACACAATCTTTGTTGAAGATTCGCCGTCATTTCTGAATGTGAGCAAATAACATCCCCTGAACATTTTGAGGGGGAAATGCGACTTTTAAGCTGCCAGCGCTATCGAAACTGGCGAAACACGTTGAGAAAATTCTGTGAATGGACAAATTAAAAAGTATGGTGCAAAAAACTGTGCTAGAAACTTGTGCAAAGGTTCGAATTTTAATTTTAATCGATTATAAGCAGGGCGTGTTACACCCAGGGCAGCCGCCCCATCTGCCTGCCCTTGTTGCACCTCTGGTGTTCAGTGTTCGTATCGGGCAAATTGCTGATCTATAATCACTCACCTGGAAAAGGAAAAGTTTGATGCTACAAGTGGGCAGATGTACCTTGTCTGACCCAATCTGGATTTTGTTCAGATTCATTACCTTCAGTTGCTAGCTATGCAGTGTCCTGGATTATGTAATGGCAAGATACCTACCCTGAAATTAGGGCATACAGCTTTAAGTCTTACTCTAGGACAGTGCTATTTGCAGCATTTCTAAAGAGCTGGTGCACCATGAACAATAATTATTAAATGCAGATCTGTTTGTAATCCGGGTGTAGCCCGGAATTCCATGTTTTTGTCACATTCCAAACCCGTAAATCCGGGTTTTTAAGTTTTAGAATAATTTGAGATGGTTCGGACATTTCATTTCTAAAAATGCTACGAAATGGATCAATTGTCTACATTCACTATCCTTGCGGATAGTGAATGTAGACAATTTATGACACCTTGAGTATTTCTTTTGTTATCAAACATGCTCTCAAGATGACAATCTGCTGAAAGGAAGGGCTTTTTTTTTCATTATTTTGAAAGTTGCATCTACATCAAATAATCCAATGAGCTACTTTTAGAAATCCACTGAAGGCTTCAAGTAAAACTGATCCACATAGACTGCTCAATTAATATATTATATGAAGTGCAAAATTTGATTTCAAAGATGCAATGCCTGAAGGATTTTGCACAGTGGAAGAAAATTGGGTACAAGAACAGATGTGGAGCTTTACTGCACAAGCACTAGAGCCTATTTTTTGTTGTGTAGCTAGTTTATATGTGCGTAATATATATATATAAATATTTATCTTGGACAGCAGATATCTAGTGAGGGTCACATTGATGAAGAAATTAATCGGCGTACAAAACTTGCCTGGAGAGCTTTTGGAAGAAACAGCATAATTTTCAAGAGCAATATGCCATTATGTCTTAAAAGAAAAGTGTTTGATCAATGCATCCTTCCAGTGCTTACGTATGGTGCAGAGACGTGGACCTTAACTAAAAGAGATATACAAAGGCTGCAGACAACTCAAAGAAGCATGGAGAGGTGCATACTTGGTGTAACCAGGAGAGATAAGAAGAGGAACTAGTGGATCCGAAAAATGACAAGAGTGGAAGACATCATGATCAGAGTTAAATCCCTGAAATGGCAATGGGCTGGACATACTGCCAGAAGGACAGATCATCGATGGACAGCCGAAATTTTAGATTGGATTCCAAGGGACAGGAAAAGACCCAGAAGAAGACCACATGGGAGATGGGTGGATGAAATTCGAAAGTATGCAGGGGTGACATGGAGGAGACTGGCACAAGACAGACCGTTGTGGAGGAAACTTGGGGAGACCTTCGTCCAGCAGTGGATTGATAATGGTTGACAATGATGATGATGATGATGATATAAATATTTGTAATGTGCATTATATGTATATTGGCACTGAGCTGAGAGTTTCAGGGTTTCTTGTGTCACCTCACGGCATGCATTGTAAAGTATTTAATGTGCTTATTTATATGTATGTATGCTTGAATGTTTAAATTTTCTGATATTTTATATGTTCTAACAATTTCAGACTCTGCTGACTCAGGACTTAGTTGCAATGGCCTTGCAAATAGTGCAAGGTATGATGTATCTGCACAAAAGGAAGATCACCCATCGTGACATAGCTACTAGAAACTGTGTGTAAGTATTTCAAATTATATTACTGTCACATACAGAAGTTTTAATGCCAGTATTTCTAGGGAAAACACCAAATGAAGACAAGCAAACCAAGTTGGCTCTCATTCCAGAAAGGAATGTACTGTTTGAAGAATATTTGCTGTGATTGGCACCCAAGGGGTTTTTTTTCCCCAGTAATAATTCTTTAATAGTGCTAGGGTTTTTTTTTTCCAGTAATAAATCTTTAATTGTGTGTGTATTGTCTTTAGGAGGTGCACATCGCATGTATGTACATAACTGAATTTTTTTTTATCATAGCATAACACATGTGAAAGGAATTTGTTATGTTTTTATTCTCTAAGTCAGCAAATTATGTACAGATTTTTTCATAATTTCGCAATCAATAAGAGCTTGATGGGGAAAACCTAGAGCTAACCGATACCTACATTTACTTTGGGAAATGGATATCAAGCAAGGGGGCCACATTGATGAAGAAATTATGAAGAAAATATGTAAAACTCATTGGAGAGCATTTGGAAGAAACAGTACAGTTTTCAAGAGTAATATACCAGTATGTCTTAAAAGAAAAGTGTTTAATCAACACACCCTTCCAGTTCTTGTGTGTGGAGTAGAGATATGGACCTTAACTAAAAAGGACATACAAAGGTGGCAGGCAACTGAAAGAAACCTGGCAAGAGAGATGCATGCTTGGTTTAAACAGGAAAGATAAGAAGAGGAACTCATTGGATCAATAAAATGAGAAGAGTGGAAGACATTGTGATCAAAGTAAAATCCCCAAAATGACAATGTGTTGTACATATTGATGGAAGAACAGACCATTGATGGACAACTGAAATATTAGACTAGATACCAAGCAATATAAAACAAGTCAAAAGAAGTCTATGTGGGAGATGGGTGAATGAAATTCAAAAGCATGGTGGTAATGATGAAGAGCCATATGTTTCATCTTCATCAACCATTCTCAATCCACTGTTGGACATGAAAAATAATTGTCTTGAGCAATTATTTTTTATGTCATTCCAGCATACCTTTGAATTTCATCCACTTATATTCCATGTCATCATCTTCTGGGTTTGTTGCTGCTCCATGGTATCCAGATAAGTATTTCTGTTATCTAATAGTGGTCAGTTCTTCTAGCAATATGTCCTACCCATTGCCACTTGAGTATTTACTTTGATCACCATATCAACAAGTCTTCTCATTTTCCTGATCCATGATTCCTTTTCCTATCTTTCTTAGTTACACCAAGCATGCATCTCTCCAGACCTTTTTGAGTCATACACAGCTTCTGTATGTTTTTTTTTAATTAAGATCCATGTTTCTGATTTGTAAGTAAGAACCAGAAGGATACATTAATTAAAAACGTTTTATTTAAAACATAATAATAAATTGCTCTTGAAAATTGTACTATTTTTTGCTGACACAATATACTTGAACTCATCTTTGCAAGTGTTTATGATAAACTGATGGGGCCATTCAGTGGCCCAAACATCCAGCTCTTCCAGAGGTTTCTTGGAGTCAGCTTAATAAATATGTTTATGAGTTGGGTGCAGAAGACAAAGTTATTGCTTGTTGAATAGAACCAATTAAAACAGGCTTAGTTACTTTCATTTGTGGACAGCTGTGTGAATGTCACTCTAGGGATCAGATTATAAAGAACTGTTGCAACTCTCACTGCTGTTTCTTGGAGATACACTTGCACTAGAGGATTCTTCCATACATTCTCCTGGTGCATATCACAGAGCTAGGTGGATGGAAAACTGATTTACAGTTTAAAGATATACTTGTTTTGATCTCAGTTTCAGGTAACTGCTCGAGAACTTATTTGGCCTTCGTGAGTTCAACTTGTTCGTCATACAGCTGTTCATGAAATCGTGGTTTAGTACAGCAGCTGCTGCACTTGCTGCAAGGACCTTGTCACATGCAAAACCACAAATGAAGCTCTAGCAAATTATGCAATCAAAAGCTTCTCTGACCACATATGGTATTTGAATTAAATTCTATTTGGTCTTGCATTTTTTGATAAAACAGTGCCCTTAGAGATGAAAGTGGTCATTGCATCCTTAGACAAACAAGGGAAGGACCCCGTTCTTCAAAGAATAAAGATTGGTGAAAAACCGATAAAAGAAAGAGTGTGACAAACAACACCAAGAAACTGTTCATGATTTTGTATGTTTCTGATAACTTTCTTCAAGCTGATCCTAGCACCTGGGAGGAAGATGAAGAATTCATTTCATTACAGCCAAATGGAGGGTCAAGAATCTCAAAGTTATCAAAGATGCAGCAGAAAGGAGCATTTCACTAATACCGTCTTTTAACACCGCATTAACTAACCAAAAAGAACAGAAGCAGTACCTTCTGCAAGTACTGGAAAAGCAACGGCAGCAGTACGCCAACCCAAATAAACTAATAATTATCCAGATAATGCGCTAAAAATTACTTTACTTTTTTGTAATGTCCAATCTTTAGTGTAACTTTTCATTACGGATATACAGAGTGATTCATAAAGAAGTATACAGTTTCAACGCACTATAAAACAAGAACAATGTAAGGTATTTTATGTTATCTGTAACAGAATTGTAGGGGAATGTTTCAAGTTTTTTAGAGACAGTCACAGATGTTCTATGTGTGCACCCTTAGTCACACGACACACATCGAGCCGGTAATCCATTTCCGCCAAAACGCGGGGTAAGATATCTGAATCAAGTGCAGTGATAGTGGCTGTGATACGCTGGGAGATTTTGCAACATCTGCACTTTGTATGGAATCATTTTCAGCTTTTTTCTCAAAATTCTCCAGACAGTGTGCTGTGAAATCTGCACTTTACGACTCACCCTCCACATTGATTTTCCCGGGCTTCGTTGAATGGCGATGCAAACACTATCAACAACTTCTTCCGATACATGTGATCGTCCAGGACTTTTAAGTTTGCACAAATAGCCCGTAGTGTCAAATTTTTTATGCCAATCGTAGATAGATTTTCTGGTTGGAGGTTCTTTTCCGAATTGTGATCGAAAATGCTGTTGCACCACAATTACAGATTCTGTTTTGCTCAATTCAAGAACACAAAATGCCTTCTCCACTGCATACACTGCCATTTTGACTGACTAGACACGTGCGCTATCGCCTACGTCACTTCCCTCAGTAGCGGGACACACTTTATGAGCACATCTGCCTAACGGTTCACAGTTGTGGTTCATGTCTTCAACTGTTACTGCTTTACAGCATCTGGAAACTGTATACTTCTTTATGAATCACCCTGTATATCAGAATGCATTAACATTTTTGGCTGCACTGAGCCATCATTAAATATTGACCAATTGTCTTAAAACTTTCTGTGCCTTATTTTTTTATTAAAATGAACAAAATTAGAGGGTGTCGCATTCAATAGTAATTTTTTTTTAGTGGCAGTCTAATCAGCATACAGAAATCTGCACACACTAATATTGCCAAGACATAAACCAGTATTGCCCATTTTAGCATTATGTGTGCATGCATCCATAAATATAGCAATGATGGCATTACACAACCTTGTTGATTTTGACTTAGTAAATGGTTGTAAAAATTGTTGATGATCAGTGATGATGAGTGGATGCCCATACAAAAAATTATAGAATTGCTTTATGCCTGTGATAAAACTAAGAGCTCCTTTATGAATGTGCACATAATTTCTTTCGATTGCCTTTAACATCCTTGATGTAAAAAAACTGGAGCTTTGTGACTACCTAGAAGTTTATGGCTTAAACCTGAGCGTACACCATTGGGGGTGCATCACCTGTCAAAACACCATAATCGCTAATCAAGTAGAACTAATACAAGATAGTACAACTATACTAGTTATCTGAATTTATTGGCGTAGATAAAATCAAGGTTTCCAAGCTTTCGCACATTAACCAGATGGCTTTCTTACGTTATTATTTAGAACTAATACACTGTTCAGTGCATGAGGTTTCTTCACCTCACTAAATGTAACAGTGACTATTTCATCTGTCATCAAGGAGCATCTTTTCCTAACAGTTTACAAAATAATGGTTCAGCAGTTGTCACTGTTCCATTTATAGGAAACTATGATAAGAATTTAAAAGAAATGCTTGTAATTCCTGTTTACTTTAAGGAACTGGTGTTGCACGGATAACTTCAGCCTTGGACTCGTGCACCTGAAACATCAATACAGTACTTGAAAAATCAACTTCCATAACTAAATGCATTTCATCCTCTTAGCTCATAACTTGGCTGTTTTAAGATGCACAAGAATTATGTTATCTCACAGCAGATGTCATGGAAGTTGCCCTTATAAACATGTAAAATAGAGCCCTTAAATATAATTTTAAAATAATCCTGTCTCTACATTTACTCCATATGGTAGCCTTTTAGCCTTACAAGACCCTCATTATGTAACTAGTATGTGCTTCTACAACTTGTCATCAACTTGAAGTTATGCTAGGTTTGTCTTAGCATAATAGCCGCCTCCATGCAGGCTTGTGAGCAGATGTTTGCCCACAGGAATTGGATAGATGTGAGCCTAATATCAGTATTCAACATAAGCTTGTAATTTCCATGCAGTCAAATTCATTGGGTGATTTTATAGTTGGACTCACTGTATTAGGTATACACTATGCAGATTAAAATATCCACACACCTCCACATATGCAAATAAACATGCATTTGCAGAACCAGATGTGCAAGTGGTATGTTGGGTGCTGTATAAAAAGGGGAGCATTAGCAAATATGTCTGAACTCATAACTGTTAAACTAAGAGTAGATCATAACAGTTTTGTAAACAAACTATGCTACATGGTGAAATAATTAAGAACACAACAGCTGAGAAGGTAATAAAATGGCCAGCAATATCTCCAGGTAACTAAATACTTGAAGAACTGACAGAATATGTTGAATTCTTCAACTAAAATCTGAAATAATTCCTCAGGAAATTTTAACACATGCAAGAGGAATACATACATATATATCACTAAGCTGTTCTCTGAGATTCAGAGGTTAGCTCCACAAAGAAATACAAACAACTAAATAATTTTTACTTACTGTTGCCTTATCAAACTCCTCCACTTACAGCGATCTTGACATACAACTCGGGCTTCACTAACTTCCATCACACACCGTACACAAGATCTTCTATACTTCATACATTTTCGCCAACTTATTTGGCAAATTCAAATTTTTTTTTTTGCCAGTGTATTATAACAGTACAAAAGGTAATAACCTAAACTTCCATCAAAAACCATTTCTTTTTCACAAATTGTGAAGAATGCGAACAGCAGCATGACCCCTGTTAGTAAGCATCTCATCACTCATTCTTTCAACATGGCCAAATCACTGAAGCATATTAGTTTCCACCTTGCTATCAACATTTTGCTTCACATTACACAACTGCAACACATCTTCATACCTCACACAATCTGAACGTGTCTTACCCCCCCCCCGTAAGTAATGCATTTCTCCAGCACACAAAATACTCCTATGTTTCTTCTGTAGTCATCAGGTTTCACTGCCATACATCAGAGTAGGAACAATTACACTTTCATACACAGCCATGCGGGACTCTCTTGAGAACCCGTCATTCTTGTGAAAACTTCCCGAAGCAGCCATGACTTTCAATGAAGAATTCTCGCCTACTAATTTCACCATCCAGTTTGTTCTCTCTGACAAACATGCTTTCTAAATACACAAACTCATTCACCTGGTCAATCACTGTGCCATTTAAACTTATATTACATTCAGTATTACCAGTTCCTCTCTCAAAAACCGTAACTTTGGTTTTTTCCTTATTTATACTCAGTTTGAATTTCATGCGAACT
The DNA here is from genome assembly GCA_039090855.1 of Macrothele yani. Classification (NCBI taxonomy): domain Eukaryota; kingdom Metazoa; phylum Arthropoda; class Arachnida; order Araneae; family Macrothelidae; genus Macrothele; species Macrothele yani. The sequence continues at coordinate 77,987,988 of CM077027.1, forward strand.
TCATTCATCTGATACAACAAACTCTGCAATTCACTTTTGCTCTCTGTCAACAGGACAGTGTCATCAGCATACAGCAAGCTGCACACTCAGATATCACCAAGACATAAACCAGTATTATCTATTTTGGCATCGTGCATGCACGCATCTGTAAATATATTAAACAGCCATGGTGACATTACGCAACCTTGCCTGACTCCTGCACCAATAGAAAACCATTTTGATAAAGCACCATTCACTTGTACACAAGCTCTACTGCCAGCGTACATGGCTTTTACACTATTAAGTAGCTTCCCAGTGAAACCATATTCATTCAATACCTTCTACAAAAGTGTCCTATTTATTCGGTTGTCAGCTTTCTCTAAATCTATGAAGGCAGCACACATTTTCTTACCAACAGTCAGATACTTTTCAATCATCATGCATAAAGCAAAAATTTGATTAGTGCAGCCTTTACCAGGCATAAAGCCACTCTGAACATCCCCCACTTTCTCTGGTGGAAGACCCCATACTTTTTCAATAATGACTTTACCACATGGGCGGCTCGTCAGATGAGGCAAGTGAGGCACCGCCTCACCAGAAATTTTACTTCCATGAAGAAAGTTTTTGCATATGTAAGATATAGCACACCTTTAATTGTACATTCTAAATAAAATCTGAAATTCTCATTGTGATTCGTAAATTTTGTTAAAAAAGGCTTCAACCAGAGAGTGAATCCTGAATTCATGAGCATTAAATTTAAAAAGTTTAAATACTGTTTTTGCTAAGAGGTTGGAAAGAGCATATTCTAAGCACCTAGAGAGGCAATCATCTGATTCATCTCTGTTGCAACCAAGGATGCAACAGACAGGAGTCATGCGGCGATGGGGAAAAAACCGGTTCCCCAGATCATGACTTCTTTTGTGGATTTTGATATGAAACTAGAACGCCGCCTGAAATCGACTGGGTCTGTGCTTCTATTGGAGGAAGGTATGGATTTTGTCCAATGAGAGCATGCTGACCAGAGCTGATGCACTTGGTAAAGTAGTTACTGAGTCTGCAATCCTATTCGCCTCAGCTCAGTAAGAGCACATTTGTTTTTAGTGTATTATACACACAGCTTTTTCGGCACTGTATTCTGCCCTTGAGTGGTGACTTTTTTTAATGTTTCTTCAGTAATTTCTGGTAAGGCAAGAAATGTGCAGTTTTTCTTCTTTAGTATTACTGCTCATAAATTTTGATTTATTAGTAATAATAAAAATAATTATTTTTAGATTTGAATTAATTCATAAAAAGTAAATTGAATGCATTCTGTTTATAAGTTTTACAGGTGGTTATCTGTTTTGATTTCTACCATGTTTAAGTAACCTGGCCATTTTTGATGAGATGTATAGAAATGTGCTTCCAGCATTATTTCTTCTAGACACCGTCCCCATGGGTCACTTCCTTAATTTGTGGCCTGTGAGCCTTAATCGTGATCTACACGCAGGATGCATTTTCACAAACAGACATGATGCTTTTATTCTGGACTTGAAAGCATCTTTTATGAAAAGTAGTTTTTCTATTAAAATTATTTTGAATTTTTGGAAGAGTGGATTTTCGATTGGTGTTGTGCGTGATGCAGTGACCACTCATTTACTGTCCCTTGATAAAGAAATGGAGCGCAAAATGTGGTTGGTGTCTGCCGAGGAAGGATGGTATAAAGTAAAATAGGTTAACCATTTTTCCTTTATTTATTCCTTTTTCATAAAATATAGATTCCCCCTCCGAAACTGTTTCCAATGTTTGAAGTCTGCCTCCCTTCCCTCCTCCATGCTTGATGTCTTCCTGTGATTTTGTTGAACTATTGCAAAATAATATATATATATATATTAAACATACATAAGCATATATACACATCAAATTGCTCCTACAAAATTTAGTTTTAGTTATCTTTCATAACTTATATATGTTATGGGCTGCGACTTCGCCCCACCAACATTTTACAGCACGAGCCACCACTGCCTTACCAAATACTTTCTCTGGCACACTTAGTATGCTAATACCATGATAGTTCATGCAGTCAGTCAGTGTGATCACCTTTTCCCTTATACAAGGGAACAATGATAGCATCCTTCAAATTCTGAGGGACCATTCCTAACTCCCAGCACAACTGGAAAATTTCAGTTTACCAGTCAATTACAGAGTTACCACCATATTTCAACATCTCAGCAGTTATGCCATCAACTCCCGGAGCCTTACAGTTTTACACACCTTTTCTCTTGAGATCCCTCCTGTGCTTCCATCCCTCACTGTAACAAATCTGTTTCCACATAGGATTATTCCGCCGTCTGAGCACGATTAACAAAATTAAAATTGTATCACAAATTAAAAACGTTTGATATATATACAGGTTAAAAAATGCCTTAACCTGTATATATATTAAATGCTTTTAATTCGTGATACAATTTTAATTTGTGTTAATCGTGCTCAGACAGCGAAATAATCCTATGTGTAACTCATAGCACAAAATTCTTGGTGTTGATCATCTGTTTCCACTTCAGAATCACCTTTGCTTTCTTGATCTAGTAACTCACAGAAGTATTCACCTCATCTTTCATTTAACTCATTGGGCTCCCATATTATTACCCCAATTCTATTCTTCACACAACTTTGTTTCCCCTATTTTTCCTGTCTCATGTACTTCCAGAAAGTCTTTCTATCTGTCCAAAAAGCCAATTCATGCCTTTCCACCTTCTCCTTGCTATCTTTTACTTTACTCTGGCAAACCAGCTTTTAGCTGCTTCACACTTCTTACAGCAATATTCATCCACAGAAACCCTACCGTGCAACATCCCCAAATAGGCTTCCTTCTTTTCTTTACTGCCTCTTCAATCTCACTATTCCACCAAGCATTATCTTTAAAGTTATCCACTGTTACAGTACCACAGACCTCTTCAGCAGCAGTGACAACACAGTTCTTAAAATATTTCCACTTCTTTTCTACATCCCTCTCACTTAAGCTCCTTCAGTCATTCTCTGAGTAAGTCAAAACAGTGGTGATGATCATCAGGGAGCCTTTCAACCTTTATTCTTTCCATCCTGGGCCTCTTTGTATTCCTTTTCCTCTAACCAACATTCCGTTTCACTCGTGACACTACCAAGTAATGATCAGAGCCAACATCTGCACCTCTCATCTCACGGGTGTCAACAACTAAGTGTTTCAAACGCTGATCGTAGACAACAAAATCTATCACACTCTTTTGACCAAGAGTACGATTTTCCCAATTATATGTGTGGATATCCTTATGGTTGAAAAACGTAATAAATACACACAAACCTTTCTCAATGCAGAATTCAATTAATCTTTCACCATTATCATCACACAAGGATCATTAAACTTACCCAGAACATTGTCAGAAATTGCATTCTGCACACCTACTCTAGCATTGAAATCCCCTGCTATTATAGCTGTCTCTTTAGCACCAAACTGGCTCAAAACAGCTTTTAGCTCATTCCAGAAATCTTTCTTCCTATCAGAAGGTTCCAAATCACAAGAAGCATACACTACAACAATTACTATTCTCTGAAGTTTCACTTTCAAACGAATCCAAAGAATTATCTTGCTTATGCAGCGATAGTGAATCAAGTTGTTCTTCATCTTTTCACTTAAAATCATATCTACACTGGCCTGTTCTCTCACATTATCCAATACTCCGGACCACACACTCACCATTCCATTAATTTCTTCTATCCCAATTTTCTTCTTTTTGGTTTCACTTACACACAGCACATCCAATTTATACTTACTCATCTCTTCAATCACATAATTCATTTTGCCATTTATACCTCTAGTATTCCATACACCAATCTTACACTCACTCAGCCGAGATCGCTTTCTCATTCTCCTTTTTCCGTGTTTAAATTGTTTCCGTGGTGGACCGCCCTTCTCAAGTGCGGTAGGTCCACCATATCCCACACTAGAGTCCGGTTTTATAATTCTTTTTGTCTTTTTAATCAGGTAAGTTCATCAGTGTGGTGGATTAGCCCACAGCTGACGGTTCCAGTTGGTCATTCAACCTAAGGATTCTGGAACAAAACTCAGTGAGTTGGAGTCTTTTCACCAATGTCACACAGAACTAGCTGGCACCTCTCCAAGATTCACAGAGGCCTTTGTTGCTGTTCTGTATGCCATTGTTGCCCATGGAGCACCCTTGAGGATGCACACCCATCTCTCACTAAGAGCACAAATTTGAGTATTCCCTACTGAAAAAGTAAAGGATGGTTCTTTTAATACATACATACATATCACTAAGCTGTTCTCTGGGATTCAGAGGTTAGCTCCACAAAGAAAAACAAACTACTTGATAATTTTTAACTGACTATTTACTTACTGCTGCCGTATCAAACTTCTCCATTTACAGCGATCTTGGCATACAACTCGGGCTTCACTGACATCCATCACACGAAGCACACAGGATCTTCTATACTTCATGCTCATGATCTTTTTCTCATGCAGACACTCCTGATGCATGCTTTATTTTATTATAGTGAGGAGAGAATTCTTGCCCAATCACAATGTCATCAACTGCTTGCAGAAAATAACTCACACAACAATATTGTTTAGGTAAGGAAGTAACATAATGTTCCACAGAAATGAGTGCTGAATAGTACTTGATGTTAAATTTGGAAAAACAAAACAAAGTTGTATAATGTGTGAGGTGATTTCTGTATGTTATTGAATTTATACCAATAGTTAAGCAACCCATAGACAACAAATTATTCTACTGTCCATGAAAATTTGCATTAATCAATAGGGCATTTGTAGAAGATTGTTTGGCAAGATTGTAGAGAGCTGATGAGTAGTTTGCAAGAGTGCTTAGTCTTGAAGTGTAGTTTATTTCAGTGATAGATCATTTAATAAAAGCTGTGATTGGTACAAGGTATCACTTTTCATGTTGTGCCACTTTTTTGGGGAATGATGTTAAATGATCTATCTACACTAAGGATTGCGTATTGCAAAACCTTGGTCTATATTACAAATATTTACTCTATAAGACATTGAAGATGCTGCACTTAAAGTCCATGGCAATTCTTATTGTGTGTTTTGAGAAGAAACAAATGGCAATGACTGAGGTAGATCAGCTGTTTCCATTTCCTGCATGTGCAGGAAGCTCAAGTATGACTTTTTGGTATTTCCTGTATTGTCGACTTTATGTTGCAAGGTTTAAGTTGAACAGCATAGCTATTTTAATTTAAAGACTGTTAAGAAATCTCAAAAAAAATTTAATGAAAGAAAAAATTTTGTTTTAAGAAATCAAAGTAAGACACATAGCAGTAGCAATGAGATATTATTTTAGGCTTATTTCCATAAAATTACAGTTTTCAATATTAAAAATGACAGTATTTTTAGGTGGCATGAAATATACTTGGAGACAGTATATGTACTGGAAATATATAAATAATATTCAGTTTGTACCGAATGCAAAATGTATGTGAATATTGCACTGAAAATTTAGATGTCGTAAGAAATTAACTTATGATAGAATGATTAAGCAAAAAGGAACACCAGTTATAACCACATAGGTTTGGTAATAAGTACAAAGTTATTTCAAACACAGTTTCAAATTCAAGATATGTTGTTCACAAAAGTTAAGGAATCAGTATGCAATTTTCTAGCAATCCCCAATTTTTTAATTATGAACTTAACATGCTACATATTCTGGAAGATCAGCAGTATAGAATACAATGGAATCTAGATGCATTTATGTGTGAAAACTTATGCCATTTTTTTAATACGATATAATACATTAATATGTATTTTTAATCCGTTAATAGGCGTAAAATTACAAAAGTTTCGCAAGCTTTCACTGCCAACGCACAGCTTCTTCAGGCTTCTGAATATAAACACACTGTTTTGTTAAGTGTTTATATTCAGAAGCCTGAAGAAGCTGTCCTTTGGCAGTTAAAGTTACTAAACTTTTGTAATTTTACGCCTATTAACGGATTAAAAATACATATTAATGTATTATATCGTATTATTGTAAGTGGCGTACAACCCACAATCCAATTATCTAGCCTTTTTTTTTTTGTGTGTGTGGTTTAAATTTCACGATATAGTCTAATAGCAATTTAATTTTTTCAAGACACCCACTTGAATAATAGTATCTTTTGAAATGAAGTTTAAATCATATCTTGCAGTCCTTCAAGAGGAGTTACAGTTTTGGGCCAAAACATCTTTCTATACATGAAAAATTCCAGAAACAATAATTTTTACCTTGTAAAATTCTCTTATTTGCCATGCTTTGTGGTGTTAAATGTTAGTAGGTTGTCCATAATGAAATGTCCGATTTGAACACTGTTTGTCAATCACACATATCTCAGCTCAGAATAAATATGATTAATTGAAATAAGAACCATTCGATTCAACACATTATTGCCAACAAAAAACAAGGTTATGTATTTCGGTAGCATAAAATCAGGAGTTCTGGAAGGGACGAAAGCTTGAAAAGTGTTTTGAGCATCCGCTTGGTTGTGGAAAAATTTCCCCTGCAAAAATTGATCCAGATGCTTAAAAAAATTATAGTTAGTTGAGGAAAGGTCTGGTGAATATGGTCGATGAGGTAGAGTCTCATAGCCCAATTCGTTCAACTTTTCTTAGTGACAACGCACAGTGCGGTCTTGCGTTGTCGTGCAGAAGTATTGGGCTCTTTCTGTTGACTAATGATGGGCGTTGCAGTTTGCGGTGCATTTCGTCAATTTCCTGACAATACTTTACCACGGTAATCATTTCGCCCACATTCAGGAAGCTGTAGTGAATTAAACCAGTTGAAGACCACTAAACAGTCACCATAACCTTCTGTTGATGCAGTTTGGGTTTAGGGAAGTGTTGAGGAGCTTTGTCGTGGTCCGACCACGACACGAAACATTGACGATTGTCATACAGGATCCACTTTTCGTCGCATGTCATGATGCGATCGAGAAAAGGATCGGTTTCGTTGCACAAAAGCGGCACAGACAAGACTTCCAGACAATGATTTTGTTGATTTTCATTCAATTCATGTGGCTCCTATTTGTCAAGCTTCTTGGACTTTCCAATTTGGTTGAGGTGCAGAGAAACACCTGATTTTCTTACTCCCAGTTCACCCGCAAGCTCATGAATAGTTGTGTGTGGATCTGCTTCAACAAGCGCCTTCAATGCGTCGTCATTGATGACGGTACTCGGTCGTCCACACTGTTCATTGTTGAGGTTGTGTCGCCAACTTTGAATTTTGCTAACTAGCCTCGCACCGTACGCTCGTTAGCCGCATCTTCTCCAAAGGCACCAACAATGTGCCGCATCACTTGAGCTGCGTTGTGGCCCAGTTTGAACTCGTAGAGGAAAATTGCCCCAAAAATCACGATTATTCATCTTTTACTGAAATAGAAATATAGAGTAAGAAATATTATTTGTTAATAAAGTGGACCAGAAGGTTAGAATCTGCAGATTTTAAGCTTTCCAATGATATATTACACTTGCATACATATTCATTGTATTGAACACAGCACATTGTCCAAACACGAGAGCTCAAAAATCGGACATTTCATTATGTACAACCTAATATCTGTTTTACCACGTTTTCATTTAAAATTATAATTGCAGTGTTGATGACTGGCTCCAAGTGAAAATTACAGACAATGCCTTATCCAGAGATCTCTTCCCCAATGACTACCACTGCTTAGGAGACAATGAGAACAGGCCTGTGAAATGGCTGGCTATTGAGAGTTTAATTAAAAAGAATTTACATGGGCAAGTGATGTGGTAAGTGTGCTTTCATTTTCAATATTTTGCTTTAGTTCTTTAGATTTTGCAGTTTTACTTAGTATAGGGTCGTCTTTTTGGGTGGGGGGGGAGAAATTCGAACTTATCAAAAGATCAAAAGAAGCAGGTGTTTTGTGTGCGAACTTATCAAAAGAAGCAGGTGTTTTGTTGAAAGATATCAGTTATGCTCAACTAACATTCTTCAGAAGTTCTACATTTCAAATGCTTGAATTTTCTTTTTGCCATTGTATTTTCATAATTCGATCTTTTAACCTTAACTTCACGATGATGGGAGAAATCTATTCTATGATTTAGCTAAAAAGACAAGAAAAGTTTCGACTGTAACTTTTTTTTTTTAATCTTTATATGTGTGTGTGAGTAGTTACCACTTTACCTAAATGTCTCAGCTCAAATAAATATGATCTTACAATAAGTTCAATTTACTTTTGTTGTTTTGATTAAATATTTTTGCAGGATCCTGTGCAGTTGAACATTATCTACTTTAATAAAGAGGTACCATCAAGTATCATAAGCATCACAGCATTAACCGGTTTGGCTGTTATTGGACAATTTGTTTAAATTATAATTTTAGGTGGAACATTTCTTAACATTCATCTTCCTTTGAAGCAACAGCCCAAATGCTGGAAAAATAATGTTCAATGGAGGTAATGATGCCTAAGAACCAGCAAAAGCCATAAGCATAAAAGTAGCACTACTGCAGGAAATTTCGCTGTAGTTAGTCATAGAGTGTTGCTTATGTCATGCATGTCAAAAATTGCATCTCATGTATGAACAAAGATAATATTAGACTTGCTAATTAACCCAAACTATTGAAGTTAGTTGTTGGTTGAAGTTAGTTGTTGGTTCTTTTAAATAATAAAAAATAATCGTTAATCCCATTAACATTACTGTAACAAAGTGACACAAACTATTGAAGTAATGTTTAAGTGTATCATATCCAAATTAATGCTTCTTACTGACCATGAACATATGCACAGTGCAGACCTGCCCAGTTTTATGATTTTCCTGTGAAATTTACGGAAATGCAACTTGTTTTACGGGCAAGACATTAATTTTACAGATCCAGCATTTAACCCAGATTCTTTTTTTCCTGGTGATTTTGCACCCCCACCATTAGAACTTTTTGTAATTAACTTAATTCATTTAAAATAAAGTGCTGATGTAAGTTAGGAATAAAAATTCATTTCAGCTACATGTGTTTATGTGGGAAAACTTCATCTGTAGTTTTCCCACGTGTTTTAGATTATTGTTTTGCATCATTTCAAATGCTAAAGCTTGCACTGTGCATAAACTGAACTGTCCGAGCTTTGGGCTTGTCTATCTCTCACTATGTTTACCCCCTCCCCTTCTCAGATAATGCATTGTTTGTCCCCAAGTAGCAAATTCTCAGTAGGCTGGTGTTGGGTGTCTGGCATTGGAGCACTGGTCTTGATTACCTCCTAGTTTAAAATGCTATCTCAGAACATAGTTATCGTAGAAAAAAAAATTCAAATGAATTTTAAATCTGTGAAAAGTTTGAGCCCAAATCGATAACCCAACGTGACAAAATTTTGGTATGCTGTTCAGGACGCGTAGTGGACCAATCCTATTGAAAATGGTTATCAGCACTCGTGGGGACATTGCGTACATGAGTGAGATTTGTTCGTCAGAATTTTCACACAACAACTTCTGTGAAAATTGACCTATTTGGATGGAATTCTTAATTTTGAAACAGCGCATGCATGATAGCTTTTTATTTTAGAAATTAACACGCAAACATAATAATGTTCTGCAGTAAAGCAACAATAAAAAATTAATACTTGGTTTGTCTAACATATCGACTTTTAAGCATGTGTTCGCTACATTTAATCAATATGCTGGATAAGTAATTTAATCGAAGATATCGATGAAATATTTTTTATGGATTTCAGTTTCTGGAAGTTGGCAGGTATGACATTGATGATCTGTTTGGATTTTAATATTTTTCCTAAAAGTATTCAGTTTGAATGTTTAAGATAAATTTTATGAAGATCAACAATTTTTCTATCAGTGAACAGAACCTAACTGAAAAGATGTTTGTAGTTTTATTGTAGAATTCAATAAAATTCATATAAAGTACATAAATTGAATAGCTATTATTAATCTTGTTAAAAACATGCTATGTCAAACATACACTAAAATAATTATCCTTTTGTGTTGGAGGTGGAGAGAGTGTTAGAGGTTTATTTAATAGAGATACTTCATAATAATGTAATAGAGATAGTTCATAATATTTAACCTCAATAACTTTTAATGTAATATGTATGCTATTTGATAATGATGTTGATTTTAATTTTTAATATAAATGCCTAGAAACTGTCATTTTAAATAATGTTTTAAAAGCTGTAAATATGTGGGAATCATTAAAGGGTGAGTTGGCTAATATTTATTTGTTTCATAAGGTTCCAGTGTGTCCACTTATTTACTTCTGGTGTCTGTCAGAGTCCTTATATGTAGGTAAATTATTGTACACTGGCACCAAAGTTTATTGCTGTAATTTTTCATTGCCAGTGTATGTGCCGGAGGAAGTAAAAGTATTCCAATAAACAAAAAAGGCTTCAGTTTATGGTGGGAGGCCATCGTGTTTTCAGAGAGGCATTAACTTTCATGTTGAAATCGAGGAGTGTGCACCTGGGGCTAGAAAAAAAGAGTGGGTTAAACAGCAGACAGTTCATAAGAGTAACAGGACAGCTGGTAATTAGGGCATAAGGTAAAAGGGAGTACGTGAGGCCCTGGCACTTGTGAGGAGTAGAGTAAGAGATCCTACATTTGAACAAGAATGGAGTGAGGTCAGCCAAAAATATAGCTCAAATCCTGTGAGCCTGTTCAAATTCTAATGAATGGAAAATAAAAACATAGTTCAAATATTTCAAGATTTGATTTTTCTGAATTTTGTTGCGCTGGTCGTAGCATGGCAGTACTTCTGGAATCTGCAAACAACCATTTGAGATAACCAGCTAAGTGACTTAGATTTTAAATCAAGCCCATAGCTATATTCCGTTTTTGCATGGTCCCACAAACATCCAAAGCCCAGCATAGGAGCTCCTTGTCTCTAATATTGGGGCTGTTGTTTCAAGAGAAGAGGAAAGATAAGAACTAACTGTGCATATCATTTTGTTTTGAAATTAAGTCCTTTGTGGCTAGTAAAAATAAAATGAGATAAAGCTAAATCAAAAAAGTTTGAAATAAAGTTTGCTTAATAGCTGAACTTGAGAAATCTCTGTAATGGGACAAAGTTTGACAGAAATTGTATATCAGATAAAAACAGTGTGAGAATTTTGAAATACAAATTACATTTTAAATTTTATAGACCAGGTGTCTAAATATGGCTAAAGTGGGAGTTCTGAAGCAGATTATAAATATTACTCTAATAAATTTGTTAACTTTTCAAGCATACATTCATAATTATTTTTATGTCTTGGTGGGAGAGGAAAGGGGGAAATGAAAATCAGAAGAAAAGTACAGTGCAACTTGTCTAATTCGAACGTTTTTAATTCGAATATTTGGTTAATTCGAATTTTTCATTTGGTCCCTTGAATTTTCTATATGAATAATGTTAAAAAAAATATTTAATCCGAACTTTTTTGTTTAATTCAAAGAAAACCCCATTTTCGTATTCTCGTATTTTAAACAATTACCTTTTTAAATGGGTACGTACTGTTCTGGATGAAGTTCCGAGTTCTGGATGAAGCAACAAGTTAATCCTGAAACTATAGCCAACTGCTTCGGAAAAGCAGGCTTCCAGCACCCCGATGATGAGTCTTAACTACATCAAGGTAATGATGGCAAGGAGATCATACCCACTGTGGAATTCTGGGAAGACGTAGGCCGTGATGTACCATATGAGGCTTTTGTGAGAGTTGATGGCAATTTAGCTATTTGTGGTGAGCTCACAGATGATGAGATCTTGGCTGATGTTATGAATAAGAAGACCTGCTGTGTATCTTCAGATGAAGAACTGGAACTGCCACAATTCTAGAATGAAAGAACTGGAACGGCCTTCCAAATTCAGTAGAGGGCTTGGTTCACCTCCAATAGTTAAGAAAGTTTGTTGAGGGACAGCAGAATGTAAGTGACTCTCTATTTCATTCACTTGATAAACTTGAGGAATTTACACTTACCCATAACATAAATTCTAAGAAGCAGGCCAAAATTTCACGTTTTTTTTTACAGAAAATATGTAAATTTACCATACTGTACTTTTTTTTGTATGTTATGAATAAATATGTTGTTTTTACAGTACTTGAATGTGCCCATATTCAAACTTGCCTAATTCGAATTTGTCGATAATTCGAATGATTTTTGTGGTCCCTTCAGCTTGGAATTATCCAAGTTACACTGTATATGTGTTGGAGAACCAATCCCAGTATTCAGCATTGATAATTTCATTGTTGGACTTTGACGTCATGAGAGTGTCTTCTGCTCCAAGCAAATTTGTAAAGTCAAGTCGAGTTTGCATATCCTGACCGAGTGTAGATGTATGTTGTAACCATGACCTATGTTGGTTGTTCTAATGTGCTCTCAACGGATGAACATCGCAACAAATAATGTTCTAAAACTTGGATATGAAAATGCCCTCAAAGAGTGTTAATTGTCTTTAGTACTAAGTATGAAGCCATTATCATCTTTCATGGCATGTTGGTGAGAACTATTCAAACCTATTATAAGGTGATAAAGTTGAACCAGGCACATTTATAACTGTGTTGTTTATAACTATCAGACATGTTTGTAACTCAGTGTTCTAACATCCAAGATTGATGGTTTGAAACAATAATTCTGTGTTGTGAATGTATCATCCTGGTTTTCTTTTCCTTCTAAGTATAAATGAGTTTATTGTCATAATGTGTTTTTTGTGTCAGTAGGAATAAAATCTTCATCTTCATCTCAGGTAAAAACTGTTTTGAAATTTATTTTGCTGTCAACTGGTGTTTCTTTACATTTTATTCCAGTACTAAACAAGGTTAAAACTTAAAGGAATAAAAACATTACATTTACTTATGTCATGCCTTCAGTCATGAAAAACTATAAACCATGCAAAAGCTTCATGCCTTTATCAACTTTCTTCAGTGGAATTTTTAATTTGTAGCTTTTATTCCAAACTTTCAAGATTTTGTATAAGCCACCTACAGCTGTACCCATCAACATTATCTGATTGTTTTGGCTTTGGTAATAAAATTACTTTTCATCTCTGCAGTGATATATAAAAGGTTGAGTTTAAACAATCAGCTAACAATATGAGCATTGTATGATTTTATTGTAAATCACACTTCAAAATTCAATTTATTTTATTTATGCTGAGAAGAGAATCATCATATAGGACATGGCACACAACTTTAGGCATGTAGGCGTGCACTTTTATAAGAGTTTCTCCATAAAAATACTATACTAAAGTTTTTTTTTTTTTTTAATGTATTTTAAAGATACATTGGAAAAGGCACATTGAGTTGTTTTTATGTAGGTCACATATGGAATGGCATAATTCTGAAGTGCACTTGTTATGTATTAGTGTTTGTAGTTCATGTAATAAGCAAACATATTTTGTTATGATTGTTAGTTATATAATTATTCATATATGTAATTTATTTTCCAGTGGGCTTTTGGTGTTGCTTTGTGGGAACTAATGACTCTTGCTCAACAGCCCTACATGGAAATTGACCCATTTGAGATGGATGCTTACCTCAGAGATGGCTATCGGTTATCTCAGCCCATCAACTGCCCAGATGAACTGTAAGTTATTTTACAATTGAAGTTTTACCTGCATTTTCACTTTAAAACAGAATGCATTGTAGCGCCAGTTGGTTTACTGTCATAAATTTCAACATGAGCTTTTTAAGTTTAGTGCAGCAAATTTCAGAGCACATGTTAGCTCTCTCAGCTGCTACTGATGCTGCAAGTGTTCTTCTTACACGTTAATATGTTAACATTAATTAGTTCCAAAAGAATGGTTAGCATTTGCATCATACATACATACATATCACTAAGCTGTTCTCTGAGATTCAGAGGTTAGCTCCAAAAAGAAATACAAACTTCCAGATATTTTTACTTATTGTTGTCGTATCAAACTTCGCCATTTACAGTGATCTTGACATACAACTCGTGCTTCACTGATATCCATTACATGCCGTACACAAGATCTTTTATACTTCATACTCATAATCTTTTTCTCATGCAGACACTCCTGAATCTGATCCACCCATGTCTTCCTTGGCCTTCCTCTGCCTTTCCTTCCTGCCACTTGGGCTGAAAATATTTTCTTAGTAAGCATTTCATCACTCATTCTTTCAACATGGCCAAACCACCGAAGCATATTGGTCTCTACCTTGCTAACAACATTTTGCTTCACATCACACAACTGCAATACATCTTCATTCCTCACACAATCAGATCGTGTCTTGTCACAAACCCCACGTAAGTAATGCATTTCTCCAGCACACAAACAACTCCTATGTTTCTTCTGCAGTACCCAGGTTTCACTGCCATACATCAGAGTAGGAACAATTACTGTTTCATACACAGCCATGCGGGACTCTCTAGAGAACCCATCATTCCTGTGAAAACCTCCCAGAGCAGCTATGGCTTTCAAAGAAGAATTCACTCGCCTACTGATTTCACCATCCAACTTGTTCTCTCTGTCAAACATGCTTCCTAAATACACAAACTCACTCACCTGGTCAATCACAGTGCCATTTATACTTACATTACATTCAGTGCTACCCATTCATCTCTCAAACACCATAACTTTGGTTTTTCCCTTATTTATACTCAGTTTGAATTTCATGCAAACTTCGTGCATCCGAGTCAACATACTCTGCAACTCACTTTTGCTCTCTGCCAACAGGACAGTGTCATCAGCATACAGCAATCTGCACACACGGATATCACCAAGACATAAACCACTATTATCTATTTTGGCCTCACGCATGCATGCATCCATAAATATATTAAACAGCCATGGTGACATTACACAACCTTGTCCTGCACCAATGGAAAACCATTTTGATAAAACACCATTCACTCGTACACAAGCTCTACTACCAGCATACATGGCTTTTACACTATTAAGTAGATTTCCAGTAACACCATATTCATTCAATACCTTCCACAAAAGTGTCCTATTGACTCGGTCGTAAGCTTTCTCTAAATCTATGAAGGCAGTAAAAACTTTCTTCCCAACAGCCAGATACTTTTCAATCATCATGCGTAATGCAAAAATCTGGTTAGTGCAGCCTTTACCAGGCATAAAACCACTCTGAATATCCCACACTTTCTCTGATGTAAGACCCCATACTTTTTCAATGACAACCTTACCAAACGCTTTCCCTGGCACACTCAGTAGGCTAATACCACGATAGTTCTTGCATTAAGTCTGATCACCTTTTCCCTTATACAAGGGAACAATGATAGCATCCTTCCAATCCCGAGGGACCATTCCTAACTCCCAGCACAACTGGCAAATTTCAGTTAACCAGTCAATTATAGAGTCACCACCATACTTCAACATCTCTGCAGTTATGCCATCAACTCCTGGAGCCTTACCATTCTGAAGAGATTTTAGAGCTTTACACACTTCTTCTCTTGAGATCCCTCCTGTGCTTTCATCCCTCATTGTGACATCATCTGCATCTGTCTCAGAATCATTTTTACTCTCCTGATCTAATAACTCACAGAAGTATTCGTCCCATCTGTCACTTAACTCATTGGTCTCCCATATCATTTCCCCAATCTCATTCTTCACACGACTTACAACTTTGTTTCCCCTATTTTTCCTGAGTCTCATGTACTTCCAGAAGGACTTTCTATCTTTCCAAAAAAGCCAGTTCATGCCTTTCCACTTTCTCTTTCCTATCTTTTGCCTTACTGTGGTGAACCAGCTTAGCAGCTTCACGCTTCTTACAGCGATATTCATCCACAGAGACTACCTTGCAACATCCCCAAATAGGCTTCCTTCTTTTTCTTTACTGCCTCATCAATCTCACTATTCCACCAAGCATCACCTCTTTGTTACCCACTATTGTGGTGCCACAGACCTCTTTAGCAGCAGTAACAACACAGTTCTTAAAACATTCCCACTTCTTTTCTACATCCCTCTCACAAGATTTCAGATGCTTCAGTCGTTCTCTGAGTAAGTCAGAATACCACTGATGATCTTCACGGAGCCTATCAACCTTTATTATTTCTATCCTGGGTCTCTTCCTATTCCTTTTCCTCCAACCAACACTAAGTTTCACTCGTGACACTACCAAGTAATGATCAGAACCAACATCCGCACCTCTCATCGCACGGGTGTCAACAACTAAGTGTTTCAAACGCTGATCGTAAACAACAAAATCTATCACACTCTTTTGACCAAGAGTACAATTTTCCCAAGTATATGTGTGGATATACTTGTGGTTGAAAAATGTATTAGATACACACAAATCATTCTCAATGCAGAGTTCAATTAATCTTTCACCATTATCATTCACACAAGGATCATTAAACTTACCCAGAACATTGTTAGAAATTGCATTCTGCACACCTACTCTAGCATTGAAATCCCCTTCTATTATAACTTTTTCTTTAGCACCAAACTGGCTCAAAACAGCTTTTAGCTCATTCTAGAAATCTTCTTTCTTATCAGAAGGTTCCGAGTCACAAGGAACATACACTACAACAATTACAATTCTCTGAAGTTTCACTTTCAAACGAATCCAGAGAATTCTCTCACTTATGCAACTATAGTGAATCAAGTTGTTCTTCATCTTTTCACTTAAAATCACACCTACACCAGCGTGTCCTCTCATATTATCCAATACTCCAGACCACACACTCACCGTGCCATTCACTTCTTCTACCCCAATTTCCTTCTTTTGGTTTCACTTACACACAGCACATCCAGTCTATACTTATTCATCTCCTCAATCACCTCACTCATCTTGCCATTTATACCTCTAGTATTCCATACACCAATCTTACATTCACTCAGCCGAGATCTCTTTCTCATACGCCGTTTAGAAAGTCTAGGTCGATTCCTTGGTGGACTGTCCTTCTCAAGTGTGGTAGGTCCACCATATCCCACACTTGAGTCATTCTTAATAATTCTTTTTGTCTTTTTAATCAGGTAAGTACATCAGTGTGGGGCATTAGCCCACAGCCGAGGGTTCCAGTTGGTCATTCAACCTAAGGATTCTGGAACAAAACCCAGTGAGTTGGGGTCTTTTTGCCAATGTCACACAGAACTAGCTTGCACTCTCCAAGATTCACAGAGGCCCTAGTTGCTGTTGGATGTACTATATTTGCATTATACCTAAAATTTTTAACATATCAATCTGCTTTATTGCACAAATCGTAATGCATTGTGGTCTTTTGCAAACACACACACACACACACACACACACACCAGGTAACTTATAATAAACATTTTAAAGGAAGCTTAAATATATGCTTTGTGAACCTTTGGCATCAGCTGCAGCTTAATATACAAATTATGTTAACAAAATATCATCCACATTTCAGAAAACTCAGAGGGGTAAATTATGTTGCACATTCAAATGAAAGTAACTTTCAGTTAAAGTGACAGTTGATACGTATGTATCAGACTGCACATATGTTTTCATGGAACTCTGTTCTACCAAAATGGTAAATCTTTCCAGGATGATAACCAGTAAAGCAGTTGCTTTTTTATTCAGAATGTAGAAAATATCATTGCATGTCAGATTGCTATAATTTCATTATGCATAATGTACTTTGTTTTTAGTGTAATTTTAATGTTAAAAATTGCAGAGATTTGTATGCTATAGTACATCCACTTTATGCCTGTTTCGAATTATTTTGCATGCAACTAGTCAGTTCATTTTACCAGCATCCCCATTCCCTGTTATTACCAGATCATTGGAGTTCATTATACTTAATGACACCACTCTTCAGTTAAGTTTAATCACACACACATACACACACCATGCTGCTCTGGGATTCAAAGGTTAGCTTCTCAAAGGAAGATCGAAGTTATCAAAGTTATTGATGTTGTTAGATTTTACTTATCAGATGTCTCCATTTACAGTGATCTTGGCACACAACACAGACTTCACTGACATCCTTCACACATCCCACACAACACCTGTATATCATACTCATAAGCTTTTTCTGTTGCAAGCATTCCAAAATAAGTTCCATCCATGATTTCTTGAACTTTCTCTCCCCATCTTTCTTGCCACTTGGACTGAATAAATTCACTTTGTTTTAAGCATTTCAGTACTCATTCTTTCAACATGGCTAAATCACCAAATAATTTTTGCATCCAGCCTACTAACATCAGATTGCTTATTACACATCTGCAGCGCATTTCCATTTAACAATAGGAAAAGTACTTGATGATGGGCTTATCAGCTTTCCTAAAAAATTATCAAACAAAAGTTGAACACTAGTTTTCTTCATTTAATAAATGAATTTTGAGCAAGCTGTATTGAGCTTAGTCAGCAGCTCTGCATACTTATGAACTACTGCAATTGGATAATGTTCTTCCATGATGTGTAAAGAACTGTTCAAGATGGGTGAAGGCTTCATTATTTTCTTCACCATCAAAGTCTTAGTGGAAGGACTTAGACAGTCATCATCAGCTTCAGGTGCTGTCCGATTTGCCTCTCATGTGTCTATTGGATTTTCATTTGACATAGGCTCTGAATGAGATGAAATCATTTCACCCACATCTTCAGCAGTGGCAGCCAAGTTCAGTTCATAAACGGAACATCTTTCTTTGCAATTATAAGCAAATATTGTTTGATATTTTAACTACTCTTGAAACATGGGCATAGCTAGTGCATGGTTAGGGATTTTAACAGGACTCCACACACTTTAAAGGTTTACTTTTATTTTTCCAATCAGTTATCATGTGTGATAGCTTAAAACGTTCATTCATTTATTTACTGTTGCATGCAAGTCTAAATTTACAAAAAAAAAAAAATAAATAAAGGTTTACTGCCCACATATTTTCATTTTTCTAATCACATGTGATAGCTTAAAGTGTTCATTCATTTATTCACTGATGTATGCAAATCTGAATTCAGTTTGCAAAAAGCAGTTTAGGGATGCAAACATTTGCGTTGTATGGAAAG
Source organism: Macrothele yani (assembly GCA_039090855.1). NCBI lineage: Eukaryota > Metazoa > Arthropoda > Arachnida > Araneae > Macrothelidae > Macrothele > Macrothele yani. The sequence goes on from CM077027.1 coordinate 78,006,873, forward strand.
ATAGGTTGTGTGAAAGTAAAACTTGTGAAAGTAGAGGACTGTCTTTATATATTTTATATTTTTCTTCACATCTTGTTTAAATACAAAACATTAATTTTCACTGCAAATCCAAAACTTGAATGACTCATAAAATTTTATTTTGTCACCTCGCACCAATACACAGTATGATGTTCATTCAAAAAGAGGGGGGGGTTAATTTTAGTTTTTAGTTTTTAACAAAATGTCTCCAATAGCTGATTTCATACTCAAAATCCACTTTGTCCTAGATTTTTGTCTATGGTTTGGTAACAAAGAGTGTAACTAACATGTGGCACATATATCCGAACCATCTCAATAACTTCTCATGAATTTTTTCTCGTACTGGAAAAGACTGCTCAGTTCTAATATCTTACTACGTACTAACTCTGTTCTGTTCCTGAATCTGCATGTTTTGCCCCTGATATTTCTCTTACCATTCCCATGTTGATACTGACCTCCAACAGAAGGAGTATCCTTTGCATACAGTTCCCGCTACCATAAGAAAGTATAGTCTAAATGCTGAAATACAAAAAATGCCATTCACACATAATGAATAAAAGTAAGTAAGTTAGGTCATAATATAAACTCTTTAAATGGGTCTTTTATGCTTTATTTCCCCTCAGACTTCTGAAAAGTCCTTAAATTTAATTATGGCTCCTGGGAAGAAAATTTGACTCCTGTAATTTATTGTACTTCAGGCTTTTTATATGTCTTCCATTGCTCATTTAGTTGGTGGAAGGTGTGAGCTTTTCCATTTTTCGTTGTTGTTGTTGTTGATGTTTTTTTTAAAGTTCACAATTTCCTTTTGTTTGCTAGAAACTATTTTGAGTTCACCTTTCCCAGCTGACATGCATAGATTTCTCTTGCTGATGGGTTGAGCAAGAGGTGTGATTGGTTAAACTTCTTCACATGCCTTGACATTGTGTGAGAGAAGACCCAGATACTCCAAGTGCTACTAATTCTCTGTAGTCACTACAAAAATCATTGGTCCACTATGAGTAGAGGAACCCAAATATACTATGGAAATCGAAAATCTCTGTGAAATAATGTTATTCAATATCTATGTAAAGTTTATTTCTTATGTTTCTAATATTTATTAAACATTTTTTGGATTGTTTATTCAATGCTTTAAATGTCACAACATTTCTATGACGTTTTTTTATATATTTTAATTTTTTGAACATTTTCATATTGCCTGCTGGCTGAAAATGTTTGGAACTGTCAGAAATTATTGTTCTAGCTGGAATGAGAATGTTCCGTGATTTTCAGGATTTTGAATTTTTTTTGACCAAGCTGTGTGTGTATGTGTTTTTTTTTCTCTTCCTAATTATATTCTTTGTTTTCATATTTTTCTTATCATGTTCCTTGTTTCTAATACCTTTGGTAATACAAAAAAAGAGTGACTTTGTATATTTTAAGAGTTTTTTCTAATGATGAAATGCATGTTTTCCTATTTCAAACAGTATCTTCTTCAAAATCTGTCAGTACAGCGAGCATCCCCCCCCTTCTTTTTTAAAATGAATTGGTTGACAGCCTCCAAAAAAAAAAAAAGGAAATTTTTTGGAGGCTGCCAACCCCACTCTTATGCTTGTGAAGCAAAACGAAGCTGCTCACGATTTAACAAATTTACAAAATAAAACATGGAAATTTTTTGGAGGCTGTCAACTTTTTATGTTTATTTGATCCTGTTATGAAGGTTCATGTTGAAAAAGTCACAAAACAAAGCACTCTTGCTAAAAAAACCAAGAGAAGATAGTGCCACCCAGAAACACAGACAAAGTGCATTACTTACTTTTTTTTATCAAAAACAACTTCGCAAGAGCATTATTTTAATGGGAAGATACCAGCGGCAACAGATTTTTATTATACAAAAATCTGTTGCCGCTGGTATTGTTTCTGCCGAGCAGTTCTCATTAGAGGTAGACTCAACCCGTGATATTGGTGTGAAAGATCATATGTGCATTTCCATGAGATTCATTAATGTAAACAGTGAAAAAGTAGTGGAAGAATGACTTCTGAAAACAGTGGCTCTTGCATCTGCAACTGGCGGAGCTCGATATAGAACTGTTAAACAAGACCTGAATGATTTAAACCATCAATTTAAAAATGCTGGTTAGCAATTCCTTTGAGAGTACTTCTAATATAAGCAGCAAATACCATATAAAGGTCTGCAAAATTTATTAAAAATAGATGTGACCAATTCTATTTTTACTCATTGTCAGGTGCGTGTATTCAACTTAGTCATTCAGGATTGTGTGCTGTGCTGCGTTAGTGCACAAAACTTATTCTACCTGATTCAAAAAATGTTTTTTTTTTTTTTTTTTTTTTTTTTTTTTTTTGAATCATGTAAACGAGCAAATATCTGGACAATTCTTCTCAGTGAAAATGAAAGAAACAGGTGGTGATAAATTGCAAAAACTGGAAGAAAAAAAGTGGTACTACTAGACGGACCAGTGCTAATGTAGCATTAAGAAGCATTTTTAACTTGTGGTCCGACAAAATGTATGATAAAATTTCCCAAGATAATTATCATTATTATTATTATTATTATTATTATTATTATTATACAATAGATGCACTTCCATAGCATTGCTTATGCTAAAGAAACGGACTCTAAAATGAAAACAGAGGCAAGGGGGCTAATTACAAATTGGACCTCGTATGAAACCATATGTACATCTTTTATTTTCCTTCAGTAGTTCATTGAAACAACTGGCTTGTCTAAATACCTTCAAACAAAGGAACTGGATTATATAACTAAATCAAATAACTGGAATCAAATAACAAATCTGATAGACAGGTTGAAGGAACTGCCTGAAGAAAAACACTATGTTGCTTTTAAAGTAAGGATTTCTACTTTCATCACAGCCCCAGTTAAGAAAACCAAAAAGTTGAAACATTTTCATTGAAGAAGATTTTCCAGTTACTCAAATTAAGAGATTAAAGAAAATGTCTGGTGAAAATGCATCCGACTCCACTGCAAATGTATCGCCTGATCAAAGTTTTCAAGTAAGCGTGTTTTGTAGAGTCTATGATGTAATGCAAACAACAATACATACATACATACATACATACATACATACATACCACTAATCTGTACTCTGAGATTCAGAGGTTAGCTCCAAAAAGAAATACAAACTACCTTACTGTTTTCGTAACAAACTTCTCCATTTGCAGCGATCTTGACATACAACTCATGCTTCACTGATATCCATTACACACCGTACACAAGATCTTTTATACTTCATACTCATAATCTTTTTCTCGTGCAGACACTCCTGAATCTGATCCACCCATGTCTTCCTTGGCCTTCCTCTGCCTTTCCTTCCTGCCACTTGGGCTAAAAAGATTTTCTTAGTAAGCATCTCATCACTCATTCTTTCAACATGGCCAAACCACCAAAGCATATTGGTCTCCACCTTGCTAACAACATTTTGCTTCACATCACACAACTGCAACACATCTTCATTCCTCACACAATCAGACAGTGTCTTGCCACAAACCCCATGTAAGTAACGCATTTCTCCAGCACAGAAACAACTCCTATGTTTCTTCTTTAGTACCCAGGTTTCACTGCCATACATCAGAGTAGGAACAATTACAGTTTCATACACAGCCATGCGGGACTCTCTAGAGAACCCATCATTCCTGTGAAAACCTCCCAGAGCAGTTATGACTTTCAAAGAAGAATTCACTCGCCTACTGATTTCACCATCCAATTTGTTCTCAAAAATGAAAGAATAAAAACGAAAAGTTGGTTAATTCTCTTGCTTATTTAGATCCGTGACGTTTTGACTAAATTTCTTCTAAATTACAGATTGATGATAAGACTTTCATATTTGGCTGAAAGAACTCACGTGAATTATGGGGAGCTACAGGTAAAGCTTTGCCATTTTGCACATTTATATAAAACTGTGAAAAGAAAAACTCTTCTCCTCTCTGCAAAGTAAAAAGACAAATGCATCTGATATTGATCAATCTGATGGTAATGACAAATGTATGTGTGCAATATCTAAAGCCAAACTACACGAGAAAGAAAGAAAAAAAAATATGTGATGACTGCATACTGTATGTCTTCAGATTTTTACAGAAGTATAATTTACACTCTGTGGTCTACTCAAACTTGTATACAATTAATAAATTTGTTCTAACACTAGCATTTACTCAAACAAACTGTGAAAGAATATTTCCAAAACTGAAAATTATTAAAAAGAGACTATAATCAGCCGTGGAGTAAAATCTTCTGGAAGCTCAACTCCTTATCATAAAAAGTGACTACCTTCCAGATACAGAAAAAATAATTGATGCATTTGCCGGAAGTTCTACTCCTTTGTCTCAACTTCTTTAAAATACGTTGCAAAGGGAATACCAATTCCCCAAAATTATGCAAATAATAAAAGTATGAATCGATGGCATGGTGCTAGAAACTGTAGCTTGCTCGATGTTCAGTATTTCAAGGCATTTCATTTATTTTTGTGCCGATTAGAATAATGAATAACAATATTAGTGGTAGACAATGGCAAATAGTTATATTTTGCTGAGAAAATCAACAGTAGAAGTAAGTTCCATATTTCTGTGTCCACCATAATACACTGGTGTGCAAAAATTAAGGACGAAGAGGAGAAATTAGCATAACAGCGGAACGAGCAGGCAGAATGGACCGAAAGACCACTTAGGAGATAGACTAGGGTCCAGTACGGTAGGTCATGCGCATACATGCAGCATGACGGGGGGGGGTGTCGGAAGGGTACAAAGCACACGGGCGGTGTACGCTCAGCTATTCGGTGAAAGCTATTGCACGGTGTACATCGGTTTGAACGATGTCAAGTTGCTGCTACCATGTGATATGGCCAACAGGCAATCCAGTAGACGACATCTGGATGACTTTACCCGAGGTCACGTCATTGGGAAGTTGGAAGAAGGTCGAAGTGTGACTTGTGTAGCCGAGAAGTTCGAGATCGCTCACAGCATCATTTCACGAGCTTGGAGAGCATTTCAAATGACAGGAACAGCTGTCCGAGAGTTTAGCAGTGGTCGTCCACGAGCAACCACGGCGGCGGACGACCAGTATATTGTCCTACAGGCGAGAAGAGACAGATGGCAGACAGCGGGAGAAATCGCAAGGCACATGCAACAGACAACTGGACGTCCGTTATCGCATTTTACCGTGGCCAAGAGGCTTCACAAAGGTGGTTTATTTGCACGACGACTAGTACGGCGTGTGCCATTAATGCCTGCTCATCGCAGACGGCGGTTTCTGTGGTGCCAGGAACACAAGAACTGGACCCAACAGCAATGGGGTCGAGTTCTCTTTACGGATGAGAGCCGATTTAGTCTGATGAGCGATTCTGGACGTATACACATCTGAAGAGAGCAGAAAACATGCAATCACACCTCCAACATCATCGAAAGGGACCGGTTTGGAGGTGGCGGAGTTCTCGTTTAGAGCGGTATCATGCTTGGTAGCCGTACTGACCTCCACATCTTCCAAGGAGGTTCAGTCACTGGTGTCCGCTATTGTACCGAGGTTCTCCTGCCTCACGTGCGTCTGTTTAGAGGTGCTGTGGGTCCTGAGTTCCTCTTCATGGACGAAAACGCTACACCTCATCGTATAGTGGCCATCGCAGAGCTGTTGGAGAGTGAAGATATTCAGCGCATGGATTGGCCTGCAAGTTCCCAGACCTAAATTCAATCGAACACGTGTGGGGCCTTCTCAGAAGACACTTGGCAGCACATCACCAGCCGCCAGCAACGATTCCGCAGCTGCGATTGGCGCTACAAGAAGACTGGGCAGCGATGTCTCAACAGCTCCTTGACAACCTCATCCTCCGCATGGACAGACATTGTAAATCCTGCAACGCAGTCAGTTGTGATCATATCCCCTACTAAAGACTGGATTTTTCTTGGCTGCTGCTGGTCACATTGACGTTTCTGTCTTCTGTCCAGTTGTGCTCGAAGCTACCTTTTCAATAAAGTGCCTTTGTATCCTTTGTATTCCTTGTTTGGACGGATTTGCTCACTTGTCCCATATTCTTACATCTTGGGGATCTTATGGTATGATTTGAGTTAATGTGAAGCACTTCTGCACGATGTTACATTCGAAAAACTGTCTCGTCCTTAATTTTTGCATGCCAGCGTATGTTTTGCTATAGATTTTTTTCACAGTGTGTGGTGTTGGCATTGAAACCCAACTGGCTATGCTTTTGCTCAATTAAGGCTTAAGACTGGGCCTTATCCCCAATGGATTGGGAGTGGGTGGGTATGTACAATGCCAACTTCAAAGGGAACCCACATATTACACATATATTCCTAACCTTTCTCATTTTGGCAAACACACACACACACACACACACACACACACACACACACACACACACACACACATCAGTTAAAACAAGACAGTGTACTGACATGGATTTCATGTCTTCTTCATTGTCATTCTTAAGTAGATTTAGCTATTGTGTTGCATATATGCTTCTATGTCATGCTAATTTAGTGTGTATGGAGTCTGTTACTTTCGTATTGATTGAGTGGCATTTGTTTTCTGTTTTATCATAGGTTTGCAGTGATGGCCTGCTGCTGGGCGGCTATACCTGAAGAAAGACCAACTGTGGCTCATCTCTTCACTTGCCTGCAAGAGTTTTACACTGCTCTTGGGCGCTACATATGATCTTCAGTGCAAAACAACTCATTCATTCATTCGTTTGTTCATGGAGCCCACTGGTCAGTTGCATTATTGCTTCAGGCACACAGTGCTGGACTAATTCCTTCAGTGCCAGAGATTACCTCTAGTTTGCGAGCACTAGTGACGTAGCTCATCAGAAAAATTATAATGTTAAATTCATTAAAGAAATGCTATTACTTTTCTTGTAATACAAGATTACAAAAATGAGAGTTGCATTCTTAGTCTGATAAGGTTAGTATGAAGCTACTGATATGAAAGTTCTAGTATGATTAGAAAAATACTTGATTGCTGTTATACATATAAGAGTTCTTATTTTGAGAAGAAAAACCTCACACACACAGTTATATACTTTGTTGACTCTCAGAATATTAGTATTAAATGTCATTATGTACATTAAATATGATATTGAAGTTTCTTGAGTGCCTGCAGGCAGGAGCAAGAATATCTAATAACTCCCTAAACCTTGGATTTGAAGAGTTTTGCCATTAAAATTCAATGTAATGCAAAGATAATCATGATTGATTATGGAATGAATAGGCAACATCTGTTCAGACTTCATACCTGTTACTGTCAGGTTTTTATAATGTTGAAGTGATTCCTTTATAAACATTCCCCGATTCCTTTAAACACACATGTTAAATGAAAACTTGCATCAAGTCTTCATTTCTGTGCCTGCTTTCCAATCTGTGTGAAATAGAGAACATGTATTAACAGCATTATGCCATTCATTGCATGGAGTTACAAATCACACAATAAAGTATTTGATAAAATATGGACACAAAGAAAAATGCTAAAAAAAAAAAAAAAAACTGTTAAAGCTGCACACTTTGAAATTAGCTCCTCAAAGATAGTCAAACTTTAATTAGTGTTGATGTGTTAATGCTTCCATCTGCAGCAATCTTGAAACAGATCTCATACTCATTACATTCTTTTTCAAGCTTTTGAATTTGACTCCCATAATTCACATAGCCCTTCTTTATTACAGACATACTTTTTCTGAAAAAATCTTTATAGTGGAAACCTCATAATTAATTCTTTCTATCAGTCCAAAGGACATATTCATATTAGTCCATTCTGTAAATATTTTGTGTCAAGTTATATATTGTCTTCATTCTAAGGAATTCTTCAACACTTAACTCTTATGCTGTTTTCTCTGCTGCATTGAGTTCTACCATGCATCAGAGTAGGTACAACAACACCATTTTTGGCAGTCCATAATTCCTTTGAAACAAAACTGAACTCCTGACTATTTTCATTATCTACATTATTCATAGAAACAGAATTCCTACGTGTACAAATTCATTTGTGTGGTCAAACTTTGTGCAATGGATACAGATTCTTTGTTTTGTACTAATTGCACACCACTAAAAAAAAAAAAAAAAAAAAAACATAACATAATTTTTCCTTCACTTATTCTAAGTTAAAATTTTGTATATAGTTCATTAATTCCAGTCATGATACTCAGCTGTTAACCTTTCCTCCCAGATAAAAAAGGTAGAGGAAAAGGAGTATTATCAGCCTGCAAAAGCGTTCATTTGCAAACAGAAGATGTCATTCATGGACCCACAAAGCTGTTGAATAATACAATCTTCCTTAGTATTTGCAGCACTTAAGAGTCAGCTAGACAGATGGTCATTTACACACACACACACACACACACACATACACAAGCCTGGTGTTAAGGTATTCTCTTTTCACACTATTAAACAGATGCTTTGCTATTCCACAATTGTTTGAAAGCTTCATGTTGTTTTTATATAATTAAGCACATGCCTGGCTGTCCTGTAATCGTTTGAAAGCTTCCCCAAAAGACTTTGTTAACTCTATCATGAGCAGTGTTTAAGCTGGAATTTTTTTCTCTTGTAGCAATTAGGTTATTTTGTCAGCAAAAATTACAGCAAAATGCTATGCAGATTAGCCAAATTTACGGTTCTATTTCTTGCTATATTTTATGTATGAAAGTACAAGCACAATGCATTGGCTACATAAAATTTTGTACTTTAAATAGTATTCAAGAATAAAAATAAATAGGCTTTTATGCTTCTAATTTTAATAAAAATATTTACATTTGTTGATGCATGCAGTTTGTGAAATTATATACAAAGACTAGAACTGAGCAAAGCTACAACCGAAGACACACTGACTAACGTGGACCGAAACGACGCATGCTGCTCCCGCTGTTGCTGCTGCAGTGGCAAACCGCCCAAGAAACAAACAAAATGCCTCTTTCCTTATCCATCGCAGCAATGCACTCGTGAAAGGTGCTCTCGAGGCTCACCGGTGCTTTTCTACAGTGGCAGAAAAGATAAAGGGGGATGGAAAAATTAATTACAACAGGGCGAAGCAACGTGCAACAGCGATGCAAAAAGAAAAAAATGACAAAAAAGGATACCAGGTCGGCAGGGCGAAGCAGCGATGACAGAATGAAAAACGGCAGGAATTAAACATTAAAAAAAAAAAAAAGAAAAGCAAGGGTGTACGAGAGGATGGAACGAAAAAAATGATGGGGATGAAAAATGACGCAAGGACAAAGAAGGGGTAGGCTGGATGATGAAAGAAAAAATGACGGGAAACGTTTGCTTTGTGGCGACTCAATGGAGATTTTTTGTCTCAAAATTACAGTTTTTATCGTGCTTTGGCCAAAATGCGAGCGTCAGCTTAAACACTGCTCATGAGCCTGCTTGGAATCCACAAATGAGACAAAATTTTTCTTACCATTCCACAGGTGATTTTTGATAAGCATATGGAATGTAAAGATTCTGTCTATGTAACTCTGCGTAATGTAAAACTACTGTGCACATCCCAAACTTTCTCTGAAGTTAAGCCACACATCTTGTCAGTGATATCTTTTATCTTTACAAATGCTTCTTATCTCGATAGTCTGATTTTACCTTGTGTAGTGTCTTCCTTGCCCTTATGTGAAAGAACAATTATATCCCCCTCCCCTCCTCTACATTTGAAACAGTCAGTAACCATAACACTGTCATATTTTAATGTCAGTTGTAATTTGTAAATCCATCTGCTCCAAGAAATTTGGTGGATGCTGTGGAGATTATTTTTCATCTTTATGAACTTCTCCTCACCCATGGTATCACTTCCTGGTCATCTGTTCTTATGCTAACCAATTAAAAAACCTAAGATTCCTTATGTCTGGATTTCATTTGCTTCCAGAACAACTTCCTTATTTTTACAAAAAGCCCATTCCATTCTGTTCACCTTCATCCTCCTTCATCCTGAGAAACTGTACCACACAACATACCTAGATAAGCTCCTGTTTTGCCACATATCTTTTTTAATTTCATCATTTCACTAAGTGCCCACTTCCCTTCTTACAGCCAACCTTTGTTGTACCACATACTATATATCTTTTGAAATTGTGAGCGCATATTTTTTGTGACACTTCCATTGCTTTTCAAATCATTCTGACAAAAAATTCAACTGATTAGCAATTATTAATGAAAGTGATCATTAGAAATACAACAAAGAACACATTATCAACACAGGTAGTAGTATTTTGTGTTTTGTAAGATAGATATGTCATTAAAACATTAATATTTCATTATATTTAGAATTTCATTAATGAATAAAACTAAGCACATTTAACTTCTGTACTGAAAAAGAAAGAAAGAAATCAGAATTTTGTGCAACAGCTTTTGATATGACACTTATAATTTGAATAAGCAATGTAAATTCTATCCTTTTGGCTGATATTTGCTGGAATCATTTATGGCAATTGTGCTATTGTCAGCTCTTCAGGACTTATAATTTCTTTAATATTGTCATCCTGTTTAATAACGCAACATTTAACTCTTATCTGAAGTAACATTAGCAAAATGAAAACTATTGTGATGTTTGTGTGTTTTAGGTGAATATTCTAAGTGACTAATGATCTCATTTCCAAATGTTCCCCAGTTGGTATCTAAAGAAGATATAATAAAGAAATATTAGCAAAATATTTTCAACAGTGGTAGAAAGTTATGTAAATAAAGAATTCATGCTTTCATATAGCTAACTTTGCATTACATTAATAGCTTGGTTTTAAGTTTAACTAGCCATTACATTTGTATGCTGGAAGTTCACAATATCTGACATTCATATTTGAATGTCTCATCCACAGTGCCTAATCATAATTTTTTCATCAGATCACCAAAATACATGTACCCATCTTTTTCATTTGCTCCTTTGATTTTTATTTCATTTTTGTTATGATGTCAAAGTAAAGTTATTTATCATATCTGTGTGTAACTATCAACAGGTGTGTGTATCCTTTTCACCCAATCTGACTAGCTTTTTGTAATAAGAAATATTCAGGGCATCTGGCTGTCTGTTCTGTAGATTTCTTAGAAATTTGTTAATTTTTGTATTGGGTGCCATTTGGACCTAAATTTTCAGTGTTATCCTAGTTCCAGCTACGTCACTAAGAAGTGCTTTTTTTTATCCAAAGAGAAGATGGCATAGTTATGCTGTATACAAAAAACCTTCTATTTATGTGCTGTGATAATACTTTCTGAGATGATCTGAGATGCGCATGCAGAAATCTCACGATTAGTCTTAACTTTACTAGATGGACTTAGAAAACAGATACATTGCGCTGCTGAAAAATGGTGCATTTATACGTTGTAAATAGAATACGAATGTGAAATATATACTAATATTTATGTACATTTTACGGAGACATTTGAAACATGACTAATGTTTCGTAAATACGTTTGTACAATATGCTTGTTAATTAAAGTTGAATGTATTTTAATAAACATTAGAAAGTACATTGGTGTATGTCATTTTTCGTGTGCTTATCTGTGTCTGAAATTCATGATATTGTATTTCTTGAAACTATTTGTCGTGATAACAGTTGATTTGTCACCATGACAGTTTAACTGAGGAGTAGCCTCACCAGAGCTCGAGCTGAGCTCAGAACTGACCACTGTCATGTAACTGAAATTTGTCATTTTTTGCTGATGCCCCCTCCCCTTTCTTTCCACTACATTTGAATATAAGCTTAGCAATTTGTGGTAGCAATTATGTAGCAGTTCAACATATGAAGTAAAAGAGGAGGCTCAAATTTTTTCTGACCCCTTTTCAGAATAAAAATTGTTTTATATGGTCCCAGGTACAAAATAATAAGTAAATAAACTGTCTGACTTTATATTTCAAAATATCTGCAGTGAATGATAACTGGAGTTTCCTTCCTCCACACACAAAGCAAGGCAATGTTGCTTTGTTTGCAAAGTATATGTGGCTCAATTCACCATCTCCTAGCAACAAATTTTTATTGTCATTGCTCTAAAACATTGAGTAAGAATAGAAGGAGTGACACCTACAAGGGTTTATCAAAATAATGGAAACTGGAGTACACATAATGTGCCGTGTGCAAATCACAGGGACAATGTCACCAGCAGTGTGATATATATAAGAGGATATAGTACGATGTCAGCTATCTTGAAGCAGTGCCACAGTTGCTAGTGAAACAGCTGATGTCGAATAATTGTAGACAATGTTAGATCTCAGTGACTTCAAAAAAGGCATTCAGTAACTAGAACGGCAGAAACAGTAGGTGTAGAATGAGGAGCTGTATAAAAGATTATGACAACTCATCATTGCTTCCAAATATGCAAATTGTGGATGTCATATGAAGATGTCAAATAGCGATAAGTGAACATTGGTACCTATCACTCAACAGAATCATAAAACCACAAACCGCACTGCAAATAACAAACAACTTCAATATTTCCAATATAACAATCCACCAGAACTGTGAATTTTTATTACGGAAATGGGGGTCATTCATGCTGGTATGTATGGCTGTGCTGCAATCTATAAATTTCCGATTACCAACATCAGTGCAACAAAACATGTAAGGTGGTGCAAAGCACATAAAAACTGGGATGCTAGCAACATGTCATCTGGTTTGATGAATTGTGCTTTGCATTGTTTCCCACCACTAGTAGAGTGTACATCTGGCAAAAACCTGCAAAAGCATACCACCCTGAATGTTTGGTTCTGACACTGAAGCATGAAGGTGGATCCTTATGGTGTGGGCTGCCATATCATGGCATTCCTTAGGGCCACTGATCATCCTGCAGGGTTGTGTCACATCTGCAACATATGAATCCATTCTTGGGGAGCACTTGCACCCAATGTTGCAGGCATTATTTCCTAATAACCATCCCTGGTCACACACACACACACACACACACACACACACACACACACACACACACACACACACACACACACACAAGCAGATAATGCACTCATGCATTGTTCGAAAGATGTTCAGTTGTGGGTTTGTAGTGTGAGAATGAGGTTCAGCAGCTACCCTGGCCACCTCAATATTATTGAACATTTGTGTCAATATCTGGAGCAAAAGGTCAGATCATACTTTTCACCTCCAACATCACCGGCACAGTTGGGACATACACTGGCGTGCAAAAATTAAGAATGAGACGGTTTTTCGAATGTAACGTCGTGCAGAAGTGCTCCACATCGACTCAAATCATACCGGAAGATCCCCAAGATGTAAGAATATGGGATAAGTGAGCAAAACCGTCCAAACAAGGAATACAAAGGATACAAAGGCACTTTATTGAAAAGGTAGCTTCGAGCACAACTGGACAGAATACAGAAACATCCATGTGACAGGCGGCTGCCAAGAAAAATCCAGTCTTTAGTAGGGGATATGATCACCCCTGACTGCGTTGCAGGATTTACAATGTCTGTCCATGCTGAGGACAAGGTTGTGAAGGAGCTGTTGAGGCAGCTTGGCCCATTCCTTTTGTAGCACCAATCGCAGCTGCGGAATCGTTGCTGGCGGCTGGTGATGTGCTGCCAAGCATCTCCCGAGAATGTATCGCACGTGTTTGATTGGATTTAGGTCTGGGGACCTTGCGTGCCAATCCATGCATTGAATATCTTTGCTCTCCAACAGCTCTGTGGCAGCCACTGTATGATGAGGTGTAGCGTTGTCGTCCATGAAGAGGAACTCAGGACCCACAGCACCTCTAAACAGACGCACGGGAGGCAGGAGAACCTCGGTACAATAGCGGACACCAGTGACTGAATCTCCCTGGAAGATGTGGAGGTCAGTACGGCTATCAAGCATGATACCACCCCAAACGAGAACTCTGCCACTTCCAAACCAGTCCTTTTCAATGATGTTGGAGGTGTGATTGTGTGTTCCCTGCTCTCTCCAGATGTGTATACGTCCAGAATAGCTCATGAGACTAAATGTGCTCTCATCCGTAAAGAGAACTCGACCCCATTGCTGATGTGTCCAGTTCTTGTGTTCCTGGCACCACAGAAACCGCCGTCTCCGACGAGCAGGCGTTAATGGCACACACTGTACTGCCCGTCGTGCAAATAGACCACCTTTATGCAGCCTCCTGGCCACCGTAAAATATGATAACGGACGTCCAGTTGTCTGTTGCATGTGCCTCGCGATTTCTCCTGCTGTCTGCCGTCTGTCTCTTCTCACCTGTAGGACAATATACCGGTCGTCCGCTGTAGTGGTTGCTCGTGGGCGACCACTGCTAAACTCTCGGACAGCTGTTCCTGTCGTTTGAAATGCTCTTCAAGCTCGTGAAATCATGCTGTGAGCGATTCCAAACTCCTCGGCCACTCTAGTCACACTTCGATCTTCTTCCAACTTCCCAATGACGCAACCTCGGGTAAAGTCATCCAGATGTCGTCTACTGGATTGCCTGTTGGCCATATCACACGGTGGCAGCAACTCAACGTCGTTCACACCGATGTACACCATGCAATAGCTTTCACCGAATTGCTGAGTGTACACCACCGTGTGATTTATACCCTTCCGACACCCCCCCATGTCATGCTGCATATATGCGCATGCCCTACTGTACCGGACCCTAGTCTATATCCTGAGTGGTCTTTCGGTCCGTTCAGCCTGCTCGTTCCACTGTTATGCTAATTTCTCCTCTTTGTCCTTAATTTTTGCACACCAGTGTATTTTAGAGAAATAATGGTCTCAAATTCCATTATCACATGTGCATCACTTGTATAAGGATATTCCAAGTTGAATTGCTTCTATTCTGAAAGCCCAAGATGGCCTACAGCTCGTTAATAAAAAGTTTTCCATAAAAAGTAAGTGATGTTTTCATTATTTTGATAAACACCTGTATGTTATGGCCAGAGGCACGAGAGGTTAGGTGGGCCCTGTTAAATGTTTTAAACAGAGGCCCTTCAGTCTCTACAGAAAGGGGCTTTTCCCAAGTTTTCAAAATGTCCAAGGCATCAAAGATAGTTTAAGTACTCAGTTATATAACTGAAAGCAAAGAAGTCACTTTGGAATAATTCAATGACTTCAGATCATTTCTACTTTTCAAACTTCTTATTGACTTCAGGGATTAAGGAGCTATCCAAATGTACCATTTCTTGAAGTCTTCTTGCCAATGTCACTTTCTAAGGCTATCTTACACCATCTGTTGATGTTAATGCTTACCATATGCTCTTTTCATATATTTTCCTGCAGTCCATTATCTCTTTCACAACTCCTCCAGTTCAGAATTCTACAAATGTTTTTTTTTTTTTCTTTTGTCAAGTCTGTCATAACCTCCAAGTGGTCTTAATTTTCACATCTCTACAGCTATTCTGTTTTTGTCTCTCTCAACCCAGGTCCATATTCCACTACTGTGTCTGATTATTTGCGCGATTAAGTCATTATATACTTCTGATAGCATCTTCTTGACAGGATCTTGCCAAAATGCTGATAAGTACATAGTTTTATCAGAATAATAGGACCACCTACCTAATAATGGGAATAACCACCTATGGCCCGGATGACAGCTGCAAGACGGCGTGGTATGGACACAATGAGGCCCTGGAAGGTTGCCCGAAGTACACGTGCCTGTTTGGACTGCAGCAGAGCACGGAGGTCCCAGAGATGACGTGGTTGTGGGTCGGCACATCGAACCTGTCGATCCAAATAGTCCCACAAGTGCCCTATGGGATTGAGGGCGGGCTATTTTGCCAGCCAAAGGAGAACAGAGACATCACTATCATGTTCCTGGAACCAGTCACACATACCCTTAGTGACGGCAGGGCACATTGTCCTATTGGTAGACACCATCACCACCCAGGTTAAACGTCCAACATGAAGGGATGCATGTAATCAGCGAGGATGGACAGGCAGCCATTGGCGTTCAGTGACTTCTCCAGTGGTACCAGCTGTCCCAGGTCATACCAAGAAACATCCCCTAGACATGAACACTGGTACCGCCAGCCTGTACTTGACCGACAAGCGTGTCCGGATGTTGGTTCTCGTCGTGTGTCTGACGCCGTATCCACCACCATCCGTCACCTCTGTGAAGTAGAACCCTCGATTCATTAGACCTTTTTCCACTGTCCAATGATGGTAGTCCCATGCAAACTGCAGGCGTCGTTGCCGATTGACCTGGGTTAAAATTGACACAGTGTTGAATCCAGAGACCCATGCATAACAGGATTCACTCTACTGTTATCAGGGACACGTATGCAGGTGCCCCAGCATTCATTTGCTTGGTCAATTGCTGCACTGTTGCGCATGAATTGCCCTTTACCAGCTGACAAAGGCAACATTCTCCTCTGGCATTGATGGCCTTTGGGGCTCTGCAGTTATGACTTCGGGAAGTACTCAGGGTCCCTGCGGTCTATTGTTGGTACACTCTTTCTACATCACCTCACGAAGTCTGCTGTTTCTGAGATGCTTCTACCCTTGGCACAGTAGCCGATGATCATTCCTTTTTGAACATGCGTCAAACCACTACCGCTGCCAGTTGTGTTCACGTGAAGCACTATGGCTCATCTGTCCTGGCCGGCCACTTACATATCGATGTGGTCAACCTTGTCACATGCACTCTATGACGCGCCTGGACGGGTACATTGTGATTCCGGGTGTGGTCATATTATTCTAATCATCATCATCATTGTCAACCATTATCAATCCACTGCTGGACGAAGGTCTCTCCAAGCCTCTTCCACAACGCTCTGTCTTGTGCCAGTCTCCTCCATGTTACTCCCGCATACTTTCGAATTTCATCCACCCATCTCCCATGTGGTCTTCTTCTAGGTCTTTTCCTGTCCCTCGGAATCCAATCTAAAATTTTGGCTGTCCATCGATGGTCTGTCCTTCTGGCAGTATGTCCAGCCCATTGCCATTTCAGGGATTTAACTCTGATCATGATGTCTTCCACTCTTTTCATTTTTCGGATCCATGAGTTCCTCTTATCTCTCCTGGTTACACCAAGCATGCACCTCTCCATGCTACTTTGAGTTGTCTGCAGTCTTTGTATGTCTCTTTTAGTTAAGGTCTACATTGTTACACGGCACTAGCAGTGTTCCTGCCGAGTCGGCCGGTAACAGTGCTTGGAACCTGAAGTACAATTTAGTTGGCCGCGGCACCAGGTGAGAATCTCAGGTGCACCGCTGCACTCAAAGATTCACACCAGAACATAAAAAATGAAAAGTTGAAGGATGACCCGAAGCATAAGGCTTGGGTGAATCCACCGTGTGAACAAAAATAACAACAACAAATAAAATAAACTGAAAAGCGATACTTTGGGATCAGAGAGTTGTGATGAGGTTCACCCGCAATCACCAATTCGTGACTGAGTGTAGTGGTCCGGATCTTACTCCGGTACATTCAATCCCCAACCAGCCAGAACAACACTCACTTTCGCAAATAACACATGATTCACAAATGCACAACACAACATTTAATTCCGTTCTGCGAGATTTAAACAGATACGGCGCTCTCTAGGCGCATAGACAATTGCCCCTCTTCTGTGGGCAGCACACAGTATCACACTTTACTGTCGGAAGACGCAAGCCGACTGAGTCTCCACCGGACGGTCTGATCAAGAGATACTATCGTTAACACACTAACTAGAGCGGCAGGTGATATTCATATACAATTGCTTAGAGAATGAAAAATAAAATTATATGCAAACGATCACATTAAAAATAACACTCGCGACACAAAATACACAAGCACGTTAATTTGCGGTATACGATTATAGGTGCGAAATACTGCCAAAGTTAATTAACTAAATCTAATAAGCATGCACATGCAAAACCCTGCCCCGCTGACGTTGGTCCTGAACCAAAGTTAAAAGAAACTGTCCTTCAAAGTGGAATTTGTGGCCACACCCTCTCCCTTATTCTAGTAAAAAAAATAATCAGGAAATGGGCCCTGAAAGAAATTGAAGTTTGTATGTGCAGGTACTTCCTATGAGGTTCAGTCACTCAGTATTACTGCATCTATGTCCATGCAGCTTTGGGTGTCGGGATGGCACAAGTTCGCAGATGTGCGAAGAAAAAAAAAGGAAATATTCATCTACTTACAGTTTCGTGACTTTGCTGTGCAAATCCAGTGTGCATCACATAATAAAAATAGATAAAAAAACACACACACAAACACTTGCGCCATGCGGCAGCACCGATGAATCAACACTTCACTTTGACGCTTGATGTAAATGAAGCACACAATTAAAAATGGGATATCATGCCGCACTTTGTTGCAATGATTAGAGTGCACACTGATCTACTCTCGTGACGATTTGAAGGTGGCCGTTAAACAAAATAGGCCCTCTCACATCTGCTGTTGCGAGTTCCGAGACTGATTTCCTGTGTTCCTGGGAAATGATTTCTGTTGTCATGAAGAAATAATTCTGACCGTCAACTGCCTGGAGAGTGGGACCCCCTCACTTCCGCTGCTACTATAGTAGATTCCGTCCGTCGCTACCTTCCGTCCTTTTTGACCTTTCATTCCCAATTCAGTCAGTTCCTTTCCGTTAGCATAACATCTACCCTGCCTGAGTACGCAGTTCAAATATGCCCCTCGCAGGTTTTGTTTCCATTTTTTAACGAGTTGTGACCGCCAGCCCTGAGATTCGTTTTCTCGGCAGAGCGAAATCAGACGTGCTTTTTCTTTAAGCCTATATCAGCAACTGCCGACCAAAAACGACGCTCGAATTCACCCCCTATTCTTTTCTGCGATTCTATACTCTTAATTGCCCATTGTCCCTCGCAGACGTCAGAGTATCTTTCTTGCTGACAGAGTTATGTGTCTGCCCAGGGTCTCTTGGCCCACCCACTGAAGTAAACATACGGACCACAGCGTTAAGCTACAAGCGGAAAGAAAAAAGAAAAGTGAAAAACCACTTCGAACAATGCTGCTTCCATCCGCATTCGAAAGCACATTTCCCTAGTTGGTTTTCCACCCCGTAGAAGACCCTTGAGATAGGAATTTTTATGTTCCACTTCAGGGCTATGTGTGAGGTCTAGCAATTCTAAATGGCAAAATATTACGTTTCTTGCTTTCAAGAGCATTGGAGCGACTTCCTAATTATCCCGCAATTTTGTTAATTAATTTAGAGAACAGCCGAAAGAAAAAAACAACGTAAATGAGAATTAAATAAATAAAAAAAACTGTGAACTGTAAAAGAACATGTGAGCCTGCCGAACTGTGATTCCTAGCTGCCTCATACAATACGCGACATGGCGGACAAATTTTAAAGTTTTCTTCAGGTTTTAGGTTGGGGGGAGGGTGTCCACTGTAGCAACATGTCTGCACCATATGTAAGCACCGGAAGGATGCATAGATCAAACACTTTTCTTTTAAGACATAATGGCATATTGCTCTTGAAAATTATGCTGTTTCTTCCAAAAGCTCTCCAGGTAAGTTTTATACGTCGTTTAATTTCTTCTTCAATGTGACCCTTACTTGATATCTGCTGTCCAAGATAAACGTACATATCTGTTATCTCCAGCTTTTCTCCATCAATCGATAAATCTTCATTTCTTGTAAAAGCATTGTACATCACTTTTGTCTTCTGAAAGTTCCTTTTTAATCCCACTTCTTGTCAACAAATTCCTGGATCATACTCTGCAGCTCAGATGGGGTAGTTGCAAAAATGACTACGTCATCAGCAAAACGAAAGCGAGTTAGATAATTTCCATTAATCTTTATCCCTTTGTTTTTCCAGTTCAGTGATTGAAAGATATTTTTCAATGTGGCATTAAAGAGCTTGGGAGATACTGTGTCACCTTGTCTCACCCCTTTCCAATTTTTATGTGTGTTCTATTTTCAAACAGCCAAATCTTTGCACTTGCATTTTCATAAATGTTATTAATAATATTAATGTATGCATCTTCAATACCACAGGATTTCAAAGCCATTGTAACTGCTGATGGTTTCACCGAATCAAAGGCCTTTTCGTAATCGATAAAAGCCATGCACAATGGAAGTTCATATCCCCTTGCTCTTTCAATCAGTTCTCTCAGTACGTGGATATGATCTATAGTGCTATAGCCAGTCCTGAATCCAGCTTGTTCTCTTGGTTGAGCCATGTCCAGTGTTACCTTCAAGCGGTGTGAAAGAACTTTAGTGAAGATTTTATAAACCACTGATAGGAGGCTGATAGGTCTGTAGTTCCCGAGATCCTCAATGTCATCTTTTTTATGTAGCAGGATCACTGTAGCATTGTTCCAATCCTCAGGAATCTTCCCTTCATTAAGGCATCGAGTGAAAACTTGGGCGAGTACTGTTTCAGTTTCTCCATTTGCTTCTTGTACGATGTCTACAGTAATTCCATCTTCTCCTGGAGCTTTTCCCTGTTTCATGTTCTTGATTGCATGTGCAACTTCTGCTGGGAGGACTGGAAGAACTCTGGTACTGGTATCTTTCATGATGTCTGGAGTACATGTATCATCCCTTTCATATAATTTGGAGTAGAAATCTTTCACTCTTGTTAAAATTTCGCCTCTATTTCTTGTTACAGAACCATCTTCTTTTCTCAGAGCCATAGTATGTTTTCTTCCCTTATTGAGATGTCCGTTTGCTATCTTAAGGCTTTGGTTGCTTTCAATTGCTTTCCTCACTAGTTCACAGTTGAATTTCCTTACATCTTCAGTGATACCTTTTCGTATCGTCTTGCATAGCTCTATATATTCCACTTTGGAAGTCACATCGTCTTTAGTTGTCCTCATCTCTCGTCTTTTTCGCATCAACATTTTGGTTTTTCCTGATAATTTGTTCACATGCAACTTGTTCTTAGACCCAGCTAATTTTGTTGCTGTTTCCATAAGAGCTTTGGTTACTTTTCTGTTAACTTCAGAAATATCCACTTCTTCCGATGTTAGGCCTTCTGAAGCAGAGAATCTGTTCTTAAGTTCCAACTTGAAGGTATTATGATGTTTTTTAAGGTTGGTTATGTCAATACATTTTGTTTGTCTTATGAGCTTGCCACGTTCAAGTTTAGTGTTGAGGTGCATCTTACATCTCACCAATCTATGGTCACTACCTGTGTTGAACTTGTTTAGCACACTGCAGTCTTCGATGAAGAATTTTTTGTTACACATAATATATAAAATCAATTTCACTTGTTGTCCCATTTGGATGTCTCCATGTCCATTTCCTGTGAGGCTTTTTCTTGTAGAAGGAGTTCATGATGAAAAACCCCTTCTGCCTCTGCAAACTCTACGATAGAATTTCCACGCTAGTTTCTGTTGCTGTGACCGAATTTACCTACTGAAGTTTCATTCTGTTGCCGTTGCCCTATTTTTGCATTGAAATTTCCCATAATTATTTTCAAGTGCTGCTTACCTTTATTATTTAAATGACGAATTTCCTCATAAAATTCTTCAATTTCTTCTTCAGGATGACTTGTGGTGGGTGCATAAGTTTGAATAATCTGAGCCTGATATCTTCTCGAGAGTTGGATAACGAGTCGTGCAGCTCTGTCAGAGGAACTTTCAACTTCCTACAACTTTATCCTTCTATTATAAATATTATTTGTTTATTATAAATCCAACACCACTAGTTTTGAAAGTATCTGTCCCACGATAGAAGAAGAGATGTCCACTTTTCAGTTCAATGAGATCTTCTCCTTTTCTCCTTACCTCACTTAGCCCCACGATGTCCCACTTGATCCTTTGTAGTTCCTCTTCCAATTCAAGAAGCTTTGAATCAGAAGATAGAGAGCGTCCATTATACGTAGCCAAGGTCAGCATCAGATGGCAGCCTAGTGCGGTCCTCCGGGGATTCTTAGCACCTTCTGCCTTCATGTCGCACTCACTGGCCGCTGCCTTGGCCAGGTACATTCCAGCTGCCGGAGACTGAGGGCCAAGATTTAAGTTGTGGAGTCATTTTGGAGGGGTTTGGCCATAACTCACCATGCTGGCCAAGCAGGTTGGTGAGTGTGGGATAGCATTTCCTCTAATCCCGATATTATTCTAATACCATCATGCATATCTTCTGATAGCATCTTCTTGACATGGTCTTACCAAAATACTGATAAGTACCTCCACTGGCTTTTAAAAACTTAAGCCTCTTTTTTTTTTATAAATCTGTTTCACCACCAAGACTCAACGAAAATTGCCCAATTATTTGAATTATCCCTCTTGTTCATTGGAATAATCCATATTACTGTTTTGCAACCTAATTATTTATTTCCCCTTTGACATTGTTTTATTTCTGTTAACATTTTCATATTGTGTTTTCTTATTGCTTGAGATGATAGATGTAGGTTTTTGAAGATCCTCTTCCGTCATCTAATAATGATCATTGGTCTCATTTCTGAAATTAGTTTGTCAAGATAATTTAGCCTTAGTGCTCGAAAATTACAAATCACTTCGCCTGTGGTGTCACACAACTGATGGTGCATAATTCTTGATCAACTTCATTTAAGTTCTCTCAGTTGTAGAAGTAATCACAGATAAATGTTGGAAAAAGTCTTTAGGTAAATGGAAATATTTCCTAGTAATTTGCACAATTTGGTACCACAGTCAAGTGGTTCAAATTTTTCACTTCCAAAATTGGCTGCATTGAATTTTTCAAACAGCTTACGTCGCCGATTGGTTCAATGCTTAATACAATGTTACCTCGTTTATACGCTTTTCAAGGGACCAAGTAAAATTAATGTGTAAGTGAAAAATATATATATAAACGAAACAGGAAAAGTTTGACAATAAGGGTAATTCAGAACTTTTGTATCAGCAACATTTTACATATAAATGAGAAAAAGGTATAAACGAGGTTCTATATATATGTCACTACCACAGAAGGTAGGAATTGCAACCAGCTTGATTTTCTTATATATCTAAATACTTGTGAAAGAATTCCAAATTTCGACATAATTTTCATGAAGTTTTGCAATGCGTCATGCACAAAGCAGTTTTAGTAAGGGAGTGTCTGACTCCAGGTCTAAAACTGTCCTTTTAGAAAAATGAAGCTATGGTTGTTGAGTAAGAGAACTCAATATGAAAAGAAAATAGAAATTAAAAAGCCGTTCTGTCTTTTTTTCAGGATTACCAACCTAAAAAAAACAAAACAACAGAACAGCCCTATATTCTAGACATTTGTCTGGTGATTTGCTTATTACCCGCCTTGTTACTTCTGATCTGATTCTATTTCCTACACAAGAGAGTACTTGCCAGTGCCATGGTCCCCATACGAACATAAGTTCGTAGGGGGGGGGGGCAGAAACTGCTGTCTTATGTCTTGGGCACTTAGACTACACTAACCACGGTAGCACAGTAATGTCCAATCGACGTCGATCTTCGGTTACCTGGTCGATATTACATCGAGGCATAGTTTTCGACGTAAAATCGATGAGACGGAATGTCAAGAAAAATCATTACATTGAATTTCAGTATGTACATGTAGACGGTTTTACGCAGTTTATCCCTTTAGTTCCATTAGGTCGAATAATCGATGTTTCGTATGTGATCTGTAAGCATCGCGCATGCGCCTTTGCGACCATTACGCCAAACAAACTTTTTGGATGCTGTGGTGTTGGTCGGTTGTATCATTTCTGTTGTAAGACAAGAGATTCTTATTTACCTGTCTCCCTTTTCACCGATAAGTTAAAAGTTTTCTTTCTCTCTTTTTTTTTTTTTTTTTTTGCTTAAGTATGTTTATAAGAAGTTGGGTCTCGTTCCTTTAAGTAGAATTACTTTTTTTCGCTTTCTAAGAAGCGTATTTCTCCGTCTGTTTGTCTGTCGCTCGATAACTCGCGTAAAAATGGTTCGATTTCGATGAAACTTTAGTATGTGGTAGGGGACAACCTGGGGACGAACCCTGTTGAAAACGGACGAAAAAGGGTCAAAGGTCAGGACATAAGAGCGGGATCCATTCCATCGCCATAACTTAAGCAAAAATGTTGTGATTGCGACAAAACTTTATCATGTTCCGGAGGTATACTGAACTGGTTCTGTTGAACATAATCGAAAAGGGGTCAAAGGTTTTGACGCTCACAAATTGTGGTGTTTGGGTATATTGGAGCGAGATTTATTCCACCGCCACTATCCTCATAACTTGACTAAAAATGCTTCTATTGCGACAAAACTTTAGTATGTTGTTCCGGAGGTATACGAACGAATCAATAGTCAGGGCAGGGAGGAGGGTTTGTCTGCACGCAGGATAACTCACGTAGAAATTGCTTGATTTCGATACAGTTCAGTATGTTTTTGTGGGGAACCATGGTGCGAAGTGCAAAGAAGTTGTCAAAATCGAATCATTAGTCAATACAATATATTTTGAGGTTTAGAAACGGAGTATATACTTCCGTCCTCCTGCGTTGTCACTTACTTAAAATTATTCGATTTTGACGCTCACAAATTGTGGTGTTTGGGTATATTCGGTAACAGTTCTTACTTAAAATGACTGAAAACTGTCTTAGGTTACCCATAACATACGAGAAGCATTACATTTTCTTAAAGCATTAAAACCAGCGGCTGTTTCACCCACGACGCAGCGCAGATGTTGAACGCATAATGAGCTTTTCTACTGCCCTTCCGCGTGATAACCTGCGTAAAAATTGCTTCGATTGCGACGAAATACACTGCTGACCACCCAAAATGCAACAACAAGAAGGAAGCATCTGATTGGCCTGAAATTCGCAGCATGCGTCGCCCGCGAGAGGACATCCAAACGATTAGCATTGCAGGGCATATGCAAATCATGTGCGCCCGGCGCTCCACCGAAAGGCACTATCAGAAGGGTGCACAGAAGGCGGGGTGTAAGTAGTGGAAGTGTGTTGTGCTGCCTGACCTGTGCGAGGGAAGCTTCCTGATGCCCGTCGCAGAATACGGCAGTCATTCCAGAACGTTTCGGAGTTCCACAGAGAACGAATAGTGGCTTATCGCGACAGCGGTTTATCTTACCGAGACATTGGTGCCCGTGTGAGACGACATCCAGCCATAGTGAGGCGGGTATGGATTCGGTGGGTGCAGGAGGGACCGACGTGAGCGATTGCCGCAGCCCACCACCGAACGAGAGGACCGGCATGTTGTGCGGCGGGATTGACGGCTCGCACCGCCATATCACGAACGTTAGCGCAGGAATTAGGGTGTGTTGCGCAACAACCTGTGTCAGCACGTAACGTTCGACGTCGTCTGCAGGAGCGGGGATCTGTCGCACGGTACCCATTGCTCCGATTACTATTGACGTTATACCACTGGCGAGTGCGGCGGCAGTGGGCCGTTAAACGCCGCACCTGAACTACGGAATGGCACGACATTATCTTCTCCGACGAATCCCGCTTCTGCCTGCAACACCACGATGGTCGGATCCGCGCGTAGGCGGCACCGCGGCGAGAGACTGTATGACGCCTGCATTATGCATCGCCATACCGGTCCGTCGCCTGGCGTTATGATTTGGGGCGCAATTAGATATGACACCTGCACCCCTCGGGTACGCATCGCCGGTACACTCAACAGAGCCGGTACACTCACCCCTCGGGTACGCATCGCCGGTACACTCGTACACTCGACGTTTTGGAGCCTGTAGGCAGGTCCCTTACCTGCAGGACCTGCCAGCGGCCACGTTTCAACAGGACAATGCGCGCCCTCACGTGGCACGCATCGTGCAACAATTCTTCACGGCCCACCAGGTGTCACTGCTGCCGTTGCCTGCCTGTTCTCCCGATATGTCGCCCATCGAACACGTCTGATGGCTGATCGGCAACCGAGTGGCCCGACAAGCACCACCCGCGGCTACGCCTGATGAACTGTGGCAACGTGTGGAAGCAGCCTGGACCGACATACCCCAAGCCCACATCCGAAGTCTCTTTCGTTCGATGCCGCGGCGTGTAGCTGCCGTTATTGCCAGCCATAGGGGCCACACGAACTATTGTGTGGGTGTTCCGCAAGTCGCACGGGCCTGTAAGCTCAATCGTTTCATCTTTGTATCTGTTGTTATGTGTCCAGTAAATCTGGCTTTGTTATCTCGTGACCTTCTTGGTATTGGATTTTGGGTGGCCAGCAGTGTATAATACGTTGTTCCGTAACGACTTTGGAAGCAGTTCCGCCAAAAATATTTTTTGTCAGCAATTGCGGACAGTGCGCATGCGTGAGATTCGTTAGCCATTATTTTCGCACCCTAACTTCCATGAAAATTGCGCGATTTAGATGGGATTTTTAATTATAAAACGGCTTATGTGTCGCAGCTCTTGATAATAGAAATAGGTAACACGGGCACAAAGAGATTTAATTTTGATATATGTGAACCTCAAACGTTATACCATAGTTTAGTCCCCTCAAAACCAAGGCGTTTTCCTATGATTTCAGGTATGTTGGAAAGCGTATCATAATCAATGCATTGCATGACTTTACTGACTTGTTAAGATATATAATTTGTACGTACGCATATCCTAATTAGGGATAGGCCTAGCGCGATGCTGACAGATCACCAACAATTCTGTGAAATTTTTGAGAATTATGTGTCTTTTCGAATGCGTCCGAAAAGACTTGGATGTTGAAACTATAGAAAAAAAATTATTTGATCTTTTAATCGTAGACAGCGTCGTGGAATTCTACTACAAATACAACTACATTCTACGTTTTGTGCCGCGATTAAAAGTTCAGAATTTCTTGTTTCAACATCTAAATTGTAGAGTAAACGTAGATTCGACATTACAATACTACTAGAATCGATGACTAAACTGCGTAATATCGACGTACAATCGGCGTCTACACTGCGTAGCAGCGATGTATATGTTTCTCTCGAAAGGTCTAATCTTCGTCTACTGTTGACTTGATATCGACTTAACAGGTTTAAAATTCGACGTCGAAAAAACGTAACAAAAGTAGACATGGATATGGATATTCGACGTTTCATATCGACGTCGAATCGATGTAATGTGCTACAGTGGACCCCAATGCCGTATCTCATCGTCAGTGCTGTCGTTGGTTCGAACGTTTTCGAGAATAAAATTTTGATCTGTCATACCTTTATTGTTTTTCAGACCCAGGAAGACCCGCAACAGTGGATATGGACGTACTGAAGACCATAGTGGAGACCAACCCACGTGTAATCACGGGAGAGTTGGCCGAACAGCTGAGAACTACCCACACAAACATTAATTATCACGCACCTGCCTCAACTTGGGAAGGTGCACAAGATGGGAGTTTGGTTACCCCTCAACTCACAGTTGAGCAGAAAGCAAATTGCATGAGTGCAAACTCACAGTTGAGCAGAAAGCAAATTGCATGAGTGCATGGGTTTCTCTGTTTACACGTGATCAAGTTGAACCGTTCTTCGACTGCTTTGTGACAGGTGACGAGAAATGGGTCCTGTATGGCATTGTCAGCGCCCAGAAACAGTGGTTGGACCCAAAACAGAAGCCAATGTCGACCTACAAAGCTGGCTTACACCAACGTAAGGTCCTGTTTGGTGAGATAGGTGGGGCTTCGTGTTTTTCAACTTCTGCCGGACAACACCACTGTCACAGCCGATGTGTAATGCCGTTAGTTCTACGATCTGCACACATCGCTCACGTCGAAACTACCAGCACTGCTGAACCACAAGGGTTTCCGACAATAGGATGAAACAAGACCTTGCCCATCACGGGTGACCTGCCACAAGATCAGGGACCTGGGATGGAAGCTGCTGCTGTATCGAGCCTATTCCCCGGACATTGCCCCCAAGCGACTACCACCTTTTCGGGTCGGCACACCAACCGGGATGATGTCGAACGCGCCCTTACTACCTTTTTGGCGTCCAATCCGCCACAAACCTGTAGGGATAATATCCAACAGCTGCTTAGACAATGAGAGCAGGTCGTGGCAAACGATGGCGATTACATTTTGGACTGATTTGTACTTGTATATACAGTAATTAGCACTTTTCTGTTGCCTTGCATTTGGAGACATTACTTTCTTTCCAACCCAATACAGTCTTGGTCCAGATTACGGCTAGCAAGGTAAGTGAAGTATCTCAGGTATTTCAAAGTACTCAAAAGTTGATTCTTGTTGCTCAAGTTTGGAAATTCTGTATGCAAAAGGTTTCTCTCTCTCTCTCTCTCTCTCTCTCTCTCTCTCTCTCTCTCTCTCTCTCTCTCTCTCTCTCTCTCTCTCTCTCTCTCCCCCTTCCCCCTCTCTTTCTGTAACAGACGAACTAAAGAAAATACCGTGTGTACTATGTAACTGAAAGTTTTTAGGAGAATGTCTTTTTCCAAATGAGGTTTACTTATGTACAGACCTCAAAAAATAAAACGATCCACCCCCTTAACTTTGAAACCATTTGCCGCAGATAGACAAATAAGGTACCGTTGGAAAGCACTCGAAGGGAACTATCATTGTAACGTATACCAGGAGATGTGACGTACCTGCCAGCAAGACGCACACGACATAAAGGCAGATAGCAATCAGAATAAACGTCCGCGTAGCTCAATTGGTAGAGCAACTTATTCCGGAATGAGGGGACCCGGGTTCGAATCCTGGCGCGGATAAAAATGACGGAGAAATTTACTTCGTTATATCATGTGATGCGAAGAAAAATGCTAATTAAGCATCACTATCTCCGAATTTTCCCATATAAGGGGTATGTTATTTTATGCGCATTCTGTTTAGCACATGGAAAAACCCTTAAATTTTAAATATCGTCCAAATCTGATGATTAATGGCGAAGATATTTGCAAATAAAATTAGAGGGGGCATCCATATATCTAGATTTGGGAAACACCTGGGATGTTTCTTTTCCTGCAAGAACAGTGATAATGCTGGAAAGTCGACGTCTTGTCCAAACCTGAGACAAACTGAATGCGGAGTAGAGACGCCCAAAGGCCCTGACAGTGATTTGGACGGTATAACTTGGGCCATCCAGGGACGGAGTTCATTTACTCTTGCCGTATCCTTTAAAACAACTTCATTTATTCGTGCTAATGACTTGAATTAATATTAGAATAAACAGTATGTATTTTTCTAATAACGGAAAACCCGAACCTGTGCAAGCTAAAATTTGTTTTTAATATTCTTGTTTCCAATCCTTACACTTTCTTGAGGTACTGAGTACTCGTGTATCACTGAAACGTTGTTTCATTTTAAAAAATTGAAGCAGAACCACGAAATCCGATTTTTTGCGCTTTCCAATCGTAGGTCAAAAAGTTAGTAAAATCATGCAATGCATTGATTATCATACGCTTTCCAACATACCAGAGATCATTACTGAAGTTATGAGGATAATGGCTGTGGAATAAATCTCGCTTCTGTGTCCTGACCTTTGATCCCATTTCGATTATATTCAACAGAACCGGTTAAGTACACTTCCGGAACAACATGATAAAGTTTTGTCTCAATCGAAGCATTTTTAGTGAAGTTATGACGCATAAGGGCAATGGAATGGATCCCGCTAGTATGTCTTGAACTTAGACCCCATTTCGCTCATTTTCAATAGGGTTCGTCCCCAGTTTGCTCCCCACCACATACTAAAATTTCATCAAAATCGAACCATTTTTCCGTAAGTTATCATGCATAAGGACAATGGAATGGATCCCTCTCCTATGTTGTAACCTTTGACCCCATTTTGACCATTTTCAATGGGGTTTGTCCCCAAGTGGTTCCTTACCACATACTAAAATTTCATCGAAATCGACGAATTTTTACGCGAGTTATCGTGCGGACAGACGGACAGACAAACGGACAAAGCTGGAGCATATACGCTTCTTTAACCTACGGTTGGAAAGCGTAAAAAAGCGTATATACTCCAGCTTTGTCCGTCTGTCTGTCAGCACGATAACTCGCCTACAAATAGTTCGATTTCGATGAAATT
Organism: Macrothele yani; assembly: GCA_039090855.1. Taxonomy (NCBI): domain Eukaryota; kingdom Metazoa; phylum Arthropoda; class Arachnida; order Araneae; family Macrothelidae; genus Macrothele; species Macrothele yani. The sequence goes on from CM077027.1 coordinate 78,036,623, forward strand.
TTAGTATGTGGTAGGGGACAACCTGGGAACAAACCCTATTGAAAACAGACGAAATGGGGTCAAAGGTCAGAACATAGAAGCGGGATTCATTACATCGACCTTATGCGTCACAACTTACGCCAAAATGCTTCGATTGGAACAAAACTTTATGATGTTGTTCCGGAGGTATACTTAACCAGTTCTGTTGAATATCATCGAAATGGGGTCAAAGGTCAGGGCACAGGAGCGAGATTTATTCCACAGCCATTATCCTCATAACTTGAGTAATGATTTATGGAGCCTCACCAGTGGCGCAGTAGTCTAAGCGACGGCTTCTATTCATTTGTACGAGATGGGTCGAGTTCGAGTCCCGATGACTGCCCATTTCGTACGAATGAACAGAAGCCGGATGTTATGTTAGCTGGATGTTGTGTTACGGCACTGGCTCTCTCCTTTCCCTGGAGTCAGTGGCCCTAATTAGGATGGGCGACTGCTATAGCTCACTGAGTTGCTCATGGTGGTCGTAAAGCTCTCAATCAAAAAAAATCTGGTATGTTTTTTTTTTTTTTGTATCATAATCAATGCATTGCATGCTTTCACTAACTTGTTTAGAACGTCTTTTGTAAAAAAAAAAAGATCGTGCTTATGTTATCCGTTTGTCCGTCCGTCTGTAGACACCATATCTTTGCAACTATTTGTCCGATTTGAAATTATTTGTTTTGCATTGGGAAGCTTGAAATGTGCGAATGATGATCCTTTATATAGTTTTTTTTTTTTAATGTGCAATATCGCCGCTAGAGGCCGTAAAAGCAGATGTTATCGAATTCAAAACACATTTTATTACATATAAATTTGCTTGTAAACATCCGATTGAAAAAATTATTTTACCTTTCGATTCCATTTATGTCGGAAAGCATTTCAGGTATAGTCACTTTTTCAAGTTACGCATAGATTTTACGCTAGGGGGCGTAAAAGTAAATTGCGTTTTCCCCGATATCTGAACTTCTGAAACTCCGATTTGAGAAATTATTTCTTCAGTGGATACAGCTCCTAATGGGAAATCTTGTGTACAATTTCTAATTTTTGGTAAAGAACGGTTTGGTCACCACGGGGCGTAATGTTAACTTCTGATGCTGATGTATTTGCAGCAAAATCTGAGCTTTTAAAATCTGGATTGAAAAAGTTCGTTCGTTAACCGGTACCACTCACGTCGATAAATGTTTTCCGGAATTTTTTCTTCTTAAACTAATGCATGGTTTCTCCTCCATAGAGAGTTGATATATATCATATTTTTGTTAATATCTCTGCTTCTAAGAATCCGAATTGAAAAATTCCTTTTTCTGATGCGAAATGTTTTTCATATAATTTCAAAATTTTCAAGTAATTCATAGACTTTCCGATAGGGGTTGTAAGGATAAATTGCGTTTTCCCAGATATCTCTGCTTCTAAAACTCCGATTTGAAAAATTCTTCCTGTATCACATACGGTTACCGATGGGAAATGTTTTTCATAGAATTTCTTATATTTGGTAAAGAATAGTTTGGCCACCAGGGTGCGTAAGTGTTTATTTCGGCTTCTGATGTATTTGCATCTAAATCTGAGCTGAAAACTAGATTGAAAAAATCATTTCGTGGACCCATTTCGCTCTCTTTGGGAAACATTTTCAAAATACTCTTATCTTACAATAATGTATATTTTTTCCGCCAGGGGGCGTAGATGCATATCTTATTTTTGTCGATATCTCTGCTCTTAAAAACTCCAATGTGTCCGATTTTAAAAATTATTTCTTTGTTCGACAGCATACCCGCTGCTAAGTGTTTCTCATGAAATTTCAAATTTTTCTTAACGCAGAAGTCTGCCACGAGAGGGCTTAAGATCCCATTTCTGTTTACAGCAATATCTGACGGACTAAAACCCCGATTCAAAAACTTCTTTCTTCGGTCAGATACTACTAAATGTGCAAACTTTGTGAGCGTATTTTCTTACCAAATCAATGCAAAATTTCGCCACTAGGTGACGCCAATGTTTTTCTTAATATCTTTAATATCTCTGCTTTTAAATGTGCGATTTAAAAAATTCGTTCAGCGTCGTATGCCATTTATCTTGTGGAACACTTTAGGTTAGTATTTGAGGAGTTTTATAGTTCTGTCGCTAGGTGGTGCTTGTGTACTTCTGTTGCAGCTGTATCTTCGCTTCTAAAAACCTTATTGAGAAATTGCTTTTTTTACTGTATGCCATTCACGACAACAGAGATGTGAAACATTATCATCTTTAAGTAATGCACAGATTTCCCGCTAGGTGGTGTAAATGTCAACGCTTTTTTTTTTTTTCGCTACCTTTGCTTGCGGGAGATGTATTTGAAAATTTGAAAAGTTATTTTTCCTTAGCATAGCTTTTTCCATGAAGAATATTTTAAGGCTACTTTCAAGTTTCCTATTATGCAAAATTCTTGAGCCAGAATGCGTAGAGTTATATCATGTTTCTTTCTATATTTTTTCTTTTAACTGTTGGATTTGAAAATCTGTTTGTCTCCGATATTCTTCTGCTATGAGAAAATTTTTGTGCGCTATTTGTTAATTTTTGTGACGTACGTTTTAGACGGCGTTAGAAGAAATGTAGCTGCTTTTATTTCTGTTTTTTTTATTGATTGTAAAAATCCGATTGATATTTTCTAACTGGTTGCATTAACTTTGAATAACTTTGAAAATTTTAATTCACGTCAGAAACGGTTCAAAGGATGTGCTCATTACAAAAGAAAATTCGATGTCATCATTCTTTTTATTTCAAATATTTGGAAGGCACAAATACAGAAAACGAGGATGTAAATTGTGTTATTCTCACAATTAATCCAACCTTGAACAAAATATACTACTAATCATATGTATTGCTGCACACACACATTAGATAAGGAACAAATTTGGTACCGTATATCGAATTCGATTCACAACGTAACCTCCTTGTTCACAACCCTCTGGCATACAACATGGCTGCTCCAGTTACGGTTACATATCAACTGCCTGGGAAAAACACTGTTGCCAGATACTAAAATATCCCCTTCAAAAAAAATTGCAAAGGCATCAAAAAAATTACAAGGGTATTATACACTTGGCTTACACAATTATCTATAAATCAAGTCTGTTAGGTTTTTTCCTATTACGAGGTGGATTGCGTCGAACAGGAGTTTTAATGTTTATATCAGTATCCACAGCTACAGGAGGAGGAATCACTTCAGCTGAAGGCAGAATGATAGGCGTATCTTCTTTGGTAGAGGTAATGACAGTATCATCTGTTCCTGCAAACATCGGAGGAGAAAGTTTCTGAGGTGCTAGAAGCGCTGGTACATGCGGATCAATCACGGAAGATTCCCTTGAGGTCTCCTTCGGAACAGGTAGTGATGCTGACTGTGAATCCGCTGGATGGAATTCATTTGGGTGCTCCTTCGAAAAGTTGTGGAGATCAGGCTTTTCTCTGAATCTAGCGCGAAGTTGGTCAAGATGGGCTAGGTAATTATTTTGACCAGCCCTGATGATCCATGTTTTACTTCCCCGAGCTTCAAGCAAGGTACCACTTATCCATTTATGTTGCTTGTCCTTGTGAGATCGGACCCAAATATCTTGTCCTGGACAAAAATTATGATTACTACTGTGAGATCGATCGAAGTTCATTTTCTGCACACATTGTTTCTTTTGAACGTGCTGCGCAGTGCACAGGTGATCAAGATCTAAAACAGTTCTGAGTCGACGACCCAAAAAAATCTCAGCAGGACTGATTCCCGTAGTTGAATGAGGAGACGAACGATATAAAAAAAAAAAAATCGGTGAATCATGTTCTGCACTGTAACATTATTTCTGTGATCACACAACATTTTTGTTCAATGCAGTTTTGAATGTCTGTTGCGCTCAGCCAATCCATTCGACTGCGGATGGTATGCAGGAATTAAGGTGTGTAACACACCACAAGATTTGAGAAATGTTCTGAATTCCTCGGATTTGAATTGAAGACCATTGTCTGAAACAATTTCTAAAGGATACCCATATCTTGAAAATAACTGGTTTAACTTATCAATCGTGCATGAAGTTGTAGTCGAGGACATTCTCATAATTTCCAACCATTTTGAGTGACTATCAACCACCACCAAATAACTGTCTCGGTTTTTTTTAGCAAAATCGATATGCACTCTATCCCAAGGGGACTTTGGCCATATCCATGATTGCAAAGGTGAAACAGGAGGATGATGTGCATTTATTTGGCAAGCGTGACATTGTTTTGAGATGTCTTCAATTTCCTTGTCAATGTGGGACCACCAAATGTGACTACGGGCAATGTTCTTCATTTTGGTTATGCCAGGGTGTGTGTCGTGCAAGAGATCCAACATTTGCTTTCTAAATGCATCAGGAATGATCACCCTCATGCCCCACAAAAGACAATTGTGCTCAGTAGACAGCTGGTCTCTCCTGTTAAAAGAAGGAATAAAAATTTGATCATGGCATTTAGAAGGAAAGCCATTCTGTGCGTACTTAAGTACTACTCCCAGAATCTTATCAGTACTGGTTGCCTTAGCAATATCCGCAGAAGTTACTGGCATATTTTCCAAATATGAAATTTTATAAACTTCAGAAGGATGTAATTGCTCGGATAAATCCGCGATAGGGATCCGTGAAAGAGAATCAGCATTAAGATAGAGAGATCCCTTCTTATATTTAATGGTATACTTGAAAGTTGCAAGCAAGAGTGCCCAACGTTGCAACCGTGCTGCAGATAAAGTGGGTATTGCCTTATCAGGGGCAAAAATTGTCACAAAAGGTTGATGATCCGTGAGCAAGACAAATTCTCTTCCATAAAGATACTGGTGGAATTTTTTGAATCTGAATATAATAGACAATGCCTCTTTCTCAGTTTGGGAATAATTACTTTCTGTTTTGGCGAGTGTTCTTGAAGCATAAGCAATGGGACGCTCGGTGCCATCGATGATATGTGAGAAAACAGCACCCAATCCAACTGGTGAAGCGTCACACGACAGCTGTAGAGGTAGCTTGTGTTCCACTGGGAACACATTGAGAAAAGATTGACAATTCATTCGGAACACATCGAGAAAGTAATTCTGGAAAACGTATTCGTAGTGTGCTACGACAGTGTTCCATTCTTTTGCCACGAAGTGTCCCGAATGTGTTATGTAAAAATACGAATATCTTCTATCATAAAGCATCTTATGGCGGAGAGAGCTTCGATAACACATGCGGTACAGGTTGATACACATTCGGAACACTTTGGTAACATTTGTGGAACGCAATGATCACCCAATTTTTGAAAATGGCTTTCGCAAAATGCTACGAAAGTGGTCGACCTATTCCAAATGATTTGTTATTTTCCACCTAAAAACTCACTATTCTTTCATAGTTATCGTGCTTAACATACGAATTAACGGGAACAGCTATGTCTTGTAATTTAAATTTGCACCTGCTGTCATATAATAATTCCCCGTGTCAATTTAAAACAATATAATTTCTTTGTTCGAAAGTATGAACGTTTTTCCCATTTTGTCGCACAAAGCGGACGTGTATATCACTTTGCTTTGTTGTTACAGCACAAGAACCGATTTTCAACAGCTGCTGGTGTGACTCCATTTCATCTAAATCATTCTGACATGACCTCAGGAATGCATTACGTCACACGATTAACGTCACATGATCAACTCTTTTGAAACAGGAAAGCGTTACGTCAGAAATTTTTGTTCTACCTTGTCGTTCATAAACATCATATAGAATTTTTCATTTAGAATCCTATTGTCTGTTTGCCTGTCTGTTAACCCTTTTTATAGCCACTTTTGGCTATAGGTATCTCCCAATTCTTTATTCAAGAGGGTAATTGTCTAATTTCCCACGTTGACCAGACGGCTTGGGAAATGCATTTTTCTGCTACTACCAGCATGAGGAGAAACAGACAAAGTGCATCCGGGACCGACTTGACAGGAAACCATCTACGCATTGGCGTCCCCAAGCCCAGGGAGGCTGTGGAAAACCCTGGAAAACCCGCAGACTTGATGGCCGGCAGGTCCGAGATTCGAACACCCGACAAGAATTCTGCCGTATGAAATTTAATTTTAAGATTTCCCTTGCGAACCTAAAATGTTTATTTTAAATTGTCAAACCAGTTTCGTTTCTCATTTAAGTCTAAAACGTGAGAGTTCCAATACAGTAGGTAACAGTGTGTTTTTATTATTTCATGCGCATGCTGAAGAAACATGTTTTGGGAACTTTCTTTTTCCTTTTTCCTTAAACTACGAAATTCTGAGAATATAACTTTTTTTTTTTTCGCAGTTATATTTATTCATATTTGTAGAAGAAATGAAAAAGAAAGAAATAAGAAAAGAAAAATGTAATTAGATCCGTATTAAACTACACTAAATAAGCTTAATGCTCCAAACGCTACTGGTTACGGTTATTTTCTTAACCGGTAGTCGAAAACGACTAATGCCGAAGAGTCAATTTGCGTGCAGATCAAAGCTACACGCGTAGATTCGGCTTGTACATTGCAGCGAAAGGCAGTTCCGTTTTGTAAATTACATACAGTTTAAGCAGTATTACTACAATGAAAGATATCAATGAATCGAAACAATATGCAATTACATGCGTATTATACCATAATTCGAGACGGAATGGACACAAGAGCAAATCTGCAATATAAAAAAAAAAAAAAATCGGGCGCATGGGTTCACTCGCGCAGGAAACAATTTTCAGTTTTTATTTTCATGACCACAGTTTCATAATTTAACGAAAAGCTGTAACGGTATTTATGTAAAAAATATACAGAAAACACATACGAAGTTTTCGTTTTGTGGAACGTACTGTTTTTTTTATGCGTTTTTGAATTAAACAATATACAAGAGCCAGCTATGTAACCAATAAGAAAAAATTAAATATGTAATTTCACGAACAATGTCGTAAGTTATTTTTGTGCAAAACTATTAACTTATGATGTTCATCATTAAAAGTTGCAATTTTGAATTTAGGGTATAACATTATTACTGCTTCCTTCAACCAACTTCACGTAGAAACACTTTCTCCTAAGCGTTTCTCAGTATTGTGGGGTAAACCATTTTACAGTAAGTAGAGATAAATATGTTTTTTTCTTATGCACGACCCCTTAATCGATGTATGCTTGAGTTTTTGCTTATATCTCAGCCAGATTTTATGCTACCGCGCTGAAAATTTGGATTTAAGGATTTAATAACATTCCGTATCCAATGCACTTAAACCAGATATGGTCATAATACATTTTTTCATGATCATATTTCATAATTTATAATTTCCTTAATATACCCGTTCTGTTCTTATATAGCGGCTCATATTAGCTGGGCCTCTTTGTGTTTCACTGTTGCAACACCGAATCACTGTATCTGTTCCCGATTAAATGATACAAGTCAAAAACAACTTTTGCAGTTTAACATTAGCGGCATTTTTTTCCGTAGCTCACTGTACACGTATTTATTAGTTGATTCGCATGAAATTTGGAATTTATGGGTTTTATTATGTGCCGAATAGAATGCGGGTAAAATAACATACCTCTTATACGGAAAAATTCGGAGGTAGAGAGCTAATTAGCATGTTAATTAGCATGTTTCTTCACGTCACATGATAGTTCCCTTCAAGTGCTTTCCAACGGTATCTTACTTGTTTGCATGCGATAAACGATTCGAAAGTTAAGGGGGGGGGGGGCTCGTTTTTTTTTGTTTTTTTTTCTGAGGTCTATACATGCAAGTTAGTTAATATATAAATAAACAATGGAATATTTTTGCACCCAACATATGACTTCAATTTACGAAAATAGTTGTCAATAACGTATGTAAAAACTTAATCCCGTTTCAACGAGAGACCGCGGAATTTTTCTCTCCCCCCTCCCCCAAAGGAGGTAAGGTAAAGCTTTAGATTGCGCCCCTGCCCCCTTTGAATTGTCTGAACTATGACAACCACTGAACTAAAAAGCTTGATGCGGATAAACGTAAATGTCATTTACGTAGCGTTTATGCAAATCACGTGGTCACTTGCGTCACCACGTGATCTAGACAACAATTTAATACTGCTGCTCCTCAGTGTTGATCACAATGGGAAAAACAAAGGATATTTCGGAGCTCAACAAAGGGCTTATTGTGGGTGCCCGTCTATCTGAAGCGACGATTTTGAAGACAGCAGAGCTGACTGGTTTCTCAAAAGGTGAGAGATCCTGGGTCCTTAACCAGTGGAATGACAACCCATATTGTTTTTCTAAAAGCCATAATTGTGGCTCGACGACGATCTGTCAGGAACGAGACTGCTGTCTTTTGAGAAGGCTTGTACGGAGAAATAGGACTTGGCCGAAGCATTCAATGAAGGCAGTTTCTGACCCATATCTCAGCGAATTGTGTGCAGAGAATTTAAGAGAATTGGTACTGGCTGTAACATGCTTATACGGAAACCATTTATTTCTGCGAAGAACTGGAAAGTTTGTCTACTCTACCGTGGTATCTGGAACACCGCGACTGGACATTGGAAAACTGGGGGAAAGTCACATGATCAGACGAGTTGAGGTACATTTTGTTCTTTACCGACGGTAGGTAGAGTTTGGCGGGAGCCCCATGGGACGACGGACCCAGTTTGTCTACTAAACACAACGCAAGGTTCTGGAGGTGGTGCCTTGGTGTGGGGCACGTTCTGTTGGTACGGAACGGATCCCCTTGATATTGCTGGAATGTCGGGTGTCCTCCAAGGATTATCTGAACATTGTTCTTAATCAAGTCCCTCCTGCAATATTGACTTTTTATCCAGAAGACGGCTGTTTCATGGACAATGCTTACTGTCCATCGCTCAAGATGTGTTCAGCGGCTTCCACCATCTTCCTTTGCCACTGCAAAGCCCGGATCTGACCCCCATTGTGAATGTGTGGGACATGTTAGCAAAACAGATTCGGAAGCAAAATCCTCCTCCTTCAAATCTGTATCAGCTAAGGGACGGTCTGGTGAACTGTTGATATGCTGTAGAGGTAGATGCACTTCAGTACCTTGTGGGCCCTATATTCAACCGTATACATACTGTAATTTGGGTTAAAGGAGGTCCAAACCGGTACAGAATAAAAAAATTCTAATTCAGTGGCTGGTATGTGTATGACACAGCATACTGATAGACGCCTATAAGTCAGCCGTGGGGCGGGAATAACCAGGGCGCTCAAAAAAAAAAAAAAAAAAAAAAAAAACACACAAGGCCATGACATTAGAGAGATTAATTTCTCCTTTTAGTGACGTCACTCGAAAATCAAGGCTTCCGATTGGTTTCCAACGCCATCGTGTCTGACGTCAACACGACGCTAACGTATCAGTCCGTGTAACACGAGAGTGATGTCATAAACGGAGGGAACTCATCTTCCCAGCCTTGGAATAACCGTTCTAGCCGATGATGAAAGACATTGGATGCACGAAAGTGTGAATCAGTGTCTCCTGCGGTGCAGGCACACCATTGGCTGATGGAAGGAGTGGTGTTTCTCTACGATGTCTTGAAAAGAGAACCACGGTGTCACTTTCAGATTTTGGGAAAATATTGGCATCGCCGAAGTGCTTCTCCTGCTGGTCAGTGTCTTACTAAGAAATCCAGAAGGCCAGGAGAATGGCGAGGCTTCCACCTAAACAAAATCTTTCACCAATGCATAGCGCTGCAAATGTCATCACCTGATGCACACATTTTCTTGTATTTAACTTTTGCATTAAATGAAGGAGCTGTTTCATATTTCATGCTGTGTGGCATACTTGATTTTATAACACTTGAAAAGTGGAAACATTTTATTATTAATTTACAAATTCATAACAATATTTTTCAACTACTTAAAATTTGTAATAAGTTCTAAAGTAAAATGATTGTGTGATCTTGAAGTGAAGCAGCAATTTCAGAGTACCAAAGAGTAGCAAATGGAAACTCCTTTAATGAAAGCGTTGGAAATTGAGCAGATGCCAGAGTGGTTAAGACAGTAAAATAAATAAAGAAAGAAAGAAAGAACAAAATAATTACATACATAATATTTGAAGAAAAAACGAGCCACTTTGACATGGATTATATATTGCTCTTTAAAAAAGAACCCACTCAGGTTTTTCTGAGCACGCAACAAGGTAGACGAAATTGAACCCTGATTTTGCCATAGGTACATTACATAAGTCTCTTTCTCGCTTTCTTATCTGAAAAAGTTGTAAATAATAACCTCAAAATGAAGTAGGGCCTATGTGTGTAAGGTCACTTTCTATTGTTAAAATAATAACTATAATGAGGTAATAAAAGAAGTTCAGTAATGATGGTTATTTCTAGAAATAATATCCATAATTGTGTCAACACCCACTAGTTGGAGGGGGGGGGCATCTGAGGTTTTAACGTTCGACCATATTTTTAACTGACAGTTCAGAAAAACAGATGCCAGTAGATGCAGTATTGAATGCCGATAGATGGCGATACTACCTAACGGTCAGCTGGACTTGTGGTGCAAAGTCATAATGTTTTCAAAAATTGCTGTATGACTAGTGCGAATGATGGTAGTGAAGATGATTCGGTTTATGATTCAGGGACAAAAGAAAACTGCCACGATGATTGGTGATGCAACTTGAATGGAAATTGACTTACACAGGAACTGAGTCAAATAATTTTTGGAAGGTTCTTTAAAGAAGATAATTTTAGAAATTTGCATAATTTTATTTCAGTAATATCATGCTTTCCAAACTCTTGAAATTTAAAGTTGACTTACACACGAGTATATGCAGTATACCAAAAAGTACGAAACACGAAAAAAAGAAAAGATGAACAGTGAACTTTACTGGCTTAATAGTATGAACAATTTTAAGTTTTATCAGACGCTTGAGGGCTCTACTTTATACAGGATTCCCAGGAACTTTTCTCTGGAAGCCAAGTTCTCCCTCTATTTGGCCCTGTGTGCAACTCACCAGCTGATCTATGTTACTAAGTAATAAAGCAATGTTTGCAGGTGATCAAGATCCAAGCCGGGTCGAAAGTCTGGTGTGTTTCTCAACTTTTACTTTTTCTAAACGTAACTAGCGTTCTTATCCAATTACTTCATTTTCTTAAAAATATTACTTAGTATTACAGGGGTTACTAGGATGTTACTTATTTACTGTTGTCAAATTTTCGGGCTTCATACCAACACGTCGTTGTGACTGACTCAACAGAGTAGCTGTTACCACCAGTGTGGTAATACCTAGGGTTTCATTTCGTTATTGTAGCACTTGTTCTTTCAATTTGTAGACTTTCTTCCAACTTCCTTTTCACAAAGTGCTTTGGATAGGTCTGCCAAGTCCTATTTTGTTGGTAATATTTCGTATAAAGGTTTTATATTCTGCTACACGGGTTCATGAAGTTGTCTCCCAGTTTTTCCTACACAAATATTCTCACAATTGCAGTCTACACTGTAGACCACTTCTTCTTATAGCAGGACACTCTTTTCTTTTTGCTTAATGCGAGGGAAGATTTTTTTAATTTTTATTATTCAGGTCCAGGGCAAGTTGAACGAGGAATTCTTTGCTAGCTCTCCGAAGTTTTTCAAATGATCCTTTATGACTTTTCTGGCCAGTTTGATGTTATTGTTTACTATTTAAATAATAACGCAAGGAACTGTACACCCACTATATATATAAGATAGTACAACTATACTAGTGTACCGAATTTATTGGCGTATATAAAATTAAGGTTTCCAAGCTTTCGCACATCAACCAGATGGCTTTCTCAAGGAAGGTAGACAGCAAACTGCAAACTGGATAATAGAACGTTTCAACAATTTGAACGCGGTGAGTTGACTTGACAATAAACGAAGAGATGCGAACGTAATTATTCAATAAAAACACGAGACATCATGTTCGTATTGCACGCGGAATCCTTGGAGGAAAACAAAAGGCATTCATTATTTGAAGAATTGGTTCCAAATTCGTGGTAATTCTAGCGAGACGCTATCATTGCAGGCCTCTCGTTGGTAATGATCTCCAATGTTTCCCGAATTGCAGTGGATTTAGGAGTAGAGTAGGCAGCTAATTTCTTTATGTCGTTCCACATAGGAATGGCGGACTTGAACTGGACTTCTCTGGATAGGGCCGTGGTTAATTTGCCGTGCTTTATGTCCCTCTTGACCACGGCCCTATCCAGAGAAGTCCAGTTCAAGTCCGCCGATCCTATGTGGGACGACATAAAGAAATTAGCTGCCTACTCTACTCCTAAATCCACTGCCATTCGGGAAACATTGGAGATCATTAGCAACGATGAGGCCTGCAATGATAGCGTCATGCTAGAATTACCACAAATTCGGAACCAATTCTTCAAATAATGAATGCCTTTTGTTTTCCTCCAAGGATTCCGCGTGCAATACGAACATGATGTCTCGTGTTTTTATTGAATAATTACGTTCGCATCTCTTCGTTTATTGTCAAGTCAACTCACCGCGTTCAAATTGTTGAAACGTTCTATTATCCAGTCTGCTGTCTACCTTCCTTGAGAAAGCCATCTGGTTGATGTGAGAAAGCTTGGAAACCTTGATTTTATATACGCCAATAAATTCGGATAACTAGTATAGTTGTACTATCTTACTATTAAACTTTGTTTTTTGTTAACATTTTTTTCGATTATTGCAGAAGGATAATTATTTTCGCAAGCATACTTTTTAATTCTTTGTTTACTAATTATTTGACAATTCTGAAGTATCCAGAGCTTCTATTTTTTCCAAGAACTGTGTGGCCAGATTAATTTTAATGTAGGTGGTGTTATAAATTTAATATAGATATATGTATAAATTCACCCCGGTAGCAAAATTCTCAGTACAGAACTGTAATAAATAAATGGCATTAATATTTTCTTATTATATCGTTCATCGCAAAATATTTTTCAAGACGTTTCACAAGATGTTCTGCAGTGGTGTTTTCGCAAGGTGTGTTTTATAAAGCGCTAAATACCGATATTTAAATAATTAAAATTTCAACATTGGGAACGGTACTTGCTTTCTGAATTTTGAACATACATCGAAATTTTGAGGTCGACACCTGTGCTGATAATCGGATGCTCTGCGGTAAGTTCCCGAATCGTCAGATAGCCCGTGAGGCCTGACATCTCATAGAGTTTCCACGTAAATAGGAAGTAATTTCCATCTCGTGAGATGGCGCCATCAACACACCGATTTCAACCTACAGAATTATTGAGGAATTTGCGACTAAATTTCTGGAAAAGAGTTTTTCTTGAAAATTAGTTGTAAGTGGTTTAATATTTTTCTAGTTAAAAAGCCTAAAGTAATCAGCCACTCGATCTAGTTCTCCCAAGGCCGACAGAAATCAGCACGTCAGTCCTATTTCTTCTCTTCACATCTCGTGCTCTCTTAGACGGCGTGTTTTGTAGCAGAAACACCGTTGTTTCAAGATTTGTTTTTTTTTTAACTCTGTTTTCACGTGTTTTGTTACTCTGTTAAGATGTGGAATTGGAAGCAGTTTTATGATGAAATTGGTAGTGAGCAGAATATGTGAACTGAATATGCAATGAGAAACCATACATGGACAAGAATATGTAATCAAATACAACATAGGTGGCAGCACGTGAGCTATCTATAAATTATTTCGTACACTGCGTTAAAAGGAACCACATATTGACTGGGTCTTTAAAAGGGATTCTACCGGGTTTTTTTCCAAAAAATTTATATTGGGGAAGTGCTGAAAACGTTATGGGGGTGTTGAATGAAAGGAAGGTTTTCGAAGATAATTTTTTTAAATAGGAAAATATTATGCTTAAAAATGGTTAAAATGATTAAAAATGGGGAATTGCTGCATATTTTATAGTTAAGAATGGTTTTAACCTGTAATCTTTTTCCAAAAACTACGCGCGGTTGTCTGTTTTTGGGCTTTTTTTTTAAATCTTTCATGTCTAAATATTTCCCTAAACAGAGCTAGAGCAATGAAGTATTAACATGCAGTAAGGGGTAGGAGCTCCATGGATTTGATTCATCGGTGAAAGCCTCCCGGAAAAAAAAAATGCTCCAAGTGGGAATGAATCCAAAATCTTTAAAAATCAAAAAACGAACCCCCCCTCCCCGCCTTTGGCTACGCCTATGTTACAATGAGCTGCTGAAACAGCAGATATTGATATTTTAACCCTGACCACTGAAATGGTTTAGGATTATGTCTGCAAAATCTGCAACAGACTAAAATGAAGAGATACAAATACATGTTTCTGTGGTTCCAAAAGCTGACTTTAAAACATAGGATTTAAACAAGAAAAAACAAAATAAGCATTAAACTGCTATATACATAAACTTCAAGTTAAATATATATATATATATGGGACTTCATAATAGATTTTTAACATGAATGGGAATATTGTTCCATTCAATAAACAAATTTAGAAAAGCATTCTCATCTAGAATGTAGAGCAACAAATTTTGCTGTAAAGTATGTATATATGCATATCATCATCATCATCATTGTCAACCATTATCAATCCACTGCTGGACGAAGGTCTCCCCAAGTTTCCTCCACAACGGTCTGTCTTGTGCCAGTCTCCTCCATGTCACCCCTGCATACTTTCGAATTTCATCCACCCATCTCCTATATGGTCTTCTTCTGGGTCTTTTCTTGTCCCTTGGAATCCAATCTAAAATTTCGGCTGTCCATCGATGATCTGTCCTTCTGGCAGTATGTCCAGCCCATTGCCATTTCAGGGATTTAACTCTGATCATGATGTCTTCCACTCTTGTCATTTTTCGGATCCACGAGTTCCTCTTCTTATCTCTCCTGGTTACACCAAGTATGCACCTCTCCATGCTGCTTTGAGTTGTCTGCAGCCTTTGTATGTCTCTTTTAGTTAAGGTCCACATCTCTGCACCATACGTAAGCACTGGAAGGATGCATTGATCAAACACTTTTCTTTTAAGACATAATGGCATATTGCTCTTGAAAATTATGCTGTTTCTTCCAAAAGCTCTCCAGGCAAGTTTTGTACGCCGATTAATTTCTTCATCAATGTGACCCTCACTTGATATCTGCTGTCCAAGATAAACGTACGTGTCTGTTATCTCCAGCTTTTCTCCATCAATCGATAAATCTTCATTTCTTGTAAAAGCATTGAACATCACTTTTGTCTTCTGAAAGTTAATTTTTAATCCCACTTCTTTACTCTTGTCAGCAAGTTCCTGGATCATACTCTGCAGCTCTGATGGGGTAGTTGCAAAAATGACTACGTCATCAGCAAAACGAAGGTGGGTTAGATAATCTCCATTAATCTTTATCCCCTTGTTTTCCCAGCTCAGCGACTGAAAAACACCCTCCAATGTGGCATTAAAGAGCTTCGGAGATATGGTGTCACCTTGTCTCACTCCCTTTCCAATTTTTACGTGTGTTGTATTTTCAAACAGCCTAATCTTTGCACTTGCATTTTCATAGATGTTATTAATAATATTAATGTATGCATCTTCAATACCGCAGGTTTTCAGAGCCATTGTAACTGCTGATGGTTTCACCGAATCAAAGGCTTTTTCATAATCGATAAAAGCCATGCACAATGGAAGTTCATATTCCCTCGCTCTTTCAATTAGTTCTCTCAGCACGTGGATATGATCTATTGTGCTGTAGCCACTCCTGAATCCAGCTTGTTCTCTCGGTTGAGCCATGTCTAGTGTTACCTTCAAGCGGTGTGAAAGAACTTTAGTGAAGATTTTATAAACTACTGATAGGAGGCTGATAGGTCTGTAGTTTCCGAGATCCTCAATGTCACCTTTCTTATGTAGCAGGATCATTGTAGCGGTGTTCCAATCCTCAGGAATCTTTCCTTCATTAAGGCATCGAGTGAAAATTTGGGCGAGTACTATTTCGATTTCTCCACTTGCTTCTTGTATGATGTCTACAGTAATTCCATCTTCTCCTGGAGCTTTTCCTCGCTTTATGTTCTTGATTGCATGTGCAACTTCTGCTGGAAGGACTGGGGAACTCTGGTACTGGTATCTTTCATGATGTCTGGAGTGCATATATCATCCCTTTCATATAATTTGGAGTAGAAATCTTTCACTCTTGTCAAAATTTCGCCTCTATTTCTTGTTACAGAACCATCTTCTTTTCTCAGTGCCATAATCTGTTTTCTTCCCTTACTGAGATGTCCCTTTGCTATCTTTAGGCTTTGGTTGTTTTCAATTGCTTTCCTCACTAGTTCACAGTTGAATTTCCTTACGTCTTCAGTGATACTTTTTCTTACTGTCTTGCATAGCTCTATATATTCCACTTTGGAAGTCACATCTTCTTTAGTTGTCCTCATCTCTCTTCTTTTTTGCATCATATACGAGTATATTGTATATTCTAGGGTATATATATTTTCATAACTACTTTGATTTCAATAAAAGATGCCTGCAACAAAATAGGTCTAGAAATCCACCCTGATAAAACCAAATTGATGAGAAATAAATACTTTCCAAATTCCATCACCCAACTAAATAATTTCACTATAGAAAATGTAGATTCCTACTCACACCTTGGGCAAACAATAAATATGGACGATGACATCTCTGAAGAAATTTCTAAAAGAAAAAGAGCGGCATGGACCTCCTTTAACCGTAACAAAACCACAATCACAGATCAGTAGCGTAACTAGCACAACGGCGCCCCTAAGCACAGCATTTTCTCCAGGATTTGGAACACGAGGGAGGATGTGTTTTTCGCGGGGGGGGGCAGGGAGATAGGGAGATTGTCTGAAAAAGTAAGGTTACCTAAAGCCCTGTAGTTTCAACTTTTTGAATTAATTTTGGAACAGAAATACAGTGTAAAGTTATCAATCGGCCAATCAGGATTAGCACGATGCTCGGACCAATGCCTGAACATGAATATATATTTTATCGCAAAGAACGAATTCAGCAAAATATATTTAAATAGTTAAGGTTAATCGTTATAAGACTTCATAATCATTCGTTTTACTTTCACTTGTTTCTGAGGTGCTTAGTTTTTGTCAAATGACTGCTTCTAAACTTTGAACAATTGATGAGCTAAACAAATCATTACGCTTTTCATGAGAAACGTCACTAGAGCTTAAAAGACTCAGCGTAAAAAGAACTGCTTGGATTTAGGAAGTTTCTTCGCGTGCTCTCCTTCTTTTTCTCCGATACTGTGCATTTAATTGTTTTGTTCAAAATAAAGGAAATCATTTGAAGATATCACCCTCTTATACATCGCAGATCTGCGGCTGCTGTGAGCAAATGCGCCTGTCGTGTTCGTAATCCTAAGTGACTGACTGTTTTCGCACATCCTTCACGAGGGATTCCCATATGGCTTCGCACTTTTCCTCAGCATCACAGAGAGAGGGCGATTGGAGAGTGATCGTATTATTTACAACCCATTGCAGAGCGATCGTATTACATGCCGGAGCCAAAGGGCGGAATAACTTCAATCTGTAGAGTATCCAGTGTTTTAAAAGTGAAACTTGACATTTATTTACCAATGACATTTAGCTAAATATATTTTAAAGGAAAAAATTAATCTTTGGGTAAATTATTTGTTTGTTTGTTTGTTTTTGTGCGTTTTCGGATTTTTCCATAAACTATAACTGTCAGCTGCAGTACTGCCCTTCTTTACCTGCGCACCTCCCCCCCGCGCAACTGCGGGGGTGGTAGTTACGCCACTGTCACAGATCCAAAGCTAGATATCAAAATAAGAGCTGACATGTTCAATAGCTGTATCCTCCCATCTCTAACATACGGCTCTGAAACATAGAGCACCACTCGAAAAGAGGAACGTAGTCTTCAGACCACCCAGCATTCCATGGAAAGAAGAATCCTAGGGACAAATAAAAAAGATCACATCACAAACACAGCTATCAGAAATTTAATTGGAGTAAAAAAAGTAGTGAAAACGATATATGACAACAAGGCACGATGGGCAGGTCATATCAGTGTCACAAACTAGTATCCAAGGCAACCAAAAGAAAACCTGGTAGACCTCCAACTAGATGGGAAGACCCTTAAGCGATAGGAAACAACCGGAGGAGACTGGCTCAGGATCCCCTCGCTGGAAACTTTGCGACCTGCATTCATGGAGAAATCCTAAATGAGAAACAGGCCCATCTAGATTTAATCTAAGTAAACTTTGATTTCAGAGCTACGTTTTTTAATAAAAGTGAAGTCATTTATTATGGCTCTAATGAACAACAAAAATTTCGTTTTCTATTTTATTTTTGTCGAGGTACTGTATACATTAGTGGCTGCACTCACTCATCGGATTTAGGAAACGTAAACATACATGCCAATGGCAGTTTTAGTGTTTAAAAAAAAAAAGTTAAAACTCAGCATAATGTTAATGCTACGTCCACGTGGATGTATTTTTTATTATTATAATATGTTCCCTCATTTTCTTAATATTTTTAAAATTAATTTCGCCCAATATTCATCTCTAAACCAAAATTATTAGACTAAATATAAGGGAAGCTCACCCCAAACCCCACGGGGGCGTTCATGGATTTTTTTTTTTTTTTTTTGGAAGGGGGGACTATGCACCCTCAAGAAGATGCCTGAATACATCACTGGTTGTGGCCCATTTGCTTGCTTGTACTATTCTCGTCAGTCTACTTTGACCTCTGTTATTCAGTAGCTGTTTCCGCCACAGTATCGCCGTTGCTTGGCGCCAACTACTGTGTCATTCAACACTGAAATTCACTCAGTTCACTAGTTTTCCCATTTCGACCCTCGATCGAATGCTAACTAATGCTCGACGAGCTGGTCTGCCCTATTTATGCCGCACATTTCGCTTACGTGTTTTCTTACATGTTGCATGTGATGAGGGCAGGTGTACCTAATAAATATACAACTCAGTGTACATATATCATTAAAGCTTCATCAGGTGCAGAGATAAAAACGGGTCATGGGTCAGCGGCTCAACGGGTCACCGGGTCGACAGTATCTTGCGGGTCAAACGGGTCGGGTTAAAGTGTTCCTGACCCGATTTCGACCCGGTTTTAAATCCGGTTTATTTTTGAAGATATAATAAAAATATTTCAAAGGACACTTCTGAAGTTTTTAAAATGATACTTCAGAACTGCAGAGTGTGATCCAGGAACTTTACGACAAGAGTAAAGAAATGGGATTAAAAATTAACTTTCAGAAAACAAAACTGAAGTACAATGCTTTTACAAGAAATGAATATTTATCAATTGGTGGGGAAAAGCTGGAGATAACCAATTCCTATATTTACCTTGGACAGTAGATATCAAGCGAGGGTTACATTGATGAAAAAATTAATTGGCGTATAAAGCTTGGTTGGAGAGCTTTTGGAAGAAACAGTACAATTTTTAAGAGCTATGTGCCATTATGTCTTAAAAGAAAACTGTTTAATCAATGCATCCTGCCAGTGCTTACGTACGGAGCAGAGACGTTGACCTTGACTAAAAAAAGACATACAAAGACTGCAGACAACTGAAAGAGGCATAGAGAGATGCATGCTTGGTGTAACCAGGAAAGATATAAAGAGGAACTCGTGGATAAGGACAATTACAAGAGTTGAAGACATCAGGATGAGAGTAAAATCCCTGAAATGGCAATGGGCTGGACTGCCAGAAAGACGGACCACCGATGGACAACCGAAATTTTAAACTCGATTATAAGGGACGGGAAAAGATCCAGAAGAAGACCACGTGGGAGATGGGTGGATGGAGGAGACTGGCCCAAGACAGTGTGTTGTTGAAGAAACTCGGGGAGACCTTCATCCAGCAGTGGATTGATAAGCATTGAATGATGGTGATATTTTTGAATTTATAGTGCAAGGCAGATTTGCCCGGGTCAGGTCCAAAAGTTTTGACCCGTTTCCAACTCTTATTAGGTGTCTAAACATTAGCAAATCCAATATCCTGTCTGACCTCTGCACTTCTGGAGAGGGAGATCCTTTGTTACCGCAATTGCTCACACTCACCAACCCACTGCTTTTTCAGATAAGACTGCAACACTGATGCCCACAGGGTCGTAGCTACCGGGAGGACGGTTTCTCTCCCAGAATGGTCATGACAGGGGAGTAAAAATAGAAGAGTGCAGCGTGTGAATAAATTTACACGCTACGTAGCCTTAAAAAGAGCGTATTATTAACGCTGTTTAGGTAATCCTGCAAGAAGTTCGACGCATGGCGTGTGAAGATATAGCGGCGTCAACTAATATTTCAAAAACGTCGGCATTCCGCATTCTACCTATACGCGACAAATTATTGCTGCATCGCGTGTATTCCAGATCGGTACCTCATCACCTGACGAGAGAACAATTGTTAGCCAGAGTTCAGGTGTGTCATGAGTGGAAACAAGTGATTGCAAAGGATTCAAACTTTCTAAACACAATAATAAATGCCGATGAAACATGGGTCCACTATTCCGTCCCCCCCCGCCCCTCACGAAGAGCCTACCAGCATGCTGTTCCTCCACAAATTACTGTCAATGCTGAGTATTATATTTCAGTCTTAAGGCGTCTGCGACGACACATATCGATTAAACGACCGGAACTGCAGTTCCGGTCGTTTAATCGACATGTGTGCAAGTGGACCCTACACCATGATAACGCCCGCCCACATGTAGCTGCTTGTGTTCAACCTTTTCTAACGAAATGCAGTATTGAAATCATGCCACAACCTTCCTACAGTCCTGATCTCTCCCTGTGCAATTTCTGGTTGTTTCTAACAATAAAGGAGAAGTTCTGTGCTGTGGCGCAACATGCAACACAGATGCTGGCGTTATTCAAGCTGTACAGGAGTCGCTAAAGCAGTTTCCACAAAATGCCTTCGCCACATGCTTTGAAAAGTAGACTGAACGATGGGACCGTTGCATATCATCTGAGGGAAGATACTATGAAAACGAATAACATATATTTTGCTGTTCTATTAAGAAGAAACTGAAGCTAAAAATTTTTTTAAATTGTAAAGTTTTTCTTATGTATTCGGCTTTGCTCTTTAGTATATATTTTGCTGTACTTATATTTCTTCATTTTGGGTGATACTCTTAGTTTTTACGGAACGGCCGTTGTTTTTGAATTAAAAAATGGAAGTTATACACTTTGGTACTTTTCTTAGACTTTAGCTAGCAGCATTTCGTGCAGGTAACCAGAGTATAGAGTAACCCATATTGTGAGGTGTGAACCCTTCATATATGCATGACAGTAATTGCTCGAAGCCGCGGATAGAGGCATATAAAGCAAAATGTAGATATACCTAACCTCCGTGACCTTTCCGAACATGCCGTGGCGAGCTCATTAGTCATTTATACTCTGTCACAGAGAGCTCCTATGAAGCGTTTAACCTTGAACGGAATTTTTCCAAGCGCTATTCCGAAAGTATCTCCCTGTTGTTGCGTTACGAGTAACTACGAGTATCAGATACTAACTCGGTCTGTACTACTTCGTTTTCAATTCTACATTATTTCTGAGGAGTGCTGTGTTGTCAGCGCTCTAGTAACTTTTACTTTTACTTAATATTTACAACCGTTTGCTCTTGGGTTTTACCCAACTTTTAGCAAATTTATGTCAAAATCCGGAAGTGAGTTTTTTGAAGGATCATAATACTTTTCTATAATGGAGACGTGAGAAAGAAAAACTACGTAGTATTTGAGTGCTCGAACTCGAAAGGAGCGTAATTTCAAATCTCGCTCTTCCAGAAAAGAAAAGCTTTCTTCTGTCCTGCACACACACACACACACAAACACACACACACACACACAAACACACACACACACACACACACACACACCACACAAAAGTAAAGAAAAAGCTTGTGGCGGGCATCAACAAATGATATCGCGCTGGGCGCAACGAATGCTAAAGCCCTGCCCTGGTTGTATGGCTTATCTTCCGCATTCGGCTCGCTCGAATTACATACTTTCCCTGTAAAGGAAACTATTGAGTTCTAGTATTAAAATATTTAGTTCTGGTAAAATATTTAGTTCTTCCTCTGTAAAGGAAAGTATTATTCTCATTCAAAGGAAGTATTATTCTGGATTTTCTCTAGCATAGCATAATCTTACTAGTATCCTCAATATTTTACATCACCCCATGGCGAAAACCGTGGAGCATTACTGAATTAAAGTAAAGGTATATTTTTTTTTACATTTTTAATCACTTTATGACGAAGTAAATTTGTCCATCATCTTTGTCCACGCCAGGCATCGAAACCGGGTCCCCTCACGCCAGAGTAAGTCGCTCTCCCAACTAAGCTACACGGACATGTGCACTCACTGCTATCTGCCTTTATTTCATGTGCGTCCTACGGTGCAGGCTCGTCACATGCACACCGTGCCGGTTTCACGAAATTTCCGCACTAACTTCTGTACCACTGATTTTGCCGGTGCAGCACAAAGTGGACATTTTTCTGTAAAGAACTCATTTAAAACCTCGTTTGAGTTATTTCTGAAATACTGTTCCACAAAAAAATTCTGCTATTCCGTACTTAAAACCATTTTTCGTTGCCCTTTTTCTCTGTTCACTTACGCTTATGACCGCGTACCTACATTGCTCTGGCTGTGACTAACCACTCCGGAGAATTCCTTTGCAGCTGTACACGCAGAAACCGGTTAGAAGTGGAACAAAGCGGTTTTAACTGGAAACCCGCCAAACAACTTTAACCCACCTAACAACGTCTGGCCACGGGGACCTTTTATATGGTGCACCCGGTACTTCCCATGTGAAATAATGGGGGAAGTGGATCTCTTTTAATGGGAAAATGTTCATCGAAAAATGCACATAAATTTACTAATGAAGTAAACGGCAGTCCCTATAGTGTGAAACGTAGTTTGAGGCAATTGCTGACTTAGATTATCTATGTGAAGAAACTTCAAAAAACTTACAATTTGATTCATAGTGCAAACAGTAATTTAATTCTGATCACAGGCAATTCACGGACGGACTTGGCCGCCGTATTCTGGGCGAAGACTTTATTCTAACGAAAATGGAATTACATAAATATAACGTTCTGTAGAGCGAAACATATGAAATCAATAAACACTATTATTTCCCTTTTCTAACCAATGAATGTGTTAAGTCCAGGATAGAAACTCAACATTCATGGTACATGGTAAAATTTTGGGGTTGCTTTGTGAATATGTTACATATACGTACTGTTTTGTTGTTTACCTGCATCTGATTTACAACTTTTTATTTTTGGGCTTTACAGTTATACGAATTCCTGAACAGCAGTTTTGAAAAGTCTGTTTAGTAGCTAAATCAAAAGTGTCTTTTCCATTTGGCAGTAATTAAATAAACATCAATTTTCGCATTCTTTAATTAATTTGGATTTACACCGACGAGCCATTACATTATGACCACCTACCTTATAAACTGTAGGACCCCGATTTAGGCCGCAAAACAGCGGCCACTCGGCAAGGCATCGATTCGATGAGGTGTCGATAGGTATCCTTGGGCATCTGGTACCATAATGTTAACAGCAGGTCCTCCAGTTCCTGTACGTTTCGGGATGGTGGTGATTTAGCGCGAACCCGCTTTTCCAAGTCGAACCACAAATGTTCGACATGAACCCAATCGAACATTTGTGGTTCGACTTGGAAAAGCTGGTTCGCGCTAAATCGAACCACAAATGTTCGACATGAACCCAATCGAACATTTGTGGTTCGACTTGGAAAAGCGGGTTCGCGCTAAATCACCACCATCCCGAAACGTACAGGAACTGGAGGACCTGCTGTTAACATTATGGTACCAGATGCCCAAGGATACCTATCGACACCTCATCGAATCGATGCCTTGCCGAGTGGCCGCTGTTTTGCGGCCTAAATGGATGTCAGGTGAATTTGGAGGCCAGGGCATTAACAGAAAGTCCCCAGCATGTTGTCGAACCACTTCTTGGCGATTCTGGCAGTGTGGCATGGCGCATTATCCTGTTGGTAATGGCCATCACCAGCAGGGGACACATTCGGCAGGAATGGGTGAACTTGGTCCGCAGTGATGTTCAGATACCTGACAGCTGTCAGGGATTGTGCTATTGGGATAATGGGGTCTAAAGTGTCCCAACAAACATCGCCCACAGCATAACACCGTCGCCGCCGGCCTGTTTCCGCCCAGAAGTGCATTCAGGTGCCATAGCCTTCTTTGATAATCGGCGTATCCGCTCTTGGCCGTCTACGTGATACACCAGGAATCTTGATTCGTCAGACCAGGCCACTTTTTCCAATCATCCACGGTCCGATCTCGATGATCTTGGGCCCATTTCATGCGTTGTTGCCGATGACATGCTGTGAGCATGGAAACCCGGCTGGATCTTCGGCTACGCAGGCCCATGCGCAGAAGGCTGTATAACGAAGTAAATTTCTCCGTCATTTTTGGTCCACGCCGGGAATCGTACCCGAGTCCACTTATTCCGGAAGAAGTCGCTCTACCAACTGAGCTACGCGGACGCTCGTTGTCGCCGCTGTCTGCCTTTACGTCGTATGCGTCCTGTGGGGCAGGCACGTCACATCTCCCCCCGTAAGAGGGCCGGGGGCATGGCCCACGGGTCAGCCGTGACCATGAATCGTCGTAGACAGCCATCCGCTGTAGAACGTGCACTTGAGAACTCCCAGTCAATTTAGTGTGTGGAATGCAACATCACACATTTTTAGTTCTTTTTTTTTTTTTTTTTTTTTGTTGGAGGTTTAACGACCACCGTGAGCAACTCAACGGGCTATAAGCAGTCGCCCGTCCCTAATTTAGGGTCACTGGTTCCAGGGAAGGGAGAGAGCCAGTGCCGTAAGACAAACACAACATCCATGCCTCACCGGGATTCGAACCCGGACCCCGTTCGGACGAATGATCAGAGGCCATCGCTTAAACCACTGCGCCACCGGGGCGGCTTTTTTAGTTTTCGAAGTGCTAAAGTAGGGATTCTCTTGTTTTCCTCACTCGCGGTGTGGAAAGAACATCACACCATTGCGAGATCTTGAACGGCCGGGTCATCCGGGAAGTTCGGGCGTCTTTATAACGAAGTAAATTTCTCCGCCATTTTTGGTCCACCCCGGGAATCGAACCCGAGTCCACTGATTCCGGAATAAATCGCTCTACCAACTGAGCTACGCGGACGTTCGTTATCGCTGCTATCTGCTTTTATGTTGTGTGCGTCCTGTGGGGCAGGCACGTCACAGCTGCGATGAACTGTGTTCTCTGACACATTGTCCTGATTAATATTGTTGTAGCTGGGAGTGATTTGTCGTACGGTGGCCCTGCGGTCGATGTGAACACTGCGCGACACTCTGCGCTCCCCTCTGGCATCAATGAGCTTCGGACGCCTGAACGATGGTTCGCCGTTTGGCCGTCTCTGCACCACTTTTGGTACGTACCCCCTACAGCGTGTTTAGGTTTTTAAAACTATTAAATATTGGCACATTTGGAGTTTCTTTTTCACTAAAAGCAAAGAAACTTTTACAATTTCGAATTCAGCTATCGAAATAAAATTTGTAAGTCTGGAACAAAATCTTTGAACAATCTCATTCTTAGAGAACGTGTCATTTCTATTACTCCAGTAACGGAATTGTTTTTTTTTTTTTTTTTACATTAAGTTTTACTAAGGATAGATTATCACATGCTGCAGTCCAGAAAAATGGCTAAGATTTGTTAACTAATTATTGCTCCCTCACACACACAATTCAATTCTTAGACTTGTGCTAAAAAGACGTTTAAACAAGAATGGTGATGCTGAAATATAGTTAATTAGGTATCTTGATAATTTTTCCTAAATAGTGGGCCACAAAAAATAAGCTTTCAGGGCCGTTTATAGATCGCAAGCCAGCGCTTCAGGTAACTGTACTTGTTATTTCATCACTGTGACCAGTGAAGATTCGTTTGCCTGATGCATATGTATAAGACATTATTTCTTTTATTACGCAATAAAGCATAGCATTTATAGCGTACAATTTATTGCGTAGATCGTACAATGCAAGTACGATCTTCGTTTGGCTTAGATATAACCAACTAAGCGACTGCAACTTATCGCAGATACCAGTGAATGTCAGCAGTTCATCAGACATAATTAAAAACTTCGATAGTTTATCGGAAGAAAACAATGAAAAAACATTTTTTCCTGAAGCGAATGCAAAAAATAGGAAAGCACCCGTTTATTGGATGCTCGTTCACCGTTCATAGAAGCTGAAAAGAAAAGCGGTTGCTTCTGCACATACACAGTCGAGTCACATTATTGTGACCACCTCCTACTTTTGACGTCAACAGCGCCTAGCCAATGAAAGAAGGCACGTGTCGTGGTTTGGAGGCTATATAAGGTGTGATGAAGGCATTCTGAAAACTTTTTTGGGCCACAGGTGGCCTAGTGGGCAACGTTCGTGACTGCCACGGAAAGGACCTCAGGTTCGATCCCAGGCAGGTACGAACGCTCGTTCCACTAAATATCCGTCGTGCGTCGGATGGGCACGTTAAGCCGTCGGACCCCGGTTACTGGCCCCCTGGTAATATATAAGGGCGTCTCCCCCCCTTCTACTTCGCTTCCGTGTCACTTTCCTATCGGGCACTCTAGCCCAAATCTCCTATAGTTTCCTATTTCTAAGGGTTGTTTAAGACCTGGGGTCAGACACTCCCTTCCTAAAATCCTCTACATATGATCTGATCAGATCTGAAAACTTATCACTCGTTGCTGTCATGGATAAAAGGAACGATTCATCAGATTTGCAAAAAGGGATGATTATCGGCTTTCGGCCCAAAGGTGGAAGTATTTCTGAAACAGCGCAGTTTGTGAACAGTTCGCGTGCTGCTGTGATTAAAGTGTATCGTGATTGGAGAAATTTCACCATTGCGAATAAGCGGTGTGGAAAGTGCGGAGCCCTACGTGGCATTTATGTGAGAGGTGAACGTCGGCTGCGAAGGTGCGTGAGGGCCGATTGATACGCTAGTGTGGAGCAACTCACTGGCCGAATGAACCAGAGGGCTACCGGAAGTGTGTCTAAAAACGACAATTCAGCGAACCCTGCTGCGTATGGGGCTCCGATGCAGACGGGTGGTGAACGAAGGTGCATCGTCAGAAAAGGCTTACATTTGCATGACAGTATCGGAATTGAACCTCCGCTGTTGGGCAAAGGATTGCCTTCTTCAATGAGTCACGTTTTCTGCTTCATCGAACAGATGGACGTTGGCGTATAAGGCGAGAAACATCGGAGAACAAACACTCTTCAACCATTGCTGGAAGAACACAAGCTGATGGGGTCAGCGTTATGGCCTGGGGAATGTTTTCGTGGCATTCTCAGGGTCCACTCATATCTGTGAAAAGCACTATGGACCGAATTCCTTATGAATCCATTCTTGCAGACCACGTACACCCATACAGGCTGATTGTCTTCCCTGGGGAGGATGGAATCTTCGAGAACGACAATGCGACGTAGCTAGAAATCTCCGAGAGTGGTTGGAAGAGCACGATTAAGACTTCGAAGTACTTCCCTGGCCCACTAATTCCCCAGATTTGAACCCAATTGAGCATCTGTGGGACCACCTCGATCGTGTTGTTAGCTCTGTGAATCCTCCACCACGCACCTTCCAGCAGCTGTGAGATGCACTGAAGTCAGCATGGCTCCACATACCTGTGAACACCTTCCAGCACCTTATTGAATCACTCCTAGCCCGTCTAGCTGCTGTTCGCGCTGCACACGGCGGTTACTCTGGATATTAGCTGGTGGTCACAATATTATGACTGGACCGTGTATGAATTCTATTTCGTATAGCTTCAGTTTTGAGAAAAGAAAATTGAAAAACGATAATATTTCGTGGCAAATATTTTCGAAAGGTTCGTTCTTTTTATCAATACGAGCAAAGACAATTTCAAGAGAACCTGATTCTGTCAGTAATAGCAGCGCCATTGTTTCTCGAGTTTAAACAAAAAGGATTGACCGATTGTTCGCAAAAAAATGTTACATGATTTTGCTTGTTATATATTTGTTTTTTGTAAATACAGTGAAGTTCAGTCGGAAATGTTTAAGATTCTTCGAACAAATCATAAATCTGTATTTTTAGGAGGGGTAACGACCTCCGTAAGCGACTTGTGGGAATATGGGTGGTCACCTGTCCCTGATCTGGTGCCATTGATTCCAGGAACGGGACAGGCCATCTGACAAGCACACCACCCATGCCTCATCCGGGACTCGAGCCTGCGCCCACCTGGGATGAATGGGCAGAAGCCAGCGCCAAAGGCCACTCCCCAACCGGGGCGGGAGCATAGGTCTTCAGCAGCACAAAATCCTGGGCTCTTACTTAGAAGGGTAACAACTCATTGTCAGAAACGCAATAAGTGCTGAATAGTTGGAATACTTCATTTTTTTTTTTTTTTGTTAAACTGGGAGTTGAACGACCACCGCGTGAGCAACTCGATGTGCTATAAGCAGTTGTCCGTCCCTAATTTAGGGCCACTGGTTCTAGGGGAGCGAGCCAGTACCGTACGACAAACACAACTTCCATGCCTCACCGGGATTCGAGCCCGGTCCACACTCTACGAACGGTCAGAAGCCAGCGCTTAGACCTCTACTTCACTGGAACGACTTAGAATACTTTGTATGAAAATTCTAAGTGACCAAATTCTACTTCTATTTAGATATCGAGCTTTTAAAGAAACATAACTGCAGTTCCGTCTTCATAGCTCACAAAACACTTGCTACAAAAGTGTAGTCATTGGTTATTACTTTTGTATGAATAATTTGCGTTTTTTTTATTTCATTTCTATTCACTTCGGCGAAAAGAATAACCCTTTTTATCAGGTGTATTTCTTGCTTATGTATTAGGCTTGCATTTTTTAACGTAATTACTTAGTGATAGTAGCTTTAGTGGAGACATTTGCCTCTTCACGCTCAATGTTATCTCCGGTACGTGGTTCAGTAAAAATTAATTCTTTTTCAGGCTCTGATGTGTAAGATCATTGGATCAATCATGTCGAAACTATTTTTCCCTATCAAAGAAATTATGTATGCATTGTTATGTAAATCTAACTCGTACTAGTTTCAGGTTAATTGTTCGCTATCGGAGAAAAGCCAGACAGTTAGCATCCTTAGCTTCGCGCGGAGCCAAATTAAGTTTTGAAATCTAATATCCCTTGCTAAATTTAATATCCGTATTACGCGAATAAAAAGATCCGATCATGTCACATGAGGAACTTCCAGCTGTCGTAATTGATAATGGCACCGGAATGTGCAAGGCAGGCTTTGCCGGGGATGAAGCTCCTCGCGTGGTCATTCCCTCCATAGTCGGTCGTCCTCGCCACCCGGGGATTTTAATAGCAATGGGACAGAAAGACAATTGCATTGGAGACGAGGCCCAGAGACTAAGGGGTGTCCTGACCCTCAAGTATCCCATCGAGAGAGGAATCGTCACAAACTGGGAGGATATGGAAAAAATTTGGAGTC
Organism: Macrothele yani; assembly: GCA_039090855.1. Taxonomy (NCBI): domain Eukaryota; kingdom Metazoa; phylum Arthropoda; class Arachnida; order Araneae; family Macrothelidae; genus Macrothele; species Macrothele yani. The sequence continues at coordinate 78,065,956 of CM077027.1, forward strand.
ATACTTACTTTGCAGAGTTGCAGGTCTCTCCAGAAGAGCATCCAGTGCTCTTGACAGAAGCTCCATTCAATCCTAAAGCCAACAGAGAAAGGATGACGCAGATCATGTTTGAGAACTTCCTGGTGCCGAGCATGTACGTTTCTATCCAAGCCGTCCTGTCTCTGTACTCGTCCGGGAGAATCACAGGCTTCGTCCTCGACTCGGGAGATGGTGTCTCGCACACGGTACCTGTTTACGAAGGGTACGCGTTGCCTCATGCCATTTCGCGATTTGACTTGGCTGGACGCGATCTGACAGAGTACCTCATGAAGATACTGACAGAACGCGGCTACTCCTTCACCACAACGGCCGAGCGGGAGATTGTGCGCGACGTCAAAGAGAAGCTGTGTTACGTGTCAGTCGACTTTGAGCAGGAAATGGCCACCGCGGCAGCTACGTCCACCCTGGAGAAATCTTACGAACTGCCGGATGGGCAAGTAATCACAGTAGGCAGTGAGAGATTTCGCTGTCCCGAAGCCTTTTTCCACCCGGCGCTTCTGGGAATGGAAACCTGCGGAATGCACGATACAGCTTACGATTCCATCATGAAATGCGACGTTGATATCCGCAAAAACTTTATTCGAATATTGTCCTCTCCGGAGGAACTAGTATGTTCCCTGGCCTTAATGAACGTCTGGCGAAGGAAATGAGAGCTCTTGCTCCAGCAACAATGAAGGTCAGAGTCATTGCTCCACCAGAGAGGAAATATTCTGTCTGGATCGGTGGTTCCATCTTAGCTTCGCTCTCTACGATCGATGAGATGTGGATTCAAAAATACGAGTATGAGGAGTACGGTCCAACAATTGTGCACCGCAAGTGCTTCTGAAGGTGGTGGAGCCCAGTTCAACATTTACGTCACAGTGAGGGAAATAGATCAGTAATAAACGCGCCTGTCCTGTGGACAATTTCAGGGATCTGAATCTAATGGATGGAATTCTTCGTAATCGTCACTAACGGGGGGATTTACTCACGGCAATATTATCGAATTCAATAAAACACAATGGTTTCGAACAATGACAGGACTTCCTTTAGAACAAAATATCATACTTTAACACACACACACTATTTGCACTCCCGAAAAATTTTGTTGCCCGCATTTGAAAATGAGGTACTTCTGAGGTGATACGTGCACCCTTTCGTCCTAGTTGCCGGCGAGTTAATTTACATTTTAGATCGCAGCTGTCCGTGTGTCACAACGCAATATAAATAGTTCCATTGCTTAAAAAATAGTTCCGGAAGACTTGTTAGCAGACTTACGTATAGATCAATACAGCGATTCCTTCGCATTGGTAGAGTGGTTGAAGGCACATGGATAATTTAAATTATCCGGAAGAACTCCAAAGACTTTAGGCTCCAAGTTCGTCCAACAAAGCGCTCAGCAAAGTTTTGAACTCTTCATTAATATATATTTCGCCTAAAAAGGTCTCCTAGAACTATTTAGATTGAGCAGAAACACACGGAGAGCCGTTGTGTGAAACTTAAACAAACCGCCTGCAACTGCGGCCAAAGGATACATGTAGCACGCAGTACAGAAGTCCAGCGAAAAATGATGACCCGATGTCTGCTCAACCACTGTAGTAATAATGGGTGCTTTATTTCGTAAGAAGGGGTTACATTTATCGCTGAGCCAGTAGGCGTTTTAAATGAATGACTATACTACAAGCAGGAAGCATTTTATTAATTTTTACATCACAGTGAACGAGTTCATCAAAATTATAGAATAACTATGTTTAGAGCGTCAGAAGACTGGCCGGTAAACTAAACCTCTAGCTAGAAAAGTATCTAATAATTTCTACTAGAGGTGACAAACTGCCACGTCCAATAGAAATTTCGTTGCATTGAAGTAAAGGAACAGCACATCAATTTTAAACTGCGAAAGAAAAAAATAGAGAATACTGTGAAGTAATTTATAGAAGCAATTCTGTTTTGTTAATAAAGATGAAAAAAGTGTGGATTCAAAAACAACGCACCAACCTTACCTCATCCGTGGCTCAAATCAAAGCACCGAGCACAAATCGGACGATTAGCCAGGAGCCAGCACCTCTGGCCACTCGAGTCACGGTTTTCTAATTTATATTCCTAGTAATAGTCCCCAACGTAGCAAAACATTTATGTGCCACTTCATGCAAAATTTTATTCATTTCTCAAAAAAAAAAAAAAAAAAAAAAAAAGTAAATGAAAAGTTGGAGTATTAACATCTCAAACATGTTCTCAAAGTCAAACAAATAGGCGAAGAAAATTAATTTGCGTATCAAACGAGTGGCTTTTGTCATGGAAAAAGATTTAGCTTTCGCTTAAATTTTAACAGTGAAAATTGCAAATAACTAAAATTTTCCAAGCGCTTTACATGCGCTAAATCAAAGTCAGAGTTGGAAACGGGTCAAAAATTTCGGACCCGGACGTCCCATAACTAGACCCGACCTGACTCGCTCTACCCAATCCGGACGCGTAAATGACCCGGACAAATCTTCTTTGAACTATAAATTCGAAACTCAATTTATATTTATATACATATAAACGTAATATATATATTCATCCCAATAACTGCTTGATATTTAATAACTGAAATCTTTTTTTAATAATAAAATTTGATTACTTGCTAAATTTTAGTGCCAATATTTTGTGTAATCCAGAAGTAATGCGTAAGAACTAAAGGTATTTCGTGCTAATTGTAGGTAAGAAGATTGAAGATGCTGTCAAAGCACGGTAACATTTTTTGGAGCCCAAAGCACACACACCGCATCCCTAAATTATGTTTTATAAACGTAAGATTTAAAAAACGTCTTTATTTACAATTTAAACAAGAAAGTTGACACCAAATTTTCGGGTGTAATAAGCACGTCTTTTGAATCCGTTCTGACGCAAATTAAATTTATCAAAGCTATTCAAAGTCCATGGAACCGGTATGGAAAACAATAGATCTGACCAAAGAAAGAAGATTTTCAATCGGGTTTTTAATCCCTCAGATATTGCTGTAAACGGAATCGTGAGCTTACGAACTCTTCGAAACAGAGATATCGACAAAAATAAGATGTGACTTTACGTCCCCTGGTGGGAAAACCATGCATTATTTTAGGAAAAAGTATTCTCAAAAGGTTTATCCGTATAAGCGGTATCGGTCGAAGAAAAAAAAAAATAGTCGAGTTTTCAGGAGCCCAGATTTTGCAACAAATACTTCAGAAGCATAAATTAACACATATGAACCCTGGTGGCTAAACCATTCTTTACCAAACATTAGAAATTATGTGAAAAATATTTTCCATCAGGTCTTGTATGCGATACAGGAAGAATTTTTCAAATCAGAGCTTTAGGAACAGAAATAACGCAGAAAACGCAATTTACCTTTGTGCCCCCTAGCGGAAATTCTATGATTTACTTAAAAATTTTGAATTTATAGGAAAAACATTTCGCATCGGAAACACTATCCAACAAAGAAGTAATTTTTCAAATCGTACTCTTAGAAGTAGAGATATTGACAAAATTAAGATATACATCTACGCCTCCTTGGCGTAGAAACCATGCACTATTTTAAGAAGAAAATGTTTCTAAAAGGTTTGTCGACATGAGTAGTATCGGTCAAGAAACGACGTTTTTCTCAATCGAGAATTTAGAAGCTCATACTTTGCTGCAAATACAACAGAAGCGGAAGTTAAGATTTACGCCCCCTGGTGGCCAAACAATTTTTTTACAAAAATCAGAAATTATGTGCAAACGATTTCCCATCAGAAGCTGTATCCGGTGCAGAAAGAATTTTTCAAATCGGAGATTTAGAAGCAGAGATATAGGGGGAAACGCAATTTACCTTTACACCCCCTAGCGGAAAGTCTGTGAATTACTTGAAAATTTTGAAATTATATGTAAAACATGTCACACGGAAAACATTATCCAACAAAGAAGGAATTTTTCAAATTGGACTCTTAGAAGTAGAGATATTGGCAAAAATAAGATGTACGTTTACGCCCCCTGGCCAGAGAAACTGTAATATTTTAAGAAGAAAATATTTCTAAAAGGTTTATCGATGTGAATGGCATCAGTCCACGAAAGAATTTTTTCAATCGATATTTTAGAAGCTACGATTTTATGGCAAATACATCAGAAGCAAAAATTAACACTTACGCCCCCTGGTGGCCAAAGTATTCTTTACCAAAAATTTGAAATTACATGCAAAAGTTTTTCCATCAGGAGATGTATCCGCTGAAGAAAAAATTTTCAAATCGGAGTTTTAGAAGAAGAGTTATCGGGGAAAATGTAATTTACTTTTACGCACCCTAGCGGAAAATCTATGCGTAATTTGAAAAAGTAACTATATCTAAAATACTCTTCGACATAAATGGAATCGAAAGATATAAATTTTTTTAATCGGATGTTTAGAAGCAAATATGTGGAATAAAACGTATTTTTGAATTCGACATCATCTGCATTTACGCCCTCTACCGGTGAAATTGTACATTGTAAAAAAAAACGAAATAAAGGGTCATCATTTGCATATTTCAAGCTTCCCAATGCAAAAAGAATTTTTCCAATCGGACTAATAGTTGCTGAGATATTGTGGGTACAGACGGACGGACGTACTGACGGACGGACGTACTGACGGACGGACAAACCGATAACAGAAGCACGATCTTTTTTTACAAAAGACGTGCTAAAAACATGAAAGATAAAATCTCTGGCAAGCACTTTCGCGACCACTATGGCCGCATCATCAGACCATTGAGTGAACCCAAATTCGAACGGCACAAGGTTAAATAGTGACAGATAGAAGCACAAGTAATACACATTATGTAAATGAAACACATCAGCCATTGCCATTCACTACAAATTGTTAAAAGTCTTTGTAATTATTCAGCTTCTTCCTCCCGTGAATACCTGTAAAACCAGGTTTCTCCAGGCAGTGGGAATGTATACAAGCATGTCCTCATTACAGCATTTTGGTCCAAGTTTTATGATATATATATAGACTCTCAGTAAAGAGCATAGAGCGTTTATTAGAAGCTGTCGATAGTAAGCTCACATTGTCCCAGCCAGTTCTTAAGTCTTTTTCATTAACAGTTTTTGACAATGTCGAGATAGCAGATTTCTTACGGATGGTATATCTGTGTTCAGCCCAGCGAATACCCAGGTTTCGAAAGGTCGAGCCCACATAAAACAGATCTGATCCATTTCTGTCCATTAGAGGGATATTATACACTCCATAGCGGGAAATAATGGCTGACAATGATCGTGACCATGGAGTATATTACAAATGGGAATCATTATTTACGATTACACAAATGTATTTTTTTTTTTTTATGTATTTAGATTGTTCACTCTTTCCACGCTTTGATGGAGGTGCGCATTCTTTCATATGGTCCGTTAGATTTTTGGTTCCATAATCTTTTATTACACCGTCGACATTTTCCTTTGTAATTATACACTTTCCACATTTTGAACAACAAGCAAGACCAAACAACACAGAATTATTCACCGGTTCCTTAATGAGACGAAACAATTTCCAGCATTCACTCTTCCCCTTGTGGTTTTCAACAAGCACATATTTGTTGGCCTCGACGCCTTCCTCAAAGTCCTTAACATTAAATCCATCCATATTAACAAATAAGGAGTTAATTTCGACATGACATGTCATGCGAACGGGATGTTAGCACATCAATCGAAAAGCTCTGAATGCTCAATGTAAAAGATGCGATGTGAAAAGTAACTTTTTGTCATACAGTGAACTTCGCACGGAGAGAGTGAATCAGCTGAAAAGGAGGGGTATGGCGTTTGCCTGTACCTTGCCTCATACCCTACTGTTCTGCTGTCCAGTTTTTATGTTCTCTGGACCACTGTAAACGATGTCTCCGGTGAGCAGTTGTTAATGGAACACAGTACTGGTCGTCGGTCAAACAGTTCACCTTTGTATAGTAGCCTGGCAGCTGTAAACCGTGATATTGTATGTCCTGTGCGCATGTTTAGTTGTTTTGCAAGATTATTTTCCGTCTGGTGTCGATCTCTCTTGGCCTGTAGGAGCACGTAGCGGTCCTCATTAGGGGTGGATTTTGATGGACGACCACTATCAGTCTTTCGCACAGTTGTACTTGTAATTCTGAAGGCCGACTACTCGCGCGATACGATGCTATGGGAGACACCAAACTCTTGGGCCACACTCATCACAATTCCTCCCTTCGAGCCTCCCAATTTATTCGACCACGAGTAAAATCATCAAGATGTTCGAGAGACAGGCTATTTCGTTGCCTCTAGCACACAACAAACTCAATCGAACGTAATTCAGAGTGTCCTGTGACTTCCGTTCAACTGATTGGACTGCGTGAGCGCATTTTGTTCTCACGTAACGCAAACCACACTTTATGCTCCATTATTACGCATGTGCTGTTTCTCCAATTTCGAGACACTCTCCTGAGTTAATTTGTGTTCGGGTGCTCCTGCTATTTCCGGGGTTATTTTACTTTTTCCACTTCATCCTTAAGTTTTGCGCACCAGTGCAGTAACTGCGCATATGTGCAGCTTTGAAGTGTCTCAAAAGCGCATTTGTGTGTTGGGAAGAGTTCTTTTTCTTGTTTTAAAGCAGGTATTTTGAAAATTACGTGGCCGCCCCGGTGGCGCAGTGATCTAAGCGATGGCCTCTGATCATTCGTCCGAAAAGGGTCCGGGTTCGAATCCCGTGAGGCATGGGTGTTGTGTTTCTCTCACGGCACTGGCTTCCTCTTTTCCCAGGAACCAGTGGCCCTAAATTAGGGGTGGGCGATTGCTTATAGCCCATTGAGTTGCTTTCGGCGGTCGTTAAACCTCCAATCAAAAAAATAAAAAGTACGTGTTTGTACACTCATTGTCATAAAAATTCGCGCACCAAGAAGGAGGGGTCGAATTGAAATGAGATAGTGCATATTAAGGACAGAAGTGATTACAATATCACAACAGCAGGATGATTTCCCGCGGACATACGGCACACATTCCGGTCAGCGTTAGTACCGCGTCGGACCGCCTCGTGCTCGGATACATGCGGTGATACGGTCCGGCATCTTTATATTTATTTTATAAAATTTCTGTTGTACAATATTGTACAAACGTAATATAATGCTCGGGAAAATTACAATTTTAATTAAACTAATTGTACGAATAAAGTAAACAAATTCACCAGTAAAACTCACAAAATACAGCAAATTTCTAACTTTCACAATATTACAAATTCTGCACAACAACAAAACTCATTCCGTTAAAAATTTATATCAATTAAATAGACCAATTACGTATTGTTAATATGAATCAAATGTTATATGTTAAAGATAATTAAACGTACAGCAAGGGGCCAGGGGAAAAGGCAGAAGTACTGAGTTACAAGCCCCTGATCCCCTCTAAAATAAAATAAATTATTCCAGTCCAGTCAAGACAACGAAAATAATTTTACAATGCATTTCTTTTACAAACCATAAAGCAGTAAATTGAAATATTCAATTTCCCGTCAAAAAACTCCTTAACATTCGCTTGAATACAGGATAACGTGCCTCTGATCTAATAATCAACGGTAATCCATTCCACTCACGAAATTCCAACACATTGATATTATTAAACATTAAACCTGCACGAGCTCACTGAACAGAAAAACCCGACCCACCACGAGCATCATAGGAGTGAGTGGTACGCCGTAATACAATCAAGTAGGAATATCTTCCTGTAAAAATACGTTCATTGACTATCAGCAGCAATCTGTATTTATGTAGTTGCTCAAGAGTTAATATCTGAAAATGACGAAAAAGAACCTCCGATCCAACCGAGAAATTTAACAATCGCACAAACTTCCTCTGCAGCACAGATAAACGAACTATGTTACACCGTGTAGACGCACCCCAAATTAAAATGCAGTACGACAATGCAGAAAAATTAAAGAATAGTATAAAATTAACAGAATTCTAACTCACACACCAAAAAAAAACAAAAAAAAACAGAAATCCGCGAAGCAACACCAATGCGAGATCTCAAGCACAACGCAAGCTGATCCACCTGAGAATCCCATCTAAGAGATTCATGCAGAACTACACCCAAAAATTTCACTCTGGTCTGGAACTGTAATGACGTATCATTTAAGTAAACACAACTCAATTCACAAGGACGAGGCCTGATATTAGAAAACAACACGCACACCTTCTTAGTGACATTTAACGTTAAAAAATTACATGCAAACCAACGAAGGTACTCCCTAAGTTCGAGATTTACTCGAGGAATCAACTCACTCAGATTATTCCCCTTAAAAAATAGGCTTACATCATCAGCAAACAATACCAAATGAGCACCAGATGAAACCCAAAAAATATCATTTATATAAATCAAAAACAGAATAGGACCTAACACTGAACCCTAAGGAACTCCAAATGAAACAGTCTCAACTATAGAATAGTGATCGTGGATCTGAACAAACTGCTTCCTTCCTGATAAATAATTCTGAAACATGTTAAGAGCAACACCTCTAATCCCAATCGTCTCTAACTTAGTTAATAATATTTCATGGCATACAGTATCAAATGCTCTAGAGAGATCGCAAAAGAGTCCAACAACACTATTCCCAGAATCTAATCCATCCTGCAAATAATTATTTAAATTATTTTGCAGGATGGATTAGATTCCCTGCAAATAATTTATAACATCCAAAACAGCAGTCTCGGTTGAAAAACCCTTACGGAAACCATGCTGATTGTGGCCCAAAGTATCGTTACTATCCAGATATGAAGTTAACCTATGTAATGTAGGCCTCTTCCAGATCTTTGCAAACACCGAAATATTGGCAACCGGATGATAATTTGCCATAATAGTTACCGAACCCTTTTTACAGATAATGCTAATTCGACTAAGGGTCATAGGAGAGGGAACGATACCAGTTTGGAAAATATTATTAAAAATGTGAGTTAATGGAATAATCAGACTCAATGAAACAAATTTTATTACTTTCGGATGGACAGCATCAGGTCCAGGGCCCTTTGATGAATCCAGTCCATTTAGTACTTACAAGAGATCATCCGCTACAGGAGTCAAAACAAAAAAAAACAAAAAAAAGATGAAGAACAACGATTGGTTAAATAATCAAAATAGCAACCACTAGTCAAAGTAATATTTGATATCAGTCTACCTGGTAGTTCTATAACGAAGTAAATTTCTCCGTCATTTCTGTCCACGCCAGGATTCGAACCCGGATCCCCTCATTCCGGAATAAGTCACTCTACCAATTGAGCTACGCGGACGTTTTATTCTGATTCCTATTTGCCTTTATGTCGTGTGCGTCCTTCGGGCAGGTACGTCACATCTCCTGGTACGTTACATCATCTCCCACATATTTTTTTTTTTTTTTTTTTTTTCGAAATGCTGGAGAAGGGATTCCCTTATTTTTCCTATCTCGCGGTGTGGAAATAACGTCACACCATTGCGAGATTTTGAACGGTCGGGTCATCCGGATAGTTCGGGCGCCATTATAACGAAGTAAAATTTTCCGTCACTTTTTGGTCTACGCCAGGATTCGAACCCGGATCCCCTCATTCTGGAATAAGTCACTCTACCAATTGAGCTACGCGGACGTTTTATTCTGATTCCTATCTGCCTTTATGTCGTGTGCGTCCTTCGGGCAGGTACGTCACATCTCCTGGTACGTTACAGTTCCATAAAATAAATATTAAATAAATCAACCACCTTCTGAGGATCCGACTCCCGGACTCCATTATAATCAAGCTGAATCGAATGACCAGAAATCCTGGATCTGTCCAATAGGTCATTAATAGACCGCCAGGTTCTCTCTCCTGCAGTCACTAGTATTAGCAAACTTATTCAAGTAATAATTTCTCTTTTCGTACCGAACCTTGGAATTGAATCAATTTTGATATTTCCTAAAATTTGTTGCTAGATCAGCCACGTCTCTTAATCACCAAAACACTTTAAATAATTTATTTTTCCTATGTAGAGACCAGAGAAGATTCCTAGAAAACCATGGCTTTCTACAACAAGCTGAACGGTTGACATTAATAACAGAAAAATGAGCCTCATAATGCTCCCAGAAAATCGACCAAAAAACATCATACGCCTCCCCAGGATCAGTGTGAACAAACACAGGTCTCCAATCCTTAGCAGATAAAGCCAAACCAAATAACCGAAGATTTTCAAAACCAAAATTTCGCATAGTAAAAGAACGAACAGATGGCGACTCATTATCAGCGCATGACCCCGATAAACAAAAGATAGGCAAATAATCGTTGATATGATAAGCAAGTACCCCCGAGCAGTTGGACAAACTATTTGTTATACACAAATCCAATATCGTAGCACAAGTATCAGGCATGGAGTCAAAGAGACGCTGTATGTTATCCTGGGACAGATTGGCCCACACTTCTTGCAACTGACGTTCTAAATCACGAACACTGGGACATGGAGAAAGCTGGCGTCCCATCTGGTCCCAAACATGCTCAATGGGCGAGAGATCAGGCGATCTGGCAGGCCACGAAAGCGTCGAAACATGACGTAGACAGTTCTAGGAAAGCCGAGCCGTGTCGTGATCCCTGAAAAGAGAAGGCCATCGCACAGGTTTTTGACGTCACTGGCGTTGGATCGTCTCAGCCCATGAGAGAGAGAGAGAGAGAGAGAGAGAGAGCCTGGGCGCATCGGAGCATATTTCCCATGGTCACGATCATTGTTTTAGAATTTCGGTATTACAGTGAGAAATTGCATCACAAATGTAATATATCGCTGCAAATGCTTAACGTATTTACGATGCTGTAGCTCTCGTTTTTTAAATCTGAAAATCAATTTGCGGATTCTGTATGTTTTTTGGTTGTTGCTGTCAATCGATAACTTTAGCAACAGGAATGAATGATCGTGGGAGAATGTTTTCAAAGACTACGTCATTGTTTTTAGCTGTTATAAAAAATATCTGAACTAATTGTAAAGAAAACAATATATATATTATTCCTCCAGGAGATGAATATGAAACAAGAAGTGTTCACTGTTACCATAATAGGCAGTAGGAATGTAAAAATTTATTTCACTTTTAAAGTAGACCTTAACAATATCCATTTGTTAAAATGTTTTTTTTTCAAATGCTTGACCAAATTAATTAACTAAAGTCTTGTATTTATTTTCGATTTTTAAAAAAAGTTCTATGTACATACCGCACTGTATGGTGCAACTGTGAAGTTCTCCCTTTTAATGGCACGAATCCACATAGAACACAAATCTTGGTCTTTTGGAAATCCATACACACAAACTTCCGGAAACATAACACGGATGTGGCATAAACAAATACCTATCTCATTCAATTAGCGGTATATAAAAACTGTAATTAAAATGTTAGTTGAGGCAAACCACAGGAAAGAAGCACTATTAATTTCACTCAAGCATGGACAACCATAAAAATCACAAGTCACACTGTTAAGTGTAGCGTGGTAATGCAGACATTGACTGTTTGATCAGTAGATCCATGAGGTGCGACGTCAATGAAAATGACATCACGACTTGATAGGCCTTCAGGATCTCGAAGGCAACGGCCGTTTGCGGACGGGCGTTATCTTGTTGGAAAATGGCTCCCGGCTGCCCCGCCAGGAAAGGCAGCACATAGCACCGCAGGATCTCCTGTACGTAGAGCTGGGCTCTCAACGTCCCTCGGATCACTGCGAAGGAAGTACGGCTGTCGTACGCGATGGCTCCGCAGACCATCAAGCCTGCAGTTCGGGACGTGTGCTGTTGTACAATGTAGTTCGGATTGTAGCGCTCACCTGCGGTCCTCCACACTCTGACACAGTGGTCTTCCGTTCCCATGCAGAAGCGGGATTCGTCGCTGAATACTTTCCGTAGCATTCCATGTTATTCGCTGCTGACACCACTGCAATCGACGCCGTTGATGGTCAGGTGTTAATGGCAGAAAACATAAGGGCCGTTGAGAGTGCAGATTCGCTTCTGCCAGGCGTCTGAAATAGTTTTGGCTGACACACGAGTCTCTTATACAGCCGCCACATGTCTCTGGATATTGGACAAGGACATCGTTGCATCTGTGCGTGCCACTCTCACGATCCCACAGTCCTCTCTGCTGATGGTGTGTCTGGGTCGTCCAGAGCCAGCCCGCAGTGTCTTGGTGCTTTCCCGTGTCCATCGCTACCAACACGATCGCCCCATACTGTCCGACCGGCCCAAATGACGGCCGATTCGGCAGCCCGGTCACGCTGTCTTTCTCATCCCGACGATACGGTCTCGTTCAAACACCGTCAGTTGTCCGTACGCACATCATACGGCGGCTCCCCGGCATGTCTATCGCTCAGGGATCTCGCCTCACTCTTACCGTGCACTTCGGCACGCATGTGGAGTCCCCTGCGCGACGCTTTATTAACCCCAAGGATTGCGATTGCAGCACCGGTAGTGGATGCACGGACATGCGGAGTCGCACGAAACTTTAATCATTTGCATGTCTTCCCTTTCCGTAGCTATTCGTCGAGTTTCGTGTTAATCGCACGGTTTTTTCTTTTTGGGCGGATTTTTATACAATGAGTGTATTTTGATGCCCATGTATGAATAACGTAAAAAAATAAATAGCTTCTTAATGTGTCCTTATCTCGAATCAATGCAAACTAAAGTAGCCAGCCGCCCTTGCGGCCGAGTGGTTAGAGGCATAATTTTCTGGCTAGCCGTCAGAGATGGGTGCAGAAAGAAGGTGGGGTGGTTGGCTTACTGCGCTGGCTCTCTCCCTCCCCTGGAACTAATGACCCTACATGGGACGGCCGACTACTTATTGCCTTTAACGTTGGTCATGGTGGTTGTTAAACCCAGAAAAAAAAAAGGAACAGACAAGTCGATATGAAGGCATATATCCATTGATTAGCAGATGAAATGAGAGCCATTTTCAAAAGTCAGCGGTCCCTTTACATGAAACAAAAGAAAGATCCTATCGTCTTAGTCATGCAGAGCTTTCAAGAAAGATTAATCACTGACATAGCCACAGACGGTTTTCCCAATAGGCCGACTAGGCCAAGGCCTAGAGCGGCAAATTTTACTGGTAGTAAAAATGGATAATTAGTCAAAACCTTTTAAAATAATGAAAGAACATTTTTTAAATAAAAGTGGAACTAGCATTTAGTCCGAAAACTGTTGTATAGGAGATTTTGTTTCGGAATTCCAGTAAACCCCTTCCTCTTCGACTTGAGAAACCACAGACAAACCTATGTTTATCTGTTTCACTGTGCTTAAGGACTGAAATGAATACAAACGGGTAGTGGAGAAAACGAGTAGATTGTTAAATTTGCTCTTTGGAGCCCGTTAAAGTTTTCAGGCTTAGATAAAGGGAGATCACTTTATGCCATACAAGGAGACATTTGCAGAATATTCACGCAAAGCTATCCCACCTCCCCTCAGAATGAATACAATGGTAGGAGGCAGGGGTAAGGGCTGAATTGCGCTGCTATGTATCAAAACATTAAAAATTAAAAAACAAAAAATGAGAAAGAAAGAAGACAAATTACTACCGAAGCAACTGATTAATTACAAATATTTAATCAATTTAGGAATTGATGGCGGAAGACAAATGTAAGGAACTTTTGCCAGTGATAGACAAAAAAATTTTATTAAATTATTATAAGAAAAATTCTTATTTATAGTTTCATCACATTTAAGCTTTGAATTATTATTTTTATTTGTACTTTTCTTTGGGTAGGTTACATTCCCTCTAACATTTCGTTTTACTGTTGGATCGGATCCAAATGAGTTTCATGAAACTGTAGCCATTAAATTCTTTATTTTAAAGGGGAGTAGGGGCGGCAAATTTGTTTAGGCCTAGGGGCGGCAAAGTTTTAATTGCGTCTTTGGACATATCCGAAAGTAATGGCAACGGTGACGGGGAGAATGAGATTAACGAAGGCTCCATCTCTATGAAATTTTGAACGTCTATGATTACATGTAAAAGAAATAGCAATACTAAAAAAACACGAAGTTACCCATGATTTTTTCCTCAAAAAAAAAAAAAAAAAAAAAAAAAAAAGAGGAAAGAAAGAAAGGGAATGAATAGTTTACATTTAAAGTTTCCCCCTTGAGTATTTCATTAAAGACTAGACCCAGGATAGAATACATTCAGAACGCAACAGCCAGTTTAGTGAAAAAGATATTTATATGTGATATTGGTAGATGATTAATATCATCACCATCGAGTAGCATGTGGAATCGCGCAAGCATCCCTTCTTCACTGACTCCAAGTAAGGCAGAAATCCAGAATAGAAACAAACATGACCTCCATGAGAGCAGAGCCCGACTTAGGTCAATCGAGGCCTTGTGCACATACTATATCTGGGGCTCCCTCGGTTAAAATTTTCAATCAAACAGTCGAAAAGAATATTTACTGGTAAATATTTTTTTGCAAGCAGTTTTTCTTTTCTAGTAGTAAAAACATTAAAACACATCCCTCATACTAGTCAACCAATGTGGCTTGTAATAGAGGAGCATTCACACCGCTTCTACTTCCCAGCAGCCGCAGAGCTTCCAGCTGTAACATTAATTACTTTGGAATTTTTGTTCTGTTTTATAGTATCATTTACGGAAACAAATAACTATCCTTCCAGAGATATACTTTAAAACACCTAGTTTACCATAAATGTAATGGAAATGATGAACCAATGGTAGTTTAAGCTGTAAGAAGTAATCCCTCACAAATTCTTGCAGCTGATCACACACATTGTGGGATAAATTACTGCAACACTTTATGTTAATTATTACAACAGTCTTTAAATAAAGTAGTGTCAATTGAACTTTTTTTGTATTTTTATTTATGTGAAAATAAACCTTACATAATTATGAATATTGATTCACAATTTTTGTTCTTGCAAGACTAATATTAATAATAAAAATATTTTTTAGTAAATTCTACATGTTTGCTGAAATGCTTTTCCTGTATAACATACCGTATTGATCCGAATATAGGCTGTTCCCATTGCATTTTGATTGTTACAAATAAGGGTGAGATTAAGATGTTATACTGGCCGCTCACAGCTAGGCGCAACGCTTGAGCTTTATTATACGAAATAATAATAATAATTTGGTTTCCAAACCCTCATCCTAAATTTTGAAACCGAACCGCATAATAATTTTGTGCTATAACGGAAAATAAAATATATTTTGTTTCTGAAAATTTATATTATTATTAAGGTAGTTTGGAGGCCCCTCCAAATTCTGAGGCCCTGTGCACGTGCAGAAATCAGGCCCTGAATGAGAGTAGACCCTACTTGACGACTGGAACTTATATCCTAACTACACGGTAAATGGTTGGCCCTTTTAAGGGATGCCTTCACACACACACACACACACACACACACACACACACACACACAAGGTATAACTGTAATTTTGAAAAATAATCGATGAAGCGGGAAATTTAGCATAAATAGATAGATAAATTCTCAAGAGGACTAGGTTTTTCCTCTTTCCGCATTGGAAGGCGTTTTTCTCTTTACTTTTCTTTTTTAGCTTTGTAAGACATTTCTCTTCTTTTTTGCTCCTTTCTTTCCCTCTCTCTGATGCATGTTGATCGTTATGAGCAACTGATTTCGTGCAATAAGAGAAGCAAAAGTAAATAAACCATCTTAGTTCGAATGGAACCAGCTGTCTTCCTGACGAAAGCTAGACGCACTTCCATATGGACGGAAGAATCGCCCAAAATATCGAGTATTATTTGAAGCGCAAAGCACGAGGGGTATCATTAAAACTGAAATCTAGGTTCTTTATTGTGGCTCCCGAAAACAACTCTCTTAGAGCAGTTCTGCAGAGGGCAGGAAGGTCGTCTGCCGAGACGATCAGCACATTTCTTACTTATTTCGAGATGTTTGGACTGCTTCGTTAAGATAATATGCAGATTGCAGACCACCTCGACTGCCTTGGTAAAATCAGCCTATTTAAATACTTCGGCTTTCTTGATGTCGCTGTTTAATGAAATTAGTGGTTTGTTGATAGCATCATTAGGATTTCGTCCAAATGGCTTCCGTTTGCCACTCATCGTAGCACATGCTCAGTAATGATAAATTAGCTGCTGACAGGGTTAAAAGTTACGACTACACAGTAAGATGTCCAACGGAAATGTTTTGGGAGTAAATCTAATTTAGCATATTAGGAAACTAACAACACTCTGAAATCGAAAAAAAAACTAACATTATCAAAACTTTCAGAAATTCAGAAATGTATTCTCCAAATATGGAAAAGGCGCTTTTGTTTTTTAACATGTTTCTCTCTTCTTTTTTTTTTTTTTTTTTTTTGATGGATTCCCTGTTTGACAACATTTCGTTTAATATTAAAGAAATTGAAATGCGTCCGTTTATACGGAGTAACTCCTCTACAAACGCAATACATACGTTACTGTAAACACCCGAAATCTGTTATTTCGTGAAATAACTAATAAGAACGCGAATTGTCCACGAGCAATGGTATCTCCGGTTTTTTACTAGTAACATCTAGAAATGACTGACATCCTCAGTAAAATGAAGAATAATAATTTAATTAATTTTTTAGTGAAAACCCTTTCTCACTAGACACCGAACAGTAAAATTCGAAATGATTGCAATAGATATGAACTTCTACGGGGAAAATAAAGTGCACTGAATGAAATACAGAAAATTAGTTATTTGAAAATCACAAAATAAGACCACTCAATAAAATGCAAAAAAAAAAAAAAAAAAAAATTATTTGCTGAAAAATCATAAATTAACAACTTTACATTTTACTTCCTATTACGTATATGGCCCACTATTTTGTCATTTGGAGTTACACAAAACATTATTCTTTTTACGTTTGCATAACTTTGTTGTACATTTCTTTCTACACTTACACATTGAGAAACCATGGCTGGAACATGCAACAGAAAAGAAGGTGCATGACGCAAAGACGCTTATTATTATTATTTTTATCGGATTTTTTTAAAATGATATATTGGACCTGGTGGTACAGGGACATGACAAACAGGCAGACAAAAAGGATACAGATATTTCACATCAACAAATGCATATCAAACATGGTTTTAAAGTATGCTAAATACCAACGTACACAGAGAGCCAGTGTTGATCAAGTAACACATTATGAACAAGTACACATGAAACATGATTTTAAAGTATGCTAAATGACCAACGTACACAGAGGGACAGTGTTGATCAAGGAACACATTATGAACAAGAACACATCAAACATGATTTTAAAGTATGCTAAATGACCAACGTACACAGAGAGCCAGTGTTGATCAAGTAACACATTATGAACAAGTACACATGAAACATGATTTTAAAGTATGCTAAATGACCAACGTACACAGAGGGACAGTGTTGATCAAGGAACACATTATGAACAAGAACACATCAAACATGATTTTAAAGTATGCTAAATGACCAACGTACACAGAGAGCCAGTGTTGATCAAGTAACACATTATGAACAAGTACACATGAAACATGATTTTAAAGTATGCTAAATGACCAACGTACACAGAGGGACAGTGTTGATCAAGGAACACATTATGAACAAGTACACATCAAACATGATTTTAAAGTATGCTAAATGACCAACGTACACAGAGGGACAGTGTTGATCAAGTAACACATTATGAACAAGAACACATCAAACATGATTTTAAAGTATGCTAAATGACCAACGTACACAGAGGGACAGTGTTGATCAAGGAACACATTATGAACAAGAACACATCAAACATGATTTTAAAGTATGCTAAATGACCAACGTACACAGAGGGCCAGTGTTGATCAAGTAACACATTATGAACAAGAACACATCAAACATGATTTTAAAGTATGCTAAATGACCAACGTACACAGAGAGCCAGTGTTGATCAAGTAACACATTATGAACAAGTACACATGAAACATGATTTTAAAGTATGCTAAATGACCAACGTACACAGAGGGACAGTGTTGATCAAGGAACACATTATGAACAAGTACACATGAAACATGATTTTAAAGTATGCTAAATGACCAACGTACACAGAGAGCCAGTGTTGATCAAGTAACACATTATGAACAAGTACACATGAAACATGATTTTAAAGTATGCTAAATGACCAACGTACACAGAAAGCCAGTGTTGATCAAGTAACACATTATGAACAATTACACACCAAACATGGTTTTAAAGTATTCTAAATGACCAATGTACACAGGGAACCACTGTTGATCAAGTAATACATCATGAACAATTACACACCAAACATGGTTTTAAAGTATGCTAAATGACCAACGTACACAGAGAGCCAGTGTTGATCAAGTAACACATTATGAACAATTACACACCAAACATGGTTTTAAAGTATGCTAAATGACCAACGTACACAGAGAACCAGTGTTGATCAAGTAACACATTATGAACAATTATACATCAAAAATGGTTTTAAAGTATTCTAAATGACTAATGTACACAGGGAACTACTGTTGATCAAGTAATACATTATGAACAATTACACACCAAACATGGTTTTAAAGTATGCTAAATGACCAACGTACACAGAGAACCAGTGTTGATCAAGTAACACATTATGAACAATTATACATCAAAAATGGTTTTAAAGTATTCTAAATGACCAATGTACACAGGGAACCACTGTTGATCAAGTAATACATTATGAACAATTACACACCAAACATGGTTTTAAAGTATGCTAAATGACCAAGGTACACAGAGAACCAGTGTTGATCAAGTAACACATTATGAACAATTATACATCACCAAACATGGTTTTAAAGTATGCTAAATGACCAACGTACACAGAGAGCCAGTGTTGATCAAGTAACACATTATGAACAATTACACACCAAACATGATTTTAAAGTATGCTAAATGACCAACGTACACAGAGAACCAGTGTTGATCAAGTAACACATTATGAACAATTATACATCAAAAATGGTTTTAAAGTATTCTAAATGACCAATGTACACAGGGAACCACTGTTGATCAAGTAATACATTATGAACAATTACACACCAAACATGGTTTTAAAGTATGCTAAATGACCAAGGTACACAGAGAGCCAGTGTTGATCAAGTAACACATTATGAACAATTACACACCAAACATGGTTTTAAAGTATGCTAAATGACCAACGTACACAGAGAGCCAGTGTTGATCAAGTAACACATTATGAACAATTACACACCAAACATGATTTTAAAGTATGCTAAATGACCAACGTACACAGAGAACCAGTGTTGATCAAGTAACACATTATGAACAATTATACATCAAAAATGGTTTTAAAGTATTCTAAATGACCAATGTACACAGGGAACCACTGTTGATCAAGTAATACATTATGAACAATTACACACCAAACATGGTTTTAAAGTATGCTAAATGACCAACGTACGCAGAGAGCCAGTGTTGATCAAGTAACACATTATGAACAATTACACACCAAACATGGTTTTAAAGTATGCTAAATGACCAACGTACACAGAGAGCCAGTGTTGATCAAGTAACACATTATGAACAAGTATACATCAAAAATGGTTTTAAAGTATTCTAAATGACCAATGTACACAGAGAACCAGTGTTGATCAAGTAACACATTATGAACAATTACACACCAAACATGGTTTTAAAGTATGCTAAATGACCAACGTACACAGAGGGACAGTGTTGATCAAGGAACACATTATGAACAAGTACACATCAAACATGATTTTAAAGTATGCTAAATGACCAATGTACACAGAGAGCCAGTGTTGATCAAGTAACACATTGAGAGCCAGTGCCAAAAGAGAAACATCCATGCCTCACGGTGATTCGACCCCGGACCCAACTAGGACGAATGGTCATCAGCCAGCGCCTTAGACCACTGCGCTACCGAGGTGGCTACTTGCGTTTGATTTTGTTTCTTTTCACTTCAGTGATATCAATGAATTTTGTTCACAAATATCAAATTCTGATAGCATACAAATGATTTCTGACACCGTCCTTGGTATCTAATTGATACATTTTGTCGTCAGTTTTCATGAAAACAACAGCTATAACACAACAGTATGGATTTTTACTGCTCCGCGTCTATTGAGAATGTGTTTTGACTGAAGAATTAAGTACATACCCGATGTAAACTTTTTATTCTGCATTTTATTGAGCATGTTAGTCATTTTTAGATGTTACTAATAAAAATCCAAAGTTACCAATGCTCGTGGACACTTCGCGTTCTTACTAGTAATTTTACGAAATAACGAATTTTGGGTTTTTACGGTAACACATACACTGAAGTGCTAAAAACAAAACTGGGATACCTCTCTAATACCGCGTTGGTCTTTCTCGAGATCGGATAACGGCAGAAACGCGACAGGGCGTGGACTCCACGAGCTCTCTGTAGTACTGTGGAGACAGTGGACACCATGCTAGCTGACAAGTCATCCACGATTCCATAATATTCGCCGGTGGAGGATTCCTGGCATGAACGGCACGTTGAACAGACTCCCAAATGTGTTCGATGACGTTTAAATCTGGAAAACGAGGGGCCAAGTCAGGATTCCAAACTCCGTGGAATGTTCCTCTATCCATAATTGGGTGACTGTGGATGTGTGCAGTGGCGCATTGTTGTGCTGAAAGAGGACGCACCCGTCGGAGTGTTTGCATGACATGAACGGGTGCAAATCCTCCCGAAGGATGATTACGTAGCTTCCACCAATCTGCAGACGCATGATGGGTCCAGATGAATGCCAGCTGAAAACACCCCACACCATAACATAGCCACCATCGGCGTGCAGTGTCCCTTGTACGCATGCGGGATCCATTGCTTCTTGGGGTTGTCGCTACACCCGGAGTCTGCCATCTGCCCGAAACAGCTTGTACCGCGATTCGTCGGACCAGGCTACACATTTCCGCTCATCTTGCGTCCAATGTCGGTGCTCCCGAGCCCAGTTGAGGTGCACAGCCTTATGTCGTTGGGCCAGCAAAGGCACCCGAATGGGCCGTCGCCTCCCGAACCCGATAGAACACAGGGAACGTCGCACAGTCCAAACTCTGATGCTACTACTAGACCCAGCATTGAATTGCGCTGTGATTTGCTACAATGCTGCATGGCAGGTAGATGTTACGATGAACTCTAAAGAATTTTCTGAAATTCACGAGCCCCTTTCCGTGATTTAACGAAGCATATTTCTGATACAACTTTTTCCGTCAAATGACGGGGGAAAATCTCTGAATTTCATGGATTTTTTGTACGCCAGAAAAACTCTGAATTTTCAGAAACCTTTCCGCAATTCCTTTTTTATATTGACGGTAAATTACCGTTTTCAAGATGTGTTAACGGAAAATTCTGATTTTTCAGAAATCTTTCTGCAACTTCTTTCTTATATTGACGGTAAATTACCGTTTTCAAGATGTGTTAACGGAAAATTCTGATTTTTCAGAAATCTTTCTGCAACTTCTTTCTTATATTAACGGAAAAACTCCGTTCTCACTTTTTTCATATCCATATGACGGAAAATTTCCGCCAATAGGAGAGACTCACGGGAATACCTGGGGATTTGATTAACTGTTACTGAATTTTCAGAAACCTTCCCAATTTCTTTCTTATACACGGTCGAGATACATTATTGTGACCACCAGAGTAACCGCCGTGTGCAGCGCGGACAGCAGCTTTCCTTTCTATTCCTTTTTTAATAAGTTTTTAATCAACTGTGTCAAGTTTCTTCGGGAAGAAAAGTTCTGAGAAAGGTCGCATTTGTTTAATAAGCATTGGAAGAACATATTTTATGGTTTCAAAGAGGGCACTGAAAAGGGGCATTTATTTATGAATACAGTACATAGGTATAATAAAAATATCATAAAAAGTACGCTTTGAAATGAAATATCAATAAGAAACTAAACTTTGATGTTATGTAACAGAGAAGAGTGTGTAGGCTACCTTTGACCTGCTGCCGATGTTGCCAAAACTATCGAGAGAACTCTCGACAGTTTTTGGCTTCATTGGCAGAAAGGACATAACGTTCAGTACGAAAACTTGTAAAAGAGAGATAAATAAAATTTACACAAGAGAAAGAAACAAAAACGGAAAGTTAAAGTAGTTGTATACGCTACGCATAGCTGTGCAATAAAGTTGCATTTCACTCACACTATCTGCACAACCAGGGAAAATTTCTATATTGTCGAGGGGATATTTACATCTTTTCTCCTATTTGTAGAAACAAAAAAAAAAAAAAAAAAAAAACCAGCATGAATTGCAGTTTCACCAAGCGCATTGCTATTCATGTCATGTGTTTGCAGATACTGAACATCAGTTCTTCAACCTTTTCCCCGTGTGTATGTGTCATCATTTTCGGCATTCTTTCTGGTTTTTAAACATCTCACCTGTTTCCTCTTCCCTGTTATAAAGTTTTGAATGCTTATTCCTCAAGTTTCCCTTGTTTCATCATCCGTTACTAACTCTAGTGACACACAACAAGCCTCGCCGATTTCATTAATGTAAAAGCATTCGAAATAGTTTTCTGTGTTAAGCGTTACAGTCAAACGAATTTGGTTTATCAGATACTAAGCGTCTTCCCCATCACATAATTGAACAATAAGTTCCTTGAATTTGAGTCTAGGACAATACATATAAAGAAATTATTCACCAGTAATGTCCTTTCAAAACATTCTCCCTAACATGAGGGTCCTAAAAATTAATTATGTTTTTTATTTAAAGAATGTAATTCCATGGATAATGCATACATTTTCAGAAACATTACGCCATTTTTCCACATCATCTCCATCAAGTTAAACATACGCTAACGAGATATGATGATTAAGGGTTCGAAAGTACTCTAAGAATACAACAAGCAATCAATAAATGACTGACAGCAGGGTCGTCGATAATACTGGTTTGTTTCAAGAATAACTACAACTCGTAGAAAAGTAGAAGATTCAGCACCACTACAGACTCGTAAGTAAGGTAGAAATTGAATCACTAAAAGAGCATGTAATATGTAATAGTACACACACTACAAACTCGTAGTAACGTACACTACATGATCAAAAGTATGCGGATAGCAATTTGGAGTATTGGATTTGCCCATACACGCCACAGCCATAGACCATACATATATGAAATGACGTAAGCGGCCTGGCAAATATCATAGATAAGCAGGAACAGTAGAATGGGACGTACAGCAGAGCTCAGTGACTTTCAGCGTGGTACGGTCATAGGATTCCATCTTAGCAACAAGTCAGTTCGGGAAATTTCTGCATAGCTGCAGCTGCCCTGATCAACTCTAAGTGATGTTATTGTGTAGTGGAAACGCCTAGGAGCAACAACAGCACAATCGCGACCAGGTAGGCAATGTAAAATGACAGAGGGGGACCACCGAGTGCTGAAGCGGGTGGTACGAAAGATTCACCTGTCCATGGTTATAATACTTACCACCGAGTACCAAAAAGCCTGTGGAAGCAACGCCAGGACTACAATGGTTCGTCAAGAACTGTAGAGAATGGGTTTCCGTGATCGAGCAGCCGCACGGAAGCCTAACATTAGCAAGATCAACGACATGTGTTGGTTGCAGTGGTTTAAAGCTCGGCGCCATTAAACTCTGGAGCAATGGAAACACGTTCTCTGGAGTGATGAATCACGTTTCACCATCTGGCATTCCGACTGAAGAATCTGGGTGTAGAGGACGCCAGGTGAACGCTACCTGCCTGACCGTGTTGTCCCAACTGAAGTTTGATGGAGGAGGCACATGCTATGCGGCTGATAATTTTCATGGTGTGGGCTGGGCCCCGTAGTTTCAGTTCCGAAGAATCTTAACGCTGAGGCCTATAATAACATTCTCGACAATTCTGTGCTCCTAACATTATGACAACAGTTCAGCGAAGACCCTTTCGTTTGCCAACAGCACAATGTTTCCGCCCAGAAATCGAGGTCAGTGCAGCAATGGGTTGATGAGATGGGTGTGGAAGAACTTGACTGGCCTGCACGATCTCAACTCCAGGATGCACCGTGGGGCGAAAACAAGCCGGTGCCGGAATTGTAATGCTTTGAGCAATGTTCTGCTGGGATACCATGGGTCCGTGTCTGGTTCATTTGCCCGACGATTACTTCACCGAAGGGTCAGTTGACCAAAAATCACTTCACCGAAAAGATTGTTTCGCCGAAAGATCCCTTGATCGAAACGTTCATTTCACTGAAAAGTCGCTTGATCGAAAGGTACATTCCACCGAAGAGTCACTTGATCGAAAAGTTCATTTCACCGAAAGGTCTCTTTACCTAAAAGTTCATTTCATCGAAAGGCCATTTCACCGAAGGGTCAGTTTATCGGAAACTGAGTTTCATTTCAGGATCTTCTGAAGCGTGGTGACATTTTGGAAGACAGACCACTGGAACTTTAGGGGATCATACTCAAATTGCACTTCTGGTTTCTCCGTATCACGAAGAATGCAAAGAATAAATTATAAAACAAAAATAATTAATTTTAAGTACTTAGGCCTCGATTTAGGCCTTTTCAGCTAATTCAAATCTTTTGTGTTTCAGCATCTACTGCCCCCAATCCAGGATCACAATCATAAGGTTTACATAGCAAGTTATGTTAATACTACTGTACATTTACTCGGACACAAAAAAGCAGCTTCAAAATCAGCGATAAACATGAACACGGAGGATTAAATTTTCTACAAAGCCTATACTAGATATAGGCTTTGTAGAAAATTTAATTATCGTTTTAATTTGAGTTGTAGAGGAACATTATTAACTGGATTCCTAAGGAAACCTTATATATATATGAGCACGGAGGACTAAATTGTGTTCAAAATGCCCAGACCCAGTCCTAAGTTCTTAAAATTTATGTTTTTGACTTGAGTGAAAATGCAGCATATTTTACTTTAAATTTTATGTAAAGCTTATGAATATGAGTTCGGAGGGTTAAAATCTGCTAAAAGGTCTATATCTTATGTTTTTGACTTGAGTGAAAATGCAGCATATTTTACTTTAAATTTTATGTAAAGCTTATGAATATGAGTTCGGAGGGTTAAAATCTGCTAAAAAGGTCTATATCTAGGCCTATGGTTAAAAAATTAATGTTTTGTGTTGAGTAAAAGTAGAATATTATTTTCTTGATTTGCTATGTAAACCTTATGCATTTGAGCTCGAACGATTAAAATTTACTAAAAACACCCAGACCTAGGCTTTATAATTAATGTTATATTTCAAAAGACCTGCCTACGGCGAGGTGTTTTGTAGAAATCTAAAGTGCATTTTTTATACAACCCCATAACATTTAGGTGGCCAGTTTTTTTAAAAACCCTCATCATAATCCAACAAATCTCTAACAACAAAATTCTAAGTCATAAAATGAAACTTCTAGTAGATTACGCCAAAAAAGAAAACAAACTGTGTATTAGCAATGTTTATTTATTTAAATATTTACACGTCTATGCCAATAAACGGATATTGTATTATTTCTTAATGAAAATTCTACGTTTTCGATAAACTGATCATTCGGTAAAATGATCTTTCGATCTAATGAACTTTTAGGTGAAGTAATACTTCGGTGAAATGAACTTTTCGATCAAATGATCTTTCGATGAAATGAATTTTTAGGTGAAATGAACTTTTCGGTCAAGTGACCCTTCGGTGAGATGTAGCTTTCAATCAAGTGATTTTCGGCGAACTGATATTCGGTAAAGTGATCTTTCGATCATGTGAACGACACCCCATGGGTCCAGTCGTTCATGTGCAGGAAGCTATGACGTCTACCACCTACTTAAACATCATTGCAGACCAGGTACATCCTTTCGTGCCAACGGTATTCCTCCCTAGTAGTGCCTTCTTTCAGAAGAATAATGCGCCATGCCACATTGTCCGGATCGTTCTAAAATGGTTTGCGGAAGAGAGAGAGATTTCCTATCTGAGGTTGAGAGACCCGAACCCTCAGCGCTCTGCGCCTTTTGTCAGGTGAAAAAGAAGAAGATAAGATATTTGGGAACAGATTTCCCTGATAGAACAGCATGAAAGAAAAGTACAGAAATATTAGAGCAAAAGGAGTATACGGTTTCCCGTTAAGTATTGAAGTTGTAAGCTACTCTACATACTTACCTGCAACAAATCAATCAAAGCAAGTCATCCCGCAGACAACGCCAGGCCGCAGGGAATCGGTGAAAGGACAGGGAAAAGGGGTGCCTAAAAAAAAGAAAAGAACCACAGAAGAAAAATCCGACAGATAAAGATAAACACCCAGTTTTCTCACAAAACCCTGTGTTGCAAGGCACCTTATACCACACAGTTGTCGTTTGCTCAGTTCCCGTGTAGGAGTCAGCTTTTCACCTCGCTTCTCAGAGAATTTTTTTTTTTTTCCACTAGCTGGAGGGGAGTTTGGTACTTTTTTTTTTTTTAAACCATAGTACCTTGTTTCTGGGCCAGTCTCGTATATGTGGACTGTAATATTTCTCTTTGAAAAACAAGTTCGGCCCCTAAAAGAGTACCCCCCCTTTTTTTTTAACAAGATTTCTTCACATGTGTGAAGTATTTTTGCAAAACAGAGTACGGCCCTTAAAAGAGCCTTTTTTTTTTTTTTTTTTTTTAACAAGATTTCTTCTTATGTGAAGTATATACCCTCCGAACACTAGTCCCAATTGTTGTTATTTTTTATGCTAGGGTAGCTGTGAATTGGGTTCACTTCTGGAACTTTATTCAAGATAGCTTTTGGCCTTTTATAACTGTCAGTTTCATTGACAGTATAGTTAATGGCCTCTCTGACTAGAGGATTAGGATGAATCTTAGCTTTTACATAGTATCTTTTAGCTAAGTCATACATCGTGTAATGGATATAATTAATATTTAGCATGCTTCGGATAGCATGGTTTGAAGTTCTTCCATCAAGTTCAACCATATAACATAGGGTTTTATTTTGAAATGAGGTAATCTTATTTTTCTGCTGTTTGTTGCAGTTACCCCAGATAGGACAGGCATAAGTAATAACGGGGCTGATACAGGCTTTCCATATCAAAGTTTTGTTTTTCCTGCTAAGCCTTTTATTTTTTTATTATTGGCTGGAGACTTCCTCTGATCTTAAGAGATTTGGACAGAGTTTCTTTAATATGCTTGTTCCAGTTTAGGTTGTGGTCCATAAAAAGTCCTAAATATTTAACATCATTTACCCAAGGTATTTTTTTTTTATACATTTCTATTTCAAAGTCTGGATTGGGATTGCATTTAATCCTAGAAAATAGAATTGCATGAGTTTTTTCAGTATTGATTTTGATTTTCCAATCTAAGAAATACTTCTCAAGTTGTTCAACATAATGTTGCAACATGAAAGTTGCTTGATTTTTATTTTTGGAAGTATAAGCGAGTGCAGTGTCATCAGCATAGAGAGCTACTGCCTTGCGGTAGAGAGCTACTGCCTTGCGGTACACCAGCTTCGATTTTTTTTAACGATTTTTTCCCATTGATTTTTACACAGAATGTTCTGTTAGTGAGGTATGATTTGATTATATGTATAATCCAGGGTGGGAAATCATGGGCTATTAGCTTGTAGATAATTGCCTCATTTGGGCATTTATCGAATGCTTTTGCCACATCCAGAAATATGGCTGCTGTGTGTTCTTTTTTTATTATTCCTTCAGCACATTTTTCAGTTATTCTACAGAGTTGGTGCACCGTGGAGAGTTTATCTCTAAAACCTCCTTGAATAAATGGAATTACTGGGAATTACTCACAGAATTGTTGCATTCTAATAAGAATTATTTTTTCAAAGATTTTTCCCATGGTTGGGAGCAACGAAATCGGTCTGTGATTTTCTGGAATTGCCGGGTTTTTACCTGGCTTGGGTAATAATATTACCTCTGCTGTCTTCCAAACATAAGGGAAATAATGTAATTTAATGGCACAATTGTATATTTTAGTAAGGGTTTGCACATACTCTTTTCATAATTTTATTATTTATGCCATTACTGCCCGGTGCCTTTTTATTTTTAAGATTATTAATGTGAAACCTAACTTCCCTTTCACTGATGGGTAGTGGTTTTTCAAAATCTGGGGGAACAAAAATTTTTTTTTGGCCCTTAAAAGGTGTCTTGTTTTTTCTTATCTTTTCAGTTTCTGGCGTTCCGGACCCAAGAGATATCGTAGTACCTTTAATTTGAAGTTGCTGCCCGACTTTTGCATTTTTTTTTATTCCGGACCCGAGAGAGGTCGTATCCACTTTATTTAGAGGTTGCTGTCTATCGGACGTAGAAGAGGCCGTATCCACTTTATTAAGAGGTTGCTGTCTATCAGACGTAAGAGAGAGAGAGCCGCGGATGGCTTAGTGGTTAGCAGTTCAGACTATCGATGCAAGGTCCTCAGGTTCGAACCTGGGCTGATCTTTCAGAGATGGTGTGATTTACTAACAATCGCTGAATATCGGACGAGCACGTTAAGTGACGGCCCACTGGTTAAATAGGTATCCTTTCCTATGCCTCCCCCCTGAAATTCTCTCACCCTTCTATGTGCAATATCGTACTTGTACGGTGGCGCCATCTACTGCTCTCACTACAAACTGTTCTGTCGCTAGACTTGCTCTCATTCCTTCCGTTTCTGCATCCTGCCCAAAAAGGCGATCTCGCTGTAGGTGGCTGGGACCTAAACTCTACTCACTGTGGACGGAAGTCCTACAAGAAAATGACAAATACATCATCGGACGTAAGAGAGGCCGTAGCATTTGCTGTTTTCTATGCCTTGTCCTCCTATTTTTTTTAAAAGAGCCTTTCTGTTTACTTTTAATTGGGGATGTTAACACAGGTTTTTTTTTTACTAGTAAATTCTTCATAGAGTTGTGCACTTTGGGTGATGACTCTAGAATTTTCTACATCCTCCGCATGTTTAAAATAAGTATCCAGGGCCTTTTTCATTTTAATGGCTACATCAGTGTCAGGGATATCATTTATTTTGAACTGTTTTTCTAGTGAGTTTGCGAAAATTTCTGCTTTTTCTTTGTCAGTTTTAACTACCGTCCCATCTTCTTTTTGAAGGGGTGGGAGTAATTTGACATTTTTATTTTGCAAGCTCGACGTAAGATTCCATAGAGTAATTTTATTTTTTTTATCCGAATTTTCAGAGTAGTCAATATGAGCTTCCTCTAATACTTGACCACATGACTCATTCTCGAATTTTCAAATTTCTCTTTTAATTTGTCTATTTAGGCAGCAATAAAGGTCATAGAACGTTTTATTTCTTGTTCTTTGCCACTTGCTTCGGTACCTATTTTTTTCTTTAATAAGTTCCAAAATTTCTTTGGGTAAATACTACGATTTTTTTTTGTCTTTGGCAGGAGTTTGACATTCTTCCATAATTTTTTTAATGGCGAGGTTAAAGAGTTTAATAGCTCTGTCAATTTCTTCTTTGCTATTACAGTCTCCAATTACCAGAGATGGCACTAATTTAATTTTCTCTTCAAATTGTTTTAAGTTAGTGACCATTTTGGGTGCTACCGTCACAGTTTTATCAGTATAAAGCTGGAGGTGAACTGGATTGTGGTCAGAGGAGAGCGCTGCCGCAGTGTAAATTTCAAAGTAATATTTATTATTCTTCAAGAGGGCAAAATCTAGTATGTTTT
Source organism: Macrothele yani (assembly GCA_039090855.1). NCBI lineage: Eukaryota > Metazoa > Arthropoda > Arachnida > Araneae > Macrothelidae > Macrothele > Macrothele yani. Next base: position 78,095,528 of record CM077027.1, read on the forward strand.
GAAGATGACAATCCGATTTTTGGCGTAAATGTGACAAGGATGGTAAGTCAGATAATATCTGAAAACTTGAAAATTTTCATCGTCCTGGACTCGAACCCGCGTCTCCCAGAAAACGCCTAGGTATGCTAACCACTACACCACCCAGAACAACCAAGTTTCAAGTTTCCATTCAATTTGAATTTAACCATCACAGGATTCGCTAGTCGAAGCAACCGGCATTCATGTTTAGCGAATCTGGAGGTTAATAATCCTATAGCGTGATTGCCCGGAGAAGCAGATTTTCTTTCATGATTTATCTGCTATGGTTAAATTCAAATTGAATGGAAACTTGAAACTTGGTCGTTCTGGGTGGTGTAGTGGTTAGCATACCTAGGCGTTTTCTGGGAGACGCGGGTTCGAGTCCCGCTCCAGGACGATGAAAATTTTCAAGTTTTCAGATATTATCTGACTTACCATCCTTGTCACATTTACGCCAAAAATCGGATTGTCATCTTCAAAATTTGTATTATATGGCGTAATCCCGTATTTCTTTCATGATCTAGTATGTTGCTGTTCCTCTGAGCGTCGTTCTTGTGGGTTCAGATGGTGCCCCCAAATCAATGTTTTTGCTTAAGAGATATCTGAAGATATTGTTTCCACTTTTATTAGCTCTAGGGCATTACCAATAGCGGTGTTTACTATTAAAATCTCCCACTATGACCATAGGAATATCTTCCTCGAAAAGATTATCTAGAGCTTCCCTGGTAATAGTGTGTTTGGGATGATTGTATAGCGCCGTAAATTTAATCGGGTTATTTTTTGTTTTAATAATAACCGAGTGCGCTTCCATGCCATCCTCTGTGTTGCATGTTGCTTCACTTTGCTCTAGTTTATCTTTCACTACAATCAAAATTCCCCCACTTTGGGAGGTTTCGTCTTTTCTGTAAACCTTGTAGTTGGGAATTTTGAACTTAATTCTGTCCATTAGCCAGGATTCATTAATTAGCGCAATATCATTTTTTTTTTTGTATTTTAGGTAGGCTAAGAATTCTCTATGCTGCCTTTTGATGCCTCGCGCATTCCAAATTAATATGTTAAGTCCATTTGTTTCAGAGGAAAAATTTCATCCTCGTTTGTTTTTTTCATCATTTTTTACTGTGTCAATTTTTTTTACATTGTTGTTACTTTCGATGACTTGGGCATCAATGTCAGTATTGCAATTGATTGCTTCCTTGTTTTTGACCAGTTTGGCAGCTAATTCTGCTATTTTATTGATGGTCCATTGACCATTTTTTTGTTTTTTATCTGTTTCTCCATTTATTTATTTTTTCCGTAAGTTTCTCACTCGTGGACTTTTCTTTAATTTTTTTAATTAATAGGTCAATTTTGCTTTCACTGCTTTCTACAGTGCTTTCACTGCTTTCTATGTTTTTTACTTGTTGGCTTGCTATTTCAGTGTGGTTATTTTCCACATTATCATATAAAAGAGGTAGTTCATTTTGTGTGTTATAAAATGTAATGTTATTAGCATACTGCAATTGAGCATCTTCATTATAGTTAATTTTTTCTGCCTCTTTAATGCCTGCCAGTGAAATATTTTGGTTTTTCCACGGTTGGAGTTACCAATTTTTTTTGCTTTTGCGTAGCATTTTCATCTAAATATTTATCAACATCAACAATCAATTTCTCTATCACTTTTGTGTTTTGGAATTTTTTTGCGATGTTTTTTAATTTTTTCTTTTAGCACAGAATTCTGTAAAATGCCCTTAAAAGGGCCTTTTTTTTTTTTTTTTTTTTGCTTTTCACCTAGATATTTGTCAACATCTGCAATCAATTTCTCTGTCACATTTGTGTTTTGGAAATTTTTGCGATGTTTTTCAATTCTTTCTTTTAGCACAGAGTTCTGTAAATTGCTTTTAATGACAACTTTTTTTTCTTTGTGTAATAAGTTAATATTACGCAGGTATTTATTTGTATCATTTTTCATTAATTCTGTGTCATTAACTGCATCCTTTAGTTTCCTTCAACTGCTCAGCAGGTTTGGCAAATTCCTTTTTGAAAAAAGTACTCGGCCCTAAAAATTACCTTTTTTAAAAAAAAAGACCAACGCGGATTCACACCAAATTCCTTGCAAAAGCCTGACGCCGAAGCCGTCTCAGGTCTATTTTCCAAAAAACCTTCCTTTTGGGTAAGGTCGTTCGGACATTTCTCGGACTTTTCATAAAACATATCTGGTATTTTCTCAGATATTCCATCGCCCGGGCATCCCACCGGTGTTTTAATGATATCTGATAATTTATCAGATATCCCATCGCTCCGGCATCTCTCCGGTGTTTTAATGATATTTGCAATTTTTTTAGATATCCCATCGCCCGGGCATCCCACCGGTGTTTTTACCATGTCTGGAATTGGCGCAGACATACAAGAAGAGTCATCGACAACTTTTTTGTCAGATGACGTGCCTAGAATTTTCTGAGGCACAGAATAAGAAATTATTTCACTTACCAATCTTCTTCTTGTTCTTCTGGTTCTTTTTTGGATACTATTACATAGTTCCGGTGGAAGGTTTCTAATTCTTCTGGATCTTCTTGGATCTGTCTTTTCAGTTGACTCACGCTTTCCCGTGAAATTGAATGAGGAACGGGAAACGGCATCACTTTTCTTGGCGTCAGGCTTTTGCTCTACAATTTCGGTACTGGTAATCCAATTAATTTTTGACGATGGGCTGGAAGCTGAAACGAAGAGAAGTGGATTCGGGAAAATTTTAATTGATCTTTGAAAAAAGCTTAACAACTAAAAGATCCCCTAACCAGACTGAATCGGATAGACTGGTAACCCAGAAACTATCTAATCGTAGAACAAGACGCACGGGCGACGACGACGAAAACCTTGCACTGAAGTTCACTCGCAGGAGCTCACACGATGTGCGACCTTCCTGCTCGCGATCCAAAGGGCAACTGTGGTTTGCGGGAGATGAGGAAGACCTCTAGATATTGCCCAGGCCTCCTAATTCCCCACAGGTCAATCCAATGGAGCATCGGCGGTTTGTGTTGGAACAGAAAATCCGATCTATGGCAGCTCAACTACGTAACTTACAAGAATTAAAGGATCTTCAGGTAACGTGTTGATACCGGATACAAGACATCTTTAGAAATATAGTAGCGTCCATGCCACGGGGGATAAGAGCTGTTTCGGCTGTACGTGAAGGACCAACATCATGTTGTGTTGGCCCTTCACGTGCATACGAAACATTAGTCAAAATGTTCTAGCTCTGCGATGTATGTTAGCACAGGGCACTCGAGTATCTCAGGATACCCATCAGCCTACTATCAGTTACTTACAAAATCTTCACTATGGTATTGTCGCATTGCTTGAAGGAAGCAATGGACGTGGCTCAAACACGTGAGCAAGCTGGATTCAGCAGTTGCTAGAGCTCTATGAAATCATACCAATGTACTGAAAAAACTATCTGAAAGAACGGATGAATATGAACTCATACTATTTTTTTTTATTATTATAAAAAGGTAGAGCTAGAGATTTAGCAAGCAACCAAACGTATTGCTGATGAGAATCCTCATTTCACGGTAGGAATATTGGAAGAAAGTTGCAGTAATTCCTCAGTGCAAGGATTCTTGAGATGGGAAGTGCGTTGTAGCATTAATTGACTAGGAAGAATTAGTTAAAATACAGCAACTGAAGTTACTTTTTCTTTTGTGAATGATAATTAACAAAAGCATTCCAGTGAAATGTAGCGTTATGGCATCGATTCCAAACCTCAATAAAAAAAATCAAAGCATGTGAGCCCAAAAGCATCCATGATAAATACACTAAAGAGCAATTGAATTAGAGACAGCTGGCGTTATGCAAATGTGGCACTGTGGGCGGCCCTGTGAACGGAAACGACATGCCGTATGCAGCGATCCGACAATATAAAGAGGGATGTGACGGAAATCAGTAAGAGCCGGACGCAGTATGGGTAAGACGAAGGATCTAAGCGCATTTGATCGTGGGCAAACTGTCGGGGCCCGACGAATGGGTCACTCCATCTCGGAAATCGTGCAGGCACTGGGATTTTCACGAGCCACTGTGTCACGGGTGCACTGTGAGTATATCGAATCCGGTAAAACCATCCCTACAAGGGCCAACTGCCGTGGACAACAGCGTGTGGACGACCGGAGTCATCGTCGGCTAGCTCGCATTGTAACAGCGGATAGACGGGCCACAGTGCAAGAAATCTCTCCGCAATTTAACGCTGGTGCACAAAATCGTGTAAGCAGTCACACCATCCAGGACCACCTCCTCGCAATGGGGTACAGAAGCCATCGTCCCACGAGGGTACCGCTGCTGACCGCACATCACAGGGTGCAAAGATTAGCATGGGGGCGGAAACATCGCCACTGGACCCTAGACATGTGGAAAAATGTTGCCTGGACTGATGAGTCGAGATTCACGTTGGTACATGCGGATGGCAGGATACGAGTACGGCGCAAACCACATGAAGCGATGGGTCCTTCTTGCCAGCAGGGTACTCTTCAAGCTGGTGGGGATGGCATTTTCGTCCGGGGACTGTTTACGTGGACTGAAATGGGACCCCTGGTACGTGTGACATCGTCCCTCACAGGTCCACGTTACCGGGATATCCTGGACGACCATTTGCTCCCGTTTGTGCGTCTTCAACATCCCACTGGGGTCCTCATCCTGCAACAAGACAAAGCACCGTGCCATCGCTCCCGAATTGTATCCGAATGGTTGGATGAACACTCCACCGATGTGACCTCGCTTCCTTGGGCAGCTAGGTCACCTGACCTCAATCCCATCGAGCACATCTGGGATGCCATCGAGAGAGATGTTCGAGGTTCTGGCCCCCCTCCATCAAATCTTCGTGAACTGTGGGAGCTTGTTCAGGGGTCGTGGATCCGTATGGCTTCCCGACGCTTCCGGTGTCTTGTCGAGTCCATGCCGAGACGAATCGCGCCGTCATCAGGGCGCGAAAGGTGGTGCTACACGTTACTAGAAAGGTATCTCTAATTCAATTGCTCTTCAGTGTATATACACGGAAGTGCCAGAAAAACTGGTACAGACGAGCTTATGCAAAATACATGGCAACGTCACCTATGCGCTTACTCGGATGCGTCCGCCAGTGCGTATATAAAGAGATAGACATTCGTGCCAGCTGTCAGAGCTGTTTTCGGCATGAGAATGACAAGTAATAACGATTTAAGCAATTTTCAACGCGGTGTCATAGTTTTCGCTCGTGAGATGAGCCATAGTATTTCGGAGGTAGAAACGAATTTCGGATTTCCACGGACGGCCATTGCAAGGGTGTACCGTGACTACAAGAATTCCGGCAAAACCTCCAACCTACGATACCAGTGTGGCCGTAAAAAGACATTGGGGAGCGTGACCATCGTCGGCTGTCAAGAATCTTTTCACACGATAGGCGTGCAACACTCTTGCAGGTATCATCGGAATTCAATGCTGGAGTCTCAATAAGCATCAGCGTCCGGACTGTGCAACGTACCTTGCACGATATGGGCTTTGGGAGCCGACTGTAATCAACCATCGAAGAGATAAAAGCTTGTTTCAATCTTTTTTGAGACACCCGGTACCTGTGATTTACAGGTAACTTTTCTATGATTTAGAAGCGTCAATAATGGATATCTGTTCTGTTCTTTGTGGTGTGTATTTGGGAGTTTAACAAGCACTGTGAGCATCAAGAGCCAGAAAGCTGCCGCCCGTTTCTGATTAGGGGTAACTGGTTCCCGGGAGGGGAGGAACCAGGATGAAGTATGCCCGGGGCTGTCCTCTGGATTAGTCAGAAGCCAACGTCTCTGACCACTTGCCTACCGGGGTTTCCTTTAGTGTTACCCGTAAAGAACCAAGTGATGTGCTCAGGGATTACTTTTTTTATTGAAGCCCGTGACGATATCAGAAGAATCCCGCATTGAAACCATTAAACACTGTCAGTCAGGCTATATATGTTTGTTTAATTTTTCTGTGTTGAATTCTATCAGTAAAGTTTTAACGTACGGAAATGACACCTCCTAAAACTTACAACCTATTGTACGTCCGAAAAGTTCCAGAACTGACCGCATAACTGACGTAACAGAAGTGGGATGAAATTATCCTGTTGTATGCCAGAAGACAGCAATCCTTGACCAATCGGCGAGCAGGTGGAAATCGGTTCATACCGGTACCGACAGGCGTCATTTTATCCATGGAAGAGCAGAGAGTAAACATCCGTTTTCTTTGGAAACTTGGTAAATCAGCTACTGAAACTTACAGAATGTTAAAAGAAGCTTATAGATATACAGCGTTATCCAGCAGAAAGATTTTTGAATAATGGTATGCACGGTTTCGAAACGGACGGGTATCATTTGATGATGGTTCAAGATCTGGGCTACACTCCAGTGTGCGGACAGTAAAAAAATCGAAGAGTGCGGAATCAGTTAAAGAAAGATCGCCGAATTACTGTGAGATTTTTGGCTGAGTCAGTGGGCATCAGTAAGTCTGCCTGTCACGAGGTTCTAAGCGAGATATGGAAAAACGAAAACTTATGCCAGATTGGTATCCCGCATTCTGAATGCTGACCAAAAGGAGGCTTGTTCATCGATCTGTTCCAATCTGCTGGACGATGCAGCTGAGGATCCTGATTTTTACTCCAGAATTATTACAGGAGATGAAACATGGTGCCTGCAGTATCATCCACAAACCAAGTGACAAAGGGCTGAATGGAGAGGTACCCACTGATCATCGAATAAGAAAGCCCGCAAGCAACCGTCAAAGACGATGCTGATAACCTTTTTCGATTCGAAAGGTATAACCCACAAGGAATTCGTACTAGAAGGTCAAACAGCAAATCGAGAATTCTACAAGCAAGTCTTACAACGTTTACGCAACAGTATTCGTCGCCGTCGTCCCCACTCATGGGAATCCGGAAATTGATTCTTTCTCCATGATAACGCAAGACCACATACTGCGTTGTCAGTCCAACAGTTCCTGGCTCACCATCAAGTCCTTGTATTGCCACATGCGTCGTATTTTCTTGATTTATCACCCTGTGTCTTCTAAAACAACGTGCAGACATCCCGGAAAGTGCCTTCCAGAATTGTTTTCAGGATCTTCAGAAACGCTGGAAAGTGTGTGTTGATTCAGAAGGGCGGTATTTTGAAAGTGAACAGCATTAATTGTGAGTATGGTAGTTGTTTATATTATTTACTGCATCATCCTTGGAACTTTTCAGACGTAGGTTGTAAATTTTAAAACTGCCGTCTTCACAAATTAGTTACCATTCTCTTTACACTAAAACTAAATCACGAAACGTCCTATCGCGTAAACCGACTGCTTAGCCTCATCTTATAACATGAATATTCATTTAATACACAAATATATTTACATGGAAACACAGCAATTGCAATTTCTTTCACATGGCCATCTAAAACATTCCTTTATCTTACCATCTAACAATAAAAAGTGCCTTAGAGACACTAAGCCTAAAAAAAAAAATGCCTTAGCGCCGCTAAGCCGCGCTAAGGGCTTTCTACATCACTGTTCGTGGTTACACAATAACTGTTGTTTTTGTTGGGGGTGACATTAGGAAGACTATTTTAAGTCGACTTTGGAAATATGCTGGTTTTTGATTTCACTGCAACGCAACAAATTTAATTCATTTGTGCAAGCTTCTGGCTAATTATCGAAGTTGGGCTCTATTTGGAATCCCGAATGAGGCAGGGCTCTTAACTTTCTTTTTGGCTCTGGTTCTACCGCTTCCCCAGAAACCAGTTGCGTTAAATTAAGTACAAGAAACTTCTTTTGGCTTTAGATGTCTATTGCGGTATTAAATCCCAAGCGACAAAAAAAAAAAAAAACAATTTTAATAAATTTGAAATCATGTCATCATCATCATCATTGTCAACCATTATCAATCTACTGCTGGACGAAGTGTAACGTACCAGGAGATGTGACGTACCTGCCAGAAGGACGCACACGACATAAATGCAGATAGGAATCAGAATAAAACGTCCGCGTAGATCAATTGGTAGAGCAACTTATTCCGGAATGAGGGGACCCGGGTTCGAATCCTGGCGCGGATAACAATGACGGAGAAATTTACCTCGTTATAATGGCGCCCGAACTATCCGGATGACCCGACCGTTCAAAATCTCGCATTGGTGTGATGTTATTTCCACTCCGCGAGATAGGAAAAATAAGAGAATCCCTTCTCCAGCACTTCAAAAAAAAAAATAAATAAAATAAAATAAAATAAGGGGAGATGATGTAACGTACCAGGAGATGTGACGTACCTGCCAGAAGGACGCACACGACATTAAGGCAGATAGGAATCAGAATAAAACGTCCGCGTAGCTCAATTGGTAGAGTGACTTATTCCGGAATGAGGGGATCCGGGTTCGAATCCTGACGTGAACTGAAATGACGGAGAAATTTACTTCGTTACAGAAGGTTTCCTCCACAACGGTCTGTCTTGTGCCAGTCTCCTCCATGACACTCCCGCATACTTTCGAATTTCATCCACCCATCTCCCATGTGGTCTTCTTCTGAGTCTTTCCCTGTCCCGCGGAATCCAATCTAAAATTTCGGCTGTCCATCGATGGTCTGTCCTTCTGGCAGTATGTCCAGCCCATTGCCATTTCAGGGATTTACCTCTGATCATGACGCCTTCCACTCTTGTCATTTTTCGGATCCACGAGTCCCTCTTCTTATCTCTCCTGGTTACACCAAGCATGCACCTCTCCATGCTGCTTTGAGTTGTCTTCAGCCTTTGTATGTCTCTTTTAGTTAAGGTCCACGCCTTTGCACCATACGTAAGCACTGGAAGGATGCATTGATCAAACACTTTTCTTTTAAGACATAATGGCATATTGCTCTTGAAAATTATGCTGTTTCTTCCAAAAGCTCTCCAGGCAAGTTTTGTACGCCGATTAATTTCTTCATCAATGTGACCTTCACTTGATATCTGCTGTCCAAGATAAACGTACGTGTCTGTTATCTCCAGCTTTTCTCCATCAATCGATAAATCTTCATTTCTTGTAAAAGCATTGAACATCACTTTTGTCTTCTGAAAGTTCATTTTTAATCCCACTTCTATACTCTTGTCAGCAAGTTCCTGGATCATACTTTGCAGCTCTGATGGGGTAGTTGCAAAAATGACTACGTCATCAGCAAAACGAAGGTGGGTTAGATAATCTCCATTAATCTTTATCCTTTTGTTTTCCCAGTTCAGTGATTGAAAGACATTTTCCAATGTGGCATTAAAGAGCTTCGGAGATATGGTGTCACCTTGTCTCACTCCCTTTCCAATTTTTATGTCTGTTGTATTTTCAAACAGCCGAATCTTTGCACTTGCATTTTCATAGATGTTATTAATAATATTAATGTATGCATCTTCAATACCGCAGGATTTCAGAGCCATTGTAACTGCTGATGGTTTCACCGAATCAAAGGCTTTTTCATAATCGATAAAAGCTATGCACAATGGAAGTTCATATTCCCTCGCTCTTTCAATTAGTTCCCTCAGTACGTGGATATGATCTATTGTACTGTAGCCACTCCTGAATCCAGCTTGTTCTCTTGGTTGAGCCATGTCCAGTGTTACCTTCAAACGGCGTGAAAGAACTTTAGTGAAGATTTTATAAACCACTGATAGGAGGCTCATAGGTCTGTAGTTCCTGAGATCCTCAAAGTCACCTTTTTTTATGTAGCAGGATCATTGTAGCGTTGTTCCAATCCTCAGGAATCTTCCCTTCATTGAGGCATCGAGTGAAAATTTGGGCGAGTACTGTTTCGATTTCTCCACTTGCTCCTTGTATGATGTCTACAGTAATTCCATCTTCTCCTGGAGCTTTTAACCGCTTCATGTTCTTGATTGCATGTGCAACTTCTGCTGGGAGGACTGGAAGAACTCTGGTACTGGTACCTTCCATGATGTCTGGAGTACTTGTATCATCCCTTTCATATAATTTGGAGTAGAAATCTTTCACTCTTGTCAAGATTTCGCCTCTATTTCTTGTTACAGAACCATCTTCTTTTCTCAGTGCCATAATCTGTTTTCTTCCCTTACTGAGATGTCCCTTTGCTATCTTTAGGCTTTGGTTGTTTTCAATTGCTTTCCTCCCTAGTTCACAGTTGAATTTCCTGACGTCTTCAGTGATACTTTTTCGTACTGTCTTGCATAGCTCTATATATTCCACTGTGGAAGTCACATGACGAGCCGTTTGTCAGAGGCTGGTTGAGTGAGTACAGTGCTATTGATTGCGAATCAAATCGACTGCTGTTCCGATAGACTCTGTTAGCAGAGCGAGGGGAGTGATTCGCTCCCCTCAGAAAAATTTTTTTAATTCGATTCCCTTATATATAAAAGGGTTTCGAGGCAGTGGGTTTGGACTTAGTTAAAACTGCCCTTGTGAGGGCAAAGTCCAAACCACGGTCATAGCAAGGTGCGCAACTCTGACATACGAGCGGGTACGTCGTCGTCGTGCTGGTCCCTCTGATCTACGGATCAGGCCAAATCCCGCACTCAACCAGGGTCAGGTGCAGGTTACAGCGGAAGAATCCCAGGGTACCGCTGAGCACTTGACTTTCGAACGAAGTAAATCTGACCGACCAGGGACACAGGTCCCAGGACTTGCACTCGGTTAGCAACCAGAGTTGAGAGATGGCAGAGGATGCGGGGGCTCCAACCCCCGGTCCAAGTGGGCCCGTTGTGGCAGACTGCGGCTTGGAAACTCCGTAGGAGTTCGCAAGCGCAGTCAACTCCTTCTTCCAGGAGTTGGAGAGGATTCTGGAGAATCCTTCAAACAAGGTTCTGGTTAACACCAGAACCAAGATAAGAAAGGTAGCGAACTCGCTACAAGCAGCTTGCACCAAGCAAGTGATAGAGATGAGTCTCGCCCAAGGGAGACTCCAGGAAAGAAGTGAGCACGCTAGCGCGGCTCCAAAAACATATGCAGAAGCGGCTCGAGCAAAGCCAAGCAAAGGGAACACGGCCCCAAAGCAAAAAACGGCTAAAAAGGAGGTAGCCAAGAAGGTGGTAGCCAAGAGGGTCGAGAAGAGGCACGTGCTTCTCGTTTACCCGGCAACAGACAAGGGTTCTCCCTCGTCAGAAGACGTTAAGGCGGTTCTGCAAACACAGATTTGCCCCGCCAAACTCCAAATTGGGGTAAAGGGAGTTAGAAAAGTGAATGGGGGAGGAGTAATGGTCGAATGCTCCTCCGCCAAGGAAATAGAGAAGTTGGATTCCGAGCTAAAGAGCAACGAAGTGACCAAGGAGAACCTTCGGTCAAGGTTGCCAGCCAAAAGGAATCCGAAGTTTATCGTCTACGGGATAGACGGAAACCTGTCAAGGCAACAGGTCGAGCAATGTCTCGTGGAACAGAACCCAGAGCTGGAGGAAAGCAGGTTCCAGCTCAAGTTCTCTTTGAAGGTGAAGGGTGGGAAACGCCACTGGGTAGCAGAGGCGGACCCACTGACCTTCAAAAAAGTGATGAGACGAGGCAAGCTCGGAGTGGGATGGACCGTCCACTCAGTAAGGGAATATCTGAGGGAGGTCCGTTGCTACAGGTGTAACGCGTTCGGGCACTTTAGGTCAAGGTGCCCCGAAGAGCAGGATAGGTGTGCCCGGTGTGGGGAAACCGGGCACAAGCGCCAGGAGTGCAGCAATAGCCCAGTCTGCACTAACTGCCTGGCAAACAACAAGAGATTCAGGCGTCGAGTGGATATAGGCCACTCGAGCCTAGACAAGGAATGCCCAAGCCTTGTCAGAGAACTGGCTCTGCTAAAAGAACGCACTCATTATGGATAAAAAACCAAAGAGAGGCGTTAAGGTGCTTCAAATCAATCTGCACCATGCACGGGCAGCAACAGCACAGGCCCTGGTGACAGCCACTGAGCAAAAAGCTCATATTCTGCTTCTGCAGGAACCATTCGAACAGGGGGAAGAGTGGTGGGCTTCCCTAACTCCTACCGGATCTACCACCCTAGGGTGGCAAAGCCCAGGGCAGCCACTGTCGTGAAGAACCCGTCCCTAGCGGTTCTCGAGATAAAATGCTCCGAGAACGTGGTCGCCCTGGGGTGGAATGTGGTGATGAGAAATTTTTAATGGTGAACGTATACAGTTCTCCAGCAGGCGATCTGAGAGAAACTCTGAATGAGCTAATGGCTCTATTAGGGAAATTCCCCAGTCATGAGATTTTAATAGCAGGCGATTTCAACGCGAAGAGTCCTCTCTGGGGCGGCCAGCTTCTAGTGGACTTTGCCAACGCCGCAGACCTGAGTTTCTTGAACGATCCAGAGAGCACCCCGACCTTCCAAGGGGCGAGGGGCTCCTCTTGGATCGACGTGACTCTCGTCAGAGTCTCTCAGCGCAGCCTCGTCCAGGATTGGCAAGTGCTGGACGATGAAAACTGCAGTGACCACCTAGCACTATCCTTCGTTTTGGGATCGGAAAAGCCCATCCGACGCAAGCGCAAAAGGTTCTTCATGAAGAATCTAGACTGGTGGGCTTTTAAAGCCAAATTAACTACCCTGTTGGGGGGTAGGAGGGCAGAAGAGGTAGCAGAAGCGTCGGACCTCAACTCGCTCTTTGAAGAACTTACCAGTCAAATCACAGCGCTATGCGAGAGTAGCAGGGGAAATAAAAGGGGAGCCAAGGATCCCCACCCCTGGTGGTCGGAGAAACTAAAAGCTCTAAGGGCGAGAGCTAGGCGGAGTAGGAAAGCTCTGCAGAGAGCAAAAGCTACACCGCAAGACAGGAGTGCACAGAAGTGCATAAAAAGGCTCGTTCAGCATACAAGAGAGAACTGAATCTCTCGAAAATCTCCTACTGGAGAAAGATGTGTGAGTTCCAAACTCCGGCAGACCCTTTCGGGATCCCCTATAAAATCTCGAGGGGATCCATCACCGAACCGCTAAAACTGGCAGCGGTCGAAAGGGCAGACGGAAGCCTATCAAAGACTCTTGATAGTACCGTAGAGAGTCTCTTGGATTACCACTTCCAAGGAGACGAGGGAGAAGGGAACTCCCCACAACAAAAAGAAATAAGGGATGAATGTCGGATCCCGCAGGACACTGGTGAGGACCCCCCCCCCCCCTTCACGAGAGAGGAAGTGGAGAACGCCCTCTCCAGTCTTAATACGGGCAAAGCACCAGGCAAGGATGGGTTCGACCTCAGCATAGTGAGAGAAATCTACTATGCAAATCCAGTGTATTTTGTGGCACTCCTAAACGAATGCCTCGGGAGGGGAATCTTCCCAGACTTGTGGAAAACAGCGGTGCTAGTTCTTTTCAACAAGACCGGAAAGAACAAAAATGATCCCGCAGCCTACAGGCCCATCTGTCTTCTCTCTGCGTGGAGCAAGGTGCTGGACAAGCTCATAACGAACAGAGCGCTTGGCTTTCTCATGGAGCAGGGAAAGTTAAACAGGAACCAATTTGGTTTCCTTCCGGGGCGTTGCGCAACGCAGGCAATTCGCAGCCTCAGAGAGAGGGCAGAGAGGAACAAAGCGGAGGGGCTCCATACCTGCTTCATCTCACTAGACGTGAGGGGGCATTCAACAGTGTCTGGTGGCCAATGGTTTTAACCAGACTTAAAGAACTTGACTGTCCAAGGAACATGTTCATGCTGATCAGCAGCTACCTGTCTGATAGAAGAGTCGAGTTCGAAGCGGGGAATGGGCAAACCTCGCGTTCGTACCACAGAGGGTGTCCGTAAGGATCCAACTCCGGGCCGCTTTGGTGGAACATAGTTGCAGACGCAGCACTGAATCTAGACCTGGGGCCCGCAGTGGAAATTCAAGCCTATGCGGACGATTTCGTTCTCGTGGTCTCCGCCTCAGGGAGACACGTGATCGAAAGGGAAGCACATAGCGCCTTAGCTGTGCTAGACAATTGGAGCAGAGAAAGCAAACTGTGCTTCACTCCTGAAAAGACCACTCTACTAGCAATAGCTAAGAGTGGAGTAATGAAAACACCACCTAAGTGCAAATTCCAAGGATGCACTATCAAGGCGGTGCGTGAAATGAAGTACCTGGGTGTGGTCCTGGATCAGAGTCTATCAGGGCTGCCACACCTGAGGCATCTTCGAACAAGGTGCACGCTGATCCTCAATAGATTGAATGGCATGAGGTTATCGGGCAAAACCAAGAAGGCCATCTATCAGAGAGGAATAGAAAGAATTCTGACATATGGCAGTGGAGCATGGTGGACTCCCACCGTCAGAATGAAGAAGGGCATAGACCAAATCCAAAGGTTGGCCCTACTGGGGATCACCGGCTGTTTTCGCACAACGTCGACCCTAGCACTCCAAGTGCTGGCGGGGTGTGAGCCGGCAGACCTAGTAGTGGAAAGGGAGGCAGCAATGCACTGCCTAAGGTCAGGCGAGGACGCCTACCTTCTCGGTGTGCCACATCGAGCCTCCAACATGGAGATGGAAAGCGTGGACTGGCAGATCCACCCTGCCGAGGAAATTTGCCCACCGTGGGACAAGGAGAAACCCACGGGAGTTGGGCATGAGCTGTTCACGGACGGCTCAAAGTTGAAAGGACAAGTGGGAGCAGGCTTTTGTGCGTTCTCGGATGGGAAAGAAGCCACTGCAGGATGCGTGAAATTATCGCAGAACGCTTCTGTCTTCCAGGCAGAACTTCTGGTGATAGAGAAGGCACTCACCTGGGCACTCCCCAGGCGTAGTGACGAAAGGATAAAACTCTACTCGGACAGTGAGGCAGCACTGCAGGCTCTGAGTAGATTCAGGGGAAGAAACCCCATCGTCCAGAGGATCAAAACCCTCTTGAGGGCAGAGGGAGATGGGGCAGTCAGTTTCCACTGGGTACGAAGCCATGTCGGAACCCTAGGAAATGAAAGGGCAGACCAGCTGGCGAAGGCAGCCACGCTGAAAGAGACGGTTGACGTGCAATGTAGAACGCCGCGAAGGAGTATTCGCGCAGCATTGGCACGACAGACCATGACCGAATGGCAGGTCAGATGGGACACGGGAGAGACAGGGCGGAAGACACACAGAGTGTTTCCGAAGGTCTCGACCTAACGAGCACAGACAAACAAGTTCCTGAATCAAGTACTCAGTGGCCATGGCATCAGCCCTGAATACCTAGGCAGATTTGCCATCAGGAACTGCACTTGTCCCTGTGGAGATAGGTCGGCAAGCATTGAACACTGCGTGCTAGATTGCAGCGGCTTCGCCGAATGGAGAAACACACTGATCCCAGGTGTGCAAAAAACGCGAAGATTGGATCTGCTCATCCAATCCTCCGTTAACAGGAGGGGGATAATAGCCCTGGTTGAGAGGCTAACCCTCCAGCAACATACGATCTTCCCCAGTCAAACGGGGACCGAAACGCAAGAGGTGTACGTGCACACCGAAAGCGATTCGGAAGAGGAATGAGGGCAGAAGTCTGTGGGCAAGCAGACAAAATTCCCTCCAGTGTACATACTATGTAAATACTCTTTAAATCTCTCAATGTTGTAAGTCCTAAGCATGAGGACAGTGTAATTTATGTGTGTAAGTCTTGTTGAAAAAATAATAAAGGGAAATTATTCCCCCAAAAAAGTTCGAGGGCAAGGAATCTCCCAGTCAATGCTAAATAAATGAACGACCTATCCCGCCAGACAGAGCGGGAACCCAGATAAGGTATGCTAGGTCGCCTGCCAGCACGTCACCACGGGCTGGTCTCTGGGCCACTGGGGTGGCCAGGGTCCGAACCGGCGTCTCAAGGCAGGATAATTGTCGCAACATGTCAAAATAAAATCCAAGGTGCTCAATTAGTCCCCGTGGAGCCAAGACATATTGGCGGAACGGGACAATGAAATCAGTATTTTTTTTTTTTTGGAAGTCACATCTTCTTTAGTTGTCCTCATCTCTCTCCTTTTTCGCATCAACATTTTGGTTTTTCCTGATAATTTGTTCACATGCAACTTGTTCTTAGACCCAGCTAATTTTGTTGCTGTTTCCATAAGAGCTTTGGTTACATTTCTGTTAACTTCAGAAGTATCCACTTCTTCCGATGTTAGGCCTTCTAAAGCAGAGAATCTGTTCTACAGTTCCAACTTGAAGGTATTATGGTGTTTTTTATGGTTGGTTATGTCAATACATTTTGTTTGTCTTATGAGCTTGCGACGTTCAAGTTTAGTGTTGAGGTGCATCTTACATCTCCCCAATCTATGGTCACTACCTGTGTTGAACATGTTTAGCACACTGCAGTCTTCTATGATGAATTTTTTATTACACATAATAAAATCAATTTCACTTGTCATCCCATTTGAATGTCTCAATGTCCATTTCCTGTGTGGCTTTTTCTTGAAAATGGAGTTCAAGATGAAACACCCTTCTGCCTCTGCAAACTCAACGAGAGTATTTCCACGGTGGTTTCTGTTGCCGTGACCGAATTTACCTACTGAAGTTTCATTCTGTTGCCGTTGCCCTATTTTTGCATTGAAATCTCCCATAATTATCTTCAAGTGCTGCTTACCTTTATTATTTAGATCACGAATTTCCTCATAAAATTCTTCAATTTCTTCTTCAGGATGACTTGTGGTGTGTGCATAAGTTTGAATAATCTGAGCCTGGTATCTTCTCGAGAGTTGGATAACGAGTCGTGCAGCTCTGTCAGAGGAACTTTCAACTTCTACAACTTTATCCTTCAGTTTCTTGTTTATTATAAATCCAACAATACTAGTTCTGCCAGTATCTGTCCCACAATAGTAGAAGAGATGTCCACCTTTCAGTTCAATAGGATCTTCTCCTTTTCTCCTTACCTCACTTAGCCCGACGATGTCCCACTTGATCCTTTGTAGTTCCTCTTCCAATTCAAGAAGCCTTGAATCAGAAGATAGGGAGCGTCCGTTGTACGTAGCCAAGGTCAGCATCAGATGGCAGCCTAGTCCGGTCCTCCGGGGATTCTTAGCACCCTCTGCCTTCATGTCGCACTGGCCGCTGCCTTGGCCAGGTACATTCCAGCTGCCGGAGTCTGAGGGCCAAGATTTAAGTTGTGGAGTCATTGGGGGGGGGGGGGGCATAACTCACCACGCTGGCCAAGCGGGTTGGTGAGTGTGGGATAGCATTTCCTCTAATCCTGATGGTATAGTTATACCGCTATTGGCGGTCGTCAGAGCCCCTTTAGTGGGAACAGGATGCACCACGAGAAGGCGGGGTTGACATTTGTCAAGGAGAGGCTGTGATGTTACGCATCACCTGACCTTACATCCCATCAGTGAACATTTTACATCAGTGAAAATTTTTAATTGCAAATATTTTGATTCATGTTTAGATGTTCTTCCGCTAAGCAGATGTATTAACATCAACTATAGAGTAAATTTTTGTCAAAGTTTTTTTTTAACCCTACAATACAAAAGGACAGAATGCCCACGAAAGAAGAAAGTTTGAGCAAATTCTATAGCCATTGTTGATGGCATAAATCATTGCGAGTTCGTGAGAGAGAGAGAGAGAGAGAGAATATCTTATTTCATTGCAAGACTAGCTCAAGTAGTGCGAAAGCAACAAACATTTATGCCAAGTTGTCTGCGTGCGATACATAATACTTCTTTTTAACTTTGTCAACTTTGTGTCTAAATCATTCCGAAACACAGACGAAATATTAGAAAAAAAAAAAAAAGCTCTGACACCATTCGACCGGTTAATGAATGGATTTGTCAACTTTTTGGAGCCTGCTTATCAGGTTTTATTTTTTTATTTTTTTAACAGTGAAACAGACATTTTAAACGCGAGAAGGCCAAAATCACCCGGCCTGAAACGTAGCTACAGGCAACAGCTGATTAACCCGAACCGCTGCAACACAATTTTTCCGTGACTCACTTATAAACGTGAAAAGAGCGAATACCTTTTATAACGAAGTAAATTTCTCCGTCATTTTTGGCCTACGCCGGGATTCGAACCCGGATCCCCTCATTCCGGAATAAGTTGCTCTACCAGTTGAGCTACGCGGACATTTTATTCTAATTCCTATCTGCCTTTATGTCGTGTGCGTCCTTCTGGCAGGTACGTCACATCTCCTGGTACGTTACACTTTGTTTAAGGATACACCTAAAGTGTTCACTGCAAAGGGGATTCTTTGTAGCAGTGGCGGCGGAACCGCCCGGGCCCGGTCAATAATTTCAGGCAAAATTTTTATTTTTATTATTTTTTTATTTGGCATATGTGCGATTGTTTTGATGTGCCTTAGAAAGTTCCTCTAGGTAAGTGGTTGGGTGGTCCTAATTCCCAACAAAGCTCCTTAGGTACAGTGGCGCACCCAGAAATTTCCCAAGGGAGGAGGAACCCGTGCGCCCTGGCACAAGAGGCGTCGCGTGCCCATTTAGGTTGGGTGGGCGTTCACATGGGGAAAAGCACGTAAACATTTTATTATGTATATCGAGCTGCGAAATACGCGCATTGATTTTGAACATATGAAAGTATTTCTTTTATTTACGTGTCGTCTAATAACTTACGGTAAAGATCTTTACATACACTCCATTGTGAGAAAAAACTGAATTTTCTGTGAAAATACTAGAGTGATGAACGAATTTTCGGTATCTTATATACTGTATATATATATAAGTTTTAAATACAGCACGAGGGTTACTTTCTTTAACCCGCATTACCCAATCTGCAAAGTTTCTGGCAGAAAATGGGACACTTAGTACATCAGCAGCCTAAATGGATGTCGAAACTCAAATTGTATATTTAAATCTGTGCTCATAAACACACTGATTCATGCAGCGACGAAAAGACATAAAAACATTAACTCATACTTAGCAGAACGTTGATTGTGTTTATGACTCTACGCTATTCCAAACGCAAACAAGTATGACCAGCGGTGCTTTTTTAAGTGCGCACACTCAGAAAATTTAAACCTTTTCGTTGGATCCACGAGGAAATAAAACCATGGCCTGTAGCGCCATCTTTGAATTGCAGTTGCTTTGACGACTTAGGGTGTCCGCTGATAAAATAGCACTCCTGCAGCTGCAAATATTATTTACTACGTTTTGTTTACTGCACGAAGCTTCTCCTCTTCACGAAAATATTGCACAAGGGAATTAAGTTTAGCGGACAAACTTTAGCGAGTCTTGTTGGAAATACATAAAAAGAAAATAACAACAACAATGTAACAGCAAATGGTTGCACTGCTCCGTGGAACTCAAGCGATGCTCATATTGGGTAGCACACCTTGAAAGTTCAGCTGTTAACTTTTGAAACCAGAACGTGACCCGCAACGCTGTCGGAGGAGCGCTTGTACCGCAGCCACTTTAAGGTCGTCGAATGTGCGCACGAGAAACAGCACACTCGAGGGTTCCAGCGCGAATGCGATATGCTTCCTGAACGAACCTTCTCTTCTTAATGAAAACATTATGTGTGGAAATTAATTTTAACGACCACTCGAAGCCTTAGGACGAACTCTGGCGTGTTTTATCAGAAATAAATCCGTAATTGTGACTGGGGAGCGCTTGTACCACAGCTGCTTTAAGATCGTCGAATGTGCGCACGAGAAACGGCACACCCGATGGTTCTAGCGCGAATGCGATATGCTTAATGAACGAACCTTCTCTTCTTAATGAAAACATTATGTGGGGAAATTAATTTTAACCGCCACTCGAAGCCTTAGGACGAACTCTGGGGAGTTTTATTAGAAACTAATCCGCAATTGCGACTCTGTGTGGGTGTGCGCTGCACGCCTAGCACACCCCGAATATCGCCTCTGCCTTCCACACAGAATTTTCCCCAAGGTGGGGTGACCCCCCCCCTAAATTTACCGGGAAAAGTAGTCAGGTGCTGTAACAATTAAGGAGTATGACTTTTGTGCATTTATTCTTATCCAGTTACTACTAATGTTACAGTACAAGGAAGTTAAATGATTAGAAGAAGCAGTGAAATTGTTTTCATGTTAGATTTTTCTAAATTTATTTAACAGAACTGCTCCCTTATAATTATTATATGTTATAAGCAGTGGCGCACCCACTCCTGTGGGTGCGCCACTGCTTAGACATTGTTTTTTTTTTCTGTTTGTTCCGGGAAGGTAGAGGGCGCACTACGATTCGAAATTTCGGGCCCGGTCAACGAATTTCACTTTCCGCCGCCCCTGCTTTGTAGTGAACAGTTTACGCAGACAGATACAGTATAGACACTCTCAAGCATGATACACCGTATGTCAACTTATCAGCTTACACAGAGAGAGCCAATGTTGATCAAGTAACACATAGAGAACTACTACATATCAAACATGGTACACAGTATGTCAGATGATCAATGTACACAGAGAGAGCCAGTGTTGATTAAGTAACACATAGAAAACTAGTAAATATCAAACATGGTACACAGTATGTCAGATGATCAATGAACACAGAAAGAAGCCAGTGTTGATCAAGTAACACATAGAGAACTAATACATATCAAACATGGTACACAGTATGTCAGATGATCAATGTACACAGAAAGAAGCCAGTGTTGATCAAGTAACACATAGAGAACTAATGCGTATCAAACATGGCACACAGTATGTCAGATGATCAATGAACACACGAGGAGTCAGTGTTGATCAATGAACACACGGAGAGCCAGTGTCGAAAAACAAACACAAACAACCATGCCGCACGGGATTCGAACCCGGACCCAACTAGAGCGAATGGTCAGAAGCCAGCGATTAGACCACTGCGCCACCGGGGCGGAACAAAAGGGGGTTCATCAACCTCCGGTTAGGATACTTCATTATTCGATATGCCCGTGAGATGCTGACAAAACAGCACAAAGAAGACCAGGAAACCGTTTGTGAGGAATTTATCCATTTCCACCAGTACAACGGCTATGATTTTCTGTCTCGTATTATAATAGGCGACGGACTGACGGAGCATGGGATTTCAGAACATCCCTGAAATGAAGAAGCTACTTATACAGTAGCACTACAGTATGTCAATCGCAGGAAGTTCAAGAAACATCTTTCTGAGGGAGGACTCATTGCATCTGTCTTTTGTAGCAAAAACGTATTCTCTTCGAGTCTTCTGAGAGCGAGAGTGAGAGAGTTGATCAATTCCTCTAAAAAATGTACGAAATGGGTGAAGTTTTTCAGTTTGAAGTTTTTCCAAAATTCTACCACTTTTGTGAGTAGTAGAATTTTGGAAAAATTTCATTGGCTTGCAGGACGAGTGTATATTTAACCTTTTATTTTTTGAACGGTTAAACAGAGATTATGAATACAAGGCCAGAATCACCCGGCCGAACCAGAAGTTGGAAGTCGGCTCCGATTTTTACTGATCCGTAAATGACACAAATATTAAGGCATTTAATATGTCTAATGCATTAGTTTTATTTCCCTTCCGCAAGGTAGGGTACAGTAAAGCGTAAACTTGAATTTCAAATTAGTTAAGATTACAAATACACTGACGGAAAAAAATCCCAACACCAAGAAGGGGTTGTGTTAGATAAACGACATTTGGTAGGCGGTGAGAGTACATCTGTAAGATGACGTCTATGCAAATTTCGCGCTCGGCGCATACGTGTGGCGCTAGTAGCGCCCCTCGGAACATGCAAAGCAGGTTTGCTGTAAATACGCGCTGTAACGTTCGTGAGCGTTAGTTATCGTTGAGATTCGATGTAGTGTGTTGATGCTAGTCAAGAATGCCTTTAAGAAGACGAAGAAGCCATTATCAACAGCTCACGGAGTTTGAACGAGGTCGTGTAATAGGTCTACGAGAAGGTGGATTTTCTTTCCGCAATATTGCAGAACGACTTGGCAGGAATGTAGCCACTGTGCATGATTGTTGGCAGCGGTGGTCAAGGGAAGGTACTGCCTCAAGATGACCGGGTTCCGGCCGGCCACGTGGCACTACTGAGAGGGAAGACCGCCGTGTACTGCGTATGGCCGTGGCACATCGTACCGCGTCTGCGGCAGCAATTCAAGCTGCAGTTGTCACCACAGTGACACAACGAACTGTTACAAATCGGTTACTCGAAGGACAGCTCCGAGCCAAACGCCCTGTAGCGTGCATTCCACTTACTCCAAACCACTGCCGTTTGTGACGTCAGTGTTGTCAAGCTAGAGCTCATTGGAGGATGGAGAGAAGATCTGTTGTGTTTTCTGATGAAAGCCGGTTCTGCCTGGGTGTCAGTGATGGCCGTGTGTTGTTTAGAAGGCGGCCAGGTGAGCGCCTGCAACCAACCTGTCTGCGGCCGAGACACACTGGACCTACACCTGGAGTTATGGTCTGGGGAGCAATTTCCTATGACAGCAGGAGCACTCTCGTGGTTATCCCACGCACCCTGATGGCACAGTTGTACGTCGGTCTGGTGATTCAACCTGTTGTGCTGCCATTCATGAACAGCATTCCAGGGGGTGTTTTCCAACAGGATAACGCTCGCCCGCATACCGCCGTTGTAACCCAACATGCTCTATAGAGTGTCGACATGTTGCCGTGGCCTGCTAGATCACCAGATCTTTCACCTATCGAGCACGTATGGGACATCATTGGATGACAACTCCAGCGTCACCCCCAACCAGCATTAACCGTCCCTGTATTGACCGACCAAGTGCAACTGGCATGGAACTCCATCCCACAAACGGACATCCAGCACCTGTACGACACAATGCATGAACGTTTGCGTGCTTGCATTCAACATTCTGGCGGTTACACCGGTTATTAATGTACCAGCATTTCACATTTAAAATGGCTCTTCTCGCGCTTACAATAAGCTGTGATCTTGAAACCTTAATCGATTAAATATGTTACCTATACAAATGTATTGCCGCCATTTCATTCCTCTACAACTATTTTTTCGTGGTGTTGGGATTTTTTTCCGTCAGTGTATTAGGAAATATTTTTGCACTGATTGCAATTTGCATACCAATTAATGAACGTGTGAGTTACATTTAACTTTAATTAGCATTTTGTTTTGAAGTTATGCTGAAATTTATCACCCGATTATGGGGTACACTGGACGCATGCGCCTTGATAGAAACAATTTTGAAGTTATCACTTCCTGTAGAAACGCTGACTGTTTATCAGCAAGTTTAGAATATTTTAAAAATGAACAGAATATTTTGACCGCTTCACAATTGTACTGGGGCCAACTTAAAGTCTTCAGGCACTGCTTCTTGAATGCACGTGATCACATATCACAATAATATATATATATATACACTGAAGTGCCAGAAAAACTGGTACACCAGTTTAATACTTGGTAGGTCCCCCACGGGAGCGCAGGACTGCAGAAATACGACAGGGCATGGACTCCACTAGCTTCTGGAAATATGCTGTAGGCAATGCACACCATACTTCCTGCAGAGAGTTCCACAATTCGGGTATATTCCGAGGTCTCGGGTTCTTGTGTTCGATAGCGCGTTGCATGGCATCCCAAATGTGTTCTATCACGTTCAGATTTGGGGACTTGGGTGGGAATCAAGGTTCTTTAACACACAAGGTTGTGCCCGTAAGACCCCTGTAAAGCTTCCCCTACGCGGGACTGCGTAGGAGGTGGTCTGATGACGTCAGCTGTCTTACAGCAGGGCTCTAGCTAGTTTAGTGCACCGAAGGTCAAAGCAGTCGCAAATGCCATTTGACTCTTTTTCAAAGAGCTGTTTTTTTTTCTGCTTCTAGCAGTGGCGTAGGAACGGGGAGGGGGGGGGGTTAAGGGGTACATTAATATCTACTGTACCCCCCAGATATGAGCAAACACAAACCAATCATTCATAAAGAGTGAACTGTAATATTTATATGCTACTTATTTTTGTTTTATTCTCTTTTTTTCAAAGAAATATAACGGGTCTCATCTGGTTTTTTTTCCGAAGCTTGTAGTGGTTTATCCGAAGCTTGTAGTGGGAGGCTTTTCATGCTCCAAAAACTGGCCAACCATCTGGGAAACTCCAGCAAATTAGTTCTGCAGGGAAACGACGAGTGCGAGGTTTTTGTTAATAACTTCAAACAGCATATGGTAGGGCTTGGGCTTGATAACATACTTGTGATCAGTGTTTCTTTTCTCTTAAAATTCCATGCATCTTGATCATGTCGTCCTTTCTGCACTTTAAAAAAAAATTAATGCACAAGTGGACATTTCAGCGCCCGCAGCCCCGGCACTAAAATTGTTTTCTGTCTTAAGATCTGTAGCAATACAACAAGTGTATTACGGATTTCACATACCACTCATAGAACTCCAATTCCTCGATATCTCCACCATCATTTAGCTTTGCACCAGACCAATGTGCTTTTTACATCAATTGTCAGCCTATGTATCGTTCAAAGTTTTTAATATAGACTTCATAATGCTTCAATGGTACTATCTTCGCGGGTAGAGCAGTTTTTATCTTGCTGCGGTTTTATTTTATTAACGTAAACAAAAATGATAAGACATTTAATTCGTTCTTGTAAAGAGTTATATAACATTTCCTGAGAAATCCCTCTTTTCCAAACCCTGCTGACAGAAATTCATCCTAATGTTGACTTGTCGCTGCTCAATATTTTAATGGAAAAAAAGTACGAATATTAACAAGAGAGAACACACACAAAAAAAACTTCTCCATTCATTTTCTAATAAGAAGTTAATAATGTGAACTTTTTGTCAGCAATAAAAATAATAATGGTAATAATTGATAATAATATGATGATAACAATGTTCATTCGGATGGATTCCTGATCAGTATACGTATTTTATAAAAACTGTAATATAGTACCACCCAAAAAAACATTCGGAGGGGATCATCCATAGATGGCTTAATCCTTGAGATGTAAGGTTCATGAGCTTGTACCCCCTAAATCAAGAGTGTTCCTACGCCACTGGCTTCTAGAATAATTTTAGTGTATATATAGTATGTGGAAAAGCTAAGTTTGTTTGCAAATAATTTATTCTTTCGAGATGCCTTCGAGTTCCTTAACTGTTGCAGACTGCAAGAATAACTACAGAAATACCAAAGGATCTCCAGTTACATGCCACATATTTCCGAAAGTGACTGAGCTCTGCAGGTTATGGAAATTACGCTGTAAACGAGGTGGTACTTTTTTTTTAAATCCAGAATCAGGGGCGTATAAATGGGGATGGGGGTAAGGGGAAGTCACGACTTCAGCAATAACATTTTAAAGAATAGACCTTTTTGCGGAAACTTCACATGTATAAAGAAATAGTCAGGAATTTTTTTGCGGCAGCTTTAAAATGAGTATTAAAAATAAAAGTAGTTTTTTGTTGTTGTTTTTACCGAGATTTAAATTTATAAAAACTGGATGACGGGAAAGCAGTTATTTTAGAGGATTTGGGGCCCCTTTTCATATCCATAGCAAAGGCTCCAATGAATGTATATTAACAAGAGAATGTGAAAGAAATATCAGTTCAATGAATGAAAGCGTTTTATCAATGAGGATAAGATGTTAGGAATTACAGTTTTTTGCACGCCTGCTTCAGAATATAATAAATTCAAAGTTTTTCTTTTCGGTATATGCAGAGACCTGTGTCGTTTTTTCTTTATAACAGAGTCAAAAGAAAAAGTTTTACTAAGTGCGCAAAACATTGTGATATTATGTTGTGTTTTTTATATTCAAAAGTAAATATTTTACGTAGTTGTTTTTTTTTTTGTTTTTTTTTTTGGTGCCATGATTCTTAATTGTTACTTATTTATTTGCTTACTTATGTTCTGCATTTTCATATAAATCGGAAAATTTCGTTAGGCACTCTCACAAAAGTTACGTGTTTTGTAGGCCTGATCGCGAGGCGTTTCAAAAAGGCTGGCATTAGTTGCTAAAAGAATAAAATTTGCATGACATATTCAACTTTTGCGTAACTGTTTAGTAGTAATTTCTAGTATTATAAAACTAGGACAATTCTTTCAATTACAACGTGCAGATTTGTGTTATACGCAGTAAAGCGCAATAATTTTGGTCTTACGCAAAATACCTGTAGGTTACAAAGAATTTTAATTATTAAAATGCCTATAACTTAACTAATAGCATGGAATTAAATAACTAATTGAGTGCTAATGGATTTTCGCAAAAGGGTCTAAAAGAATTTTTTTGCTGTGGGCTCCGAGATTTTCTGGTACGCCACTGTCCAAAATGCTACTATTTGCTCCAAACATTTTCCTGAAGGCGACTATAAAAGGGATATGTAAAAGTTTACTAGTGGGTTGCCGCAGAAAAAGCATTGAACGGATATTCCACCTAATCCATGGCGGACATGAAATTAAAAAAAAAGTGAAAAATATTACGAGAAACGTATCAGAGGCAATGAAAATAAATTCCTCTAAAATTCAGCCGAGGCATTAAACTTTTCATGAAACACGTACTATGAATCGAATGAGGCACACCAATTCGCAGCTGAAAGAGAAAGAAAAAATTAAGAAAACTCAAGCTTCTGAAGATAACTACATGAAGAAAGGAATTTTTTTACAAATTTGTTATTTCTCACACTTGTTCAATGGCGCCCCGAGGATTTCTTTATATGGGTGGCCAAAAATATTGAAGATGCAAATGAAAATACACCGGAGAAAACATCTCCGAAAATACTGGTAAATGTTAAAAATATCTCCGACACATTAAAGTATTTCCAATGATTCATGAAATATATATTTAAAATCACATACATATATATTTAAAAAATACGCAGCCAATAACGAAAAACAAAGTACCAAGAGATACCGGGTCCCTGGGCCAACCCAACTGAGAAATGCCTGAGCATTTCTTTATTTACAGAATTTTGCATAAGAAATCTTTAGATTTTTCTCAAAGAGCATGTTGATACTTAGTGATAATCAAATTCGGAGACAAATAAATATAATTAGAAATTCATTTATTACAGAACTAAATATACGAAGTGATTACGCGAACGCATTGCTTCTACCAACAAACTGTCTGTATGTCAATAGACAACAGACAACATTCGTGTTCGCTGGGTTCTCTTGTAAGGCAGGTGACGTCAGAGGGAATGCTGTGCAGGAAAGCTCATCCGGTACTCCTGTATCAGCAAACCTGGTAGTCTCTTAACCTTGGGTGGGAATGGCAACACCCCACACTCAGATGAATGCTCCTCTAACTATAATGTGGCGTCCCGACACTTGTGTGGAGCTACATTGTCCTGTTGGAACAGGCCCAACCTATCAGCATGAACGCAGGACATGAACGGGTGTACCTCGGCAGAAAGGATGCGTACATAGCGTTGGCCGGTCACAGACGTTTGTAGACGTACCAGGTGTCCTAGTGAAGCCCAGCTAAACACTTCCCATACCATTACCGACCCCCCACCAGCCGGTACAGTTCCTTGTTGACAGGCAGGTTCCATGGCTTCATGGGGTTTGCGCCACGCACGAATCCTTCCATTTGCCCGATGCAGTTGGAAACGCGACTCGTTAGACCAGGCTACTTGTTTCCAGTTACCAAGTGTCCAGTGGCGGTGTTGCCGTGCCCAAGCGAGGCGCATAGCTCTGTGTCGTGCACCCATCAAGGGGACTCGAGTTGGCGTCGGCTCCCAAAGCACATATCGTGCAGGGCGCGTTGCACAGTCCGGACGCTGATGCTTGTTGAGGCTCCAGCATTGAATTCCGATGATACCTGCGAGAGTGTTGCACGCCTATCGCGTGAAGCGATTCCTGACAGCCGACAATGGTCACGTTCACCCAATGTCTTTTTATGGTCACACTGGTATCGTAGGTTGGAGGTTTTGCGGGAATTCTTGTAGTCACGGTACACCCTTGCAATGGCCGTCCGTGGAAATCCGAACTTCGTTTCTACCTCCAAAATACTATGGCTCATCTCACGAGCGAAAACTATGACACCGCGTTGAAAAACGCTTAAATCGTTATTACTTGTCATTCTCATGCCGAAAACAGCTCTGATAGCTGGCAAGGATGTTTATCGCTTTATACATGTATACGCACTGGCGGATACAACCGAGTACGCGCATAGATGACGTTGCTATGTATTTTGCATAAGCTCGTCGGTGCCAGTTTTTCTGGCACTTCAGTGTACTTTCAGTTAGAAAAATATTCAAAATGACGTAAACACACTTGCATAAAAATAAATATATATATATATACAGCCTTCGCAGAAAAAAAAAGTTCAATTAAAAAAAGTTGCGCAGATTCTTAATTAGCCTTAAAAAACAAACCCCGTTGTTCTATTTGCAAAACTGGTGGAGATATCCGCGATGAAAATTGTAGAAAAATGTATCGTCTGGAGCTCGTTTACGGGCGAACGGTAACTTGTTTCGCTGCCTAGCTTTGTAGCATTCAAAGCGAGTAAGGGAAGAGCTCTCGCACGTGCAGGAAGTTATCGCTCTAGACGATAATACATTTTACAATTTTCATTGCAAGTATTTCCGCGACTTTTTACAAGCAGAATGACGGGATGTGTTTTTTAGACTAATTAGGACATTGCCCCTTTTTTTGATTGAAATTTTTTTCTGCGAAGGCTGTATAAATATTTTCTTATTTTTATGCAAATGCGGCCCACAGGGGTGGTGCAACTGCTATGTCGTAAGTCTACATCATTTTGAGTAATTTTTCTAACTGAAAGTATGTATCTGAGTAGAGGAAAAGGGAGACTTCTGGCACAGGGACAGCCCTCCATAGACTTAACATTGGCTGTCCACGAGGCTGTCCCCGGCTGTCCACGAGGCTGTCCCCGGCTGTCCCAAGGCTGCCCCAGCTGCCCCCGAGTCAGAATTTTTATCACGTGATCGTCCCCATGACGTGCTGCCCCCTTGCGGCGCTTCTTGGAACTTTCAATGGATCTTTTGACTGATGGCAACGACCGAGAGGGAAAGGGGGTGGATATAGGGGGATGTCAACTCGATGTGCTGCCCCCGAGTCAGAATTTTTGTCACGCGATCGTCCCCATGATGTCCTGCCCCCTAGCGGTGCTTCTTGGAACTTTCAATGGAACTTTGTTTTTGAGGGATGGCAACGACCGAGAGGGAAAGGGGGTGGATATAGGGGGATGTCAACTCGATGTGCTATCCCCGAGTCAGAATTTTTATCACGCGATCGTCCCCATGATGTGCTGCCCCTAGCGGTGCTTCTTGGAACTTTCAATGGAACTTTGTTTTTGAGGGATGGCAACGACCGAGAGGGATAGGGGTGGATATATGGGGGAATGTCAACTCGATGTGCTGCCCCTAACGGTGCTTTTTGGAACTTTCGATGGATCTTTGATTTTGAGGGATGGCAACAACCGAGTGGGTCCGTTGAGATTGTTTGCATTTTTTCCAGTGGTTTTCAAGCGGGATTTTTCCTCCTCTTCGATGTTATTTTTCACCGGAGGAAATTTTTACGTAACGATGCTGGGGAATTTTCTTTCCAATGGAGTAAAAATGCTCTAATGGTCTTAGCAAGGTCCTAACTCACGATGATTTGGTTTCGAAAAATTGGTCAGGTGGTCTCGTGTACTACGTATTCACTCTATTTTTTTTTTTTTTACTTTTACATTATTTCTTCATGGTTTTTTTTTATATATTTTTTGTATGTTTTGAGGGAGTTTTTTCGTGTAGATGTAATGCATTTTCTTGGGAACTTTTCTTTTTCATACATTTCATTTTATTTCAGACCATGAGACGGGGAAATGCTTATTTAGAAACGATTTCGTTCCTGTTCGCTGTAACTATTGGACTTTGACAAAAATTTTGGGAAATCAAGCGGAAATGTAGACATGTTAATTCTGAGTCTTTCGCCCTTCCAATATTTTTTTTCTAGTCGTAATGTTTTCGTGTACTATGTATTCCAGCTCTTTTCTTTTTTATAACTTTTACGTTATTTCATCATGAATTTTTTATATTTTTTGTATGTTTTGAGGGAGTTTTTTCGTGTAGATGTAATGAATTTTCTGGGTAACTTTTCTTTTCCTTTATTCAATTTTATTACAGATCATGAGACGAGGAAATGCTTCTTTAGAAATGATTTCGTTCCTGTTCGCAGTAATTATTGGACTTTGTGATTTTTTTTTTTTTTTTTGTTAAATGACTTCATGCTAATTCTGAGTCTTTTCGCCTTAGCAATATTATTTTCTCGTAATTTTTTCGTGTGTTCAAGAACTCTACAGGTCTTTCACAGTTACAATTCTGATGAAACAATATTTTCTTACTTTATTTCGCATATCTTTATAGCTTCCCAATTTCGCTATTTTACTTCATCTTTTTTTTTTTTTTGAAATTTCGTAAAACTTTTCAGTATGTCAGTAATTGTTTTCTTACTTGGTCAAACTTGTGACTCCATTTATTTGGACTCTTTTTTTTTTTTTTTCATTTCATTTCAACAAAACGATTATTTTAGATGTAGCAAGTCATCAGATTTTTGTTTCCTTATATAGCATATTTTCAAACTTGCTTAAAAATATTCCTCAAACCTTTGCATGTAATCAAATAGGCATTTTTTTTTTTATTCTTTCCTAGTTTGCTATACTTTTCGTGGACTGTCCCAATAAGAAAGCATTCATTGTCAAGACATACAATCTAAAACCTTTTTTCTTACGATAAAATTTGTATTCTTTGGGCTGCATATTTTTCTGTCTCGTCCGAAAAACATTCATTCTAGAGGCAAAGCTAGTGATTCCGTTCATCCCATAAACATTATTTTTTTTAACGTATTACTAACTCATCAGAAAAAGCAGTTATTCCCCACCCCCATAGCGAAAATAAAGAAATTCTTACTTCTTTTCCATACATATCAACTCAATCTATTTCTTTTCGAAATGCTGGTCATGACATTTCAACTAAAATTTCCTACTTTCACCAAAAAATCATATTCTTAAACGAGCTATTTTTTTTTTTTTTACTTTATTTCATGTATAACTAAATTTTTATTGTTTCCTCACCTCATCAAAGTTAATAAGAACTTCCCCAATGGAGACATTGCGACTAAGTCCGTACTTCCTCTAAACATTTTTATTTCACGTTTTACTAATTCGTAAGAAAAGCAAATGTTTCCAAACTCTCATAGTGAAAATATCGTATTCCCTTATTTTACTTATTATGTTTTTCCTTCTATTCAGTGTTGTATGATTCTTAAAACTTTGGTTTATTTTTATGAAACTTCTTTTTTTTTCCTTAGTTTTTTTTTTTTTCTGATTCAACCTATCAATCTTTTCCTATCGATTTAATTGCTCTTATTTTTCCATTCGACTTTACTTTTGAACAGAAATGTGTCTAAAATCTTCAGATGTATTTTAGTCTCTAAGGCCGATTCTTCACTATTTCAAATAAAGTCATTGTAGGATTTTAGTGTAAATGCCCCTAAATCTTTAGAACTTCCTTTTCATAGTTAGATACTAATTCCTCGAGGATTAAATTAAAACATGAAAGAAGAGTGTTTTTACGCTCTCTCCAGTGAACGAAGAGTGTTTTTACGCTTTCCCCCAAGAAATTAACTTTGGAATCTCCCTTCTTCTACCGGAAAATGACTATCTTGAGCGACTGTTTTCACGCGTCTACTGCTTTGCTGGAAAACCTCATATGACATGAAATCCCTTTGCTTGGTAGATTAAACTAAATTCTGGTTTTGAACTTTGAACGCAAACTCAAGCTTGTAAAAGCATAGTTTTCTGAGCGAACTTAAACTAAGATGACAAAAATCTAAAACTGGTGACTCAATGGGACAGAGCGTTTGAACTTTGCCGTTCATTCAAGATTTAAGAGATCAGTCGTGAACCACTACAAGGGAAATAAGCAGACCCTGATTTAGTCCACTGTTTCCAAGGAAGGTAGAAAGCTAGTGTCGTAATTCAAAAGCTCATAACTCAAGCCTCCCCAGGATTTAATTTTGGACGGGCGATTAGTCAGATGTCAATGCTTAGACATTGAAAAATTACTTCAGACAAATATTTTCTTACTTAAAAGTGCTTCAAGTCAGAATTTGTATTACTTAAGATTCCCTTAGTCAATATTTTTTCTATCTTAAAAACTTCTAAAGGGTTGATTTTGAAAAACAAAATGAGTTCTCCCAAAAACGTAAAATTTACACAGAATTGTATGAGGAACCAAATAAATTGACGAAGCTTGAATGTTAAGTCTTTCAACCCATTTCTTTCTCTTCATGTTTCATTCCATAAACTTTCTTCAAATTCCTATATACCCAAGAATTTTGTTAAATGTCCAAGTTCGACTCCACCAGAAATTTTCTGAAAATGATAGTTTCTCTTTTTAAAAAAAAATTCCAAAATAAGAATCCCTTCAATGAAACAAGAAATTCCTATTCAAAGCATTCCATCATTCTTTCTACTTCAAATACTCTCTTTGTAAATCTAAGGAGCTGTTTTTGTTTTAGTTTTTTTTTTTTTTTTAATATTCATATATTTTTCCCTCTAACTTTAGAAGATATTCTCCCGAAATGTATGTACATATACGATAGTAAAACATCATACAACTGCTTGATGTTCAATTCACTTCACGCTGTCTTAAGGATATTCTTTCATTTTCTCATAACACATAGACATGTTATTTTTCTTCCCATTTACTTCAAAGGCTTGAGATCAACTTAATCGAGTCCTTTGAGAAAAACTTTCATAGAAAAGCATAAATGTACTGAAAATGTCAGTTTTCTTAAAGAAATCATAAGAATAAGAATTTTTTTTTACTGAAACAAGTTTCCCATGTTCAAAGCATTAAGTGGCTCTTTTCGCATCAAATTCAGTATTTCTTCATGTAAACTTTATTCTTTTTCTACTTCATATCGTCGTTCGTTTTTTGTTTTTCCCTATGTAACTTAAAACTTCTTTTCTTAATCTATTTTTCATAAAGTATCATTCTTTTGAGTTGATTCTCTCTCTCTCTCTCTCTCTCTCTCTCTCTCTCTCTCTCTCTCTCTCTCTCTCTCTGTCTCTCTTTTAAATGCATTCATAAGTTCATATTGAGAAGGGTTTAAATTTTGATTGAAAGATCGTTTTAGGAAAAGTTGAAAACTGATAATGTTCGTTTCGGAAAAGTACATTCTCTTATAGGGTTAAAAAATGGAACACTTCATATTTTCTTAGGGGCGGTTTTGATGAAACACGTTTCAGTAAAATCAGTGAAATTCCATTGAATAACATGGGGAACTATGAAATTTAAGAAGCACGTTTTCGTTCAAGGAAAATATTTTAAAAGGTCTATTTTCGATTCAGTTGAAAACGATTCAGGTAGAAAACAGAATGCAGAAAAAACAGTCACAGCAAGTTCCTGAAAGTTGAAAATAGATGAGGTTGAAATTCGGAAAAATGTCTAAGGAAAGAAATTGTTATAAAACACAGACTGTTTTAGTTTTCCCAGGCTAGCGGGGTCTTCAGTGAGAGCACTTCTTCTTTTTCAACCCAAAGAATGAAGCGAGTCAGTTTGAAACATTTCAAACTCCCCGAAAATAAGCCGTGTACTCTGGTTTCGGCTCAATACAGTAAAGCATTGCTCTCAGACCAGTCGGAATTCCGCCCCGATTGGTTGCCTAATGGAAAACCTTAGACCCATCTCCAATAAAAATACCCAAATATTCTTAAGAAAAGTCTAGCAAAAAAGCACTAGTTCCCCATTAAATCAATTGCATTCATCCTGTTACTGTTTTACACATTTCAAAAAAAGAACTTTACATTCTCACTTTTACTTTAAAATTCTTGAAAAGCTTAATATTTTCACTCATTTCCATAAAAAAAAAAAAATAATAATTTCCCTTAAAATTTAATTTAAAAAAAAAATAACTCTTAAAATTTATGCCTTAAAACTAAAAAATATTTATGCTTAATATTTCAATAAATAATAAATATTCACAAACTCACCTTCTACCTTGCCAATAAAAAAAAAACTACATTCATTTCTGAATTTATATAATCGAAATCATTATTTCTCCAAGTAGTTCTTTTCCTATGATTGTAGAGAGGAACTCTTCTAAAATCTTCCCTTTTCCACATGTGTTCGACACAGACTGTTTAGTTTTTCCAGGCTAGGGGTCTTCAGTGAGAGCGCTTCATCTTTTCAACTCAAAGAAGAAAGCGAGTCAGTTTGAAACATTTCAAACTCCCCGAAAATAAGCCGTGTACTCTGGTTTCGACTCAATACAGTAAAACATTGCTCTCAGACCAGTCAGAAATCCACCCGATTGGTCACCTAATTGAAAACATCAGGACCATTTCCAATAGCAATACCCAAATTTCCTTAAGAAAAGTCTAGCAAAAAAGCACTAGTTACCCATTAAAACAATTGCATTCATCCTGCTACTGTTTAAACATTTCGAAAAATAAATTTCTTTTACTTTTTAAAATTCTTGAAAGCTTAAATTTTTGTCTCATTTCAATAAAAAAATTATTTCATCTAAAATTTAATTTAAAAAAAATTACTCTTTAAATGTATGCCTCAAAACTAAAAAATATTTACGCTTAATATTTCAATAAATATTCCCAAACTCACCTTCTCACTTTGCCAATTAAAAAAAAAAAAAAAAACTATAACAATTCTTCAGTCCACTTGAATTCCCTAACACGAACTTTGATTACAGAAAGAAAATACGGAAACAGTCATAAAAAGATTTCCTCCTAAATGAAAATAATGTTTAGGAATTGATTCCAGACTGAATCCAATAGAACAGCTTTTCTCAGGTTGAACCTCCAGAACACAAGTGGAGACGAATGAAAACTCATCACAATTTTCAGATGGAATCAAAGCATTTGAACAGCTGAGGGAACCGACACACTGCTTCTTAGCGAAAGAAACAGAAACGTCTGGAAGATTCATACAGCTTCTTTCCCAATGAATAAATGTGGAAAAAATAACGTTACCCAGCTGATGGAATCAGAATTTGAAAGACTTGATGACGTCTTACTTTATTCAAACTTAGAACAGAACTAAAATTCACTAAGCGTTTCCTTTGCATACTGTGACTAATGCATGACCCTTATCACAACACGTGTTGGTGTGTCACCATGCGTCAGCGCTTCACGGTGACTGTTTCCTTATCTGTTCATCTCTCAACGAACATGCTATCGACTCTAATCAGACAAAGCTTATTTTCAGGTAAATTCTTAGAGAAAAACGAAAGGACTTCATTATAATTAATTTTCATATCCAGAGAGAATAAAACTAAAATGTATTCGGTAAGAAATTCTTCATGGTTGAATTTTCCACAAAAGGAATACGGAAAGCGAAAGAATTTAATCAGACACCCTGAAAGAATTCATCTCAGAATTAAAACCGCTTTTGAAAAAAAAAAAAAAAAACCCCAGTAAACTATAGAATACTTTGTTTGTCACATAAAGAAAACACAGTGTACGATTTCAATATTCCCCTTTTTCTTAAAATTTCTCCCACGTGATGACTTAGGTCAACTGAGTCCAGAAATGCTTCGTCTACTTTAGTATTTCGATTCCGAGGAAGTTCTTCCCGATACTGTTAAAATATTTTCTCAAAATCCAGTTGTAAAATAATTTTGGTCATGTTTATTTGATTGTCGTTGTCGGAGATTTCCAATCCGTTCATATCCACCATGTCATACACTGTGTCCCCGAGAGTTTCTTCAAGCAGAAAAGAGTCTTCATTCCACAGAAATTCTTCTTTTGGTGTTTGTAATGTTTCCAAAGTCAATTTTTTTCCAATGCTTTCCTAATTAAAGCTGAAAACGAAATGGAACGAAGAAACGTCTGTTGTATGACTCTCAACATAGTAGATTTCTTATCAGCCACTTTAGTCCAATGTTCGCCACACAGAGAAATTTCAGATTTCAAAATTTCACCATCCTGACCCACTTTTTTCTGAGTGAAATCCAATACATGGTGAAAATCTCGACTTATGCATTCCTTTGAGTGGGGAATCACTCTCATGAAAGGGGGCAACGGTTAAAATCGACATTGATTAAAATTGGAGAAAAGAAAATATGAGAATTGAATAAATAATGCATAGACGGGATTCCCGAAAACATAAAAAATATAAGTTTTATATAAAAAAAAAAATTCCATGAAAAATATTGGAGGGTGAATGATATCTCACATCGGTCTTCCACTCCTCCCAAAATTTAACGAAGTCCATTAAATCTCTGTTGTCAGTACACGTATTTGTTTAATTTTGGGTGGAATGGATGACGATGTGAGATATCATTCGCCCTCCAATATTTTTCATGGATTTTTTTTTTATATAAAACTTATATTTTTTATGTTTTCGGGAATCCCGTCTATGCATTATTTATTCAATTCTCATATTTTCTTTTCTCCAATTTTAATCAATGTCGATTTTAACCGTTGCCCCCTTTCATGAGAGTGATTCCCCACTCAAAGGAATGCATAAGTCGAGATTTTCACCATGTATTGGATTTCACTCAGAAAAAAGTGGGTCAGGATGGTGAAATTTTGAAATCTGAAATTTCTCTGTGTGGCGAACATTGGACTAAAGTGGCTGATAAGAAATCTACTATGTTGAGAGTCATACAACAGACGTTTCTTCGTTCCATTTCGTTTTCAGCTTTAATTAGGAAAGCATTGGAAAAAAAATAAAATTTGACTTTGGAAACATTACAAACACCAAAAGAAGAATTTCTGTGGAATGAAGACTCTTTTCTGCTTGAAGAAACTCTCGGGGACACAGTGTATGACATTTTGGATATGAACGGATTGGAAATCTCCGACAACGACAATCAAATAAACATAACCAAAATTATTTTACAACTGGATTTTGAGAAAATATTTTAACAGTATCGGGAAGAACTTCCTCGGAATCGAAATACTAAAGTAGACGAAGCATTTCTGGACTCAGTTGACCTAAGTCATCACGTGGGAGAAATTTTAAGAAAAAGGGGAATATTGAAATCGTACACTGTGTTTTCTTTATGTGACAAACAAAGTATTCTATAGTTTACTGGGGTTTTTTTTTTTTTTTTCAAAAGCGGTTTTAATTCTGAGATGAATTCTTTCAGGGTGTCTGATTAAATTCTTTCGCTTTCCGTATTCCTTTTGTGGAAAATTCAACCATGAAGAATTTCTTACCGAATACATTTTAGTTTTATTCTCTCTGGATATGAAAATTAATTATAATGAAGTCCTTTCGTTTTTCTCTAAGAATTTACCTGAAAATAAGCTTTGTCTGATTAGAGTCGATAGCATGTTCGTTGAGAGATGAACAGATAAGGAAACAGTCACCGTGAAGCGCTGACGCATGGTGACACACCAACACGTGTTGTGATAAGGGTCATGCATTAGTCACAGTATGCAAAGGAAACGCTTAGTGAATTTTAGTTCTGTTCTAAGTTTGAATAAAGTAAGACGTCATCAAGTCTTTCAAATTCTGTTTCCATCAGCTGGGTAACGTTATTTTTTCCACATTTATTCATTGGGAAAGAAGCTGTATGAATCTTCCAGACGTTTCTGTTTCTTTCGCTAAGAAGCAGTGTGTCGGTTCCCCCAGCTGTTCAAATGCTTTGATTCCATCTGAAAATTGTGATGAGTTTTCATTCGTCTCCACTTGTGTTCTGGAGGTTCAACCTGAGAAAAGCTGTTCTATTGGATTCAGTCTGGAATCAATTCCTAAACATTATTTTCATTTAGGAGGAAATCTTTCTATGACTGTTTCCGTATTTTCTTTTGTAATCAAAGTTCGTGTTAGGGAATTCAAGTGGACTGAAGAATTGTTATAGTTTTTTTTTTTTTTTTTAATTGGCAAGTGAGAAGGTGAGTTTGGGAATATTTATTGAAATATTAAGCGTAAATATTTTTTAGTTTTGAGGCATACATTTAAAGAGTAATTTTTTAAATTAAATTTTAGATGAAATAATTTTTTTATTGAAATGAGACAAAAATTTAAGCTTTCAAGAATTTTAAAAAGTAAAAGAAATTTATTTTTCGAAATGTTTAAACAGTAGCAGGATGAATGCAATTGTTTTAATGGGTAACTAGTGCTTTTTTGCTAGACTTTTCTTAAGGAAATTTGGGTATTGCTATTGGAAATGGTCCTGATGTTTTCAATTAGGTGACCAATCGGGTGGATTTCGGACTGGTCTGAGAGCAATGTTTTACTGTATTGAGTCGAAACCAGAGTACACGGCTTATTTTCGGGGAGTTTGAAATGTTTCAAAACTGACTCGCTTTCTTCTTTGAGTTGAAAAGATGAAGCGCTCTCACTGAAGACCCCTAGCCTGGAAAAACTAAACAGTCTGTGTCGAACACATGTGGAAAAGGGAAGATTTTAGAAGAGTTCCTCTCTACAATCATAGGAAAAGAACTACTTGGAGAAATAATGATTTCGATTATATAAATTCAGAAATGAATGTAGTTTTTTTTTTATTGGCAAGGTAGAAGGTGAGTTTGTGAATATTTATTATTTATTGAAATATTAAGCATAAATATTTTTTTAGTTTTAAGGCATAAATTTTAAGAGTTATTTTTTTTAAATTAAATTTTAAGGGAAATTATTATTATTTTTTTTATGGAAATGAGTGAAAATATTAAGCTTTTCAAGAATTTTAAAGTAAAAGTGAGAATGTAAAGTTCTTTTTTGAAATGTGTAAAACAGTAACAGGATGAATGCAATTGATTTAATGGGGAACTAGTGCTTTTTTGCTAGACTTTTCTTAAGAATATTTGGGTATTTTTATTGGAGATGGGTCTAAGGTTTTCCATTAGGCAACCAATCGGGGCGGAATTCCGACTGGTCTGAGAGCAATGCTTTACTGTATTGAGCCGAAACCAGAGTACACGGCTTATTTTCGGGGAGTTTGAAATGTTTCAAACTGACTCGCTTCATTCTTTGGGTTGAAAAAGAAGAAGTGCTCTCACTGAAGACCCCGCTAGCCTGGGAAAACTAAAACAGTCTGTGTTTTATAACAATTTCTTTCCTTAGACATTTTTCCAAATTTCAACCTCATCTATTTTCAACTTTCAGGAACTTGCTGTGACTGTTTTTTCTGCATTCTGTTTTCTACCTGAATCGTTTTCAACTGAATCGAAAATAGACCTTTTAAAATATTTTCCTTGAACGAAAACGTGCTTCTTAAATTTCATAGTTCCCCATGTTATTCAATGGGAATTTCACTGTTTTTACTGAAACGTGTTTCATCAAAACCGCCCCTAAGAAAATATGAAGTGTTCCATTTTTTAACCCTATAAGAGAATGTACTTTTCCGAAACGCACATTATCAGTTTTCAACTTTTCCTAAAACGATCTTTCAATCAAAATTTAAACCCTTCTCAATATGAACTTATGAATGCATTTAAAAGAGAGAGAGAGAGAGAGAGAGAGAGAGAGAGAGAGAGAGAGAGAGAGAGAGAGAGAGAGAGAGAGAAAGAAAGAAAGAGAGAGAGAGAGAGAGAGAGAGAGAGAGAGAGAGAGAGAGAGAGAGAGAGAGAGAGAGAGAATCAACTCAAAAGAATGATACTTTATGAAAAATAGATTAAGAAAAGAAGTTTTAAGTTACATAGGGAAAAACAAGAAACGAACGACGATATGAAGTAGAAAAAGAATAAAGTTTACATGAAGAAATACTGAATTTGATGCGAAAAGAGCCACTTAATGCTTTGAACATGGGAAACTTGTTTCAGTAAAAAAAAATTCTTATTCTTATGATTTCTTTAAGAAAACTGACATTTTCAGTACATTTATGCTTTTCTATGAAAGTTTTTCTCAAAGGACTCGATTAAGTTGATCTCAAGCCTTTGAAGTAAATGGGAAGAAAAATAACATGTCTATGTGTTATGAGAAAATGAAAGAATATCCTTAAGACAGCGTGAAGTGAATTGAACATCAAGCAGTTGTATGATGTTTTACTATCGTATATGTACATACATTTCGGGAGAATATCTTCTAAAGTTAGAGGGAAAAATATATGAATATTAAAAAAAAAAAAAAAAAAAAACTAAAACAAAAACAGCTCCTTAGATTT
This sequence comes from Macrothele yani, assembly GCA_039090855.1. Lineage (NCBI taxonomy): Eukaryota > Metazoa > Arthropoda > Arachnida > Araneae > Macrothelidae > Macrothele > Macrothele yani. Next base: position 78,135,301 of record CM077027.1, read on the forward strand.
ACAAAGAGAGTATTTGAAGTAGAAAGAATGATGGAATGCTTTGAATAGGAATTTCTTGTTTCATTGAAGGGATTCTTATTTTGGAATTTTTTTTAAAAAGAGAAACTATCATTTTCAGAAAATTTCTGGTGGAGTCGAACTTGGACATTTAACAAAATTCTTGGGTATATAGGAATTTGAAGAAAGTTTATAGAATGAAACATGAAGAGAAAGAAATGGGTTGAAAGACTTAACATTCAAGCTTCGTCAATTTATTTGGTTCCTCATACAATTCTGTGTAAATTTTACGTTTTTGGGAGAACTCATTTTGTTTTTCAAAATCAACCCTTTAGAAGTTTTTAAGATAGAAAAATATTGACTAAGGGGAATCTTAAGTAATACAAATTCTGACTTGAAGCACTTTTAAGTAAGAAAATATTTGTCTGAAGTAATTTTTCAATGTCTAAGCATTGACATCTGACTAATCGCCCGTCCAAAATTAAATCCTGGGGAGGCTTGAGTTATGAGCTTTTGAATTACGACACTAGCTTTCTACCTTCCTTGGAAACAGTGGACTAAATCAGGGTCTGCTTATTTCCCTTGTAGTGGTTCACGACTGATCTCTTAAATCTTGAATGAACGGCAAAGTTCAAACGCTCTGTCCCATTGAGTCACCAGTTTTAGATTTTTGTCATCTTAGACAGTTTAAGTTCGCTCTGAAAACTATGCTTTTGCAAGCTTGAGTTTGCGTTCAAAGTTCAAAACCAGAATTTAGTTTAATCTACCAAGCAAAGGGATTTCATGTCATATGAGGTTTTCCAGCAAAGCAGTAGACGCGTGAAAACAGTCGCACAAGATAGTCATTTTCCGGTAGAAGAAGGGAGATTCCAAAGTTAATTTCTTGGGGGAAAGCGTAAAAACACTCTTTCGTTCACTGGAGAGAGCGTAAAAACACTCTTCTTTCATGTTTTAATTTAAACCTCGAGGAATTAATATCTAACTATGAAAAGGAAGTTCTAAAGATTTAGGGGCATTTACACTAAAATCCTACAATGACTTTATTTGAAATAGTGAAGAATCGGCCTTAGAGACTAAAATACATCTGAAGATTTTAGACACATTTCTGTTCAAAAGTAAAGTCGAATGGAAAAATAAGAGCAATTAAATCGATAGGAAAAGATTGATAGGTTGAATCAGAAAAAAAAAAAAAAAAACTAAGGAAAAAAAAAAAAAGAAGTTTCATAAAAATAAACCAAAGTTTTAAGAATCATACAACACTGAATAGAAGGAAAAACATAATAAGTAAAATAAGGGGAATACGATATTTTCACTATGAGAGTTTGGAAACATTTGCTTTTCTTACGAATTAGTAAAACGTGAAATAAAAATGTTTAGAGGAAGTACGGACTTAGTCGCAATGTCTCCAGAATGAAAGCTTTTTCTGCTGAGACAATGAATAAAAAATACGATAATGAAAACCTAATTGAAACGAAAGTCAATGAAACTAAACGTCTAAAGAAAAATGCGGCTGGCACAGAAGTTAAAAATGATGGGATCGATACGGGAGAACTGGACATTTAGTGGAAGAAATATACGCGAAGTTTTGAAACATCTCAATTTAAAGCGAACTAAATGAGGGAAAGGAATGAGATTGGGGAAGTTCTTATTAACTTTGATGAGGTGAGGAAACAATAAAAATTTAGTTATACATGAAATAAAGTAAAAAAAAAAAAAATAGCTCGTTTAAGAATATGATTTTTGGTGAAAGTAGGAAATTTTAGTTGAAATGTCATGACCAGCATTTCGAAAAGAAATAGATTGAGTTGATATGTATGGAAAAGAAGTAAGAATTTCTTTATTTTCGCTATGGTTGTGGGGAATAACTGCTTTTCTGTTGAGTTAGTAAAACGTTAAAAAAATAATGTTTATGGGATGAACGGAATCACTAGCTTTGCCTCTAGAATGAATGTTTTTCGGACGAGACAGAAAAATATACAGCCCAAAGAATACAAATTTTATCGTAAGAAAAAGGTTTTAGATTGTATGTCTTGACAATGAATGCTTTCTTATTGGGACAGTCCACGAAAAGTATAGCAAACTCGGAAAGAATAAAAAAAAAAATGCCTATTTGATTACATGCAAAGGTTTGAGGAATATTTTTAAGCAAGTTTGAAAATATGCTATATAAGGAAACAAAAATCTGATGACTTGCTACATCTAAAATAATCGTTTTGTTGAAATGAAATGAAAAAAAAAAAAAAAAAAGAGTCCAAATAAATGGAGTCACAAGTTTGACCAAGTAAGAAAACAATTAATGACATACTGAAAAGTTTTACGAAATTTCAAAAAAAAAAAAAAGATGAAGTAAAATAGCGAAATTGGGAAGCTATAAAGATATGCGAAATAAAGTAAGAAAATATAGTTTCATCAGAATTGTAACTGTGAAAGACCTGTAGAGTTCTTGAACACACGAAAAAATTACGAGAAAATAATATTGCTAAGGCGAAAGACTCAGAATTAGCATGAAGTCATTTAACAAAAAAAAAAAAATGACAAAGTCCTATAATTACTGCGAACAGGAACGAAATCATTTCTAAAGAAGCATTTCCTCGTCTCATGATCTGTAATAAAATTGAATAAAGGAAAAAGAAAAGTTACCCAGAAAATTCATTACATCTACACGAAAAAACTCCCTCAAAACATACAAAAAATATAAAAATTCATGATGAAATAACGTAAAAGTTATAAAAAAGAAAAGAGCTGGAATACATAGTACACGAAAACATTACGACTAGAAAAAAAAATATTGGAAGGGCGAAAGACTCAGAATTAACATGTCTACATTTCCGCTTGATTTCCCAAAAATTTTGTCAAAGTCCAATAGTTACAGCGAACAGGAACGAAATCGTTTCTAAAGAAGCATTTCCCCGTCTCATGGTCTGAAATAAAATTAAATGTGTGATAAAGAAAAGTTCAAGAAAATTCATTACATCTACACGAAAAAACTCCCTCAAAACATACAAAAAATATAAAAAAATCATGAAGAAATAACGTAAAAGTTATAAAAAAGAAAAGAGCGGGAATACATAGTACATGAAAACATTACGACTAGAAAATAAAAATATTGGAAGGGCGAAAGACTCAGAATTAACATGTCTACATTTCCGCTTGATTTCCCAAAAATTTTGTCAAAGTCCAATAGTTACAGCGAACAGGAACGAAATCGTTTCTAAATAAGCATTTCCCCGTCTCATGGTCTGAAATAAAATGAAATGTATGAAAAAGAAAAAGTTCCCAAGAAAATTCATTACATCTACACGAAAAAACTCCCTCAAAACATACAAAAAATATAAAAAATTAATGAAGAAATAACGTAAAAGTTATAAAAAAGGAAAGAGCGGGAATACATAGTACATGAAAACATTACGACTAGAAAAAAAAAAATATTGGAATGGCGAAAGACTCAGAATTAACATGTCTACATTTCCGCTTGATTTCCCAAAAATTTTGTCAAAGTCCAATAGTTACTGCGAACAGGAACGAAATCCTTTTTAAAGAACCATTTCCCCGTCTCATGGTCTGAAATAAAATGAAATGTATGAAAAAGAAAAGTTCCCAAGAAAATTCATTACATCTACACGAAAAAACTCCCTCAAAACATACAAAATATATATATAAAAAAAAAAAACCATGAAGAAATAATGTAAAAGTAATTAAAAAAAAAATAGAGTGAATACGTAGTACACGAGACCACCTGACCAATTTTTTGAAACCAAATCATCGTGAGTTAGGACCTTGCTAAGACCATTAGAGCATTTTTACTCCATTGGAAAGAAAATTCCCCAGCATCGTTACGTAAAAATTTCCTCCGGTGAAAAATAACATCGAAGAGGAGGAAAAACCCGCTTGAAAACCACTGGAATAAATGCAAAAAATCCCAACGGACCCACTCGGTTGTTGCCATCCCTCAAAATCAAAGATTCATCGAAAGTTCCAAAAAGCACCGCTAGGGGGCAGCACATCGAGTTGACATCCCCCTATATCCACCCCCTTTGCCACTCGATCGTTGCCATCCCTCAAAAACAAATATTCATTGAAAGTTCCAAGAAGCACCGCTAGGGGGCAGCACATCATGGGGGCGATCGCGTGACAAAAATTCTGACTCGGGGCAGCACATCGAGTTGACATCCCCCTATATCCACCCCTTTTCCCTCTCGGTCGTTGCCATCCCTCAAAAGATCCATTGAAAGTTCCAAGAAGCACCGCTAGGGGGCAGCACATCATGGGGACGATCACGTGATAAAAATTCTGACTCGGGGGCAGCTTGTGCAGCCTTGGGACAGCCGGGGACAGCCTCGTGGACAGTGTGTGGACAGCCTCATGATCAGCCCATGTTAAGTCTATGGAGGGCTGTCCCTGTGCCAGAAGTCTCCCTTTTCCTCTACTTATCTGTGAGTCTTGATTCATATTATTCACACCGAGTGTTTTGAATCGTTAAGAATCAGGGTCACCGCGAAGGCACTTCTTTTCTTGAAGAAATAAAAAAAAAGTGATTTTCTTTGCATGTGACTCTCACGTAACATTCTTTCTTTTGCTTTAAATTGTCTAAATTAAGCAGTTTTTAACAAACATTGAAAACAAGAAAGATGACACCGAATTTTCGGGTGTAATAAGCACGTCTTTTGAATCCGTTCTGACGCAAATTAAATTTATCAAAGCTATTCAAAGTCAATGGAACCGGTATGGAAAACAATAGATCTGACCAAAGAAAGAAGTTTTTCAATCGGGTTTTTAATCCCTTAGATATTGCTGCAAACGGAATCGTGAGCTTACGAACTCTTAGAAACAGAGATATCGACAAAAATAAGATGTGACTTTGCGTCCCCTGGTGGGAAAACCATACATTATTTTAGGAAGAAAGTATTCTCAAAAGGTTTATCTGTATAAGCGGCATCGGCCGAAGAAAAAAAAATTAGTCGAGTTTTCAGGAGCCCAGATTTTGCAACAAATACTTCAGAAGCAGAAATTAACACATATGACCTGTGGTGGCTAGACCATTCTTTACCAAACATTAGAAATTATATGAAAAATATTTTCCTTCAGGTCTTGTATGCGATACAGGAAGAATTTTTCAAATCAGAGCTTTAGGAGCAGAAATAACGCAGAAAACGCAATTTACCTTTGTGCCCCCTAGCGGAAAGTGTATGATTTACTTGAAAATTTTGAATTTATAGGAAAAACATTTCGCATCAAATCACTATCCAACAAAGAAGGAATTTTTCAAATCGTACTCTTAGAAGTAGAGATATTGACAAAAATAAGATATGCATCTACACCCCTGGCGTAGAAACCATGCATTTGAAATATTTTTTCAAGAAGAAAATTTTCCTAAACGGTTTGTCAACTTTAGTAGTATCGGTCAACAAACGACGTTTTTTTCAATCGAGAATTTAGAAGGTCATATTTTGCTGCAAATACAACAGAAGCGGAAATTAAGATTTACGCCCCCTGGTGGCCAAACTATTTTTTCACAAAAATTAGAAATTTTGTACAAACGATTTCCCATCAGGAGCTGTATCCGGCGCAGAAATAATTTTTCAAATCGGAGATTTAGAAGCAGAGATATAGGGGGAACACAATTTACCACTACGCCCCCTAGCGGAAAGTCTATGAATTACTTGAAAATTTTGAAATTATATGAAAAACATGTCACACGGAAAACACTATCTAACAAAGAAGGAATTTTTCAAATCGGACTTCTAGAAGTAGAGATATTGACAAAAATAAGATGTACATCTACGCCCCATGGCGGGGAAACTGTGGAATATTTTAAGAAGAAAATATTCCTAAAAGGTTTATCGATGTGAGTGGCATCAGTCCACGAAATAATTTTTTCAATCGATATTTTAGAAGCTACGATTTTATGGCAAATACGTCAGAAGCAAAAATTAACGCTTACGCCCCCTGGTGGCCAAAGTATTCTTCACCAAAAATTTGAAATTGTATGCAAAAGAATTTCCATCAGAAGATGTATCCGCTGAAGAAAAAAAATTTTCAAATCGGAGTTTTAGAAGAAGAGTTATCGGGGAAAATGTAATTTACTTTTACGCCCCCTAGCGGAAAATCTATGAGTAATTTGAAAATGTAACTATGTCTTAAATATTCTTCGACATAAATGGAATCGAAAGATATATTTTTTTTTCAATCAGATGTTTAGAAGCAAATATGTGGAATAAAACGTATTTTTGAATTCGACATCATCTGCATACGCCCTCCAGCGGCGAAATTGCACATCATAAAAAAATAAAATAAAGGATCATCATTCGCATATTTCAAGCTTCCCAAAGCAAAAATAATTTTTCAAATCGGACTAATAGTTGCTGAGATATCGTGGGTACAGACGGACGGACAAACCGATAACCGAAGCACGATCTTTTTTTACAAAAGACGTGCTAAAAAGTGCCTTTAAAAAAAGATCGTGATTTATATCTTATTTTTCTCAATATCTCGACTTCTTGGAGTCCGATTTGAAAAATTCCTTCTTTGTTGGATAGTGTTTTCCGTGTGACATGTTTCTGATATAATTTGAAAATTTTCAAGTAATCATAGACTTTCCGCTAAAGGGCGTAAAGGCAAATTGCGTTTCCCCTATATCTCTGCTTCTAAATCTCCGATCTGAAAAATTCTTTCTGCACCGGATACAGCTCGTGATGGGAAATCGTTTGCACATAATTTCTAATTTTTGTAAAAAAATGGTTTGCCCACCAGGTGGCGTAAACCTTAATTTCCGTTTCTGATGTATTTGCAGCAAAATATGAGCTTCTAAATTCTCGATTGAAAATAACGTCGTTTGTAGGCCGATACTACTCATGTCGACAAACATTTTAGAAACATTTTCTTCTTATAAAGTGCACGGTTTCTACCCCAGGGGGCGTAGATGTATATCTATTTTTATCAATATCTCGACTTCTAAGAGTCCGATTTAAAAAATTCCTTCTTTGTTGGATAGTGTTTCTAGTGTGACATGTTTTTCTTATAAAATCAAAATTTTCAAGTAATTCATAGACTTTCCGCTAAGGGGCGTAAAGGTAAATAGCGTTTCTCCCTTTATCTCTGCTTCTAAATCGCCGATTTGAAAAATTCTTTCTGAACCGGATACAGCTCCTGATGGGAAATCGTTTGCACGTAATTTCAAATTTTTGTAAAAAATTGTTTGGCCACCAGGTGGCGTAAGTCTTAATTTCCGCTTCTGATGTATTTGCAGCAAAATATGAGCTTTTAAAATCTCGATTGAAAAAACGTCTTTTGTGGACCGATACTACTCATGTCGACGAACATTTTAGGAACATTTTCTTCTTGAAATAATGCATGGTTTCTACGCTAATTGGCGTAGATGTATATCTTAGTTTTGTCAATATCTCTACTTCTAAAAGTCCGATTTGAAAAATTCCTTCTTTGTTGGATAGTGTTTCCGATGCGAAATGTGTTTCCTATAAATTCAAAAGTTTCAAGTAAATCATAGACTTTCCGCTATGGCGCTCAATGGTAAATTGCGTTTTCTGCTCCTAAGCCTCCGATTTGAAAAATCTTCCTGTATTGCATACAAGACCTGACGGAAAATATTTTTCACGTAATTTCTAATGTTCGGTAAAAAATGGTTTGGCCACCAGGTGTCATAAGTGTTAATTTCTACTTCTGATGTATTTGTAGCAAAATCTGGGCTCCTGAAAACTCGACTAAAAATTTTTTCTTGGACCGATACCGCTCATATGGATAAATCTTTTGTGAATACTTTCTTCCTAAAATAATGCATGGTTTTCCCACCAAGGGACGTAAAGTCACATCTTATTTTTGTCGATAACTCTGTTTCTAAGAGTTCGTAAGCTCACGATTCCGTTTACAGCAATATCTGAGGGATTAAAGACCCGACTGAAAAACTTCTTTCATCCGTTAGATACTATTGTTTTCCATACCGGTTCCATTGACTTTGAATACCTTCGATAAATTTAATTTGCGTCAGAACGGATTCAAAAGACATGCTTATTACACCCGAAAATTCGGTTTCATCTTTCTTGTTTTATTTAGAACTGCATCACTGGCCACAAAGGAACGAAAATCTCGTCAAATCTTTTTCACAACCTTATTTCTTGAATAGTTTCTCCTTTCTTCTCGTGCAGTACCAAACGCTTCTCGATGTTATCCACCATTACAGTTGCTTCCTGAGTTCTTTAGGATGCGATTAAGCAACTTTTCTTACTTCCTTTTCAGCTCTGATCAGCTTAGCACAAACGATATTACCTGCTGCTCTTTGACTCTGGAGAGCAATTATACTGACAATAAAATTTTTAAATTACGTCTTACCCATTGGACATTTTTTGCTTCACCTATAGTTTTAAACAGTTACGTGTACCTTTGATGTTTCTTTAGATTTAGAGACAAGCGTATGTATACAAAAAAATATGTTTATGCTATCGCTTTGGCAGTTTTTTTAGGTGCTTTTCCTTAGACACGACATTTCCGATTTTTAAAGCCATATTGAAAAAAATATTTTTGCACTGACATTTTTTTTAAATCAAAAAATTTCCATGCATTTTCCGCCCTTTTAAACATAATTTCTTTCCCGCTCAGCGGCGTAAGCGTATGTTTGGCGTATATATTACCATTTTAACTTTCCGATTTCGTTTCATTCTGACATGTAAATTTGTATGTCTCTGGTTTGCAATTTTTCAATCTTAACGTCATGTCGGACCTTCCAAAAGTTTCTCACGAAGTGAACAACAACTAGCAGGGAGAGTCAAAAGTAAATAAAAGACTCAATCTCTGTGTGAAATGAGCGAGAGGTTATGAGAGATTGTTATTAGTGTCAAATTCTCTTGCTGGTAAATTATTTACAACGCTATTAATGCCCTACGTTAATATTAGTTTTAGTTGTCAAACGAAGTTTGGGGTAAGTGAAACCATCTTTCTTGGATCCAAGAAGATCTGCGTAGGAATGACAAAAAAGTCCTTTGCTACAAGGCTTAAAGAACATAAAAGGGATGTCAAGTATGGCAAGCTCATGACTGCGCTGTCAAGGAAGTATCAAATAATGAAGCAACCCCGCTCTGGAGCGACATGAAGGATATTACCCCGTACACCACTGCAAAAGAACAGGCAGGTCATATAGAGATTCTCTCTGACAGAAAGGCTTGCAACCATTTCGTCTCGATATGTCTACCACGTTCACGGACCCCTCTGTTAGAACTAAACGCAGAATAACTTTATCAGATGTAAACCGCGAGATATTAAGCTAGTGTTATTACACGTGACCGTTGTTTATTTGATTTTAACTCTCTGCTCTACTCATGCTTTTCAGTTTTATTCTATACGTTGTTCTAGTGCTTGAAAATGCCACCCGTTGGCGACTGAAAGCTCTGCAGATACTGCGTGATCCCATTTACACCTACACTCATACTCATTAAAAAAAAAAAAAGAGCTACGACTTTGATTTTTTTCAGGATATGCTCATTAGGTCACACAGAACAACAAATGATTAGCATCTCGGCGTCGTACGTACCAACTGCGCCGATGCAACTAATGTGGCCAACTCTGGCTGGTATCACATGTGCAGTACGCGCTGAGGCATCGAATCAAATGATGTGTGAATGGTGTCCTGCGGAATGGCCATCCATGCTGGAATGAGCCGAGTCTAATGTTCATCAAGAGTTGCTGGCGGACAGTCGTACCGCTGCACCTGTCGTTTTAGCATGTCCCAGAGATTTTCTATTGGTGATAAATCCTGAGATCTAGCCGGCCACGGCAGAAGTGGAACGTTCCTATTCCTGAAGGAGGCACGTGTTGCTGCTGCAACATGCGGTGTAGCACTGTCCTGCTGGAATATGGTTCCGGGAACGTCTTACAGGTACGGAAGGACGACCGGTCTTAGAATTTCATTGATGTAACTGGCACTCGTTATGGTAGCACGGACTGTCACGGGAGGCGAACTGCTTTCGTACCCGATAACACCCTAGACCGTAATGCCTCGCGTATGCCTGGTACGAATACACTCTTCCTAACGCCTCTCCCCCTGTCGGCGGGGGATGCAGATGCCGCCATCATTTTAGCCTAAACAGAAAAGCGCGTTTCGTCCAAGAACACCATATTGTGCCATTCGTCTCGCCACTCCCTTCATTCGATGCACAGTTGCAGCCTGGCAGTCCAATGCTGCGGTGTCAAAGGTAGCTTGAAGATGGGTCAACGAGCCTGCTGAACTAACTGTAATAAATGTTACAGCTGACACGGGGAATGCGTCACAGTTCGCCACTGCTGTGCCGATGCCGTTGATGCAGAATGGTCACCCAAAGACATCCTCATGAGATGACGGTTGACCCTCGGCGTTGTCCATGGATGACCTCCAGAACCTTCTGTTTGTGTCCTACTCCCTTCTTCGTAACATTCCCTGCACACTCTTCACATGACGGACACAATGCGCCCCACACGACCGGCAAGCTCACGGAGGAAATCATTGCATTCCCTCATGCCAGTTAGGCTACATCTGTCGAACTCTCTGATATTACTATACGACTGAGGACGAGGCACCATTACCCACTTTTTACTAAGTACTAACATGCCGACTGAGCCACGCGGCGCTTATTACAGATAAATGGCTGGTCCCGGTCTGTAACGTTGCGCGATCTACACTGCTGGCCACCCAAAATGCAACACCAAGAAGGAAGCATCCGATTGGCCAGAAATTCGCAGCATGCGCCGCCCGCGAGGGGACATCCAAACGATTAGCATTTGCAGGGCATATGCAAATCATGTGCGCCCGGCACGTCACCGAGAAGCACTATAAGAAGGGTGCACAGAAGGCGGGTAAGTAGTGGAAGTGTGTTGTGCTGCCGGACCTGTGCGTGGGAAGCTTCCCGATGCCTCGTCGCAGAATACGGCAGTCATTCCAGCACGTTTCGGAGTTCCACAGAGGACGAATAGTGGCTTATTGCGACAGCGGTTTATCGTACCGAGACATCGGTGTCCGTGTGGGACGACATCCAGGAACAGTGAGACGAGTATGGATTCGGCGGGTACAGGAGGAACGGACAGACCGATGTGAGCGATTGCCGCAGCCGCGGCACACCACCGAACAAGAGGACCGGCACGTTGTGCGGCGGGCATTGACGGCTCGCACCGCCACATCATGAACGTTAGCGCAGGAATTAGGGTATGTTGCGCAACAACCTGTGTCAGCAGGTACCGTTCGACATTGTCTGCAGGAGCAGGGACTTGTCGCACGGCGGCCATTGCTCCGATTACCATTTACGTTACACCACCGGCGAGTGCGGCGGCAGTGGGCCGTCGAACGCAGCACCTGGACTACGGAATGGTACGACATTGTCTTCTCCGACGAATCCCGCTTCTGCCTGCAACACCACGATGGTTGGATTCGTGTGTGGTGGCACCGCGACGAGAGAGTGCATGACGCCCGCATTATGCATCGCCATACCGGTCCGTCGCCTGGCGTTATGGTTTGGGGCGCAATTGGATATGACACCTGCACCCCTCTGGTACGCATCGCCGGTACACTCAACAGCCACCTCTACATCTCCGTCGTTTTGTAGTCCTCCCTTATCTGCAGGACTTGCCAGCGACCACGTTTCAACAAGAAAATGCGCGCCCGCACGTGGCACGCATCATGCAACAATTCTTCACGCCCCACCAGGTTTCATTGCTGCCGTGGCCCACCTGTTCTCCCGATATGTCGCCCATCGAACACGTCTGGTTGCTGATCGGCAACCGAGTGGCCCGGTAAGCGCCACCCGCGGCAACGCCTGATGAACTGTGGCAACGTGTGGAAGCAGCCTGGACCGACATACCCCAAGCCCATATCCAAAGCCTCTTTCGTTCGATGCCGCGGCGTGTAGTGGCCGTTATTGCCAGCCATGGGGGCCACACGAACTATTGACGTTTGTGTGTTCCGCAAGTCGCACGGGCCTGTAAGCATAACCGTTTCATCTTTGTATCTGTTGTTATGTGTCCAGTAAATCTGGCTTTGCTATCTCGTGTCCTTCTTGGTATTGCATTTTGGGTGGTCAGCAGTGTAAGTTTTCTAAACGCGGTACGCATGCACCTATACGCCGAAATGCTAATTACTCCTGCAATATTGCCTGATTAACATATCCTGTAAAAACCAAAGTCGTAGCTCGACTCCTTTCAGGTGTTCTGTTTCGTTTGTATCTTTAACATTAATGTATAAAAACCGGATTATTATTTTATAAAGTGTTGCGTTTATTTGTTTCTTGTTGTTTTTTTTTCCTTTCAGAAAATTTAAATACGTCAAATATTATATGTAAATGTAAATGATTTCATGCGCACATCCAAAAATATTTATAACATGTAAAATGTTGAGTAAAAACAGGCTGGAAAAATATTTTGTTTTGCCGCCGTCAAACTTCAGCTTTCAAGCGGAGGTACCACTCTCTCTCTCTCTCTCAGACTTTTTAAATACACTGCAAGAAGGCGTATCTTGGTTCATTAATGAGATAGCGTCCTTCTCCCTTCGTATTGTTTCGCACTTTAGTGTTTCAGCTTCATCGTTAAACAGACTCACCAAAGAGTACTCGAGGTTAAATCAAAAGTTATACATGATTGATAACGTTAATACAATACTTTTAGCTCGAAATTTCCTTCAATGAACAAGGTCGTTGTGGTACTTTGAAGTCACGCACGTTGGTTTGACGTATTGCGATGTAATGTAACCACCGAGTTTCTCTGATGTCTCATATCAGCAGTATCACAAAAGTCATCCTGTGTTTCGTAATGCTTGTATTTATTTCCTTCAGAAGTAAGCTATTCATTTTCATTTCTATTCAGCGACAATTGGTAGAAATCACTCTCCTATGAGAAGAAAACAAAAAAGGGTAGTTCTGCAATTTCCCTCTTATTAAAGAAAGAGTCTGTTTTCCTTTTGCTAGGACAGTTTAAAAACAAGTCGGTAAAATCATGCAATGCATTGATTATAATACGCTTTCCAACATACCAGAAATCATTACTCAAGTTATCACTCAAGTTATGAGAATAATGGCTGTGGAACAAATCTCGGTCTTGTGCCCTGACCTTTGATTCCATTTCGATGATATTCAACAGAACCGGTTTGGTATACCTCCGAAATAACATGATAAAGTTTTGTCGTAATCGAAGCATTTTTACGTAAGTTATGATGCATAAGGGCTATGGAATAGATCCCGCTCCTGTGTCCTAACCTTTGACCCCATTTCGCCCATTTTCAATAGAATTCGTCCCCAGGCAGAACCCTACAACATACTAACATTTCATCCAAATCGAAGCATTTTTACGTGTTATGACGCATAATGGCGATGGAAGTGATTCCGCTTCTATGTCCTGACCTTTGACCCCTTTTCGCCCATTTTCAATAAGGTTTGTCGCCAGGTGGTCTTCTACCACATACTAAAATTTCATCGAAAATGAACCTTTTTTACGTAAGTTATGACGCATAACAGCAGTGGAATGGATCCTGCTCCTATGTACTGACCTTTGACCCCATTTCGTTCACTTTAAATAGGGTACCTTCCCAGGTGATCCCCTACCAGATACTAAAATTTCATTGAAATCGAACGATTGTTACGCGAGTTATTGTGCGGACGGACATACGCACACAACGCGTGACGTAATGAGTCAGATGGGAATTGCGACCATTGCTCGCCGCAAGAGTGTGACGTCATAAAACTTTAATAGGACCCACACAACGCGTGACGTAATGGGACAGATGGCGTGACCGCGCGCCAACATTCTCAAACGCGAGAGTGACGTCATAAGATTTCTAAGCATTGGTAACATTAATGGAATAATGGAACAACGCCATCACTAAAAACGTTATAATTCGGGGTGGTTATTTAACCCACTGAACAAATTCTTCTAAAGTCGAGATCAAGCTAAATCGATTTCTAGTACCAGAACACGGTAGGTTAACGACTTTCATCAAAATTCTTAGAACCGTTTTCAAAATAAAATGTACATACAAACATAGAAGAATTGCTACTTTATGGTGGACGTCAAGTAATTTTGCTTCCTATACTTCCAATTGAAAAACTTCTGTACACATTTTCTTCACAATTAATGCGTTCCCAAGGAAGAAAATTTGAACATCGATTAAAATATTTTCATTTTATAACTTGCAATACTTAATATTTTCTAAAACATAACCATATTTATGCAATTCAACATTTGTTTGTCTACTGACGTCATGAAAACACAGGTCGCGCCATCCTTTTTATGGACAATTAATGCCTTCACAAGGATGAAAATTTGAACATTGATTAAAATAGCTTCATTTCATAACTTGGAATACTTAATATTTTCTAAACCATAACCGTAATTATGCAATCCAACCAACGTATTTCTATCTCGTTGAATCCAACATTTTTTTGTCCACTGACGTCATCAAAGTACAGGTCGCGCCATCTTTTCTCTGGTTTTAACACCACCAAAGGAAAAGTTATTGATTTTTAATATGATTTTGGTTATGTTTTAGAAAATCTTAAGTTTTCCAAGTTATAATATGAAGTTATTTTTAATCGATGTTCAAATTTTCATCCTTGGGAACACCTTAATTTTGAAGGAAATGTGTACAAAACTTTTTCCATTGGAAGTATAGGAAGCAAAATTACTTGACGTCCACTTTAATAATATGGGATAAGGGCAATGGAAAGGATCGCAATCCTATGTCCTGACCTTTGACCACGTTTCGCCCATTTTCAATAGGGTTCGTCCCCAGGTGGTCCCCTACTACATACTGAAATTTCATCGAAATCGAACCATTTTTACGCCAGTTATCGTGCGGACGGACGGACAAAGCGTCCGTCCGTCCGGTTGAAGAAGCATATAGGCTTCTTCAACCTACGGTTGAGCCGCCCCGGTGGCGCAGTGGTCTAAGCGATGGCCTGTGATCATTCGTCCGAACGGGGTCCGGGTTCGAATCCCGGTGAGGCATGGATGCTGTGTTTGTCTTTCGGCACTGGTTCTCTCCCTTCCCTGGAACCAGTGACCCTAAATTAGGGACGGGCGACTGCTTATAGCCCATTGAGTTGCTCACGGTGGTCGTTAAACCTCCAATCAAAAAAAAAACAAACAAACCTACGGTTGGAAAGCGTAAAAAAGAAATCGGGAGCACACTGGTAGTCTTTGTAGAGAATTTGTTTTGCATCTTTCTCATGCCAGAATCTTAGTGGGTGTGAAGTAAAACGAGTTATTCGAAAATATACGTTTATGTACGTGCAACAAATTGCATTTATTCGCGTCACTCACGTCCAGAGAACGAAACGGGTCAGCGGGTCAATGGATCGAAATTTCTTGCGGGCCAAACGGGTCGAGTCGAGGTTTTCCTAACAAGATTTTGACCCGATTTTATTTCCGTTTTGTTTTTTTGAAAAGAAGAAGAAAATATTTCAAAGAAAAATGCGTGCTGTGGAATTTTATGCTGGATTCTGGTGCCAGCGGAGTAAGAAATGATCATTCAAAAATATTGCCGTCTCTTTCTTAAAGCCAACAGGAGCTGTATTCTTGATAACATATCAAGCTTCATTTTTGCTGTATTCTTGATAACATATCAAGCTTCAGAATGAGTTTCACTGCAACACCAATTTTCACAAGCTTGTGATGAGTTGAAGGTTTCCAAAATGTAAATGTTAATTTCATGAGTGGAAGTTCTTCCCGATACTGTTAAAATATTTTCTCAAAATCCAGTTGTAAAATAATTTTGGTCATGTTTATTTGATTGTCGTTGTCGGAGATTTCCAATCCGTTCATATCCACCATGTCATACACTGTGTCCCCGAGAGTTTCTTCAAGCAGAAAAGAGTCTTCATTCCACAGAAATTCTTCTTTTGGTGTTTGTAATGTTTCCAAAGTCAATTTTTTTCCAATGCTTTCCTAATTAAAGCTGAAAACGAAATGGAACGAAGAAACGTCTGTTGTATGACTCTCAACATAGTAGATTTCTTATCAGCCACTTTAGTCCAATGTTCGCCACACAGAGAAATTTCAGATTTCAAAATTTCACCATCCTGACCCACTTTTTTCTGAGTGAAATCCAATACATGGTGAAAATCTCGACTTATGCATTCCTTTGAGTGGGGAATCACTCTCATGAAAGGGGGCAACGGTTAAAATCGACATTGATTAAAATTGGAGAAAAGAAAATATGAGAATTGAATAAATAATGCATAGACGGGATTCCGAAAACATAAAAAATATAAGTTTTATATAAAAAAAAAAAATTCCATGAAAAATATTGGAGGGTGAATGATATCTCACATCGGTCTTCCACTCCTCCCAAAATTTAACGAAGTCCATTAAATCTCTGTTGTCAGTACACGTATTTGTTTAATTTTGGGTGGAATGGATGACGATGTGAGATATCATTCGCCCTCCAATATTTTTCATGGATTTTTTTTTTATATAAAACTTATATTTTTTATGTTTTCGGAATCCCGTCTATGCATTATTTATTCAATTCTCATATTTTCTTTTCTCCAATTTTAATCAATGTCGATTTTAACCGTTGCCCCCTTTCATGAGAGTGATTCCCCACTCAAAGGAATGCATAAGTCGAGATTTTCACCATGTATTGGATTTCACTCAGAAAAAGTGGGTCAGGATGGTGAAATTTTGAAATCTGAAATTTCTCTGTGTGGCGAACATTGGACTAAAGTGGCTGATAAGAAATCTACTATGTTGAGAGTCATACAACAGACGTTTCTTCGTTCCATTTCGTTTTCAGCTTTAATTAGGAAAGCATTGGAAAAAAATAAAATTTGACTTTGGAAACATTACAAACACCAAAAGAAGAATTTCTGTGGAATGAAGACTCTTTTCTGCTTGAAGAAACTCTCGGGGACACAGTGTATGACATGGTGGATATGAACGGATTGGAAATCTCCGACAACGACAATCAAATAAACATAACCAAAATTATTTTACAACTGGATTTTGAGAAAATATTTTAACAGTATCGGGAAGAACTTCCTCGGAATCGAAATACTAAAGTAGACGAAGCATTTCTGGACTCAGTTGACCTAAGTCATCACGTGGGAGAAATTTTAAGAAAAAGGGGAATATTGAAATCGTACACTGTGTTTTCTTTATGTGACAAACAAAGTATTCTATAGTTTACTGGGTTTTTTTTTTTTTTTTCAAAAGCGGTTTTAATTCTGAGATGAATTCTTTCAGGGTGTCTGATTAAATTCTTTCGCTTTCCGTATTCCTTTTGTGGAAAATTCAACCATGAAGAATTTCTTACCGAATACATTTTAGTTTTATTCTCTCTGGATATGAAAATTAATTATAATGAAGTCCTTTCGTTTTTCTCTAAGAATTTACCTGAAAATAAGCTTTGTCTGATTAGAGTCGATAGCATGTTCGTTGAGAGATGAACAGATAAGGAAACAGTCACCGTGAAGCGCTGACGCATGGTGACACACCAACACGTGTTGTGATAAGGGTCATGCATTAGTCACAGTATGCAAAGGAAACGCTTAGTGAATTTTAGTTCTGTTCTAAGTTTGAATAAAGTAAGACGTCATCAAGTCTTTCAAATTCTGTTTCCATCAGCTGGGTAACGTTATTTTTTCCACATTTATTCATTGGGAAAGAAGCTGTATGAATCTTCCAGACGTTTCTGTTTCTTTCGCTAAGAAGCAGTGTGTCGGTTCCCCCAGCTGTTCAAATGCTTTGATTCCATCTGAAAATTGTGATGAGTTTTCATTCGTCTCCACTTGTGTTCTGGAGGTTCAACCTGAGAAAAGCTGTTCTATTGGATTCAGTCTGGAATCAATTCCTAAACATTATTTTCATTTAGGAGGAAATCTTTTTATGACTGTTTCCGTATTTTCTTTTGTAATCAAAGTTCGTGTTAGGGAATTCAAGTGGACTGAAGAATTGTTATAGTTTTTTTTTTTTTTTTTTTAATTGGCAAGTGAGAAGGTGAGTTTGGGAATATTTATTGAAATATTAAGCGTAAATATTTTTTAGTTTTGAGGCATACATTTAAAGAGTAATTTTTTTTTAAATTAAATTTTAGATGAAATAATTTTTTATTGAAATGAGACAAAAATTTAAGCTTTCAAGAATTTTAAAAGTAAAAGAAATTTATTTTTCGAAATGTTTAAACAGTAGCAGGATGAATGCAATTGTTTTAATGGGTAACTAGTGCTTTTTTGCTAGACTTTTCTTAAGGAAATTTGGGTATTGCTATTGGAAATGGTCCTGATGTTTTCAATTAGGTGACCAATCGGGTGGATTTCGGACTGGTCTGAGAGCAATGTTTTACTGTATTGAGTCGAAACCAGAGTACACGGCTTATTTTCGGGGAGTTTGAAATGTTTCAAACTGACTCGCTTTCTTCTTTGAGTTGAAAAGATGAAGCGCTCTCACTGAAGACCCCTAGCCTGGAAAAACTAAACAGTCTGTGTCGAACACATGTGGAAAAGGGAAGATTTTAGAAGAGTTCCTCTCTACAATCATAGGAAAAGAACTACTTGGAGAAATAATGATTTCGATTATATAAATTCAGAAATGAATGTAGTTTTTTTTTTTATTGGCAAGGTAGAAGGTGAGTTTGTGAATATTTATTATTTATTGAAATATTAAGCATAAATATTTTTTTAGTTTTAAGGCATAAATTTTAAGAGTTATTTTTTTTAAATTAAATTTTAAGGGAAATTATTATTATTTTTTTTATGGAAATGAGTGAAAAATATTAAGCTTTTCAAGAATTTTAAAGTAAAAGTGAGAATGTAAAGTTCTTTTTTGAAATGTGTAAAACAGTAACAGGATGAATGCAATTGATTTAATGGGGAACTAGTGCTTTTTTGCTAGACTTTTCTTAAGAATATTTGGGTATTTTTATTGGAGATGGGTCTAAGGTTTTCCATTAGGCAACCAATCGGGGCGGAATTCCGACTGGTCTGAGAGCAATGCTTTACTGTATTGAGCCGAAACCAGAGTACACGGCTTATTTTCGGGGAGTTTGAAATGTTTCAAACTGACTCGCTTCATTCTTTGGGTTGAAAAAGAAGAAGTGCTCTCACTGAAGACCCCGCTAGCCTGGGAAAACTAAAACAGTCTGTGTTTTATAACAATTTCTTTCCTTAGACATTTTTCCAAATTTCAACCTCATCTATTTTCAACTTTCAGGAACTTGCTGTGACTGTTTTTTCTGCATTCTGTTTTCTACCTGAATCGTTTTCAACTGAATCGAAAATAGACCTTTTAAAATATTTTCCTTGAACGAAAACGTGCTTCTTAAATTTCATAGTTCCCCATGTTATTCAATGGGAATTTCACTGTTTTTACTGAAACGTGTTTCATCAAAACCGCCCCTAAGAAAATATGAAGTGTTCCATTTTTTAACCCTATAAGAGAATGTACTTTTCCGAAACGCACATTATCAGTTTTCAACTTTTCCTAAAACGATCTTTCAATCAAAATTTAAACCCTTCTCAATATGAACTTATGAATGCATTTAAAAGAGAGAGAGAGAGAGAGAGAGAGAGAGAGAGAGAGAGAGAGAGAGAGAGAGAGAGAGAGAGAAAGAAAGAGAGAGAGAGAGAGAGAGAGAGAGAGAGAGAGAGAGAGAGAGAGAGAGAGAGAGAGAGAGAGAGAGAGAGAGAGAGAATCAACTCAAAAGAATGATACTTTATGAAAAATAGATTAAGAAAAAGAAGTTTTAAGTTACATAGGGAAAAACAAGAAACGAACGACGATATGAAGTAGAAAAAGAATAAAGTTTACATGAAGAAATACTGAATTTGATGCGAAAAGAGCCACTTAATGCTTTGAACATGGGAAACTTGTTTCAGTAAAAAAAAAAAAATTCTTATTCTTATGATTTCTTTAAGAAAACTGACATTTTCAGTACATTTATGCTTTTCTATGAAAGTTTTTCTCAAAGGACTCGATTAAGTTGATCTCAAGCCTTTGAAGTAAATGGGAAGAAAAATAACATGTCTATGTGTTATGAGAAAATGAAAGAATATCCTTAAGACAGCGTGAAGTGAATTGAACATCAAGCAGTTGTATGATGTTTTACTATCGTATATGTACATACATTTCGGGAGAATATCTTCTAAAGTTAGAGGGAAAAATATATGAATATTAAAAAAAAAAAAAAACTAAAACAAAAACAGCTCCTTAGATTTACAAAGAGAGTATTTGAAGTAGAAAGAATGATGGAATGCTTTGAATAGGAATTTCTTGTTTCATTGAAGGGATTCTTATTTTGGAATTTTTTTTTAAAAAGAGAAACTATCATTTTCAGAAAATTTCTGGTGGAGTCGAACTTGGACATTTAACAAAATTCTTGGGTATATAGGAATTTGAAGAAAGTTTATAGAATGAAACATGAAGAGAAAGAAATGGGTTGAAAGACTTAACATTCAAGCTTCGTCAATTTATTTGGTTCCTCATACAATTCTGTGTAAATTTTACGTTTTTGGGAGAACTCATTTTGTTTTTCAAAATCAACCCTTTAGAAGTTTTTAAGATAGAAAAAATATTGACTAAGGGGAATCTTAAGTAATACAAATTCTGACTTGAAGCACTTTTAAGTAAGAAAATATTTGTCTGAAGTAATTTTTCAATGTCTAAGCATTGACATCTGACTAATCGCCCGTCCAAAATTAAATCCTGGGGAGGCTTGAGTTATGAGCTTTTGAATTACGACACTAGCTTTCTACCTTCCTTGGAAACAGTGGACTAAATCAGGGTCTGCTTATTTCCCTTGTAGTGGTTCACGACTGATCTCTTAAATCTTGAATGAACGGCAAAGTTCAAACGCTCTGTCCCATTGAGTCACCAGTTTTAGATTTTTGTCATCTTAGACAGTTTAAGTTCGCTCTGAAAACTATGCTTTTGCAAGCTTGAGTTTGCGTTCAAAGTTCAAAACCAGAATTTAGTTTAATCTACCAAGCAAAGGGATTTCATGTCATATGAGGTTTTCCAGCAAAGCAGTAGACGCGTGAAAACAGTCGCACAAGATAGTCATTTTCCGGTAGAAGAAGGGAGATTCCAAAGTTAATTTCTTGGGAAAGCGTAAAAACACTCTTCGTTCACTGGAGAGAGCGTAAAAACACTCTTCTTTCATGTTTTAATTTAAACCTCGAGGAATTAATATCTAACTATGAAAAGGAAGTTCTAAAGATTTAGGGGCATTTACACTAAAATCCTACAATGACTTTATTTGAAATAGTGAAGAATCGGCCTTAGAGACTAAAATACATCTGAAGATTTTAGACACATTTCTGTTCAAAAGTAAAGTCGAATGGAAAAATAAGAGCAATTAAATCGATAGGAAAAGATTGATAGGTTGAATCAGAAAAAAAAAAAAAAAACTAAGGAAAAAAAAAAAAAAGAAGTTTCATAAAAATAAACCAAAGTTTTAAGAATCATACAACACTGAATAGAAGGAAAAACATAATAAGTAAAATAAGGGGAATACGATATTTTCACTATGAGAGTTTGGAAACATTTGCTTTTCTTACGAATTAGTAAAACGTGAAATAAAAATGTTTAGAGGAAGTACGGACTTAGTCGCAATGTCTCCAGAATGAAAGCTTTTTCTGCTGAGACAATGAATAAAAAATACGATAATGAAAACCTAATTGAAACGAAAGTCAATGAAACTAAACGTCTAAAGAAAAAATGCGGCTGGCACAGAAGTTAAAAATGATGGGATCGATACGGGAGAACTGGACATTTAGTGGAAGAAATATACGCGAAGTTTTGAAACATCTCAATTTAAAGCGAACTAAATGAGGGAAAGGAATGAGATTGGGGAAGTTCTTATTAACTTTGATGAGGTGAGGAAACAATAAAAAATTTAGTTATACATGAAATAAAGTAAAAAAAAAAAATAGCTCGTTTAAGAATATGATTTTTGGTGAAAGTAGGAAATTTTAGTTGAAATGTCATGACCAGCATTTCGAAAAGAAATAGATTGAGTTGATATGTATGGAAAAGAAGTAAGAATTTCTTTATTTTCGCTATGGGGGTGGGGAATAACTGCTTTTCTGTTGAGTTAGTAAAACGTTAAAAAAATAATGTTTATGGGATGAACGGAATCACTAGCTTTGCCTCTAGAATGAATGTTTTTCGGACGAGACAGAAAAATATACAGCCCAAAAGAATACAAATTTTATCGTAAGAAAAAAGGTTTTAGATTGTATGTCTTGACAATGAATGCTTTCTTATTGGGACAGTCCACGAAAAGTATAGCAAACTCGGAAAGAATAAAAAAAAATGCCTATTTGATTACATGCAAAGGTTTGAGGAATATTTTTAAGCAAGTTTGAAAATATGCTATATAAGGAAACAAAAATCTGATGACTTGCTACATCTAAAATAATCGTTTTGTTGAAATGAAATGAAAAAAAAAAAAAAAGAGTCCAAATAAATGGAGTCACAAGTTTGACCAAGTAAGAAAACAATTACTGACATACTGAAAAGTTTTACGAAATTTCAAAAAAAAAAAAAGATGAAGTAAAATAACGAAATTGGGAAGCTATAAAGATATGCGAAATAAAGTAAGAAAATATTGTTTCATCAGAATTGTAACTGTGAAAGACCTGTAGAGTTCTTGAACACACGAAAAAATTACGAGAAAATAATATTGCTAAGGCGAAAGACTCAGAATTAGCATGAAGTCATTTAACAAAAAAAAAAAAAAATGACAAAGTCCTATAATTACTGCGAACAGGAACGAAATCATTTCTAAAGAAGCATTTCCTCGTCTCATGATCTGTAATAAAATTGAATAAAGGAAAAAGAAAAGTTACCCAGAAAATTCATTACATCTACACGAAAAAACTCCCTCAAAACATACAAAAAATATAAAAAATTCATGATGAAATAACGTAAAAGTTATAAAAAAGAAAAGAGCTGGAATACATAGTACACGAAAACATTACGACTAGAAAAAAAAAATATTGGAAGGGCGAAAGACTCAGAATTAACATGTCTACATTTCCGCTTGATTTCCCAAAAATTTTGTCAAAAGTCCAATAGTTACAGCGAACAGGAACGAAATCGTTTCTAAAGAAGCATTTCCCCGTCTCATGGTCTGAAATAAAATTAAATGTGTGATAAAGAAAAGTTCAAGAAAATTCATTACATCTACACGAAAAAACTCCCTCAAAACATACAAAAAATATAAAAAAATCATGAAGAAATAACGTAAAAGTTATAAAAAAAGAAAAGAGCGGGAATACATAGTACATGAAAACATTACGACTAGAAAATAAAAATATTGGAAGGGCGAAAGACTCAGAATTAACATGTCTACATTTCCGCTTGATTTCCCAAAAATTTTGTCAAAGTCCAATAGTTACAGCGAACAGGAACGAAATCGTTTCTAAATAAGCATTTCCCCGTCTCATGGTCTGAAATAAAAATGAAATGTATGAAAAAGAAAAGTTCCCAAGAAAATTCATTACATCTACACGAAAAAACTCCCTCAAAACATACAAAAAATATAAAAAATTAATGAAGAAATAACGTAAAAGTTATAAAAAAGGAAAGAGCGGGAATACATAGTACATGAAAACATTACGACTAGAAAAAAAAAAAAAAATATTGGAATGGCGAAAGACTCAGAATTAACATGTCTACATTTCCGCTTGATTTCCCAAAAATTTTGTCAAAGTCCAATAGTTACTGCGAACAGGAACGAAATCCTTTTTAAAGAACCATTTCCCCGTCTCATGGTCTGAAATAAAATGAAATGTATGAAAAAGAAAAGTTCCCAAGAAAATTCATTACATCTACACGAAAAAACTCCCTCAAAACATACAAAATATATATATAAAAAAAAAAAAAACCATGAAGAAATAATGTAAAAGTAATTAAAAAAAAAATAGAGTGAATACGTAGTACACGAGACCACCTGACCAATTTTTTGAAACCAAATCATCGTGAGTTAGGACCTTGCTAAGACCATTAGAGCATTTTTACTCCATTGGAAAGAAAATTCCCCAGCATCGTTACGTAAAAATTTCCTCCGGTGAAAAATAACATCGAAGAGGAGGAAAAACCCGCTTGAAAACCACTGGAATAAATGCAAAAATCCCAACAGACCCACTCGGTTGTTGCCATCCCTCAAAATCAAAGATTCATCGAAAGTTCCAAAAGCACCGCTAGGGGGCAGCACATCGAGTTGACATCCCCCTATATCCACCCCCTTTGCCACTCGATCGTTGCCATCCCTCAAAAACAAATATTCATTGAAAGTTCCAAGAAGCACCGCTAGGGGGCAGCACATCATGGGGGCGATCGCGTGACAAAAATTCTGACTCGGGGGCAGCACATCGAGTTGACATCCCCCTATATCCACCCCTTTTCCCTCTCGGTCGTTGCCATCCCTCAAAAGATCCATTGAAAGTTCCAAGAAGCACCGCTAGAGGGCAGCACATCATGGGGACGATCACGTGATAAAAATTCTGACTCGGGGGCAGCTTGTGCAGCCTTGGGACAGCCGGGGACAGCCTCGTGGACAGTGTGTGGACAGCCTCATGATCAGCCCATGTTAAGTCTATGGAGGGCTGTCCCTGTGCCAGAAGTCTCCCTTTTCCTCTACTTATCTGTGAGTCTTGATTCATATTATTCACACCGAGTGTTTTGAATCGTTAAGAATCAGGGTCACCGCGAAGGCACTTCTTTTCTTGAAGAAATAAAAAAAAAGTGATTTTCTTTGCATGTGACTCTCACGTAACATTCTTTCTTTTGCTTTAAATTGTCTAAATTAAGCAGTTTTTAACAAACATTGAAAACAAGAAAGATGACACCGAATTTTCGGGTGTAATAAGCACGTCTTTTGAATCCGTTCTGACGCAAATTAAATTTATCAAAGCTATTCAAAGTCAATGGAACCGGTATGGAAAACAATAGATCTGACCAAAGAAAGAAGTTTTTCAATCGGGTTTTTAATCCCTTAGATATTGCTGCAAACGGAATCGTGAGCTTACGAACTCTTAGAAACAGAGATATCGACAAAAAATAAGATGTGACTTTGCGTCCCCTGGTGGGAAAACCATACATTATTTTAGGAAGAAAGTATTCTCAAAAGGTTTATCTGTATAAGCGGCATCGGCCGAAGAAAAAAAAATTAGTCGAGTTTTTCAGGAGCCCAGATTTTGCAACAAATACTTCAGAAGCAGAAATTAACACATATGACCTGTGGTGGCTAGACCATTCTTTACCAAACATTAGAAATTATATGAAAAATATTTTCCTTCAGGTCTTGTATGCGATACAGGAAGAATTTTTCAAATCAGAGCTTTAGGAGCAGAAATAACGCAGAAAACGCAATTTACCTTTGTGCCCCCTAGCGGAAAGTGTATGATTTACTTGAAAATTTTGAATTTATAGGAAAAACATTTCGCATCAAATCACTATCCAACAAAGAAGGAATTTTTCAAATCGTACTCTTAGAAGTAGAGATATTGACAAAAATAAGATATGCATCTACACCCCCTGGCGTAGAAACCATGCATTTGAAATATTTTTTCAAGAAGAAAATTTTCCTAAACGGTTTGTCAACTTTAGTAGTATCGGTCAACAAACGACGTTTTTTTCAATCGAGAATTTAGAAGGTCATATTTTGCTGCAAATACAACAGAAGCGGAAATTAAGATTTACGCCCCCTGGTGGCCAAACTATTTTTTCACAAAAATTAGAAATTTTGTACAAACGATTTCCCATCAGGAGCTGTATCCGGCGCAGAAATAATTTTTCAAATCGGAGATTTAGAAGCAGAGATATAGGGGGAACACAATTTACCACTACGCCCCCTAGCGGAAAGTCTATGAATTACTTGAAAATTTTGAAATTATATGAAAAACATGTCACACGGAAAACACTATCTAACAAAGAAGGAATTTTTCAAATCGGACTTCTAGAAGTAGAGATATTGACAAAAATAAGATGTACATCTACGCCCCATGGCGGGGAAACTGTGGAATATTTTAAGAAGAAAATATTCCTAAAAGGTTTATCGATGTGAGTGGCATCAGTCCACGAAATAATTTTTTCAATCGATATTTTAGAAGCTACGATTTTATGGCAAATACGTCAGAAGCAAAAATTAACGCTTACGCCCCCTGGTGGCCAAAGTATTCTTCACCAAAAATTTGAAATTGTATGCAAAAGAATTTCCATCAGAAGATGTATCCGCTGAAGAAAAAAATTTTCAAATCGGAGTTTTTAGAAGAAGAGTTATCGGGGAAAATGTAATTTACTTTTACGCCCCCTAGCGGAAAATCTATGAGTAATTTGAAAATGTAACTATGTCTTAAATATTCTTCGACATAAATGGAATCGAAAGATATATTTTTTTCAATCAGATGTTTAGAAGCAAATATGTGGAATAAAACGTATTTTTGAATTCGACATCATCTGCATACGCCCTCCAGCGGCGAAATTGCACATCATAAAAAAATAAAATAAAGGATCATCATTCGCATATTTCAAGCTTCCCAAAGCAAAAATAATTTTTCAAATCGGACTAATAGTTGCTGAGATATCGTGGGTACAGACGGACGGACAAACCGATAACCGAAGCACGATCTTTTACAAAAGACGTGCTAAAAAGTGCCTTTAAAAAAAGATCGTGATTTATATCTTATTTTTCTCAATATCTCGACTTCTTGGAGTCCGATTTGAAAAATTCCTTCTTTGTTGGATAGTGTTTTCCGTGTGACATGTTTCTGATATAATTTGAAAATTTTCAAGTAATCATAGACTTTCCGCTAAAGGGCGTAAAGGCAAATTGCGTTTCCCCCTATATCTCTGCTTCTAAATCTCCGATCTGAAAAATTCTTTCTGCACCGGATACAGCTCGTGATGGGAAATCGTTTGCACATAATTTCTAATTTTTGTAAAAAAATGGTTTGCCCACCAGGTGGCGTAAACCTTAATTTCCGTTTCTGATGTATTTGCAGCAAAATATGAGCTTCTAAATTCTCGATTGAAAATAACGTCGTTTGTAGGCCGATACTACTCATGTCGACAAACATTTTAGAAACATTTTCTTCTTATAAAGTGCACGGTTTCTACCCCAGGGGGCGTAGATGTATATCTATTTTTATCAATATCTCGACTTCTAAGAGTCCGATTTAAAAATTCCTTCTTTGTTGGATAGTGTTTCTAGTGTGACATGTTTTTCTTATAAAATCAAAATTTTCAAGTAATTCATAGACTTTCCGCTAAGGGGCGTAAAGGTAAATAGCGTTTCTCCCTTTATCTCTGCTTCTAAATCGCCGATTTGAAAAATTCTTTCTGAACCGGATACAGCTCCTGATGGGAAATCGTTTGCACGTAATTTCAAATTTTTGTAAAAAATTGTTTGGCCACCAGGTGGCGTAAGTCTTAATTTCCGCTTCTGATGTATTTGCAGCAAAATATGAGCTTTTAAAATCTCGATTGAAAAAACGTCTTTTGTGGACCGATACTACTCATGTCGACGAACATTTTAGGAACATTTTCTTCTTGAAATAATGCATGGTTTCTACGCTAATTGGCGTAGATGTATATCTTAGTTTTGTCAATATCTCTACTTCTAAAAGTCCGATTTGAAAAATTCCTTCTTTGTTGGATAGTGTTTCCGATGCGAAATGTGTTTCCTATAAATTCAAAAGTTTCAAGTAAATCATAGACTTTCCGCTATGGCGCTCAATGGTAAATTGCGTTTTCTGCTCCTAAGCCTCCGATTTGAAAAAATCTTCCTGTATTGCATACAAGACCTGACGGAAAATATTTTTCACGTAATTTCTAATGTTCGGTAAAAAATGGTTTGGCCACCAGGTGTCATAAGTGTTAATTTCTACTTCTGATGTATTTGTAGCAAAATCTGGGCTCCTGAAAACTCGACTAAAAATTTTTTCTTGGACCGATACCGCTCCTATGGATAAATCTTTTGTGAATACTTTCTTCCTAAAATAATGCATGGTTTTCCCACCAAGGGACGTAAAGTCACATCTTATTTTTGTCGATAACTCTGTTTCTAAGAGTTCGTAAGCTCACGATTCCGTTTACAGCAATATCTGAGGGATTAAAGACCCGACTGAAAAACTTCTTTCTTCCGTTAGATACTATTGTTTTCCATACCGGTTCCATTGACTTTGAATACCTTCGATAAATTTAATTTGCGTCAGAACGGATTCAAAAGACGTGCTTATTACACCCGAAAATTCGGTTTCATCTTTCTTGTTTTATTTAGAACTGCATCACTGGCCACAAAGGAACGAAAATCTCGTCAAATCTTTTTCACAACCTTATTTCTTGAATAGTTTCTCCTTTCTTCTCGTGCAGTACCAAACGCTTCTCGATGTTATCCACCATTACAGTTGCTTCCTGAGTTCTTTAGGATGCGATTAAGCAACTTTTCTTACTTCCTTTTCAGCTCTGATCAGCTTAGCACAAACGATATTACCTGCTGCTCTTTGACTCTGGAGAGCAATTATACTGACAATAAAATTTTTAAATTACGTCTTACCCATTGGACATTTTTTGCTTCACCTATAGTTTTAAACAGTTACGTGTACCTTTGATGTTTCTTTAGATTTAGAGACAAGCGTATGTATACAAAAAAATATGTTTATGCTATCGCTTTGGCAGTTTTTTTAGGTGCTTTTCCTTAGACACGACATTTCCGATTTTTAAAGCCATATTGAAAAAAATATTTTTGCACTGACATTTTTTTTTTAAATCAAAAAATTTCCATGCATTTTTCCGCCCTTTTAAACATAATTTCTTTCCCGCTCAGCGGCGTAAGCGTATGTTTGGCGTATATATTACCATTTTAACTTTCCGATTTCGTTTCATTCTGACATGTAAATTTGTATGTCTCTGGTTTGCAATTTTTCAATCTTAACGTCATGTCGGACCTTCCAAAAGTTTCTCACGAAGTGAACAACAACTAGCAGGGAGAGTCAAAAGTAAATAAAAGACTCAATCTCTGTGTGAAATGAGCGAGAGGTTATGAGAGATTGTTATTAGTGTCAAATTCTCTTGCTGGTAAATTATTTACAACGCTATTAATGCCCTACGTTAATATTAGTTTTAGTTGTCAAACGAAGTTTGGGGTAAGTGAAACCATCTTTCTTGGATCCAAGAAGATCTGCGTAGGAATGACAAAAAAGTCCTTTGCTACAAGGCTTAAAGAACATAAAAGGGATGTCAAGTATGGCAAGCTCATGACTGCGCTGTCAAGGAAGTATCAAATAATGAAGCAACCCCGCTCTGGAGCGACATGAAGGATATTACCCCGTACACCACTGCAAAAGAACAGGCAGGTCATATAGAGATTCTCTCTGACAGAAAGGCTTGCAACCATTTCGTCTCGATATGTCTACCACGTTCACGGACCCCTCTGTTAGAACTAAACGCAGAATAACTTTATCAGATGTAAACCGCGAGATATTAAGCTAGTGTTATTACACGTGACCGTTGTTTATTTGATTTTAACTCTCTGCTCTACTCATGCTTTTCAGTTTTATTCTATACGTTGTTCTAGTGCTTGAAAATGCCACCCGTTGGCGACTGAAAGCTCTGCAGATACTGCGTGATCCCATTTACACCTACACTCATACTCATTAAAAAAAAAAAAAAAGAGCTACGACTTTGATTTTTTTCAGGATATGCTCATTAGGTCACACAGAACAACAAATGATTAGCATCTCGGCGTCGTACGTACCAACTGCGCCGATGCAACTAATGTGGCCAACTCTGGCTGGTATCACATGTGCAGTACGCGCTGAGGCATCGAATCAAATGATGTGTGAATGGTGTCCTGCGGAATGGCCATCCATGCTGGAATGAGCCGAGTCTAATGTTCATCAAGAGTTGCTGGCGGACAGTCGTACCGCTGCACCTGTCGTTTTAGCATGTCCCAGAGATTTTCTATTGGTGATAAATCCTGAGATCTAGCCGGCCACGGCAGAAGTGGAACGTTCCTATTCCTGAAGGAGGCACGTGTTGCTGCTGCAACATGCGGTGTAGCACTGTCCTGCTGGAATATGGTTCCGGGAACGTCTTACAGGTACGGAAGGACGACCGGTCTTAGAATTTCATTGATGTAACTGGCACTCGTTATGGTAGCACGGACTGTCACGGGAGGCGAACTGCTTTCGTACCCGATAACACCCTAGACCGTAATGCCTCGCGTATGCCTGGTACGAATACACTCTTCCTAACGCCTCTCCCCCTGTCGGCGGGGGATGCAGATGCCGCCATCATTTTAGCCTAAACAGAAAAGCGCGTTTCGTCCAAGAACACCATATTGTGCCATTCGTCTCGCCACTCCCTTCATTCGATGCACAGTTGCAGCCTGGCAGTCCAATGCTGCGGTGTCAAAGGTAGCTTGAAGATGGGTCAACGAGCCTGCTGAACTAACTGTAATAAATGTTACAGCTGACACGGGGAATGCGTCACAGTTCGCCACTGCTGTGCCGATGCCGTTGATGCAGAATGGTCACCCAAAGACATCCTCATGAGATGACGGTTGACCCTCGGCGTTGTCCATGGATGACCTCCAGAACCTTCTGTTTGTGTCCTACTCCCTTCTTCGTAACATTCCCTGCACACTCTTCACATGACGGACACAATGCGCCCCACACGACCGGCAAGCTCACGGAGGAAATCATTGCATTCCCTCATGCCAGTTAGGCTACATCTGTCGAACTCTCTGATATTACTATACGACTGAGGACGAGGCACCATTACCCACTTTTTACTAAGTACTAACATGCCGACTGAGCCACGCGGCGCTTATTACAGATAAATGGCTGGTCCCGGTCTGTAACGTTGCGCGATCTACACTGCTGGCCACCCAAAATGCAACACCAAGAAGGAAGCATCCGATTGGCCAGAAATTCGCAGCATGCGCCGCCCGCGAGGGGACATCCAAACGATTAGCATTTGCAGGGCATATGCAAATCATGTGCGCCCGGCACGTCACCGAGAAGCACTATAAGAAGGGTGCACAGAAGACAATGTGTAAGTAGTGGAAGTGTGTTGTGCTGCCGGACCTGTGCGTGGGAAGCTTCCCGATGCCTCGTCGCAGAATACGGCAGTCATTATAGCACGTTTCGGAGTTCCACAGAGGACGAATAGTGGCTTATTGCGACAGCGGTTTATCGTACCGAGACATCGGTGTCCGTGTGGGACGACATCCAGGAACAGTGAGACGAGTATGGATTCGGCGGGTACAGGAGGAACGGACAGACCGATGTGAGCGATTGCCGCAGCCGCGGCACACCACCGAACAAGAGGACCGGCACGTTGTGCGGCGGGCATTGACGGCTCGCACCGCCACATCATGAACGTTAGCGCAGGAATTAGGGTGTGTTGCGCAACAACCTGTGTCAGCAGGTACCGTTCGACATTGTCTGCAGGAGCAGGGACTTGTCACACGGCGGCCATTGCTCCGATTACCATTTACGTTACACCACCGGCGAGTGCGGCGGCAGTGGGCCGTCGAACGCAGCACCTGGACTACGGAATGGTACGACATTGTCTTCTCCGACGAATCCCGCTTCTGCCTGCAACACCACGATGGTTGGATTCGTGTGTGGTGGCACCGCGACGAGAGAGTGCATGACGCCCGCATTATGCATCGCCATACCGGTCCGTCGCCTGGCGTTATGGTTTGGGGCGCAATTGGATATGACACCTGCACCCCTCTGGTACGCATCGCCGGTACACTCAACAGCCACCTCTACATCTCCGTCGTTTTGTAGTCCTCCCTTATCTGCAGGACTTGCCAGCGACCACGTTTCAACAGGAAAATGCGCGCCCGCACGTGGCACGCATCATGCAACAATTCTTCACGCCCCACCAGGTTTCATTGCTGCCGTGGCCCACCTGTTCTCCCGATATGTCGCCCATCGAACACGTCTGGTTGCTGATCGGCAACCGAGTGGCCCGGTAAGCGCCACCCGCGGCAACGCCTGATGAACTGTGGCAACGTGTGGAAGCAGCCTGGACCGACATACCCCAAGCCCATATCCAAAGCCTCTTTCGTTCGATGCCGCGGCGTGTAGTGGCCGTTATTGCCAGCCATGGGGGCCACACGAACTATTGACGTTTGTGTGTTCCGCAAGTCGCACGGGCCTGTAAGCATAACCGTTTCATCTTTGTATCTGTTGTTATGTGTCCAGTAAATCTGGCTTTGCTATCTCGTGTCCTTCTTGGTATTGCATTTTGGGTGGTCAGCAGTGTAAGTTTTCTAAACGCGGTACGCATGCACCTATACGCCGAAATGCTAATTACTCCTGCAATATTGCCTGATTAACATATCCTGTAAAAACCAAAGTCGTAGCTCGACTCCTTTCAGGTGTTCTGTTTCGTTTGTATCTTTAACATTAATGTATAAAAACCGGATTATTATTTTATAAAGTGTTGCGTTTATTTGTTTCTTGTTATTTTTCTTTTTTTCCTTTCAGAAAATTTAAATACGTCAAATATTATATGTAAATGTAAATGATTTCATGCGCACATCCAAAAATATTTATAACATGTAAAATGTTGAGTAAAAACAGGCTGGAAAAATATTTTGTTTTGCCGCCGTCAAACTTCAGCTTTCAAGCGGAGGTACCACTCTCTCTCTCTCTCTCAGACTTTTTAAATACACTGCAAGAAGGCGTATCTTGGTTCATTAGTGAGATAGCGTCCTTCTCCCTTCGTATTGTTTCGCACTTTAGTGTTTCAGCTTCATCGTTAAACAGACTCACCAAAGAGTACTCGAGGTTAAATCAAAAGTTATACATGATTGATAACGTTAATACAATACTTTTAGCTCGAAATTTCCTTCAATGAACAAGGTCGTTGTGGTACTTTGAAGTCACGCACGTTGGTTTGACGTATTGCGATGTAATGTAACCACCGAGTTTCTCTGATGTCTCATATCAGCAGTATCACAAAAGTCATCCTGTGTTTCGTAATGCTTGTATTTATTTCCTTCAGAAGTAAGCTATTCATTTTCATTTCTATTCAGCGACAATTGGTAGAAATCACTCTCCTATGAGAAGAAAACAAAAAAGGGTAGTTCTGCAATTTCCCTCTTATTAAAGAAAGAGTCTGTTTTCCTTTTGCTAGGACAGTTTAAAAACAAGTCGGTAAAATCATGCAATGCATTGATTATAATACGCTTTCCAACATACCAGAAATCATTACTCAAGTTATCACTCAAGTTATGAGAATAATGGCTGTGGAACAAATCTCGGTCTTGTGCCCTGACCTTTGATTCCATTTCGATGATATTCAACAGAACCGGTTTGGTATACCTCCGAAATAACATGATAAAGTTTTGTCGTAATCGAAGCATTTTTACGTAAGTTATGATGCATAAGGGCTATGGAATAGATCCCGCTCCTGTGTCCTAACCTTTGACCCCATTTCGCCCATTTTCAATAGAATTCGTCCCCAGGCAGAACCCTACAACATACTAACATTTCATCCAAATCGAAGCATTTTTACGTGTTATGACGCATAATGGCGATGGAAGTGATTCCGCTTCTATGTCCTGACCTTTGACCCCTTTTCGCCCATTTTCAATAAGGTTTGTCGCCAGGTGGTCTTCTACCACATACTAAAATTTCATCGAAAATGAACCTTTTTTACG
The DNA here is from genome assembly GCA_039090855.1 of Macrothele yani. Taxonomy (NCBI): domain Eukaryota; kingdom Metazoa; phylum Arthropoda; class Arachnida; order Araneae; family Macrothelidae; genus Macrothele; species Macrothele yani. The sequence continues at coordinate 78,168,944 of CM077027.1, forward strand.
TAAGTTATGACGCATAACAGCAGTGGAATGGATCCTGCTCCTATGTACTGACCTTTGACCCCATTTCGTTCACTTTAAATAGGGTACCTTCCCAGGTGATCCCCTACCAGATACTAAAATTTCATTGAAATCGAACGATTGTTACGCGAGTTATTGTGCGGACGGACATACGCACACAACGCGTGACGTAATGAGTCAGATGGGAATTGCGACCATTGCTCGCCGCAAGAGTGTGACGTCATAAAACTTTAATAGGACCCCACACAACGCGTGACGTAATGGGACAGATGGCGTGACCGCGCGCCAACATTCTCAAACGCGAGAGTGACGTCATAAGATTTCTAAGCATTGGTAACATTAATGGAATAATGGAACAACGCCATCACTAAAAACGTTATAATTCGGGGTGGTTATTTAACCCACTGAACAAATTCTTCTAAAGTCGAGATCAAGCTAAATCGATTTCTAGTACCAGAACACGGTAGGTTAACGACTTTCATCAAAATTCTTAGAACCGTTTTCAAAATAAAATGTACATACAAACATAGAAGAATTGCTACTTTATGGTGGACGTCAAGTAATTTTGCTTCCTATACTTCCAATGGAAAAACTTCTGTACACATTTTCTTCACAATTAATGCGTTCCCAAGGAAGAAAATTTGAACATCGATTAAAATATTTTCATTTTATAACTTGCAATACTTAATATTTTCTAAAACATAACCATATTTATGCAATTCAACATTTGTTTGTCTACTGACGTCATGAAAACACAGGTCGCGCCATCCTTTTTATGGACAATTAATGCCTTCACAAGGATGAAAATTTGAACATTGATTAAAATAGCTTCATTTCATAACTTGGAATACTTAATATTTTCTAAACCATAACCGTAATTATGCAATCCAACCAACGTATTTCTATCTCGTTGAATCCAACATTTTTTTGTCCACTGACGTCATCAAAGTACAGGTCGCGCCATCTTTTCTCTGGTTTTAACACCACCAAAGGAAAAGTTATTGATTTTTAATATGATTTTGGTTATGTTTTAGAAAATCTTAAGTTTTCCAAGTTATAATATGAAGTTATTTTAATCGATGTTCAAATTTTCATCCTTGGGAACACCTTAATTTTGAAGGAAATGTGTACAAAACTTTTTCCATTGGAAGTATAGGAAGCAAAATTACTTGACGTCCACTTTAATAATATGGGATAAGGGCAATGGAAAGGATCGCAATCCTATGTCCTGACCTTTGACCACGTTTCGCCCATTTTCAATAGGGTTCGTCCCCAGGTGGTCCCCTACTACATACTGAAATTTCATCGAAATCGAACCATTTTTACGCCAGTTATCGTGCGGACGGACGGACAAAGCGTCCGTCCGTCCGGTTGAAGAAGCATATAGGCTTCTTCAACCTACGGTTGGGCCGCCCCGGTGGCGCAGTGGTCTAAGCGATGGCCTGTGATCATTCGTCCGAACGGGGTCCGGGTTCGAATCCCGGTGAGGCATGGATGCTGTGTTTGTCTTTCGGCACTGGTTCTCTCCCTTCCCTGGAACCAGTGACCCTAAATTAGGGACGGGCGACTGCTTATAGCCCATTGAGTTGCTCACGGTGGTCGTTAAACCTCCAATCAAAAAAAAAAACAAACAAACCTACGGTTGGAAAGCGTAAAAAAGAAATCGGGAGCACACTGGTAGTCTTTGTAGAGAATTTGTTTTGCATCTTTCTCATGCCAGAATCTTAGTGGGTGTGAAGTAAAACGAGTTATTCGAAAATATACGTTTATGTACGTGCAACAAATTGCATTTATTCGCGTCACTCACGTCCAGAGAACGAAACGGGTCAGCGGGTCAATGGATCGAAATTTCTTGCGGGCCAAACGGGTCGAGTCGAGGTTTTCCTAACAAGATTTTGACCCGATTTTATTTCCGTTTTGTTTTTTTGAAAAGAAGAAGAAAATATTTCAAAGAAAAATGCGTGCTGTGGAATTTTATGCTGGATTCTGGTGCCAGCGGAGTAAGAAATGATCATTCAAAAATATTGCCGTCTCTTTCTTAAAGCCAACAGGAGCTGTATTCTTGATAACATATCAAGCTTCATTTTTGCTGTATTCTTGATAACATATCAAGCTTCAGAATGAGTTTCACTGCAACACCAATTTTCACAAGCTTGTGATGAGTTGAAGGTTTCCAAAATGTAAATGTTAATTTCATGAGTGTTCATAAAATCAACATCCACATTTTAGAAACTCTCAACTCATTAGAAGCTGGCGAAAATTGGTGTTGCAGTGAAAACTCGTTCTGAAAGCTTGATATGTTATCAAGAATACAGCAAAAACTGAAGCTGGACATACAACAAGTTACCCAAATCAAAAATTTTGACCGTAGCACTTTCAAAATGAAGTGGAGGAGCCTTAGCATCACTGCAGAGGGTCTTTTAGACTCTCGCAGATGTGTTTGAAAAAAAAAAAAAAAAAAAAAAAAAAAAAACAGTTTTTCATTAGCCCTAGTTTTATGTGCAGTGGGAGTAGTAAAATTTTACTTGATTCTATCAAGGGTTCAGATGCTACATTCTTAATTCTAGACGTTAATCATTTTCGCTTAGGCTAATTTTTAGCACGTCTTTTGTAAAATAACATCGTGCTTATGTTACTGGTTTGTCCGTCCGTCCGTCCGTCTGTACCCACGATATCTCTGCAACTATTAGTCCGATTTGAAAAATTGTTTTGGCATTGTGAAGCTTGAATAATGCGAACGATGATCCTTGATTTCGGTTTTTTTTTTTTTTACGATGTACAATTTCGCCGCTAGAGGGCGTAAATGCACATGATGTTGAATTCAAAAATACGTTTTATTTCACATATTTGCTTCTAAACATCCAATTGAAAAAATGCTTTTATCTTTCGATTCCGTTTATGTCGAAGAGTATTTTAGATATAGTTACTTTTTCAAATTACGCATAGATTTTCCGCTAGGGGGCGTAAAAGTAAATTACATTTTCCCCGATAACTCTTCTTCTAAAACTCCGATTTGAAATTTTTTTTTCTTCAGCGTATACGTCTCCCGATGAAAAATCTTTTCCATATAATTTCAAATTTTTGGTAAAGAATACTTTGGCCACCAGAGGGCATGCACCTCTTGATGAAACATCTTTTCCATACAATTTCAAATTTTTGGTAAATAATACTTTGGCCACCAGGGGGCGTAAGTGTTAACTTTTGCTTCTGATGTATTTGCCATAAAATCTGAGCTTCTAAAATATCGATTGAAAAAATTCTTTCGTGGACTGATGCCACTCACATCGATAAACCTTTTCGGAATATTTTCTTCTTAAAATATTCCACAGTTTCTCTGCCAGGGGGCGTAAATGTATATCTTATTTTTCTCAATATCTCTACTTCTAAGCGACCGATTTGAAAAATTCTTCCTGTATCGCATCCTAGACCTGATGGATAATATTTTTCACATGATTTCTAATGTTTGGTAAAGACTGCTTTGGCCACCAAGGGGCATACGCGTTAATTTCTGCTTCTGATGTATTTGTAGCAAAATATGGGCTCCTGAAAACTCGACTAAAATTTTTTTCTTGGACCGATACCGCTCATATGGAAAAACCGTTTGAGAATACTCTCTTCCTAAAATAATGTATGGTTTGTCTACCAGGGGACGTAAAGTCACATCTTATTTTTGTCGATATCTCTGTTTCTAAAAAGTCCGATTTGAAAAATTATTTCGGTGTTGGAGAGCGTTTCTGGTGTGAAATGTTTCTTATATAAATTCATGTTTTTCTTAACGCACAAGTCTGCAAGCAGAGTGCGTAAGTTCATGATTCCGTTTGCAGCAATATCTGAGAGATTAAAAACCCGATTTCTTCCGTCAGATACTATTTATTGTTTTCCATACCGGTTCCATTGACTTTGAATAACTTTGATAAATTTAACTTGCGTCAGAACGGATTCAAATGACGTGCTTATTACACCTGAAAATTCGGTGTCATCTTTCTTGTTCTTTTTGTAATAGGCATCTTTTGCATGGCTATCCCACTCACAGAGAAAGCAACAATACCTGGTGTAACATTTTTGTAATCCTAACAGAATGGCGATCACTTTTAAATTACCAAATATTTTCCACTCATAAGCACACCGGGCAAAAAATTATTCACTCCTGGTAGAACTTATCTAATAACGGCTGACAGCGCGTCTTGCCTTGATAACAGCATCAATCCGGTGTGGTCGAGACTCCACGAGATTGTGGGTGTATTGAACATAGATTTGCAGCTCCTCGTGGTCCCAAAGTTTCGCCAGAGTACGTGGGCATCTATTCCGGCGTTTCACTTTCTGTTTCAAATGATCCCACAGACTTTCAATGAGATTTAAATCCGGGGATTTGGCGGGCCAGTCGAGTTGAGACAGTGTTGCTGATTGTTTGTCGTACCACTCAGACACAGTTTTAGCCCTGTGCGCACGGCAATTGTTGTCTTGGAAGACAGGAGTGGCAATGTGATGCTGCTCCTAGAGATGTAGGGCAACGCGCAACATTTCGTTATTCAGAATGCGGAGGTATACATGTTGGCTCAAATTCATCGTCACTGCAACGAGAGGGCCCATTTTGTGGTAGGAAAAACATCCCTGAAATATCACAGAACCCTCTCCAGCTTGAACAACACTTTCGACACAATCAAGTTGAAAGGATTCATTGGCCTTGCGATGCACTCGTCGCCTCCAATCACTGGAGTAAAAACAAAAACGAAACTCATCAGACCAGAATACTCGTTTCTAATCCTCCACAGTAAAGTGTTGGTGCCACTGAGACCATTGATAACGTGCGACTTTTTTTTTTTGATTGGAGGTTTAATGACCACCGTGAGCAACTCAATGGGCTATAAGCAGTCGCCTGTCCCTAATTTAGGGTCACTGGTTCCAGGGAAGGGAGAAGGCCAGTGCCGTAAGACAAACACAACATCCATGCCTCACCGGAATTCGAACCCGGACCCCGTTCGGACGAATGATCAGAGGCCATCGCTTAGACCACTGCGCCACCGGGACGGCTGCGACTTTGTGACTTGCTGTTAAAAGAGGCCCCTTCCGTGGTAATCTGCTCCAGATGTCCATCGCATGCAGTTCTCTTAGCAATGTCCTTTTGGAAATTGGTTGAAGTGGACTGTTATTGACTGTTTAGGGCAATTGTTGCCTAGTTTGAAATTTTTATTATGGGCATTTCTTGGCGTCTTATGATACTACTGCTTATTATTCTTGAAACTTCCCCGGTTTTTTTTTTTTTTTTTTTTTGAACTACTAACTAATTTCTATTTTTTATTTTTTTCTAACTACGCTGAAGGAAAAAAAAATCCCAACACCACGAAAAAATAGTTGTAGAGGAATGAAATGGAGCCAATACATTTGTATAGGTAACATATTTAATCGATTAAGGTTTCAAGATCACAGCTTAATGTAAGCGCGAGAAGAGCCATTTTAAATGTGAAATGCTGGTACATTAATAACCGGTGTAACCGCCAGAATGTTGAATGCAAGCACGCAAACGTTCATGCATTGTGTCGTACAGGTGCTGGATGTCAGTTTGTGGGATGGAGTTCCATGCCAGTTGCACTTGGTCGGTCAATACAGGGACGGTTAATGCTGGTTGGGGGTGACGCTGGAGTTGTCGTCCAATGATGTCCCATACGTGCTCGATTGGTGAAAGATCTGGTGATCTAGCAGGCCACGGCAACATGTCGACACTCTGTAGAGCATGTTGGGTTACAACAGCGGTATGCGGGCGAGCGTTATCCTGTTGGAAAACACCCCCTGGAATGCTGTTCATGAATGGCAGCACAACAGGTTGAATCACCAGACCGACGTACAACTGTGCTGTCAGGGTGCGTGGGATAACCACGAGAGTGCTCCTGCTGTCATAGGAAATTGCTCCCCAGACCATAACTCCAGGTGTAGGTCCAATGTGTCTCGGCCGCAGACAGGTTGGTTGCAGGCGCTCACCTGGCCACCTTCTAAATAACACAAGGCCATCACTGGCACCCAGGCAGAACCGGCTTTCATCAGAAAACACAACAGATCCCCACTCCGTCCTCCAATGAGCTCTAGCTTGACACCACTGACGTCGCAAAAGACAGTGGTTTGGAGTAAGTGGTATGCACGGCTACAGGGCGTCTGGCTCGGAGCTGTCCTTCAAGTAACCGATTTGTAACAGTTCGTTGTGTCACTGTGGTGGCAACTGCAGCTCGAATTGCTGCCGCAGACGCGGTACGATGCGCCACGGCCATACGCCGTAGACGGCGGTCTTCCCTCTCAGTAGTGCCACGTGGCCGGCCGGAACCCGGTCTTCTTGAGGCAGTACCTTCCCTTGACCACCTCTGCCAACAATCATGCACAGTGGCTACATTCCTGCCAAGTCGTTCTGCAATATTGCGGAAAGAAAATCCACCTTCTCGGAGACCTATTACACGACCTCGTTCAAACTCCGTGAGCTGTTAATAATGGCTTCTTCGTCTTCTTAAAGGCATCCTTGACTAACATCAACGCACTACATCGAATCTCAACGATAACTAACGCTCACGAACGTTACAGCGCGTATTTACAGCAAACCTGCTTTGCATGTTCCGAGGGGCGCTAGTAGCGCCACACGTATGCGCCGAGCGCGAAATGTGCATAGACGTCATCTTACAGATGTACTCTCACCGCCTACCAACTGTCGTTTATCTAACACAACCTCTTCTTGGTGTTGGGATTTTTTTCCGTCAGTGTATTAACAAACATGATTTTTTTTTGCTTACATCTATTGATTTGAGTTTATAATATAATGTTTGAACAGTTCTGGCTTGTGTTTCTGTTTTTGCTTGTTTTGAGTTGGAAGAAGAGGTCTTGTTAGGCCATTCGGCTTTTTTTCTTTTTTACTATTCCAGTTGTCACATGTCTATGATGTTCTGTATGTATTTGATGTGACAGCTAAATAAAATAAATCAAATCAAATTAAATCAAATTTGCAGTTACCAGGCGTAAAACATGGCGGCGGTTCCTGTTGGTGAGAATAGTTTTCTGTCCAGAGTTACGTCGCCGATTATCAGTTGACTGCGAACTACACCACTGTTTGTAGACCTGCTGGACAGTACGCTTCAACAAATTAGGCGACATCATTCACTTTGTGTTCGTGAGCACGGCCAAACACGATGGCTCCTTTTAGCCACTCAGTAACGTCTTTCTTACGACCCATATTGCAGACTAAATTCAACACACACTTTGCTCTTCACCACTGCACGAGACAGAAATGATCCTGTAGGCCACGTCAGTGCTATTTATTTCCCAACAATGCTATCACGGCGCCCTCTGTACAACCGGTTTCATTTTTGTTAGGGGCGACAAATGTTTTGTCCGGCTGCCCCGGTGGCGCAGTGGTCTAAGCGATGGATTCTGATTATTCGTCCAACGAAGGGGTCTAGGTTCGAATCCCGGTAAAGCATGGTTGTTTGCGTTTGTTTTTCGTTTCTTTTTTCTTAAAAGTTAAACGATCACCGTGAGCAACTCAATCTGCTACAAGCAGTAGCTCGTTCCTAATTTAGGGTAACTGGTTTCAGGGAAAGGAGAAAGCCAGAAGACAAACACAACATCCATACCTCACCGGGATTCGAACTGGGACCTTTCACGGACGAATGATCATAAGCCAGGGCTTAGACCACTGCAGCACAGGGTCGGCCTTTCGGTGGTTTACTCGCTGAGTTCATTTTTCACCTATGTACATTGCTGACGTTGATACACAAGATGTCTATACTGTATATATCTGTCGACCAAGTCCAATATATGTTCAATATACACAGTCGAGTCGCATTATTGTGACCACCTCCTATTTTTGACGTCAACAGCGCGTAACCAATGAAAGAAGGCACGTGTCGTGAGCTGGCTTGGAGGATATATAAGGCGTGCTGTAGGTATTCTGAAAACATATCATTCGTTGCTGTCATGGATAAAAGGAACAAATTATCAGATTTGCAAAAAGGGATGATGATCGGCTTTCGGGCCAAGGGTGGCAGTATTTCTGAAACAGCGCAGTTTCTGAACTGTTCGTGTGCTGCTGTGGTTAAAGTGTATCGTGACTCGACAAATGGCACCATTGCGAATAAGCGACGTGAAAACTGCGGAACAGCACGTGCCATTGATGTGAGAGGTGAACGTCAGCTGAGAAGGTGTGTGAGTACCGATCGACTCTCTACAGTGGACCAACTCACTGGCCGAATGGACCAGATAGCTACTGGAAGTATGTCTAAAACGACAGTTCAACGAACCCTGCTGCGTATGGGGCTCCGATGGTCACTGCACCTATGCTAACGAAGGTGCATCGGCAGAAGAGGCTTACAGGCAGTATCGGAATTGGACATCCGCTGATTGGCAATGGATTGCCTTCTCCGTTGAGTCACGTTTTCTGCCGCATCGGACGGATGGACGTTGGCGTATAAGGCGAGAAACATCGGAGAACAAACACTCTTCAACTATTGCTTAAAGAACACAAGCTGTTGGGGCCAGCGTTATGGGCTGAGGAATGTTTTCGGGGCATCCTCGGGTTCCACTCATACCTGTGGAAGGCACCATGGACCGAATTCGTTATGAATCCATCCTTACAGCCCACGTACACCCATACATGCGAATTGTCTTCCCTGGGGTGAATGGGATCTTCCAGCACGATAATGCGACGTGTCAAACAGCTAGAAATATCCAAGAGTGGTTGGAAGAGCACGATGAAGACTTCAAAGTACTTCTCTGTCCCCCTAATTCCCCAGACTTAAACCCAATTGAGCATCTGTGGGACCGCCTCAATCGTGTTGTTCGCTCTATGGATCCTCCACCACGCACCCTCCAGCAGCTGTCAGATGCACTGCAGTCAACATGACTCCACATGCCTGTGAACACCTTCCAGCACCTTACTGAGTCACTCCCAGCTCGTCTAGTTGCTGTCTGCGCTGCACACGGAGGTTACTCAGGATATTAGCTGGTGGTCACAGTAATGTGACTTGGCCGTGTATATGTCAATGTATATGTCAACCCAGTCCAATAAATAATTAAATTAAACCTCAAATTAAAAAAAAAATGTCCGGTGTGCTTACTTCAGAAAGTGTACACCTAACAGGATACTTTTCATGTTTGCATATGTTTCTTTTGTGTGGAATGCATATGCAATAAGAATTGAAGGAAACTTATTTCCATTGTATAGGCTTACCTGAGTGGCATCTATAAATAGTCGCCAATCTTCAGGAACATGTCTCATGTTAATTGCTGCCAGTAGTCCATCAACATCATTACAAAAAGTGAAGTCACCTTTGTTTGATAGAATTTTTCCAAATCTTTATTTTGGTGCGAGATGTTGTTAACTTTCACAGAATGGTCCAGAAGATTCCATTTTTGTTACCTTGATGCCAAAAGCTCAGCCTTATTCTTTGGCAATTCCAGATTCTGATGAGGTCGTTAAATTCAAACTGTGTGATCATATGTGGCTCTAAGGGATCTGGGATTGGACAAAATTCTGGATCTCTTAAAGTTGGTTTGCTGTTTTGATTCGCTGTATAAACCACGTTCATCAATGTCGTCTTCTTCATCAGAGCCTGTGGAAAAATATTCAGGCGGTTCAGTAATAGGTAGTCCTTCGACATGAGTCATGGGAAGAATCGCTGAAAGTATATTTGGATATGAAATTGACTTTCTTTTCTTCATAGCCATATCTTTTTTTTTTTGACAGGCAGCACGTTCAGAAGTAATAGTGTGTGGTGTTATTTGTTGGCTTCCTCCAAATCATTGGCGCTGCAAAGGGCATAGAACGTCCCTTACAGTTCGCTTAAGACATACTTTCTTGACGCAAATGTCACATCTCCAAACACATAACAGAAGTTATCTGGATTATTGACACATATACGTGACATTTTTAGCACGTCTTTTATAAAAAAAGATCGTGCTTGTGTTATCGGTTAGTCCGTCTGTCAGTCAGTCGGTAGACCCCATATCTCTGGAAAAATTATTTCTGCATTGGAAAGCTGAAATGTGAGAATGATGATCCTTGTATTCCGGGTTTTTCCGATGCACAACTCCAGTATTCCGGTGCTTTTCAGTTGGATAACTTCGCCGGTAGAAGGCGTACTTTTTTTATTGGAGATTTAACGACCACTGTGAGCAACTCAATGGGCTATAAGCAGTCGCCCATCCCTAATTTAGGGCCACTGGTTCCAGGGAAGGAAGAGAGCTAGTGCCGTAAGACAAACGCAACATCCATGTCTTACCGGGATTCGGACCCGGACCCCTTTCGGACGAATGATCATAAGCTATCGCTTAGACCACTGCACCACCGGGTCGGACGGCGTAATTGCAGATGCTATGGAATTCAAAACACATATACCTAATTCCATATCGTCACTTCAAAATATCAGATTAAAAAATATATATATATATTTCTTTCCTCCGATATCATTTATTACGAAGGCGATTCTGGGGAGCGTTTCGTTTTCAAATAAAGCACACATTTTCGGCTGGGGGCTCTCATATCTTTGCTTCTGAAAGTCCAATTTGAAAAATAATTTTTGCGTCGTATTGAGTTTCCGGTGAAACGATCTACATTTAATTTCTAATTCTGGTGAAGAACTGTTTTGCCACTGAGTGGGGTAAGCGTTTATTTTTGTTTCCGAAGTATTTCAGCAATATGTATATCTGCGCTTCTGAAACTTAGATTGAAAATTTTCCTTCGTGTTCAGATACCACTTACCTCGGGAAACCTTTTGAGCATATTTTCCGCTTAAAACAATGCACAGTGTTTGCGCCAGGGGTGTAGATACATATCATATTTTTCTCGATATTCCTGCTTCTAAATGTCCGATTGGAAAAATTCTTTCTTTGTCGGACCGCGTATCTGATACGGAATACTTTGTATATAATTTCAAATTTTTCTTAACGCACAAGTTTACCATTAGAAGGCCCAAGTCACGTTTTTGTTTACAGCATATTTGCAGCAATATCTACGCGTCTAAAACCTCGACATTAGTTTGCAGTTAGATACTATTAACTACGAAAACATTGTAAACCCATTTCCTGCACAAAATAGTACACAATTTTCCCACTAGGAGGCACAAATATTTAATTTGTCTTTCTGCTTCTAAAAGTCGAGTTTCATGTACTACTGGATTGTTTGTAGTCACAGTTCTGTCGCTAGGTCGTGTTACGGTGTATTTCTAGTTGCAACTGTATCTCCGCTTTTAAGAATTCTGTTGAAGAATTTTTTCTTTAATGCGTACCATTCGCTACAGTGAAGATTGACGACATTCTCCTCTTTAAATAATGCGCAGTTTTTCTGTTTCGAGGGCGTAAATGTCCATTTTATTTTCTCTATCTCTGCTTCGAGAAGACGTATTTGAAAATAATATTTTTCGTCAGCGTAGCTTTTGCTATGAAAAAATTATTTTCGCATATCTGCTACCTTTCCTATTTTCAAAATTCTGCCACCAGAGAACGTTAGCGAACATTTCTGCATGAAAGACTTCATTCGATTCTAAAAATCCCTTAGAAAAATACTTTTTGGTATAGGATACTCATCGTCATGAAGGCTATTTAGTACTCATGTTCTTTAAGTAACGCACAGATTTTCCTCTAGAGCGCGTAAAGCTATATCGCGTTATACTCTGTATTTCTTCTATTTGTTCACTTCGAAAAACCCGTCCTTTTGCCTCTGATACATATGAGAAACTTTCCGTGCACGATTTGTTAATTTGCGTAACACACTTTTAAGTTGTTAGTGCGAGTAAGTAGCCATTTTAATTTGTGGATTTCTTTTTTTTTTTTTTTTTTTGCTCGCAGAAATGCGGTTAACTTTTTTGTAAACCGGTTCCATTCTTTACGAATAACCCCGCTCACATTGCGTATTTTAAATTATGCGAGTTTTTCCCTTGGTGGTGTAAAGTGGCGGACTGGCTATCCATGAAGGACCCTAGGATCTAATTTTGAGCAGCCCACTTTTGAAAAAATTATCAAGGTACCCCGTCCCTAAGGAAAAAACGGCACGTCACTTGAACCTCTTTTCAACACAAGTCCACAAATCATAGCAGTTTTCTTGTACTGAGCAAAAATTTATTACATTTTACCCATTTTCCTGGACCACAGAATCCTGGTAAAATTTGTTATAAGTACGAAATTGCTTCCGTTGCTGGAAGTAATTCTATTTTTATGTTGCTCAAGGAGGTTATTCTCGTCTTCTAATGACACACAATCATGTCGCTCAGAAGCACAAAGTTACGAGGGGCATCTTGAAAGTAATACATCCTTTTTAATAACTTTTGAAATTTTGAATTGGTTTTAATGAAATTTCACTGACATGTGCTATGATATGTTACCAATGTGGAAACAAATTGTTTTCAGAATCAGAAATAAAAATCATGAATGACAGAGAAAAGCAGTGAGCCGTAATTGTATTCCTGAAAAAAGAGGGATGTGAATCTCCAGAAATCCACAGAAGAATCCTGGAGGTGTATGGAGCTTCCATAATCGATATCAGTAATGTCCGAAGATGGATGAAGAGGTTGCGATAGGGAGAAAGTTCAGTGTCGGACAAACAACGGAGTGGAAGACCCGCAACTGCAGTGACAGATGCCAACAGGCAACGAGCGAAAGACCTCATTACAGCTGATCGTCGTGTCACTATCCAGGAGTTGCTACAATAAACAGTGCTTACTATGTGCAGGCACTGAAGAAGCTATCAGAAGGAAAAGACGTGACATTCCACTTCATAGTGTTGTTGTACACCATGATAACGTACGTCCTCACACCTCAATGGATACTTCACAGGCTATGATTTGGCTCCCACAGACTTTTTCCTGTTTACCCCTTTGAAAAACACACTTTGTAGGGAACTTTTCGACGATGTGACAGAAGTTAAATTGGCCGTGAACTCATGAGTGAAACTATAGCCTCAGATATTTTTCCAAAACGGATTTTACCAATGGGTTCAAACATGGCGGACGTGTATAGAAAGTGATGGATAATACTTTAAATAGGTTAGCATTATTAACAGTTTGTCCAAGTATTTTGCCACAAAGTTTTACATTTTTGCTGCTAAAAATAAAAATCCTATGAGGGACTTTCAGGATGCCCTTTGCATATCACCCTGTACTCCATATGCGTTATTCTAGCTAGTCAATCTGAAAAATACCTTTTGCTTCGGATATCTTATGTCATGCGAAACATCTTGTGCACAACGTGTGATGTTTTTGTATCGCACATTTCTGTCGCTTGCAGTAGGAGAAACTAGCGATTTGTAGTTGTGAATGTTTTACCGATTCTAGAAATCCGATTGAAAAAAGGGCTTTTTTGTTGTAACTAGTTCCATTCATTATTAAGGAAACACTACGCAACTTGCACATTTTAATTAATGCGGGTTTTTCCCTAGGTGGCGAAAACACATACTATTTTTCATTGATTTCTTTTTCTTTTGCTAAAAATTTCCTTTATAAAATTCTGTTTGTGTCGAAAAAGATGTGTGCATTACCCAGAAAAATTCAGTGTCACCTTTCTTGTTTCGGTTTTCTTTTCTAACCCATTATCGAACTAACTATTTATTTAGAACAGACTTGTATTTATGCGCTGTACGTAATATATTTATTTATTTGTTTATTTATTTTTATTTCAGCTGTTTTAATACAAATACATGTAAAATAATTGACATTATTATGTTTATTAATACAAAACAGCTAGGAAGAGAGGGGGAAAGGCCAAACAAAGACCTGACATAGCCCCAGTCTCCCTACGTACATATATCCAGACAAGCCGTTACCTTCGAGATCCATGTTAATTTATTCAAAAGGAAAGAAAGAAAGAAAATAATTAGGAAAAAGAAAAAGATGTAAATGCAAAGATCTTTCTTCCCTAATCACCCATTATGTCCACTATATCGCTCCCATTTTGCTTACCTTCTCATATTAATATCCCCCCTCCTCCCCTCAACTCCCCCTGATTTCTAATTTTTATGTAACAGGTGAACTTTTAATTTATTCTTTAAAATATTAAAGTTATTCAAATCAGTAGTCTCATGTGGTAGTGAGTTCCAATGTTGTGGCCCAATGTAATTTATACTTTGCATTACATGATTATTCATAGTTCTGGGAAAAACTGGTTTCAATAAATCCTGATTCCTGGTATTGTAGCTGTGAACAGATTTAGAAATTAGTATTAATTCATTATTAGTATTATTTTTAGTCTTTTTATGCATTATCTTACCTAAATTATAGCTATATAACTGGCTAATAGTTAAAAATCCATGTTTCGTAGTGTGTACTCTAGCAAAATGTCGAAAACTAAATTGTGCTTCAATTATAGGTGTAAAATTATTTTTTAATAACAATAATCTGACAAATTTATTCTGTAATATCCGGAGTCTGGAAATATTCATTAATGTAGTCTGCCCCCATGCCAGAATGCAATAGTTAAAGTGCGACTGTAGTAATGAGTAATATAATAACTTTAGAACCCTAATTGACAAAAGTGAGACTATTGAACCAATTATACTTAAATTTCTCGTAAGTTTAACAACAAGGTGGTCAATATGTAGGTTCCATTTCAAATTATTTTGAAGTATAATTCCAAGATATTTAACGTTGTCCACATATTCGATAATTTTATTGTCAATTTTTATTTGTAATGCAGGTGATATTTCAATTGTCTGTGTAGAGAATATCAATGCCTCAGATTTATTAGTATTAATTACAAGATCATTTACGGAAAGCCAATTTGAATAGATGCACAGTTGTTCAGTACAATGTGCTACAATTTCATGTATATCATAACCAGAAAATAGTAAAGTAGTATCATCTGCATATAATGTTATAATAGTATTAAATAAAATATCAAAAACATCATTTATATATACACTCACGGACAATGAAATTTGCGCACCAAGAAGGAAGCATCGGATTGAACTGAAATTTTATGAACTTAATGATACAGATGAATGATACATATGTGATGGCAAAAACAGAGCTGCACGACAATTACAGAGGGATCTGTGGCACGCAGTCAGGTCATCTTCAATACCGCGTCGCACCGCCTCGTGCGGCGATATATGCTGCAATACGGTCCGGCATGGAGGCGAACAGACGCCTGATGTCCTGCGGCAGACTGGCCCACACGTGTTAGACGGTGTGCTCCAAATCCGGCGGGATAATAAGGCACGGTGGCAACTGGCGTTTCAACTGGTCCCACACATGCTCGGTAAGGGACATGTCCGGGGAGCGGGCAGACCATCGAATTGTCTGGACATGACGTAAGCAGTCCTGGGCAATCCGAGCCATATGTGGGCGGGCATTATCCTGCTAGTATAGCGCACCTGGAATCCCTGCCAGGAATGAGAGCACATGGGGCCGTAGGATCTCATCCACACACCGCTGGCCCGGCAATGATCCACGTACCACTACTAGAGCTGATCGGCTATCGCAGGCAATGGCACCACAGACCATAATGCCTGCAGTGGGAGAGGTGTGATGCTCGATAGCGAGGTTGGGATTTGGCCGTTGACCCGGACACGATGCTCATCTGTCTCAAAATCGAAGCGGCACTCATCGCTAAACAACACACGCCGCCAGTCTGTGGCTTTCCACGTCGCTCTGGCTTGGCACCACTGCACACGGAGCCGGTGATGGCCCAGTGTTAATGGCAGCACACGTAAGGGGCGCTGGGATCGCAGATTCACTTCCGCAAGGCGTCGGAAAATGTTTCGTGGGCACACAGGAGCCGCTACATCTGGCTGTATAGTGGACTGGGACCCCGTGGGATCCGTTCGTGCCTAACGCACGATCAGTCGATCCTCTCTACCGGTTGTCCTCCTGGTCCGTCCGGAGCCGCTCCGCCGTGTGGCAGTGCCGTCACATGTCCACTGCTCACAACACAGTCGGACGGCATGGTCAGAACGATCCACGTGGCGGGCTATACGGCGCGCCGACCACCCTGCAGTTTTCATCCCGATGATCCGGCCTCTCTCA
Organism: Macrothele yani; assembly: GCA_039090855.1. Classification (NCBI taxonomy): domain Eukaryota; kingdom Metazoa; phylum Arthropoda; class Arachnida; order Araneae; family Macrothelidae; genus Macrothele; species Macrothele yani. The sequence continues at coordinate 78,184,948 of CM077027.1, forward strand.
AAGTCCGTACGTTGCGTAAATCGACGCTTCTGGCATCTACCCGACATTCTTTTCACTCTATACTGTTGCTTGCGTCGGCCATTGCTTTTTGCTTTCATGAGGCATCGACTACACGCCGGTTTATAAGGCTGCCGGTTCGCGCTTGCAGCGCCACCACAGGGTGTGCGGTCATGCACACTCGCACCAAACGTTGGTCATTTGCATATCATCACGCACTCTAGCTATTTGCAAAGTTTCGCAGTTGTAGCATGTTTTCTTCTAGGCGCGGACACTTCATTGTCGGTGAGTGTACATTAAACAGTACAGGGCCAAAATGGAGCCCTGGGGCACCCCAGATTTAATAAATTTCATTGGTGATATGATTTCATCTATATGTATATATTGAAGTCTGTTCTTTAAGTAACTTTTAAAAAGATTATTAGGCAAACCTCTAATTCCAATGGTGTATAATTTATCTAACAGAGTGTTATGATTAATTGTATCAAAGGCTTTAGTTCAGTCCAGGAGCAGTGCCAGTGTAGTTTTTTTCTTCTTTCCATGTTTTTGTGTATGAGGTTTTGAATAAGTAAATCTGTCTCAGTTGATTTATGAGTCTGGAAACCAAATTGGTTAGTATTTATAATTTTATATTTATGCAAGTAAGCTGTTCACTTTTACATATTAACTTTTCAAGAACTTTAGCAAAGATGGTCATTATAGAAATAGGTCTGTAATTATTTTCACAATTTTTATATGTCTGTTTGTATTAAGGAACACCTATAGCACCAAATCACATGCACTAAAAGTGGAAAAAACTCCGGTTCCAAAAGCCAAGAATTAAAACGATGCTGGTGGTTTTTGTCTGTCTTTTTATTCGCAAGAAGTTGTGCGCAAAACTTTTCTACTGGAAGGACAGAGTCACCTCTAAATATTACAGGGAAGTGGTGAACGGACTGTTGAAAATAATTCAGCTCATTAAGGAGAACACGGCCGAGTCACATGGCTGGGTTTCGCTTCATGACAATGTACCTGCACACAACGCAACTATGGTCAAGTGGTTTCTGGCTTGAAATGGCGTTACAGTGCTTCATCATTCCTCGTATTCGCCGGATTTGTCACATTGTGGTTATTTTAAAAGAAATCCCACTTGAGATGCACTATTTCGACAGCGTTTCAGAGATCCAATGCAGCGTGACGAAGTAGTTAAACTATTCCACATAGCCATGCAGAATATGTAAGACCGTGCGATGAGGTGTATGGAGTTAAGAGAGATGCACTTTGATAGCTGAATGGTAATTTTTCTCTTGAAATCTTGACTTTTCATGAATAAAGTTGTGAAACTTTTCAGATACACCTTGCGTTATGCTTGTTCTTTGAAAAGTTGTATACATTCTTTTCGCTCTGATATATATGTGGACACATCTTCATAGCCATTTTCTTTATCATGACGATTTTTTTTCGAATAATTTACTGTTATAAACGTTACACGTATTTAATAATTTTATCCAAAGTGTTCCTGATTTTCTAAATGAGCTATTTTTCTCTAAACGAGCGTAAAGATAAATTTTAGCTTGATACTATTTCTGCAGTTCTACAAATCCTATTTTAAAAATTATTTTCGCATCCGATTGATACGAGCTATGATTTTCCTTGGATTTTCCAGTTAGGTGGGGTAAATTTTAATTTTTATCGTCAGAAAATTAATGACTTTTGATCTAATTCTTTTTTTAGATTCCTAGGTTTAAAAATTTTTGGAAAAATGCGTGCACGTTACATTCGGGAATGTTGTGAACTGATTTCTGTTTATAACACTATTGCCTTTGCAGTTTGGCTTAAAGATGTTTTTTGAATTTCTTTATTGTTATTATTATTATTATGCTATCATAAATGTCAGGTCATTTTCCTCACTAAGATAATTCTGCTGAATGCTCCTAACTTTACCGAACTAGTAATGCACAATATAGAGGGGCCATAATTTAAAAGCTTGGCCCGACCTGGACGCGAAATTCAGTGGGCCCTGCCCGTTTCAGACTTTCATTTCGCGTTCTTCGCCACTTACTGCAAATAACGGAAGTGTTCCTCTAGAGAAACAAAGCTGCTGTACTGAGCTGAATTACTTCGGGAGTAAAGGAACTGTAATGCAGGGAGACGTGCCATTTCTCATAGTAATTCCCCCACAGGAGAGGTTTAGACTTGACTGAATACTTTCGTTACGAATGTAAATTCATTTTCACTTTCACAGTATAAAAATTGTAGCCCTGATTCCTAAATATGTAAAGAAATACTGTAGCAACGAATCGTGCCAGAAGCTCGGCCACTTGGTTTCGTGAAGCTGAAAAATTTCGTTCATGTAAACATTTTCCGTAAAAGAAAAATAAATCCACGCGTTTTAGTCGCTAACCGCACGTATATAAACATCGCTTGGAAACGACAGTCAGGTGTTGTATGACATCCAAAGACCCTGACTAATGTCAAATCCCCAGTAATTACACTGGCCAAAATGAATAATGTTATGAACTCAAAACTACCCAGTTTTAGAGAATTTTATGGTGCTGAATGCGAAAATGACATTTAAAATTACCAGTTGGCTCTCATTTACGTTTTCCAACCGTAGGTTGAGGAAGCGTATAAGCTCCAGCTTCGTCCGTCCATCTGTCCGTCTGTCGGCACGATAACTCGCGTAAAAATGGTTCGATGTCGATGAAATTTCAGCATATTGTAAGGGACCACCTGGGAATGAACCCTATTGAAAATGGGTAAAGTGGGGTCAAAGGTCACGGCATAGAAGCGGAATGCATTCCATTGCCCTTATGCGTCATAACGTGCGTAAAAATGGTTCGATTTCGATGAAATTTTAGTATGTGGTAGGAGACCACCTGGAGAGGAACCGTATTGAAAATGGGACAGATGGAGTCAAAGGTCAGAACATTGGATCGGGATCCATTCCATCGCCCTTATCCCACACTATTAAGGTGGACGTCAAGTAATTTTGCTTCCTATATTTCCAATGGAAAATCTTTTGTACACATTTCCTTCGCAATTAGTGTGTTCCCAAGGATGGAAATTTGATCATCGATTAAAATAACTTCATACTATAACTTGGAATACATATCAATTTCTAAAACATAAGCATAATTACATTAAAAAACAATAACGTTTCCTTTGGTGGTGTTGAAACCAGAAAAAAATGGCGCGACCTGTACTTTGATGACGTTAGTGGACAAATAAATGTTGGATTGCATAATTATGGTTATGGTTTAGAAAATATTAAGTATTCCAAGTTATGAAATGAAGCTATTTTAATCGATATTCAAATTTTCATCCTTGGGAACGCATTAATTGGGAAGAAAATGTGTACAGAAATTTTTCCATTCCAAGTACAGGAAGCAAAATTACTTGACGTTCACCTTAAAAGAGCAATTCTTGTATGTATGTACATTTTATTTTGAAAACGGCTCTAAGGATTTTGATGAAAATCGTTAACCTACCGTTTTCTGGTACTAGAAATCGATTTAGCTTGATCTCGACTTTAAGAGAATTCGTTTAGTGGGTTAAATAACCACCCCGAATTATAACGTTTTTAGTGTCATGGCGTCGTTCCATTAATGTTACCAATGCTTAGAAATCTCATGACGTCACAATCTCGCATTTGAGAATGTTGGCGCGCAGTCACGCCATCTGTCTCATTACGTCACGCGTTGTGTGCGGATCCTATTAAAGTTTAATGACGTTACACTCTTGCGAGCAGATGGTCGCGGTTCTCATCTGCCTCATTACGTAACAATCGTTCGATATCGATGAAATTTTAGTATCTGGTAAGGGATCACCTATGAAGGAACCCTATTTAAAGTGAACGAAATAGGGTCAAAGGTCAGTACATACGAACGGGATCCATTCCACTGCTGTTATGCGTCATAACTAACGTAAAAAAAGTTCGATTTCGATTACATTTTAGTATCTGGTAGGGGACTAGCTGGCGACAAACCCTATTGAAAATGGGCGAAATGCGGTCAAAGGTCAGGACATAGGAGCGGAATCACTTCCATGGTCATTATGCGTCATAACTTACGTAAAAATGCTTCGATTTGAATGAAATGTTAGTATGTTGTAGGAGCCTGCCTGGGGACGAATTCTATTGAAAATGGGCGAAATGGGGTCAAAGATTTGGACACAGGAGCGGGATATATTCCATAGCCCTTATGCATCATAACGTACGTAAAATGCTTCGATTGCGACAAAACTTTATCATGTTATTTCGGAGGTATACCGAATCGGTTCTGTTGACTAACATCGAAATGGGATAAAAGATCAGGGCACAAGATCGAGATTTATTCCACAGCAATTATTCTAAAACTCACCTTATCATAACTTGCGTAATGATTTCTGGTATGTTGGAAAGCGTATTATAATCAATGCATTGCATGATTTTACAAACTTGTTTTTAAATTACACCTATGGTATCAAATTGTGAGTGTTTCACATCATTTGTTACATTTTTCGATAAAAGTAAAACAAAACTGCAGCTGACCGTCAACTGATCGAGAACCGAGGGTTCAAAATTTTGAAGCACACACTTCAATAATTTTGAAAAACTCCTTCTGGTTAATGGGTCCCTCAAAAGATTTAATCGCTAGCATGCTAGCTCCCTCTTTTTTATTCTTTCTGCAACGCAAAAATAATTTTTCAACTCGGACTAATAAATAGTTGCAGAGATGTGCCCTCAGGCGGACTAACAAATTTATACTATAAAGACGTTCTTTTTCTTGTTTTTCACAAAGGACGTGCTAAAATGTATTCCCTTTGCGAAATCAGTGAGCAAAAGTGATAGGAATCAGCTTTTTCTTGAAAAACACCATAAAATTGATTTTAAAACGCAGACCAGTGCTATTGGTCTCTGAGAGGATGGATGGTCGACTCACCGTATTGTGCAGAATTAGTGTCGTGAGAACGCAGCAGTTTTCGAGAAAAGGTACGTGCACTCGCCGGCCTGAAACTAGAACACTCAGAAGGACCACACCACGAGAGGAACGTTTGAACCGGGGACAAGTTTCTGCTGCCCCTACAGACACTCTCTCTACCATCAGAAGAGCTGTAAATGTTGCTCTAAGTCGCTTCGTCACAAGACAGACTCTGTCTTGAAGACTGTAGGACTTCATGTACGGGGTCCATCACGTTGCTTGTCCCTATCCAGTGATCATATTCACTAGCTTCTGGTGTCTCTCAGTATTCGAGTAACCTGGAAGACAAAATGGCGTCGTGTGATCTTCAGCGAAGAATCTGGCTTTTGTATGATGTTCGATGATCGCTGAGTTCATGTACTGCGTCCATCACGTTGCTTGTCCCTGTCTAGTGATCATATTCACCAACATCTGGTGTGGCTCAGTACTCGAGTAACCTGGAAGACAAAATGGCGTCGTCTGATCTTCAGTGAAGAATCTGGCTTTTGTATAGGGTTCGGTGATCGCCGAGTTCATGCACTGCGTCCATCACGTTGTTTGTCCCTATATAGTGATCATATTCACCAGCATTTGGTGTGGCTCAGTACTCGAGTAACCTGGAAGACAAAATGGCGTCGTGTGTTCTTCAGTGAAGAATCTGGCTTTTGTATGGGGTTCGGTGATCGCTGAGTTCATGCACTGCGTCCATCACGTTGCTTGTCCCTATATAGTGATCATATTCACCAGCATTTGGTGTGGCTCAGTACTCGAGTAACCTGGAAGACAAAATGGCGTCGTGTGTTCTTCAGTGAAGAATCTGGCTTTTGTATGGGGTTCGGTGATCGCTGAGTTCATGCACTGCGTCCATCACGTTGCTTGTCCCTATATAGTGATCATATTCACCAGCATTTGGTGTGGCTCAGTACTCGAGTAACCTGGAAGACAAAATGGCGTCGTGTGTTCTTCAGTGAAGAATCTGGCTTTTGTATGGGGTTCGGTGATCGCTGAGTTCATGTACTGCGTCCATCACGTTGCTTGTCCCTATGTAGTGATCATATTCATCAGCATCTGGTGTGGCTCAGTACTCGAGTAACCTGGAAGACAAAATGGCGTCGTCTGATCTTCAGTGAAGAATCTGGCTTTTGTATAGGGTTCGGTGATCGCTGAGTTCATGCACTGCGTCCATCACGTTGCTTGTCCCTATATAGTGATCATATTCACCAGCATTTGGTGTGGCTCAGTACTCGAGTAACCTGGAAGACAAAATGGCGTCGTGTGTTCTTCAGTGAAGAATCTGGCTTTTGTATGGGGTTCGGTGATCGCTGAGTTCATGTACTGCGTCCATCACGTTGCTTGTCCCTATGTAGTGATCATATTCATCAGCATCTGGTGTGGCTCAGTACTCGAGTAACCTGGAAGACAAAACGGCGTCGTGTGATCTTCAGTGAAGAATCTGGCTTTTGTATGGGGTTCGTTGATCACCGAGTTCATGTATCGAGGCGACGGAAAGAAAGAACCAATTCAAGAGCAGTTAGAGGAGAACAGAGGTTATGGTCTGAAGGTAAATATCAGCTATGACAATTGAACATCTCTAGTATTACTCCCAAGCGCTTTGACAGCTGGGTAGTACGTGAAGAATATCCTGGATGCTCTCTTTCGTAACGAAGCACCTGATAGCAGGGTTCGGCAAGATAATGTCCGCATACAGCAAAGATCTCCAGGGAACGTCTACGAGCTGTCACCGTCCTGCAATGCCCAGAAAAATAATTGGATTTGTCCCCGATAGGATTGTTATATGGAAATATTCAAACTTTATTTAAATTGTAACTTTTGTTAATTTGTGGGCCAACGACAGGAACCTGCAAACGATTTTTCTGATGAGTTGGCGTTTACCACGTTACATAAAATAAACCAAGCCAACATAAACAAGAAAGATGACACCGAATTTTCGGGTGTAATAAGCACGTCTTTTGAATCCGTTCTGACGCAAATTAAATTTATCAAAGCTATTCAAAGGCAATGGAACCGGTATGGAAAACAATAGATCTGACGGAAGAAAGAAGTTTTTCACTCGGATCTTTAATCCCTCAGATATTGGTGTAAACGAAATCTTCAGCTTACGAATTCTTAGAAACAGCGTTATCAACAAAAATAAGATGTGACTTTACGTCCGCTGGTGGGAAAACCATGCATTATTTTAGGAAGAAAGTATTCGCAAAAGGTTTATCCATATGAGCAGTATCGGTCCAAGAAAAAAAAATTTAGTCGAGTTTTCAGGAGCCCAGATTTTGATACAAATACATCAGAAGTAGAAATTAACACCTATGACCCCTGGTGGCCAAACCATTCTTTACAAAAGATTAGAAATTATGTGAAAAATATTTTCCATCAGGTCTTGTATGCGATACAGGAAGAATTTTTCTAATCGGAGTTTTAGGAGCAGAAAACGCAATTTACCTTTATGCACCATAGCGGAAAGTTTAAATGATATACGTGAAAATTTTGAATTAATAGGAAAAACATTTCGCATCGGAAACACTATCCAACAACGAAGGAATTTTTCAAATTGGACTTTTAGAAGTAGAGATATTGACAAAAATAAGATATACATCTTCGCCCCCTGGCGTAGAAACCATGCATTATTTCAAGAAGAAAGTGTTCCTAAAAGGTTTGTCGACATGAGCAGCATCGGCCAACAAAATACTTTTTTTTCAGTCGAGGTTTTAGAAGCTCATATTTTGCTGCAAATACATCAGAAGCGGAAATTAAGATTTACGCCCCCTGATGGCCAAACCATTTTTTTACAAAAATTAGAAATTGTATGCAAAGAATTTTCCATATGGAGCTGTATCCGGTGCAGAAAGATTTTTTTCAAATCGGAGATTTAGGAAGCAGAGATATAGGGAAAAACGCAATTTAGCATTACGCCCCCTAGCGGAAAGTCTATGAATTACTTGAAAATTTTGAAATTATAGGAAAAACATGTCACACTAGAAACACTATCCAACAAAGAAGGATTTTTTTAAATCGGACTCCTAGCAGTCGAGATATTGACAAAAATAAGACATACATCTACGCCCCCTAGCGCAGAAAGCACGCACTATTTTAAGAAGAAAATGTTTCTAAAAGGTTTGTCGATACGAGTAGTATCGGTCTACAGACGACGTTTTTTTCAATCGAGAATTTAGAAGCTCATATTTTGCTGCAAATACATCAGAAGCGGAAATTAAGATTTACGCCCCCTGATGGCCAAACCATTTTTTTTACAAAAATTAGAAATTATGTGTAAACGATTTCCCATCAGGAGCTGTATCCGGTGCAGAAAGAATTTTTCAAATCGGAGATTTAGAAGCAGAGATATAGGGAGAAACGCAATTTAGCTTTACGCCCCCTAGCGGAAAGTCTATGAATTACTTGAAAATTTTGAAATTATATGAAGCACATGTCACACTGGAAACACTATCCAGCAAAAAAGGAATTTTTCAAATCGGACTCCTAGAAGACGAGATATTGACAAAAATGAGATATACATCTACGCCCCCTGGTGTAGAAACCATGCACTATTTTAAGAAGAAAATGTTCCTAAAAGGTTTGTCAACATGAGTAGTATCGGTCTACAAACGACGTTTTTTTTTATCGAGAATTTAGAAGCTCATATTTTGCTGCAAAGACATCAAAAGCGGAAATTAAGATTTACGCCCCCTGGTGGCCAAACCATTTATTTACAAAAAATAGAAATTATGTGCAAACGATTTCCCACCAGGAGCTGTATCCGGTGCAGAAAGAATTTTTCAAATCGGAGATTTAGAAGCAAAGATATAGGGAGAAACGCAATTTACCTTTACGCCCTCTAGCGGAAAATCTACGAATTACTTGAAATTTTGAAATTATATGAAAAACATGTCACACGGAAAACACTATCCAACAAAGAAGGAATTTTTCAAATTGGACTCTTAGAAGTAGAGATATTGACAAAAATAAGATATACATCTATGCTCCCTGGCGGAGAAACTGTGGGATATTTAAGGAAGAAAATATTCCGAAAAGGTTTATCGATGTGAGTGGCATCAGTCCACGAAAGAATTTTTCAATCGATAATTTAGAAGCTCAGATTTTACGGCAAATACATCAGAAACAAAAATTAACACTTACGCTCCCTGGTGGCCAAAGTATTCTTTACCAAAAATTCTAAATTATATGCAAAGGATTTTTCATCAGGAGATGTATCCGCTGAAAAAAAAAATTCAAATCGTGGTTTTAGAAGAAGAGTTATCGGGGAAAATGTTATTTACTTTTACGCCCCCTAGCGGAAAATCTATGCGTAATTTGAAAGGGAAACTATATCTAAGACACTCTTCGACATAAATGGAATCGAATGATAATTTTTTTTTCAATCGGATGTTTAGAAGCAAATATGTGGATTAAAACGTAATTTTGAATTCGACATTATCTGCATTTACGCCCTCTAGCGGCAAAATTGTACATCGTAAAAACAAACGAAATAAAGGATCATCATTCGCACATTTCAAGCTTCCGAATGCAAAAAGAATTTTTCAAATCGGACTAATAGTTGCAGAGATACCGTGGGTACAGACGGACTGACGGACGGACGGACAAACCGATAACAGAAGCACGATCTGTTTTTACAAAAGACGTGCTAAAAATGGCGACCGCGACAGTTATGGAGCAATTGCGGGAAGGCAAAAGCAGTTGAAAAAAAAATTCTGTCATTACCCCACCCACTCCTACCCGTGGATACCTTACAGTGCAAATTTCATTTATCAAATCTAACGAATTCTTCAAGAACTCTAGTGCAAATACTGGATTATGAGTATTACCTGCGGAGAAGACGTCATCAGCTATTCTGTAAGTACCTATTTTATGACTCTTTTGTACTACAACAGAACAACACGTACCAATTTACACAATAACAGAAAAAAGCTGACAAAATCTGAACTTCGATCTAAAACAATCTGCTAATTCTATTAACATATTGAACACCTTTATTGCTCAATTATTTTCATGTGCTAATCAAAATGTCAAATCACGAAGACAACACTGAACAAGAGCAACCTGATCCATATCGCATTCCTGCATTATTAGCAAGTTGCTCACCGCTAATAGCGAACTATGACCCAGCACATAAAAATTTCACAGCTGCACATTTCTTTCAAAGTTTGGAAGACATCGCGAACTTGGCACAGTGGCGCGATATCGATAAAATAATTATTCTTCTGATGAGTTGGCGTTTACCACGTTACATAAAATAAACCAAACCAACGGGACACATATAGGACACGGCTGGACGGTATCTCAACACGTACTCGCAACCAGAGCAAACAACGGTAGCTTGCAACCATAGGTTCAGGCAGAATGGTGGGAAGTGCAACAGGAGGTCATTGGATGTATCCATGACTCAGTAGCACAAAGCATATATGAATATTTGACAACATAGATGGGTCTACCTCTTACCGATTTACCATACTTTTCAGGTAGTAAAATTGTCCATTAGTTTTGTAAACTTAATAATGTCTTTCTCGTCTCCTATGTCTTTCCATCTGTCAATATCAGTTCGATTTTCCTCTCCCTTCTGGGTACTACAATTTCAGTATGTAATCATTCAAAGTCAAAAACCGAGGCACTGTGTTAGAGATGTGTCTTCTGAAGAGGGGATGGAATAAACTTTGTTCTCTTTTTCACCTTAGTTAGATCAACAGAATATATATTTCCAAATCTACATCAAAATTATTCACGAAAATCTGAAAACAAACAAATAAATACAAAATTATTTATGGTATTGGTTACGAAAATCAGTCCGCTTTCCGAGGAGGACATCACCCCAAGTCGCAAACTACAGGATCCGTTACTGATGCCCTTCCTTGTTAAAAAATTGTTCCTCAGAGATAATCAATATCTGAACATGTGAGAATCGAATTGATATGCTGCACAATCACAAAGACTAAAACGCTGCATTTCCAGAAGCACTTAATGTTTTCCAAACAAAACTTTGCCGCCCCGGTGGCGCAGTGGTCTAAGCGATGGCCTCTGATCATTCGTCCGAAAGGGGTCCGGGTTCGAATCCCGGTGAGGCATGGATGTTGTGTTTCTCTTACGGTACTGGCTCTCTCCCTTCCCTGGAACCAGTGACCCTAAATTAGGGACGGGCGACTGCTTATAGCCCATTGAGTTGCTCACGGTGGTTGTTAAACATCCAATCAAAAAAAAAAAAAAAAAAAAACTTTATCGTCAGCGAGGATGGAGTGTCCTTATACTCTTCCCGCTATACATATACCTGCTGCTTTCCGAAGCCTTGCCATCGATGGAATAGTAAATCTTCCAATTTTCAGAAATGCAAACTGTTTAGCAAAACTCTATCACCCGCAGAGTGGTGGTTCTCATTCTAGAAGAAACAAAAAGTTTTGAATTGCTATTACAGAAAAAACTCATTCAGTCGATATTTATAAATGCATATTTGTTTATTAGGAATATTTTTAGAACGACTTCTTCCATAAAGAAAACTGATTTGTTTCCTTGCAAAACGTTTTAATTACTTTTCGCAATATAGATGACGTAATGATAACTAAGTTTTATTTTTATTGCTAATCCAACAGCTCAATACAATACATGGCAACGACAGTGAAAATATGAAAGCACAGCAAAGACAAAACCACGTATATTTAATTGAAACTTTATGTATCACTTTAGCACAAGCATCATTATCTAAAAACAGATAGGATTTTCCATTGAATTCAGACATTTTCTTTTCCGAAAACTGACGTTTGAATATCACAGTAACTTGCTCAACAAAACTATATTGATCTTACAGGAAATGAATGGCTTTATATACAGTGATTAAACATATATAAGTTTTTAAATTACAGTTAATTGCACAAAAGTAACAATAATCGAACGTCAACATAGCATTTATTACAACAATAGTAATAGCATGCGTACACATTAGCTTCCTAGAAGAAGAGACACAAACAAAAGGTAAAAAGATTCCGCCTATTGTTCCGAACGTAAAATTATTACAGTTTTTAAATTACCACACGTTATTTGAACTTGTTTTACCTTTAATAGGAAACATTTTTATTATGCATCTGTATCTCTCTATCTCCTGACAAAAAAATTCGTTCTTTAACGAAAAAACTGCTCAATGAAATGTAGCGATTTATTTCCTTCATTCAAATAAGTCATCAGTACCATATTTCTTCCTTTCATATTCGTCGAATATTTTCTTACCATCACCATCTGCTGTGATTCATAATCAAACAGTTTGTGTGTATGTGTGTGTGTGTGTGTGTGAAGGGACAGATTGGGACGACCAAACCAAGCCATCAACTTTAGTTTTACGGTCTACAACAAAACGTGTGACGTATTAAAGAGGTGACGCACATCCCGAGAAGGCAATTAACAGTGATAAAACCTTGCCGGCGTAGCTTAATTGGGAAAGCATTCGGCTCCAGAGCAGAAGGACGTCTGTTCGAATACTTCCACCGGCAAATTTGTGTTTTTACAAACACACATATCTGCAGAGAAACACCTCATAAATTCCCGAATTGAAAAAAATTCTGTTATATCCTGGATGAAAAGTCCTGTCCCTACATACCCTCACGGATAAATGAAATATGCGCACCTAGAAGAAAACATGCTACAACCGCAAAACTTTGCAAATAGCTAAAGTGCGTGCTGGTTTGCAAATGATTCACGTTTGGCGTGATTGCTCATGACCGCACACCCTGTGGTGGCGCTGCAAACACGAACCGGCAGCCTTATAAACCGGCGTGTTGTCGATGCCTCATGAAAGCGAAAAGCACCGGCCCACGGAAACATCAGTACAGAGTGAGAAGAATGCCGGGCAGAAGCCAGAGACGTCGATTTACGCAACTGACGGACTTTGAGAGAGTCCTGATCACCGGGCTGAAAACGGCAGAGTGGTCGATGCGCCGTATAGCCCGTCACGTGGATCGTTTTGGGAGGACCACCGGTAGAGAGGATCGACTGATCGTTGTCCAGGCACGAACGGATCTCACGGGGACCCGGTCTACTATACAGGCAGATGTAGCGGCTCCTGTGGGTCCACGAACCATTTCCCGACGCCTCGCGGAAGCGAATCTGCGATCCCAGCGCAGATTCAACACCGGAAGTGGTGCAACGCCAGAGCGACGTAGAACGCAACAGACTGGCGACGTGTGGTGTTTAGCGATGAGTGCCGCTTCGTTTTGGGGACAGATGATCATCGTGTCCGGGTGTGGAGGTCCCCAGATCAACGGCACAATCCCAATCTCGCTATCGAGCGCCACACCTCCCCCACTGCAGGCATTATAGTCTGGGGATCCATTGCCTACGATAGCCTATCAGCTCTAGCAGTGGTACGGGGATCATTGACTGGCCAGTAGTATGTGTATGAGATCCTACGGCCCCATGTGCTCCCATTCCTGACCGGGATACCAGGCGCGCTATACCAGCAGGATAATGCCCGCCTGCACACGGCTCGGGTTGCCCAAGATTGCCTACCTCACGTCCAGGTACTTCCATGGCCTGCACGCTCCCCAGACATGCATCCTATGGAGCATGTGTGGTAAAAGTTGAAACGCCAGCTGCCACCGTGCCGCACTATCCGGGATTTGGGCAGACTGGCCCACACCGTCCAACACGTATGGGCCAGTCTGCCGCAGGACAACATCAGGCGTCTGTTCGCTCAATGCCGGATCGTATTGCAGCGTATATTGCTGCACGAGGCGGTGCGACGCGCTATTGAAGATGACCTGACTGCTGCCACAGATCACTCTGTAATTGTTCTGCAGCTCAGTTTTTGTCATCATGTGTATCCTTCATTTGTATGATTATGTCCATAAAACTTCAGTTCAATCCGATGCTTCCTTCTTGGTGCGCAAATTTTATTGTCCGGGAGTGTATAAGACCCGTAGGAATTTCTTGCTTGAGAAATTCTGTAACTGGATCCTGTTAGGTGGTGCCAAAGTGAATAAAAAAAATCTTGGGTAGGCATCTGAAATATGATCAGGGTTTTTTAACTCCGCCATATTGGATTTTACTGTTGAATAATGCGTATCATGCTAGATATACTTTTTTATCTACTTATTGTTTAAAATGTAAGTTAAATCTGATTACACCATCAGATTCCACATAAAATTTCCTTTAAAATGAATGTGATTGATTTTATTTAGGTACAATAAGAGGGGAGTAATTGAATTATCAATACTTGGAAAATGCACTGAATTTTTGTTTTTTTTTACTGGAATTTTAAGGATCACAGTGAGCAATAAGCAGTCGTCCTTCCCTAATTTAAGGTCACCGGTTCCAGGGAAGGGAGAGAGCCAGTGCCTTTAGATAAACACAACATCCATGCCTCACCGGGATTCGAACCCGGACCCCTTTCGGACGAAAGATCAGAGGCCATCGTTTAGACCACTGCGCCACAGGGGCGGCCACTGAAATTGAAAACGATCTGATTTATTTCAATATATATACACATAAATGTTTCATTGATTTTTGATATCTATTACCTATTGTAACTAGAAAATTTTAATACAAGCAGAGAGCTATTACATGATACATATAGATATCGTAAGAATATACAGTGCTTGGCACAGTAAAACATAACATTTAAGCAGTGAAATCATTATAGTTATTTTTTTATGTGTTGACACATATCCTTGCATTTGCAAAATGAAATACAGTCCTGGTTTTGTCTGTGGCATCTTCGTCATCCACCATCACATTTTTCGCATCCACAAGTTGTGAGGACATGGTTTGGAACGTTCTTCATTCTTGGCTCATGTGGTAACATGGCGCTGCGCCATCATCACTCATTACCCAGACATTGTCCGTTGGTAACAATGTATTTGTTGGCCTTAAAATGGATGATGAAGTGAACACCATAAAAAAAAAAGAAAATATATCTGAAGTGCAGAGCTAGTACATGGGATGTTCAGCAAGTAGCGTGTTTCCCCTGTTTTATCATTTCTATACACACATCTTAAACAAACAGCATTACCGCTTGTCTGTGATGAACGTGTATGCCATATTGCTGAAGAAATTCAAATGCGCACAAGTGAATTCCAATATATTGTACTTTTAATGAGTTTCTTCTGTTTGACCAATATACTTTTAGCCTGTATCAGTAAGTACCTCTCAGGGACTGGACTGGTAACTCTTCTCATTGAAAATAGTATTTTTGACCCAAAAGTGGTAGAAATTGTTATGAAGGGAGCAAACTGTATGCGATCAGTAAAGGGTGTTTGCTCAGATTATTGAAAGGCTGAAGTGAAAAGCATTTATTGACAGCGGAACATAAGATCAGTTATCTCATCTAGTAAAAGCCATGAAAAGTAAATACAGCAGAACTTCACAGCAACTCTTCGAAGAACTCATTGTAGAAAAAGATGATCTGTTCAAGAAGTTTAAACTTTTCATAGAGAGAAATGTTCAGCACTATGAACAGTGCCAATACTTGGAAGGATTTCTCTACCTAGTTTCAGGCCATCAGGGCTGATAGAGAGGGTCTTTGAAGACTGTATGTAGAAACAGTTCAAGTGCTACTACCAATATTCCAGATTTTTGGCAGAGTGAACTACATATTTAAGATGGTGCTCTCTCTTCCTCGAAAGCATGAAACTTCTGATGAAGAATCATCCTTAAATCTACGAAAAGTTTATGGCAGCACATTTTGTTGTTAGAAGAACTCTGGGCAAGTTTAACGGTGAAGGTGTTGACTTGGCTCTAGAACAGACCATTAACAGGTCAAAGAAGTCACCTGGAGGCATTACAGGACATACGAAGGGATAAGAATATATTGCTGAAAGGGAACTAGTATACCATGAGATTCTTACCGTACGGAATGCATTTCTGAAAATATTGAATGTTCAGCAAGTTGATTGAATTACGAATCCATGGTGAAATCCCTTAGAAGTGAAATGAAAGTAGGCATTCAAAAGATGTTTCAATATGCAGAATTCAGTCGAAATCCATTTCTGAATGCGGATGAAGTTAGACTTCACAACTACTTGACAAATGAGTGCATTTCACCAGATGTTGCACTTCTTGGATTTAGACATGAAGGAGAAGATGAGTTTAAACAGTACCGAGTTGAAAGGCTCTTGCAGCAGCCTTATTCTCTATCTGCTCCAATCAGAAAGCTGAAGCTTCCCACACTATCTGCTTCTAAAATAAGCAGCAATCTTTATTCAGAACTGGCTCACTCCAGTCCATCAAAGCAGATCAAGGAACTGTCTCATGCTCAAAGATTTGTTGATACTGCTAAGAATCCAGGAATGAAAAGTGCAGAAGTATTGTGCTATAATTCAACTTCCGCCGTGCTGTTGAATCATAATGAAGCTGTTGAATACCCGTGCTGTTGAATCATAATGGAGCTGTTGAATCCCCGTGCTGTTGAATCATAATAGTGAAAAGACTTGAAAGCACTGACTATATATAATTTCAAGAAGAATGATGCTTTACCGACACGTGTGACAATCGATGTTAGGAATCTGCTGACAAAAATTCCTACGAAAGACATGAATAATTTAAAGATTTCTTTCACGCCGTGCTGAGTCATGAGGATGAAATAACGCAAGTTTGAGGGTGTAGACTTTTGTCTTGATAGTTATCTAGAATTATCTGTCAAAAGCACAGATAGAGAAAGAAGATCATCGGTTGACCCTCTTCTGCTCTTATCAGTGACTCCAAATACAAAACTTCCAGTTCATATGAAGGGTTTCTGGGCTTTAGGTGAAAACAAAAAGTTACTACAAGATGCGCTGAAAACATGTAGACTTTTGTCTTGGTTTTTGTCATGTAGAAATTTTTTTTTCAAGTTTTCGGATATATATTTGATAGTTATCTAGAATTATCTGTCAAAAGCACAGATAGAGAAAGAAGATCACCGGTTGACCCTCTTCCACTCTTATCAGTGATTCTAAATACAAAACTTTCCGTTCATATGGAGCGTTTCTGGGCTTTAGGTGAAAACAAAAAGTTACTACAAGATGCGCTGAAAACATTTGTTAAAGCAGAAGCCATGAAAATATTATGAGTGAACAGGTAGATGAAAGTTGTTCCTCACCAGTACAGCGACAGCGAATTTCCGGTGAACAGATAGATCAAATTACAGATGGACTGCAAATCTCTGCTGAAGAAGCTGATTTGCGCTAGATACCACACATTTTTTTACTCACTTAAAAGCGGGATGAAACGACTAGTTATTGTGTCTAATGATGCTGATGTTTTGATATTGTTGCTTCATTACTTCCAATTTTTTCATAAAAATGGTCTAAGTGAGTTGTGGCTACGAAATTCTGCAGATGACATAGTTCCTCTACCACACTGTCACAGATCCTGAACAGTGCCAAGTGATTCACGCTGTTCATGTCACTCAGACTTGTCCTTACAACTTGTGGATGCAAAAAATGTGATGGTGGACGCTGAAGCTTCTGCAAACAAAACCTGGACTGTATTTTATTTTGTAAATGCTAGGATATGTGTCAAAATATGAAGAAATAGATATGATGATTTCACTGCTTAAATGTTGTTTTACTGTATACTAAATGTATCATGTAATAGCTCTCTGTTTGTATTAAAACTGTCTACTTAGAATAGATATTAGATATAAAGAATTAATGAAGCATTTATATGTAAATATTGAAATAAATCAGATCATTTTCAATTTCAGTGGATTTTCCAAGTTTTATTAATTAATAATTCAATTACTCCCCTTTCATTGTACCTAAATTAAATTAATCGTATTCACTTTAAAGGAAATTTTATGGGGAATCCTATGGTGTAATAAGATTTAATTTACATTTAAACAATAAGTAGATAAATCATGAAAGAAATACGGGATTACGCCATATAATACAAAGTTTTGAAGATGACAATCCGATTTTTGGCGTAAATGTGACAAGGATGGTAAGTCAGATAATATCCGAAAACTTGAAAAAAAATTTCATCGTCCTGGAGCGGGACTCGAACCCGCGTCTCCCAGAAAGCGCCCGGGTATCTGGGAGCTTTCTGGGAGACGCGGGTTCGAGTCCCGCTCCAGGACAATGAAATTTTTTTTTCAAGTTTTCGGATATTATCTGACTTACCATCCTTGTCACATTTACGCCAAAAATCGGATTGTCATCTTCAAAAATTTGTAATAAGTAGAAAAAAAAATAAATCTGGCACGACACACATTATTCAATAGTAAAATCCAATATGGCCGCGTTAAAAAAAAAACTGACCATGTTTCAGATGTCTACCCAAAATTTTTTATTCACTTTGGCACCCCCTAACAAGATCCAGTCACAGTATTTGTTAAGCAAGAAATTCTTTCGGCCCTTATGTACAGGACCTGTATTAAAAATAAAACTGTTGAAATATGCTTTGTAAAACGATTTCAGTCTTGGACAAATTTTAAAATTTTAGGGTGAAAGAATTTTTTAAATCTACTCATGATTGAATCATCAAACCACTATGCATTAAATCATGAGCGGATTTTAAAATGATTATTTTCCTGTTAAAAATTTGGTTTTGACAAAAAAAAATCACGAGTGTTTTAAAGACCTCATTTTCCACTAAATTACCAAGAAAATCATTCTTATAGTTGAAATGTGCAACTGTAAGAATGATTTTCAAGTGCTATGTGGCATGGTATTGAAGGAGGTTCCAATACCATGTCACATCGCACTTTCCTATACGTAATAAATTTTCCCATTTATTTTGTCACTGATAGCGGGCTGCGCAGTGGTATTGATACCTCCTCCTTGAGCAGACGCCTTCTTAAAGTATACCCATTAGTTTGACGCATGATTCATCATTCTGACGCATGAACTAGTAGTGTCTTTGCTGAAGAATCGCTTTGTGCTATATGTCAGTATGTGGATAGGGTGTGGGGATAATGGGTCATCACAGTGGGAACTAGTGTTCCCTTCAAGGTTACAAAAGGAGGGAAGGAACTGCCCAGATCCTGGGTTCCACGTCCTACGCATAACTGTTGTTTTAGCTTAATTTATAACAGTCTCAGGGAGCACTTTTCTCACACACAAGTACATAGAATTTTGCTGTCTTTTCAGAGCAAATGCCCAACATATAAATAGAAGGAAATGCCTTTTTTCTTAAAAGAAATAACTTTTTAGACAGTCTCAAATTAAAGCCCAAATAAAGTTAACGTTTATTATCATACGTACCAAAAAAATTATTCGTTCTTTTCGAGAAAATCCAGACAAAACGAATACGAGAAAGTGTACCCTTTCTCGAGTAGTCAGCCGAGAAATGTCCTTGTGTGCCAATCTGTCCTTGTGTGCCAATCTGTCCCTGTGTGTGTGTGTTGCCAGTGAGAAATTTACAGGCTTTTCCTTTTCCTGACGAAAATAAATACTTTGCTATTTAATAAAAAGCAGCAACAGTTGCATTCATTGGAGCTTACCAAGCATGTTTACAAGATACATACGTGTTATGTTAATCGCTACAGAAGTTTTCAGATTAAAAATAATAATTTACATAAAAAATACCGTTTTAGGTACACGAAAAGGAATTAGTGGAAAAGGACGGAAATAAATTGGGATACTCTCAAGATTAGAGGGAAAAAATATCGATCTCTAGAAACGTTGTTCAGTGACACCCAAACTAAAAAAGAAATGTATTTTATGTAAAAAACGTTTGACCCTGGGGCCCCGTAGCAGAATCGCGGCGACAGGCTACATACGTCGCAGAGTTTATTTTGGTCCTGCAGACAAAACCGATATTCCCAGAACCCTATTAAATCCTTTCTTGCACACTCCTGATCGTGAAAGCAAGTTTTCCGTCTTTGAAAACTTTTCGAAAACGGAAGTTAGACGGAGTGAAGTTTTCCCCCGTAATCGTAGTTTTTTTTTTCTCACAATGTTCCGTGTGTCTGGTATTGTTCGATATTATTTTAATGCGTAAATGTTTATGCTTCAGTTTGAAAAGGGTGGCAAAAATTTCCGACAACAGAAGTTAGATGGAGCCAAGTAATCTTATTTATTTTACTCGTGATGTCCACAACGGTTGTTATGTATCATTTTATTGCATAAATATTTGTATTTAAGCTTGCTGCGGTGTTTACCGTCGACTATATTGTTGTTTAAACATCATTTAATTACATAAATGTTCTTATTTAAGATCACAAATGGGGGAAAAAATCTGAAAACAGACGGAGCGACGATTTCTTCTAAAATCAAAAAAGTTTTTTTTTCTAGCGAAGTTCTCTCAGTCCTGTATTGTTGTTAAATAAAATTTTATTCCTTAAATCTTTGTGTTTCATCTTGAAAATGGAGGCAAAATTCTAGGTACAGAGGGGTACTGGTCCTAGTTGCAATTGCTGTAGTATCTAGGATAAGCTTTTTGTAGAGAAAACTATAAAGTCGTCAGGGTTTTTTTTTTCATTTTTAGTCTTTACCTGTGCAAATTCTTATTGCTTTTTACATCTAGTAGTTATCTTGGCCAGTGGCACCTGCAGGTTTATTGTGACTGCATGATAATTGCCGTAGACTGATCTAGAATTTTCTGCTATGGGGCCCTGGGTTAGGCTTTTCTAAGATTAAGGAGTAAAAAACACAATACATTAAAAATCTCTTAATATAATTAATTTTTAAAAAAAAATTACAATAATTCACCTTCCGACACAGTTCCATTGGTACAAGGTGCATCCTAAAAGAAGTGCCTCCTCCTTAATAACTTTTAAAAGTTTGAAGTGTTTAATGAAACTACACTGACATGTAGTATTATATGTTACCAATGTGGATGCAAATTGTTTTCAGAATCGGAAATAAAGATCATGAATGAGAGAGAAACGCAGCAAACCGTAACTGAATTCCTGGAAAAAAAGGAATGTGAGGCTCCAGAAATCCACAGAAGACTCCTGGCGGTGTGTGGAGCTTCCGCAACCGATATCAATAATGCCCGAAGATGGATGAATACGTTTCGAGAGGGAGAAAGTTCAGTGTCGGACAAACAACAGAGTAGAAGACCCGCAACTGCAGTGGCAGAGGCCAACAGGCAGCGAGTGAATGACCTCATCACAGCTGATCGTCGTGTCATAATCCAGGACTTGCGTGATGCAATTCATTGTAGTCCTAGTGCTATGGAAACATTAAGTAGGGATCTGGGCTACAGAAGAATTTGTTCAAAGTGGATCCCACGAAACCTAACCGGTGAACAATGTGAGCAAAGGGTGAACATGTGCCGGAACCTTTTGTACTATTACGAGAGAGAGGGTGAGGTATTTTTCTCTAATGTTGTGACGGGGGATGAAACCTGGGTATTCTTTCATGATCCAGAAACAAAATGTGCGTCAATGGAATGGCACCGTACATCTTCACCTCGACAGAAAAAGGTGAAAACAACTCATTCCTTAGGGAAAGTGATGGTGAGAATTTTCTGGGACAAACGTGATGTCATTTTGACTGATTTCCTTGAACGGGGTGCAACAATAAACAGTGCTCACTATGTGCAGACATTGAAGATGCTAAAGAAAGCTATCAGAAGGAAAAGACGTGACATTACACTTCATAGTGTTGCTTTACACCACGATAACGCACGTCCCCACACCTCAATGGAGACTTCACAGGCTATTGCCAAAATTGGGTGGACGGTGATCCCCAACACCCATACAGTCCTGATTTGGCTCCCTCAGACATTTTCCTGTTTATCCCTTTGAAAAACATCCTTCGTGGGGAACGTTTCGACGATGTGACAGACGTTAAAATGGCCGTGAACTCATGGGTGAAACGGCAGCCTCAGGAATTTTTCCAAAATGAATTTTACCAATGGGTTCAAAGATGGCGGAAATGTATAGAAAGTGATGGACAATACTTTAAATAGGCTAGCATTATTAACAACATGTCCAAGTATTTTGCCACCAAGTTTCACATTTTTGCTGCTACAAATAAAAATCATATGAGGAACGAGGCATTAACTTTCAGGATGCCCTTTGTACTTCAATACTTTCATCTCTCTTTCTCGCTTGACTAAAACGTAAGCACCGGTATTTTAATATCCACAATACTTCAGTAGCTTGCGCAGTGTGTAACTTTTCATGTTTCCAACATTCAAAATCCCTTTGATAGAATTTTATTTTCAGTTAGGTAAATAATGAAGGCATTTTTAAAATAGACAACATCTAAAAACCATAGTTATATACTACCTTATCAAAACTATCCATGCATAAGGATTTTTGCAGAAAAATTTTCACACAATTTCATTAAAACACTGCTGTAGAAAAAAGCGTTATAAAATTCAGCATTATAAAAATTAAAGTATCCTTATCAAGAGTGTCCATGCATAAGAATTTTCCTTGAAAAAAGCTTTACATAATTTCATTAAAAACACTTTTCTAGAGAAAACGTTGTAAAGCATTCATTAAAAAACACTTTTGTAGAAAAAGCGTTATATAAATTCGTTAAAAACCCACACACGCAACCGAAGTTAGCTGGTCTTAAAAGGTGTGTTATTGGTGCAAAATACCTGAAATCAGTATTTCTGCATTGTTAGTAAAAGGTAAGAAAAGTGCTTTCGGAGAAACAAAAACTACTTTCATTACAGCTATCGTCTTAATGCAGCAATTACTGCTATTATTTCCACTTCGCATAATCATGATGTCTTTTCCTCTACCTTTGGTATTCTCAAAATCAAAACAAAAATAGCTCTTTCTTGCGGAGCTCATTTATCAATTATTTAATTGCTATTATTTCTTTTCAGGGAAATGTAAATTGGAAACCATGCTCAAACCTCCCGAAAGGCAGAACCGTCGTTATACTAAGATGTAGGTTGAATAACTGGAAATTTATGTCTTGAGGAAAGTAATTTTTTTCATCGAGATCTGGAATACAGGGGAGAAAAACTTTAACGAGAAAGTTCTGTGGGTACTGAATAATGGGCGTACAGGCCAGCAGACATTTTACGTTTTTCTTTAACACAAAAAGCATTAGACAGAAAAGACTGAATAACTTAAATACATATAGCCAGTTTTCATCATGACACATCGTTTTCAGAACGTCACATAACTGCGCCCTTGGCTTCAAATGGGTTTATGAATATGAGATTTTTGCCAAAATAACAGCACGATAAATATTAAAAAGTGAATAACGGTTTAATAATAATACGTTGAACTTGGGAATGAAGACGATGCTGCAGTAGAAGTTTTCTTCCGACGAGGCTGCCATATGAACTGTGTTCGTTTCTGTCGTTTTCTAGAGCCAGATTTTGCTTTGCCTGTCTTGGACAAACCAAGGAATCGGGACGTCCTCAGTGAATAATAGGATTCGAAATGATTTTTCAGGTAATGTATCTTGAAAACACACCGTCGATTCTTTTCTACCTGAAAGAGAAAGCAAGTGCTTGTTAAAAATTATGCACTTTTTTAATACAGTAGAGACTTGAAACCACAGTTAATATAAATGATTTGAAGATGCAGAGGCATAACTAGGCATTTGAGAAAAGTGCAAGCTACTAATTCCCTAGTCCGTTTTGTGTGAGCCCTTCTTTCAAACTATCTGGCCAGTTGCTGAACGCTCATCATCTCCACTTTGACCCATCCTGAGAAATCCTTCATTAAAACCTAAAGTTGTAAGAAAAAGCCATGTGTTCAAAATCTCTCAATGCGTGAATACTGGCGCTATAAAACCACTCACTCAAGGAGCAATAACGTTATATGAACTGAACCTCATGAACAGGAGATTGCATAGAAACGGCTAGTAATAGTGTTTGCTCTGAGCATCAGAATCGTAGAGGGAGTGGTTCTCCCCTTCCTCCTTAACACGGCTCGTAGAAAATTAGTAAAAGGGAACCAGTTTAATATCTTTCCAAGAACTGACGAAAAGGGGAAATAATTTTAACTTATAGAGTGACATAAAAAAAGGGTATTTAACGTTAATTTTAGTTGAAATTAATGAGCGCTGGAGTACAACGTGAAAAGGCTAAGAAAAGATGTATTTTAGTACCTATGGAAAGACGATTAGCCTAGCTTTTAAAGAGGTATTTTTCTCTTATGCTAACAAGATTCACACTCAAGGAGAGTATAATAAATGAATACTTTTCGTGGCTTCAGAGGGTTCCGATGGTGGTACAATACAAACATTAACTGCCATAAATATCAGAATAATCAGATTGCAACCTAGACGTTATATCCGGGCAAGTACAGTTAATCTAGAACGCAAATATGTTTGAATCGCAACAAGGTACCGGGTGGCTATAATTAAAGTGACACTACTCAGAGAGCTCTCGAGGGAGCGCTATGACAGATATAGTGGTGAAACTTGGAAGGAAGGCGAATTAGAACATATGCTCAAGAATTATGAAATAAAAAAAATAGGTCAACTGTTCACCACCAGGTGGAGGATTGGCGCTGTGAAAGAAAACAAGAGCTGGAATGGGTATATTATTTATTGTTATCGTTCAGAAATTACAAAGTTGGTTCAATATGTGTGCCATCCAGGTCAATTACATGCTGAATACGCAATACAAAATTATCAACACACGCATGTAGCATTTCAGGTGGGATATTTGAAACATGTCTCGCTATGCTTGACTTCGGCTCTGGTATGGACCGAATATAACCCTAGTAGACTCTGTCCTTGAGATATATTCCCAAAGCCAGAAGCCACAAGGATTCAAATCTGGTGATCGTGAAGGCCAAACATGAGAAAAAACCTCTGGAAATTATGCTTTCACTACCAAATGAAGCAGCTGTTTAATTGTGCGACCAACATGTGGTGGTGTCCCATCTTGCATAAAAACAGTACTCGGCAAACACGTTCTTTCTTGCAACGCAGGCATGACATGTTGAGCCAGAAGGGCACTGTAACGTTCACTTGTAACGGTGCATCGCACTGCACCTGCAGGGGTTCTTTCCTCAAACAAATATGGCCCGAGAATAAAACTTGGATGTGAATCCGCACCATGCAGTCACATAGGTGGACTGTAATGGTCTTTGGAACACAACATGTGGATGTGCAGTACCCCATACCCGGAAGTTATGAGTGTTCACCGCATCTGCCAGTAAAAATGGCAGATGCGGTGAACACTCATAACTGTAAAATGGGCTTCATCAGTCCACGGGATGTTGTAAGGGAAGGTTTCTTCTTCTCTACCCATTTTTGGCAAAACCATAACGCAAAATTTGTTCGCTGCCCCGGATCCTGGGATTTCAATTCGTGCACCATCTGAATTTTGTATGTGTAGAAGCGTAAAATGCACCGTGGCACTTTGCGTACAGTTGACCATGGGATTGACAGTTGTCGAGCGACAGCTCGGGCACTTATTAATGATGCAGGGACCTCTGTATTTGCTGAACTGTCGGTGATAGCAACAGCGATCACCTCAATGACTTCGTCCAAGACACGTCACCGTGTCCCGAAGGAAGTCATTGGTGAAACATTTAATTCATCTGTTTGTTCAGATTTTATAATCATTTCCTTTAATCCGTTTCTTGTCAGGGGTCCCCGTCGCAAACCTTTTAATCTTCGGTACTCTCTTAGTGCCGATGATACATTCCCATTTCTCTCGTAAAACAATTTCACTAAGAGCGCGCGGTCGGTCTTCTCCAGCATGATGACCGTTGATAACTACAGTCGTGTCCCATTAGAGCGAAATCCAATAGAACGAAAAACCCGTTAGAACGAAATTTTTATTATTCCCCGGCAAAATTCCCATTAACGAAATGTATTTTTAATTCCGTTTGAACGAAATTCATTAAAACGAAATTTTCGTTACAACGAAGAAATATTTTGAATTTTAAAAGAACATTTTTCCAATTATAACGAAATTTTCAGCCCTGAAAATAAGCAGCGCATTCTTTTCGAAACGCTTTTACCCACACTTAAAAAAAGAAAAGGCAACTTCTTTATCTGACTTTTTTTACTTGGGTGACTCACTGATTTTCGTGCACCCGTGGTGACTGACCTACGACCAGATGCCGGTGTTTCCATAACAACCTATACTTGCCACGTGCGGTAAGCCTCTCCTCTCCCCTTTTCTTCCGCAACTGGAACGCAGTTTTCCTTACCTTGAAAAAAGAGATAAAACGCAGTTGAGCGTTGGATTTCGTTGCAAAAGGAATGCGTTTTATTTCTTTCGATTGTTCTTAAAATTTCGCTCGCCGGCTTACGTTCCAGTTTGGCGTCTTCTTCACGGCAAGCCTATCAGCTTTTGCTACAGGTTTTAACAATGAATTCAGCCACACGAAAGCAGTTTTCTTTGGAGGAGAGAAAAATAATTATTGATGAAGTGAATGCAGGGGAAAAAAAAGGAAATGTGGCAAAAAAATATGGGATCACTCCGTCGACATTTTCAACGTTTTTGAAGAAAAAGAAAAATTCATAGAGCAGCTTCAAAAACCGGCGATCGGACCTGAAAGAAAAAGATTACGGCAAGCTCAATTTCATAATGTGGACTTAGCCACTTTTACCTGGTTCCAAGACGTACGATCAAGAAATGCACCCATCAGTGGAGCATTGAAAAAAAAATATTCAAGAAAAGCCTGCACAGTTCGCCAAAACTTTAGGAGTTATGGATTTTGAGGCAAGCGGAGGATGATTGAATCGGTTCAAAGACCGGTACGTAATCGTCGCAAAAACAATTTGCGGAGAAGCGAGTGCTGCTCCGATGGGAAATGTGAATGAGTGGAGATCAGGAGAAGTGGCTAAACTCATCCAAACTTATAACCCAGATGATGTCTTCAATGCAGACTAGTCTGAAATTTTCTTCCAGTTGGAGCCCGACAAAACTTTGGCAATTAAAAGAGCCAAGTGTGTTGGCGGTAAAAGATCGAAACAGTGGCTGACCTCTCTCTTCTGCTGTAATCAATCAGAAACTGAGAAGAGGAAAGTGCTAGTGATTGGACGATCCCAAAAACCTCGGTGTTTGAAAAGTGTGCAATCGTTACCTTGTGACTACAAAGCCAATAGAAAGGCGTGGATGACGCAGACTATCTGCAATGAATGGTTATTGAAGTTCGACTCTGAGATGAAGAGGAAAAAAGAAAAATTCTTCTTCTAGTTGACAATTGCACGGCTCATAACGAACCTCTTGAGCTTGAAAACATTCGTGTGAAATACTGTCCACCAAAGTGCATGGCAGTTCTCCAACCTTTGGACCAGGGGATAATAAAGTCTGTAAAACACCATTACAAGTGTATGCTGATGAAATTGATTCTTCTTGGAATCGAGAAAAACAATTCCATAAAAGTGAATGTCAAAGATGCATTGCATATGATTTCTGGAGCATGGGGCAAAGTGTCCGAGGCAACAATAGAAAGCAGTTGGCGCCATGCAAAGTTAATTGACTGTGAAACTGAACCTGAAAACGATGCGACTGACACCGACGCGGATTTAAGTGCTTCGTTAGGGGCAGTGTGGAATACTCTCCAGACACCTGCTTCAGTTCCCACCGATGTTTCTCTAGAAAAGTTTTTACATGCGGATAACAATATTCTGACCACTTACGAACTGCCTGACGCAGATATAATTGAATCGATTTCGAGTAACAGAAATGAGGAAATTGCGGAAAGCAGCGAGGACGATGAAATTCATTCAACTCCTCCATTACGTGTGAGTGCGTGTGAAGCACTTAGCTGTTTAGAAAAGGTTTGCCGTTTCGTATCAGGCAGGACCAACGAACGTCCCGGATGAAACTTTCACCGATTTACATCCTTTGCAAGAACTTTTAGTTTCAGCAGCAACAAAGTCCCATTTTCAAACAAAAATAACAGATTTTATCAATATGTAAATACTAAGTACATACAGTACATATGCATATGTACTGTATAAGAGAAAACCTCTACTCTAGGGTACAAAAATGGTGTAAACTTTATGAAAGGTATGTATGAAATTAGACGTACTAGATATATTCTTTTTTATTTTATGTTTTAAGATACAGTACAGTATAAGCACTTTGAATACACTCGATTCCCGAGAGTCATTTAAAAAATAAGTGCAAAATTGAAAATTTGCACTGAAATCTGTTCGTTATGTAACGAACAGATTTCGACGTTCCCGTGAAGTTCGTTCTGCCGGGATTAGACTGTATTGCCATCGAAAAGGTTCTTGTAGTTTTATAGTCTGCAGCCTGTCTCGCTGATAAAACAATTGTCTCGCTGATAATTTGCATAGTCCACAGTGTGCTGCGTAGCTTCGGAAATAACTCACCTGAAACGCTACAAGCGTGTGTTGATAATTTTGTATTGCGTATTCAGCATGTAATTGACCTGGATGGCACACATATTGAACCAACTTTGTAATTTCTGAACGATAACAATAAATAATATACCCATTCCAGCTCTTGTTTTCTTTCACAGCGCCAATCCTCCACCTGGTGGTGAACAGTTGACCTATTTTTTTTATTTCATAATTCTTGACCGCATGTTCTAATTCGCCTTCCTTCCAAGTTTCACTACTATATCTGTCATAGTACTCCCTCCAGAGCTCTCTGAGTAGTGACACTTTAATTACACTGAAGAGCAACTGAATTAGATATAATTGTCTAGTAACGTGTAGCACCACCTTTCGTCCTGATGATGGCGGCGATTCGTCTCGGCATGGACTCGACAAGAGACCGGAAGCGTTGGGAAGCCATACGAATCCACGACCCCTGAACAACCTCCCACAGTTCACGAAGATTTGATGGAGGGGGGTCAGAGCCTCGAAAATCTCTCTCGATGGCATCCCAGATGTGCTTGATGGGATTGAGGTCAGGTGACCTAGCTGGCCAAGGAAGCGAGGTCATGTTGGTGGAGTGTTCATCCAACCATTCGGATACAATTCGGGAGCGATGGCACGGTGCATTGTCTTGTTGCAGGATGAGGTCCCCAGTAGGATGTTGAAGACGCGCAAATGCTCTTCCAGGATATCCTGGTAACGTTGACCTGTGAGGGACGATGTCACACGTACGAAGAGTCCCATTTCAGTCCACGTAAACAGTCCCCAAACGAGAATGCCACCCCCACCAGCTTGAAGAGTACCCTGCTGGCAAGAAGGTTCCATCGCTTCATGTGGTTTGCGCCATACTCGTATCCTGCTATCCGCATGTACCAACGTGAATCTCGACTCATCAGTCCAGGCAACATTTTCCCACATGTCTAGGTCCAGTGGTGATGTTCCCGCGCCCATGCTAATCTTTGCACCCTGTGATGTGCTGTCAGCAGCGGAACCCTCGTGGGACGATGGCTTCTGTACCCCATAGCGAGGAGATGGTTCTGGATGGTGTGGCTGCTTACAGGTTTTTGTGCACCAGCGTTAAATTGCCGAGTGATTTCGTGTACTGTGGCCCGTCTATCCGCTGTTACAATGCGAGCTAGTTGACGATGACCCCGTTCATCCACACGTTGTTGTCCACGGCAGTTGACCTTTGCAGGGATGGTTTTACCGGATTCGATGTACTCACGGTGCACCCGTGGCACAGTGGCTCGTAAAAATCACAGTGCCTGCACGACTTCCGAGATGGAGTGACCCATTCGTCGGGCCCCGACAATTTGTTCACGATCAAATGCGCTTAGATCCTTCGTCTTACCCATACTGCGTCCGACTCTTACTGATTCCCGTCGCATCACTCCTTATACTGTCGGATCGCTGCATACGTCATGTCGTTTCCGTTTACAGGGCCGTCCACAACGCCACATTTGCATAACGCCAGCTGTTTCTAATTCAATTGCTCTTCAGTGTATTACCACCTGGTATGTAAGCAATACGAAATGCTGAAACTATTGTAACTGAGGTGAATAAATGTGATCAACTTTTGTTCGACCTCTCATAAACTGAAACCGAAGTAAAATATTTAGTAGACATTCAAGTATAGGCGCCAACTAGAGGGGGCAAGGTGAATCTTGCCCCTCCAATCATTTTACTCGAGGAGCAGTGCCTACCCAATATTTTTGGTCCTGTTTAATTAAATAATCGCCTTAGCCTAATAAGGTGGACCAAGCTCCCACCTTATTAGGCCAAAGCAATTTATTTCTAAAAAAATAATAAATAAGAAAATGAATAAAATTTTTTTCCCCATTCTCAGCATTGCTCATTTGATAAGAAACTGGACTGCCAGCACCGTATGTTGTTTGATGTGTTCTCGTGATAGGTGGTAAATGCTTAAAACAATTATAAAAAAAAATACAGAAACGTATAATCTCTAGCGCCTTTGTTTAACTATTTATTTTTTGCGCTTCTTGTTCTTTGTTTGAGTAATCCAGCTAATTTCTCATATTTTTTACTAAACTTTGGAAATAAAATCTCTGTGGAAATTTTTACAAAATCACAGGATGAGTTTTATGTTTCAAAATATTGATATTCAGCAAAAGAATATTTGTTTCCTTGTTCATTTGCTGATGACTAATTACAAGTGCGTTTTAAAATATACGTCAAATCTCATAGTTTAACTTTTTGCTCCCTTTTTTCTTATTTTCCTCCTGACAATAAAAGAGACGTGTCCCTCCCACATCTGTTCTCTTCACGTCTGCACCCCCACCCCCAATAATTTAGAGAAGTAGGAGCTCCTGCATTCAAATAAAAACCATATACGAAATTGACCTTACAGTAAAACGTAGTTGCAAAATGTGTATTTACTTATGTCCAGTCTCAGTGTATAAACTAAGCATAGTAGAGATACGCTGCGTAACAGAAGCTATACTGGGCAGGAAAATAAGAAAGTGCACATGTCAGCTTTGCATTCAGAGAGTTCTTTCCGGGATAGTAGTAAAAAATTTTGGGGAGTGCTGAAACTTTTTGACTGATTTATAGACATACTGTATAATCACGATTTCTTTTTATTTATATATACATTAACACATGTAAAAATTTTAGAGTATAAAATTTTTCTTATGCTACGTCAAATCTCATAGTTAAAAATGCGAATTCCAAGAAATCTGCACATACAAATTATTAAAAATGTTATACCTTTGCTTTAATTCAGTAACGCACGACGGATTTTCACCATGTAAAATATTGAGGATGCTAGTAAGATAATACTGTGCTGGAGAAAATCCCCCACTCCGAACATTAGGAGTGGTAAAAATGCCCTCGCCTTACTACAAGCGTGTTTCTGATTATTTAGGAATCTTTAAAGTGTTACTTGAAAATGTTTCAGCCCCTTTAGATTATTTACATTAGCACATAGTAAAAAAAAACAACTAACCGTTTGTGAGTGCGGATGACAGTATGATGTGCTTTGATTTACTTTTTTTTTTTCACAGAGCGTCGTAAATCCCCCACCGTTAGGAAAAAAAAAACTTTTTATGGGAACAATTTCTCATAATTCGTTATTGTTAAAAATTACAGTAGTGGCCAAAATTGTGGACACCTTTTGGAAATAGTGTATTTTTGAGGTTCGATGGCTCATAACACCATTTTTTTTTTTTTTTTTTTGGAGTAATACCATAAAATTATATATCAATGGAAAGATCATTTCATCAAGAATGTAATGCAATAACTTTTATGAAAGATTTTGTATTAGAACAGCAGTCATAAAAAAGAAAAGTGAAACACATAGAAACAGTGAGATATACAAAAATTCTCACCATGTCAGTTAATACTTAGTTGGGTAACCTTTAGTGTTAATTACGGCCTTACAACACCTTCCCATGGAGTGAACCAAGTTTTTTGGTTCTGCAGCTGTTATAATGTGGAATAAAGATTGAATTATTGCTTCTATTAATTGGGTTTTATTGCTGGGTTGCTTCTGACTAACAAGTTTCTTTAGTCGGCTCCATAGATTTTCGATGGGGTTAAGGTCTGGGTTATTCCCAGGCCATTCCAGCACTGGGATATGATTATCTTGAAACCACCTTTTGCACACAGCAGCAACATGACATGGAGCTGAATCCTGTTGAAATATAAATGCTTCATTATCTTGGAAAAGATCACGTGCGGAAGGCTTTGGGCTCAACTATTTCATTAATGTATTTTTCGCCATTTATATTCCCATTAATCACGCAAATTCTGCCCACACCTTTTGATGTCATACAACCCCAGATCATAACACTAACTGGGTGTTTCACGGTACATTTAATGCAATCAGGATGGAAATCTTTTCCGATTCTTCTCCTTACATATTTTATTCCATCACTACCAAACAGGGAGATTTTGGTCTCATCACTCCAAATAGCACTGTTCCATTGTCCAGTTAACATGGGTTTTAGCCTAGTTTAATCTGTTCAACCTTTGTTTGACAGATAAAAATGGCTTTTTTCGTGGAATTCTAGCTTTTAGACCAAATTCTTGTAGTGTGCGCCGAATAGTCCTTGCACGCAACTTCACATTGCATTGCGCCATTTCATCTTGTATGCACCCAGATGATTTTCTTCTGTCACCTAGGCACAGTCTCTTAATTCTTCTATCATCACTTGCCGTTGTGCACCTTTTCCTGCCAAAACCAGACTGGTTTTGTAGTGTCTCAGTCACTACAAAACCAGTCTGGTTTTGTAGTGACTGAGTCTCCTTATACCTCTTCAAAAATTCAGAAATGCCACCTTTGGTTAAGTTTCCACCAATTTTTCTTCTAATTTCTTCATAACTGAAGCCATGTTCACTTAACAGTACTATTTTACATCGCTTTCTGGGTGACCAGTCAACTCTTTGAGCCATTTCTTTAATTTTATTACGTTTTCAAGCTCACTAAATGAAAGAACACACACACACACACAAAAAACCAACCAACTTGATAGCAATCACATAACACACTGACAAATGTCCTCCTCTCAGCTCCAATACATGACATCAATAGCTGAATGCTACTGTGACCTGATTGGCTCATTGTGAAAACAAGATTACACCTGGTTGGCTCTCTAAACACTCATGCTCACTGGCTACATTCAAATGAAGGAAAGCTACTTCATATCAACCTAAGCAAGTTGTGCTTCCTTTTTCTGGCTATTTGGCTATAACTTTTTATGGACTATAGATAATTGAGCAAACTTTGTTGCATTAAATTTTTGATGAAATTATCTTTTCATTGATATATAATTTTATGGTATTACTCAAAAACAAAGTGGTATGATCCATCGAACCTCAAAAATACACTTTTTCCAAAAGGTTTAAACAATTTTGGATACTACTGTAAGTAGCAAATATTTTGTTGAATTAGAAGCACTAGCATCACGTTAACTACACTGAGGCTTAACCATGTACTTCGAAAGTCGGCATCCAGAAGACTGAAATAAAGCTGAATGCCAGCTTCCAAAATATGATGATGTATTGAAGTGCAAACATCTCTACTCTGTGGAATTGGGTTTTTATTGCGGAAGTAGTCTGTGTTGTCAGTGCTTAAAAAATTTCCCCTTCAGAGAGGACCGTTTAAAATTTTATTTTATGATGATAGAAATTTCAGACTGAAGTCCATGTGGCTGGTTTTTAGCACGTCTTTTGTAAAAAAAGATCGTGCTTCTGTTATCGGTCCGTCCGTCTGTATCCACGATATCTCTAGAACTATTAGTCCGATTTGAAAAATTATTTTTGCAGTGAAAAGCTTAAAATATGCAAATGATGATCCTTTATTTCGTTTTTTTTTTACGATGTACAATTTTGCCGGTAGAAGGCGTAAATGCTGATGATGTCGAATTCAAAAATACGTTTTATTCCACATATTTGCTTCTAAGCATCCGATTAAAAAAAAATTATCTTTCGATTCCATTTATGTCGAAAAGTATTTTAGATATAGTTACTTTTTTAATTACGCATAGATTTTCCGCTAGGGGGCGTAAAAGTAAATTACATTTTCCCCGATAACTCTTCTTCTAAAACTCCGATTTGAAATTTTTTCTCTTCAGCGGATACATCTCCTGATGAAAAATCTTTTGCATATAATTTCAAATTTTTGGTAAAGAATACTTTGGCCACCAGGGGGCGTAAGTGTTAATTTTTGCTTCTGATGTATTTGCCATAAAATCAGAGCTTCTAAAATATCGATTGAAAATATTATTTCGTGGACTGATGCCCCTCACATCGCTAAACCTTTTCGGAATATTTCCTTCTTAAAATATTCCACAGTTTCTCCGCCAGGTGGCGTAGATGTACATCTTATTTTTGTCAATATATCTTCTTCTAGGAGTCCGATTTGAGAAATTCCTTCTTTGTTGGATAGTGTTTTCCGTGTGACATGTTTTTCATATAATTTCAAAATTTTCAGGTAATTCATAGACTTTCCGCTAGGGGGCGTAGTGGTAAATTGCGTTTCCCCCTATATCTCTGCTTCTAAATCTCCGATTTGAAAAATTCTTTCTGCACCGGATACAGCTCCTGATGGGAAATCGTTTGCACATAATTTCTCATTTTTGTAAAAAAATAGTTTGGCCACCAGGGGCGTAAATCTTAATTTCCGCTTCTGATGTATTTGCAGCAAAATATGAGCTTCTAAATTCTCGATTGAAGAAAACGTCGTTTGTTGACCGATACTACTCATGTCGACAAACCTTTTAGAAACATTTTCTTCTTAAAATAGTGAATGCTTTCTACGCCAGGGGGCGTAGATGTATATCTTATTTTTGTTAATATCTCTACTTCTAGGAGTCCGATTTGAAAAATTCCTTCTTTGTTGGATAGTGTTTCTAGTGTGACATGTTTTTCATATAATTTCAAAATTTTCAAGAAATTCATAGACTTCTTCGCTAGGGGGCGTAAAGGTAAATTGCTTTCCCTCCTATATCTCTGCTTCTAAATCTCCGATTTGAAAAATTCTTTCTGCACCGGATACAGCTCCTGATGGGAAATCCTTTGCACATAATTTCAAATGTTTGTAAAAAATGGTTTGGCCACCAGGGGGCGTAAATCTTAATTTCCGCTTCTGTTGCATTTGCATCAAAATATGAGCTTCTAAAATCTTGATTGAAAAAAAAAGTCGTTTGTTGACCGATACTACTGATGTCGACAAAGCTTTTAGGAAAATTTTCTTCTTGAAAAAATGCATGGGTTTTACGCCAAGGGGCGTAGATGTATATCTTAATTTTGTCAATATCTCTACTTCTAAGAGTTCGATTTCAAAAATTTCTTCTTTGTTGGATAGTGTTTCCGATGCGAAATGTTTTTCCTATAAAATCAAAATTTTCAAGTAAATCATACACTTTCCGCTAGGGGGCATAAAGGTAAATCGCGTTCTCTGCGTTATTTCTGCTCCTAAAGCTTTGATTTAAAAATTCTTCCTGTATCGCATACAAGACCTGATGGAAAATATTTTTCACATAATTTCTAATGTTTGGTAAAGAATGGTTTAGCCACCAGGGGTCATGAGTGTTAATTTCTGCTTCTGAAGTATTTGTTGCAAAATCTGGGCTCCTGAAAACTCGACTAATTTTTTTCTTCGATCGATACCGCTTATATGAATAAACCTTTTGAGAACACTTTCTTCCTAAAATAATGCATGGTTTTCCCAATAGGCGACGTAAAGTCACATCTTATTTTTGTCGATATCTCTGTTTCTAAGAGTTCGTGAGCTCAAAATTCCGTTTACAGCAATATCTGAGGGATTAAAATCCCGATTGAAAATCTTCTTTTTTCGTCAGATCTATTGTTTTCCATACCGGTTCCATTGACTTTGAATAGCTTTGATAAATTTAATTTGCGTCAGAACGGATTCAAAAGACGTGCTTTTACACCCGAAAATTCGGTGCCATCTTTCTTGTTTATTTTTTTCTATTATAATAATATTTTCCCTCATTTTCTTAAGTTTTTGCTTTTAATTAATTTCTCCAAATATTCAGCTATAAAAGAAAACAGTTAGATTAAATATAAGGGGAGATCGTCCAAAAACCTGTGGGTGGATTTTCGGAGGGAGGGGGGCTAAGTACCCTCCAAAAGATGTCTGAATACATCACTGCATGTCAGAACTCTCTATTTGTTTTTTTTTTGTTTTTTTCCGCGAATTTCTGGCATGCTTAACTAGCTTCTTCTGATTTAGCGCTCGATCAGAAGGAACTGAAAATCGGGAAAATAACAAGGAAAAGTGATAGCAAATGTGTCAAAACATATACACCTTCGCAGACGTTGCATTAATTACATAATCAACAGAGAGACCTTGACATCATCACTTTCACAGGCGACCAAGGACTGAGCTGGCAGGAGGTGCGTGCAACAGCTGGGCTTTTTGAAGGCGAACCACTTTTCGCAAAGGAATCATCTTCCGTTCCGCCTCCAATGTTTGCGACACACGTGGTAAAGTGCGTACACTAAAGCAACTGGCAAGTTGTGATTTACGTAGTTACAAAAAAGATTCGCTCTGGCTGATTGGAATCTACACTAAAGAACACCATCCAGATTTTCAAGTAAGAAATTTTGAACTGTTATAATTTAACTCAGATGAAAAACTTTTTTCGCTAAGTTGACTAAAATGGTTAAGGATCCCATTAACTTCTGCGGGAAACTACATCATCGGCCATCGATCATGGCATTTCAAGGGATTCTCAAAGTATACCATAAGAATTTAGATACAGTGGAACCCACATATAACGAGTCACATAATAAGAAGTTCCACATAAACCGAAGCTTTTGTAGATCTCTTGAACTTTGTAATATTCTCCTTTGGTATTTTAGCAGCATATTACGAACAACATTTTTTGGAGAAACCGCATATATTGAAATTCAGCACGGTTATCAGCAAACGAAATAAGTGACATTCATCCAGTTTTTGCCTCTACCGCTTTCACAGAGAAATTAGTGGTATTGCGGGCAATTTACAATACCCCATAGTTCCCTTTACACATAGGTTTGGTCTATATAATGATAAGACAACAATGTCTTATATGGGGCAGGGCACGAGTTAGTGACGTCACAGTAGTGATTAGATTTCCGACTGGGATTCCACATTACTTAGGAGATGTAGCCCCGTTCTTCAGTGGGTGTTGTTCTAGTAGTCTCGGCTAGGTAACAAAGAATTAGATTTGTCACATTTTGTAAATTTCGTTGAACTTCGACAGCGCAGCAGTTTGTGCAGTGCGCATGCAAACATCGAAAAATCATGGCTTTAAGCAAGCGTAAAGCTTTAACTCCCAGTGAGAAAGAAAATCGAAGCGATCAGTTTAGTAGGAAAAGGTGAAATTCACAAAAATTTCATATTGCGAAAAAGTTTGGTATTCCACCTGATTCTTTTACAATTTTAAGCAACAAGGATGAATTCACCGGCGCATCTACGGGAGCAGGGGCTTGGGGATTAAGCCCCTCTTCCAAAGCCCCAAAGAGATTGAGAACGATGTACGTCAACTCTTTTATCTATCTATCGTGTACACATTATATATATATATCATCATCATCATCATTGTCAACCATTATCAATCCACTGCTGGACGAAGGTCTCCCCAAGTTTCCTC
This sequence comes from Macrothele yani, assembly GCA_039090855.1. NCBI lineage: Eukaryota > Metazoa > Arthropoda > Arachnida > Araneae > Macrothelidae > Macrothele > Macrothele yani. The sequence continues at coordinate 78,222,160 of CM077027.1, forward strand.
CACAACGGTCTGTCTTGTGCCAGTCTCCTCCATGTCACTCCCGCATACTTTCGAATTTCATCCACCCATATTCCATGTGGTCTTCTTCTGGGTCTTTTCCTGTCCCTTGGAATCCAATCTAAAATTTCGGCTGTCCATCGATGGTCTGTTCTTCTGGCAGTATGTCCAGCCCTTTGCCATTTCAGGGATTTAACTCTGATCATGATGTCTTCCACTCTTGTCATTTTTCGGATCCACGAGTTCCTCTTCTTATCTCTCCTGGTTACACCAAGCATGCACCTCTCCATGCTACTTTGAGTTGTCTGCAGCCTTTGTATGTCTCTTTTAGCTAAGGTCCACGTCTCTGCACCATACGTAAGCACTGGAAGGATGCATTGATCAAACACTTTTCTTTTAAGACATAATGGCATATTGCTCTTGAAAATTATGCTGTTTCTTCCAAAAGCTCTCCAGGCAAGTTTTGTACGCCGATTAATTTCTTCACCAATGTGACCCTCACTTGATATCTGCTGTCCAAGATAAACGTACGTGTCTGTTATCTCCAGCTTTTCTCCATCAATCGATAAATCTTCATTTCTTGTAAAAGCATTGTACATCACTTTTGTCTTCTGAAAGTTCATTTTTAATCCCACTTCTTTACTCTTGTCAGCAAGTTCCTGCATCATAGTCTGTAGATCTGATGGGGTAGTTGCAAAAATGACTATGTCATCAGCAAAACGAAGGTAGGTTAGATAATCTCCATTAATCTTTATCCCTTTGTTTTCCCAGTTCAGTGATTGAAAGACATTTTCCAATGTGGCATTAAAGAGCTTCGGAGATATGGTGTCCCCTTGTCTCACTCCTTTTCCAATTTTCATGTGTGTTGTATTTTCAAACAGCCGAATCTTTGCACTTGCATTTTCATAGATGTTATTAATAATATTAATGTATGCATCTTCAATACCGCAGGATTTCAGAGCCATTGCAACTGCTGATTGTTTCACCGAATCAAAGGCTTTTTCATAATCGATAAAAGCCATGCACAATGGAAGTTCATATTCCCTCGCTCTTTCAATTAGTTCTCTCAGTACGTGAATATGATCTATTGTGCTGTAGCCACTCCTGAATCCAGCTTGTTCTCTCGGTTGAGCCATGTCCAGTGTCACCTTCAAGCGGTGTGAAAGAACTTTAATGAAGATTTTATAAACCACTGATAGGAGGCTGATAGGTCTGTAGTTCCTGAGATCCTCAATGTCACCTTTTTTATGTAGCAAGATCATTGTAGCGTTGTTCCAATCCTCAGGAATTTTCCCTTCATTAAGGCATCGAGTGAAAATTTGGGCGAGTACTGTTTCGATTTCTCCACTTGCTTCTTGTATGATGTCTACAGTAATTCCATCTTCTCCTGGAGCTTTTCCCCGCTTCATGTTCTTGATTGCATGTGCAACTTCTGCTGGAAGGACCGGAAGAACTCTGGTACTGGTACCTTTCATGATGTCTGGAGTACAAGTATCATCCCTTTCATATAATTTGGAGTGGAAATCTTTCACTCTTGTCAAAATTTCGCCTCTATTTCTTGTTACAGAACCATCTTCTTTTCTCAGGGCCATAATCTGTTTTTTCCCCTTACTGAGATGTCCGTTTGATATCTTTAGGCTTTGGTTGTTTTCAATTGCTTTCCTTACTAGTTCACAGTTGAATTTCCTTACGTCTTCAGTGATACTTTTTCGTACTGTCTTGCATAGCTCTATATATTCCACTTTGGAAGTCACATCTTCTTTAGTTGTCCTCATCACTCTTCTTTTTTGCATCAACATTTTGGTTTTTCCTGATAATTTGTTCACATGCAATTTGTTCTTAGACCCAGCTAATTTTGTTGCTGTTTCCATAAGAGCTTTGGTTACTTTTCTGTTAACTTCAGAAATATCCACTTCTTCCGATGTTAGGCCTTCTAAAGCAGAGAATCTGTTCTTCAGTTCCAATTTGAAGGTATTATGGTGTTTTTTAAGGTTGGTTATGTCAATATATTTTGTTTGTCTTATGAGCTTGCTACGTTCGAGTTTAGTGTTGAGGTGCATCTTACATGTCACCAATCTCTGGTCACTGCCTGTGTTGAACTTGTTTAGCACACTGCAGTCTTCGATGACGAAATTTTTATTACACATAATAAAATCAATTTCACTTGTCATCCCATTTGGATGTCTCCATGTCCATTTCCTGTGTGGCTTTTTCTTGAAAAAGGAGTTCAAGATGAAAAACCCTTCTGCCTCTGCAAACTCTACGAGAGTATTTCCACGCTGGTTTCTGTTGCCGTGACCGAATTTACCTACTGAAGTTTCATTCTGTTGCCGTTGCCCTATTTTTTGCATTGAAATGTCCCATAATTATCTTCAAGTGCTGCTTACCTTTATTATTTAGATCACGAATTTCCTCATAAAATTCTTCAATTTCTTCTTCAGCATGACTTGTGGTGGGTGCATAAGTTTGAATAATCTGAGCCTGGTATCTTCTCGAGAGTTGGATAACGAGTCGTGCAGCTCTGTCAGAGGAACTTTCAACTTCTACAACTTTATCCTTCAGTTTCTTGTTTATTATAAATCCAACACCACTAGTTCTGCCAGTATCTGTCCCACGATAGTAGAAGAGATGTCCACTTTTCAGTTCAATGAGATCTTCTCCTTTTCTCCTTACCTCACTTAGCCCGACGATGTCCCACTTGATCCTTTGTAGTTCCTCTTCCAATTCAAGAAGCCTTGAATCAGAAGATAGGGAGCGTCCGTTATACGTAGCCAAGGTCAGCATCAGATGGCAGCCTAGTCCGGTCCTCCGGGGATTTTTAGCACCCTCTGCCTTCATGTCGCACTGGCCGCTGCCTTGGCCAGGTACATTCCAGCTGCCGGAGACTGAGGGCCAAGATTTAAGTTGTGGAGTCATTTTGGAGGGGTTTGGCCATAACTCACCACGCTGGCCAAGCGGGTTGGTGAGTGTGGGATAGCATTTCCTCTAATCCCGATGGTATAGTTATACCGCTATTGGCGGTCGTCAGAGCCCCTTTAGTGGGAACAGGATGTACCACGAGAAGGCGGGGTTGACATTTGTCAAGGAGAGGCTGTGATGTTACGTGTGTTGAGTTGACAGAAAAACTTTTCGTGACGGAATTCATTCAAGCATGTGAACATAGTGGAGCACATTTAGGACAATAATTATTATCAATCAAGCAATGTAGACGGAATGACTATAGAAAAAAAAAACGATTTTCAATAGACTTGCTAGCGAAAGTTTAGGAACTCTTAGAGTTTATTTTTCATCTAGAAGCATCTCAATCACTGCGTTGGAGGAAGTTGAAAAACAAATTAATAGCTAGAAACACAAAACAGGCTGCAACTATTTTGTACAACATGATGTGCAAACACCGAAACAAGTGTAACAGGTAAAATTTACAGGTGAAATTTTCACAAAACAGGCTACAATTTTCTACATGACGTGCAAACACCGAAACAAGTTTAACAGGTGAAATTTCAAACTTTTGCAGCTCCTTTAATTTTTACATTAATAAAATGTTTTGCTTATTGCAGGTCTCATTCATAATTTTATTCCTGGGTATAGTTTTTAACGAGTATTATTTACCTTCGATTAACTGGTAAACAGTTTCTGGTTGACCAGTTTTAGTCGGACGCAATGTAATATGCCAAAAAATGTTTTTATTTATTTGATATGTTAAGTTATAACGATGTTCGAATATTTCGAATGCTTTTAACTCTCCCTTAAACTTCGTTATATATGAGTTCGGCTGTGTTTATAGCTTTTAAAATTAAGGATGAATCAGATTGATAACGATTTTAAAACCTGGTTTCGTGCTAAGAAAACCGGAGACGCGATGTGCAGAATAACGATTATCATGATTAAATGTTGTGCTTTTGAAGTTTCACTGATTTTGTGCCCGGAAATTTGCCTATTACAAATATATAGTTTAACTTTGGTTGTAATTTTGTTCTCAGTGGCTACACAAGACCAGATGTAACCACAAAGCACCAAACACAACATAAATGTGAACCTGGCTTTTGAATTTTTGTCATAAACGAAATATATAAATGACGCATGCAGGTTTACCAGTACGTCCGGAAATTTTCGAGAAAAAGTGTGAATCTGATCTCTATGTTTTAAACTTACGTAGAAGAAGAGATGTACAGTTTTAATGGCGCCAAGGAGCTGTGACGTATATTCTAAATTAACTTTCCTTTTTAGTTTCTTTCGAAATCTTGAGTTTGTTCTCAGTTATACTTCACACTTAACGTGATATCTTTTCTCTCAAACGAATACTGTTGGCAACACAATTGAGGTAGAATGAATGTGACGTATGCCTGTTATAAGAACGAGAGATATAAACTACGATCAACAGTTGCTTGTGTGGTGGTGGAATGTTGATTTGTGTTATGTGATTGCTATACTACCCTGAAGTGCTATAAACTGTGCTGGAGAAATAAAGCCAATTTCCGTAAGTTTGACTTCTGTTTTTTAAATGTTTCGTCTGGCCGTTAAGGTTTAATTTAGGAACTATTTCATCGTATGGTTATGTTTTTAAAATAATGTATCAGTACGAAAAGACATTAACATTATAGAGCAGAAACGATGTCTCTTAAGTGTCCGTAGATTTAAGGCGGTTCCAGCTAAAATCTCTGCCTTATGTTTCCAATGGTAAAACTTCTTTACATATTTTCTTCGCAATTACTGTATTTCCAAGGATGAAAATTTGCACATCGATAAAACTAACTTTAAGTTATAGCATGAGATACTTAATACTTGCTAAAACATAACCATAATTATATTAAAAATCAATCATTTTCTTTTGAATAATGTTCAGACCCGTTAATAGATGGCGCGACCAGTACACTGATGACGTCAGTAGACAAACAAATGTTGGATTGCTTAATTATGGTTACGTTTTAGCAAGTATTAAGCAACCCATGCTATAACTTAAAGTCAGTTTTAGCGAAGTGCAAATTTTCATCCTTGGGAATAGATTAAATGCGAAGAAAATATGTAAAGATGTTTTACCATTGGAAACATAAGGCAGAGATTTTAGGTGGAACCACCTTAAACGTGAGATTCGGAGGTTAGCTCCGCAAAGAAAGTTCATCTGCCAAGTTAAAGTTTAAAACTGATGGTGCAGTTGACGTATCAAACGGCTCCATTTACAGCGATCCCGACACACAGCTCGAGAATCACTAACATCTAATATCACATGTCTCACACAAGACGTTTTGTACTTCACACTCATTATCTTTTTCTCATGCAAATACTCCTGAATTTGGTTCCCTCCATGATTTCTGTTGCCTCCCTTTCTTTCCTGCCACTTATGATATTTACCCCCAAATTTTCGGGGATCACGTTTGCGGACATCAACACGATTCCTGAAGCTCTGTCCGTGGTGACTCCCTCGAGGCGACTGGAGCATAAACTGAGGCATTATTTTATTTTATTTATTTGATATAGCCAAAAAAAATGTGTTATTTTATTTTATTTATTTGATATAGCCAAAAAAATGTGTTATTTTATTTTATTTATTTGATATAGCCAAAAAAATGTGTTATTTTATTTTATTAATTTATTAAATTTTTAACGTCATACCGATAAGAATTTCAAGCTCATGACTTGAGAATTGCAGTAACAAGCTCATGACTTGTTACTGCAATTTGTTAGAAAATTTTGCTGGTATTTTATTGGTTCCAAACAGAGGTGCCGGAATCAGTTTTATAATGCGCAGTTTTCCCACAAAGGAGTGAAAATGTTTATTCTGTTTTTCTCGATACCTCTTCTTCTAAAAGTCCGATATGAAAATTTCTTCTTACGTCGGATACTGTGCGCTGCGGGGGACGTTTTGCTTAGATTTTCGAATATTTGTAATGAACAGTGCTGTCCCTAGGTGGCGTAAATATGTGTTTTTGATTGTAACCGTATCTCCGCTTCTAACAACCGTCTTGAAAAAGTTATTTTCGTACTGTATGCTATTCACTGTGGTAAAGATTGTGGACATTATCCCCTTTAAATAATGCTCAATTTCCAAAGCAAGAGGCGAATATTTATAAACTGTTTCCTTGCTGGCACTGCTTTTACAAGCCGTATTTAAAGCTCTTTTTATTGCATAACTGATTCGATGACGGATACTTTGCATATACACGGTCGTATCAGAATAATATGACCACCCCCAGAATCACAGTGTACCCGTGTAAGCGCGTCACAGAGGGCACGTGACAAGGTCGACCACACGGAGATATAAGCGGCTAACCAGGACAGATGAGCCGTAGTGCATTACGTGAGCACAATGGGCAGAGGTTGTAATCTGACAGACGTTCAAAAAGGAATGATCATCGGCTACCGCGCCAAGGGTGGAACCATCTCATAAACAGGAGACTTCCTGGGCTGTTCGCGAGGTGTTGTAGTAAGGGTGTACCAAGGATGGACCGCTGGCACATCGAGTACCTCCCGACGTCATAACAGTGGAGCCCTAAAGGCCATCGACCCCAGAGGAGAACTCGCCTCCGTTGACTGGTAAAGGGCAATCGATGCTCAACAGTGTAGCAATTGACCATGCAATGAACTCTGGGGCACCCAGGTACGTGTCCCCGATAACAGTAGAGCAAACCCTATTACGCATGGGTCTCCGGAGTCGAAGCTGCGTCAAGGCGTCAATGGTAAACCAGGTCCATCGGCAACGAAGCTTACAATTCTCATGGGACTACCGCGATTGGACAGTGGAATAGTGAAAAAGGTTGCCTTCTCCGACGAGTCGAGGTTTCTACTCCACAGAAGTGACGGGCGGTGGCGGATATGACGTCAGACACACGAGAACCAACCCCTGACACGCTTGTCGGTCAAGTACAGGCCGACGGTGGCAGTGCGCATGTCTGGGGGATGTTTTGCTGGTATGACTTGGGACCGCTGGTACAACTGGATTGGTCCCTGAACGCCAATGGCTACCTGTCCATCCTCGCTGACCACATGCATCCCTTTATGTTGGACGTTTACTATGGTGGTGATGGTGTCTATCAACAGGACAGTGCGCCGTGCTACGTCGCTAAGGGGGTGCGTGATTGGTTCCAGGAACACGACAGTGATGTATCCGTTCTCTCGTGGCCGGCGAAATCGCCCGACCTCAATCCCATGCAGAACTTGTGGGACTATTTGGATCGACAGGTTTGACGTGCAGACCCACAACCACGTCATCTCCGGGTCCTCCGTGCTCTTCTGCTGTCCGAATGGGCACGTGTGCTTCAGGCAACCTTTGAGGACCTCACTGCGTCTATGCCACGCCTTCTTGCTGCTGTCATCCGAGCCAAGGGTGGTTATTCCCATTATTAGATTGGTGGCCATATTTTTCTGATACAACTGTGTATTTTCTGCCTTCTCATAATGAATAGTTCTGCCACGGGGGGGGGCTTATATTTATGTTTGAAAGAGTATCTTTCTGCCTATAAATACAGTTGAAAGAATCCTTTGTTGTTCTTATACCCTTGACCATGAGCATTTCGATCCGCTTTACTTCCTTCAAATGACGCACAGTTTCTCCGCTATAGGAGGCGTAAAGTAATGTTACGTTTTTTTCTGTATAGGTTTAAACTGTTGATTTAAAAAAAAAAATTGTATTTGCTTCGGATACCTTACTCTGTGAGGAACATTTTACGTTTAATTTGTGAAGTTTTTCTAACGTATATTTCTGCTGCTTGAGGGCGTAAGTAGATATTTCTACATGCAAATATTTTACCGATTCTGCGAATTCGGTTGAAAAATTATTTTCGTAACTGGATGCATTCGCTAAGAAGAACACTCCGCACATTGTGCATTTTGATTAAGGCGCAGTTTTTTTCTCTAAGGAGTGTAAATGCACTTTCTCCGTTCCTAAGAGCCCGTTTTGGGGTATTCTTTTCGTGTCGGGAAGGATTCCAAATTTGCGATCAATTACAACTCCAGAATTTAGTGCTATCTTTCTTTCTTTTTTTTTTTTTTTTTTTAGTCATGTAGCGAGGAGAATGTTTTCAAGGCCATGACTTGTCACTGCAATTTATTATGAAATATTACTGTGTTTCAATGGGTTCCAACCTGAGGCGTCGTAACCTGACTGTTTGAATTTTTTTATCCCTACACCCCCTCAAAACATTTTGGGCTGCATTGCCCCCAATATCTCCAAGAAATAAATAATTAGTGAGCGTGTTTCTCTGTTTTTCATTGAGAAATAGGTAGATGCACGTGAAAGCCATTAATTACGTTCTCCTAATCGTGACTTCCTCTCCTACTACCATTAACAATTTTTCCTCTCCGGAGCCAGTGATTTCAGCACCACTTCGGCATTGTTTAGCACAACACCCTTTACAAAATGGCAAGGTAAGGGATTCGTTAGACTATATTGGTTCTTGCAATTAGCGCACCTATATGCCACCATAGTTGGCAAACAGTTCACACACGCGGTTCAATGTACAGGAAACATACCCTAAATGTATGAAATGATATACAGGGTTACAAGGAAAGTTCATGATCAGGCCAATATCTCACGAACTATGGCAGTTAGCGATGTACTTCTTGTGCAGTTGTTATAGGGAACCCCTATGGCGCACACAATAACACCACGAGGGATCCCATAGCCCCCCCCCTTTCCAGATAGGGCCAAAAAGTCAATTACAAACTTGTTCAGCGAGGCAAAAACAGTACATAAATGTTTTTGACCCATAACAAAAGATGGAAGGGAGTAGCTGTGTCCGAAGCATATTTGAATAGATTTCAAATGCCGTGCTCTCTGCTCCGTCGTCAGAACACAAACAAGAAAGATGACACCGAATTTTCGGGTGTAATAAGCACGTCTTTTGAATCCGTTCTGAGGCAAATTAAGTTTATCAAAGCTATTCAAAGTCAATGGAGCCGGTATGGAAAACAATAGTATCTGACGGAAGAAAGAAGTTTTTAAATCGGGTTTTTAATCCCTCAGATATTGCTGTAAACGGAATCGTGAGCTTACGCCCTCTGGTTGCAGACTTGTGTGTTGAGAAAAACATGAATTTATATGAGAAACATTTCGCACCGGAAACTCCTTCCAGCACAGAAAGAATTTTTCAAATCGGAATCTTAGAAACAGAGATATCGACAAAAATAAGATGTGACTTTACGTCCCCTGGTGGGAAAATCATGCATTCTTTTAGGAAGAAAGTATTCTCAAAAGGATTTTCCATATGAGCGGTATCGGTCCAAGAAAAAAAAATTAGTCGAGTTTTCAGGATCCCAGATTTTGCTACAAATACATCAGAAGCAGAAATTAACACTAATTACCCCTGGTGGCCAAACCATTCTTTACCAAACATTAGAAATTATGTGAAAAATATTTTCCATCAGGTCCTGTATGCGATACAGGAAGAATTTTTCAAATCGGAGTTTTAGAAGCAGAAATAACGCAGAAAACGCAATTTGCCATTGTGCCCCATAGCGGAAAGTCTATGATTGACCTGAAAATTTAGAATTTTTAGGAAAAACGATTCGCATCGGAAACACATCATATTGACAAAAATAAGATATACATCTACGCCGCTGGCGTAGAAACCATGCATTATTTCAAGAAGAAAATGTTCCTAAAAGGTTTGTCGACATGAGTAGTATCGGTCAACAAATGACTTTTTTTTCAATCGAGATTTTAGAAGCTCATATTTTGCTGCAAATACATTAGAAGCGGAAATTAAGATTTACGCCCCCTGGTGGCCAAACCATTTTTTCACAAAAATTAGAAATTATGTGCAAACGATTTCCGATCAGGAGCTGTATCCGGCTCAGAAAGAATTTTTCAAATCGAAGATTTAGAAGCAGAGATATAGGGGCGAAAGCAATTTACCTTTACGCCCCTAGCCGAAAATCTATGAATTACTTGAAAATTTTGAAATTATATGAAAAACATGTCACACTAGAAACACTATCCAACAAAAAAGGAATTTTCAAATCGGACTCCTAAGTAGAGGTATTGACAAAAATAGAATATACATCTACGCCCGAAACCATGCATTATTTTAAGAAGAAAATGTCTCTAAACGGTTTTTCAACATGAGTACTATCGGTCTACAAACGACGTTTCTTTCAATCGAAATTTTAGAAGCTCATATTTTGCTGCAAATACATCAGAAGCGGAAATTAAGATTTACTCCCCTGGTGGCCAAACCATTTTTCACAAAAATTAGAAATTATGTGCAAACGATTTCCCATCAGGAGCTGTATCGTCACCCCTTATAGCTTACAGGCCCGCCAAAACCCCCTAAAGATTAAGAAAGCCTCCGAACTGGTCTGTGATGTCAAAGCTAGTGGGCCGACCGACTCGAGCCTCAAGCTCTCCGCTCCTGAAAACGCCGACGAAGTACCGCGGTGTTTACGCAGAGAAATAATTTCTCGAGTGCTATACTAGACAATTTGCGCACACAACAATAAATCGACAGTTTTTTTCTTTCTCTTTATTTTTTGTCCTTAGATAACATCAAAAGATTACATCCTTAGCTTTCATTTTTTTTTCTCAGTTTCCAGCGATGATATCCGTAAATCTGGGAATTCCAAAGTTTTGCTCTTGTGCTGGGAAATGATTTCATGAAATTTTTCCTTTAGTTTTCAATTTGGCTAAAGGAGCAAAAAAATAAGTTTTTTCACGCATAACGTACAAAACCCAGCATTTTACGTTAAGCATTTTTGCAAGTACGATCTTTTTAATGGCAAATTGGTAGGACTGTATGAACATAATCATTTCACTTAAAACATTTAGAAATTCCCTTCGCGTTCGATTTATTTAAATGAAAGCAAAAAAGAAAAGACTTTTCCGTAATTACATAACGAGCGCGAAAGCAAAATTTCCTATTTAGTGAGTATATTTACTGAAAATACGGTAAAATGTGTGCTCAAATCTTGCAACTATTTCTAGAAGGTAAAAAAAAAAATTATAAATTAAAATCATTTAGGAAAAAGTTATTTGTCAAATGAACATGGAATATAGTAATTCTGAATTCTTGTTTTAATTAGGACTCTGATGCACAGCAATTTTATGAAGAAAAATGACATTTGTTTTACGGAAATGAAATGTTGATTAATAAATAACGTAATTATTTATTGCCAGTTTATTTGCCTGGTTAACCTTAGTACTTGATGCGCTGATAATATATGTACATCTTTTTTTTTTTTTTTTTTTTTTTCAATTTGAACACTACTAACTACGAATTTTGTAAAAAAAATAACTGTTACTTTATGGAAATGAAATGTTGAATGGTTATTAATACCATTATTTAAACGACAATAAATAATGAGCTGATAATCGGAAGGCTAGCCTTTAAATTTTACTCCGTCAATAAAAAAAAAAACGACTAACAATTCATTAAATTATATATGTATTTACAACGAAAGCAGAAAATGCTGTCATGAAAACTTAACTAACCTTTGAATTCACAGTGGGTTCAAAATTTTTCATTGGTACGGAAGAAATCCGCCTTCTTCTAAAGCTTTCACTTACAGGAAAGCTGAAAACAGTGGCTTTTGGATGTGCTTTGTAATTAGATCTATATAAAGGCCCTCAATATTTTCCAGGTATGTTGTAAAAAAAAATGCTTACTCACGTGCACGACTACCGAAAGCTCAATACTGATCAATGCTGCATGAACGCGAAGCTAATATCGGCATTTCCCTTACGTTTGCCCTTTGACCTCTCTGGAGAGATGGATTGCGATGGCCCTCTAACCGTGACGTCACACCCCTTCGTAGTTCGCGCGCTGGGGCTTTCTCTCCAGGGGGTTTTGGGCCCGCGCACCGGATTGTGACGTCACTAGGGTAATCCGTAGTCGGAGAGGGAGTGAAATAAGCTTTATTTAGAGTTTCACTGCATTTAATAAGGACTTCTGTGTTAGATTTTTTTAAATAACTACAGAGTATGCACGTCTGTTTTATAATCTTTCAAAATCCAGCAGAAAAAGAAATAAATCTAGCGTAGTAAAAATTTTGACGTGAAAGTGTAAGCAAGACAGATTCGTCTACTTAATGAAATCATCGCTGTCATTTCATTGGAAGTGATAAACCATTCCTGTAATCGAAACTATAAACTGTCGTCATATTTTTACTTGAAGTTATATATATGTTCACCGAATCATTCTTGTACTTGAAAGATTAGTTTGAGGGTGCATTACAAAGTACCACCGCCGTTTCAAAAGATGTTAGTTGACGAATTTAAGGAATCAGATTTTTCATTCATTGTGAGCTTACGGCCACGAAATATTGACGAATGAAATAATTCCTTTAGTGAAAATGTATTTTCATATTAGACAGTAACTAGCAATTTATGTGCAATCCATGTTCACTAATATATAAAAAAAAGGTCAAGAAGAAAAACTGAATTTTATCCTGTGTGTTTTTAAATTATTGTCAAAGGCTCAATAAAACACTTTAACATACAGACAGTGAATTGCTGCTTGATGCATTGATTGTATCAAATAAATTAAGATTTTAAGAAAATTACGCAATTGTTACATTATTAAATGTACCATAACGGCATTTTAATGACGCAACAAGTTTTCCTAATTTTAGTACCATCTAGTTTACATGTTTGGATAGCTTCATTTTGGTAAGCAAATGTAAAGTTTATAATTTTTGTCTTCCAGAGCACTATTTAAAAAAGTTACCTTGTCAAAGTTTAAAACATTAAGCATATTAGTATCATTAAATAAAATTATTTAGATCCAAAATATAAACATTATTTTTTATCTGGAAAAATAAGAGTACTTATTGGCATAAATTTCCTGAATTTTGATTTTCAAGAAGTTTTCAGAAAAATTGCCAATGTACAAATAATTATGTTTGTGTAACTCTTTATGTATCACAAACGCAATTTAATCATTTGTCCCTTAGCTGTTCCTTCAAGAATTTCAAAGACAAATTTCTAAGAAAATCTGAAATTCGTTCCAATAAGTTTTTAAAAAAGTATTTTTCCAGATAAGAATTATATTTTTTTGAGAACCTGACAAACGCACATGCAGTTCTTGTACTGGATAAGCCTAAACGACTATTTTGGTACTATAGGATGTTTTTCAGAAGGTGAACATGTCTCATTATAAATTGACTAACTTGATGTACCATTTTCTCAGAAACTATAAAAACAATGGCATAAAATTCTGTGCAAATGTTTTGTCATTACTAAAGCTATTGAAAAGACTGTTTCTTCCTTTTTTTTTATGATTTTGGGTTCAAAATAACTTCTATGAAGGATTGGGAAAGTTTATCTCGATACAAAGATTGAATTCAACCCCCCTCCCCCACCCCTATATTTGGAAGCACACTTTCCAGTAGTTATCAGATAATATGAGATATATTTACAATTATTATAGCTGTAGCATGTGAAGAAAAGGTGCAGGAAGTCTGGAAACAGATAAGTGATAAGTTTAGATAAATGAATCAAAAGTAGATCTCTCATTTTAGGCAGATGTTTTCCAAAAAAAAAACAAAAAAAAAAAACGAGTATATATTTCTACTTGTATTTTAAAAATCTTGTTTGTTTAGAACATAGTTTCCACAATATGTGGATTCATGCACATCCAGGTACTTTTTTTTTCTTAAAAATAACAATATGCTGGGCTTGAAAATACCATGCCCGGGGCATGTTAATCATTGGCCTGGGCAGGTAAACAAAAAATCTAGTTTCCCACGCTAGGCAACTAAATTTTAAGATAAAAAAGTTTGTAATAGAATTTCCTACTACACAAGAAAAAAGACAGTCGTCGCATTGTTCCATTTCATTGTTAATTACCAGAAGTTGTAGTAATGTTAAGAAGTGCCAAGAAAAGACAAATATCACATCTTCAATTGTATTATGCTCTACGCCCAGAAATTGGAACCATATGTAGTTTTGCTCTAAATGCTGTTTATAATCAGCTGCGTGATGCATGCCTTAGGTCTACCAAAGATTTCCACTTACCCGGGAGTTCTTGGTCACTTCAAAATTTCCCGGCTTGATTGAAGTACGGTAATCCAATTTATTAGGAGGTCCCCGTTAGCAGGGAATTTGAATACTCCGACAATTTTCAGAGAAAAATAAGCAAATAATAACACGTGGTCCATGAATATAACACGTGGTCGATCGTCATAATTACCGCCACTGTGGGGATACACTGCATCTAAACGGCATAATGAATTGTCTTCTGAAGCTGTTTGTCCTAAAAATATTTATGTGAAGAAAGAGAGGAAAACTTAGTTGAAAACCAACGACAACCATGCACATTGACTGTGAGGCTTATACACTATACAGAGAGCGAGCAAGCTCGACCGTTCGACTACCCACTATGGATTATCAGACTACTCTCTCCTACGTCACCCAGCTTCCAGCATTCGGTGCGCGGGCCTGTAAGCTATAAGGGGGTGATGGCTGTATCCAGTGCAGGAAGAATTTTTCAAATCGGAGATTCAGGAACAGAGATATAGGGGGAAACGCAAATTAACCCTACGCCTCCTAACGGAGAGTCTATGAATTACTTGAAAATTTTAAAATTATATGAAAAGCATGTCACACTGAATACACTATCCAACAAAGACGGAATTTTTTAAAATCGGTCTCTTAGAAGTAGAGATATTGACGAAAATAATATATACATCTACGCCACCTGGCGGAGAAACTGTTGAATATTTTAAGAAGAAAATATTCTGTAAAGGTTTATCGATGTGAGTGGCATCAGTCCACAAAAGACTTTTTTTCAATCGATATTTCAGAAGCTCAGATTTCATGGTAAATATATCAAAAGCAAAAATTAACACTTACGCCCCTGGTGGCTGAAGTATTCTTTACCAAAAATTTGAAATTATATGCAAAAGATTTTCCATCACGAGGTGTATCCGCTGAAGAAAATATTTTCAAATCGGAGTTTTAGAAGCAGGATTATCGGAAAAAATTTAATTTACTTTTACGCCTCCTAGCGGGAAATATATGCGTAATCTGAAAAGGTAACTATATCTAAAATACTCTTCGACATAAATGGAATCGAAAGATAAAAGTTTTTTTCAATCGGATGTTTAGAAGCCAATATGTGGAGCAAGGGATGTAAGGTCAGGTGATGCGTAACATCACAGCCTCTCCTTGACAAATGTCAACCCCGCCTTCTCGTGGTACATCCTGTTCCCACTAAAGGGGCTCTGACGACCGCCAATAGCGGTATAACTATACCATCGGGATTAGAGGAAATGCTATCCCACACTCACCAACCCGCTTGGCCAGCGTGGTGAGTTATGGCCAAACCCCTCCAAAATGACTCCACAACTTAAATCTTGGCCCTCAGTCTCCGGCAGCTGGAATGTACCTGGCCAAGGCAGCGGCCAGTGCGACATGAAGGCAGAGGGTGCTAATAATCCCCGGAGGACCGGACTAGGCTGCCATCTGATGCTGACCTTGGCTACGTATAACGGACGCTCCCTATCTTCTGATTCAAGGCTTCTTGAATTGGAAGAGGAACTACAAAGGATCAAGTGGGACATCGTCGGGCTAAGTGAGGTAAGGAGAAAAGGAGAAGATCTCATTGAACTGAAAAGTGGACATCTCTTCTACTATCGTGGGACAGATACTGGCAGAACTGGTGGTGTTGGATTTATAATAAACAAGAAACTGAAGGATAAAGTTGTAGAAGTTGAAAGTTCCTCTGACAGAGCTGCACGACTCGTTATCCAACTCTCGAGAAGATATCAGGCTCAGATTATTCAAACTTATGCACCCACCACAAGTCATCCTGAAGAAGAAATTGAAGAATTTTATGAAGAAATTCGTCATCTAAATAATAAAGGTAAGCAGCACTTGAAAGTAATTATGGGAGATTTCAATGCAAAAATAGGGCAACGGCAACAGAATGAAACTTCAGTAGGTAAATTCGGTCACGGCAACAGAAACCAGCGTGGAAATACTCTCGTACAGTTTGCAGAGGCAGAAGGGTTTTTCATCTTGAACTCCTTTTTTCAAGAAAAAGCCACATAGGAAATGGACATGGAGACATCCAAATGGGACGACAAGTGAAATTGATTTTATTATGTGTAACAAAAAATTCGTCATAGAAGACTGCAGTGTGCTAAACAAGTTCAACACAGGTAGTGACCATAGATTGGTGAGATGTAAGATGCACCTCAACACTAAACTCGAACGTAGCAAGCTCATAAGACAAACAAAATGTATTGGCATAACCAACCTTAAAAAACACCATAATACCTTCAAATTGGAACTGAAGAACAGATTCTCTGCTTTAGAAGGCCTAACATCGGAAGAAGTGGATATTTCTGAAGTTAACAGAAAAGTAACCAAAGCTCTTATGGAAACAGCAACAAAATTAGCTGGGTCTAAGAACAAATTGCATGTGAACAAATTATCAGGAAAAACCAAAATGTTGATGCAAAAAAGAAGAGTGATGAGGACAACTAAAGAAGATGTGACTTCCAAAGTGGAATATATAGAGCTATGCAAGACAGTACGAAAAAGTATCACTGAAGACGTAAGGAAATTCAACTGTGAACTAGTAAGGAAAGCAATTGAAAACAACCAAAGCCTAAAGATAGCAAAGGGACATCTCAGTAAGGGAAAAAAACAGATTATGGCACTGAGAAAAGAAGATGGTTCTGTAACAAGAAATAGAGGCGAAATTTTGACAAGAGTGAAAGATTTCTACTCCAAATTATATGAAAGGGATGATACATGTACTCCAGGCATCATGAAAGGTACCAGAGTTCTTCCAGTCCTCCCAGCAGAAGGTGCAAATGCAATCAAGAACATGAAGCGGGGAAAAGCTCCAGGAGAAGATGGAATTACTGTAGACATCATACAAGAAGCAAGTGGAGAAATCGAAACAGTACTCGCCCAAATTTTCACTCGATGCCTTAATGAAGGGAAAATTCCTGAGGATTGGAACAACGCTACAATGATCTTGCTACATAAAAAAGGTGACATTGAGGATCTCAGGAACTACAGACCTATCAGCCTCCTATCAGTGGTTTATAAAATCTTCACTAAAGTTCTTTCACACCGCTTGAAGGTAACACTGGACATGGCTCAACCGAGAGAACAAGCTGGATTCAGGAGTGGCTACAGCACAATAGATCATATCCACGTACTGAGAGAACTAATTGAAAGAGCGAGGGAATATGAACTTCCATTGTGCATGGCTTTTATCGATTATGAAAAAGCCTTTGATTCGGTGAAACCATCAGCAGTTGCAATGGCTCTGAAATCCTGCGGTATTGAAGATGCATACATTAATATTATTAATAACATCTATGAAAATGCAAGTGCAAAGATTCTGCTATTTGAAAATACAACACACATAAAAATTGGAAAAGGAGTGAGACAAGGTGACACCATATCTCCGAAGCTCTTTAATGCCACATTGGAAAATGTCTTTCAATCACTGAACTGGGAAAACAAAGGGATAAAGATTAATGGAGATTATCTAACCCACCTTCGTTTTGCTGATGACATGGTCATTTTTGCAACTACCCCATCAGAGCTACAGAGTATGATGCAGGAACTTGCTGACAAGAGTAAAGAAGTGGGATTAAAAATGAACTTTCAGAAGACAAAAGTGATGTTCAATGCTTTTACAAGAAATGAAGATTTATCGATTGATGGAGAAAAGCTGGAGATAACAGACACGTACGTTTATCTTGGACAGCAGATATCAAGTGAGGGTCACATTGGTGAAGAAATTAATCGGCGTACAAAACTTGCCTGGAGAGCTTTTGAAGAAACAGCATAATTTTCAAGAGCAATATGCCATTATGTCTTAAAAGAAAAGTGTTTGATCAATGCATCCTTCCAGTGCTTACCTATGGTGCAGAGACGTGGACCTTAGCTAAAAGAGACATACAAAGGCTGCAGACAACTCAAAGCAGCATGGAGAGGTGCATGCTTGGTGTAACCAGGAGAGATAAGAAGAGGAACACGTGGATCCGAAAAATGACAAGAGTGGAAGACATCATGATCAGAGTTAAATCCCTGAAATGGCAATGGGCTGGACATACTGCCGGAAGAACAGACCATTGATGGACAGCCGAAATTTTAGATTGGATTCCAAGGGACAGGAAAAGACCCAGAAGAAGACCACATGGAAGATGGGTGGATGAAATTCGAAAGTATGCGGGAGTGACATGGAGGAGACTGGCACAAGACAGACCGTTGTGGAGGAAACTTGGGGAGACCTTCGTCCAGCAGTGGATTGATAATGGTTGACAATGATGATGATGATGATGATGTGGAGCAAAACGTATTTTTGAATTCGAAAATATTCCGAAAAGGTTTATCGATGTGAGTGGCATAAGTCCGCGAAATAATTTTTTCAATCGATATTTTAGAAGCTCAGATTTTATGGCAAATACATCAGAAGCCAAAATTAACAGTTACACCCCCTGGTGACTAAAGTATTCTGTACCAAAAATTAGAAATTATATGCATAGATTTTCCATCCGCTGAAAAAAAAAAATTCAAATCGGAGCTTTAGAACAAGAGTTATCGGGAAAAATGTAATTTACTTTTACGCCCCCTAGCGGAAAATATATGCATAATTTGAAAAAGTAACTATATCTAAAATACTTTTCGACATAAATGTAATCGAAAGATAAAATAATTTTTTCAATCAGATGTTTAGAAGCAAATATGTGGAATAAAACGTATTTTTGAATTCGACATCATCTGCATTTACGACCTCTAGCGGCGAAATTGTACATCGTAAAAAAAAAACGAAATAAAGGATCATCATTCGCATATGTCAAGCTTCGCAATGCAAAAAGAACTTTTCAAATCGAACTAATAGTTGCAGAGATATCGTGGGTACAGACGGACGGACTGACGGACGGACAAACCGATAACATAAGCACGATCTTTTTTACGCTTTCCAAATGTAGGTTGAAGAAGCGTATATGCTCCAGCTTTGTCCGTCCGTCTGTCCGTCCGTCCGCACGATAACTCACGTGAAAATGGTTCGATTTCGACGAAATTTTAGTATGTGGTAGAGGACCACTGGGGACGAACCCTATTGAAAATGGGACAAATGGGATAAAAGATCACGACGTAGGAGCGGGATACATTTCATTGCACTTATGCGTCATAACTTGCGTAAATATGGTTCGATTTCAATGAAATTTTACTATGTGGTAGGGGACCGCCTGGGGACGAACTCTATTCAAAATGGGTGAATTGGGGTCAAAGATCAGGACATAATAGCGGGATGCATTCCATTGCCCTTATGCGTCATAACGTGCGTAAAAATGGTTCGATTTCGATGAAATTTCAGTATGTAGTAGGGGACCACCTGGGGACGAACCCTATTGAAAATAGACGAAATGGGGTCAAAGGTCAGGACATAAGATTGCGATCCATTCCATCGCCCTTATCCCATATTATTAAGGTGGACGTCAAGTAATTTTGCTTCCTATACTCCCAATGGAAAAACTTTTGTACACATTTCCTTCACAATTAATGTGTTCCCAAAGATGAAAATTTGAACATCGATTAAAATAACTTCATATTATAACTTGGAATATTTAATATTTTCTAAAACATAACCACAATTATATTAAAAATCAATAACTTTTCCTTTGGTGGTGTTGAAACCAGAAAAAGGATAGCGCGACCTGTACCTTGATGACGTCAGTAAGACAAACAAATGTTGGATTGCATAATTATGGATATGTTTTAGAAAATATAAAGTATTGCAAGTTATAAAATGAAGACATTTTAATCGATATTCAAATTTTCATCCTTGGGAACGCATTAATTGGGAAGAAAATTTGTACAGAAATTTTTCCATTCGAAGTACAGGAATCAAAATTACTTGACGTTCACCTTAAAGGAGCAATTCTTGTATGTATGTAAATTTTATTTTGAAAACGGCTCTAAGGATTTTGATGAAAGTCGTTAACCTACCGTTTTCTGGTACTGAAAATCGATTTAGCTTGATCTCGACTTTAGGAAAATTCGTTTAGTGGGTTAAATAACCACCCCGAATCACCACGTTTTTAGTGTAGTGTCATGGCGTCGTCCCATTAGATGTTGGCGCACGGTCACGCCATCTGTCTCATTACGTCACGCGTTGTGTGTGGATCCTATTAAAGTTTTATGACGTCACACTCTTGCGAGCAGATGGTCGCGATTCCCATCTGCCTCATTACATCACGCGTTGTGTGCGTATGTTCGTCCGCACGATAACTCGCGTAAAAATCGTTCGATTTGGATGAAATTTTAGTATGTGGTAGCGGAACACCTGGGACGGAACCTTATTGAAAGTGAAAGAGATGGGGTCAAAGGTCAGGACATAGGAGCGGGATCCATTCCACTGCTCTTATGCGTTATAACTAACGTAAAAAATGTTCGATTTCGATTAAATTTTTGTATGTGGTAGGGGACCACCTGGGAACAAACCCTTTTGAAAATTGGCGAAATGGGAGTCAAAGATCAGGACATAGGAGCGGAATCACTTCCATCGCCATTATGCGTCATAACTTACGTAACAATGTTTCGATTTGGATGAAATGTTAGTATGTTGTAGGGAGCTGCCTGGGGACGAATCCTGTGGAAAATGGGCGAAACGGAATCAAAGGTTAGGATTCAGAAGCGGGATCAATTCCATGGCCCTTATGCATCATAATTTACGTAAAATTGCTTCGATTGCGACAAAACTTTATCATGTTATTTTGGAGGTATACTGAACCAGTTCTGTTGAATATCATCGAAATGGGATCAAAGGTCAGGGCACAGGAGTGAAATTTATTCCACAGCCATTTTCCTCATAACTTCAGTGATAACTTGAGTAATGATTTCTAGTATGTTGGAAAGCGTATCATAATCAATGCATTGCATGATTTTACTAACTTGTTTTACAAAAGACGTGCTAAAAAGATATGCGTGGTCGGTATGCCAATACTTCGTGAACCAGTAACGCGAAGTCGAACGCTTTGTCGCGTACGCGAGTCAATTAGATGTGCATACAGTTTTCCTATTGGAAGAGTTTCGCCACTTTATGCTATTTCTCCTTGTTTCAGTGTATTTTTAGCACGTCTTTTGTAAAAAAAGATCGTGCTTATGTTATCGGTTTGTCCGTCCGTCCGTCCGGCTGTACCCACGATATCTCTGCAACTATTAGTCCGATTTGAAAAATTATTTTTGCATTGGAAAGCTTGAAATATGAGAATGATGATTCTTTATTTCGTTTTTTTTTCACGATGTACAATTTCGCCGCTAGAGGGCGTAAATGTAGTTGATGTCGAATTCAGAAATACGTTTTATTCCACATATTTGCTTCTAAACATCCAATTGAAAAAATATTTTATCTTTTCGATTCCATTTATGTCGAAAAGTATTTTAGATATAGTTACTCAATTTTTCAAATTACGCATATATTTTCCGCTAGGGGGCGTAAAAGTAAATTACATTTTTCCCGAAAACTCTTGTTCTAAAGCTCCGATTTGAAATTTTTTTTTTCAGCGGATGGAAAATCTATGCATATAATTTCTAATTTTTGGTACAGAATACTTTAGTCACCAGGGGGTGTAACTGTTAATTTTGGCTTCTGATGTATTTGCCATAAAATCTGAGCTTCTAAAATATCGATTGAAAAAATTATTTCGCGGACTTATGCCACTCACATCGATAAACCTTTTCGGAATATTTTCTTCTTAAAATATTCCACAGTTTCTCCGCCAGGGGGCGTAGATGTACATATTATTTCTGTCAATATCTCTACTTCTAGGAGTCCGATTTGAAAACATCCTTCTTTGTTGGATAGTGTTTTCAGTGTGACATGTTTTTCATATAATTTCAAAATTTTCAAGTAATTCATAGACTTTCCGTTAGGGGGCGTAGAGGTAAATTGCGTTTTCTCCTATATCTCTGCTTCCAAATCTCCGATTTGAAAAACATTTTCTGCACAGGGGACAGCTCCTGATGGGGAAATCCTTTTCACATAATTTCTAATTTTTGTAAAAAAAATGGTTTGGCCACCAGGGGGCGTAAATCTGAATTTCCGCTTCTGATGTATTTGCAGCAAAATATGAGCTTCTAAATTCTCGATTGAAAAAAGCGTCGTTTGTAGACCGATAGTACTCATGCCAACAAACGTTTTAGAAACATTTTCTTCTTAAAATAATGCATGGTTTCTACGCCAAGGGGCGTAGATATATATCTTATTTTTGTCAATATCTCTACTTCTAGGAGTCCGATTTAAAAAATTCCTTCTTTGTTGGATAGTGTTTCCAGTGTGACATGTTTTTCATATAATTTCAAAATTTTCAAGTAATACATAGATTTTCGGCTAGGGGGCGTAAAGGTAAATTGCTTTCGCCCCTATATCTCTGTTCCTGAATCTCCGATTTGAAAAATTCTTACTGCACCGGATACAGCTCCTGATGGGAAATCGTTTGCACATTTCAAATTTTTGTAAAAAATGGTTTGGCCACCAGGTGGCGTAAGTCTTAATTTCCGCTTTTGATGTATTTTCAGAAAAATATGAGCTTCTAAAATTTAGATTTAAAAAAAGTCGTTTGTTGACCGATACTACTCATGTCGACAAACCTTTTAGGAATATTTTCTTCTTGAAATAATGTATGGTTTCTACGCCAGGGGGCGTAGACGTATATTTTATTTTTGTCAATATCACTACTTCTAACAGTCCGATTTGAAAAATTCCTTCTCTGTTGGATAGTGTTTCCAATGCGAAATGTTTTTCCCATAAATTCAAAATGTTCAAGTAAATCACAGACCTTCCGCTAGAGAGCACAAAGGTAAATTGCGTTTTCTGCGTTATTTCTGCTCCTAAATCTCCGATTTAAAAAATTCTTCCTGTATCTCATACAAGACCTGATGGAAAACACTTTTCACATAAATTCTAATGTTTCGTAAAAAATGGTTTGGCCACCAGGGGGCATAAGTGTTGATTTCTACTTCTGATGTATTTGTAGCAAAATCTGGGATCTTGAAAACTCGACAAAAATTTTTTTTTCTTGGATCGATACGGCTCATATGGATAAACCTTTTGCGAATACTTTCTTCCAAAAATAATGCATGATTTTCCCACCAGGGGCGTAAAGTCACATCTTATTTTTGTCGATATCTCTGTTTCTAAGAGTTCGATTTGAAAAATTCCTTTTGTGTTGGAGAGTGTTTCCGGTGAGAAATATTTCTCATATAAATTCATGTTTTTCTTAACGCACAAGTCTGCAACCAGAGGGCGTAAGCTCACAATTCCGTTTACAGCAATATCTGAGGGATTAAAAACCCGACTGAAGAACTTCTTTCTTACGTCAGATACTATTGTTTTCCATACCGGTTCCATTGACTTTGAATAGCTTTGATAAATTTAATTTGAGTCAGAACAGATTCAAAAGACGTGCTTATTACACCCGAAAATTCGGTGTCATCTTTCTTGTTTTTACTGTATTGGACACCAAAGTCTGATACTGAATGTGTCAAGGAATTACGTTTTATTTCAGAACAAGAACTGTTGATAAGATTTGTAAGAAAGTTTTTCTTTGTGCTTTCATTTACTTAGAACTTACCAGTTTAGAAGGTCAATCTGTAAACTTTATACGTAAGTACAGACACTGATGTCGGCGTTTACGAACGAGGAAGTGTACGAACTGGTCCTGATTTACGGCGAGTGCAACCGGATTGCTCGTGCAGCGGCACGGCTGTGGGCACAACGGTTTCCCAATGTCAGACATCCGGATTATAGGACCGTCAGACATGTAGTCCAACGCCTCCTGCGTGACACGTGTAGTGTCAGCCACCGCTCATGTACATGCAGGCCAAAGCAGGACGATACGGATGTTCTGGCATACGTATTCGTACATCCCCACAGCAGCACAAATGAAGTTGCCCGGGAAAGTGGATTAAGCCAACAGCGTGCATTACAAATTTTGCACAGGAACCATGTGCAATTCGTTTCATTCGCAGTGGCCTGGAAATGCGGAGAAAAGACTTGATTTTTGTAATGTTGAATGCTTTAGAAGAGGACCCAGAGTTTCTGTTAAACATTTTATGAACAGGTGAGTTACGCTTCACACGAGATGGCGTTGCGAATACGCATAATGTACACTACTGGGCACAGGAAAATCCCTATTGGATAACAGACACACACCATCAAGTGAAGTTGTTCACCAACGTTTGATGTGGCATTTGAGGAAACCAGCTTGTAGGACCTTTTTTTTACAACGCAACTCTGAATGGTGAACGATATTTACATCTCCTTCAAACGGATGTAACCGATTTCTTAGACAATGTACCATTACAACCTTTATTGAACATGTAGTACCAGCACGACGGGGCACCACCACATAGAAGTGTACACGTATCAAGATGGTTAAACGATGTTTTTGACCTGAGACGGATAGGACCAGGAGGTCCCGTAGCATGGCCTCCACGCTCACCAGAACTTGTAGCATGGCCTCCACGCTCACCAGAACTTGTAGCATGGCCTCCACCCTCACCAGAACTTGTAGCATGGCCTCCACGCTCGCCAGAATTTGTAGCATGGCCTCCACGCTCACCAGAACTTAGCCCTCTAGACGTTTTCCTTTGGGGCCATCTTAAATCACAGGTGTATGCAACATCACTGCTAAATGTAGCTGATCTGCAACAGCGTATAGCATCCGCCTGTGCCTCTGTTGATGGGGATATGCTGCAACGCATGCATGGTCAGCTCGTAGAAAGCTTGTAGGCGTGCATCGTTGCTGAAGGGCAACATTTTGAGTATGCAAACATGTAAACTGTATATTCTAAACTCATAAAATCTCTTCAGAGTTATGCAATCATATCTTGCAGCTTTGTCTAAATACTCGGTTGTTGCTTCTGGATGTTCTGCTTTTCATGAGGCCACATTCCCGGTCCCCTTCCATCTTTTGTTATCGAACAAAAACATTTATGTACTATTTTCGCCTCGCTGAACAAGTTTGTAATTAATTTTTTGCTCTGTCTGCAAAGCGGCGGGCGATAGCCCCCTCACTAAAAAAAGGGGGCGAGGAGATCCCTCGTGGTGTTGTTGTGTACGCCATAGGAGGTTCCCTATATAACTGCACAAGAAGTAAACTGCTAACTGCCATAGTTCGTGAGATATTGGCCTGATCAAGGACTTTTCTTGTAACCCTGTATCATCATCACCATTGTCAACCATTATCAGTCCACTGCTGGATGAAAGTCTCCCCAAGTTTCTTCCACAACGGACTGTCTTGTGCCAGTCGCCTCTATGTTACTCCTGCATACTTTCGAATTCATCCACCCATCTCTCATGTGGTCTTCTTCTGGGTCTTTTCCTGTCCCTTGGAATCTAATCTATAATTTCGGCTGTCCATCGATGGTCAGTCCTTCTGGCAATATGTTCAGCTCATTGCCATTTCAGGGATTTTACTCTGATCATGGTGTCTTCCACTCTTGTCATTTTTCTGATCCACGAGTTCTTCTTCTTATCTCTCCTGATTACACCAACCATGCAGTTCTCCATGCTTTTTTGAGTTGTCTGCAGCCTTTGTATGTCTCTTTTAGTTAAGGTAAATGTCTCTGCACCATACATAAGCAATGGAAGGATGCATTGATCAAACACTTTCCTTTTAAGACATAATAGCATATTGCTCTTGAAAATTACACTGTTTCTCCCAAAAGCTGTCCAGGCAAGTTTTATACGTCGATTAATTTCTTCATCAATGTAAACTTGATATCTGCTGTCCAAGATAAACGTAGATATCGGTTATCTCCAGCTTTTCTCCATCAATCGATAAATCTTCATTTCTTGTAAAAGTACGTCACTTTTGTCTTCTCAAAGTTCATTTTTAACCCTGTACCCTGTATATATACAAATAAATCTGTTCAATGGAATTTCAAGGGACAGCATAGATTTTCTGTCTTGAACAGCTTGCCGTTTCCATTCACGTTCTTTCACAACAAGGAAATTTTAAGGCTTTCCAGACACAGTGTTTTTGCATAACCCCAGAAGTGATTATGATATGTTCTAAATGATAATTTCCTACTAATCGATTAATATTTTTTCACTTTGAATATTCATTCTTGTAACTCAACTTCGCTATTTCCATGCACTGTTGACAGAAACAGAATGGAATATTTAATTCAGAAAAATTTCTACAATTTATTTACCTCTTCAGCATGTCATTAAACCTTTAAACGCAAACGCAGTTAATTCACTCACCGATAGAATAAGTAGTGCTGATGACCACGGAAGAAAAAAATCCGGTATGTATAGTTTTCACAATAAAAATATGTTTCATTTTCACAATACAATGTAAGAATTGCTTTTCGAAAAGTGCAGCATATATTTTTAACTTAAATGTTAAATTTTGCAAATTCGGTAATTTTTTATTGAGTACTATTTTCGTATATATTTACTGAGCAGCGCTTTTAAAATAAATAGTTTTCTGCATAAACTGTTTTTTTATAATGACATGATTCTTGGTCAAAAGTCGCTCATTATTTGGCATTTTTAACAACTCTTGGAGAACCGCTAATTCCTGTAGAGGACTGACAAGATTTTACTGTCAGTAGTTGTTTTTTTCTGCATTTTTTTTAGTTTGTTGATAAATTTCATCATAAACGCTGCTGTTGTCAGTCGTTTGGTGCCTCTGAGTAATATCGTCTAAATTCACTGAACATATAAAACAAATTGTCTTTCCTTTTATTTTTCTACTTTTCTTTTCTCTTCCTTTTTTTCTGGCACGCGGTACAAAAAGATTTGGGAATGTCTTTCCGGGCGCGTCGGATTGGTTTAGTTTGGGCCTCAGAATTGCTTTTATGACCTGTGACCTACCAGTGAGGTGACACAAGTGTCAAAGTTTCCAGTTTCTTCCGCCCAGCTATGTGCTAACTGATCTTGGAATAGTGCCGCTATTTCTACAGTTGTTACCATTCTGATCGTTGTGTGTGTTGTTGTTGAAGCTGACCACGGTCTCCACGCGTTATTCACGTCTGTTCAAAGGAGACTTTCGATCTTTTGGGGCCCTAGGTGCTAAAAGGTTCAGGGGCCCCTCTCTCTTCTTATCCCTTCAGAAATGTTCATCCGTCAGATTAACAAAAAAAAAGGGGGGGGAGTCAGGAAAACGGTTTTTACACTTTTTTAAAATGTCATCGCTTCCTATTATTAAAACGTTCTGTAAGAAACAGTGCTAGTGTAATAATTTTGTCTGTCCGTGCACATCGAACATTTTGATTTCAGAGATATTTCAAAAATTATTTTTGCGGCTAATAGGAAATCAATGGATATTACGTTTGTCACTTTTAATATCCCATATACTTCATGCACTGCAGTTATCGTAAACAGAATTTTGAGGCTAATAGGGAATCAATGGATGTTAGGTTTGGCACTTTAAATACCAGTATCCCATTTATACCTCCTGCACTGCAGTTATCAAAAGCAGAAGCATACAAATAAAATGCAAAAGATCCGGTTTGAAAATGGAAAAGTAGGAACTGCAGGTTTTTGAGTAAGAGTATCATTGAAACTTTATTGCTTTTTCAAAAGCTAGTTTTAAGTCGATTTAAGGGATACAAAAGGTGAGAATACTTGATAATTATCAGTATTAAACCAAGGGAGTAGAAAGTAAAGAGAAAATGTTGTTGCATTACAATATAAATTACTTTTAACACTATTAAATAAGATAGTGTGATATTTTCAAATTTCTTTATTTTTTCAGCATAAATATTAATAACTCTTTTCGTTTAAGATGGTTTAGGGGGATTAGCGCCGAGAAAGAACTTGACTGTCCTAAGAAGAGTTATCCTGTGAAGAATATTTTTTTCTTCATTGATTATCCTAATACGAAGGAAAAAAACTATTAACAGCAAACACGCCCGATCATCAGGAAAATTTTTTACAAGTACTCCTCATCGCAACTCGGGAAGAAGGTGGAAAGATTCCAACACAGATGGCAAGGGAACAACCCTTGGCTGGAAGTAGCATGAAAGCAATTTATAGCTTAGCAGGCCAGTTAAGAATTCGCCTTAAACAATGAAAAGTGTGGGAAGCGTGAATACCTTCTTTACCAACCACTACAAGGAACTCAAAATTATTTTAACCGTCCCTTTCAAAATAAGTACATCGATAAGAACTCGAAAATTCGGAATATCAGGAACAGCAACAAAAAACATTTTATTATTAATATGAGAAAGTAAAATATCAATTGACAATACAAAGTAGTCGCTTTAAGGATTGATTTGCTTCGGTCCGTGAAAACCAAAACTGAAAATCCAATTATATGTTTTCGGGGCCCCTCAAACAGCAAGGCCCTAGGCGCGCGCCTAGTGCGCCTAGCCTGAAATCCCCCCCCTGCGTCTGTTCACTCAGATCAAAGGCTGTTTAATTAAACAATTACAAAACTGTTAAAGGCTTAAATGTTTTTGAAGTTCAGCAAAATCAGTTTGGTCAGAAAATCAGATGTCGAGAATTCATATATGAAAGTACGTCTTTGAGTATTCTACTAAAAATCTCACAAAATTTAGGAGAACTAAATTTATGAAATTATTAGAAGTCACAAGCAAAATTAGATAAGAGTACAAACAATTTGTACACTCCAGGGAAACTAAGACTTTCAATATCTCTTATTACTGGCATTATAATAAAAAGAATATTCAGTTAGAATGCCAGAGACACCAGAGCGTAAAATTTTTTGAGGGATGGGTTACGAATCGAGAATTGTAATACACTAGTGGACAAAATTAGGGTAATAAAGCGTTTCTTTGCGAATTGTTTAATGTAATGTATCATACAGGTGGCTGGTAAAAAAGCATAGGTAAAAAGGCATGCAAAACAAAAACATCTAATCAGTATCCTCAGGTAACGCCGTGTAACTCCGAAACATGCAAACAATACTGGCTATAAAAAAACAAGAGATAGACGCTGCAGCTTTTTTTTTTTTTTTCTTTTGTGGTTGAACGACTACCGTGAGCAACTCGATGCGCTATAAACAGTCGCCCGTCCCTAATTTAGGGCCATTGGCTCTAGAGAAGAGAGAAAAGCCGGAAGACAATCAAAACATCCATGCCTCACCGGGTTCGAATCTGAACCCATCTCGGACGAATGGTCTAAAGCCAGCGCTTAGGCCACTGCGCCACCGGGGTGGCAACGTTGCAGGATGGAAGCATTCGGTATTGTTGCTTGGTAGAAGTGTGAATTCAACTGCTGTACTCTGGCTGTTTAAAGATAACAACCCGGCAGAAGGAAGATTCAAAGTAGGACACTCACAGGCGAAGGTGGCCTGATTGTTGAACATGTCCCGAAAACTGATTTAACACGATGAAAACAATTTGAAGGGATGTGGACAATTTAAGGGACAAGAAAGGACATGGTCGGCCGAGAGTTACGACAAGCCGAAAGTGACCAATATCTCGCTTATCTGGCAAAGCAAAACAGGACGATGGCACGTCAACTGTCTTTCGAGCTTTCTGCGGTCACAGAAATCACAGTTGCGATAATAGAGCTGTGCCGAAGGTCAGATGAAAAGTAATTGTAAACCATAAAGCCAACAGTCTCTATTCCGCTGTCATCAAGCCACCGGAGAGCACGTTCAACTTCAGGACAGTGGGATAATGTACTTTTCTCTGACAGTGCTTAGTCTGGCACCAGATTTCGGACACAGTTACAGCTGGATAGAACGTGGAATGAGAAATCATCCCACCAATAGCACGGATCAGGGCCGGATTATGTCATGCTGTAGCCCAGGCACCGAATTGCTGCCCCTTTCAGAAAGCTTTTCCTTGCTATCAGTTATTTTTTTAATGGAACATTATAAGGGTGTCTTTGTTTGGGAGAGGGGATAATGTTACAACAAAAAAGATCATTATATAGCTATACTGCTGCTATGAAATCGTAGTATCAATATTATTCTTAACCCTCATTCTGCTTTGCCTAACTAGCAGTTTGTATGCTAATTGTATTGTTCTTTATTTTACATAGCCGGACTATCGCTTTTAACTAAAATATTTTTCAAGACTAAATTAAAAAGATGACAATAGTAAATTAGATTCAGGAGTACTTAAATACATTTTCTTAGTTAAGTAAAATTTTTTGGGTTAGCATGGTGTGAACAAAGCTTTCAGCTTATAATATAAAGAATTCGCATTTACCTTTAAGTGGCAGAAATGCTGGCGAGTTCACATTTCATGTAAAGTTTCTCTCTCGTAGTTTTGTGTTTGCGAAGTCGCTTAATGTTTTTTCAAATATCAGTCGACGCAGGTCATCCCTTTCAACAGTTATTAAAGTTAATGCATTTAAATCTTCACATATGTAGTTGGTCGAACCCGTGATTTTCAAAGAGAACGTTTTGAGAAAAATCCTTATTAGCGTGGGCCGAAAAAAACATTTTTTTTTTAATTTCTCCATCTAGTGCGGAAAAGTTTCCATTTGGGTCAACAAGAATAACAAATTTATTTATTTTTAAATCGACCAATATCTTGCGTCCCCGCACGGCACACTAAGTTCGCGTTTTTCCGACCGCATTGGGCCGTTTGCAAAAACGGATGGAATTTTTTTGTAATTGAAATCGAGTAACCCCTAAAGCGGAAAAGTGTCCTTTAGTGTTCCCAACAACAGCGATAAAAAAGTTTTGAAGTTGATCAATAAGCTATGTCTCCGCACTGCACGCGAATTTTACCATTTTCTTCCCACATTTGGCCCGTAGGCCTAGGCTAGGCAAAAGGCATCCTGGCATGTAGGGCATCTGAAAAATCTGTAAGAAATTGCCCTGTTCTGAGTGCACCATGCGTGTCCATGTGTAAGTACACTTAGTTTGCTTTGCAATGTGTAGCGTGTAGCCCTTCGCTTGTTTCTAATGTCACCTATGGAAACAACTCAGAACTCACCACGAGGAGGTGGCTACACTTCGAGTTCCGCCCAACCTCCCTCCAGCTCAGAGTTTTATTTCTACGTGGTAAACTTTGTTCGGTAATCCACTTTACTCGAAAAATATGGCATTAATTGCAGTGATGCAATTGTTGCTCTTATGAACGAATCTCTAGCTTCAAATCCATACACTGAGGCAGCTGCTTTTATCACCAGTTTGACACAACGTTCCACAGCTTGCGTGTGGCAAGAAAACTTGGTTATTTCTTCGCCAGCTGCGGCAGAAGTTGCGATTAGTCGATTCAGATCTTCGTCTGAGAAGTGTTTTGTCAGGGGTGGTTCGGTAAGACGCATTTTAGTCCAATTGATCATCTCATAATATTCATTAGCATCCAAATTTAATTGCGGCACTTTTATGACATCATTCATGTGTTGTTGTCTAGCTTTATTTATTATTCACCATCCAAAAGCTCTAACATGGGTGCGTTCTTCCTCAATCATACTTAGCAATATATTATCTGGGTGACTGAAGAACGAGTTTCTCTTGATCACTTAATCAATGTTGTCGCCACTCAAAACCCATCGCAAACTTCGATCTGTGATGCCTACTGAAGGTATACACCTAAGAGCAATTGAATCAGAGATACCTGTCTAGTAACGTGTAGCACCACCTTTCGTCCTGATGACGGCAGCGATTCGTTTCAGCATGGACTCGACAAGACACTAGAAGCGTTGAAAAGCCATACGGATCCACGACCCCTGAACAAGCTCCCACAGTTCACGAAGATTTGATGGAGGGGGTAAGAGCCCAAAACATCTCTCTCGATGGCATCCCAGATGTGCTCGATGGGATTGAGGTCAGGTGACCTAGCTGGCCAAGGAAGCGAGGTCACGTCGGTGGAGTATTCATCCAACCATTCGGATACAATCCGGGAGCGATGGCACGGTGCATTGTCTTGTTGCAGGATGAGGTCCCCAGTGGGATGTTGAAGACGCACAAACGGGAGCAAATGGTCGTCCAGGATATCCCGGTAACGTTGACCTGTGAGGGACGATGTCACACGTACCAAAGGTCCCATTTCAGTCCACGTAAACAGTCCCCAGACGAGAATGCCACCCCAACCAGCTTGAAGAGTACCTGCTGGCAAGAAGGATCCATCGCTTCATGTGGTTTGCACCGTACTCGTATCCTGCCATCCGCATGTACCAACGTGAATCTCGACTCATCAGTCCAGGCAACATTTTCCCACATGTCTACGGTCCAGTGGTGATGTTCCCGCACCCATGCTAATCTTTGCACCCTGTGTTGTGCGGTCAGCAGCGGTACCCTCGTGGGACGATGGCTTCTGTACCCCATAGCGAGGAGATGGTCTTTGATGGTGTGGCTGCTTACACATTTTTGTGCACCAGCGTTAAATTGCCGAGTGATTTCTTGCACTGTGGCCCGTCTATCCGCTGTTACAATGTGAGCTAGCCGACGATGAGCCCGCTCATCCACACGCTGTTGTCCACGGCATTTGGCCCTTGCAGGGATGGTGTAATCGGATTCGATGTACGCACGGTGCACCCGTGGCACAGTGGCTCGTGAAAATTCCAGTGCCCGCATGACTTCCGAGATGGAGTGACCCATTCGTCGGCCCCTACAATTTGCCCACGATCAAATGCGCTTAGATCCTTCGTCTTACCTATACTGCGTCCGACTCTTACTGATTCCGTCGCATCACTCCTTATATTGTCGGATTGCTTCGCTGCATATGTCATGTCGTTTCCGTTTACAGGGCCGCCCACAGCGCCACATTTGCATAACGCCAGCGGTCTCTAATTCAATTGCTCTTCAGTGTATGCCTGTACCTTATACGTAATGAAGGTATATGCCCCCGTCTGGTTTTCCATAAAGAAGAAGCCTTCGTGCACAGAAGGGGCCAAGCACTTTTGGAAACTGGTCAAATTATTGCGTTTCATGGATTTGAAGGGCAAAGTAATCATTGATGCAGTGATCAACAGAAAAGCGCGTTCTTCAGTCATCCAGAGAATATATTGCTAAGTATGATTGCGGACGAACGCACAAACGTTAGAGCTTTTGGATGGAGAATAATAAAGAAAGCTATACAACAACAAATGAATGATGTCATAAGATAATTCGAAGTGCCGCAATTAAATTTGGATGCTAATGAATATTATGAGATGATCAATTGGACTAAAATGCGTCTTACCGAGCCACATTTCACAAAACACATCTCAGACGAAGATCTGGATCGACTAATCGCAACTTCTGCCGCAGCTGGCGAAGAAATAACCAAGTTTTCCTGCCTCAGTGTGTGGATTTGAAGCTAGAGATACGTCCATAAGAGCAAAAATTAACTGCACCACGGCAATTAATGCCACATTTTTCGAGTAAAGTGGATTACCGAACAAGATATATCACGTAGAAATAAAATTTATAGTTGGAGGGAGGGTGGGCGGCACTCGAAGTGTAGCCACCTATTCGTGGTGAGTTCTGGGTTATTTCCATATGTGACATTGGAAGCAAGCGAAGAGCTACACGCTACACATTGCAAAGCAAACTGGGTATACTACACAGGCACACGCATGGTGCACTAAGAACAGTGCAATTTTCTACAGATTTTTCCGATGCCCTACTTGCCAGGATGCATTTACCTAGCTAGGCCTACGGGCCAAACGTGGGAAGAAAATGGTAAACTTCTCAAACAGGTCGGAGACATAGCATATTGATGAATTCAAAACTTTTTTTTTTTTTCACTCTTGTTGCGAACACTAAAGGACACTTTTCCGCACTAGGGGTTACTCGATTTCAATTACAAAAAAATTCCATCCGTTTTTGCTTACGGCCCAATGCGGTCGGAAAAACGCGAGCTTAGTGGGCCGTGCGGAAACGACGTCGATTTCAAAAAAGTTCTTTTGTTATTCTTATTGACCCAAATGGCAATTTTTCCGCACTAGGCGATATGCAAATTAAAAAAAAAGTTTTTTTTTCTGCCCACCCTAATCCTTTTTTAGTCTTGAAGTTGGATACGGGAAGTGATAAACATAATCGTAAAGCCATATAAACTTTGAGGAGAAAGAATGCAAAACAACAAAGAATCCTTTTGCACAATCCCTTTACCAATAGCTAGATTTTTTAACTTTTAGGAAGGGAGGAAATTCTCCGGCTTGCTATTTGCAAAAGTTATTTTGAATCCCTGCGGAAGTTATGCTTAAGCCAGGCAAGTGTGAGGTACAAAAAATCTTTTTAGGGATATGAGTGGGGGCCACCACTAAGATTGCGGCCCGGGGCTTCATCCCCCGATGTCCGCTTTTAATTCGGCCCTGCTTGTTAGTGTTGGGCGGCCTAACCATTAGAGCCCGTACACCTCACGGCTTGAGCCTTATGCGCGGCTTTCTAGAAATGTTGATCTCGATTTTTTTGTTTGCGGACGACAACTCCCAGATTCACACATCTCACTGGGTAGAGGAATATCTGGAAACGGCGGATATATGCGACAATCGGGATAACCCGCAAGGTCACAAGACCTAAATCCCATCGAACACGTATGGGATGCCTTAATAAGGCACCTTATAAGTCTACAACCACCTTCTTGGACCCTCCGTGAGTTCAAGGTGTCTCCTGAGGAGCAATGAAACTTGTGGCTATGCAATCCCTTCTGGGATTGGGCAGTATTGTTTGCATGCTTCTGTACGCTAACTTTCAGCATGCAACTCCGATGTATAGCCTTCAGGAGGATAACATACACCCCATTGATTTAGTTTGAGGTTTGTACTGGACCAACAGCAGTCAGGTGATGATTTGCACTCACTGTTATGTGATGTCATGTACTTCCGAAATTTAGGATCACTAGGATTTAGGAAATTAATGATTTTGTACTCCTTTTACGCGTCATACTGTACCGTATTTATGTGCCTAACGTCACTCACACTGCAGGCAGCATTAAAGCGTAATTAACTTATTACTTTTGCGTCTGTAACGTACATTTCGTCGGCCGGTGTAATTGTGTGGTTCACCTAGTCGGGTTTTAAAGCCAAACGGAGAGAGAGAAATCTCCTCTACCGATTGTTTTCATTTTCACGGAAATACGGAGGAATCGTCCCAATATATTTTTATCTAGAGGAACGTGAAGTTTCCGGATCCACATTTTCGGGGCCCCAGGTTCAGCAAAACCCCCAGCAGAGAGTAACTTGAATTATCCATGTGCTTATAAGCATAGTGAGAATGACAGAGTAATGCTGCATTTTACCTAAAATTGCTGACCTTAATACTTAAAAGAACGCACCCGTAATATATAAAGAGGGTCTGTATGTGTTTTTTCTTGATTTCCAGAGTAGAATATCTGATATTTCAACTAGTGCTGTTCTTAAGTGCCGAAAATGATACAAATTAAGACGCCATTTTAGATTAATCTCGTTTGTTTTAAAATTTCAGACAGATTATTTGTATTACAATATTGTGACAACTTTCTGCGTCTTGTACTTTACCAATATATTAAAATGAAATATATTAAAATAAAAATACCAGTGGCGACGTCAGCCGGTCAGAACTGGGTGGGCTATTAAGTGTGCATGATAGGGGGGGGGGGAGAAAAGCACATATTTGACAAAAAAAAATTCCGTTCATCTAGATTTTACCCGACGCTGATAACGTTAATATTTTTTATGACTACAATACTTGTGATGTTGAGCTGGAATAAATCAGCAACGTTTATTCACAATTAAATATTTTATTTTATTTTAAGATCTACTATAGTTACCCTGAGCTTTTGGCTCGGCTTCATTAAGACAAATGCCATTTTTCCTGATAAAGTCGAGCCAAACACTCAGAGAAACTATAATAGATCTTAAAATAAAATATTTAATCATGAATAAACTTTGCTGATTTATTCTAGCTGAAAAATGTTATCCCTAGTAAAAAAAAGTTTTCAGGTGCATACTGTACGTAGTATTTATTTATTATATGCAGTATGGAACCATGGATACGAATCTTCATATCCTTTAACAAGTTACTATTTCTTCGTTTTTCGCAATTTTATCTTACCTGCGTCGTTTTTTCTTTTCTTTTCATTTTTTTATGCTGTCATAAGGCTGTTTACGAATTTTAGTTTCTAACGTGACAAGGAATATCTATTTTTCTCTCTCATCTTTTTAAATTGTAATTACAAAAATGATGTTTTTCTACTGCTATCTGAGACGCTCAGAGAAATCTCTCATTGTACAGCACTAAATTAAAAAAAAAATACATTTTATATAACAAAATTTCTGAATTCGAAAAATTCATGTGCGTTTATCCAAGTTCCATAAATTCTTTAATGGCTGAACCCGCCATATGCTCTAACTACGTAAATGTTTATGGAGGGCTAAAGGGGGGGGGGGGGGGAGACTCAAAGAAAAGTTGGGTGGACTGAAGCCCATCCGTAGCGTCACGCCTGCACAGAACCCTGAACAGCTTTTAAAATATTTCAAAAACTTATGCTTCAGTATGCATCATTAAATACACAGTAAAAAAAAAATCCGAATTCACTAACCATTTTTCGTGATTCTCTTCATGAATTAACGAAGCATATTCCTGATTCTTCCTTTTCCGTGAAACGGTAGAAAAACCTGAAATTTACGGGGTTTGTTTCAAACGTGAACTGTCAGAAATACTCCTGTTAATCTTTCTCAGGTTAATAGCAGAAAACTGCGGGTTTTAAGAGGTGCTATCAGAAATTCCTGAATTTTCAGGGACTTTTTCCGTGATTCTGTTCGTATATTAATGAAAACATTTCTGTTCTTACTTTTTTCGTATCCTTATGACGGAAAATTACTGATTATAAGAGCGGTTTGAAAGGTCTGATTATATATTAAACTTCAATTGTCTATTGGCGGACCTGAATTTAAGGTTACATTGTGGATAGCATATTATAATGAAGTAAATTTCTCCGTCATTTTTGTCCACGCCGGGGCTCGAACCCGGGTCTCCTCATTCCGGAATAAGTCACTCTACCAACTGAGCTACGCGGACGTTCGTTCTGACTGCTATCTGCCTTTATGTCGTGTGCGTCCTGCTGGGCAGGCACGTCACAATATCTCATGATATTACAGTTAATGCTGCAACTGATATCTCTCTCAGCTGATACATCTGCTGTTGTATATTGTGTTACCGTAATAAATAGGGTATTTGAAGTTATAACGTATACTCTAATTTAACTTTCATTTTTAATTTCTTTTTCTATGTAAATTTGAGTTCATTCTCTTTAAGCGTTAGCTACCTTAACGTCATATTTTTTTACTCGCTGAGTGGTGTTGGCTTGAGGTGAGTGTGTTGACAGATAAGAACGAGATATATAAAATTGAAGCACGTAACGAAAAGTGGTAGTGGAGTGGTTTGCGTAATCGTGATTTATGGTATGTAAAGCACTGCCGCAAATTATTGTTGGTGTTGGATGTA
The DNA here is from genome assembly GCA_039090855.1 of Macrothele yani. Taxonomy (NCBI): domain Eukaryota; kingdom Metazoa; phylum Arthropoda; class Arachnida; order Araneae; family Macrothelidae; genus Macrothele; species Macrothele yani. Next base: position 78,259,414 of record CM077027.1, read on the forward strand.
ATCAAGTCGAACCTAAGTTGATGAAGGTTCAGTATTGTAACTGATGTGGATGTGATCGTCTTTGATTAATCTGAAGTACCTTATAGCATGTTTATGCTTTTATTGGAACAACCAATAAATACCATTTATGGGAGTAATTGAAGTCTTCTCTCTTCTGCGCCCGTTGGGTCGCCTAGTTATAGCTCAGCACTATACTAGACGACAAAATAATTTTTGTGTGCTAGCTATCCGGTGAAGTTACAGTGCTATGGGTTCAACTGACTCATAGTGAGATAGATAATGTTTTAAATAGTGAGGTAGAGAAGATGAAACGAAAAACATTATAAAATGTGGTACGGTTGATTGCATGATGTCTATGAATCAGTATTTTCTGTGGACCCCTTAACACAAAAGTTATTACAGCTATCAAGAGGAAATTTAATATCTAAGGGTCTTGTGAAATAGTATACAATGAAGCAAAACATTTCACTTTTTGAAACATGATCATTGTCAGTTTAAAAAAAAATCTCCAGTTTCAAAAAATTTTGTTGCTTTGAAAAAGCATGATGAGAAGCCGATGTAATTTGTGATGTCCTCAAACACACGCACACAATATTATAAACCTATTCAGAAAAGTAAAAAAAGCTCCTACAGAAAATAAAATGACTGATTAGCCCGCATTCATACCAAAAAACATTTCCTCATCGTACCACTCCAGTGCTTTTCGTTTATATCTTAAACGCAATTTTGTGGTAAGTGTTTTGCTTGCTCAGTCCGTAGCGTTGCCTACTTGCATGCGATCCATCACAAGCTCTAGCCCCACCGAAGGGTACCTTCACTTCGTAAGTAAATCAGGAAAAACTTCTGCAAAGCGAATACTGCGTTTAAACTTAATGAAAAAAAGTGGGAACGGAAGTCTCTCTGTATGGGGCTGAAAAGGTTAAAAACGGAAATTGTGGAAGCTCGGGAAATTTCTATGTAAAAACGTAAAAACCCGAAACTGGCATTTTTGTAGAAAAACGGAATAAGTGATAACTGGAAATCTATCAAAGTCGTGAAGATTCCGTTATTAGAAACAGACACTTTTTAAGACGGAAACTGCGTTAAAAGTCAGAGACCTACGGGTAAATTGGCTGCACGTCATTTTCACGAGTTTTTTCGTGAATTCATATCACTTATTTTTTTACAGTGCACGGTGTAGTTTTAAGTAATTATTGACCCAACGCGTAAACCTGTTAGAACAAAATCTAATAGCAAACTCGTCGCATCTGCTACTGTTTGCTGCCTGAATAAAACTGATTACACAGCGTGAAACAGCAGAACGCATACCGTGTCTCCCATCATAATGCCCACGCCCGTGGCTTTCTTTTTGAATGTGCGTGAAAACGGCCTTTAGTAATCTCAGCCACACAACTGGTCAAACTGATTTCGAACTCAGGAAGGAAGTTAAAGTCGCACTAACATCCCCTCAGCTGTGACATATTTTCTAGAAACGCAACAAGGGTTGTATGTACGTATGCTTCACTGATTATGAGAAAGCTTTTGATAAGGTTCGGTAATGAAGTTAATAGTCATTCTATCAAAAGTGCAGGATGTCTGCAAAAAATATGAGAATGACAGCGCAAAACCTTTATCAGCAAGGAATCTACACGCAGCCATCCGTATTAAAAAGGAACATGTAAAACAAGGATCGATACCAACAGACATGTTTAAAGAATTTATGCCTTTTCCCACTTATTGTTTTTTAAATTTATTACTATGCGAGAGAGGAGATAAAAATGTCGTAAGGGGAAAAAGCATTGAACATGCAGTCGGTTAAAATTAATAGCAACGAGAAATATTCATACGGGGGAAACTACACACGATATATTAAAATTAGTGGGGTTCTTATGGATAATTTTTTATTTGCCAGTAACCTAGATGCCAGAATCGTCAGCCGCCATTGCATTAAGGAAATACATAAAAATTCATGTCTTCCACATCTGAAAAGGCAGGACAATCCTACTGTGGTGCAGGCATATCATATATTTTTTTAAATGTATCTTCTAGTAGAACAAAGACATTCTCACAAATGCAAAGGTATACACATGCGACAACTAAAAGCGAAATTGCGCACCAGGAAAAGCGGAAAATTAAAACCTCTAACAGCTCGCTAATCCAGGAACAGATTTTCGAATTTACTTTCTGGAAAGGGAGATTAGATAAATGCATATGTAATCTTACGCTATTTCGAGGGCAAAATGTGCGTAAGAAAAAAGAAGAAGAAAGAAACTGAAAATATATATGGATAACTTTTATTACTGTCGCGTCTACTCGATGCGCAAAAAGGATTGCAAACTACACTATCTACCAACAAGTAATTGGACACCCCTGCAACCGACGATATCTGCGGTCCTGATACACGTCACGTCCGCCGCCGTTAAATATCGTGTGGGAAACAACAACGCAACCAGTCGCATGCAAGATGCCACGCAGTTCGGAGCTCTCCGATTTCGAGAAAGGTGTAATCGTCGGGTATCGCAGAAATGGCCGATCCATACGTGACGTATCCAGCAAGTTGAAGTACCCAAAAGCGACATTGGCCTACGTGATTGGCAAGTGGAAGATGAGAGGTGACTGTCGGAATGTGCCCCGACCCGGCAGACCCACAAAACTGGGAATTAGAGGCCAACTGGTGCTGGCCACAGAAATTCGGAAGAACCGCACCAAATTGATGGGCCACATCGGCGAGGAGTTTCAAAAGGCATCCTGGAGTGTTCTTTCGATGAATACCATCCATAAGGAAGCCCATCGGCTCGGTTATCTTGGACGTGCTACCGCCCACAAGCCTTTGATCACCAAGCCATAGCGCTTCTCGGGTAACGTGGTGCAAAGAACGTCAACAGTGGACCGCTGAACAGTGAAAACAGGTTCTCTGGAGCGACGAATCAAGGTTTACCCTCTACCGTTCGGATGGCAGGGTCTGGGTTTGGCGTCTGCCTGGAGAACACCTCCTGTCGGAATGTATTGTGCCAACTGTGAAGTTCGGCGGCGGTGGAATTATGCTATGGGGGTGTTTCTCTTGGTATGGCATGGGACCCTTGGTCGCAATTAATGGTAGACTCAACGCCGAAACCAACTGCACTATTTTGGATGACCATGCGCTTCCTACGTTGTGGCAGTTTTATGGGGTGGACCCATGTTACTTTCAGGATGACAATGCCACCTGTCATGTTGCGAGATCCACCATGGCTTGGTTTGGTGATAATGGGGTTAATCGAATGGACTGGCCTGCGCAGAGCCTGGACCTTAACCCTATCGGGCACCTCTGAGACGAGTTGGAGCTTCGACTTAAGGGGTGCCCCCACCGTCTGAAATCGGTGAAGGAACTGACCTGTCTTCTCCAAGCCGAGTGGAAGAAAATACCGCTAGCCGTCGTACAACGCCTGGTTGAGAGTATGCCCCGGAGGGTCGCAGCTGTAATCGCCGCTCGTGGAGGCTCCACCAACTATTGAAGGTGAATAAACTTCGTTTTAATTTGCTATCACAGGTGTCCAATTACTTGTTGGTAGATAGTGTATTTTCTATCGTTTTCTAGAAGAGATATCGTGTTCTAAGGTGGACAGACAGAAGGAAATTAAGTAATGGATACGCCAGTTTTTGACATATTTCATACGATCTTTAAATATCCAAAATCGACTGAAATTTTTTCTCATCATTGAAGTCAAAACTGACATAACTGAAGCGAAAGTTTGCACAGTTTTGTGGCGTTAAGAGTTAAGACGCACAGTGCCGAACCAAAGACGGCTATTTTCAGCTTGGTCCTCAAGTGCGACATCAGATATGGGAAAGGGATTAAGATGATTCTTACGATCAGCTGGATCCTAAATTGCACCTATGGATGCGGGAAAAGGACTAAGACAACTCCTATGGTCAACTGGGTCCTCAAGTACGCCACCAGATGAGAAAAGAGACTAGGAACACTCCTACGGTCAGCTGGGTCCTCCTGTACACCTACATTTGCGAGAAAGGGATTAGGATCACTCCTATGGTCAACTGGGTCCTCGAGTGCACCTCTGGATGCAAAAAAGGGTCTATGATCACTCCTATGGTCAGCTGGGTCCTCAAGTACACCTATAGATGATGGAAACGGTTCAGGATCACTCCTACGGACTCATATCCAGAAAAGAAGTTTGCTAAAATATCACTAGACACAGTGCCGAACAAAGACGGATATTTTCAGATTGGTCCTCGAGCGCGATATTAGATATGGGAAAGGCACTAAGATAATTCTTAGTATCAGCTGGCTCCTAAAGTACACCTATGGATACAGGAAAATGACTCCTATGGTCAGCTGGGTCCTCAAGTACGCCACCAGATGTTAAAAAGGGATTAGGTACACTCCTACGGTCAGCTGGGTCCTCCTGTACACCTACGGATGCGAGAAAGGGACAAGGATCACTCCTATGGTCAGCTGGGTCCTCGAGTGCACCTATAGATGCAAAAAAGAGTCTTTGATCACTTCTATGATCAGCTGGGTCCTCCAGTACACCTACAGATGACGGAAAGGGATCAGGATCACTCCTATGGACCCATATCCAGCAAAGAAGCTGGTTAAAATATCACTAGATGTTGCTTGTTATATGATCAAAATACCTGAAATTATAAATTTAAAACTTAATAGATCATCATACTATGCTGAACTATCTATTAAGACAATAAGTCTACAAACAATGAGTAAATGTACGTAAATCAAGAACAATTATGTTTCGTTTCGTAGCATTCACATTTTAAGGGAATGTGATCGCAGTCGTAATTTCAAACCACGTTTCATTTCTGGTCGTCACTATTCAATCTCTTGACCTATGGAATGCCGGGTAAGAGGGAAGGAAGAAACTATGGAACAACGTTCTCGGGGAAGAGATACACAGTCCAGTCAAAAATTTATGATCATCTGTTAGTATGAGGTATGAATTCCTTATGCCGCCAATACCGCAGATACACGGCGTGGCATTAATTCATCGAGGCTTCTGAACGTTTCTGTACGGATGATATACCATGCAGACACCAGAGCTTCGTGCAGATCATCAAAAGCCATTGGTGGTGGATTCATACCTCGAACCTGTTTGTTAAGATAATCCCACTGATGTTCAATGGGATTGATGTCCGGCGAGTACCGCGGCCAAGATAGTAAGACAAAGTCACTGAAATGCCCCTCAAACCATTCTCGCACACGCATAGCAACACGGTAAAGGGCATTATCTTGCTGGAAGCAACCCGTGACATCGGGGTGGTCATCATAAATCGAAGCAGCTGATCAGCCACATGGGATAGGTAGCTTGAAGCGTTCATCCTGCAATCGAGAAGGATGATTGCTCCCAATGATTCCCAGGAAAACATGCCTCACACGAGCACACTGCCACCTTGTGCCTGCTTCTTCTGCAGCATCGTGTCGGGATGATTTCTGTCAGAAGTGTTTCGCCGTACTCTCTCATCGACCATCCACACGATAAAGCAGAAAATGGGATTCGCCTGAAAAGGCGACTTTCTTACACTGTTCGGTGGTCCAATGCCTCCTTTCAGATGCAAATTCACGCCGTAATCGTCGATGTCTGGCCGTCAGCATGGGTACCTTGAATAAAAGGCGGCTCCAGAGACCCATAGAGAGCAGACGTCTTTGCACTGTGGTCTGGGATACGCACTTCGATGTGCCTGTATTAAATGCTCTGACCAGTTGTTTCACTCTGGCCCGTCTGTTGGACAGTACTAGTTGGAATAACCGTCCCTACCCGCGGTCGTCTGTTCTTCAAGCGTCCACTATTACCCCGATTGCTGCAGGTCTTGCCGATTTTCTTCCATTCCTGAAACATTTTAACAACTGCACCACGTGAACAGCTCACAATATCAGTCGTTTCTGTAATGGTACCACCCTTCGGTCGGTAGCTAACAATCATTCCTTTTTCAAACTCTATTAGATCACGTCTTTTTTCTATTTTCACGTGAAGCTGCATACCGTCCATGAGTTCGTGCCCTTTTCAATGCCTCACATGATATGCATATGCTGCTGTGCACGCCATCTGGATGCTGGTGACGGTTTCTTCTGAAAAAATAAAGCTTCTCTCCGTAACTCCAAACACTTGCTGTAATGTACACAGTGGTGGTCACAAGTTTTTGACTGGACTGTGTATATTACAGCAAGTGTTTGGAGTTACGGAGAGAAGCTTTAGTTTTTCAAGATTGCAAACAGGAAAGGCTAAAAGATGTCTTTTAAAAAAGCACGTCTGATCAACGCACTCCGTTCCTGCTAGGCGCGAATGAAAAATTATAGAACGCTGTTCGACGTTTCGATTTCAAAAAACGAGCCCTAGGATGTTAAAATAAAACATTAAGAGAAATAAATACTGTTGAAACCCCAAATTAACTAATGATCTTTGAGGGAAGTGTATAATGAAATATATACCTGTTAATGAATTAGCAAGAGGTTCACATAAATAAACGTCTCCTGTCTGCTATTTCTGTCACAGGAAACAATCATGAATGAATCAGTGCAATGGCAACAGACACGGGTGTTTGTAGAATTTGTTTTCGGGATGGGGCGTCAAAAATAGAAAATTTTAAAATGCAGGAAAACAAAATAAAAGTCAATGAAAAAGAGAAGAAATAATTAAAGAATTTTTTTCGAATGTATTTTTATTAAATTAACGCAATTTTTTTTTTCAATGTAAGTCGCATTTTAGCAAAAAACAAAAAAATAAAACACTTTCATGGGGGGGGGAGGCACTTGGTCCTCCTTTTAATACGTCCCTGGAAACAGATAAAAGCAAGAATCACATAAACATCCAACAAAACTGATAATACACTGTCGGAAAGTGAAAAAAGAACACCAAGAAGGTGACATCTGATACCAACGAAATTTATACAGCATAATAACGGAATACAGAGGATAACGTGATCAAAACAATATGGCAAAATACAGCTGTATTTGCTGGTAAACTGAAAAATAACATTTCCATGTAACATGGTTAGTACGAGGTTGAACCGCCATGAACTGCGTCACACTGTGCAATTCTGGCATGGAGTCTGTCGTACAGATGTTGGATGTAAGTTTGGGGTATTGAGTTCCAAGCATCCTCAACCTGGACGCGTAAATCCGGGATGGTCGTGGCTGGCCGTGGAGACCGGATAAGTCGTTGTCCCATAAAATCCCACACGTGCGCAATGGGGGACAAATCCGGAGAACGTGCAGGCCATGGAAGTTGTCTCACACCCTGAAGTGCATGTTGCTTTGCACGTGCCGTGTGTGGGTGTGCGTTATCTTGCTGGAAAACACCACGATGGACCGACCTTACGAATGGCAAACAACGGGCTGAATGATGTTGATGTAGGAGGTGCTGTTTAACGTACCCGGTACAAACACTAGTTGTTTACGGGAGTGATAGCAGATCGCTCCCCACACCAGGAGACCAGGTGTAGGCCCTGTGTGTCGCTGGCGGATGCAAGAAGGGTGGAGACGCTCCCCTGTGCGTCTGCGAACACGCATACGGCCATCGGAGGCTCCCAAGCAGAATCTGCTTTCATCGCTGAACACGACAGATCGCCATTGCGTTCTCCAGTGCAGACGTTGGCGACACCACTGCAGCCATTCCTGACGGTGGGCTGGAGTCAGAGGTACACATGCCAGAGACACACGTGCACGTAGTCCTGCATCCAGTAGACGGTTGAGGATTGTTCGCACAGTCACCTCAGGTGCAACGGCAGCTCAGATTTGCGTCGCAGTGGATGTTCTGCTTGACAACGCCGCTCTTCTTATTCGTCGATCGGTCCGCTCATCAGTCCGTCTCTGACTCCCGGTTCCACGTCTTCTCGTGTGGGAATGTTCCTCGGACCATCTACGCCACCATCGTACTACCACCGATACTTCCCGTCCAATTCGTTCCGCAATGCGACGATATGACCATCCGGCCTCGCGGAGTCCGACCAGACGACCTCGCTCAAAGTCCGATAACTGCTGAAATCGTACACGTCTTCCATGTCCAGGCATTGCAGCTTCTTCAGGGTCTTCGCACGTGACCGTACGCCGACGACTGATTACATTCACTTCGCCGTACTCCTTAAATACCACCGACGATAATTTGCATATTATGCCGTGCTGTGGCGTAAGCGCTCACCGGTTGGTCCCGAAATTAACATCACACCTACGTAAACTCGACTCCATTAACATATGTAAATTTCATGATCGTCCGCCAATTCCTTTTTGGTGTTCTTTTTTCACTTTCCGCCAGTGTATTTTAAGAAACGCCACCAATACTTTTTTCTCTCTCTTTACCCCGAGATTTAACTACCCCCTCCCATGGAGTACCTGAAACTACAAAGAGTGGTCCTTCCCTAAATTCAAAGCACTGGTTCCAGGCAGGGGCGTCGCTAACTTTGAAATGAGGGTGGCATACGGGTAAGTGAGTATTATTTTTGCTGGGGAAGGTTTGATAGCAACTCAATATACGTAACATTGAAAGAATGAATTTTTAATGGGTTTTTTTACTACCGGCTACAAAGGAATGTGTGAATAATAAGAAACTAATCATATATCTAAAATATTCGCACGTGTGATCAAAAATAAAAAGAATGGTTTAACAAAAATATCTATTCATCAAGTAGTACAATATACCAATTAAATTCATCGCTAGCCCCTTAAAGAGTGATATTTATTAACATCATTAATAAGCCCATTACTTAATTGACAGCAGAACCACAATCATTACCATAATGAATCAAATTGAATCTTATTTCCCTCATAAAGAAAACAGCAAGATGTATATACTGTATAAAGCAAATAGAATTTTAAAATAAAGTATTCAAACTTATAGTCTGCATCGCAGCAGTATACAATTATACTGATACTCTGAGTTTACAGTATTAAACTAACCACCTCCCTCTTTAATGTACGCTCGCCGGACATCAATTATTTCAGTTATTAAAATCCTTTAAAATTCAAACAATGTTATCACTGTTCAGTCACAGCTTCCTCCATCACTTAGCATTCAACCTTGATGCGATGTACACTGCTGGCCACCCAAAATGCAACACCAAGAAGGACACGAGATAGCAAAACCAGATTTACTGGACACATAACAACATATACAAAGATGAAACGATTGAGCTTACAGGCCCGTGCGACTTGCGGAACACGCAGACATCCATAGTTCGTGTGGCCCCTATGGCTGGCAATAACAGCCGCTACACGCCGCGGCATCAAACGAAAGAGGCTCTGGATGTAGGCTTGGGGTATGTCGGTCCAGGCTGCTTCCACACGCTGCCAGATTTCATCAGGCGTAGCCGCGGGTGGTGCTTGCCGGGCCACTCGGTTGCCGATCAGCGACCAGATGTGTCCGATGGGCGACATATCGGGAGAACAGGCAGGCCACGGCAGCAGTGACACCTGGTGGGCCGTGAAGAATTGTTGCACGATGCGTGCCACGTGCGGGCGCGCATTGTTCTGTTGAAACGTGGCCGCTGGCGGATCCTGCAGGTAAGGGAGGACTACAGGCTCCAAAACGTCGAAGATGTAGCGGTGGCTGTTGAGTGTACCGCCGATGCGTACCAGAGGGGTGCGGGTGTCACATCCAATTGCGCCCCAAATCATAACGCCAGGCGACGGACCGGTATGGAGATGCATGATGCAGGCGTCAAACAGTCTCTCGCCACGGTGCTGCCACACGCGGATCCGACCATCGTGGTGTTGCAGGCAGAAGCGGGATTCGTCGGTGAAGACAATGTCGTGCCATTCCGTAGGCCAGGTGCGGCGTTCGACGGCCCACTGCCGCCGCACTCACCGGTGGTGTAACGTCAATGGTAATCGGTGCAATGGGCGCAGTGCGACAAGTCCCCGCTCCTGCAGACGACGTCGAACGGTACGTGCTGACACCAGTTGTTGCGCAACACACCTTAATTCCTGCGCTAACATTCGTGATGTGGCGGTGCAAGCCGTCAATGCCCGCCGCAAAGCATGCCGGTCCTCTTGCTCGGTGGTGTGCCGCGGCTGCGGCAATCACTCACATCGGTCCATCCGTCCCTCTTGCACCCACCGAATCCCTACTCGCCTCACTGTGGCTGGATGTCGTCCCACACGGGTGCCGATGTCTCGGTACGATAAAGCGCTGTCGCGATAAGCCACTATTCGTCCTCTGTCGAACTCCGAAACGTGCTGGAATGACTGCCGTATTCTGCGACGAGGCATCAGGAAGCTTCCCACGCACAGGTCCGGCAGCCCGGCAGCACAACACACTTCCACTACTTAAACCCAGCCTTCTGTGCACCCTTCTTATAGTGCTTCTCGGTGGCGTGCCAGGCGCGCATGATTTTTATATGCCCTGCAATGCTAATCGTTTGCATGTCCTCTCGCGGACGACGCATGCTGCGAATTTCAGGCCAATCGGATGCTTCCTTCTTGGTGTTGCATTTTGGTGGCCAGCAGTGTATATACTCTACCACTCTAGTTTCAACAACTTTTGCATTATTATCTTTCCTATGGAACACCTGTTACATTCTACTCTCGAAGGCGGTTAGAACTACGGTGTCACGTCTTTTCCGTCTGACAGAACTGTGATCAGCGATCGCTTAGACGACTAAATCTTGTTAGGGGAAAGAAATCCGAAGTCCTGTTTGAACTGTTGAGGTTGCCTCAATGTTTGAACCTTCGGTTCTTGTGTATCGATTGGCGATTGAGTTGTGTTCATTTGGCGGAGGTTTATAAATGGAAGACAATAACGTTCGTTTTCGTCATTTAACGCTGTTTTACTATCGCAATGGTAAAACCGCGAAGCAAAGGGGGTGGGGGAGGAGCTATATGCTGTGTATATTGAAGATGCTGCAAGCGTTCAACTGCGTCAGTGTTGGTTTGAAAAGCTTCGTCGTGGAGATTACTCACTCGCCGATGCTCTGGAAGACACGTTTAAGTTGACGACGACCAAATTGTGGCATTAATCGAAAGCAACCCACACAATACGACCCGAGCAATTGCGCAGACACTGCAGACATACAACAGCACTGTGGTATTGCATTTACCAAAGCTCAGATGTGTGAATCGCATTGATGTTTGGGTACCGAACGTTCTGATTGTTTTTGACTGCATAGCTGTTTACGATTCACTGCTGCATTGTTTCTTTCGGAGTTTAACGACCACCATGAGCAACTGTTTGGGCTACAAGCGGTCGCTTGTTCCCAAATTTGGGGACCCTGGTTTCAAAGATGAGAAAGAGCCAGTGCCACCGGAGAAGCCACGCCTCCACTCCGGACCAATCTGGGATGCTAGCTCTTCAAACTACTCGGGTACAAGGGCTGATATTTTACCCTCTGACTGATTCATGTTCTGCAAAATTTTGGATAACTTTGTTGAAAAAACAATGGATTATTCCTTTTCGAAATTAATGAAAGCACTCATCAACAGGGAATCAACCTGAATTTTTTAAAGAAAAAGTAAGCAAAAGAAAAGAAAGGTTTCGCTGGCATCGGTGGACAAAGATCGGCAGTGAAATTGGGGCTCTGGTTGTGACTAAAGTTGTCAGCTTTTGTATTTCTTGTTCAGTGTGACGTCACATGCGAATCTTTCAATGCATCGTTCCACTCGGCATGCAGGGCCGTGAAGCATCTTCATCTGACATGAAGTCAAGGCGGAAGCAAGTTATACATTGCTTGACAAATTTCACCAAACAGAAGCAAATGCTTGAAACTCACCATTATGTTTGACTTTCACAGTTTTCTTACTTTTTTCTCAATTTCATTTGTATGCTACCATGCATCTCGGGTTGTCTTTGTGCGTTTCTTTCTCGTGTTATGAGAGACAACAGAAAATTTACTGCACACTTGACTCTTGCAGCAGCTCGTCTGTCGACTCTTAGTCCCATATTTACGGTACAAGGATATCAAAGGTTTACAAAAGGTCATTCAGCTACGCCTCAATGTCAGTGGCTTCGCCATAGCCTATAGTCGAACGAATGCTTTTACCTTATTCATTTCCATGTCGAAGATTAGAGGAAAGCTGCTGACCTCGGCAGAGTGTGATCCAGTTTTTAAAACTTTTACTGTTAATCAAGTTTTTCTAGTAATTTCTTATTCTGTAAGCTGCTCAGTAAAAAACTGGGAGAAAGGTGCGAATGAGCAGCTGAATCAAGTTCTTTTGTTAAATCCTATCAGTCATATTAGCATTTCAGAGACGAGATACTTCTCTGATTTATTTCCTTTGCCAGTTTTCGTATGAACGCCATACGTCGATGTCTACATTCCACTGGTTTACGCCATTGATGAAAGTTGATGTTTCACGAGGTTTTTCCGATGGCCACTACGAGATAATAGGTGAGAGATCACTGTTTTACTCTCTTTCAATATTAGCTCACTGCAAATTGTTTTTATGGGTAGGTCCAAACTTCACTTTTAAAGCTGTTATTAAAATTAACTTAGCATGAAATTTTAAATAAGTAAATATTTCCTGATAGTAATATTGTACTTTGGAAAACGCACATTTGTCCAGATATACGATAATTCCGGGATGTGACAGAATGTTTCAAATTCGAAGAAATATTATGGGCAAAAGTTAGCTTCTTCGCGAATCAGAGTTGGAAAGGGGTCAAAAATTTTGGACCTGGACGTCACAACATAATTGGACGCGACCCGACCAAATATGATTTGTTATAATATATACTGCTGGCCACCCAAAATGCAACACCAAGAAGGAAGCATCCGATTGGCCTGAAATTCGCAGCATGCGTCGCCCGCGAGAGGACATGCAAACGACTAGCATTGCAGGGCATATGCAAATCATGCGCGCCCGGCACGCCACCGAGAAGCACTATAAGAAGGGTGCACAGAAGGCGGGGTGTAAGTAATAGAAGTGTGTTGTGCTGCCAGACCTGTGAGTGGGAAGCTTCCTGATGCCTCGTCGCAGAATACGGCAGTCATTCCGGCACGTTTCGGAGTTTGACAGAGGACGAATAGTGGCTTATCGCGACAGCGGTTTATCGTACCGAGACATCGGCGCCCGTGTAGGAAGTGAGGATCGGCATGTTGTGCGGCGGGCATTGACGGCTCGCACCTCAACATCACGAACGTTAGCGCAGGAATTAAGGTGTGTTGCGCAACAACCTGTGTCAGCACGTACCATTCGTCGTCGTCTGCAGGAGCGGGGACTTGTCGCACGGCACCCATTTCTCCGATTACCATTGACGTTACACCACCGACGAGTCCGGCGGCAGTGGGCCGTTGAACGCAGCAGCTGGACTACGGAATGGCACGACATTGTCTACGACGAATCCAGCTTCTGCCTGCAACACCACGATGGTCGGATCCGCGTGTGGCGGCACCGTGGCGAGAGACTGTATGACGCCTGCATTATGCATCCCCATACCGGGGATGCATAATGCAGGCGTCATACAGTCGCCTGGCGTTATGGTTTGGGGCGCAATTGGATATGACACCCGCACCCCTCTGGTACGCATCGCCGGTACACACAACAGCCACCGCTACATCTACGGCGTTTTGGAACCTACAGGACCTGCCAGTGGCCATGTTTCAACAGGACAATGCGCGCCCGCACGTGGCACGCATCGTGCAACAATTCTTCACGGCCCACCAGGTGTCACTGCTGCCGTTATCCGCCTGTTCTCCCGATATGTCGCCCATCAAACACGTCTGGTCGCTGATCGGCAACCGAGTGGCCCGGCAAGCACCACCCGCGGCTACGCCTGATGAACTGTGGCAACGTGTGGAAGCAGCCTGGACCGACATACCCCAAGCCCACATCCAAAGCCTCTTTCGTTCGATGCCGCGGCGTGTAGCAGCCGTTATTGCCAGCCATGGGGGCAGCACGAACTATTGATGTCTGCGTGTTCCGCAAGTCGCACGGGCCTGTAAGATCAATCGTTTCATCTTTGTATCTGTTGTTATGTATCCAGTAAATCTGGGTTTGCTATGTCGTGTCCTTCTTGGTGTTGCATTTTGGGTGGCCAGCAGTGTATATACAGGGCGTTCAAAAGTATGCCCGCAGTGGGTATCTTAGGTTATATCGAAATCAAACAAATGAATCATGGAACATATAATTTACTCACTTACTTACAGGAAGTATTCAAACTGCCGTCCTTCATTTGCAAGACATAACCTAACTGTTTTACACATGTTTTCAAGCACATCTGCGAGAGTCGAAAAGTACCTTCGCAGTAATGTTAAGGCTGTTCCACCTAATTTTGATGGTACTACAGTTAGATTTTGAATTAAGATACTTTTTGTATGTTTAATTTCAGTTTTTGCTGTTTTCTTGACAACATATCAAGCATCAGAAGATGTTCCACAGCAACACCAATTGTCACAAGTTTGTGAAAAGTTGAAATTTCCAAAATGTGGATGTTGTTTTCATCATTACCCCTCAGAAGGAAGGGGCACTTTTCCTTCATATTGCATGAAAAATCATTTTTCAGTCCGCGAGCACCAGTATCGAGTACAAAATACTACAGTGCGCATTTCAGTTTGAAAAAAAAAATATTTTCAAAAGTGAAACGGAAATAAAACCGAGTCGAAATCGGGTCAGGAGCACCTTGACCCGACCCGTTTGACCCTCTAGAAATTGTCGATCCGTTGACCCGCTGGCACGTGATGACCCGTTTCCATCTCTGTCGCGAATACAGAAATCGTGCTAGAATCTAGATCTGTATTTAAAAGTAAATTCGGAAATTATTTAATTTTAAAGAGAATACAGGTACGTGAAAGTGTAGAAGGAATTTGTTCGTACTTTGATGATGCTGTCTGTATGCATTATTACATTTTAAGAGGAATCCATGTCTTATCTTCTACATAGTATGCCAATAACCATGAAATCTGTTTGTTACATTATATGATATTTCAGTTTTTTAGCATGTCTTAGAAAAAAAGAATATACTCGTACATGTCCGTTCGTCCATCTATCTGTGGATACCATATATCTGCAATTATTAAATCGATTTGAAAAATCCCTTTTTGCAGTCGAAAGCCTGAACTGTGACAACGACGATTCATACGTACTATCCATACGTCCTCACCGTTAGGGAGCATAATTGTACATACTATTAAATCAACAATATATTTATTCTATGAAATTGCCTCAAAAAAAAAAAAAAAAGATTCAAAAATATCTTTCTCCCTTCCGAAACATTTTACCATAAATACCATTATACGTAAAGTTTTTTCATAAAATAATGCATGCTGCCGCCGCTGGGAGGAGTAAATATATATTACACTTTCCTCGAAATCTCTGCTACTAACAATGGGATTTAAAAAAACATTTCCGCGTTAGGAAAAAGGTCACGGCGATTAATATTTAGCATGCATTTTACAATATTTTTAGACAAAACGCTTGGCCACTATAGGGGACCTGTTTTTAACATATATGCAATCGTTCGCACCTTCGCTTCTAAAACTCCAACTGAAAAAAAAATATTTTTCAGTCAGACGCGCACAGCGGAATAATTTCTCAGAATAAAGTTTTCCCTTTAGGAGTCTTTAATGTAAATCTGTGTAATGACACACCTGCGCTTCTAAAAGTCGGGTTAAAAAAAAAATATTTTTCAGTCAGACGCGCACAGCAGAACAATTTCTCAGAATAAAGTTTTCCCTTTAGGAGTCTTTAATGTAAATCTGTGTAATGACACCTGCGCTTCTAAAAGTCGGGTTAAAAAAAAATATTTTTCAGTCAGACGCGCACAGCGGAATAATTTCTCAGAATAAAGTTTTCCCTTTAGGAGTCTTTAACGTAAATCTGTGTAATGACACCTGCGCTTCTAAAAGTCGGGTTAAAAAAATATTTTTGCAACTGATAACGTTTATGCTGATCAATATTTTTTCATATATTTGCCATTTTTGTACCACACAGTTTTGGCACTCAGGGTGAGGGGAGGGGGTAGTGTTCATTTCTATTTGAACCACACTTGGAACCACACAGTTTTGGCAAGGGGGGGGAGGGGGTAAGTGTTCATTTCTATTTGAACCATACTTTTGGAACCGTATCTTTGTAACCCGATTTGTAAAATCCCTTTTGCCCTGGATATCTTCTGTTATGTGAAATGTTTTGTGAACAATTTGCGATTTTTCGTAGTATATATTTCAGCAACTAGTGGTCAAAAGTAGCTATTTCTCTTTGTCGATGTTTCATCAGTTGTGTAGAAATCTGGTTAATATATACACTATATTATCAAAAGCATTATAATATAATGGTAAATTATGGTGTATACTTTTGATACAACAATGTGCCAAAACATTGTGGTCTATCAAAAGTATACACCACAATGTTTTGGAAGAAATGGCTTTTTTTACCGCAATTAATAGTTAGTCGATTGACCTTTCGCATGTATGATAGCTGCAATACGTCGAGACATACTCTCAACCAATTTCCTGTAGGTATCGATAGGAATGGTTCGTCATTTGTCCTGCAAAGCTGCTGCCAGATTGGAGAGCGAAGACGGTCGTTCTAGTCGATTTCGTATCCCTCACTCCAGTTCATTCCAGAGATTCCCTATGGGATTAAGATCAAGACTCTGTGTAGGCTAGCTAGTCTAGTAATTCCACCTGATTTTCAAGAAATGTGTACAGTGTGATAGGGAGCTGGATCGTGTTGGAAGAGGCAATGGTCATTTCCAAAATACTGCCACATTATTGGTAGGGCAGAATTATCCAGAATGTCGAGGTACACTTTAGAGTTCATGGTTTGTGGTATAATGACCAACGGGCCGAGTCCCATCGACAAAAAACAACTCCATGAAATGTTCTTCCAAGTGTTAAGTTCGGTGGATGGAGCCTCCGCCGAACTTAACAGTTGGAAGAACATAGTCCGAGGAAAATCGTTCGCCTGGCTGTCGCCAAATCTAAACACCGCCATCAGATTGGAAGAGTGAAAAGCGTGACTCATCACTCCAAAGAGCAACTTTCCAGTCGCCCTCAGTCCAGGAAACGACGGGAGACACACCACTGCGAACGGCGCTTCGCATTCACGGTAGTGATGTGTGGCTTGTGTGCCGCAGCTCTACCATAATAACCCACACTTTGCAATTCTATACGGATAGTTATTGTACTAACAGAGTCATTACAAGCATTTCCTATTTCAGCAGCCATGGAAACGGCAGAGGAAGAACAGGATTTCTTAACATTTCTTACCATGGCTCTTCTGTCACGTTCCGTCAGTTTGTACTGCCTTCATAAACGCTTTTTGCTGTAGGTGCATCGTCCTGCTTCCATTTCTTCACGTACTGTCGATTTTTGGTTTGTTTAGTTTAGCTGCAATGCTACAACATATGGAAACGTTACTCAAATGACATCCTATGACCAGTCCACGCTGGAACTCGAAAATTTGAAAAAACAGATCATAAGTCGAAGATTCAAAGTTCTAAAGCGAAGCATCAGCAACTTTGAAAGCCGTCTTCTATTACTGGTCCCTCATAAGATTTAATCGCCCGTATGCAATTCAACCGGGAAAGACGTGACGCCGTATCCAATTTCAGCAGGAAAGACGTGACGCCGTATCCAATTCAGCAGGAAAGACGTGACGCCGTATCCAATTCAACAGGAAAGACGTGACGCCGTATCCAATTCAGCAGGAAAAACGTGACGCCGTATCCAATTCAGCAGGAAAGACGTGCCGCCGTATCCAATTCAGCAGAAAAGACGTGACGCCGTATCCAGTTCAGCAGGAAAGACGTGACGCCGTATCCAATTCAACAGGAAAGACGTGCCGCCGTATCCATTTCAGCAGGAAAGACGTGACGCCGTATCCAATTCAGAAGGAAAGACGTGACGCCGTATCCAATTCAACAGGAAAGATGTAATGCCGTATGCAATTCAACAGGGAAAGACGTGACGCCGTATCCAATTCAGCAGGAAAGACGTGACGACGTATCCCATTCAGCAGGAAAGACGTGACGACGTATCCAATTCAGCAGGAAAGACGTGACGCCGTATCCAATTCGATAAAATATCTCAGCAGAACTACAAAAGTTTTGTTTCGGGTCCTCGTTGATAACTCACACCGAAAGCTCATAGTAACAATTATATATCCACTAATAGATCAAATACTATTTATTACGTACCTCTAATCCTTAGTTTATACGATGCACATTCTTGGTGTGTCATTTTTCGTTATTTGTGGATTCATTGACGATTCTCAACACATGTTGCGATATTCCAATGATAATTCCTTGGGAGATGAAACATTTGGTTTTAATCTTTTCTTTTATGTACACTATTGCTCACACATTATTGCACTCTGGTTCCAGTTCTTTAAATGTTAAAATTTATCAACATGTATATAGTAATTTTAATAAAAATTAAAATTTCAATTTTATCAACATGTGTATACTGATTTTAACATTTAAAGAACTGGAACCAGAGTGCAATAGTGTACATAAAAGAAAAGATTAAAACCAAATGTTTCATCTCCCAAGGAATTTTCATTGGAATATCGTGACATGTGTTGAGAATCGTCAATGAATCCACAAATAAAGAAAAATGACACACCAACAATATGCATCATATAAACTAAGGATTAGAGGTACGTAACAGTATTTGATCTATTAGTGGTTATATAATTGTTGTATCCAATTCAACAGGAAAGACGTGGTGCCATATGTCCAACCGTCTTGAAATTAGGAATGAGCAGTTGTTCAAATAGGAAAGCTTTAAAGTAAAAGTAATGAAAAATTAAATTTAGAGTGTATGCATTTCCTTTGGCTAAATGCTAAGTAGTTGAAAAGATAAGTTTCATACTCTGATTTAAATTACTTTTTGTATGTTTTTAATTAGGTGTTTTAAGTACATAATTAATTTGCGCGATCATTAATTGTAAGGAGTTGTTTTAACCGAATTAATTTTATTTACAATGTGTAGAAAAGATGATGCTTTGTTAGCATTTATTTATTTATTTATGTATTTAGAATTGCTTTCGCTTGGGTCAATTAGAGTTTTATAAGTTGCCCTTTGCAAAACATGAAGAAATCCCAGAGGAAGCTGAAGAATTTCTATTCCTTGAGTCTGTTAGAGCTTTCATGAAGCTGCCCTTTGCAAAGCAAGAAGAAATCCTTGATGAGGCTGTAGAACGAGTGTGTTCGAGCTTTAAAAGCTGCCCTTTGCAAAGCAGAAAGAAATCTCAGAAGTCTCCAGCAGTCCTCGGATATGAAGGTTTTTACTTGTCCTTGTTGAGTAAATCCTATAATACTGTCATTGTTTTTGCCTTGGGCAACTTACGCTTCTAGAGCTGTCATCTGCAAAGCAAGTAGAATTCCGTTAGTGTCAGTTGAAAAGAAAAGATGAGTACCAGAAGGGAGCATTGGAATTGTCAGAATAAGTAGAAAACCTTGAGAAAGTAGGGTTCCTTAAAGCCACAATCAGCTTAAAAAGAGACTTGCCCTCCTGGACCAAAGTATCAGTCAACCAGGGGGCGAGAAGAGTGGAGCGTAAAAAGAAATCCACAGCCTATAATACCGGGGATGCAACGTAACCCATCCTAAATCCGAATACTTTTAATAACACAGTGTATATGTTTTCTTTTCCTGTAACCTGTTCAATACTCTATGAAGAACACTGCTTACGCTACACATTTTAAACTATGCGCAGATTTTCTCTAGGGGACACATGCATTCTCATAAGTAAATAAGAAATCCAAATTGTACGCGAAATTAATACAAGCTGTTGCAAAAATACATTTTATTGGCGCAACAACTGATATGCGCCAAACCTTTATACATTCACGGATTGCTTTATCGAGGCAGACTAATATTACAAAACCAGGTTTTGTAATAT
Source organism: Macrothele yani (assembly GCA_039090855.1). Lineage (NCBI taxonomy): Eukaryota > Metazoa > Arthropoda > Arachnida > Araneae > Macrothelidae > Macrothele > Macrothele yani. Next base: position 78,279,175 of record CM077027.1, read on the forward strand.
TAGTCTGCCTCGATAAAGCCACTGGTAAATGTGTAAAATGCTTGGCACATGCCAGTTGCTACGACAATTAAATTCAGATTTTTGCAATAGTTCGTATAAAAATTTAATTTTTGGAATTGTTCGTATGCATCCTCTTTTTTTTTTTTTTTTTTTTTTTTTGGCTGATTTTTTCTTCTAAAAATTTGGTTTGAAATATTATTTTTTCCATGTAGGGAAGAATTCAAAAGACTTGCTCATTATATCCGAGAATTTGGTGTCATCTTTCTTGTTTAAATATTCGGTGTCATCTTTCTTGTAATACTGTTTCTTAATCTTTAAACAACATTTATTTTCACACACCCAGCTTTATGATTTTGATACAGTCATTTTCTGTTACGACATTAAATTGATATTGTTCCTTATCATGATTTATGATTCCCTTGGTTCACTTACTGTTATAAAAGCGCCTTTTACAACAACATCCTCTGTGTAACACTAAGTGTTCCAAAATATAGTATTTGCAAATGAACAATGCCTGAAAAAACTGCTTTTTAAAAGAGGAAACTTGAGTTATTCCATTCTGCATCGAAGCCAACTTTTGGTTTCATTTAACAAAGACGCAAGATTTTACTTATCGGCTTTTTTAAAATGGATAAAAAATCAAGCTTCCCATGCCGATGGCTGAAGTTCGAGTATTTTTTTTTTTTTTTTTTTTTTTTGATTGGAGGTTTAACGACCACCGTGAGCAACTCAAATGGGCTATAAGCAGTCGCCCGTCCCTAATTTAGGGTCACTGGTTCCAGGGAAGGGAGAGAGAGCCAGTGCCGTAAGACAAACACAACATCCATGCCTCACCGGGATTCGAACCCGGACCCCGTTCGGACGAATGATCAGAGGCCATCGCTTAGACCAATGCGCCACCGGGGCGGCATTTTCGAGTATTTGACGAAACATAGTTGTTGTATGAGCTCTCAAGATCTGGTTCTTTCCATTCCGTGGAACTAATGCCCTTGAATTAGCGATTTTTTTCCTCCAATGCCAATGAGAGTAATTAAACTACGAAGAAAAAAATTAAAGAAAAAACTTTTTGTACATGATTTCTCCCTGTTATAACGTCTGCGTAATCTAAGTTATTTTTAGGAATGCATCCATAAAAAAGTATTATCAAATACTACTTTATTAACTTCACCTATGGGTTTAATGCATTTGCTTTTTGTGTTTCACATTGACATATTTTGGGGGTCTGACATGCAGAAAACAGAAAATAGTGTTTCTCCCAGTTTATAATTTCTAGTAAACAGTGCCCACTCATATCAATCTAGTAAACAGTGCCCACTCATATCAATGGATTTCATGTTTAGAGAAATTGCCCAATCAAAATTTGTATTATTCTCTGTTAAAACTAGCTGATTTTGGGACTGTACGTACAACAGACATAATCATAAGCAGTAGTTGTGAAGAATACAACACAATAAAAATATAAGCAAAAATGAGAGTACATTTGCAATGCGACTTCGAAGTTGATTGGTGTCTGTGTTTATTGGCGCAAGGTTTCGATGGAGCAAATAGCGCCACGACTTTGAAGCGCTAAATCATTGGACAATAACTCGATTTTAACATTAAACTTGTGAAATTATTAAACTTTAAAATAATAAATATTTTGTAAAAGAAATGGATGCAAAATTATGTTCGAGTTCTTATGCATGTTGATAATAGTAAGATTCCCATGAGCAACTGTCATAGTCTCTGCCAACCTTTACGCATTTGGTCTGTTAGCAGTTTTCATTCCAGACGGATAAATTTCCCAACACTGAACTTCTCGTGAAATGTTTAGATAACTATTTTGAGTTCAATATTTTTCATTAAGTTTCTGTGACTTTCAATTAATATTAGTTTTATATTTTAATTCTTTTTTATGTTTAGTTGCATTACACTCAAGTTCCGTGTCAAAATCAAGAAAGAAACAAATCCTTATTAAAAACAGAACTTTTTCAGAAACCTTAGTGATTTTTTTTTTTTTTTTTTTTTTTTGAAATTACAGGTTGTGGTAGTTACAAAGTACTATATGAAAGTTATAGATCAAAGTTCTTGATTTCAGCTTCTCGATTGTCAAGCTGTATTAGATTTTCCCTGTCTACTTGTGACGTATGCAACCTTTTTTAATGTTCCGATTTTGCTATATTTTCTCTTTTGTAAACTTTAGTTACATACCGTTATACTTTATGTACTAAACGTCACGTTGAAACTCCCAAAAGTTTATTCTTTGCGTTAAAACTGGCAATCAGTCAATTCTTGAATATAAATACGACCGATCAACGAGTAGTGAGAGATATCAGTGATATTAAAGAGATCGATGATATCGGCAAATATTGTTATTACGTTTTATCTTTAAAAGCTCTTGTGTAGTTAATTCTGTTTGAAGTTAAATATGTCGCTACATGAGTGTGTTACAACTTCGGTCTACACATATATTATGATGTGTTCGTGAAAGCACAACTCTGTGCAGTGATTAAACTTTAAGATAATAAGTACTTTGCAAAAGAAATGAATACAGAGATAAATAAAGGAATAAAGCTTCCTTTAGGACTTGTTTGTAAGTGAAATACTTTTGATACTTTTATTTTATATATATTGTTAACGCTCAAACACTGTATATTGACAAGTTTGCTTTATCCATGGACACAAAATTTGGTCATTTTTCTCTAAACAAAGGTTTCTTTTTCTTTTTAATTTTTTTTTAACAGAAGCGCTGATTTAGGTGTTATCGTATTCTAAGATTTCCTTTTTTCTACCAATAACACAGAACCCCAATATCGCAAGTAGTTATCCGAGTTAACATACTTTCGTGGAGTGTAATGGCATAAAGATGTATCAGTTATGACATTTTTTATGGCATGAAATAAAGTAAATCCCAAGTAAAAAATTTCGATGTAACGAAAATGGGTAATGGTGTGTCATTGTCAAAATACCATTGTTAAAATCTGATCGTTCCGCATGCTGTCTCATGAAGTGACGCAGCAACAGTTAATTTCATTGTTGCCCAACAATATAATATTTTATTTCACTTGCTAGTTCTCTGCTTGTAGCACAAACATGGAGCTTATCAGTTTCTTATGTTGTACTTAAACATATTTTTTTTTTTTTTTTTTTTTTTTTTTGCTACTACGGAATATGGACACCAGTCTATCGGTGCGATCAGGCTCGATTACGGGAAATATCCAGAGTATAGGCTTAGGGTATCACAATATCACAATTACAAGTAGCAGGAGAAGGGGACCCAAACTCACTACAATATCAAAACTTTCTTTTTACAGCTAATTATTTTAGGGAGTTTTTTCTCGCCCAAATAATTAAATTGCTCTCTAAGGAATGGACATTCAGAATTTTAATTATATGGAATTTTAAAAACAACAACATTTACAATGTTGTTGTTTTTTTAACCTTTTTGAAAAAGGTTCACTGCGAAAACATGGCAGTTATAAATAATAATAAAAAAACTCATGACAAAAAAGAAGGAAAGTATTTTTCATTTAATTTTTAACATAGCCATCTGCTTTAGCTGCCGTTCGTGTCGTATTTTCTGATTGAAATCATTACTAGGAATTGTCCTAGTCAGTAAGAACCCAATAATAATATTCTTTCGAAATATAAAATTTTACATGAAATTTATCGCTCGCCATATAATTGCCATCATTACTATCGGTTTATTTCTTATAAACAATACACAAAGCAATATTTGAACTAAACAGTTCGTATTGACTCAGAGAAAAGAATTTGTATTCTATGTGCCGTATGAGTCAAATGGACAATGAAGCAGCGGTAAGCCTGCCGGTGTAGTTCAATTGGAAGAACAGCCGCTCCGGAGAAGATATGGGTTCGAATCCTACTGTCGGCAAAAAAAAAAAAATCTTATAGATAGTAATTGGCTTTCAAAACCCAACAACTAGTCCGAAATTTCGATTATCTATGGAAATCCATAATCCTCTAACTTGCGCGTAGTGTAATCTGCTTGTTGCTTTGTACATTAATTTAATATCTCATACATATCATTTAATATTTTATTCAGGAAATACTATTACAATTAAAAATATCTGACTTAACATCCATGCCATATTTACACCAGTTAACGGATTCACATCTACCAATGTTTTATTTTATATTTAAATTAAATATTTATAAAAATTAAATTTTAAAGTTTGAAAGGAATCTCTAATGAATGCTATGTATTTAAATATCAAATGCACTGGAAAATATAAAAATGTGAATATCATGAATGTCATTTAATTGGAGCTAGCGAACTGTTACATGGTTCATTGTAAGTGGGAATTGCTGTCCCGGTGGCGAAGTGGTCTAAGCGATGGCCTCTGATCAATCGTCCGAAAGGGGTCCGGGTTCGAATCCCTTTGAGGCATGGATGTTGTGTTTGTCTTACGGCACTGGCTCTCTCCCTTCCTTGGAACCAGTGACCCTAAATTAGGGACAGTAGACTGCTTATAGTCCCTCGAGTTGCTCATGGTGATCATTAAACCTCCAATCGAAAAAAAAATTGTAGGTGGGAATTTAGTGATGAACTCTCTTTTTATCAATGAATGAAATATGCTCGGCCGCTGTCCGAGAGATGCGTGTTCGATTTCCGCTCAAGGACGGCGAAATTTTCAAGTTTTCGGATATGATCTGACTTAACATCCATGTCATATTTACACCAATTAACGGATTCATATCTACCAATATTTTAATTTATACATTAGTAAGTTTTTCATATTTATCAGTACGAGGAAAAGGATTGAGTTGATTTTCTAGGAAGGCATAACGATATCTCAGGCGAGGCGCTAAACGCCGAAACACCAACAAGTTAACAAGTGTACGCCTTGGGAAATTAAACACACTCCTGTTATCTCAGAAATGTTTCTTACTTTATGATGAAGGCAGAAAATATTCCAAACACTCACTATCGCAGAAGAAATTTATTGTTCTTGTAGGGTGAAATTGCCTAAACCGAAAAATCAAGCGCTGCTCTATAAAAGTAATAAAAACGTTTCATTATACTTCATCGGCTACAATCATTCCCCACCAAACTTTTTCTTTAAGTTTTCTCTTTGGCATTGAAATCGTCGATGTGTTTGTGGTCACGAAAATTGCTGATTCATTCGCTTGACTCTTATCGCTCTGAGCGTATGGGTCAAACATCGAAAAATCAGATGCTCATTGCGATGAATGAATTTATTTAAGACCCATTCGCCACAACCAAACACTTTTGACCCTTTACGATCGTTGTTTGATAGCATAGGCAGTGTGAGTTTTGTTCACGGTAGGTGTGCAACTCGTTTTATAATATCATATGTGTCATATTTTGACGTCCACGCCTCATCACGTGTTGCCGATGTTTGCGTCAAGGTGATTCCAAGGTCTGATGACTACGAAAAACTGAACCGCAAGGAAAAAATTTGAAACGCGAAACTCACTGAGCAAGTTGAAACACAATGTTTTTCCTTTCCGTTGAGAGACTTCGCGCCACCGTGGAACTGAATCATTGAAGCAAGAGCAAAGTAATATGAGCTATTTTGCTACCCTGAGAAGCAGCTAAATATATATTTTTATATATTGTAACATGCTTATCAACCAGCTTCATAAAGAAGATACACCCGAACCCCATAAGAGAGCAGCAATAGCTGAGTTTTATGGCGGTATGAACAAATGTGCTGCGGAGAAGAACAATGAAAGAAAACAATCGAGTCATAGCCCACTTTTTTTTTTTCGCGTTTCTAGTAGCGGATTTTTACCACATCTTTTGAAAAATAAAATTCGCACTAACACTAATATTTAGTTGGTTCATAGGCCTATTTGTAGGCACACTACTTTTTTCTTCTTTCAGGGTTTAATGACCTCTAAGGGTTATATAAGCAGTCGCCCGTCCCTAATTTCGGGTCACTGATTCCAAGAGGGGGCAGAGCCAGTTCCTTAAGACACACACAGCGGGACTCGAACCCAAGCCCTATCTCGGACAGCTAGTCAGAACGTGCGCCTCCGATCACTCGCCCATCGAGCTGCGACACAGTAATTCCGTATCTATAAGTCAGTTCCCAGATTTTTTTTTTTTGCTAGCTGACAGTGCTACTCATAAGGATGATCCAAATTTCCTTGAGGAACAGTGTTAAATCCACTAGGTCATAAATGTATTTTATGTTCGATACCTATAACCTTTTCTGAAAAATTCATTTCATATTCGGTACCTGGAACTATAAGCAAATCTATTATCAAATACTATTACACCGTTTATAACCTAAAACACTTTGTTTTAGTCGCGTAAAACTAATACACAATTTAAGCAGAGCTTTCGCGCTCCACCGAGAGGATTCGTCTGGGCTAAGCTTTCAAAGCCTTCTTAGAGATAGCAAATTGCAATGTTGTTACGACTCAAAAATTTGATGTTACAGAACCAAACAGTTCCATTTGACGTTGAGGTCCGTGTTTAGACATACTCACGTGTGGAGTACGTGTTTCAAACGTGATCATGGGATTGCTCCTGGTTGGATGACTTCCTTGCACAAGAGCACGAAAGAGACGTTAAGGACGGGAAAACTACGACCGCTTTGTGCAAGGAAGTCATAGAAAAAGGAGCAACCCCACTTTGGAGCATGATGAAAAGAATAGCACCCTATACAAGCTATGTTGGCACAGCCACGCGTGAAAGTCTGGAGATTTTGACATACCCACACCCATGCAACGAAAACTTGTCTTATGAGATATCAGATGGCTGGAAGAATCTCCTGAACAAGCATCAAGGAAACAACAGGTAATGCCTCTCCATGCCGCATGATCACGTTTGAAAACACGGACTCCACACGTGAGTATGTCTAAACACGGACCTCAACGCCAAATGGAACTGTTTGGTTCTATAATATCAAATTTTTGAATCGTAACAGCATTGCAATTTGTTATCTCTAAGAAGGCTTTGAAAGCTTAGCCCAGACGAAGCCTCCCGGTGGAGCGCAGAAGCTCGGCTTAAATTGTGTATTAGTTTTATGCCATTAAAAGAAAGTGTTTTAGTTTATAAGTAACCAGTCAGTCACCAGACAGTCTTTTAACTGGCTCAGATTTGATGGAAGAGGATTTTGCTCCCGGATATGTTTTTCTAACATGTCCCATACATTATCAATGGAGTTCATATCCGGGCTTTTTGTTGGCAGGGAAGTTGGCGGAAGTCATTGTCATGCTCACTGAGCCGCCGCTGAACATATCTTGCGCGACGGACAGACAGTAGTAGTAGCATTGTCGTCCACGAAACAGCCGTCACTTGCTGGATAAAATGTCATCAATGCTGGATGAACTTGATTTGCAACAATGTTCAGATAATTCTTGGAGGACACCCGAGCTTCCAGCAATATTAGATAACTCATGCCGTACAAAAAGAACGTGCCACATACCATGACACTATCTCTAGATCCTTGAATTGTGTTTACAAGTCAAGATGGGTCCATTGCTTAATGGGGCAACTGCCAAACTCTGTGCCTACCGTCGGTACCGCGACTCATGCATTTATTCCAGTCTTCCAGTGCCCTGCCACAGTGTTCCTGACACCATAGTCGTTCGAACTTTTCGTTTCTTCGCAGAAATAAGTGGTTCAGATAATAGGGGACCCGTACCGTACAACTGCCAATGGGGACACGTACCGTACAGGCATGCGACTGTCAATGCCGTTCCTCTTCAATTCCCTGCACACAGTTCCCTGAGATATGGATCAGAAACAGCCTTCAATGAATGCTTCGGTCAATGAATTGCTGCACCCAGAAAGTCCAGTTTCTCCATACAAACCTTCTCAGACGACGGCGATCTCGTTCCTGCCTCTTAAACAAAAAATGTGGGTCATTTTTCCACTGATTAAAGACCAGGGATATCTTACCTTTGGAGAAACGAGTTAGCTCTGCTGTTCTTAAAATCGTCGCAGCAGCCAGATTGGCACCCACAATAAGCCCTTTATCGAACTACGAAAGATCCTATCACGTCTTTTGTAAAAAAAGATCGTGCTTCTGTTATCGGTTTGTCCGTCCGTCTGTACCCACGGTATCTCTGCAACTATTAGTCCGATTTGAAAAATTCTTTTCGCATTCGGAAGCTTGAAATATGCGAATGATGATCCTTCATTTTGTTTGTTTTTTACGATGTACAATTTTGCCGCTAGAGGGCGTAAATGTAGATGATGTCAAATTCAAAATTACGTTTTAATCCACATATTTGTGCACGTTTTTTATTGATTTCGTTTTGTTTTGATGTCCTTTGTTTGGCGCGCCTTAGCCAGCCATAGCCCTTGCGCCATTAAAATCAATTAACCAACCAACCAACCAATCCACATATTTGCTTCTAAACATACGATTGAAAAAATTCTTTTATCTTTCGATTCCATTTATGTCGAAGAGTGTTTTTTTAGATATAGTTTTCTTTTTAAATTACGCATAGACTTTCCGCTAGGGAGCGTAAAAAGTAAATTACATTTTTCCCAATAACTCTCCTCCTAAAACTCCGATTTAAAAAAAAAAATCGACAAATACATCTCCAGAACGAAAATCTTTTGCATATAATTTCGAATTTTTTGGTAAAGAATACTTAGGCCACCAGCGGGCGTCAGCGTTAATTTTTGCTTCTGAGGTATTTGCCATAAAATCTGAGCTTCTAAAATATCGATTGAAAAAATTCTTTCGTGGACTGATGCCACTCACATCGAAAAACCTTTTCGGAATATTTTCTTCCTAAAATATCCCACAGTTTCTCCGCCAAGGGGTGTAGATGTATATCTTTATTTTTATCAATTTCTCTACTTCTAGGAGTCCAATTTGAAAAATTCCTTCTTTGTTGGATAGTGTTTTCCGTATGACATGTTTTTAATATACTTTCAAAATTTTCAATTAATTCATAGACTTTCCGCTAGGGGGCGTAAATGTAAAGTGCGTTTCCCACTTGTTCTCTGCTTCTAAACCACCGATTTGAAAAATTCTTTCAGCACCGGATACAGCTCCTGATGAGAAATCGTTTGCACATAATTTCTAATTTTCTGTAAAAAATGGTTTGGCCACCAGGGGGCGTAAATCTTAAATTCCGCTTCTGATGTATTTGCAGCAAAATATGAGCTTTTTAAATTATCGATTGAAAAAAACGTCGTTTGTAGACCGATACTACTCGTGTCGACAAACCTTTTAGAATCATTTTCTTCTTAAAATAGTGGATGGTTTCTGCGCCAGAGGGCGTAGACGTATGTCTTATTTCTGTTAATATCTCGGCTTCTAGGAGTCCGATTTAAAAAAATTCCTTCTTTGTTGGATAGTGTTTCTAGTGTGACATGTTTTCCCTATAAATTCAAAATATTCAAGTAATTCATAGACTTTCCGCTAGGGGGCGTAAAGGTAAATTGCGTTTCCCCCTCTTTCTCTGCTTCTAAACCTCCGATTTGAAAAAATCTTTCTGCACCGGATACAGCTCCTGATGGGAAATCGTTTGCTCATAATTTCTAATTTTTGTAAAAAAAAATGGTATGGCCACCAGGTGGCGTAAGTCTTAATTTCGGCTTCTGATGTATTTGCAGCAAAATATGAGTTTCTAAAATCTCGATTGAAATAAACAGTCTTTTGTTGTCCGATGCTACTCATGTCGACAAACCTTTTAGGAACATTTTCTTCTTGAAATAATGCATGGTTTCTACGCCAGGGGGCGTAGATGTATATCTTATTTCTGTCAATATCTCTACTTCTAAAAGTCCAATTTGAAAAAATTCCTTCGTTGTTGGAAAGTGTTTCCGATGCGAAATGTTTTCCCTATAAATTCAAAATTTTTACGTAAATCATTTAAGACTTTCCGCTAGGGCGCATAAAGGTAAATTGCGTTTTCTGCTCCTAAAACTCCGATTTGAAAAATTCTTCCTGTATCGCATACAAGACCTGATGAAAAATATTTTTCACATAATTTCTAATGTTTTGTGAAGAATGGTTTGGCCACCAGGGTTATAAGTGTTAAGTTCTGCTTCTGATATATTTGTAGAAAAATCTGGGCTCCTGAAAACTCGACAAATTTTTTTTTCTTGGACCGATACCGCTCATATGGATAAACCTTTTTGCGAATACCTTCTTCTAAAATAATGCATGGTTTACCTACCAGGGGACGTAAAGTCACATCTTATTTTTGTCGATAACTCTGTTTCTAAGAGTTCGTAAGCTCAAGATTCCGTTTACAGCAATATCTGAGGGATTAAAGACCCGATTGAAAAACTTCCTTCTTCCGTCAGATTCTATTGTTTTCCATACCGGTTCCATTGCCTTTGAATAGCTTTGATAAATTTAATTTGCGTCAGAACGGATTCAAAAGACGTGCTTATTACACCCGAAAATTCGGTGTCATCTTTCTTGTTCCCAGTGTGTTCAACACTACTGACCAGTAGTAGCCTTAAATAGTTGCCTACATCACGTGGTGACGAAAGTGACCAGGTATTTTTACGTGCATCTGCATAAATGTTTCTAATTCAGTGGCGGGTGTAAGTCTTGCCTTCGACATGGTAAAAGTTTTAACTCTAGGAAGTGAAAGCGCATGTTTTCGCAAAGTCGCATGCTTGTACATGTATATTTATTTGCATGTGTGACCTATATCTCCGCTTCTAAAAATCGAATTAAAAAATCTTTTTATAGCCAACAGATTTAACCCTTTAACGACCATGACCCCGAAATCTTGAATCACTCTAAATACCATAACGCCCGAAACTGTCTCTTGTTTCATTTTCTTTGTTTAATAACAACAATAGACAGAGGGTGACTCCTGCTGATCCCTTATAGATCGAGAAAATTTGAAGACACTCATTCTAGACAGGCGTTTCTGGAGGCTATGGCCGTTTGTAGGTACAGGCGTCTTGGACGTTATGGTCATTAAAGGGTTAATTACGGCTAAACTTTTTAACCACCATCGTGGCCAGGGGCGGATTTATGCTGTAGGGTCCCCGTCTCACTGAACCTTTCGAGGGGCCCCTCGTTTTGAGACACATCAGGGTATATTTACTACAATTTTTAAATGGACTAAAATCAATTTCATCATCATCAAATAATTCTATTATTATTCTACATATATGTATACGAAAGAGAAACAACAGCTGTAACGATGCAGATTTTAAGGGCACGGTTAGGTGTTAATAATCACAATATTAAGTAAGTAACATTGTATAATACCATAACGTAGAGATCAAATGGCAACACAGAAATGCAGATTACAGACGATATTTTAGGTTATGCTGCGACTTTACCAGTGGTCAGTGTCGCCACCATGCACAAATGAAATTACTCTACAGTTAGCAAAATTTTATTTACTTGTCAAGCAGGATAGCCAACTTTACATTTCTTAAGTAGAGAACAGACTACAAACACTAAATAAAGTTTGAACCACGACTGATTTTCTATGAAACAGCAAAATATTATATTCATCAGCATAACTGTTCCCCTCTTTTCTCCTTTTCTTTGTTTCCTCCTTGCTTTACTTCTCTTTTCACAGTGAATCGGGGGCCCTTCAACGATTGCGACTTGAGCAACCCCATAAATCCTCCCCTGATAGTGGCGCAGTTGGCTATCGCCAACTTCGTGTATGTGTATGTTATAGGCGAATGCTGCTGGTTCTAATCCCGCTGACGGCCATCCAGTTCGCGTGTTTCCAGGATTTCAGCAAATGTAATGCGGATGAATCCCTAGAATCTGCACAGGACGAATTACTCAATTTTTGGCGGTTGACACTTAATGAGGAGCACAACTAGAAATCACCTAATCGTAATCCCCATTCCCCAGGATGTTCGTCACCATGACTGTGCGGTGACAAATCACATACCATGTTTCAAAATCTATTGGGGGGGGGGGGGGTTCCGATCACCCATACACACATTATACACTGAAAAACAATAGAATTAGAGATACCTGTCTAGTAACGTGTAGCACCACCTTTCGTCCTGATGACGGCGGCGATTCGTCTCGGCATGCACTCGACAAGACACCGGAAGCGTTGGGAAGCCATACAGATCCACGACCATTGAACAAGCTCCCACAGTTCACGAAGATTTGATGGAGGGGGTCAGAGCCTCGAACATCTCTCTCTATGGCATCCAAGATGTGCTCGATGGCATTAAGGTCAGGTGACCTAGCTGGCCAAGGAAGTGAGATCACGTCGGTGGAGTGTTCATCCAACTATTCGGATACAATTCGGGAGCGATGGTACGGTGCATTGTCTTGTTGCAGGATGGGTCCCCAGTGGGATGTTGAAGACGCACAAACGGGAGCAAATGGTCGTCCAGGATATCCCGGTAACGTTGACTTGTGAGGGACGATGTCACACGTACCAGGGGTCCCATTTCAGTCCACGTAAACAGTCCCCAGACGAGAAAGCCACCCCCACCAGCTTGAAGAGTACTCTGCTGGCTAGAAGGATCCATCGCTTCATGTGGTTTGCGCCGTACTCGTATCCTGCTATCGGCATGTACTAATGTGAATCTCGACTCATCAGTCCAGGCAACATTTTTCCACATGTCTAGGGTCCAGTGGCGATGTTCCCGCGCCCATGCTAATCTTTGCACCCTGTAATGTGCGGTCAACAGCGGTACCGTCGTGGGACGATGGCTTCTGTAACCCATAGGGAGGAGATGGTTCTGGATGGTGTGGCTGCTTACACGTTTATGTGCACCAGCGTTAAATTGCCGAGTGATTTCTTCTACTGTGGCCCGTCTATCAGCTGTTACAATGCGAGCTAGCCGACGATGACCCCGCTCATCCACCTGCTGTTGTCCACAGCAATTGGCCCTTGCAGGGATGGTTTTACCGGATTCGATGTACTCACGGTGCACCCGTGACACAGTGGCTCGTGAAAATCCCAGTGCCTGCACGATTTCCGAGATGGAGTGACTCATTCGTCGGGCCTCGACAATTTGCCCACGATCAAATGCGCCTAGATCCTTCGTCTTACCCATACTGCGTCCAACTCTTACTGATTCCCGTCGAATAACTCCTTATATTGTCGGATCGCTGCATACGTCATCATGTCGTTTCTGCTTACAGAGCCGCCCACAGCGCCACATTTGCATAACGCCAGCTGTCTCTAATTCAATTGCTCTTCAGTGTATGTATATATACAGTATATATATATATATATATATATATACTTAAGAGCAAAACTGAAGACTAAGGAAAAACTTTAGAATTTAAAACGAAGGTTGTAAAATAACCTGAAAATCAAAACGCGCAACGCAGCAGTTTTGAAAATTCAGAATTCACATTCTATAAAGAAGATACCTAAGCAAAAAAATGCACATATAATTTTGACTCACACCTAGTACAACATAGAAAAGGTTATGTATCTACCTGTGTGAGTAAAGGAGAAAAAGATAAAAAAATAAAATAAAACAACTGAATGTAGAAGGTGTCGAGAATACTGAGCCTTGGCTTTATCAAGGACCAGCAAAAACTCTGCATTTTCTCACTTCCACAAAGACCTAGTTGGAAATGGGTTTCTGCAACTAGGTCTTTGTGGAAGTGAAAATGCAGAGTTATGGTCCTTGATAAACAAGGCTCATATTCTCACCTTCTACATTCAGTTGTTTTATTTTATTTTTTTATCTTTTTCTCCTTTTACTCACACAGGTAGATACATAACCTTTTCTATGTTGTACTAGGTGTGAGTCAAAATTATATGTGCATTTTTTGCTTAGATGTCTTCTTTATAGAATATATATATATATATATATATATATATATATATATATATATATATATATATATATATACAATATTATATACATACTGTATAAGATAAACTTTGGGACCCCCTCCCTTGCACACACACACGCAGGAGCAAAGCAGTTGCTGAGGCGCCTCTGTTGGCGAATTGTGGAACTTAGCGAACACAACTGTAAAACTATGATAGATAGGGCAGAAATGTAAATTACGAAGTTGTAGAACTGACTTTGCTTATTAGTAATCGATATTGCTGTTTTATTAAGTACACATATACCCGTGATTGCATTCTACGAAAAATTACAATTTTATATTATTAAATTTAGTTGGTTCACATCATAATATGTGTGCATTATATCATTATATTCCCGAAAAAATTGCGGGGAGGGGTCCTTTACATTGGGGATCCCCGACTCTAAAAATCTGGGAGGGTCCTGACCCCCCCCTTCCCCCAGTTGTTACGCCTATGCATACGTTCATAACTGGACATGGCACATGAAAAAGAAGAAAACTTCTGAAACATTTTCAGTTTTCGGTTTTCCCCTGATGTAAAAACTTTTCTATTGTAAACTTAGATTTTTACTTTAATAATATTTCCACTTCTAACTGTTGTTGGACAAAATTTTTTTAACAATAGTTAACTTTATCCATGGTCAATATAATAAACGTAATTTATTTTCCAGATGCAATCTTTGGCCGCTAAGGGGAGTTGCAGTATGTTTCTATTTGAAACTCCACCAGCTCATTTAAAAACTTTACCCAGAAAATCATTTTTGTAAACGGATGCTGTAATCACGAGAATAATTTTCCATGCTCTTTTCAACTTTATAATTGCACAATTTGGCTGGATTTCTGAAGTTTTACGCGAATTTTCCCACGGCAGTTGCCAGCGGGCCTGTTTACGTTTTAGTCTGAGGCTCTGCGTGTGTCACTATGCGATAGTTTTCTGACCTTCTGTCAGTTGTGTTCTCCGCTGTGTCCACACTGTGGATAATAACTGGCACGTATGAGTATTGTATTGTACGTATGAGTATTGTGCTCTCAAGATCATCGTAGAAACATGTCACTCCTTCCACCAGCAAATGGAGTATGTGCGCCACAGCAGAAGACATTGATTTCAGATTGGTGTTCAGTGAAATATATTTACAGGTATTCTGTAAAACATCCGACCCTGTTTTGCATTCATTGTGGACCTATTTGTATCGCGTAGTGGCAGACGGCACAGTTGGAAACGGGGCAAAAATTTTGTGCCCGGACTCGACCCGAAACAATCTGCTTTGAACACTAATATCTATATCTATATATTAGGTGTGCAACTTAATTCTCGGCCCCTAACCGCAAGCGATCACAGAACGTCGGCAAATGCAAATAGCCGTGTGCGATAATGGCTGATTGCAGCGCCATCCAACAGCTTTCCAGGTAACCGTAACCGCTCACAGCTGTAGTGACAGAAGGGAGAAAGTTGACGGCGAAAGCAATGTTGTTCGAGAAGCATCATATGATGCACTGCCTCCTGTTTGCGTTTCAACTGACAAAAGGTGCCGTGGAAGCCCAGAAAATGATCTGTGCTGCTTTGGGTGAGGCTGCTGTGTCCTACAGTACGTGTAAGAAGTGGTTCCAGCGGTTTAAGCATGGAAATTTCGATCTCCGTGATGCGGAACGCCCGGGACAGCCACAGAAAGTTGACGATGAGGAACTGGAACAACTGTTGGACGCGGATCCCTGTCGCACACAGTCAGAGCTCGCCCAGGAACTCGGAGTAACATGGCAAGCCATTGCAAAGCGCCTGCACAAGCTTGGACGGATTCACAAGGAGGACTATTGGGTGCCCCACTAACTCACAGCTGCGAACAAGTCTAGGCGCTACGATGTTGCTGTGTCCTTGCTCTCCAGATTCAAGAAAAAGGATTTCCTCCACAAGATTTTGACCTGTGATGAGAAGTGGGTCCTCTACGATAATCCTAAGCGGCGCAAATCGTGGGTTTATCCAGGTCAGCTTACCACCAGAACCGCCAAACCGAATATCCATGCCAGGAAATTGTTGTTGTGCATATGGCGGGATCAGCGCGGTGTCGTATATTATGAGTTTCTCAAACCTGGTGAGACGGTCAATGCTGAGCGTTATTGTCAGCAACTCATTCGTATGAGTGGCGCACTGGAGGCGAAAAAGCCATACACCGGCAAGGGCAGAAGGTCGGTCCTGTTGCTTCAGGATAACGCGCATCCTCACACCGCGAAAACGACTTTAAACACGATCACCGACCTGGGATGGGAGATTTTGTGCCACTCGGCATATTCTTCAGACTTCGCTCCGTCGTATTATCACCTCTTTCGCTCCCTGCAACATCACCTGAGTGATACACACTTCACTTCTGTCGAGGAGGTCCACATAAGTATTGATGACTTTATCAACTCGAAACAGCCCTCTTTTTTCTGCAGTGGCATTCCGCAGCTCCCTGACCGATGGTTCAAATGTATCCAACACGACGGGGATTATTTCCCTGATTAGGTACGTATTCGATTTGCTATAATTTGCTGTCAACGTGTCGCGCCTGTGGCCGAGAATTAAGTTGCACACCTAATGTTTAACACTTAGGAATGTGAGGAAGGTAGAGGGACAAAGAATATTTTTAAAGGAAATGCGTCTCGAGCAAAATAGGTTGTTGCATTACGGCTAGTATAGTGAAGGAAAAAAGAGAAGTTAACCGAGCTGGTCTCAGTACCCCACCAAGGCGCTGCTACCGGGAATGTTAACCATTCATGGAAGAGTCTGTAAAAGCAGAAACAGATGTGGGATCTGTTCTTGCTTTTCCGCGCTCGACTGCCAAACTGCGCAGTTAAACTTTAACGTCTCTAAAATGTTTCTGTTTTACCCTAACCCTAATCTAGTCTGCTATTTCTAAGGTTCGTTTAAGAACAGGGTTAAGACACTGCCTTCCTAAAATCCTTTACAACATTAGTTCTAACGCCTCGTCTCAAGGGCGTTATAACAAATGATCTTTCGACTGTATTGTATTTAAAAGTGTCATTAAAGTCAATTAAATACGCACAAACAAAACTTTTGGATTTTTAGTGTTTTTTCCCCCTTAAATTAGAAAATTTATCGTTTAAAAATTGATACGTATGTATTCGTCTGTTTTCTTCAAATAAATAATAAAATGCGTTTTTGCTTTTTCTCTCTTGGTTGCTGGCACTCCATAGTAATTTAGCCAAGTTTTGCTGATCAGTGGCGTTCCCAGAAATTAATTTTGTGGTATGCATATCGTCGCCGCAATGTCAAAACCACGAATGCGAAATTTTGTAGTTTGAATTATCGCTATTTAAAAATTAAATTTCATCAAAGAATTGCTTCTGCAATTACATCAGACTGTTCAAGCACTATACATGACATTTACATCAAGTTGCGTCTGTATTATGCTTAATTCAGTGAATAAAATTTTATGTGATGTAAAGTCAACAATCGAAAAATTCTCACATTCTTGGTTTTATCACTGCAGCTACGATATCATAACTTTCTAAAGTGACGAAAAAAATGTGCATTAGAACAGGAATTTTTATATTTCTCAAATACTATTAAATACAAAGTAATGTTCATTCTACGTTTTTGTTTTCCTGCTATGGTATGTACTCAAGATAAAAGACCTCGTCTGACCATTCCAAATAAAAAAGTAACTAAGAGCAATTTAAGGAAGACCAGCATGGCGACACTAGCAAAATAACGTCGCCGACAATTTTTTTTTCAATTTTTAATACTAGACAAAATTATTTTGTGGGGTGCATATCGACCTTTGCATCCCCTCCCCCTGAGTACGCCACTGTTGCCTATGGTCGCCGTCCCTAATTTAGGATAGCTTGTTTCAGGAAAGGGGCAGAACAGCGCCATGGAATAAACACACCATCCATGCCACATTCTGTACTGGAACCGGAACTCATCTTAGACGAATAGTGAGAAGCCATCGACTCAACACTCGCCCAGCGGGGCGGTCCAAAATATTAATGCGTCAGTTCTAGTTACGTGATTTGTTTGATGCATAAGGTTCTGACAAACTTTGTGCTTCTCCTGGTTCCTGAACTAAGAGCTACCACTGGATTTTGGGAGGGCCAACTTTAGCACTCATGACGACCAGTGCGGTAATATTTGTTGACGCTTTAGCACTCGTGGCGACCAGTGCGGTAATATTTGTTGACGCTTTAGCACTCGTGGCGACCAGTGCGGTAATATTTGTTGACGCTTTAGCACTCGTGACGACCAGTGCGGTAATATTTGTTGACGCTTTAGCACTCGTGACGACCAGTGCGGTAATATTTGTTGACGCTTTAGCACTCGTGACGACCAGTGCGGTAATATTTGTTGACGCTTTAGCACTTATGACGACCAGTGCGGTAATATTTGTTGACGCCCCTCACAAGCTTTTGACGTAGGAGTACGTCTAACTCCGCGGATAGTATGGGGCGACTTACGGCCGAACGCATGTGACAAAAATAGGTCCCCATTGAAATCCTTATAGCGTTAAAAATATGTGCCTCACGCTAATCGTGCTAGTCTATTCGTAAACAGCATGGAGTCCAATTCGCGTATTAAGCAATACATCGTGCGCGCGACCCTCCCCTTTCTCCCTGTGGGCGGGGGAAATGATGCAATATTTCTGGGGGCGCAGCCGCATTTTTTTTTTTTTTTTTTTTTTTATTGGAGGTTTAACGACCACCGTGAGCAACTCAATGGGCTATAAGCAGTCGCCCGTCCCTAATGTCACTGGTTCCAGGGAAGGGAGAGAGCCAGTGCCGTAAGACAAACACAACATCCATGCCTGACCGGGATTCGAACCCGGACCCCTTACGGACGAATGATCATAGGCCAGCGCCTTAGACCACTGCGCCACCGGGGCGGCCAGCCGCATTTGACTAAGTCTATCTCTGCAACCGTGAGTGCAACACAGCTGTGCGTGGTATCGTTTTAAAGCTCTCGACAAGATCTATTCAAATATAGAATAACATTTCGCAGTGGTTTGAACTGAACATTTCAAAAATTTCTTGTGAACTGGTCAGCACTTTTGACAATATCGCGGTTTATCTGGACAACCGTGAGTGCAAAACAACTGTGCGTGGTATCGTTTTAAAGCTCTTGATAAGATCTATTCAAATATATCAGGAACAAACCACAGTGGTTTAAACTAAAGTTTAAAAAATCGTGTGAACGGGTTAACATTTTCGACAATGCCACGGAATTCGCACAATGAACGCAAGCAAAAGTGGAGAAAATCAAAACGGGAGGCAAGAGCCAGTGATGAGGTATGTATGAAGCCCAAGACAGGGCACCACGTTGGGTGATTCGTGTATGGATCTGCTTTGTGTTCGCAATGTATCCAACATTATTTGAAAAAATTATGTAAGCTACTTTTCATATCATAGACCTGTGTTGGCTATATAACAAATTGAATAAACGCTTTAAACCGTACGCGACCATCTCATTTCAAGTCTCCGATCTGCAAGTCGTAGTCCCACGTTCCAAACTGACGACTCAATCAGAACTGAGACTACCTGTATATATATATTTTTTATTCTGTAATTTGATGATAGTTTTCTTTTTGCTTCCGTAATGAACTGTTTGACACTTTTTTTGGTGTTCCTGATCCACGTTGAGTGTATGAATTAATTACTTATTCGCCTCCTAGTTATTTGTTCAGTTGCTGCTTTCCATCTTTGGGGAATCCCCAGCATTGCGCGGGGATCCATGAAGCAACCTGCCATGTAGTTTGGCAGTTGATCACATGTGAGTCGGGAGAATTCGATGTCGCTGTGGCGCAGTGGTAGCATGTCCGCCGGTGCGTAACTGGGAAACCCTCGGTTCGATTCCCGGTGCGGCCGATGAGAATTTTTCTATGACTCACTTATAAACGTGGAAAGAGCGATGACTTCTGTTTGATGTTCCTAATCTACGTCAATTGTGTGTATTGATTAATAGACTTTACGTTAGGAACGTAAAGGTAAAGTGCGCCGCCCCGGTGGCGCAGTGGTCTAACGCGTTGGCCTCTGATCATTCGTCTGTAAAAGGTCCGGGTTCGAATCCCGGTCAGGCATGGATGTTGTGTTTGTCTTACGGCACTGGCTCTCTCCCTTCCCTGGAACCAGTGACCCTAAATTAGGGACGGGCGAACTGCCCATTGAGTTGCTCACGGTGGTCGTTAAATTAAACCTCCAATCAAAAAAAAAAAAAAAAAAAAGGTAAAGTGCGTTTCCCCCGCTATCACTGAAAACTCCGAGTTGAAAAATTCTTTCTGCACCGGATACAGCTCTTGATGGGAAGACTTTTGCATATAATTTCTAATTTTTGGTAAAAAATGGTTTGGCCACTAGGGAACGTAAGTGTTTATTTCTGCTTCTGATGTATTTGCACCAAAATCTGAGCTCCTGAAAACTCGAGTGAAAAAATTATTTGCTGGACCGATACCGCTCATATCGAAAAACTTTTTGATAATACTTTCTTCTTAAAGTAATGCATATTTCTCCCGCCAAGGGGGCGGGGCGTAGATGATCGGTCATGAGTGCGGCAGGTGCCCAAGAGAGGTACCTTCCGAAGTGTATCGTCCTGCCAATGAACTTTACTAGGAGACTTCGTGATGGTACGGAACTGTTTTTTGTAGTTCGGCTTGGGTCCAAAAATCGTTTTTGGCAAAACCAAAACTGTTGAGATCTATCTAGCTGTCCTGGACAATTACGCGCTACCGACGTTGTGACAATACTTTGGGGAAGACCCATATCAGACAATTATGCACCACCAACGTTGTGACAATACCTTGGAGAAGGCCCATGTCGGACAATTGTACACCACCGACGTTGTGACAATATTTTGGGGAAGACCCATGTCGGACAATTATGCACCACCGACGATGTGACAATACTCTCGGGAAGGCCCATGTCGGACAATTATGCACCATCGACGTTGTGACAATACTCTCGGGAAGGCCATGTCTGACAATTATGCACCATCGACCTTGTGACAATACTCTCGGGAAGGCCCATGTCGGACAGTTATGCACCACCGACGTTGTGACAATACCTTGGAGAAGGCCCATGGCGGACAATTGTACACCACCGACGTTGTGACAATATTTTGGGGAAGACCCATGTCGGACAATTATGCACCACCAACGTTGTGACAATACTTTCGGGAACGTCCATGTAGGACAATTATGCACCACCGACGATGTGACAATACTCTTGGGAAGGCCATGTCGGACAATTATGCACCATCGACCTTGTGACAATACTCTCGGGAAGACCCATGTCGGACAGTTATGCACCACCGACGTTTTGACAATACTTTGGGGACGACCCATGTCGGACAATTATGCACCACCGACGTTGTGACAATACTTTCGGGAAGGCCCATGTCGGACAATTATGCACCACCGACATTTTGACAATACTTTGGGGAAGGCCCATGTCGGACAATTGTGCAGCACCGACGTCGTGACAATACTTTGGGGAAGGCCCATGTCTGACAATTATACACCATTGACGTTGTGACAGTACTTTAGGGAAGGCTCATGTCTTACTGCTCGCGTTCTTACAGATTGGTTTGAGAACATAGGCCTGAAAAAGTTGGACTGGCTAGCTCGTCGGATGCGAGGAAGAAGAAATCGCCCAACAAACAAAACTGAACTCGTCACTACTTTGAAGTCCGAATGGCAGAACATATCTGCGTACATTTAAAAATCAATGATGGATGGTATTCCACGAAGTCTAGAAGTCGTCATGAAGCCCACACAGTGGTTGCAGCACGCAATGTTAAATTTTCTGTATATAAAAAGTACTTGTGCACATGAGTGTGGTAATACATTAACGGCGGGTAGTGTACTTAATATTGTATTGACATTTGATTTTGACAATAAATCACATTTTGATCGATAGACGTTGTTTTGTGGCTTTTTACTGCTTGTTCTCGGATCAGTAAAACGCGTCATAAACATTCTAGATGGGTAAGATAATCTCCACTGAGCTTTATCTCCTTGTATTCCCAGCTGAATGATTCAAAGACATCCTGCTTAGTGGCATTGAAGGGTTTGGGAGGTATAGTGTCACCTCAAATAACCGAACATTTGCACTTGCATTTTCATAGATGATGTTAATAATGCTACTGTATGCATCTTCAGTACCGCGAGATTTCAAAGACATTATACATAACTGCTCATAGTTTCGCGGAATCAAAGGCCTCCTCATAACAAAAAAACCATACCTAGTGGAACCGTAGTTCGCAAAGACTGTCGATTCGGCAGCTGCAGATGCATCTGGGAAAGCAAAGAATTTAAACATATAAAGTGCTCCGAATTTTTAACGGATTTCAGTCCGTTAAAAAGTTTATTTTGTTCTGGTGTATTTCAAAAACTAAAGTTTCATCCATGTTTGGTTGGGGTCTTCAGTGTAACTGACAGCCTATTAAATTGGTGGAGCCAGCAGGGACCTGATTTACGCCTAGGCCTGCAAGTCCCGGGCCCAGGGTCCCGCATTTTAGGAGATCCCAAAAACGCAATGCGAAAAAAAATTATGCTTTTTTTTTATTAATTAATTATTATGAATGGAAAAAAACATTTTGGAAGAAAAAATCTTTTTTTTTTTTTTTTCCTGAAATGAAGAATGACTAACTTGCCACTTAACTCTGATGATTGTTCCTTTTTTATATAATGTGTATGTATCATCATCATCATCATCAACCATTATCAATCCCCTGCTGGATGAAGGTCTCCCCAAGTTTCTTCTACAATGGTCTATCTTGCGCCGGTCTCTCCTCCATGTCACTCCCGCATGCTTTCGAATTTACACACACGCACACACATACACTGTCACACAACTTACTTTTGGTCCTCAAAAAGGGAACTTATAAAAACTGAATTATATGGAGTTTATTTAATTTCAAATGTAAGTAATGGATAAGGCGGAAAAATCACAGTGCATTTCATCTGAAACCTACAGATGAAATATAAATGAGCTATTTTCCTATATTTATTGTACACCTTTTGAGAGAGGTTTTGCATTACTAAGACACTTTGTAGAAGCTTTGAGTATTTCATATTAAAAAAATATTAGATTTTAAAATTGCTTGGGTCTGAATTAAGTGAATTAATGAGCTGAATAATGTGCTTTTTATGTGGGTAAGAATTATCCAGTTACGCATGTCTGCTCAAACCTAAGTATCATTCCTCTGTTAATAGAATTATTCTACTGCAGTATTGAAGTCATCACAGGTGATTAATCAGCTACATGGAAGTTTACCTTGCACCTCCCCCCCCCAAATCTGACTATACCAAGTCTAAATAATGTTCATCAGTTAAAAAATAAAATTTAAAAGGAATGAATAGCTTAACATCTCTGGATATTTGAAGTATTACTTAATTAAATGCGAAAATAGCAGTGCTAAACTATTAAATAATGTTTTACTTACCCGTCTACATTTTTAAGTGCGAACTTTCTTACTAATATTAATATTTAAGAAAAATAGAGAATTTCCTATTTTCCCCCGCATAGTGTCCCATTTATTAAATCAACTTTTATATTAATTGATAATATTTAGTGCTGACAAATGTACTTACTCTTTCAAGAATGTGGACGAGTGGGCGAGGGTGGGGGTGGGGTGGGGGTCTCATCTTGTCCTGTGCCTAGGGCCCGATTCTGTGTGAATAGGGCTCTGGGCACCAGCACACAGCTAAAAAACATAAAACATAATAAAAATTCTAAGGGAAACGTCTACTTCCGGTTTTGCAATTTCAGAGGAAATGTAATCAGCTTGTCCTCACATGATAAAACTCCTAACAACTGAATTTCATGTGAACAGGAGTCATCATACATGTATCTAGAAATGGAAATAAAAGAAATAATTCCATGGGAAACGCCCACTTGCGGTTTCAGGCTTCCAACCAATATCTAATCAGCGCATGAGTTTTGAATAAACCTTCTCGGAATCTAATTTTATGTCGTTAGGTGTCATAAATTTTTGCTTACATATAAAAAAAAAAAATATGAAACACATGGCACGCACACAGCACCGTGAAAATAGTTCGATCAAATGATGTTCTGAGTAACCTAAAATGCGTATTTGAATTTAAATCTCGAAGCTGCATTTTTTTTTCCGATTACAATATTAATGTATGAGAAAGTAAAAATCGGGGGTACGGTATGCAGTAACACAAATGTTATTTTTCAAGAATGTTCGGCAAAGTGAATTTGTTAAAATGAATTTGGTCGCTGGAACAGCGTGTGTCAGTTTCCTTTCGTCCTTCCAAAGCTTTCCCTCGACCTTGCGTAACGGAATATTACAGCTTCTCTCTGGCAAAATTTCTTTCTTCTTTTTTTTTTATTTATTTATTTTGGTTGTGGCTGAGAAAAAGGAAGCTAACGACCCTTAATCACTTCCGCTAAATTCCCTCAAGTATTTCTACAAAGGGGTAATTGTTTTTACGTGTTTTTTTTTTCTTGTTTCTGTTTCGTCCCCCCTTTTTGTCTATCAGCAAAGGAGCGTAAACAGTAATCATTTCTCATCTTAAAGCGTAGCAACATTCTTTTGTAAGATCAGAGCAAAAACCACGACTTCCGCTGTTGAGATCACGCACGAAAAGCAGCGTAATGCTGGAATTGAGGACGAAATAAACAAACACGTGCCACAGAATGCAGTTATCAAACGATTAACATCAATTACACAAACAGAATCATGCCACAAATTATAGAGTCAACTAAGTCTTTAGTTGTATTCTGACATATCATTATAAGACGGCTCCCTCAGATTTACAACACAAAGTAAATGCATCTTTAAACAACATTTTTGATGAAAAGAAAACGAGGGAAATGTAAAAAAGACTAAAAGGGAGATGTAACGTGAGCTTATAGCACTGAAGTGCGATGGACGAAGTAATCAAAGTGAAATACAATATGTTTTATAATCACAATGGACCGAGAGGTATCGTCGTCCCAATCAATTAATACCCCAGCTAAAAAACCCTGTAAAACGTTTTGCTGCTCATAGAATCAGGCAAACGTCTATTTTTCCATTCAGCATAAAATTAAAGTGAATCTGGGAATCGTGTTCTCTAACGCCCAAGAACGTGTAACCCTGTAAAAAATAAGTGGTGTGAATGAATTCACAGATAATTCCCGAAAATAATGTGCAACGAAGTTGACGAAATTTCCTTTTTTAAAAGTTCTCGTTTCTTTTAAGTTCAGTAATTTGGAAGATTTTCCGTAGTCAGTAATTCCGTTTATTTCAGAAAAACCCGGAATGGGTTTTACCGTATCGATACAGAAATTTCGCAAGATCGAAGACTGAATTTTACAGCGTTGCACTAGAGCAGTGGTAACCAAACTGTGCTCCGCGAAGCATCTCCAAGTGCTCCCCGAAGAGATTGGAAAGGAAAATAAATAAAATATATGTGACAAGATCTCCCATCCCTCTCATTAGAATCTAAGTTTCCGGGCTATGCTTTATCGTTCTTTTTCGATGCCACGTGACATTTTTGGTTTTACAACTGTAAAAATGGTTTTAAATACCATATCTTTGTGGATTTACAATGCCTGCTCTGATTTCATTCTCAAATACGTTGTTTTAATTATGTTTTTTTGTTGTTGTTTTTCTTTTATATAATTAAGTAAGTTCCTTATTTCTCTGATATTAGGGGAGAAAATAACATTTCGAATGAAGTAAAACTTGATGTTTAACATGTCCAAATGCTTAAAAATATCTTCATTCGTCAATTGAGAACCGCTGCACTAGAGATTCCTTTCCCTGGTGGGATTCGATCCGACAAGAATCGAACAGAATCCGCGTGTCTTACCACTAGCCGGAAAGACAGAAATTACAGTCACGTTCAAGGTAGAACTCCAATTGCGCGATGATGAAATGTTTTGGGTCATTAATGCGGGTGAATTAGTCATTTTATTTTCTGTTGGAGCTTATTATTTTTTTGAATAGTTTGTAATAATTTATTTTTTCTATAGTAGGACTTATCACAAATTGAGTATTTTTTTCGTAAATATAAAATTTACTATTGGTAGCTATAATAGATTTTGTCTTAAGGGGCCAACAGACTGATACATAGCATCATACAATCACATGTACAATAATTTAAGTACCCAGTGTCTTACAGTAACATTATATGCAATTGCTGGTGCACAAAATGCGGGAGAGGGAAAAAAGAAAATCCGATGCCACAATAACCAATATTTCATCTCATTTGCTATCTACAATATCCGATCTCGCTATAGAACTTCAAAATCAGATCCTCCGACGGAGATTGAAATTTAACAGTTAATCAAACCTTAAGTGTTCCCCCGAATCGTTTATATTACTGGAAATTTTCAGTCATAGGGATAGGAAAAAAGTGAGAACACAGTTTTTCAGTTAATATTCGAAAGGAATTGCGGAAAGGTTTCTGAAGATTCAGAATTTTCCGTTAAGACATCTTAAAAACGCAGTTTACTGTAAATGCGAACGGAATTGTGGAAAGGTTTCTGAAGATTTAGAAATTTCCGTTATGACATCTTAAAAACGCAATTTACTGTAAATGCGAACGGAATTGTGGAAAGGTTTCTGAAGATTTAGAAATTTCCGTTATGACATCTTAAAAACGCAATTTACTGTCAATGCGAACGGAACTGCAGAAAGGTTTCTGAAAATTCAGAATTTTCCTGGCGTACGAAAAATCCGTGAAATTCAGCCCCCCCCCATCATTTCACGGAAAGGGTGTATCAGAAATATGCTTCGTTAATTCACGAAGGGGATCGCGGAATATGGCTCGTGAATTTTAGATTGTCTTTGCAGTGGATAAACCAAGCTCTTTTTGCGTTAGAGAATAAATTTTCCAAGCGTCCCTGTGATTTAACCTGATACCCTGAAATATAAAGTGTTCTTAGTATGTCTATAAGTTAACAGCAACAAATTCCTTTTGGGCTGCGGAAGATTAATAATTTCTAAAATCCAATAATTCTTTTTAGGTTTTCGCGCCTAAATTAAACAAGAATGCTAAAAAAATATTAAAAGCGAAATTACAGAACTTCGTTAAGATATTTTTATCAGTGAGAATATTATCAAAAATATTATAATGATCTGCAATTCTTCTTGGATTGATGAACAAAATGAATGGTACTTTTCTGCGCTCACAGTCAATCGGAATAGAACGCGAAAGCTGGATAGTGCAAACTGAACTATTCAAATCAGGGGTGGATTCATGTTTTTCGTGGGAGGAAGGGGGTGCAAGTGTCGGGAATAACCGGGGACCTTTCTGATATTTTCCCGCGAAAAAAAAGTGTTCTTAGTTATGTTATGTAAATAAAAGTCTTAGTATAAATAAAGTGTTCTTAGTATGTCTATAAATTCTTCCAATTAATTAAGGAAAGTAACATACTTTTAAGTAATTCCTTTTTTTCACGAAAAAATATTCAATTTGTTATTAAAACTTCACAAATTGCTGCTCTTCCTTGGTCCGGGCGCCCTCCCCCCTCCTTGGATCCGCCCCTGATTCAAGTGCGGTTGGGTTTGTTGAAAACGTCATTTTAACTCTAACATTTCGGATGAGCTACTTTCCTTCGGGCACTTACAGATTTCCTCGTCTCAGTGAGTTTTTCAAATATACACTGAGATGCCAGTTTGTTAGCCAGTTTGTCGTCCCATTAATGACTCATTCCAACACGTAAGACCAGTTTACTGAGCATCAGTTAGCGTTTGACAGAGGGCCAGAATGGGAGAACAAGTGATCTGAGCGAGTTTGGCATGATAGTTGGCGCCAGGAGTGTCGGTTCGAGCAACGCCCCAATGACTGTCCACTTGAGATTTTCACGCATAACTGTAGCAAAGGTTTG
The DNA here is from genome assembly GCA_039090855.1 of Macrothele yani. NCBI lineage: Eukaryota > Metazoa > Arthropoda > Arachnida > Araneae > Macrothelidae > Macrothele > Macrothele yani. Next base: position 78,306,732 of record CM077027.1, read on the forward strand.
ACGTGAATGGGGCGACACGCAAAAAACTTCCGGCAATTGACGATCCTGTGGACGAAAACAGCTGATGGATTAGAGGGCTCCAAAGAGACTGGCGATATGGGCGTCAGCTGTTCGCGACATGGTGCAATAAGTGGTGTGTTCGGAGATGACCTTGGGCACATCAATGCTGAATTATGCAGTGATTTGTCTTGTGCAACGTATTCCGTAACTTCACGTACTACTGGGGGCAATGTTGCAGCGATAATCCTGCCGGCGTAGTCTAGTTAGGAGAACAGCAGCTCCGGAGTAGGAGGGCGTGGAATCCACCGGCAAAAAGGTTATATGTCATATTGGCCCCCGAACGAAAGTGAATTTTCTGGTCCTGAGGTTAGAAGATTTGGATGATATTTCTTCCACACAACGTACTGAATTAATAAAAAATACTTCTACAATGAGCTGGTCTTTCCAGCATGGCTGTCGGCTGACCCGAAACCTGTGATTTCGATTCCCCGCCTTTCTCGGGGGTGTGGGGTTGGATGACGTAGCATGCTACGTGACATGATATAAATGACGTGATACTGTGGTGATGTATGATTCAAATCGGCAATGTTGCAGCGATAAGCCAGACGGCATAGTTCAGTTGGGAAAGCAGTGAATCCGGAGTAGGAAGACATGGCTTCGAATTCTAACACCGACAAAAGGTTATATATACTTCATACGAGTTATGGACCGTCTGTTCACCTGTACGGTTCTCGCCAGCTTCCCTTAACCCTCTAATCCACCAGCTGTTTTTGTCCACAGAATCTCTGATTGCTGGAAGTTTTTTTTTTTTCTTTTGTGCGCTTTGTATTCACGGTAAACATTTATACTGTGTTGTGCGTGAAAACCCAGACGGACGACAGTTTGGGAGATGCTTGAACAGACAAGTCAAAAGGGCTCAAGTCACTCATTTTGCCCATTCTAACTCTCAATCGAACGCTAACTGATGCTTGACAAGCTGATCTACCTGATTTCTTAAATCTCTTTTCAGAATCTCTTTAATAGAAAACTTTTCTTAATCAGTACACTTAGTTCTTCTTTAGATAGTTCAGTAATTTTGATCACTGACGCTGAAGAAGTTTGTATTTATGCCATGAGCTATATCAAAATACCGCGACTGCGAAGATTCTTATTTACAGTATTTAAGACCCGTAAATGTTAAAAAAAGGTATGAATGAGTTACTTTAAGTCATTCATAGTCGTACTGTACAACCATGAAATGAGCGCCGCGAAAATACTGAATTTAAAGGTTAGCGATGATCATTTGGAAAGCAAAATAAGCATTGAAACTTTTTTCAGTTCTTTCCTCATTTCTGAACAAGTAATTCTACAACCGAGAGAATATTTGCAAATGAGGTGTTTGTGAAATAAGAGATTTTTTTGTACTACAATTTGTTTAAAATTAGACTTGGCGATTCGTCAAATTTTTAAAGAGTATACGAGAATGTTATTCTTGAAAGTTCCAAAGCTTTCGCTTAACAGTGCACTTAGAAGAACTATACATTCAGGTAATAATTCTACATCAAGTACTTATTTTGATCTATTTTAGTTTTGGAATGCTTTTTTTTTTAGTATTTTTTTCCTTGTTATGCTAATACGTACTTTTTTTTTTTTTTTGCTGTTTCGGGATTTAACGACCGCCACGACCAACTCGTAAGGATATAAGGAGTTCCCCGTCCCTAGTGTAGGACCACTATGCATTCCAGGGATGAGAGAAAGCCACTGCTATAAGACAAGCGTGATGCCCATGCCCCATCTCCGACGAATGCTGGTCAAAGGAGAGCACCTTAAACTACTTGGGCTGTTTCGCCTTTCAAAGACATAGTATTGTCAGCCAAGCAAATATATACACTGCTGGCCACCCAAAATGCAACACCAAGAAGGAAGCATCCTCTTGGCCTGAAATTCGTAGCATGCGTCGCCCGCGAGAGGACATGCAAACGATTAGCATTGCAGGGCATATACAAATCATGTGCGCCCGGCACGCCACCGAGAAGCACTATAAGAAGGGTGCACAGAAGGTGGAGTGTAAGTAGTGGAAGTGTGTTGTGCTGTAAGTAGTGGAAGTGTGTTGTGCTGTAAGTAGTGGAAGTGTGTTGACCTGTGCGTGGGAAGCTTCCTGATGCCTCGTCGCAGAATACGGCAGTCATTCTAGCACGTTTCGGAGTTCGACAGAGGACGAATAGTGGCTTATCGCGACAGCGGTTTATCGTACCGACACATCGGCGCCCGTGTGGGACGACATCCAGTCACAGTGAGGCGAGTATGGATTCGGTAGGTGCAAGAGGGACGGATGGACCGACGTGAGTGATTGCCGCAGCTGCGGCACACCACCGAACGAGAGGACCGCCATGTTGTGCGGCGGGCATTGACGGCTCGCACCGCCACATCACGAACGTTAGCGCAGGAATTAGGGTGTGTTGCGCAACAACCTGTGTCAGCACGTACCGTTCGACGTCGTCTGCAGGAGCGGGGACTTGTCGCACGGCGCCCATTGCTCCGATTACCATTGACGTTACACCACCGGTGAGTGCGGCGGCAGTGGACCGTTGAACGCCTCACCTGGACTACGGAATGGCACGACATTGTCTTCTCCGACGAATCCCGCTTCTGCCTGCAACACCACGATGGTCGATCCGCGTGTGGCGGCACCGCGGCGAGAGACTGTATGACGCCTGCATTATGCATCGCCATACCGGTCCGTCGCCTGGCGTTATGGTTTGGGGCGAAATTGGATATGACACCCGCACCCCTCTGGTACGCATCACCGGTACACTCAACAGCCACCGCTACATCTCCGACGTTTTGGAGCCTGTAGTCCTCCCTTACCTGCAAAACCAGCCAGCGGCCACGTTTCAATAGGACAACGCGCGCCGCACGTGGCACGCATCGTGCAGCAACTGCTCACGGCCCACCAGGTGTCACTGCTGGCGTGGCTCACCTGTTCTCCCGATATGTCGCCCAGCGAACACGTCTGGTCGCTGATCGGCAACCGAGTGGCCCGGCATGCACCACCCGCGGCTATGCCTGATGAACTGTGGCAACGTGTGGAAGCAGCCTGGACCGACATACCCCAAGCCCACATCCAAAGCCTCTTTCGTTCGATGCCGCGGCGTGTAGCGGCCGTTTTTGCCAGCCATGAAGACCACACGAACTATTGATGTCTGCGTGTTCCGCAAGTCGCAGGGGACTGTAAGTTAAATCGTTTCATCTTTGTATCTGTTGTTATGTGTCCAGTAAATCTGGCTTTGGTATCTCGTGTCCTTCTTGGTGTTGCATTTTGGGTGGCCAGCAGTGTATATGAAAAAACCTTCCCGTTTATAAAAACCTTCCCGTTTTGTGGGCATTGAAAATATCGTTAGCGTCATAATCTTCTAAAATGGTAGGCAATTTCTTGAGTCATTGTGAACAGGTCTCTTCATCGACGATCGCACTTTCTCTGTCAAGCTTTTGATACTTAACATCGTGAAAGTGTTTGTTTTTTTAATTTTGAAACCAGCTACTGCTTGCCTTGAAATCATTACGACCTGATTGCTTACCAAAGACTTCAGCTTTCTTTCTTTGGATGGATCCTTCTAGTGGCACATCTTTTTCTCTCCACTGAATAATCCATTTCACCATGTATTTCTCGATATCCGGGTACTCTGCACATTTTATTACTCTCCTTTCACCTTGGTTTCCTTCGGTTTTCTTTTATTTTAATCGCCACTTTTTTCTTTAGAATAGTAGACAGTGTACTTACTACTCCGTATACCAAAATTCTTCGCAATTTCATTTTTCCTTCTTACTGCCGCCTTCAACAGCTTTAAGTACCTGAACTTTATCGGCGATCGACAATGTATTCAACTTCCACTTTGAAACCATAACTTTAGAAAAAGAAACATATAGGAAAACAATTATTGAATTTACAGAAAAAAAATTGCTAAAAATTAAGTGAAATACTAAGAGACGCGACCGAAATGTTTATCCGTGAGGTAAAGATGACGTTTAGAATTCTTACAAGTGGAAATTAAAGACGCGCAGCAGGGAGTCATAGTTTATACCCGGCTTAACCCTTTAACTGGATAGAAAGAATTATCTTCGGGTTAGGATTGAAATCAGCTCAAACGAGTATATTCGCTGCCTAAAGGCAGCCACAGACATACACGTTTCAATGACATCACGCAGCAAACGGGGAGTTTTGTGCCTGAGGCCATGGCATGTAGTGTGGAGTGAAGAGGATTTCAGACAGACGTTGAAGAGCTTCACTCCACGTTACATGCCGCCTCAGGCACTAAACTCCCCCGTTTGCTGGCGTGACACTCAAACGTGCGTGTGTCTGTGGCCGCCTTAGGAAAGAAGTGGGCCGAACGTGGCTGGAACGAGTGAACCGGCGAATCAGAAAGCGTCGCTTTCCCCTTGGCTTTGTTATTCAAAGTGGTCAGTTTGAATGATTGACACCTATCATTTTTGAATGCTTACTTGCTAAAATAGGATAACATTGGAGTAAACCTCAAGCAAGGAGAGAGAAGATGTTCAAGTAATTCGTTTCTACCCAGTGGCATGATATCCATGTCAGAGGAACAAAGCCCTTCCCCATTATCCCTGGTGACAGTTGATGCTGCCGAAATAAGACGGGGGAATGAAATTATTTTTCATAGATTTCGTAAAACGTGGTGGATATGTGAGTATTTCTATTCGGGGAACGTAGAAACGTTTGGCCATCATTTGGTTAAGGTACTTCAGCCGCTTAAAGATTACACGGGGAGAATCTCTCCATTTTCAAGTTAAAATGGTGAGTGAGATTGGAATGCTTTCCTTTGTTGTCTACTATTATCGTTGAGGCGTGCTTCAAACCCTTATCCTTACATGCTGCTCGACATTGAAATTGCCCCACCCAGGAGTGAGGATAGAGGGGTGAAATTGAGCATGCAAATGGGAATACATGACGGTTTACCTTGACGTTATTTTCAGCCATGTACAGTTTTTATCGGGTGAGATAATGCAGCTCGATGGGTACGCCTCAGTAAGTGGATGCACTGCCCTGAACGGCAATACAGGCAGCAATACGGCGTGGCTGTGAGTAATACAGTCGACAGATATCGTACTGAGGAATGAAACACCAAGCACAGTTGACTTGTTCCCATACTTCATTGAGATCGTGCGCAGGCCGGTTCGATTGCAGACGACGTCCAATGTGGCCCCACAGGTTTTCGATTGGGGATAAATCGGGCGATCTTGCTGGCCATGGCAGTGTTTGAACATGTCGAAAACATTATCTGGAGTCCGGAGCGGTGTGTAGACGGGTGTTATTTTGCTGGAAAATGGGTTGCTGTAGGCCATTCAGGAACGGTAACAAAATGGGCTATAGAACTTCGCTCACATATCGTGTAGTTGCCAGTGGACCCATGATGCGGACAAGAGGTGGCCTGCTGTCGTGCGCAATAGCCCCCATACCTGATGCCTACCTTACGGGCAATGTGGCGATCGCGAACGAAACCGGCATCCGTCCGCTCACCAGGATGTCGCCAGACACCGATCCGTCGATCGTCAGCACCCAGACAGAAACGGGATTCATCACTGAAGACCACAGTGGTCCATTCGTGACCTCAGTTTGCATGACTTCGGCATCGAGCCAGACGAGAACTGCGATGGCTGGCCGTCAATGGCAGTCGACGTAACAGTTGCCTACTGGGCAATTTTTGCCACATGTAAACTTCGGTTTACAGTTCATGTCGTTATGATGACGTCCATGGCGGATGACACAGCACGTCGAATATCGGCTGCAGTGCTTTCTGGTGACGAACGATCCTGTCGAACAATTCGACAGGCCAGGCGTGCTGACGTCTGTCGCACTGCAACACTGCCGCTTCGACGCACGTACGAACTTTCCTGTAGCCACTGGTGCCAACAGCGTGCAAGAGTTTGTGCATCCCGTTGAACATGTGCAACAATACGATGTGTACACCAGCCCGCTTCACACAGGCCTACAATTCTTTCTCTCCGAAACGCATACAAATAGCGATAAAAGTGCCGACGGAGTGTACCCGGCATTTTCGGCCTTCGCTGATCAATTTCCCAGCAAAAACAACAAATCTGAAACGTCTGCGACACTTCCACCAGCGACCACACATTACCATCACTGTTGCTATAAAACCAGAGCCAATGACGTCACGAACGTGTGACGTCATCGGCTCCGGTTTAACATCATTTGCATGCCTCGAGTGGGTACACCATCCCTGCGATTTGCATCTTTATAGCACACTTCTTTCTGGGTTGGGCAGTTTCTATGTCGAGCACTGTATTTTGGGGTCTACTTTGGGGCTGTTTTTCATTTCTAGATAAGAATATTTTTTTGAGTTATCAAAACCACCAGAAAAATTTTCGGTGGTCTGGATAACTCAAAAATATATGTTGCAGGGAATGTTGCTTTTTTTTTTTTTTTTTTTTGAGTTGTCAAGAATTTCATGTTATCGAAGTTGGAGTTGTCAAGAGTCGACGGTACCATCAATTTATTTTCTCCTTTTTGATTCAACTGACAGAGTATATCAGTTCCTCTTTCAAACGTGAAATATTACGCTCAAGCTTTGAAGCTTGGCATGACTCCAAAACTGAACTAACGTCAATTTATTTTCTATCTCTTTTTTTCTTATGGGATATTGATAAGTAGGCGGATTGTTTTCTGAAATGACAGGAGAAAAACAAAGATCTCCCACCTGCTCTTTAAACCCTTGTATTATAATAATTATAATTGCATTTCCACCACTGTTAATGTACTGTAACTATAACACACAAAAAAATGGGACAAAGTGGAATAAGAGTTCAACAAATGAAAACGTTTGTGCATTTTACCCGCCTAATAACAGAAGACGCACAATAACACATTACAGGATGGACGAAAAATAATAATCTGCAGACACCCATATAAAAAATTTTTACAGACTGGTATTTCTTCAGAAGTTCTAAAATAAAACGCTGCTGAAATACGGCATATGGGTTGTATTCTTTAGTGATACCAGGAACGAATACTGGCAACAATTGTTTAAATTAAATTTTATGCATTTAACAGCTGGAAAATCATGGAAATAAAACGGACAGACACAATTTCTCTCAGGAACAGGAGATGACAAAGGTGGGAAGTGGCAGCAGGACATGATAAGAAGCAATGAAAGTATCCTGAACTCTGTAAGTCGTAACACGTAGGAACAGAGGTATCCTGCGCTCTTCAACACCTGATAAGAAGGAATGGGAGTATCTTCACTCTACAAGATATGATAAGAAAGACTGGAAGTACCCTGCACTCTATACGACGTGATAAGAAGGAATAATCGTGTCCACCCACCCTGCAAGCCGCGATAAAAAGGAATGAGGTATCTGCATTCTGCAGGAAAAAGCAGAAGAAATAGGAATATCCTACACTCTACAAGTGATAAAAAGGAATCGGGTTGTCGTGCATTCTTCAAGTCATGAAAAGAAAGAATGGGAGTATCTGCCCTCCGCCACAAGTGATAAGAAGAAATGGGAGTATCCTGCACTCTACAGGACATGATAAGAAGAAACGGGAGTATCCTGCATGTGCAAGTTGTGATAAGAAAAAGAAAGATTGGGGGTATCCTGCATTCTTCAAAAGAAAGGGAGTGTCTTCACTCTGCCAGACATCATGATAATAAGAAATGGAAGTATGCTACGCTCTGTAAGACGTGATGAGAAGGAATAGAGTATCCTACTGGACACTCCCATTTCTTCTCATCCCTCTTAAAGACGTGATAAGGAGTGGAAGCATGCTGCACTCTGCAAGACGTGATAAGAAGGAATGGAGTACCATGCAGGATACTCCCATTTCCTCTTATCCACCTTCAAGACTTGATAAGAAAAAGTGGGAGTACCTACACTCCGTGAAACGTGATAAGAAGGAATGGGAGTAAGCTGCCTGAACTTTGCAAGACATCGTGACAATAAGGAATGGAAGTATGCGGCGCTCTGCAAGACGTGCTAAGAAGGAGTGGGAGTATCTTCACTCTGTGAAACGTGTTAAGAAGGAATGGGAGTATACTGCACTCTGTAAAATATTGCACTCATCCTGAGATGATCTGAAAGAATCAGGAAAACGGCCAGGAAAAACGAGGAAGTGCAAGTAAACAGCGTTCGGATCACACTAGAAAGTTTAAAATAGAGAAAATTTCAGAACGTACAGCTTTGGCAAACTTACGTCTAGTAGATTCCATCCAATGATTTTAAGAATGTATACAAATATAAAAATACCTGGAGTAGATGATTCATTTCCTTTTGTTAAGAAACTGCAAACTACACTGTTTCCATAAATTAAGGGGGAAATGAATTTTTGAACTGTCCCGATTATACGAAGACGAAAAGGTATAGTTTAATGTGCTCTTTCATATTGTTGGTAAATGAACAAAATTAGAAAACTAATTATTAATTAAAGAACAAATAGCAAGTAAACATACCTAGTCGCAAGGCATGCTTAAAACGAGATAGCCAGAGGGGGTCAATATGGAGTGTGATCACCCCTTACCCAGTACATGCCTCACAGCGACGTTTCATTCTCATTATGTATGAATGTCCAGAAACTATCCTGACAATAACGACCATCAATTCACCAAGACGCATCGAATCTCCTGCAGATTTTGGAAAAGGGTTGAATGGCTGAAATACGTTTGTCTAAAGTATATTAAGAACGCTCCATAGAATTCAGGTTACGGGAACGAGTTAGCTCCTCCATATGGTTAATGATGTTCTTCTCAAGATATTAGTCAACAATATTAGCTCGGTGAGGATGTGCATTATCGTTCTGTAGGATAAAATTGTCGCCAATTATTCCTGCATAAAACCTAAAAAAGGGGTTCTAGGAACTCATCCCTATAAATCTATTTGAAGCACATAGAGATCGGCGCAGGCGCAAGGCATAAGTTCACGTTTTTGTATAAATCTATTTGAAGCGCATAGAGATCGGCAAAGGCATATGGCATAAATTCGAAACGAGGAGAATCTACATGTCTGAAAAGTTTAGACACACAGAAAAAAACCCCACCGTTATTATACGTGAATGGTATTTCCAGACACCTGTATCAGTTCAAAAGCACGTTTCTCGATGGAGTAAATTAAATTCTGTAGTTTCTCGTTATTTCTGGTTTATCAACTATTTATCGTGTAAAAAATAATTAGAATGTTGCCTGTGGGTCTGCTTTGAATGATTCTCCTTTGGAGTTCTCAAAAATATTTCCGTATTTTTTTTTCTTAATTTCTTAGACTAGAGGAAACAAACAACGGTATAGCATTACACACTACGTACCAACAAGTAATTGGGCACCTGTGATAGCAAAGGAAAACGAAGTTTATTCACCTTCAATAGTTGGTGGAGCCTCCACGAGCGGCGATTACAGCTGCGACCTTCCGGGGCATACTCTCAACCAGGCGTTGTACGACGGCTAGCGGTATTTTCTTCCACTCGGCTTGGAGAAGACATGTCAGTTCCTTCACCGATTTCGGACGGTGGGGACACCCCTTAAGTCGACGCTCCAACTCGTCCCAGACGTGCTCGATAGAGTTAAGGTCCGGGCTCTGCGCAGGCCAGTTCATTCGATTAACCCCATTGTCACCATACCAAGCCATGGTGGACCTCGCAACATGACAGGTGGCATTGTCATCCTGAAAGTAACTTGGGTCCACCCCATGAAACTTGCACAACGTAGGAAGCGCATGGTCATCCAAAATGGTGCAGTAGGTCTCGGCGTTGAGTCCACCAGGAATTGCGACCAAGGGTCCCATGCCATACCAGGAGAAACATCCCCATAGCATAATTCCACCGCCTCCGAACTTCACAGTTGGCACAATACATTCCGGCAGGAGGCGTTCTCCAGGCAGACGCCAAACCCAGACCCTGCCATCCGAACGGTAGAGGGTGAACCTTGATTTGTCGTTCCAGAGAACCTGTTTCCACTGTCGACGTTCTTTGCACCACGTTAGCCGAGCAGCGTTATTGGACTTGATGATCAAAGGCTTGTGGGCGGCAGCACGTCCATGATAACCGAGCAGATGGGCTTCCTTACGGATGGTATTCATTGAAAGAACACTCCAGGATGCCTGTTGAAACTCCTCGCGGATGTGGCCCATCGATTTGGTGCGGTTCCTCCGAATTTCTCTGGCCAGCACCCGTCGGTCTCTAACTCCCAGTTTTGTGGGTCTGTCGGGTCGAGGCACATTCCGACAGTCACCTCTCATCTTCCACTTGCCAATCACGTAGGCCACTGTCGATTTTCGGTACTTCAACTTGCTGGATATGTCACGTATGGATCGGCCATTCTTGTGATCCCCGACGATTACACCTTTCTCGAAATCAGAGAGCACCGAACTACGTGGCATCTTGCATGCGACTGGTTGCGTTGTTGTTTCCCACACGATATTTAACGGCGGCGGCCATGACGTGTATCAGGATCGCAGATATCGTCGATTGATGGGGTGTCCAATTACTTGTTGGTAGATAGTGTATAAAGGATACGTTTGTCCAATTTCAACCAAACCGACTGTAAACTTTTTTTAAAGAAAGTTTGGAAATAAATGTTTTTGTCTTGATCGGTTAAACAGTTTCTGAGTCATAAAAAGCATCCCGAGGGTAGCTCTTCTTTATTTTGGTATGTTACTTAATGGCACCAAAAGAGGAGATGCTACCTTGATAGATACACTCATTGTCAAAAAAAAAATAGTTGCACTTAGAAGAAAGCAACGACAAGAATGAAACTTGGTGGGTAGGTTTAACATCGTGAGACGCAAATGATTCAAGCATCACGCTCGGCCGCGCATGTGACGCAAGCAATGAGGGGTTGTAGCATTGCATGACCGGCTATATAAGGACGTCCCTTTACGCGTGCTTGCCGTTCTGATCGTGCTGTTATGTTGGTTGCATCCTTTGCAAATGAAGTATGCCTTGGAGAAAAGTTCGGAAGCAATACGAGCAGTTGGACGAGTTCAAGACGGGCTGCATCGTCGGGCTCCGGGAAGCGGGATGGTCTTATTGTCGTACTGCGCACCATGTCGGTCGTGCGGGTCTCACCATAGCACGCTGTTGGCGGTAGTGGACAGAACAAGGCACACCGAAGCGACGGGAAGGGTCTGGGAGACCTAGACGAACCGCGGAGAGAGAGGACCGACGGGTTGCCCGACATGCGTGGAGTGACTCAACAGCCAAGATAGCAGATATTCATTATTCTCCATGCATCGTCTGATTAGTGCCAGCACCATTGGCAGATGGCTGCACGACGTAGGACAACACGCACGCAGACCGTTACAACGACTGCCCTTAACACCATTTCACCATCGCCAAAGACTGCAATGGTTTCATGCCAGCCTGTCATGGAGCCACTCAGTAGGGCAGCGGGTGATCTTCAGTGACGAGTCCCTATTTTGTCTTGGAGGAGACGACCACCGAATCCGTGTGTGAAGGCACCGTGGTCAGCGCCAAGATGAACGGTTTGTTGTCGAGATTCACACTTCCAGAAGACCTGGTATCATGAAGTGGGATGCAATTGCCTACGATGCCAGACCACCTTTGGTGTTCATTACAGGCACTTTGACAGCCCAACGTTACGTTAATGAGGTCCTGCAACCAGTGGCCCTACCTTTTCTGAATGCTCACTCCGGTGCGATTTTCCAACAGGACAACACTCGTCCGCATACTCTCGAGAGCTTGCTTTCAAGGCACGAACACTCCAGCCGCATTGCCAGACCTATTGCCGATTGAAAATGTGTGGGATGTTATTGGACGCGCTATCTACACTCCATCCCTACCGCACAATCTGCAGGAACTGCGTGAGAAGCTTCAAGCTGCATGGGATGGCTTATCGCAGGACACCATTAGGAACCTGTACAACTCCATGCCGAGACGTCTGGCATGCTGTGTGAGCAAACATGGCGGCCGGACACCATACTGAGAGACACTACTTATTGGCGTGTGGCTCAATAAATATCACTCATATCAGTCTCAATGTTTAATCATTTATTGTTTCTGGTAACCTTTACCATCCTCCCGAATAGCATTGCAATCCGACACGTCCTTCTGGGTGCAACTGTTTTTTCTGACGATGAGAGTATAAAATTAAATGTTTCTAGCCTCCCCTACATTACCAATAGCCTTTCCTAGAAAACTAATAACCTTCCCTAGAATTTACTACTAGCTACGGCCCTGCTAGTACCTCAGAGGTGACACGCATATTAAAACGGCGAGTTGCATTGATAAGCCTTCGGCGATGTAGCCCAAGAGGAGAGGTAAGTTATTCGACTCCGTAGAAGAAAAATATGGGTTTGAATCCCATCAACGGCAAATTTGAGATTTTACGCTATTAAGTGTGCAGTAGGGAAATCGTAGTTATGTTGCAAAGCAACGAATTTTGTAACCTGCAGCGTCACGCTCTCTTTTGCAATCTGATTTTCATTTTTCTTTTTCATAAATTTGGGTGTTTCAGAGATGTTTTGTCAGGTTCTCGTTTTTCTTTTTCCCATAGAAGTTTGTCTGGGAAAACTTTATGTCGAAATTCATTGATCAATGGCGTTGCCTTCCCACATGGAAAACAGCGACAACACAAACATTATCTTTAGTTTCAGACCGAATGGTTCCTCTAAGTCGCATTGACTGTCGGTGTGAATTATTTTTAACCGACAGTTCCCACATGTTTTATGATTTTATCTACAAATACCCTTCAGATTTTTTTCTGCATCTTTACGATTTAGTTAAGATAATACAAAATATCGATAACTAAAAATCATTGTATTAAATACCCATACCCTCTACAAAGAAAATAACGAATGCCATAGGCCTAAGCAATTGTGAATGTACTAAAGCAAAAACTATGTTACTTACTCTATAATCGCTTTTTGCAATATATATAGTAGTCGGGCATGTAATCGCCCCGGCGGTCGAGTGTTGCCTGGCGCTGGCTTGTAATCATTCCTTCGAGGTGGGTCTGGGGTCGAATCCTGCGTGAGGCATGGATTGTGTGTTTGTCTTATGGCTCTTGCTCTTTTCTTTTCTTGGAACCGGTGACCCTAAATTCGGGAAGGGAAATTTAACACCCAAACAAAACATGTAATCGCCCCGAACTACGTTCTGCCAGCCTCACGTAAATAATTAATTTGCATAATTTGTAGCGTGCGACTGGAAAAACCACGTTCGAGCGATTATATGTCCGAACAATATATACAGTAGAACCCGCTTATAATGATGAGCTCGGGACTGACGGAAATCCTCGCTAAATATGTCCCACCATGTGCTTACGTGAATCTATATTATATGCATACGTGAATCATAAATATGCATACGTGATAATATGCATATGCATACGTGAATCATAAATATGCATACGTCATAATATACATATGCACACGTGAATTATAAATATGCATACGTCATAATATACATATGCATACGTGAATCGTAAATATGCATGCGTGATAATATACATATGTATCTACATTATACAGGGTGATTGTAAACTTCTTCAACAAAACAAGAGGGGTGATAGTACACACTAGAGATGAGCTCGGGCCCGGGCTCGGACGGGCTCAGAATTCGTTAACTACCGAAAAACCCGGGCCCGGGCTCAGAATTACTCGTCCTGAATTTCATTACTGTAATTAATTCAACACGTGTAATTCCGAGCCCGGTTGATTTACACTGTTGAATTTCATTGTGGATTTGTTACCATGGTGGAAGGATTTTTAATTTCCTAAGCTAGCTGCCATTGCAAGACAAATTTTGTTTAGCAAGACTTGCATTATGCATTGTCCAAAGTTATGGACCAAGCAAGAATTAGTTTAATTAGGTCTGGTATAAAAAAACTGGGAAAAAATCATTCCCATTTTTTGTATTTTATTAAAAATCAAGAATCTTATTTTTAAAATGATGTATTAATTTCCAAAATTGTGCAGTATTGTTATTATTTTTTTTTAATTTCCTCACTCCCGCGATTTTTGGGGTGACGTTGGTTTTTCGTGCAGCAGGTCGAGTTTTAGAGAAAAGAAGATCAAGTTGAAGCGCTGAGGCATTAGATGCAATTCTCTATCTCTCTCTTTTCATGATGAACTTGATCTGGAAACTGCACACACAGATGATAATATTGTGATTAATATACTATTAAGCGCAAAACTTTGTTAATGTTACAAAATGCAGAATAATCTGTTCTGGAATGCTTTAACGTTCTTTTTTTTTTTAATTTTGGAAATTTTCCTACATGCTTTTTTTTATATTCTACTACATCACTCTAAACTACCTTTACCAATTAGCATATATGCACATTATATTGCAAAGATTAGTTTTCTAGAGTCAAAATTTCAAACACTTGCAACTGTCGGTACGGCGGCGTTGTACGTTTTATAATGCAATTTATTCAAAATAAAAGTAAATTTAGAAATCAAAAAGAAATAACGAATGGAATTTTTGTTTCTAAACGATTTTCTTTTCTTCAGCTTTTGCCAAAATTACTTATTCCCCTGATACGGTCGAAGGGCACGTTGATTATTTACTTATTTTCAAATCCACATTTTAGAACATTTGGCTTTTATGCATAGTATTTCTAAAAACATATTAATATTGTGAAGAACTAAACTTTTTAAACTAATGATTTTTAAACTAATCTTTGCTTGGGCCATATCTTTGGCCAGTTTATAATGCATAAATGCAAGCCTTGATAAGCAAAGTTTTCCAAGAATCCGGGCTCGGGCTCAGCAAACACATGTAATCAAAGAACGCGGGTCGGGCCCGGGCTCCTAAAATTGAGCCCGAACTCATCTCTAGTACACACCAACGCGAACAATATTTTCGATGGAGCCTAGGACCGCATTCCATTCCTAGTGCCAGAAAAGAGCACGTTCGAAAAACGTCCAGCAGGCACACGGATTTCCAACCAGTGCGTGAGAAGCACAAGATATAAATCAAACGCAGCCGAACTCGTTCAGCGATATTACCGTGCGAACATCACATGAGAATTGACGAATTCATCTGAGCGGCGCAGCGTATAGTGTCTTTCTGGAGCAAGTGCTTCCCGGTATGTTGCAGGATGTTCCGCTCACCACACGGAGGAACATGTGGTTCATGCATGATGGGGCCCCAGCACACTTTGCCACCGAGGTCCGATAATTCCTAAATGCGATATATCCCGGGAGGTGGATTGGACACAGTGGACCTGTGGCTTGGCCTCCAAGCTCTCCGGACCGTAATCCAGTGGATTTCTTCTTCTGGGAGCACATGAAAACATTGGTTTACGTGAAACCTGTGGACTCCCTGGAAGATCTCGTCGCGCTAATCGCTATTGCTGGGGGCAAGATCAACACCACACTGGGAGTCTACGGGAGGGTACGACAGTCCTTCATTCGCCGGTGTGAGCTGTGCAACGACGCCCTTGGACGCCTGTTTGAGCAGCTCCTTTGAGTCTTTCTCTGATGCGATTGGAATTGTGCCAAACGTGTCGGTATGTCTCTTTGTTTTCACATTTGAATGCTCAACGTGGATATGTAACTTTACTCTTTTCTGGCACTAGGAGTGGAATGCGGCCCTAGGTTCCATTGCAGATATTGCTCGTCTTGATGTGTACTATCACCTCTCTTGTTTTATTGAAGGAGTTTACAAACACCCTGTATATCAATTACAATTGGACTTGAAATATTTTATTCGTTAACTACAGTAGTACAAATTAAAAATAAAATAAGCGCTTATATAAATATTGGTAGCAGCAAATCTTGAAGCAGACATCATGTGGAAATTTTTCTTTAAATGATACTTCCTTCGAATGGGTGGTGAAGAGGGTTCTTTGCACACCTCACTTGCGGAGCACTTGATATACTCCTTCCCCATTGCTTTTTATCAACTTTCTTCCACTAACACCCCAAGATTCACCTGCGCTGTGGCAGATTTGTCCTGTATGGCACTATATCAATTCCTCCATTTTAGGACGCAGCAGTTTTTTTTGTTTTTCTTTCTCTTTCAATATGGAATTTAATTAAATTTTGTTACTTCGCTTGTTAAAACAGATCAACTCAGCCTTTCTCTTCCCTGTTAAATTCGGACATTTTATTAAATTTTGTTCGTAAAAAACGAAAAAAAATGACTTTGAGTTAACATTACATCAAACAAAGACCCCGTTTTTCTTGTTAAGTCTGGGATCTTGCTAAATACGGGTTGCGCTGTAAGCGAGTTCTACTGTATGTCACAAAAAAGTAAGTAATATATTTTTGCTTATAGATTCATAATTGTTTAGGCCTATTATATGGCATTTATTATTTTACAATTTAATATCTTGGTTATTCACCGGTACTGCGTTCTTCTAACGATAACATCCATCCGTTTTTATTCCTTTTTTTTTCGGGTGATTAAAGTCTTCTTTCTTTTTTTTTTTTACATTATTCTGTTTCGCCAACCATGCATATCTCTTAGTTACGGTTGATGTACCTGATCCCTAAATGAGAACTGGAAAGATGCTCTGATTAAATTGTTTTCTTTTTTTTCCCCGTAAGAGCAATTTGCTCTTGAGGCGTTCATCGGAGTTCAGTAGTATCATAATTAAATTTACGGGATTCACTTTAAAACAAGAGGTGGAATGGGAGTAGCAATCGAAACTTGCAAGAATTTCTGTCTTATTTCACTTACGGTATCTTTTGATTGGATCTGATCGATTAGAATAGTCAATACGGAATTCTCAAAACGGTTGTAGTTCGTGATGTCTTAGTCTGACCTCTCTCTCTCGTTTTCTATCTTGAATTTCCGTTTCTTGTCGTGTTTGTATATCGTGTCATGTATATGTTTATTTTATTATGTAATTTGATGATAGTTTTCCTTTTGCTTCCGTAATGAACTGTGGTGTTTGTCACTCTTGGGTCCACAAAGAGCGTTCGAAACTAAAACCGTATAACCAGCCAATCGGTAAACTGTCGATTACTAAATAGATTTAGGGAAACACTGACAAGACCCCGCCTTCCAATGAAGCAGGTGTTTATGCCATTCTTCTACTATATCCGGACGGCTCTAAGCGATGCTGCATTGGAATGACTAAACGTTCATTTAGAATTAGATTCAACAAACATAAAAGGGACATAAAGAACGGCAAAGAAACCACGGCCCTATCCAGAGAAGTTAAGTTCAAGTCCGCTGCTCCTATGTGGAATGACGTATAAAGAAATTAACTTCCTACTCCACCCCAAAATCTACTGCAATTCGCGAAACTTTGGAGATCATAACCAACAGCGAGTCGTGCAATGATAGCGTTTCACTGGAGTTGCCCCGAATTTGGAACCATTTCTTCAAATAATGATTACCTCTTTATTTTCCTTCCATGATTCCGCGTGCTAAACGAGTATAACGCCTTATGTCTTTGAATACCTGATTACGTTCGCATCTCTTCGTTATTGTCAAGTCACCGCGTTCAAATTGTTGAAGCGTTCTATTATTCAGTTTGCAGTTTGCTGTCTACCTTCCTTGAGAAAGCCATCTGGTTAATGTGCGAAAGCTTGGAAATTTTGATTTCTATTCTACACCAAGAGATTTCGGATATCTAGTATAGTTATACTATTTAAGTACAGTTGGTGTAAAGTTCCTTTTTATTTAATTACTAAATAGATCTTGTGTCACACACTTCAAAGACAATCAGGAGAAGGGGAGAGTCAAAGATCTTGTGATCGCATCTCAAAACGATCAACTTGTCAGTTGAGGGCGACCCCCTAACCCCCAACACTTTGTTTCCTTTTCTCTGAAACAATTACTAATTCATTTACGGTTACCGTATCCATGGCCGCAAAGAAGGTCTGGATCTAAGAAACGGCTGATGGGGATAAATTCCACTGGCCGCGAGACTAAATGTGGCGACCCAAGCTTTTCAGAAACTGAAAAAATTTAATATCGTGAAAGTGATTCTGATAGTTTCACTTAGTATGTATGCACCGTAATGTTGCTCAGTATGCTTAAGAGTGACGCGAATAAATGCAATGCGCTTTGCGTAAATAAATGAACACTCTCGAATCACTCATTTTATTTATCTACAAAGAGTATCTCGATTTTTTTTTTTTGTATCCTTATCAACTTCATTATAGATGGTTGAATAATTCATCACCGTGTGAAACAAGAGTGGTCAAGTTCTGATATCACACGCTCCAAAAAGCAGAAGAGTGCACAAGAATTCTCCAGCTCGGGAAAACATATTTTTGTGGTAAAGCGCATTTGATTCTCGAACTTCCTTATAAGGAAGGCAGTTGTAGTAAAACATTTTACTCATCGGCTGGCTACGGTTCGAACAATTAGCTCATTAATTTGTTTAAGGAGTAAATGAATATCGTCATGCGCCACAAACACAGTAACACATTTGATCTGCTACGGCAGGAAGTAACAATTTTCTGCATCCCACTGTAATCACGAAGACGAAAAACGTAAGGTACTCTAGCAAATACTTCCTTCACTTGTAATGAGGTCACGCTCCTCGCGCTGTCATCGGAGGATGAATCTCTCAAAACTGGCAGCGGAATCAGTTCGCATTCGTTGCGTTCACATACGTCATTAATCTACCAACTTTTGTGTAACCAAACTATTAACAAGCAGGGAAGAACACTGCGGCAAAAAGATATATTAACGGGCTCTCTTATAGTCATTCGTTCTGGTCACACGCTAACACCGATGACTCGTTAGCCACAGAATGTCTCATGCCTGCACTTTCAGTTGGAACTAATATGTCCTTCGACAGAAAAAAGTATCGTACCATAATGACTAAAAATTACCTTCTCGCTTCTTGCTGCCCATGTTGTCATCGTCATGTACGCATTTTTGTCTGTGCAACCCGGTCGTTTAGAAACAGATTAAAGCTATTCATAATCATCGTGCTAACTCCATTGAAAAATCAATTTTCAAAATTGAAATAGAAGAGAGTTGTAAATCTACAGAAGGAATTCAACTCTGACTTAATATACGTGTAAGCCTTGCTGGTAGGGGAGTGGTGAGAAGCGCTGGTTTCCGGGTAGACGTTCAAGCCGGGTTCGGGTTCGAATCCCCATTGAGACATTGGTTGTAAGTTTTGTCCCACGACGCTGGCTCTGTCTTTCGGGAAACACTGGCTCCAAATTAGGGATGGGCGATTGCTTATAGCAGACTTTAGAAACCCCCCCCCCCCCCAGTGGTCGTTAAGCCACGAAAAATGATCATGATCATATGTAGAGGATTTTAGGAAGGGAGTGTCTGACCCCAGGTCTTAAACAACCCTTAGAAATAGGAAACTAGGAGATTTGGGCTAGAACGCCCGATAGGAAAGTGACACGGAAGCGAAGTAGAAATCGGGGGAGGAAGACGCCCTTATTTATTACCGGGGGCCAGTACCCGGGGTCCGACGGCTTAACGTGCCCATCCGACGCACAGCGGGTATTTAGTGGATTGAGCGTTCGTTCGTACCTGCCTGGGATCGAACCTGAGGACCTTCCCGTGGCAGTCACGAACGCTGTCCACTCGGCCACCCGCGGCCCTACCACGAAAAAAAAAAAAAAAAAAAAAAAAAAAGACAGATGCAGAATTTGAATTGTTTGAGGCACAACATTTTTAAAATTTTGAATTTTTGGTTTAAGGAAAACAATTGCATAAGCATTGGGAGGAGGGGGGTGGGGAGTTAACGACCACCATGAGCAACTTAGTGGACTATAAGCAGTCGCCCACCCCTAATTTAGGGTTATTGGTTCCACGGAAGAGACAACGCTGGCTCTCCCTTCCTGGAGACAGTGGACCAAATTAGGGACGGGGAATTGCCTCTAATCCTTAGGATTTCCCTGATGGTTGTTAAACCCTGAAAAAGAAATGGACACGTGAATTTGAATTCTTTGAGGCAGCACATTTTTAAAACTTTGGTTTAAGAAAAATAACTGCATAATCATTTGGTGGCGGTGGTATAACGACCAACGTAAGCAACTGAATGGGCTTTAAGCAGTCTCCCATCCCTAATTCAGGGCCACTGGTTACAGAAAAGGGAGAGAGCCAATACCGTAAGAGACATAAACATACCATCCGTGCTTTATCCGGTACTCGAACCCTGGCCACCGCCCCCGGTGGCGCAGTGGTCTAAGCGATGGCTTCTGATTATTTGTCCGAGATGGGTCCTGGTTCGAATACCGGTGAAGCATGGATGTTGTGTTTGTCTTACGGCACTGGCTCTCTCCCTTCCCTGGAACCAGTGGCCTAAATTAGGGACGGGCGACTGCTTATAGCCCACTGAGGTTTTTTTTTTTATTGGAGGTTTAACGACCACCGTGAGCAACTCAACGGGCTATAAGCAGTCGCCCGTCCCTAATTTAGGGTCACTGGTTCCAGAGAAGGGAGAGAGCCTGTGCCGTAAGACAAACACAACATCCATGCCTCACGGGATTTGAACCCGGACTCCTTTCGGACGAATGATCAGATGCCATCGCTTAGACCACTGCGCCACCGGGGCGGCGCCCACTGAGTTGCTTATGGTGGTCGTTAAATAAAAAAAAAACCCTGGCGTACTGGAATGAACGGCTAAAAGGCCACTGCGCCACAGGGTTGACTGTATATAATCATGGTTCCCATCAGGTAGGTTTCTTCTAATTGAAAAACCCCAAATTTCTCTTCTGACGTCGTATATCTACATCTGTGCGTTTGTTTCCTACGTTTTCAGTGTCCTTGAAATTCATTTCTAATTTCTATTGCGCAACGTTGGGTTCGTTAATCAGGAGACAATGCCCGTATCTTGAAAATAGAGTGTCTTTACATGTGTTCTGATCTTTGTTGTGCCCCTTGTATATGTTTTTTTTTCTTTTCTTTTTTTTACCTATATTCTTATTTTCCTACGTTCTCTACAGGCGCGACGTTACGGGTGGGTTAGCCCACCACAGCTTCCACTGTAGCCCACCCGTAGCATCAAATTTTCTTTGAGCCCACCCTTTAGCCCCTCAAAATATTTAAGCAGTTAAGGTATATGGCGAGTGCAACCACATAAGATTTTAAGGAACTCCGATAAAAGTACCTGAATTTTTTGAATTCACAAAAGTTTTGTTACATAAATGGATTTATTGTTTGTACTTCTGGGAAATGGAGGGAGTCTTCCGAGCGAATGCCTAAGAGAGTAGTAGGAAGACCCCATTTTGTAACTATAATTTAAAAAGATAAGAGAGAGAGAGAGGGGGGGGGGAATTCCCTGTCAAGTTATAAACTAAAATTCATAAACAATCGTATTACAGCAAACATTAGAAGAAAGATTTAACGAACAAAAAAAAAATAAGTAAGCGAAAATTGCAGCGAAAGAAATAGTAACTTGTTGAAGGCCATGGAAGTTCGTTTCTATGATTCCCAGTACTACATACGCTGAATAAACACTGCGCACAGTGTGCACCAGAAAACTTTTTTTACTTGAATAGTAGCATCATCAGCGTCGAGAAAAAAACGATTTTTTTGCCAAAAATTTTGACAAGCACTTCAAAATTTATTCCTCCGTCCCCCCGTAGGATACCCCGCCCCCTAATATCCCCCTAGTGCTGAGCTCCTGGCGTCGCCACTGATTTTCTAGTTTCTCAGTTCATATCTCTGTTTCTTCTTCATCATCAGTTGTCTATCTTTCACAGTTACCATCCATGTATTTAGTCTGAAAATGTTCATTAGTAATTCAAGGTTTAGTGTTGAGGTAGGCCAGTAATTTGTTCCTGAGAATATCACAGATGTATTATTGGCTGCGTTTTACAGATCTATTAATTATTTCTACCATTCTTAAAATGCTTCTACCATCGAAACATATATACGTATACAAATGAAGCTCGGCTCGTTGCTTCATTTGTATATGTATTATGCAGTATGTCTGTCCTTTTTAATTCGCACAAATTTTTTTCGTCACTCAGTGAAATACATTCTTCTCCGTCATTGCGCAATAGGTTTCTCGCAAGAACTAGTACAACATTAAGTTATGGAAAATTATATTTTATAACGTAGAAGTCTTGTCTTACTTCTACGTTAATTTAAAACATCACTATACTAAGAAATAGTTCCTAAATGAAAGAAACCTTAACGGCCAGACGAAACATGTAAACAACAGAAGTCATACTTACGGAAAAGGTGCTTTATTCAGGATGTAGCAAACACATCGTAGCATAGCATATTGCACTAAACTCTCCACACACCACACAACTCTTTTCACAACGCTCCTTTCAATAATCAGTTTACAACCCAACGCTCGCCAAGCAACAATTTAGTCGTCGCTTTTATCTCTTGTTCTTATCAATATCAGGCATACGTCACGTGCAGCATTCAACCTCAATTGTGTTGCCAAACGTATTCGTTTGAGAGAAAAGATATTACGTTAAGAGTGAAGAATAACAGAATAAACTCAAGATTTACATAGGGAAAGAAACTAAAAAGGAAAGTTAATTTAGAATATACGTCACAGTTTGCAATAGTTGCTAAACAAACCTGTGGACGACACAGCGATTATGTTGTTTTTGTCAAGGCTACTGAAAATGCCCGAAGTTACTAGTCTCGTTACTTTTCACTCTCCCTCTGGCACACGTACTTACGCATAGAATACATACGCACAAAGAAATTTGTCGGCTGCCGAGTGGTCCAGTATAGGGCTTCTGGCTCCTTGTCCTTATGGGTGTCGGTTCGAATCCCGGTCAGACATGGAAAACATTCTTTCATTTCCTGGGGACCTGCGACTTTCCTCGCTTTCTGTAGTTAAACTGCATTTCCCTCAAGACTTGAAACGAATACGATGTTTCTTAAAACATATAATCAGACACATAAAAAATATGTACTGTACCCAGTATTGAGATTTTAGCTTGTAATTTATTTTCATTGTTACTAAAGGGGCTCAAAAATTTCCACAAAAGTGGCAAATAGTTATTAACAAAAATATACGCGAGGCATGGGTGGTGTATATGTCTTTCGGCGCTGGCTCGTTCCCTGCCCTGGAACCAGTGACCCTAAATTAGGGACAGGCGACTCCTTATAGCCCATTGAGTTGCTCACAGTGGTTGTTAAATAAACCTAAAACAAATGCATGCCATTACTTGTGTTTTTGATTAGATTGATTTACTTTTGCCATTGGAAAACCATAAACAATATAATTTCCTTTGTCTGAACGTTTGAACGTTTCTCCCACTTTGTTGGCGCAGTGGAAAGAGCGCTGCCCCGGTGGTGCAGTGGTTTAAGCGATGGCTTCTGATCATTCGTCCGAGATGTGTCCGAGTTCGAATCTCGGTGAGGCATGGATGTTGTGTTTGTCTTAAGGCGCTAGCTCTCTCACTTCCCTTGAACCAGTTACCCTAAATTAGGGACGGGCGACTGCTTATAGCCCATTGAGTTGCTCACGGTGGTCGTTAAACCTCCAATAATAATAAAAAAAAAGAGTGCTTGCCTGTTTTACCTGTCCAATCCCTGCCTCAACCAATATACTTTTTTTATTGTAGTTCATTGTTGTAATTTCATGAAACATACTTTAACATTTGGACATCACAACCAAAAAGAATGCCTGGTTATTACAAAAATAATTACTCATCTTATTTCCCCCTGTCATTATTGACGGGCTTTCACCTAGTTTCTTAATGATGACTGAGATAGGACCAAAACGAATTCAAAAATAAACATAATCACTCAATGCTAACATAGGTCAGGAACTGTAGCGTGCTTCACGCCCAGCAGCTGATTGGAAAACTACCCAAAATTCTCCACCGAAATTAGCAAATAGGGAATTAAGTGAAAAAGTCCACATGTAGAAAAATCGTCTTAGACATTATTTAAAAACACACAATCCAGTATTGAAGCACTCATATCTTGTTGAAGATTTAATACTAAAATACATTGTACACTCACGGACAATGAAATTTGCGCACCTAGAAGAAAACGTGCTACAACGCGAAACTTTCACAGAACTAGAGTACGTGCTGGTATGCAAATGATCCACGTTTGGTGCGAGTGCGCATGATCGCACCCCCTATGGTGGCGCTGCAAGTACGAATCGGCAGCCATATAAACCGATGTGTAGTCGATGCTCCATGAAAGCGAAAAGCACCAGTCGACGCAAGCAAGAGTCCGGAGTGACAAGAATGCCGAATAGACGCCAGAGACGTCGATTTACGCAACTTACGGACTTTGAGAGAGGCCTGATCATCGGGCTGAAGACCGCAGGGTGGTCGGCGCGCCGTATAGCCCGCCACGTGGATCGCTCAGACCACACCGTCCGACTGTGTTGGGAGCAGTGAGCACGTGACGGCACTGCCACACGGCGGAGCGGCTCCGGACGAACCAAGAGGACCACCAGTGGAGAAGATCGACGGATTGTGCGCCAGGCACGAACGGATCCCACGGCGATCCGGTCCCCTATACAGGCAGATGTAGCGGCTCCTGAGTGCCCACGAACCATTTCCCGAAGCCTCGCGTAAGCGAATCTGCGATCCCAGCGCTCCTTATGTGTGCTGCCATTAACACCGGAACATCTTCGGCTCCGTGTGCAGTGGTGCCAGGCCAGAGCGACGTGGAACGCCACAGATTGGCGACGTGTGGCGTTTAGCGATGAGTGCCACTTCGTTTTGGGGACTTATGATCATCGTGTCCGGGTGTGGAGGTCCCCGGGTTAATGGCATAATCCCGACCTCTCTATCGAGCGCCACACCTTCCCCACTTCAGATATTATGGTCTGAGGAGCCATTGCCTACGATAGCCGATCAGCTCTAGTAGTGGTACGTGGATTATTGACTGGCCAGCGGTATGTGGATGAGATCCTACGGCCCCATGTGCTCCCATTCCTCGCCAGGATTCTAGCTGCGCTATGCCAGCAGGATAATGCCCGCCTGCACACGGCTCGGGTTACCCAGGACTGCCTACGTCATGTCAATACACTTCCGTGGCCTGCCCACTCCCCGGAAATGTTCCTTACCGAGCATGTGTGGGACCAGTTTAAACGCCAGCTGCCGCCGTGCCACACTATCCGGGATTTGGAGAACACCGTCCAACACGTGGTGGCCAGTCTGCCACAGGACAACATCAGGCTTCTGTTCGCCTCCATGCCGGACCGTATTGCAGCATGTATCACTGCATGAGGTGGTGCGACGCGCTATTGAAGATGACTCAACTGCGTGTCCCAGATCTCTCTGTATTTGTCCTGCAGCTTTGTTTTTGCCATCATGTGAATCATTCATCTGTATCATTACGTCCATAAAATTTCAGTTCAATCTAATGCTTCCTCCTTGGTGCGCAACTTTCATTGTCAGTGAGTGTCTGTTAAAAGCAATATATACAAGTTAAAATAAGATCTTTCGATCATGCTCCATACTCATCCTCAGAGGATGAGTATGGAGCATACTCGAAAGATCTTATTTAACTTGTATACAGCGTGATTGTAAACTCCTTAAACAAAACAAGAGGGGTGATAGTACACATCAAGACGAACAATATTTGCAATGGAACCTAGCCGCATACCTCTCCTAGTGCCAGAAAACAGCACGTTCGAAAACGTTCAGCAGGCACACGGAGTTCCAACCAGTGCATGAGAAGCACAAGATGCAAATCAGGTGCGCTGAACACGTGCGTAGACAATGAGGAGCAAACGTTTAAAAACGCAGCCGAACCCGTTCAGCGATATTACCGCGCGAACATCACATGAGAATTGACGTATTCGTGAAGGGCATGAAGGATTACACATACGACATATCCCGGGCGGTGGACCTGTGGCTTGGCCTCCACGCTCCCTGGACCTTAATCCACTGGACTTCTTCTTCTGGGGGCACATGAAAACATTGTTGTACGTGACACCTGTGGACTCTCTAGAAGATCTCATCGCGCGAATCGCTGCTGCTGCGGACAAGATCAATACCACACCGGAAGTCTACGAGAGGATGCGACAGTCCTTCATTCGCCGGTGTGGGCTGTGCAACGACGCCCTTGGAAGCCTGTTTGAGCAGCTCCTTCGAGTCTTTCTCTAATGCGATTGGAATTGTGCAACTCATAAATTAGGTATGTCTCTTTGTTTTCACTCTTGAAGGCTCAACGTGGATATGTAACTTTACTCTTTTCTGGCGCTAGGAGTGGAATGCGGCCCTAGGTTCCACTGCAAATATTGTTCGTCTTCATGTGTACTATCACCCCTCTTGTTTTGTTGAAGGAGTTTACAATTACCTTGTATATTGCTTTTAACATGCAATGTACACTTTCTATCCATCAACTGAAGTTCACAGGTGAGGTCACGAGTAACATACAATGAACCATTTTTTATCCATCGACTGAAGCTAACAGGTGAGGTTACGAGGAACTACAGCGCATTTACCTGTCATTCCTGAAAGCGAAACATTATGTCTGAAACACACACACACACACACACACACACACACACACAGCAGAGATGGTCACGGATCAGTGGGTGAATGGGTCGATAATTTCTAGGGGTCATACGTGTCGGGTCAAGGTGTTCCTGATCCGATTTTGACCAGGTTTTATTTATGCCTTACTTTTTGAAAAAAAAAAAGCAACAACCACGGACTGAAAAATGATTTATTGTGCAATATGAAGGAAGAGTGTCCTGAGAAGGAAAAGGGAAAAGGGTAGGGGCAATGATGAAAACAACATCCACATTTTGGAAACTTTCAACTCATCATAAACTTGTAAAAATTGATGTTGCTGTGAAACATATTCTGAAGCTTGATATGTTATCAAGAAAACAACAACAATGAAATTAGACAAACAACAAGTTGCTTAATTCAAAATTATTTACTGTAGCGCCATCAAAATTAGGCGAAACAGCATTAAAATTACTGCGGAGGGACTTTTTGACTCTCGCAGATGTGTTTGAACTATTTGACTCTCATCGGATTTGACTTTTGAGGGACTTGTTGACTCTCGCAGATGTGTTTCGTCATTCATTTGCATGACATAAAAACAGTCAGTTAGTTTATGTCATGCAAATGAAGGGCGACAGTATCAACACTTCCTGTAAGTAAGTGAGTAAATTATACGTTCCTTAATACTTTGTACATTTGTTTGATTTCCATATAACCTATGGTACCCACTACGGAGAGACTTTTTGAACACCTTGTATATACATTATAGTTCAAAGCAGATTTGTCCGAGTCGGGTCCAAGTTACTTACAGATCCGGGTCGTGTCCAATTATGTAACGTCCGGGTCCAAAATTTTTGACACACATACACCCTGAATTAGCTTTTCATTAGGAACACGTACGCGCCTAACTAACAACGTGTTGGTACACCTTTCTGTGCAATCACTGGTCACAGACGCCTAGAAAAAGGTTCTACAAGGTGTCGAACATCGTCCATGCGTAACTTGACCAACGTAAGCTGCAGCAGATCTGTCAGATCACGCTCATCCCATGGAGGAGAATCAGCAGTTCTCACACACCGTTCTAGCGTGTCTCATAAATGCTCAGTTGGGTTAGAGTCAGGGGAGTTTGAGGGCGAGGGCAATGTGGCGAATTCGTTGTCGTGTTTCTCCAATCACTCAGTATTGTGCGAGCCCGATGACACGGTGCGTTGTTCTGCTCAAAGGTGGCACTGTGGTTCAGGTAAACCTCGTGCAGATATGGACAGAGATGGTCGGCTAACATGTCTCTGTAGCGTTTAACATTCAGTGTTTATCGGACGACAACCAATGGACCTAGGGCTTTCCAAGAAAAACCTCCCCAGACTAGATCACCACCTTCCCCGGCTTGCTGAATCATAATTGTGAAAACAGGGGATGAGGCTTCATGCTGTTTACGCCATATGCCAACCTGGCTATCAGCATGGTGCAGCAGGAAACGGGACTCATCACTCCAGACGACCTTCTTCCACCTATGCAACCAGGGAATAAGGCTTCATGCTGTTTACGCCATATGCAAACCCGGCCATCAGCATGGTGCAGCAGGAAACGGGACTCATCACTCACAGACGACCTTCTTCCATCTGTGCAACCAGAGGATAGGGCTTCATGCTGTTTACACCATATGCAAACTCGGCCATCAGCATGGTGCAGCAGGAAACGGGACTCATCACTCCAGACGACCTTCTTCCATCTGTGCAACCAGGGAATAGGGCTTCATGCTGTTTACACCATATGCAAACTCGGCCATCAGCATGGTGCAGCAGGAAACGGGACTCATCACTCCAGACGACCTTCTTCCATCTGTGAAACCAGAGGATATGTCTTCATGCTGTTTACGCCATATGCGAACTCGGCCATCAGCATGGTGCAGCAGGAATCGAGACTCATCACTCCAGACGACCTTCTTCCACCTGTCGAGGGCCCATTGCTGACGTTCCTTTGTCCATGCGAGGCGTTGTTTGCCATGTCTAGGAGTCATCATGGGTACACAGGTGAAGCAAAATGCGCCGCATGTAGAAGTAGGTCGACTGCACCACTGTTGTACTGGTGGGTGAGCTGAGTGACTGTTGTACGTCGTTGCTGAGATATAAGTCGTGACACCCAACGCTCACCTCTAGGATCAATCACGCGTGGCTGACCAATGTGAGCCCTTCTGTTGGATGTCTGTGTATGGTTAATCCAGTCCTGGGACACCGTTGATACAGTAGCGTGGAAGCAGTCAACAAGTGCTGCTATTTTCAAAATACTGGGACCTGCCATCCGGACCCCAACTATCTGGCCGCGGTCAAATTGTCTTAAATCTTACAGGTTTCCCCATTATTGACAAGCGTTTACTGATTACGTACAGATCAGATCAGATCATATGTAGAGAATTTTAGGAAGGGAGTGTCTGACCCCAGGTCTTAAACAACCCTTAGAAACAGGAAGCTACATGCAACCCTTAGAAGCAGAAGGCTAGAGTGCCCGATAGGAAGGTGACACGGAAACGAGGTAGAAAGGGGGAGGAAAACGCCCTTATTTATTACCCGGGGAGGCAGTACCCTGGGTCCGACGGCTTAACGTGCCCATCCGACGCACGGCGGATATTTAGTGGTTCGAGCATTCGTACCTGCCTGGGATCGAACCTGAGGCTCCTCCGTGGCAGTCACGAACGTTGGCTATCCGAATATTTTTTGTCGCTTTGTCGTACTTAAAGAAACATCACAAACTATTCATCATATCGATTTTAATGTTTGATCAGCGTCAAAAAGCTGAAGACATTCTACTTTTCAATCGGTGATTCTTAGCAGTTAATTTCATCAAGTTAAGATGCGTTTTGGTTTGTTTTTTCATTATAATTGCAATTCTATTTCTGTAATGAATGTCAGGTATTTAAACATACGGGTTGCGCAACTCATATGTTCGCATTTAACTTGAGCAAAAAACAAAAAAAATTGCGACCAGTAAAACGGAAAGATAAATATTGCGAGAAATAAAAAATGGCTATTGAAAATCACTTGCATATATTGTATATATGTCGGTAATAAAAACAGCTTTTCAGTCATTGATTTCATCAGACAAACTGGAAAGAGGTTAATTTTGGAATGAGCTAGTGCGCCTTAGTATTTGAAACGCAACTGTTTCGTTAGGGAGAAAAAAATCAATCTCTGCTCAGTTCGCCAAATGCGCAGTTAACAAGAATTAAGTCAATACAGTTTAGATAATACTAGAAACAGTTGTCTGCAATACCATACCTTTACTGCTGAAAATGTTTTTTTTTTTTTTTTGTTTTCTGTTGACTAGTAAAAATCTTCAAGCGCAGCAAAAGAAAAAAGAAAAAGAAAAAAAAAAAAAAAAAAAGGACGGACGGACTTCCGAATCAGAACGCTTTTCAAGTAGTTCCGGACTTTGTGTACTGTTCCGCTTTGCTTACATAAAACCTGCTCCCACGCAGCCTGGCATAGCAAAAGCAGTAGTTCACGATACGGACATTTCTTATTTATATTGCTACTTTTATACTAATAAGTCCATACGGAAAATAATAATGTCTTTATTTCATGTATAAGATTTGTACATTATAAGTAGACGCAGAATCTTAATGAAACACACTTTTTGTTGGGCGAAAGTTTTTCATGCATAATTTTCTTCGGTTTCAGATGATAGTAGTACTTTAAAAACAGCAGAAAATTAATATTTTGACAATCCTTTTCTCCGAAGAAATAAAATAAAAATCTGAAGCATCATTCGCAGCAATTTTAATTTCACGGACGACCTTCTTCCATCTGACGACCTTCTTCCATCTGTGCAACCAGGAATAGGGCTTCATGCTGTTTACACCATATGCAAACTCGGCCATCAGCATGGTGCAGCAGGAAACGGGACTCATCACTCCAGACGACCTTCTTCCATCTGTGAAACCAGAGGATATGTCTTCATGCTGTTTGCGCCATATGCGAACTCGGCCATCAGCATGGTGCAGCAGGAATCGAGACTCATCACTCCAGACGACCTTCTTCCACCTGTCGAGGGCCCATTGCTGACGTTCCTTTGTCCATGCGAGGCGTTGTTTGCCATGTCTAGGAGTCATCATGGGTACACAGGTGAAGCAAAATGCGCCGCATGTAGAAGTAGGTCGACCTGCACCACTGTTGTACTGGTGGGTGAGCTGAGTGACTGTTGTACGTCGTTGCTGAGATATAAGTCGTGACACCCAACGCTCACCTCTAGGATCAATCACGCGTGGCTGACCAATGTGAGCCCTTCTGTTGGATGTCTGTGTATGGTTAATCCAGTCCTGGGACACCGTTGATACAGTAGCGTGGAAGCAGTCAACAAGTGCTGCTATTTTCAAAATACTGGGACCTGCCATCCGGACCCCAACTATCTGGCCGCGGTCAAATTGTCTTAAATCTTACAGGTTTCCCCATTATTGACAAGCGTTTACTGATTACGTACAGATCAGATCAGATCATATGTAGAGAATTTTAGGAAGGGAGTGTCTGACCCCAGGTCTTAAACAACCCTTAGAAACAGGAAGCTACATGCAACCCTTAGAAGCAGAAGGCTAGAGTGCCCGATAGGAAGGTGACACGGAAACGAGGTAGAAAGGGGGGAGGAAAACGCCCTTATTTATTACCCGGGGAGGCAGTACCCTGGGTCCGACGGCTTAACGTGCCCATCCGACGCACGGCGGATATTTAGTGGTTCGAGCATTCGTACCTGCCTGGGATCGAACCTGAGGCTCCTCCGTGGCAGTCACGAACGTTGGCTATCCGAATATTTTTTGTCGCTTTGTCGTACTTAAAGAAACATCACAAACTATTCATCATATCGATTTTAATGTTTGATCAGCGTCAAAAAGCTGAAGACATTCTACTTTTCAATCGGTGATTCTTAGCAGTTAATTTCATCAAGTTAAGATTCGTTTTGGTTTGTTTTTTCATTATAATTGCAATTCTATTTCTGTAATGAATGTCCAGGTATTTAAACATGGGTTGCGCAACTCATATGTTCGCATTTAACTTGAGCAAAAAACAAAAAAAATTGCGACCAGTAAAACGGAAAGATAAATATTGCGAGAAATAAAAAATGGCTATTGAAAATCACTTGCATATATTGTATATATGTCGGTAATAAAAACAGCTTTTCAGTCATTGATTTCATCAGACAAACTGGAAAGAGGTTAATTTTGGAATGAGCTAGTGCGCCTTAGTATTTGAAACGCAACTGTTTCGTTAGGGAGAAAAAAAAATCAATCTCTGCTCAGTTCGCCAAATGCGCAGTTAACAAGAATTAAGTCAATACAGTTTAGATAATACTAGAAACAGTTGTCTGCAATACCATACCTTTACTGCTGAAAATGTTTTTTTTTTTTTTTTTGTTTTCTGTTGACTAGTAAAAATCTTCAAGCGCAGCAAAAGAAAAAAGAAAAAAAAAAAAAAAAAAAAAGGACGGACGGACTTCCGAATCAGAACGCTTTTCAAGTAGTTCCGGACTTTGTGTACTGTTCCGCTTTGCTTACATAAAACCTGCTCCCACGCAGCCTGGCATAGCAAAAGCAGTAGTTCACGATACGGACATTTCTTATTTATATTGCTACTTTTATACTAATAAGTCCATACGGAAAATAATAATGTCTTTATTTCATGTATAAGATTTGTACATTATAAGTAGACGCAGAATCTTAATGAAACACACTTTTTGTTGGGCGAAAGTTTTTCATGCATAATTTTCTTCGGTTTCAGATGATAGTAGTACTTTAAAAACAGCAGAAAATTAATATTTTGACAATCCTTTTCTCCGAAGAAATAAAATAAAAATCTGAAGCATCATTCGCAGCAATTTTAATTTCACGGAAAGAAGACTGAATTAGCTTCGCGTATACTGTATATACAGCATTTATGTATGGACAACCAAATTTTTAGACTGGATTCTGAGGGACAGAAAAAGACCCAGAAGAAGACCTCATGGGAGATGGATGAAATTCGAAAGCATGCCGGAGTGACATGGAGGAGACAGGCTCAAGACAGACAATTGTAGAAGAATCTTGGGGAGACCTGCATCCAGCAGTGAATTGATAATGGTTGATGATGATTATTATTATATATTTAAAAAATCATTAAAGCGTCTATTATAGTGAAATTCTAAAAAAACACGCATAAAATTAACGTGAACTACTTCCTTGGCCGTCTCATGTTGGTGGGTGTGAGCAGATAATGTAAACAAAGCGAATCGATACACGCGAAGTCAGAAACTACTTTAAAAGAGTTCTGATTCGGAAGTCCATTAAAAAAGTTGCACATTCATTTATGCTTTAAGGTACACTAATTTTTTAAATTTCACGACTGATTTTTCAGAAGAACTGCCCGACTAAGAAGGTTGCGAGGTAAACATTCCACTGTATATCCATTGTCACTACTACTATTAGAACACCGGACAGATAAACACCCAATCATATTCGAATAAAATCGGAAAAAGAAATCAAGTTGCTAAATATGAGCCTACTATGAGTCCGGTTTGATTCAGGAAATTAATAATTTATTATAAGACATTTTAAAGTGTACATATTTCTTTTAGACCGTTGGACTGTTTTACTGGTTGGAATCGGTTTTTGGTGAAATACTACTTGCATTGTGTCTACATCTCAACTTATTATCGGGAAGTGAAATTGTGAATGCAAAATACGGCTGATTAAGTATTTTGAATTCAGTTGATAATGAACTCACTTATAAACGTGGAACTTTGAAACATCGTCTTAGTCAGACGTTTATATAATAGTGAGACTGTCTTTAAAGGTGTTGGGTCTAAGTGTTGCCATGCACTATGTTCGCTGCGGACAATTTTAATATCAATGCAGAATTGTTGTAACGGCTTATAGGGACTGCAGCATTTTCATTATATAATAAATAGAATCGATTTAAATGATATTATACATTGGAATACCAGGAATAAAAAATAATATAATATGATACTTAGTCGGCTGGTCATTATCGACACATAAATACACAGTTGACGTGGACCAGGAACATGAAATAGAAGTCATCGCTCTTCCCACGTTTATAAGTGAGTCACGGAAAAATTCTCATCGGCCGCCATCGGGAATGGAACCCTGGGTCTTCCAGTTACGCGCCGGAATATAAACGTGGAAAGAGCGATTACTTCTGTTTGATGTTCCTGGTCCACGTCAACTGTGTGTTTATCATTCATTCGCCTTCTAGTTATTTGTTCAGTTGCTGCTGTTCATCTTTGGTGAATCTCCAGCATTGTGCGGGGCTCCAGAGAAGCAACCCTGCCATGTGGTTTGGTAGTTTGTCGTTGGTGAGTCTGGAGAATTTCGAGGCCGCTGTGATGCAGTGGAAGCATATCCGGCGCGTAACTGGAAGACCCTGGGTTCGATTCCCGGTGGCGGCCGGTGAGAATTTTTCCGTGACTCACTTGTAAACGTGGAAAGAGCGATGACTTCTATTTGATTATCGACACAGGTATGAATCAACGTGAGTAACAGTATGATTCCGCACGCCGTTGAAGCACTGCCGTCTTAGTTTACAGTCCTTGGATGGAAAATGGCGACTATGTGTAACGTGAGGAATCAACCAATAGTGCTTTTCTGGTCTGTTTGCTAGACTTTCTCTTCATCGAGATACTTCTAAACTCAGCGCTCTCTTCTGGTGAACAGCTCAACAACTTATACTGCGTTTCCAGCCAGAAGTCGACCAATTGTAATAAAACCTATATAATAAGCTACGTCTGTCTGTCGCTAACGCTCTAAGGTCATTCAGTACACTGCCGCCCCGGTGGTGCAGTGGCTTAAGCGCTGGCTTATGACCATTCGTCCGAGAAGGGTCCGGGTTCGAATCCCGTTGGGCATGGATGTTGTGTTTGTCTCACACCATTGGCTCTTTCCCTTCCTTGAAACCAGTGACGACCCTGCTTATAACCCATTGAGTAGCTCACGGTGGTAGTTAACCCTTCAATCAAAAAAAAAAAACAGTACTTGCAGCGCCATCTGCTTTTATCCGGTGGCCGAAATTGGAACTAAGCTCACTGCCATCGCATGATACCTGAAATCAAGAAGAAATACGGGGAAAAATGAAGTTAGTAAGACAAACGACTTCATCTGTGGCAATACGTACGTGCTCGAACAACTGTCTGCGACGTTTGCTCTGTTACGCAGGTGTTATGTCGTGTTTAATTTCATTTTCTTCGCATTGTACAGTAATTTCATAAAAAGAAATCAGCGTTATTTTATTTCATAAAAAGGAACAAGTAAAATTGTAAGGAAGTAAATGCAGGGATAGTTTTGATTCACCGTGATGGAAATTTAAAAACTTATTGGTTCCGTGGAATTTTTTCTTTGTAGTACAAAATGGAAGAAGAAAAAGCTGAAAGAAAACGTCGCTTAAATAGCGATCGATAACGGCGATTGCGTGCAAACCAATCTTCTAATACTTTGCATAACTTGAACGAAGGAAGAGCTAATCACAGACGAAATGAAACTTTTGAAGAAACACAAGCCAGACATATTACTGATGCTCTTTCGCACGCTAAACACCAACAGCAAGAAACTCCTGAACAACTACAAGCTCGACGTAATGCATCTGCTCTCTCAGACGCAATTCACCGGCAGCAAGAAACTCCAAAAGAACTTCAGGCTCGACGTGCTGCAAATGCTCACTCACAAGCAATTCACCGGCAGCAAGAAACTCCAAAAGAACTTCAAGCTCGACGTGCTGCAAATGCTCACTTACAAGCGAATCATCTCCAACGAGAGGCAATTGAACAAGAATATTTTAGTCAAGTTACTCGAGAAAAGGCAGCTCAGTTTGATGAAGCCCAAGTGGTTGAACATAGCTGTGGCCCACTAAACATCATCTGCCAGTTCTGTATGTCAAGAAACTTTTCTGCTGAGTGCTCATCTTATATGATTTTTAACGTACTGTGACCGCCTTATGACGGGTTAAGATCTAATAACCTATATGTGTCGATGACGTCTCTGCAGCGCGGATCCCAAATGAGGCCACGATGTTTTCGGCGGAAATGCATGCTGTCTATCACGCTCTTCGTCATCTACAATGGAGCACTCATCATCGAGCTATCATTTATTTGGATTCTTCGAGTGTACTGCAGGCCCTATCTTCTGCCGATATATCTGACATCCTTTCCTTTTTGGCGTGAGGCGGTTACTGTGTACCTTGCTTCAGGCCGGTTTCCAGATAACATTTCGCTGGATTCCCGGCCATTTTGGAATTTCGGGTAACGAGTGTGCTGATGCGGCTGCTAGATCTGCTTCCTCTCGTTACACCCTTACCACTGTTTCACCGGGATTTCCGCTTTCTTCTTCATGATCATATCAAGCGAACGTGGCAGCAGGTTATGTGGGACCAACAGGTGGAAAATAAACTGTATCGTATTAAACCTCTTCTTGGAATCTGGAAATCCTTATATCGTCGGAACCGTAGGGAGGAAGTTGTGCTTGCGCGTCTCCGCATTGGGCATTATCGTTTCACTCACCGCTATTTACTGTGTAGCGACACTGCGCCGATGTGTGAGACGTGCAATTGCCGATTCACCGTCACTCATCTTATGTGTAGCTGTGTTCGTTTTCGTGATGTACGTTTTCACATCTTTCATTCTCATTTGTTGATCGAGGACGCCGCTACGCTGCAGCGGTTCCTAGATGAGCACTGCAATACTGTCGCTGTCTTTTCATTTAAAAAATATATTGACTTTTTTAAACGTATTTAGATTTAAGCCCTTCCATCGTTCTAATTTTTCACTTTTACTGAATCAGCCAGATTTTAATGACTATACCATGTTTTTAATACTGTTTGTTTGATTGTTTTGTGTTTGGCGCTCTTTGGCCACACATGGCTCTTGCGCCATAAAAATTCACTCACCAACCAACCTATTAACCTATATAATAGGCTTCTGTCATCGGAGTATTAAATAGGAATATTACGAAAATGTTGTTGTTTGTGACCTATTTATAGACTACCCATTAATAATTGAACCGTTTATTATCATTATGTATACGTATTTTACGATTCGTGTTATAAAGTATCAGGTACATCTTTTTCACCCGTGCGTGGCACGGGATATGAGCTAGTGAAATAAAAAGTGGTTTCGGGAATAACACAGCGTCTCAGTGTAACGGTCGCGTTTTCTGGTAAGGTTATGTCAGAAATATGACCTTTCTTTTGTTTTTCAGGAAGCAGATTATTGGCTTATGATGTATTCGCTATTCAAGTGCGTAACTTTAAATCGTTTCGGTTCTTAAACTGAAAAGTGAACATACCAAGAAGGGATCTATTGGCAAACGGTTTGCTGTTGCCCAAAGACGATTGAAAAGAAAAAGGTGTAGTGTGTTTTAGATGTGATTCTCCTTTATCGTCACTTTTTACCCAACTCTGAAACTAAGTTCAAAGTAGTATCTGCCGAGAGGATGTCAATCGGAATGAGGGAAATTACAGCGAATTCTTAAAATGGGAGAAGCTGCAAATATATGATTTTGGGTGTAGAACCATCTTAGTTCTGTAATTCAATTCTTTTTATACTGAACGTTGACAGACCAATGGAAGCATCTATGATTAAATCGACTTCTGATCTATGTGATGGAACAGTAATTATTTGCTTTGATTTGTTTTTGGCGATACTTACCATCTGCAAATTTTGTTATAGTGTTTTCCTCTTTCGTGCCAGAAACTTCTGTGAGATCATCCTTTTCTTTATAGTATTACTCACCTTCTTCACATTAGATCTGGCGATATGCAACGGTACTGTCTCTAAGCAAGACTCAACTGCCAAAAAATCCATCATAAACAATGTGGAATTTCTGAGGAAGTTATTTGGAGATGAATCAAAAGACAGGAAAATCAAAAGGACTCTTGCGAAACTTGAATGTTGCCGTTTGTATAAACATTTGGAGTGTTTTACTGCATTGCAATCCGAAAGAAAGACTGTTCCTCACAGCTGCTGCAAAAACGTCAGAAAATGTTACAATGACGATCCCATCGGTTTGCGTTCTGTCGGTTTCTTGAAATTGTGTTTCACGTATAAAGACTGCAGCGCCGAACTGCTCGAAAACAGTACCTATACAGCGATAAAGTTTTCATCAGCAGACGGATTTCTCGATGTATTTTCAGTGAACTATTAGTAGCATTTGTGCAGGACTGTCCGTATGGAACAAAACAGCAGTTCAGTAGAAACGTTTTGAAATATCTCCAAAGATTCGGTGTGAAACTCTAGGAGAGACAAATACTAAAACTGAACTCTGAATACTGGGAAAAAATTGTCTCAGTAAACCTACGTCAAAATTAAACGAATCATAAAATCCCATTGATCTTCCACGTTCCAAATGTTCGTTTTCTGAATTCTTCGAAATAGAAATGCAGATGTTATTAAAAATATACTGGTAAAGTATTTAATTAGGACAATTTTATGAAATTTTCGGAGTTTTATTATATGCATTATTTTATTGGGTTGCACTGTCCAAGAGTTACGCGTATCCTTCCGCTCCAGTTACGGGCGGGTTTGGTAACGATCTAAACCGCTGCTCTCTGTGTGTTACTAAACGATATACTATATAGTTCCACAGTGAAATGCAAAAGAGAGACGGATTTGTTACAGAATAAATACATATACTTCTCTCATATTTGGATGGTTTTCCGATTTCGAACGCTTACAAGTAGGTCCCGATTTCGCGTGTACCTTCCAGTTTGTTTATGTAGAGCCAACGCCCCCTGTAATTGAAAGCCTAAACTTGTTCATGACGTCATCGTAAGCGGAAGGCATGTTTGGTTCCAGTGTTCGTCAGGCAAAGAAAATACAAGGTTTCTGGTGTAGTATGAACAGGCAGAATAGCAGGTGTTCAAATGTAGTCTTTATTTGTATTGTAGTATAACGTGTAGCAAAGCCTACTGGATTTGTGATATAGCACAATAGCACAACCATAGGAGGCGCTGAGTTATGTTACTAGACAAACCAGTTATGTTCTATATTAAAAACACAGTTTGCCATATGTACACGATTTAAAAAAAAATACAGTTAAAATATATATACACAAAGTTAAAACATTAGCACTTTCAAGTCCACTGTGGACCCACCATCAGATGGTATGGTTGTGTTATGCCTCGGAAGGATATATATGTAATAAGCACACTGACGAAACTATTTTTTGACGTGCGCATGCTGGTTACGTAATCATGTCGTTATACATTAGAGATTGGGTCGCTGCCGGCATTGTCCCTTTCGTTGTAGTAGTTACAAAGCAGTTTCCATGATAATGGTATGGTGATAAGGGTATCGTCATTACAACATTGTACCCTATATTTATAGATCAATAAGCTTTCTGTCAAGAGGATAGAAGAGCAGGTAGTCAGCGTATTTAACAAAGTAACTTCATCCCAGATAGGTTGGTGTTGACATTTCAGGCATAGTCTTGAAAGGGCGGTGGAGGTAGAGCATGATTGAACATTATATTTATGTCCAGAGACACGTAAATTAAGGTTGCGACGGGTCTAGCTTATGTACATCTGGTCAGATACATCATCATTCATAGCTTTTAGTGGGATTGCATACACACCATACTTGGATCAAGGGAGATCTGATTCCTGCCATTTTTAATATGGGCGAGAATGTTGCACGTTTTTAGGCCAAAATCGATGCTGAATGGTCGACATGTGTTTTTTAGGGTATTTGTGACAGCAGGGATGTATGGTAATACAGATACTTGACGTGGACTAGGAACATCAAACAGAAGTCATCGCTCTCTCTACGTTTATAAGTGAGTTACGGAAAAATTCTCATTGGCCGCCACCGGGAATCGAATCCAGGGTCTTCCAGTTACTCGCTGGATATGCTTCCACTGCACCACAAAGGCCTTGAATTCCTCCAGACTCACATACACTAACTGCCAAGCCAATTGGCAGATTGCTTCTTAGCTTGGTAGTTAGTGTATGTGAGTCTGGAGGAATTCAAGGCCTTTGTGGTGCAGTGGAAGCATATCCGGCGAATAACTGGAAGACCAGGGTTCGATTCCCGGTGGCGGCCAATGAGAATTTTTCGGTGACTCACTTATGAACGAGGAGAGAGCGATGACTTCTGTTTGATGTATGATAATTTACCCACGTGTGAAGAGGCTGGCCTCGTTCTTGGTAATGTTGAGTATGATGCATTAAAAGCACGGCGCATTATGGAGTTAACGGTGGTTGTTGGGAAATCATAGAACGCCGCAAGGTCCTTTAATTTTTGCAATTTCTAGGTCTCTTTGATCGGTTGTGGACTAATGTGTTACTGCTCGATGAAACAAAATGAAGGGCTGAGAGTTTTTGCCTGAGTGTGAGGAAGGAGTTGTATGGAATCATAGATATTTTTGCAGTTGGTTTTCTATATACAGAGTGAGTTATTTCGTTCGTAATACACTGAATGATTTCTTTCCAACAAGAAGTCTAGATATGGTAATGCATAATTAGTCTCAACTTCTATAGAAAATTTTATGGAACTGTATTTTGTAGACAACAAAGTGGCGAACTCAGTAAAGTTTTTAAGGGTGGATTGCCAAAACAATAACACATCATCCACGTATCTCAGGTATAGAATAGGTTTCACATGAAAGTTTGTAAGGACTTCGTATTCCAGATCGTGTAATAACAATTCAGCTAGAACGGCTAAGCTTTCTGTCAAGAGGATAGAAGAGCAGGTAGAGGACAGAAGAGTGTCTAGATGGGCCCCATAGGGACCCCCTCACGTTGACGGTAAATAATACCATTAAATAGAAGAATGTTCTATTATACACTAGCCTTAAGGCATTAACAGTACCTTGAATTTCATTATGGGTGTAGGTTCTCTGAGCTTACAGCTTTTCTTCGATGATACGGTGGACAGAAGGAACGGGTACGTTAGGATATAAGGAGATGGTATCAAATGAAACCATTATAAACTGCGAGCTAGACGGTAAAGCAAAATGTATTTTATTTAACGCCTGAATGGAGCGGGAAACCGAGTAGATGGATGAAGTAGTTAATGGGGCTAGACATTTTGCCAGTGCCCCCTCGATTATATATAACTTTGTGTATATATATATTTTTAACTGTAATTTTTTAAATCGTGTACTGCCGGCAACCTGTGTTTTTAATATCCTTCAAGCACGAATAAATTGACTTCGTACAGCTATGTTCTTATCGCTAAATCAGTCAGTTTTGTGACGCTAAATGCCATAAACAATTAATATATGCAAACATCTACTGTTCCGTCTGTTCGGGTTCTGCCTTTTCTCGACAATAGACGAACACGGGAAATGAGAATGTGGTCCACTTATGATCGTCATAAAGAAGTTGTTAGGCTTTCAGTTACAGGGGGCGTTGGTAGATTCCGCTCATATGGCTCATACCAAGGCCGTCTAGAAAGCGCAAGTCCATGGCATTTGAAAGACAAATTCCTTCCATTGGTGATGTTACTCTTATGTTAAACGGCCTGATACGTCGGTGTCGTGTTAGACGTCATACACGACAGCGTTGGACCAATCGGAAGCTTTGGTTTCCGCGTGACGTCACTAAAAGAGAGAACTCATCTTTCTAATGTCATGGCCTTGTGTTTTCTAGACGGCCTTAGTCATACCTAGTATGAAGCGGCGAAGGAACTAGTTCACTACAAATTTTATGCGGATAATTTTTACCAACAAAAATGGGAATTTGACTTATGTAATAATATGAATTTATTTTATACACAAAAATTCAGCTGTTTTATACTGAATACATGCCGAATATTAATAATACACACGTTCTATTCGATTAATTTTACCCATGAGTCCCTTAGCTCCGATTTCCTGCTGGTTTCCACTTTACACATGAGTTGGACAGCATAATGTGAACATCTAGGAAAAGAAGGTTTTACGTACTTAATGGGGTGTGGGGCCAGCTTTGGCATTCAAAACCGCCTGAATCCTCCTTGGAATTTGGAATGGACGCATACAAATCCTGGATGGTGGTTAGTGGGATGTTACACCATTCATCAGCTGCAGGTCCTTGAGAGATACAGGAGGAGGATAACGGGATCTTACTCTGTTTTCATACACAGACCACAGTGGCTCGATGATGTTTAAGTTTGCTGATTGGGGAGGCCAAGGAAGGTGTGAAAGTTCGTCCTCATGTTCTTCAAACTGTGATTGGGCCTTCCGAGCTCTGTGAATTCGGGCGTTATCATCTTAATAGTTAGCATCTCCTGCAGGAAATAATGCCTCAGCCATTGGATGAACTTGGTCGGCCAAAATGGTTTCATACTCCCTGCCAGTCATCTGTCTTTTCAAGGTGATCAGAAGACCATCTGAAAACTCCGATATGACCGCCCAGAGCATGACAGAACCACATCCATGCTGCACTGTTGG
This sequence comes from Macrothele yani, assembly GCA_039090855.1. Classification (NCBI taxonomy): domain Eukaryota; kingdom Metazoa; phylum Arthropoda; class Arachnida; order Araneae; family Macrothelidae; genus Macrothele; species Macrothele yani. The sequence goes on from CM077027.1 coordinate 78,348,430, forward strand.
GAGCAGACAGTCTGGGTTGTATGCTTCTGAAGGTGTTCTCCACACGAAAACACGTTCCACGGTGGGGAATAGTGTGAATGCGGATTCATCCGACCACACTACACGCTTCCATACATCGGCAGTCCACGTTGTATGGTCCTGGAACCACTGCCGTCGCCATTGTGCATTCACCGGAGGGTCACCAGTGGTTTTGCAATTGCAGCTCTGCCACGAATATCCTGTTTATGCAGTTCCTTGCGCACTGTTTTCTTTGATACTGGTGTCTGGAGATCCAGATTGAGCTCCGAACTAATTTTCGGCGCCGTGGTCTTCTTATTACGGGTAACAATCCTCTTTAATGTTCTCCTGTCTCTATCAGTTAGGGTCATTTTCCGGCAGCTCTCGTGTTTCGCAGACGAGGTTTTGCCACGAACACGGTATGCTGCCATGACGCTAGACACTGTAGCTCTCGATATCCCCAATAACCTGGCGACTTCTGTCACGGAAGCACCAACTAGCGGGCCACCAACAATTAGCCCTCTTTCGAAGTCCGTTAGGTCACTCATTTCATGGTCACCCTGAAAGAAATTTTGCAACAAGGCACTTTAAATGTACTTAAACGGGACCTTGAGGTTCTAAACAAAGCTATTACAACCAAAAAGTGGTGGAGACCTTTGTGTATTGCGACGTACGCAGCTGCATTAAAAGTCACGTCTCTGAGTGTGGTGTTCACATTATTCTGTTCAACCCTTGCATGTTGAGCACGCCGCAGAAGCAAACTCCAGCGTACAAGGAACAGAGCACAATAGCAAGTTCGCAAAGACCAGAAGAACTGCATAGATGACTAACAATGTGTGCTAAGATAAATATCTTTCAAGTAAATAATACTCCGCACTTTGTCGTAAAAGAAGGTAAAACAGCTTCATGCCATGACCTTCGGAATACTTTTTCACTTTCGGAAGAAAGACATTCTCTTACGTCCACTTTCTGTATGTATATCAATCTAAGGCAAACTGAGGCATCAATCGTAGTAAATTCTAGCCACTCACAATTTCCAGAAAAACAACAACAAAAATCACAAACACATTAATAAGCAACCTTACACAAGTTAAAATTCGCGGGGTAAAAAATAAAGTATCTTCACTTAAAAAAGGAGTTCCAGACAAAAAAAATGTATTATTTATCGTTTGATAATTTTCCTTCATTAAAGCATTCCAAACTTTCTCCTTTAAAAATGTACAAGTCATTACAGCGTCTAATTTGTTATTATTCTAAGAAGAACTTAGCATAAAAATGATCGTGAACTACATAAAAATTATCGTAAAACACAAAATCATGAATATGGCAAAATCCACACGACAGAGTTTAATGACAGTTAGTACGAACGTACTTGTTCATATATCGATAACGCAGCAATACAGAACAGAAAAGGAATGCCCCATCGCATGAGGAGGAAGCATGTGCATGACAGCATGGCAGTCAAAAAGTGAGTACGGATTTCCAGGAGCTTATAGGGAGTGTGATTACACCGAAGGGCGATACAACTTGTACAACGAGCCCTCATGCTGTTTCAAGTCTGTAAATGAGAGTTTAGGGCAATAAATGCCAGTCCTCCACCAAGATGCGTCGGAGACCGGGGGAGGGTCTGTAAGGGCTGCCCCGGCTTGCGATTGTTCTACCCCTGGCATCCCAGACATGCTCTCTTGGGTTCAGATCCAGAGATTTCGCGGGTCACTCTATTCTGTGAATATCCTCACTCTCCAGGTATTCGTTGACTATGAGAACGGGAGTTATCGTCCAAAAAAGGAACTGGGAGACCAACAGTCCCTCTGAAAAGCCGTACATAGGGCCCTAGGATGTAATCCCTGTAGCATGCAACATTCAGTATGCCTCCTGGAAGCACGTGAATTAACATGCGTTCACCCAACATGATGTCAGCACAAACCAGGAATCCTCCACCACCGTAATTGTCAATTTCCCTATTCCTGGAGGGAAGATTTCGGCTTCTCGCCTCTCTCCAAATGTACACACGTCGAGAATACGTATTTGAGTTGTACAGCGACTCCTCACTGTACAGAACATAGGCCTGTTAATCAGGGGTGATGTTTTCGGACCTAATTCAGACGGATCCTTCTGTGCGATGCGGCGAGTAATGGGATACAGACAATTTGCCTTCTTGCATGCCAATATCATTCGTGGAGTTAGTCTTCTGTAAAGTGGTCGCTTCGATATCCCGGCCCCCGTAGCAGAGGTGAGCTCCTCAGAGAGTTGCCTAGCTGTTGACTTCCTATAGCGACGAGCTGTTGTAGACAAATACCGGTCGTCTTGTCTTGTTTGTGGCTCCTGAGTGTCTTTGTCCCGGCCTTCTAGTTATTGTTGCGGTTTCCTGGAACTGTCTCCACAGATTGGAGACCACTTGCCTCGACACATTCAGCCATTTTGCTACCACAGCTTGCGATTTTCCTGATTCCAATCTAATGATCGCTCTTCACCGTAAATGACCTTCTAAGAGATGGTGCGGAGCCATCCTTCCACTAACAGTCCAACTCAAGCTTCAAGTTCCAATTCAAGTTCCAGGAATCTCTCTCTCTCTCGCATGTTAGCGAAATCGTATTGTGCCGAACTCGCTTAAAGCGAGGACTTACTGTATGTTTATCTGAAACATTAGTGTTACTGCTTTCAAAAGAATTGAACGAGAATTTGTTTGACGGAAACAAAAGCTCTCGGGGCCAGAAGATGACATTTTAATCATTCAGTCTCCAGACTGTTAACATGCTCTGTGATCTTTTTTTCTCATCAACACACCATATTTCAGTGACAGAAATGGTGGCTGTAGTTTCCAACGGGTTTGAAATACATGACAAACGAACAGCCGTTCACAAATTCTTTCAAATATTTTAAAACAAATGCGACCAATGAAAAAATTCAGTTATGAATGTTGTATCTTATTTGAGACGGAAACGGAACACAAATAAAATGTCGGAGGAAGTTCCCCGATATCTTCTGTGCTCATCCATTTCCGATGAGATTTCGGAATGATTTCTCCAACTCATGGAAATTATTGGATTTGTCCAGCAAAACCTGTGATTTAGAATTCTTGTTGAATGTGAGTTAGTAGCGAGAACCCGAAAATTTGAAAGGAAGCAGTGAAACAGGTTACTGATTTTATATAGAAATTTACAGGATCTAAATGTCGATGTCATCTCATCACTGATCGAAGTTTAAAAGCTAGTCCGACAACATCACTCCATACACTCCCTAGAGATCTGGTGTCGCAACAGACATACCGTCCAGATACAAAAGAGTAAGACAATTCTATTAACAAGTATAGCTGAGCCACTGTGCTGTATGTCATCATCATCATCATCATCATTGTCAACCATTATCAATCCACTGCTGAATGCAGGTCTCCCCAAGTTTCCTCCACAACGGTCTGTCTTGTGCCAGTCTCCTCCATGTCACTTTCGCATACTTTCGAATTTCATCCACCCATCTCCCATGTGGTCTTCTTCTGGGTCTTTTCCTGTTCCTTGGAATCCAATCTAAAATTTCGGCTGTCCATCGATGGTCTGTCCTTCTGGCAGTATGTCCAGCCCATTGCCATTTCAGGCATTTAACTCTGATCATGATGTCTTCCACTCTTGTCATTTTTCGGATCCACGAGTTCCTCTTCTTATCTCTCCTGGTTACACCAAGTATGCACCTCTCCAGGCTGCTTTGAGTTGTCTGCAGCCTTTGTGTGTCTCTTTTAGTTAAGATCCACGTCTCTGCACCATACGTAAGCACTGGAAGGATGCATTGATCAAACACTTTTCTTTTAAGACATAATGGCATATTGCTCTTGAAAATTCTGCTGTTTCTTCCAAAAGCTCTCCAGGCAAGTTTTGTATGCCGATTAATTTCTTCATCAATGTGACCCTCACTTGATATCTGCTGTCCAAGATAAACGTACGTGTCTGTTATCTCCAGGTTTTCTCCATCAATCGATAAATCTTCATTTCTTGAAAAAGCATTGAACATCACTTTTGTCGTCTGAAAGTTCATTTTTAATCCCACTTCTTTACTCTTGTCAGCAAGTTCCTGGATCATACTGTGCAGCTCTGATGGGGTAGTTGCAAAAATGACTACATCATCAGCAAAACGAAGGCGAGTTAGATAATCTCCATTAATCTTTATCCCTTTGTTTTCCCAGTTCAGTGATAGAAAGACAATTTCCAATGTGGCATTAAAGAGCTTCGGAGATATGGTGTCACCTTGTCTCACTCCCTTTCCAACTTTTATGTGTGCTGTATTCTCAAACAGCCGAATCTTTGCACTTGCATTTTCATAGATATTATTAATAATATTAATGTATGCATCTTCAATACCGCAGGATTTCAGAGCCATTGTAACTGCCGATGGTTTCACCGAATCAAAGGCTTTTTCATAATCGATAAAAGCCATGCACAATGGAAGTTCATACTCCCTTAGTTCTTTCAATTAGTTCTCTCAGTACGTGGATATGATCTATTGTGCTGTAGTCACTCCTGAATCCAGCTTGTTCTCTCGGTTGAGCCATGTCCAGTGTTACCTTCAAGCGGTGTGAAAGAACTTTAGTGAAGATTTTATAAACCACTGATAGGAGGCTGATAGGTCTGTAGTTCCCGAGATCCTCAAAGTCACCTTTTTTATGTAGCAGGATCATTGTAGCGTTGTTCCAATCCTCAGGAATCTTAACTTCATTAAGGCATCGAGTGAAAATTTGGGCGAGTACTGTTTCGATTTCTCCACTTGCTTCTTGTATGATGTCTACAGTAATTCCATCTTCTCCTGGAGCTTTTCCCCACTTCATGTTCTTGATTGCATGTGCAACTTCTGCTGGGAGGACTGGAAGAACTCTGGTACCTTTCATGATGTCTGGAGTACATGCATCATCCCTTTCATATAATTTGGAGTAGAAATCTTTCATTCTTGTCAAAATCTCGCCTTTATTTTATGTTACAGAACCATCTTCTTTTCTCAGTGCCATAATCTGTTTTCTTCCCTTACTGAAATGTCCCTTTGCTATCTTTTGGCTTTGGTTGTTTTCAATTGCTTTCTTCACTAGTTCACAGTTGAATTTTCTTACGTCTTCAGTGATACTTTTTTGTACTGTCTTGCATAGCTCTACATATTCCACTTTGGAAGTCACATCTTCTTTAGTTGTCCTCATCTGTCTTATTTTTTGCATCAACATTTTCGCTTTTCCTGATAGTTTGTTCACATGCAACTTGTTCTTAGACCCAGCTAATTTTGTTGCTGTTTCCATAAGAGCTTTGGTTACTTTTCTGTTAACTTCAGAAATATACACTTTTTCCAATGTTAATCCTTCTAAAGCAGAGAATCTGTTCTTCAGTTCCAACTTGAAGGTATTATGGTGTTTTTAAGGTTGGTAATGTCAATACATTTAGTTTGTCTTATGAGCTTGCCACGTTCGAGTTTAGTGTTGAGATGCATCTTACATCTCACCAATCTATGGTCACTACCTGTGTTGAACTTGTTTAGCACACTGCAGTCTTCTACGACAAATTTTTTGTTACACATAATAAAATAAATTTCACTTGTCGTCTTATTTGGATGTTTCCATGTCCATTTCCTGTGTGGCTTTTTCTTGAAAAAGGAGTTCAAGACGAAAAACCCTTTTGCCTCTGCAAACTCAACGAGAGTATTTCCACGCTGGTTTCTGTTGCCGTGACCGAATTTACCTACCGAAGTTTTATTCTGTTACCGTTGCCCTATTTTTGCATTGAAATCTCCCATAATTATCTTCAAATGCTGCTTACCTTTATTATTTAGATGACGAATTTCCTTATAAAATTCTTCAATTTCTTCTTCAGGATGACTTGTGGTAGGTGCATAAGTTTGAATAATCTGAGCCTGGTATCTTCTCGAGAGTTGGATAACGAGTCGTGCAGCTCTGTCAGAAGAACTTTCAACTTCTACAACTTTATCTTTCAGTTTCTTGTTTATTATAAATCCAACACCACCAGTTCTGCCAGTATCTGTCCCACGATAGTAGAAGAGATGTCCACTTTTCAGTTCAATGAGATCTTCTCCTTTTCTTCTTACCTCACTTAGCCCGACAATGTCCCAATTGATCCTTTGTAGTTCCTCTTCCAATTCAAAAAGCCTTGAATCAGAAGATAGGGAGCGACCATTATACGTAGCCAAGGTCAGCATCAGATGGCAGCCTAGTCCGGTCCTCCGGTAATTCTTAGCACCCTCAGCCTTCATGTCGCACTGGCCGCTGCCTTGGCCAGGTACATTCCAGCTGCCGGAGACTGAATGCCAAGATTTAAGTTGTGGAGTCATTTTGGAGGGGTTTGGCCATAACTCACCACGCTGGCCAAGCGGGTTGGTGAGTGTGGGAGCGGTTGGTGAGTGTGGTTGGTGAGTGTGGATGGTTGGTGAGTGTGGATGCTGTATGCACTGTAAGTTAATTGTGCATTTTTTATGCAAATATTCTAATGCTTGGATATCTTCTTTGAGTATGCAAAAAGGCTGGAGAAGTGGATAACGATCCTGACGTGGACGACATCATGTGTGAGGAAACGAAAATGTGAAAAATGTGGAATCTTACATGTTGAAGCCCAGCCTTGTGTGCGTGTTTTAGAATATCTTTCTCTGCTCAACTACTTTCCCCTCACAAATGTCCATCTTTTATGAATTCACATCAGTGGAGAATCAATAATATCAGACGACTGATGCACGCGAAGTCTTATTCATTTGAAGCATTTCTGGTGTTTTGTAAGTAAAATAACACCATGGAACATCAGGAGAATCGCAGCACACATTAGGTGCGGAGTTCTGGCTATTAACTCCGTGGATACTAGAGACATCACAAAATAAGAATGTTTTCATATGGATACAACAAAAATCTGCGTGAATTTTTATACAGAACTTTATAATTGGAGGAATGTAGTAATAGCGCGACCATTCATCAACTTTATACATTGAATTTTCAAATTCCGATTTTTTCGGGGGGGGGGGGGGAGCAAAGGTTGTCGACACACGTGAGCATCTAGGGTTTTAAGTGTGAAATAAGAAACCTTAACTGTGACTGTAAAGAGAAGGTTTTTTGTAGGAGGCAAGGGGGCTCAGTAGGTATGTTATGGTGCGGTGTAAAGACTGGTGCTCTGTAGCTCGAAGTGCATATATGTATAACAAGGAGCGGGATAGCCATACAACTGCTTCGAAGTTTGATTAACGACTCCGGTGGCGCAGTGGTCTGAGCGATGGCTTCTGATCATTCGTCCGAGATGGGTCCGGGTTCGAATCTCGGTGAGGCATTGATGTCGTGTTTGTCTTACGGCGCTAGCTGTCTCCCTTCCCTGAAACCAGTGACCTTAAATTAGGGACGGACAACTGCTTATAACCCATTGAGTTGCTCACCGTGGTCGTTAAACCTCCAATCAAAAAAATAATAATAATAAGGGTGATTTGTAAAGGGAGAGAGATGTAGAATAAGAAACCTTAACAATGACTTTGAAGAAAATATTTTTTGTAAAAGCCAGCAGATTTCAGTAGATACAAGATGGTGTACATTTTGATGTTCTGTACCTTCGCAAGGAATAAATCTCGGTGTCTTCAAAAGTCTCAGAGTGTTTTACATAATGATAAATATCGTCCTTCCCTGATTTAGAATTTGTAGTATTGTTTTTTTTGGAGTTTTAACGACCACGATTAGAAACTCGATGGACTATAAGTAGGGCAGTAATTCCGTCGCGGCGCGAATTTCCGCGATTGTTTTCGCGAATTTTAGGTGTTTTTCTGTAATTTCGCGAATATCAAATATATCCGCGAATTTCAGATTTTTTACCTATTTTTGCCCAATTTTTATTATATTTTTTTATTACTGTATTTTTTTATAATTAAATAATTTTAATACTGCCTTCGTTTGAATTTACGCGAAAAATATACCGCAAAGTAATCCTACTCGAAAGTCCAAACCAGAGCTTTAAATCTTGAATTACCTCTCAAGATTGTCCGTTACAAAGATACTCTTTCCGAACAAGCTGGACGGGTAATTTAAGGTAACATGCACTCTGGTAAAGAGTGCACACGTGGTCTTTCCTGTCTCTTCAATGTTTACTTTGAGGAAGTCATGAAAGAATTTGCTGAAAACAATGGCATAGGAGTAAATGTCAATGGAAGGATCTACAGCACAATACGATTTGCTGATGGCATTGCAGTAATAGCAGATAATAAAACAGACATACAAGAGTCATTAGAAGAATTGAACAAAATTCATGAAGATAAATGCAAAATGAATATAAATGTGAAAAAACAACAACAAAAGTAATGAAATGTACCAGAGACGGAGAGCAAAAGATTAATATCATATTAAAAGGAAAAAGAATTACACAAGTTAAGGACTTCATTTACTTAGATAGCATTTTTACATCCAGTGGAATAGATGAAAATATGTGAGAACGAGGATAACACAAGCAAAGAATGCTTTCAATAAGAAAAGAGGACTATTAACATCCAAGTCTATACCTCTGGAAACAAATAAAATTTTTATAAAAGCTTTTATATGGAATGTAGCGCTTCATGCATCTGAAACATTTAGACACTGCAAAGCACAGATAGGGGAAAGCTACAATCATTTGAAATGTGGTGCTGGCTGCGTACGATACAAATTGCTTGGACAGAAAGAATGACAAATGTGGAAGTGTTAAAAAATCTCAGGAAAAACAAGAAATATTATGGACTATAGAAAGAAGAGACAGCATGATAGGCCACCTCATAAGACACTTCGATTGGTGTGCCAACAAGGTAGAATGGAAGAAAAAGCTGGAAGAGGACGCCCAAGAATTTAATATGAGTCAAATAACAAGACGAAGACCCCACCGGAACATCAAGCTTATGGCTCAGCAAATAATTCCTTTGTGGATGATGACCAATGCTACCCACCAACCTTAGTGTTGAGGAGAGAAGGAGGATGATGTAAAGCACAATAGATATGCTTTGTTTCTGTCCTTTAGTATTGTCTGGTACCATCATTAATTTGAAACATAGAAGCCACCATTTGAGGTGGACTAGCCGAAGTACGTATCTCGACTGGACCATAAACAAAAACTCGTACCGCCAGTACCCCCAATGAATAATGCAGGAACAAATGTGGAGTGAAATAAATTGAAGTTCCTTTCAAAAGAAGTAAGAATCATGCATTGCAGAAGAATAAGTGAAGATTTTGAAGAGAAATTGCCGGCCATATTGCTGAAGCATGTTTCAATAATTCAAGCTAGAAATTGTTTTTATTAAATTAAGCCATCCAAATATAAGGATTCGAACTTTATTTCGACATTTTTTCTCACGATGTGAGACATAAAAAAAAGCACCGAAATCTTTTCCTGATAAAGCAGGCAATTGAACCCAATGAAAAAAGCGCTAATTTTTTATTTGTTGTTATTTGCACTTTGTGATTTAAAGATTTAGAACAATATTTTTGATGGTATACAACAATATTTTTGATATATATGTGTGTGTGTGTGTGTGTGTTTCTTGCGCACAAAATCTCTCTCTCTCTTATTTTTGCCTAAAGACCCCCCCCCCTTCCCCCAGGTAAGCTTTTGGATCTCCAAGGGCGTCCATAAGAGGGGCAGGGAGGGGCTCGAGCCCCCCTTCCCGTAGCCGTTGGTACAGCCAAATTTTTGATACATTTAAAACACTAAAATAGACGACGCCTTTTTTTAAAGCATTTTTAAAAATAATAAGATATTAATGATTGATTGCATCAATTATTTTTGTTGTATTTTAGTATCTTGTTCATTTACTAAAAGGTTTGACAGCCTTGAAGCAGGTAAGGATTTTTCTTACCCCCCCCCCCTTCTAAAAGTACTCATATGGGTGCCACTGGATCTGTCCCTGGCTGAACATGGTACATAGGCAACAGGGTTGGACTCGATACGATTAATCGGCCCATATATACATATATTGGTTAAAGAAACATATGCGTATATACATACATGTGTGTATATATATATATACGTATGTTTTTATTAATTACGTTAACAAAGACATTGCCTCTCCTGACTGCGTATATTTGGGCCAAAATAAGTATTTAAAGCTTTCAAGAAAAGTAAACGAATTCAAATTTAGAACGTCAGACCCATGTGAATGTAATCTGCGAGACCAACTCTAAATTTTCCATTCCTGCACCGATTACCTGTACTTTCCACGTATACATTCGATCACCATTACCATAATTTTAAGCAACTACGACCCCCTTATACTTCCTAAAAAAAAAGGCTGGTTAATCGGCATTTTCTTGCTTTCAAATAAAATTGCGAAAATATCACAAAACGGTTTAAACTCCTAAATATAATATTTTTTCTCACCGGTTCTTTCCGTCACCCATTACTTTGACGAATGCATTTACGTCTTTAGCTTACGAATATGACAAGCACACTGCGCAGTAAAAATACTTATTTTGCATATTGTAAGTCACCACTGTCTCTTTGTACTACCTTTTTTTATAAAATGTTAACCTTGGTCTCCAAGAAAACGATCCCGTAAGGGATTGAATCGGATGCGCATTTAAAAAAACTGATTAACTCATTCAAGCACGGCCTCGAGAATAAAGTGTCCTTGTCGAGGGTTTTTCCACTAGTACTTTGCGTACAAATAATTTGAGATCCGGTTAGATCTCTCGAAAACGAAGTACTTAGCAAAAATGGAATTAATTCAGCATGCTTCAAATAATTTTGATTGTCAGTGATTTCGGTTTGCTTTACAAATCAGTCTGCGCCAAATTCAACAGAGTAAGATTTGTCACCTCTTCAGCGTTCCTTTTAATTTGTGCACAAGAAGATTTAGCCTGCACCTGGGCTTCGGGTGCTGTTTCTGTTTTCCCAACTGCAACAGTTAAAGCTTCCCGTACCCGCCTTACTCGGTAGAAATGAAACTATTTCCTTTGGTTTTGTGTTACTTAACAGAGTCACTTACTTTTTTGTACTTGACAGCTTCTTGTAGCACGAGTTTCTGTTTTTTCCCATTCGTTTCTCTGCACCATCTTTTCTTTTGCGGATTTCCATATTTTGATTAGCACAATTAGATACACTGGCGTGCAAAAATTAAGGACGAGACGGTTTTTCAAATGTAACGTCAGGCAGAAGTGCTCCACATTGACTCAAATCATACCATAATATCCCCAAGATGTAAGAATATGGGACAAGTTAGCAAAACCGTCCAAACAAGGAATCCAAAGGATACAAAAGCACTTTATTGAAAACGTAGCTTCGAGCACAACTGGACAGAAGACAGAAACGCCCATGTGACAGGCGGCTGCCAAGAAAAATCCAGTCTTTAGTAGAGAATACGGTCACCCCTGACTGCGTTGCAGGATTTACAACGTCTGTCCATGCTAAGGACGAGGTTGTCAAGGAGCTGTTGAGGTATCGAGGCCCATTCCTCTCGTAGCGCCAATCGCAGCTGCGGAATCGTTGCTGGCGGCTGGTGACGTGCTGCCAAGCGTCTCCCGAGAAGGTCCCACACGTGTTCGATTGGATTTAGGTACGGGGACCTTGCGGGCCCATCCATGCGTTGAATATCTACACTCTCCAACAGCTCTGCGACAGCCACTGTACAATAAGGTGTAGCGTTGTCGACCATGAAGAGGAACTCAGGACCCACAGCACCTCTAAACAGACGCACGTGAGGCAGGAGAACCTCGGTACAATAGCGGACACCAGTGACTGAACCTCCTTGGAAGATCTGGAGGTCAGTACGGCTACCAAGAATGATACCACCCCAAAGGAGAACTCCGCCACCTCCAAACCGGTCCCTTTCGATGATGTTGGAGGTGTGATTGCGTGTTCCCTGCTCTCCCCAGATGTGTATACGTCCAGAATCGCTCGTCAGACTACATCGGCTCTCATCCGTAAAGAGAACTCGACCCCACTGCTGATGTGTCCAGTTTTTATGTTCCTGGCACCACAGAAACCGCCGTCTCCGATGAGCAGGCCTTAATGGCACACACCGTACTGGTCGTCGTGCAAATAGACCACCTTTGTGCAGCCTCCTGGCCACGGTAAAACGCGATAACGGACGTCCAGTTGTCTGTTGTCCGCCGCCGTGGTTGCTCGTGGACGACCACTGCTAAACTCTCGGACAACTGTTCCTGTCGTTTCAAATGCTCTCCAAGCTCGTGAAACGATGCTGTGAGCGATCCCGAACTCCTCGGCGACACTAGTCACACTTGGACCTTCTTCCAACTTCCCAATGACGCGACCTCGGGTAAAGTCATCCAGATGTCGTCTACTGGATTACCTGTTGGCCATATCACACGGTGGCAGCAACTCGACGTCGTTCAAACCGATGTACACCGTGCAATAGCTTTCACCGAATTACTGAGCGTACATCGCCCGTGTGCTTTATACCCTTCCGAAACTCCCCCCCACGTCATGCTACATATATGCGCATGTCCTACCGTACCGGATCCTAGTCTATCTCCTGAGTGGTTTTCGGTCCGTTCTGCCTGTTCGTTCCGCTGTTATGCTACTTTCTCCTCTTCGTCCTTAATTTTTGCACACCAGTGTTCTTTAACTGATGAAATCAACTTTGATTGCACATTCATCGTGAAAAGTAAAAAATTTCTAAATAAAAAAATTAAATCCATAGCTATCTCAAAGTTAGAAATCGTAGAAATTTCCTGCCACGCAAAACAAGCAACTGAATGCAATGAGATGACTGCGTAAGTTCTATATGCTGTAGCCACCAGCCCCCTCTGAGTCTGCGGATTGAAAACTGAATCCTCTGTAGGTGGCACTTTGAGCTTTAACCTAGGTATGAATCACGAAATTGCTCGCGCCAGGTCTTTACATATATTTTTTCTTGTCAGACGCCCGTAGCAGACACCGCACCATTAGATGGGTATTGCTAATTTATAGAAAGGGGAAATGTGAAGTAGGCGGTTAGTCATAAAAGCATTCCATTATAGGCCTTGCGGGGTGTATGAGAATGAAAGATGCAGAGGTGAAACTCCATATTGAGCATCAGCAACCTAGCGACGGGATGTGGCGGGCGGAAGAATATCTCACATTCACAGTAACAGTAATCCTTGGTTGGCATAATGTAATTTCACGAGATGTCAGCCTGAGAAAATTTCACCAACGGTTTGAAGCTACACACGCACACACACACACACACACACACACACACACAAAGTTATGAGAAAACGTATTGCTTACCAAAATCGAATAATGCGATTTTGAAAAAAACAAATAAAAATAATGCTTCAGCAGCGGATCACCGCCTGATCGCGCGACTGGCCAATCTGACCCTGATAGGCAATATGAACATGTCCCCTACTGAACACTCAGGCTTTGACCTCCCTCTCTAGCACGTATAGTGCGCAGATGTTAGCTTTTGTTAATGTTAAATATTTCCGTTTTGTTGCGCTGAATACATTCAATGCTGGACCCAAATAGAGAAAAATGTCATACAGATTCTTCAGAGGCTTTAGAGAACAGTCCTCAAAGTGGTAAATTTTTCCGTTCCGTTACACAAATTTTTAAAAGAGCAACATTTATTTCATTGTCCTTTCCATGCATTCGATTAATTTATTTACCGAAGTCGTGTGTGCCTTCGGTTCTACAAAAATTCATACACATACAAATCTTAAAATTCATACTTGCACAAAAACACCTCCCGCTAAAAATCCACAGAATAAGAAACACAAGGAGTTCACTACACACTGTGTAAACGGGAAAATTTAGGTCTTTGGCAGTGCAGAAAACGTACTGAAATGAAAACTCAAATCGTGGCAACTAAGCCGTTTGACTCAAGTAATTTATCAGCTGAAGTGCTATACGGAAGTGAAGACCGCCGCCGCCCCGGTGGCGCACTAGTCCAAGCGATAGCCCCTGATCATTCGTCCGAAAAGGGGTCCGGGTTCGAATCCCGGTGAGGCATGGATGTTGTGTTTGACTTACGGCACTGGCTCTCTTCCTTCCCTGGAACCAGTCACCCTAAATTAGGGACGGGCGACTGCTTATAGCTCATTGAGTTGCTCATGGTGGTCGTTAAACCTTAAAAAAAAAACCCCAGCTTTTTGGTAAGAGATACCACAACACACCTTTAGAAATGTAGCGTTAATGCCTCACCGGGTTAGAGCTGTTTGGTCGGCACGTCGAGGGCCAACATGCTATTAAGCAGGTGGACATAACGTTTTGGCTCCTCGGGGAAATTGTTTTTAAGATCGAAGGTATTAGGTGTGCAACTTAATTTTCGGCCACAGGCACGACACGTTGACAGCAAATTATAGCAAATCAAATACGTACCTAATCAGGGAAATAATCCCCGTCGTGTTGGATACATTTGAGCCATCGGTCAGGGAGCTGCGGAATGCCACTGCGGAAAAAAGAGGGCTGTTTTGTGTTGATATAGTCATCAATACTTGTGTAGACCTCCTCGACAGAAGTGAAGTGCGTATCACTCAGGCGACGTTTCAGGGAGTGAAACTGTTGATAATCCGACGGGGCGAAGTCTGGAGAATACGCCGGGTCGAACAAAATCTCCCATCCCAGGTCGGTGATCGTGTTTAAAGTCGTTTTCGCGGTGTGAGGACGCGCGTTATCCTGAAGCAACAGGGCTGACCTTCTGCCCTTGCCGGTGTATGACCTTTTCGCCTCCATTGCGTTACTCATACGAATGAGTTGCTGACAATAACGCTCAGCATTGACCGTTTCAGCAGGTTTGAGCAACTCATAGTGTACAACACCGCGCTGATCCCACCATATGCACAGAAACAACTTCCTGGCATAAATATTCGGTTTGGCGGTACTGATGGTAGGCTGACTTGGATAAACCCACGATTTGCGCCGCTTAGGATTATTGTAGAGGATCCACTTCTCATCACAGGTCAAAATCTAGTGGGGGAAATTCTTCTTCTTGAATCTGGAGAGCAAGGAGCAAGGACACAGCAACATCGTAGCGCCTAGACTTGTTCGTAGCTGTGAGTTGGTGGAGCACCCAACGGCCCTCCTTGTGAATCCGTCCAATCTTGTGCAGGCGCTTTGCAATGGCTTGCCGTGTTACTCCGAGTTCCTGGGTGAGCTCTGACTGTGTGCGACACGGATCCGCGTCCAACAGTTGTTCCACTTCGTCATCGTTCACTTTCTGTGGCTGTCCCGAACGTTCTGTAGCACGGAGATCGAAATTTCTATGCTTAAACCGTTGGAACCACTTCTTACACATACTGTAGGACACAGCAGCCTCACCCAAAGCAGCACAGATCATTTGTGGGCTTCCGAGGCACTTTTGTTTTCTGCTGAAACGCGAACAGGAGGCTGTGCCTCAAATGTTGCTTCTCGAACGACATTGCTTTCACTGTCAACTTTCGTCCCTTCTGTCACTACACCTGTGAGCGGTTATGGTTGCCTGGAAAGCTGTTGGATGGCGCTGCAATCAACCATTATTGCACATAGCTATTTGCATTTGCCGACGTTCTATGATCGCTTGCTGTTAGGGGCCGAGAATTAAGTTGCACACCCAATATTAAGGTGTTTATAACCTTACTGATTGGCCATTAAATTGGAGATTACTTTTGTTTTTCTTTCCTGGGTGTGGGTGGGCTGGAGGGAGGTGTGCTAAGAAGACTGACGTACGTACCTAAGGCAACAAGCAGTGGTCCATCCCTAATTTAGGTCTTCTAGTTCCAGTGAGGGGCAGAGCCAACGCCCTAGGAGGAGTGCATTACCCATGACTCATCCGGGACTCGAGCACGGGCCTGTCTCGGACGGTTAGCCAGAAGCCTGCGTCTCTGACCATTAAATCAACGGGGTGGCAGTGATCATTTTCTTTTTTGTAAAGAAGCGCACTTCATTACAGGTATTGTATACATTATTAAGTATAATTTTCTTTGGATTTATCATATTTATTTCAAGACTTTACCTAGTCTGAAAGTGCACTGGTATCAATTAGTGATGGCGGCACTGTTAAATTAACAATTTCTAAAGCACTTTTGTTTCATTTAATATACATACATACATATAAATATATATATATTTCCGACTTTTTTTTTCTACATTTTCATGTTTATCCCTCAAACTGCTCTAGTACGCAGATTGAGAGCATAACATCTTTCTATCATTTCTTTCTAACACCTACCTGTAGGAAAGTTTTTTGAAATCTTTTCCTCTTCACCCACTGCCTTATGATGATTTTATTCGGAATATTTCATTCATTTCTTTCAGCGCCATCCGTGAAAGAGTTCTCAATTCGCGGCACGCACATTTTCTGCGCAGCAGGTGCATCTAGGTCACGAAATGGCCAAGTGTGAAACTTTTTTCTTTAGGGGGGGGGGGGAGTGGTTATGACGTTAAAGTGTGTCACGTAAATGCCGTGACGCAAATTCAACAGATTCGGCTGCAGACGGACTAAGTTCGAAAACCCTTTTCTTCTTGCAGTCATTTACGCAAGCATCGTTATATTCACTCAAGGAAGAGACGAAGAACCGTGGATTAAAATCAGAACTGTGTCTCATCTGATGTTTCCTTAAATGTTTTGACGATTTGATCAGCCATTGTTTCTTTCCCCCTCCTCACCTCTTTTGATGTCTATGTGTCTTGTTTAATTTAAACCCGTCAGTAATACCTCTTGTTTAAATAAGAAATCAGATTTTTGGCCTGATTTTTCAAATTCAAAATGCAGGAAAAGTGATGAACTCTGAGCCATTTTTAGTTGTAAAGCCAAAGGGAGGAAGAGATCGATTCTTTGGAAATTGTTTTCCGCGATATTGATCACATGATGATTTCCGGAAAAGATTTAGTTTTATGGCTGATTTGGGGTGCTAGATGAAAATGTGGATCAATTATGCACCAGTTGCTTTAACCTGGCACTAGGTAACGTAAATTAATAACAAGAAACCGGGTGTTGTCCTTACAAGCCATTGATTCAAGCGACTTAGTTTTTCCGATGTTGTTCGTCTTGTGAAGGTTGCAACGCACATGCGATGTGCTTTTTGTTTTCAATCTGCAACGTCATCAGAGAGAAATCAACGCAGTGAGCTTTATGCTACGAACAAGAAATTGTCCCCAGAAGACTGCTCAAAGTAAGATTATTTTTTTCCTTTTCTTTTTATATTACCATTTGCGCACATTAAGCTACTATTAGAGGCGATTTTGGTAACCTTTGACACGTGCATTCGTTTTTACTTGTTGATTTGTAGCACCTTTCTACGATACGCAAACATTTTTCGATATTAATTTTCATAATTCTTTCTATGTTCATCATATCGATGTTTATATCATAGTGTTGAAATTGCAGTCAGTGATTTGCGGTTTTTAGTCATGAAACGTTATCACGCATTTATTGCTTAAATGGCAGTATAAAAAGTCGGTAATTTAACCCAAGTGAAATATTTTTTTCTTCTGTTTAACCCATGTTAAAGCAAAAGAATTCTAATAGTATGAAAGTTCTATAACTCAAGTAAAAGTTTTTTTTTATTTATTCTAATTAATTCATTCGAAGAAGAAAACGGTAGCAGTATGAAAGTTCTACAAGATTCAAGTTTTCCGAGGAATAAATTTTAACTTCGGAATGGTTCTAAATGTAAATTTTAAAATTATTTTTTCTTTATCTTAGACATAAGAATCCATTAAAATGTATGTAATCTTTGTAAATCTAAATTTCAATGGAACTGATTTTTCACTTTGTCTAAACCAAATATGAATTCGCATGGAAGTACTTTTCTCTCTTTGGATGTTTTTATTTCTGTTTGGTCACTTCCAATTTAAAAAATCCACAGAAATAAATATGTATACACGAATCACACACATTTTCAGAAATCAGTTTTTGCCTTTTTAAGTAATTTTGGATATTTCACGACGTAAATTTTCAGAAAAATGATTTGTTCAATTCATGTAATCTGGAAACAAATCAATTTCGAATGATTGTTTTGTAACTAAATTTGTTTTTTGAATGATTTAGGGATTTCTGAAGCAAATTTATTTTGCTATTTTTTTTTTTTTTTTTTAGAATAGCCAAATGGATAAGTGGTGTTTACCTGAAGAACAAACAAAAACAAGAATGATGCCATCGAATTCTCGAGTATAAGGAGCACGTTTTTGAGTCCTTCCCAACACAAAAAAGAATTTTTCTAAGTACAGTGGAACTTCCATTATACGTTTTTGAAGGGACCAAGTAAAGTTAACGTACAACTGGAAAAAAACGGAATAAATGATACAGAGAAAGTGACTTTAAGGACAATTCAGAAATGAGCTTCGACTATAGATAGAAAATTAGAAAATAATTTAAAAAGAAAATGCATTTACGCCCCTAGTGAAAAAACTGAGTATTGTATGTTTTAATACAATGTTCTCATTGTTCTTTATGGTACACAGAACCAGTTACAAGAGAATTTTTTCAACGAGATTTCTAGAATTGGGAAAGCATTTGCGAGTACAAATAGCAACATATTCTTACTAGCGGCAGAAAGTTGTGTTCCAAAAATCAAAAATCACAATTTGTTCGTAAAATCTTTCTTATGCCGAATATATCTAAATAAAAGAAGCCGACCCGGTGTCGTAGTGGTCTAAACGACGGTTTCTGATCATGGGGTCCGGGTTCGAATCCCGATGAGGCATGGATGTTCTGTTTGTCTTGCGGCTCTGGCTCTCTCCCTTCCCTGGAGCCAGTGGCCCTAAATTAGGGACGAGCGACTGCGTATAGTCCATTGAGTTATTCACGGTGGTCGTTAAACCTCCAATAAAGAAACAAAAGAAATATTTTTAACTCGAACAATTGGGATCAAACACTAGAGCAAAACATAATATAATCAGACGCTCTAGCTGGAAAACTGTGCATTATTTGAGAACGAAAACGAAAGTAAAACTTTCTTCATAGTGAAGAATATCCAACCAAGAAAGGATTTTTGCCATCGGATTTTTAGAATCCGAAACATTCTTGCAAATATAAATATAAACTAACGCCTCCCCATCTCGGAAGAATCATGCATTATGAAAAAATATAAAATGTATGCAAACTATTTTTCATGGCAGAAAATGCGTTACGTAAAAAGAATGTTTCAGTTGCGGCTTTTAGAAGCAGAGACCTCAAGAAAACAGTTCATGCATCCACAAGCGGGAAACCTTTGCGTTATTTGAAGTGAATGATGGTCGAAATCGTTAGCATAGCGAATGGCATTTAGTACAAACTTTTTTTTCAACCGGATTTTTAGAAGCAGAAATACAGTTGGCGTCACAACACTGCGTTATGAAAAATTCAAAAATACTGTCACCAAAGATGAATGGTATCATACGCAAAAATAATTTTCCAAATCAGACTTCCAGAAGCAGAGGTATTTTGAAAAATGAAATACACAGCTACACCCCTAGCGGGAAAAATTTTCCCTATTTTAGGCAAGCAATATGAACAAAATATTTCCCGTAGTGAGAAATACTTGACCAAAGTTTTTTTTTAAATAGGGTTTTTTGAGGCTGCAGCTGCAATTATCTCTTAAACAGAAATATGCACTTAAGCCCTCCAGTGGAAAATTTGTGTGCTACAGAAAGTTAGTTCATGGTGCACAATATTTTTCATGCAGTTCCTAACTTTCGCAATAAGAATGTTTGAAATCGGTTTTTCAGAAATAGATACATCAGAGGAGATATGAAACACACTTTTGCGCCCCTGGCGGAAAAATTGCATCACTCTGAAGAGGAAATGTGTGCAAAATGTTTCGTGTTGTGAGTGGTGTTTTACCGAAAGAGGTTAAAACTCGAAATGGGTCATAAGAGCTAATTTCAAATAATAGGCGTAAACGTAATTTTGCCTTTCCCCCGTTTCTCTAATTTTTCTAGCGTGAAAAATTTGCATTATTTGAAAAAACTATATGCAAATTGGTCTTTGCGGTAAAAAGTATCAAGGAATGAATAATTGTTGCAATCTGAATTTTAGAAGAAATACATAGGACAGCTGATAAGTAATGTACACAAGCACAGCGTGCCGTGTACAGAGGATGAGTCTAAAGTTTTGCAATATTTGGATCAATTCATATCTTCATACCAGCGATGTAGAAGTGGCTTAGCGCACCTTAGCAGCGCTAAGGCACTTTTGGTGGTTAGTTAGAATGAAAAGCAGGAACGAAGCGATTTTTTTAGATGATCATGTGAGGAGCGCACAATCAAAACCAAACATGTTACAAAAAGGAGAATTATCAAGTAAGCATTGGATATGATAAAGGATGATGGTCTGATTCTGTATCATAAGCCGACTCAAACCAAACAGCTCCTACTCATTTTATAGGCGAAAAATGCGCGATTCAAGCAAAAACGAACATGTCCCAGTTGCAGGCTCAAGCAAAATCAAACATGTCGAGTGAACCAATCAGAGCTCCAAAACTCGGTCACGTGACGAAGCCGATAAGAGTGACGCAGTGGCATTCACGTTTTCAGACAGTCGACGTGCTCTGTTCAAACGTGGTTATTATTTTCGTGCGTTTGTCATAGTTTTAGAGATATGGAAGAGGTCGGAGATGGTATAGTAATGATGAAGGAAGGTTCAAAAGGACAAAGGAAAAGAACCAAAAGAGAAAGTGTGAAAGAAAAAGCTGAGAAAGAATGCTATGGTGCACCAGATGGTTCCAAAGTTTTCATGGGTTGCAAACAACAGAACACTCGGTTCTTGTGCTATAAAATTCGTCCATGTGAACATCGGGAACAATGTGACTGCCTGGAGGACGATTATGGTCTACATATTTGGTTTTTATTAATGTACTTGTTTTCTAATTTTCATAAAAATCCGTTCTTCTCAGTCAAGCATTTTTTTCTACCACCTATTATTATTTTTGTTAATTTGTAATAAATTGAGCAAAATAAAGTCATACCAATATGTAACAGCAACTTTGGTAAATAATAAACAAACATTTAAAAAAAAAACATCAACTGAAAAGGGAAAATGCTTCTCTTTCTCCATCAGCTTTTTCTATCAAACCTTGAGATTTCTGTTAGAGAATAGGTATTCTATTCTATTAAAGGCAGGTTGATGAACAGATAAGTAGATTAAATTCAGAATATGTTCAAGCAGAATCCAACAAGTCACTAGGGCATCTGATCAAAAACAAACATGTCACTTGAAGCCCGAACAAAAACAAACATGTCAACAACAAAAAGTTTAATATTTTGATTTTAAAATATTTTTGATCTGAATCACATCCATAGACGTGTTTAGAGCATCAAAAACAAAGTGGCTGACAGTTGAACAGTACGAAATTCATTGGGCACAACTGAATGAACGTTTTTTCTGCGTACTGCAAATCTAGATCTGATGTACATGTTTGGTTTTGCTTGCGCGCTCAGCGCTCCTCATGTATGTAAAAGTAGGAAAAATTGTGATCTGTATGCAAACATACTCGCATCTTGCCATAATTTTCATACTGTATAGATGACCGCCCCGGTGGTCGGGTGGTCTTAGCTGCTGGCTTCTGACCATCCGTCGGAGCCGGGCCCAAGCTCAACTTGAGGCGTGCGTAGTGTGCTTGGACAACAGCGCAGAATCTGTCCCTTACATGGAACCAGGGGCCCAGAATTAGAGACGTGCGACTACTTTTAGCCCCCTCCCCCGAGTTGCTTGTGGTGGTCATGTAACCCCTAAAAAAAACAAAAATATTGTATAGATGAGGCGATGCAGTTGAGTTATGAAGTAGAGGACGTCTCATGAATCGTAAGGGTTCTAGCTCGAAGGGAACTCTTTTATTCAGACTGCGGACCTCAAAATAAAGTTACAGGAGATAGCTATTGTATGGAATTAAGATTGCCCTGCTTCGAGGGGAAGGAAAGGTAGTAAAGGACATTTTCATTAAAAACTTACCACCGGCTATCGCCTCCAATAAAAGTAATTCCCTGAGTTCATTCTCTAATTCCATATGAAGAAATCTCCTACATCCACGTCACAATCGTAGAAAAAACTGTCCATTAGTCATCCTGAATTGGGATTATGCTAATTTCATCTGTTCAACCTAACTAATATGTATTATTCACAATAAATATTTAGAACTGTGAAGAACGACAGAGAGATATTTTAATAAAAATTTCATATTCTTAGCGGATGGCTCCTAAGTAACAATTCTTTTATTTAAAATAACTCAAATTAAGGAATTTTAATATAATTGATAAAATTAGCAATGAAAATTTTGAAAATAAAATACTAAATAATAAAAACAACAACTTTTATTTTAAAAATTTTAAGGGTATTCCCAGATTATTTGTTCACCGCTAAGGTGTTTTTTTTTTAATTTAGAACTACATCACTGCTTCATACGTAACTTTACGACGAAAGCTGACTAGCATTCAAGGTATAGGCCATCGTGTTGCACCGTTACTAGCCATTTGTCTGCCAGTTCGATTCCGCGGTGGTACCAGTTCTTGTCTTTCGAGGCGAATAACTCCTTCACCCCAGCTGCCACCATCTCCTAGTTGTTGAAGTGCTGCCCGCGAAGTAAGTCGGCCATGGATCGGAACAAGAAATAATCCGATGGGGGCAAGGTCCGGACTATATGCTGGGTGTGGCATCAGTTCGATGCTCTCAAGTTCCAGGAGTTTTGCTCCGGTCGTTCGCGCAGTATGAGGCGAGCGTTGTCCTGCTGTAGGAGAACGCTCTTTCTGCTCATTAGTGCTGAGTACTTCTCCTCCAAAACGGCATACATCCGCTCCAGCTGTTCAGAGTAGAGGTTGGCGTTGATGGTCCGATCGTCTGGAACAAAATCGTCATGGATTATCCCCTCGAAATCCCACCAGACGCAGAGCATCACATTGTGCTCGAAGCGCCCACGTTTGGCAACAGGTTCAGGAAGCTGGCCTGGGCTCAACCACTGCCCTTGTCTGTTAGGATTACGGACATAGACCCACTTTTCATCGTACGTAATTATTATCTTGATCGAACGTACATCGCGCTGGTTTCCTAGGGGTTTTTGTGGCACACTTCCACTCGGTGGTTTGCTTCAGCTGGCGTCAGTTCGTCGGGGACAATGCGGCAGCTCCTGTAGACTTTGCCGAGGTCCTGAAGGTGACGAACCACGTTGGCCTGGGACATGCCTAGCCCTCCTGATTATCTCCGAGTGCTGGTTGTCGGATTTGCCTCTACGGCCTGGCGCATGTTCTTCGAATCCACGGTTCGCGGCCTACCTGACCTTGGCTGATCGTCGAAGTTTCTGTCACCTGAGTGAAATTTCTTGAACATTCTGGTTGCGGTGCTGTGGTCCAAGGAACCTTCCCCTTTCGCATGACAAATGTTTCGTGTCTCTTGATCAGCGTTATGGCCGAGCTCAAACTCGTAAAGCAGAAATTTCCTAATTACCCGGTTGTGGCTGTTCATCTTTTAGGAGCCCCAGCTACAGACAGAACGACGGCACGCAATGCTACTCATAGCAGCGGCGACTACCACTTTATATCCCTTTCGACTGACTGCTGTGCGCTACTCGAACTAGTCTAAGTACGTGACATACTCGCAGCACCACATCCGTTTATTCAAATATTGCAAAACTTTCGACTCACCCTATTAGCACAACGGTGGTAAGTTTCATTCCTTTCCTTACAGCGGTTGTGAATCTGTGCGTTTTAACATGGCGTCGTGTGATGAGGATATGGCAACGAAGTTCAAACAATGCGCAGTGACTGAATTTTGAAATACTGAAAACCTAACTCTAACTGAAATTAATCGCCATTTAAAAGCTGTGAATGGTGAAAACACCGTTGGTAGAAGCACAGCAAATCATTGGGTCATTAAATTTCTTCAATGTGAACCGCGTCATGCCAGTCTTGTCGACGAACCTCGCAGTGGAAGACCAGTTTCGGTGACTGATGAAAATCACCGAAAAGCAGTTGATGAATTCATTCAAAATGACTGCCGAATCACCCAAAAGCGGATAGCAGCTAGGCTCGGAATCTCAAAAGAAAGAGTGGGGCAATTTCATAGATTCACTTGGCTACACAAAAATCTGTTTTCGATGGGTGCCACGCATATTGAAGCTTCAAAATATGGTTAAAACATCCAGGTGTAATTTCAGTTACTCATCAACTAACAAAAATATTAATGCTGAAACATATTGCTTTTTCCCCCGAAAGCATTTTGTTTTGATTCTGAATATTGTACAAAACATTTCGATGAAGTCACGCTTGTATTTAACGCGATTTCCTGCACACGGTAACAGGAATCTTTCTTTCAGATATCACCTACGTTTAAAGACATAATACGTGAGATCTTCGAAAATCACGAGATGAGTTCAGATTTTAACGCTTCCTTCGTTTGCTCTTTTTTTTCACACAAAAGTGTAAATGAGTGACATTGGGTCTTTTATTTAATGTTTCCCAATTCGTGGTGAGTGCTTATCATTATCAAACGTAGCACCTAGCTGTACCATATTTCAGAAACAAAAAATAACATTGTTCGTTATGACGATTAGTGTGTTGCTACTCTACATTTTTGCGCCACACTGGAAGAAGTCCAGCTGAAGTTCATAGCGAGGTGTTGAAGATTTGCGCTGAAGATATCATGGATGTGAAAAATGTAAGCAGCTGTGAGCAGGCGTTTCTTGAAGAATGGATGTCATGTGAGAATTAAGGACGTGAAGCAAGATTACGACGCATTGTCTGCGATGTTAATATTTTCCCGATTGAGACAATGCCCAGAAGACTGATAGTGAATGATACTGCGACATCTCCAGATACATCTGTTGTTCTCTGAGTATGATTCTGCATTAAGATCTATAAACTGGCAACGTACTATGCTTTCTGCACATCGTGCTTCTAAGCTCCAAAATATTATTAGTGTAAAAGAAGTTGAATAAAAAGACAACATATACGTATATGTCTGCAACATTTACAGTTACAACATTTACAGATACAACACTTGGTGTCCTTTGAAAACAATTTTGCATGAGTATCCGAAAATCAGCAACGAACAATGCTTCTGTTCCCTGTCGTGCTTCTTAACTCCAAAATACTACGTTTAGTGTAAATAAAACTGAACTGATCCCACAACATCTACACCCTCTAAGCCTTGCGTCAACAGATATTTTGTTGTTCTTGATAAAAAATGAACTTCAAGGAAGGAAATTTGCAAACTGTGAGATTGCACCCTTTCAGGGAATGCCTCACTGAGAACTTCCTGGTTTAGAAGAAGATTACAGACTTGTTCGGAATGGAGAACTCCGAAAAAACTTAATATTTTGCTCGCCTTGATAGAGTATTGAATTTCCTTGATTTCTGTATAGGATTCCTTTGGCTGTTCCACCATGAGAGGGGATATACCGCGATCATTAGTTTATGAATTCTTTAAATGTTTACATTAACATTTCAGGATTCGGTTGTCGTGTAGTGATTATGGATCGGGATAAACAGCTTATTTGCCAGATAGATATCTTGTACGAGAAACACGACTTCGCAACAGTCACAATGGGAAAGAAGGATTGATGGAGCACAGCCGGTGCCTAGCACCATTCATCGAAACCTATGTGAAGGAGATGACTAGCATACCTATCACCCGAAACTACTCTCCTTTGCATACCTATCACCCGAAACCACTCTCCTTTGCATACCTATCGCCCGAAACCATAAGCATACCAGATTGCAGTGGTACAACGCAGAAGTTAAGTGGCGCGACGAATAACGAAATATTATCTTCTGCAAAGATCTTCTGCATTAACGGGTTTCATTTTTTTTATCAAATTCTAATTTATACATTTGTAATTATCAATTTCTGTATCACGCGTAAACCTGCTGTTGAGAATGGCAATGTTTTTTGTATTATGGGTAAATGTACTCTCAGTACTAGTTAGTACTTGCATGTCGTAAGTCATGCAAGTGCTAACAGGCAATCATAGCTTTTATTTTCCTGAGGAAGAAAGACGCGCACATACAAACACTCTCTCTCTCTCTCTCTCTCTCTCTCTCTCTCTCTCCCAGACACGCGTGCGCGCGCACACACACAAAGCAATGGAGACAGATTTTTCTATCTGGGTGTCATACATACTCATTGCCAGACATTAGTGCGAAAATAGAATTTTTGTGCCACCGAATCCGGTTGCTTTATCTCTATCAATTGAACGGAAACATAACATGTAGTGATAAAATTTTTGGCTCTTCATTTATAAAATAAAAGTTGTGTTCGTTTCCTCTGCAGCTCTCTTCCTTACTTAGGCTCAGTCCTAAATTACAGAGCCGCCCGGTGGCACAGTGGTCTAATCGCTGGCTTCTGACCATTCGTCCGAGTAAGCCTGTGTGGAGTACTTGTCTTATGACACTGGCTATGTCCCTTCCCTGGAACCAGTAGTCCTAAATTATTTTTTTATTGCAGGTTTATCGACCACAGTGAGCAACTCAATGGGCTATAAGCAGTCGCCCGTCCCTAATTTAGGGCCACTGGTTCCAGGGAAGGGAGAGAGCCAGTGCTGTAAGACAAACACAACATCCATGCCTCACGGGATTCGAACCCGGACCCTCCGCGGACGAATAGTCATAAGCCAGCGCGTAGACCACTGCGCCACCGGGGCGGCGTCCTAATTTAGGGACAGGCGACTGCTTGTAGCCCACTCAGTTGTTCAGGGTACTTTTTAAATCCCCAAACAAATAAGTTACGTAGGAGGGGTCTTGATTATTGATGGGGATCGTTAAATTCATGCATAAGTCACTCCAAGTATGTAAAAACTGTATTATATTTAAAAACAAATTATATTTGTTTCGAACATAGCTATACTTTCTGTGTAAAGTAATCTACTATGCAAGAAAGCATGCCAGTCACGAAGAGGCCCTTGAATGTCCACCCACACTGAAAATCCCGATTGTGGTGGTAGTTACAAAAACAAGATAACCACTGAGAAGATCGAAATACTGTCACTAAAATCTCTCAACGCTAGATGAATGACCACCGTCTCAGCACCCAAGCTGGCTTACAGCTAATCGTTCAAGTAGGGCCAGGGTTCGAGTCTCGGATGGAGAATGGATGGCGTGTTTGTCCTGTGGTGCTGGTTCTGTTCCTTCATTGAATCAATGATCCTAAGTTAGGGATGTGTACTACTTATATAGACTTAGATGGCCATGGGAATCGTTATATCTCGAAACAACAAAAATGAAATAACCGGTGCTGCAGCCGCGAGAGTAAATTACTAAAATCTTTAACGATGTATTTTTAATTGGTATGTTAAGACCAATTACCGAATCCCCAAGACGATTCGTCCGCCGTAGGTCAACTTTTAAATCATTGCGATATGGTGTCCGCGTTGCTGAACTGATTTGTTTCAGTTTGTACAAGTCTCACTTCTTTTAGTCGGGCCTTGCTGTCGTGTTTGTTTACACTGATTCCATTTTGAGCCTATTTTTTGTTTTGCTTTGACATTCCTTTGATTTTTCTTTGTGCTTTGCCAATCAAATAGGTGCCTCGTCGGCGGGGCAGTGGCCCAAAAAGCATTCTGAAATGTTTACTTGTGCATATGGTCTTAACATGGCTTCTGACCATTCGTCCGAGATGATCCGGGTGCAAGTTCCGGTGTGGCATGGGTGTTCTGTTTGTCTTACGGCACTGGCTTTCTACCTTACCTGGAATCAGTAAGGTAGCGACCAGCATTAAACCATAGCGAACCGGATTATTACAGGCCAAGACCAGTATTAAGCGACTTTGCGTAACGAGTCAGAGTGATACCGGTCAAAAGGATCAGATTCCACAATCTGGACTTTTGAATTCAGAGTTCAAGGCTCCGGCACCGCCTCGGTGCAAGTTTCACGACGAGATTATGTTGATTGAGAGACTGCTAATAACCCATCGAGTTGCTCACTGTGGTCGTTAAGCTGCCGAACGAAAAAAAAATCAGCTTGGCGCTCTTCTGATGAGTCCATTTCAAAGTATTCAAATTTTCATAGCGACCACATCGAGAAACTCACACCGTAAATAAATATTTAATGTTTTGTAAATTATATGGTTGTTAATTTCTTTTCAAATTCTGTTTGGTTGTAACATGGAATTTTAGCTGTAATTAAAATAGTTCTTAAACACGCAGGCAAAACCACGCATAACTTTGACTTCTCTTATGGCGAAATTTGAGAAGCAGGAAGAAATTATAAACGTACAAAAACACACAGATTTGCATCACCTATGAGACACTTCCTTTTCTTTTGTTGAAACTAAAAGAACCATTTCATAAAGTCACTTCAAATATTTCAAAATTCCGGCTTTCACAACTGAACTAGCAGAAAAACCTAAACTGTACTGAAAATGAAAATGCGGTAAATTTTTGCCACATTTATATCACGATTTTTTCTGTTATATCATTCATAAAATGGATTATTGGAAATGTCAAAAGAAAGTTCCATGTGCACGGACAGATATAGTGACGGAGAAACACACAAAGCAATTGCATTTGCATAAACTAGTCAAATAGCCGCGTAATTAAAACAAATTTTCGAGGTATTTTTTTTTTTTTTGTGTGTGTGTGTGTGAGGTGACAAAAAAGAAGCATTATGGAAATATTCCGTGTCGGTGCTCAGGACGATAGAAAAGTTTAATTTTGCCACCACGGTGGCTCAGTGGTCTAAGTGCTGGCTTATGATAATTCGTCCTTGTGCGTCCCGGTTCGAATTCCGGTTAGGCATGGATTTTGTGTTTGTCTTACTGCTCTGGTTTCCTCCTTTCCCTGGAACCTGTTGCCCTAAATTAGGGACAGGCGACTGCTTATAACCCACTGAGTTGCTCACGGTGGTCGTTAAACCTCCAAATAAACAAAACAAAAGTTTAATTCACGTCCGACCGCTGTAAAAAAGGTTTACTGCTCTCAACATACATTTTTTTTCGTTTGTTTCTTTTATGACTAAAAGATGTATAGAGATTCATTCCTCCAAGAACGGAACTATGACTACTTTGAAGCAAAGAACCTATGAAACGTGAGTTTCTGGCATCTATTTCTTGCTCTCTATAATTGCGCTGAAGAAAGCGTGGTTTCCTTTTAAATGAGAATACTGCCAGAGCAAAAACTTCCCTACCGTGATATCACCATGTGAGTCCACCTGACCATATATGAGATATTATAGGTAGGAAAATATACACTATATTGACAAAAGTCACCGGTCACCTAGAAGACAAACACAACAAATCATTTATTGGCATACATTAATACGGTGTCGGTCCACCTTTGGCCTTAATGCATGCACTGACTCTTCTAGACAGGCTTTCACCAAGGTTTTGGAACACAGCGATAAGTATGAGCTTCCATTCAGAACATAAATTTGCCACTAACTATTGCTTAGTAGTAGGCCTTGGTTCCAAACTCCTTATGCGGCGTTCTAATTCATCCCATAAGTGCTCTATGGGATTAAGATCAGGGCTCTGTGCTGGCCAGACCACACACGATACGGAATCATCGTCAAACCACGCCGTAACAATCCTTGCTTTATAGCTCGTTGCACTATCCTGCTGGTACCAACAAGGCTCGGTTTCATAGTGTTGCCACAGAGTTGGTAGGGCATAATTTGTCCAGAATATCGAGGTAGACGTGCTGGTTAACAGGTTTGTCCACGATAACCAATGGGCTGGGACCATACCACGAAAAACACCACCACACGAGTACACTGCCAGCTACTAGCTCCAAACTTGACCGTAGGAACCATACACTGTGGTAAATAGCGTTCCCCCGGCTGCCGCCATACCCACACACGGCCATCAGACTGATTGATCTTGTATCTGGATTCATCAGTATCCATAGGACCCGTTTCCATTGATCTACGGTCCACGATAAATGTTCTTTACACCATGCTAAACGAGGAGTAGCTTTCCGAGTGGAGATGAAAGGCTTATGAGCAGCCGCACGACCACAGTAACCCATGGAATGAAGTTCTCTGCGAATGGTACGTGTACATATCGACGTTCCGGCATTGTTACTCACCTGTAGACTGAGGTCTTGTGCAGTACTCTGTCGATTAGCTGTAACAACTCTTCTGAGGCTTCGACGTCCTCTATCACTGATTTTCTTTGGTCTGCCTATACGTTTTGCTGCTTCAGGAACGCTATGTGTCTTCCACGTATTCAGTACATCCAAAACAGTTGACTTGGGTATGTTTAAACGCCTCTCGGTTTCTCTTATTGACAACCCGCTAAAATAACACCCAATAATCTTTCCTTTCTCATAGTCAGTTTTCTCCCGCCGCGATATTTTCACTCAATCTCACAGTGCGATGTGATCACGGTCAGCTGCAGGCTTGTTTTATACCGTTTGCAGCAGTACCGCGCATCTTAACAACGCAGCAGATCCGGTCATTTGCTTTTGAAGGGTGTCCGGTGACTTGTCTATATAGTGTAAGTCGTGGTCGCCTTACCTTACGTGCTTTAGAAACTGCTTTCTGGAAAGAATAGGCTTAAGCACCGTTTTAAACACTTTCATTGACAATATGCTAACCAGGTGTGAATATTACCTATCGGTCGGAACACACCTGCTAATTTTCTGGTACTCATTAATTAATTCGTAAATTTTAATAACACGGTACATCAACCCTAGTTTCAATTCTTGTGCGTTATAGGCCACAATGCTTCGTAGAACACTTCACCGAACTACATAAATTGAAAAATATAGATTTTCACTACTTTGTCGCTTATTTTTTGAGTGAGCTGTGAGAGAAGTAACATCGCATTATGCGCTCTACTGCTTAAGACTGAAGTATGAAATACACCTGATTGGAAACAAAGAGACAGAGAAAATTATTGAAAAGCTGTGGTGCGGTTAATTTTAACTTCTCCTTGCTTTCAACTAACAACGTACAGCGTTACGCGGAAAAGACACGGAGGAAACAAATGTTTGTCGAATCCGTTTAAGTCAGTTGATAAGGTTGAATGCCCTTGGCCTACTCAGTAGCATCTGTATGCATTCTTGTAGCACGTCGATAATCAGACCATCAAGTTGTAGCTGACTGAGTTCATAGACATTGAAAGACATCAGTAAACAATAGAAACACGATTTCAAAAGCCTTGAATACACTGAGAGACACAAATGAGTCGGTTCAAAAAAGGAGTCACGTAGTTCCTTCTATTACTATTACTTTTAGATCCATTTACTTTCAGTTTAGTTTCTAAATTGGGCGTTAATACCACAAGGTCTCGAACCCAATTAGCTTGCCTTTTAACAAACAGAAAACATCTAGAAAAAAATAAGGCAACAGAGATACCACGTAGTATCATATAGAAAATGCCAATGGAGCGCAAATCATGTGGAAACTTCTACAAAAATTCAAATGCCACACGAAAGTTATTATAGCTAAAATCTTGTAGAAAATTCCAAAGAAACAGGGACATCCTGTAGAATCCTCTGAAAAATCTAGAGCCCCAAGAAAATCAGATGGGACCTCGTAGAAATTTCAAAGGTAACAGGAAAATCCTGTGGAATCCTCTAAAAATCTGGGAAAACAGGGAATTCAGGCGGAATCATCTAGAGAATTCAGAGGCAAGGGGAATCTTCTTGAAAATTCCAGAGCCTCAGAGAAATCAGGTGGAAATACAAAGAGAAATGCAAACAAAAATGGCAACAGGGAAATCACGTAGAATCTTCTAGAAAAAATTGCATGCAACAGAAAAATCAAATGAAATCTTCTGCGAAACTACAAGACAGCACATTAACCACGTCTCCTGGAAAATTACATGGTAATAGAGCTACTGTGGCGATGCAATTTTTTTCTAGAAGATTCAAGAAAATGCATCGCCACAGTAGCTCAAATAAAGTAGCTCAAATTTTAGGTTACTCTTTGCAACTGCTCTAATAGCAGTGGCGAAGGGGGCCTAAAATTTCTCCTGGGCTAAATATTTTTAAAATTGCTCTCAACCTTCTTCCGTTCTGTGAAATATAATTTCAGTGGATTGTGAGGTCTCGATCACCACCTGCTGAAATCATACTTAACCACATAGAACGAAGTAACAAAAATTATGTATATGCAGTACTGTTTATAACATAAAAAGAAGTAGAAGCAAAACAAAGTATGTTTGCTTTCGTTTCCCCCTAACCAGGATATTTTTGCTGTATCACTCCACATTAAACGTTCTAGACTGATTCTTATGTTTTGCACCAAACAAATATTTGGTCGATGTGTGCCCAAGTCTATAACGTTTTTTTCCTTCATCCCTTAATAAACTAAAAGGATGGTCCAATGAAAAGTCCACTTTGTTCATTTTACTTGCAAGAGCGAAACTTACAGTTTAAGAACACAAACGAAAATCAGCCTCTCACTAGCTGACGACGCGAAAACGACCAGTCCTGAAATCCAGTTTTTACGCATGCTCAGTTCATCGCGCATCTTCTCATTCATTATTATTCTCCAAAGCTTCGCGAAGGCGACGAGTTGACGAGTGTCACCTCTCTAGTAAACGGATATGGAAGGCCGTAATGTGCTACCCAGTTATACAACTATTGTAGTGGCTCACATTGCATTCAGAAAATCTGGGGACTGGTTACTAATGCGGATTTTCTTTCGGAATTTTTCCAATTAAAAGAAAAAAAATTGCTTTCTCATTTTCATGTGGTTTTAGCCATGGATCCTATAATGACCCGACGCCACTGAATAATAGCTTTGGCGAAAACGAGTGCAGACAGAAGATACCGATTGGGACTAATCTGAAAAAAGATGAATCGTACAGTAAAAAATTTGTATTTTCAAATTACCTAAAAAGCACTGTACGAAGAATATGACGCGCGTCTTCAGTTCAAGAGAAGGCCATTTGGTGTTTCAATGTTCATTCCTACTCATCAGTGTTGAGACGGGACCTTTTCGCTAACACTACCAGAATCCCACAATAGGAAACACAAGGTAGCGCATATTATGAACTACAACTGAAATGGTATCCTGTTATCGTGTGAAATGGTATCCTGTTATCGTGTGAAATGGTATCCTGTTATCGTGTGAAATGGTATCCTGTTATCTCCTTTTTAAATTTCTTTAAATCACTAAAGCTGCGGGTCTTCTCTTTAGGATTTTCTTTTATGTTAGTTCTCTCGCTGTTTTTTTTTCCCTTTCTTTTTTTCTTTCTTTGCTTTTTAAGAACAAATCCCCATTCTCAATGTTTTTCTTAAACGCTGAGGTCAAACAAAATTTTATTCGGTTTTTTTTTTCAAGCTGGATCAAACTGAATATACGCCAATGCATACATAAATTGTAAACGCAATTTTTAGTCCAAGCTTTTGTTTCTGGAGAAAATAGGCGATACTGCCTACAGTGAAGTCCATCGTTTGTTGCAGATAAACAGCCGCGAATAATCAGATGACCAAAAACCCTGAAAAGTAACGGATTACATTTTTTAGAATTTTCAACACTTTTAGCGGAGAAATGGGTCTGATTTGTTCACTTATTTCCCTTTATTCATCACACTTTCTGGCAGAAAACTGCAAGTTCATCAAACTCGTAACCACACGGGCATATTCATACTATCTGTCGTGGAATGGGCTTTAAAGTAGTAAAAAATTGTTTTTGGTACCCAGCAGGGTTTAACTGGATATGACTAATCGACCCACGCGATCAAAACCAGATCGGCCCATATATACTGTATATACACTGCTGGCCACCCAAAATGCAACACCAAGAAGTAAGCATCCGATTGGCCTGAAATTCGCAGCATGCGTTGCCCGCGAGAGGACATGCAAACGATTAGCATTGCAGAGCATATGCAAACAATGTGCGCCTGGCATGCCACCGAGAAGCACTATAAGAAGGGTACACAGAAGGCGGGGTGTAAGTAGTGGAATTGTGTTGTGCTGCGGTAACTGTGCGTGGGAAGCTTCCTGATGCCTCGTCGTAGAATACGGCAGTCATTCCAGCACGTTTCGGAGTTCGACAGAGGACGAATAGTGGCTTATCGCGATAGCGGTTTATCGTACCGAGACATCGGCGCCCGTGTGGTACGACATCCAGCCACAGTGAGGCAAGTATGGATTCGGTGGGTGCAGGAGGGACGGACGGACAGACGTGAGTGATTGCCGCAGCCGCGGCACACCACCAAACGAGAGGACTGGCACGTTGTGCGGCGGGCATTGACGGCTCGCACCGCCACATCACGAACGTTAGCGCAGGAATTAGGGTGTGTTGCGCAACAACCTGTGTCAGCACGTACTGTTCGACGTCGTCTTCAGGAGCGGGGACTTGTCGCACTGCGCCCATTGCACCGATTACCATTGACGTTACACCACCGGCGAGTGCGGCGGCAGTGGGCCGTTGAACGCCGCACCTGGACTACGGAATGGCACGGCATTGTCTTCTCCGACGAATCCCGCTTCTGCCTGCGACACCACGATGGTCGAATCCGCGTGTGGCGGCACCACGGCGAGAGACTGTATGACGCCTGCATTATGCATCGCCATACCGGTCCGTCGACTAGCGTTATGGTTTGGGCGCAATTGGATATGACACCCGCACCCCTCTGGTACGTATCGCCGGTACACTCAACAGCCACCGCTACATCTCCGGCGTTTTGGAGCCTGTAGTCCTCCCTTACCTGCAGGACCTGCCAGCGGCCACGTTTCAACAGGACAATGCGCGCCCGCACGTGGCACGTATCGTGCAACAATTCTTCACGGCCCACCAGGTGTCACTGCTGCCGTGGCCCGCGACGTCGCCCATCGAACAAGTCTGGTAGCTGATCGGCAACGGAGTGGCCCCGCAAGCACCACCCGCGGCTACGCCTGATGAACTGTGGCAACGGGTGGAAGCAGCCTGGACCGACATACCCCAAGCCCACATCCAAAGCCTCTTTCGTTCGATGCCGCGGCGTGTAGCGGCCGTTATTGGCAGCCATGGGTCCACACGAACTATTGATGTCTGCGTGTTCCGCAAGTCGCACGGGCTTGTAAGCTCAACCGTTTCATCTTTGTATCTGTTGTTATGTGTCCAGTAAATCTGGCTTTGCTATCTCGTGTCTTTCTTGGTGTTGCATTTTGGGTGGCCAGCAGTGTATATACAGGGTGCATAGGAAAGTCCCGTTAGCCTGGAATAACTTCCGAACGGATAGAGGTACAGTTATGCAAGTGAGATAACGGTATAGTAAATCGACTATATACGCCCGATCGAATGCAACCAATAGCAGCGTCCCTAGTGGCGAAATGCGCAAGTTAGCCATTAGAAATCGAAAACAAAAAGAGATAGAGCATAATTTCCAATTATAAAGTTGTAGAGCATCAATTAATTAGTACAAAACGACATATGTTTTAACGGATAAGATAAATTGTCGCCTGAATACCTTAAAATGTCCGAAATCGATGTGCGACGATTCGAATCTGCATATTCACATTTCGCAAATGTAGCCGTGTGCAAATGAAGATTGTAACGTTGTACCGTACCTACGATATAAAAACCAGTAGCAGGATGTACCCTGATCAGAAGTTTAGGTCTACGTACGCTGTGTGAGAATGGCGAGCTTGGATTTCTGGGGTTACGTAAAAAATGAGGTGTATGCAACAGTGCCTACAGATGCTTGCAATAGTGTGACACCTTCCATGCTGAGGAATGTGCATGCAGAGTTACTTTCACGAATACAGATGTGTATCGTGGGCAATGGCGAACTCTTCAAACATACTCAACATTAACTTTTTATCAGTGTGCGTCAGTTCGCCTTTTTTGTTTTTGTTTTGTCTGACGTCATCAAACTGTATTGACATAAGTACGCATTTATGCAATAAATTGTGTGTATTTGCTCATACCTAAGTCTGTTCCCTTCAAACGGTCACACAAAAGGTCGCGCATCGATTTCGGACAATTTAGGGTATTCAGGCGACAATTTATCTTATCCGTGTAAAACAAATGTCGTTTTGTACTAATTAATTGATGCTGTACAACTTTGTCGTTGAAAATTTTGCTCTGTCTCTTTTCGTTTTCGATTTGCAATGACTAACTTCCGCATTTCGCCACTAGGGACGCTGCTATTGGTTGCATTCGATCTGGCGTATATAGTCGGTTTACTATACCGTTATCTCACTTGCATAACTGTACCTCTCTCTGTTCGCAAGTTATTCCAGGCTAAAGGGACTTTCCCATGCACCCTGTATATAGTGTATTATTGTGTATACTTACGTATGGTGCAGAGACGTGGACCTTAGCTAAAAGAGACATACAAAGGCTGCAGACAACTCAAAAAGCATGGCGAGGTGCATGCTTGGTGTTACCAGGAGAGATAAGAAGAGGAACACGTGGATCCGAAAAATGACAAGAGTGGAAGACATTATGATCAGAGTTAAATCCCTGAAATGGCAATGGGCTGGACATACTGCCAGAAGGACAGACCATCGATGGACAGCCGAAATTTTAGATTGGATTCCAAGGGACAGGAAAAGACCCAGAGGAAGACCACATGGAAGATGGGTGGATGAAATTCGAAAGTATGCGGGAGTGACATGGAGGAGACTGGCACAAGACAGACCGTTGTGGAGGAAACTTGGGGAGACCTTCGTCCAGCAGTGGATTGATAATGGTTGACAATGATGATGATGATGATATGTTTTTTTATTAATTATGTTAATATAGACACTGCCTCTCCTTACTGCGCATTTGGACCAAAATAAGCATCTAAATCTTGTGAGAAAAGTCACAAATTTAAATTTAGAACGTCAGATCCATGTGTGAATACCATCTGCGTAACCAACTCTAAATCTGCCGTTCCTGCATCGATTACCTGTACTTTCCACGTATAAACTCGATCACCGCTGCATACCATAATTTTAAGCAACTACTCCCTCCTTATTCCCCCTTAAAAAAAGGCTGGTTAATCGGTATTTTCTTGCTTTCAAATAAAATTGCAAAAATGTCACAGAACGGTTTAAACTCCTAAATATAATATTTTGTCTCACCTGTTCCTGCAGTCACCCATTCTTTTAACGAATGCATTTACGTCTTTAGCTTACGAATATGATAAGCACACTGTGCAGTAAGAAGACTTATTTTGCATATTATAAGTCACCACTGTCTCTTTGTATCATCTTTTTTATAAAATGTTAACCTTGGTCTCCAAGAAAACGATCCCGTAAGAGGTTGAATCGGATGCGCATTAAAAAAACTGATTAACTCATTCAAGCACGACTTCTAGAATAAAGTGTCCTTGTCGAGGATTTTTCCACTAGTACTTTGCTTACAAATAAATAATTTGAGATCAGGTTAAAGACCTTAGATCTCCCGAAAACGAAGTACTTGGCAAAAATGGAATTAATTCACCATGCTTCAAATAATTTCGGTTATCAGTGATTTCGGTTTGCTTTACCAAATTAGTCTGTGCCAAATTCAACGGAGTAAGATTTGTCACCTCTTCGGGTTTCCTTTTAATTTGTGCATAGGAAGATTCAGTCTGCTCCAGGGATTCGGGTGCTGTTTGTTTGCGCAACTGCAATAGTTAAAGCTTCCCGTACCCGTCTCACTCGGTAGAGATGAAATCAATTACTTTGGTTTTGTGTTAGTTAACAGAAAGTCACTTTCTTTTTTGGACTTGACAGCTTCTTGCAGCATGAGTTTCTGTTTCTTTCCCTCCGTTTCTCAGCACCACTTTCTCTTTTGCAATTTTCCATTTTTTAATTAGCACAATGAAATACTTTAACTGATGAAATCGATTGATTGCACATTTATTGTGAAAATAACAAATTTCTAAATTTAAAAAATTTAAATCCAAAGCTCTCTTAAAGTTAGGGATGATATAAATTTCCTGCCATGCAAACACAAGCAACTGAATGCAATGAGATGACTATGTAAGTTCTGTATACTGTAGCCACCAGCCCTCTCTGAGTCTTCGGATTGAAAACTGAATCCTCTGTGCGTGACACTTTGAGCTTTAACCTACGTATGAACACGAAATCGCTCGCACCAGGTCTTTACACATAGATTTGCTTGTCAGACGCCGGTAGCAGACACCGCACCATTTGATGGTACGGCTGGTTTACAGAAAAGGGGAAATGTGAGGTAGATGGTCATAAAAACATCCCATTACAGGCGCTACGGAGTGTATTAGAATGAAAGTTGCAGAAGTGAAACTCCATATTGAGCATCAGCAACGCAGTGATGGATCAGATTATATGTAGAGGATTTTACGAAGGGAGTGTCTGACCCCAAGTCTTAAACAACCCTTAGAAATAGGAAGCTAGGAGATTTGGGCTAGAGTGCCCGATAGAAAGGTGTCACGGAAGCAAGATAGAAAGGGGGAAGAAGACGTCCTTATTTATTACCGGGGGCCAGTACCCGGGGCCAGACGGCTTAACGTGCCTCGTAGCGATGGAATGTGGGGGCGGAAGAATATCTCACCTTCACAGTAACATAAATCCTTGCTTGGCATAATATAATTTCAAGATATGTCAGCCTGAAAAACTTTCACCAACGGTTTGAAGCCACACACACACACACGTTATCAGAAAACGTATTGCTTACCAAATTTGAATAATGCGATTTTGAGAAAAAAAAAAAAAAAAGACTAGCCCGTCCAACCCTGGTACGCCGCCCCGGTGGCGCAGTGGTCTCAGGCGCTGACCTCTGATCATTCGTCCGTAAGGGGTCCGGGTTCGAATCCCGGTGAGGCATGGATGTTGTGTTTGTCTTACGGCACTGGCTCTCTCCCTTCCCTGGAACCAGTGACCCTAAATTAGGGACGGGCGACTGCTTATAGCCCATTGAGTTGCTCACGGTGGTCGTTAAA
The DNA here is from genome assembly GCA_039090855.1 of Macrothele yani. Lineage (NCBI taxonomy): Eukaryota > Metazoa > Arthropoda > Arachnida > Araneae > Macrothelidae > Macrothele > Macrothele yani. The sequence continues at coordinate 78,387,043 of CM077027.1, forward strand.
CCTCCAATCAAAAAAAAAAAAAACCCTGGTACCCAGAAATAGGAAAATTTTCTGTTTAGAACTTTCAATTCTTCCTGCACGACTACAGAAATATGACGCGCTGAGGAGTTTTCCCGCCCCTCTCCCATAGACAAATGCAGGCTGCATTTCGTAACTCCAAGTAAGCTTTTTCTTTCTTTCAAACACTGAAGAAAACTGATGATGAGAAGTGTTACACGCCCTGATCTAACTCACTTCCTCTCTATTGTTCTCATATAATTTTGGAAAAGATTGAGGAAACGGTACGGCATTGTGATCACGGTAAGCTGAATTCAAGAAGCCGAAGAAATGTTCATCTTTGTTGAAACACGACCATTTCACTGATAAAACGAACTACTGTAATATTATGGTTTTGCCGTCATAGTCGTGAACTTCATCACTTTAATTTAATGTAGCTCCTTCCATTAAACTTCAACATTTCCAGGCTCTAAACCTTCCACTTTAAATAGACTAAATTTTTCATATGTTCACCTACTCTTTCTGCTTCTTTCGAAACAATTTCATTGTCTTTTGATTACTGTTCAGGACGTGCCTGGGTAAAAGCGCAGCGAAGCATTAAGTTCGTCTGTGGTGAATATTGGGAGTTACAGAATAGGTGCGTTTTCATAGAAATATGAGTGGTTGGAAGAACCACTTTGCCTTTCATAAATTGAGCCGTTCATCTTAATATATTGAAACGTATACCAGAAGTCGAATATCACTGCAAAATTAGGAAAAGTGAGGAGATCTCATGGATATTCTAGAACCTCAGTGCCGCCCCGGTGGCGCAGTGGTCTAAGCGATGGCATCTGATCATTCGTCCGAAAGGGGTCCGGGTTCGAATCCCGGTGAGGCATGGATGTTGTGTTTGTCTTACGGCACTGGCTCTCTCCCTTCCCTGGAACCAGTGACCCTAAATTGGGGATGGGCGACTGCTTATAGCTCATTGAGTTGCTCACGGTGGTCGTTAAACCTCCACAAAAAAAAAAAAAAAAAAAAAGAACCTCAGAATTATACCAGAGGAAGAAGAGGTAAGAGCTCCAGAGGAAAAGAAAATGATGCAAATTACGGCAACCACGTACAGAGGACCTGAAATGCCAGTTTGCAGGAACAACATGTAGGACGAGTGTGATACACTTAAACGTTTTATTCAGACAAAAAATCGCAGTTTAGCTAATACAAATTTGTCTTTTAAACGCACAAAAGTCAATGTTTTTTAAAAGCTGTCCGACAGAAATTTTAATTTTTTTGAGATAAAGGAAATATCTGATTTTGCCGCCCCTGTGGCACAGTAGTCCAAGCCTTGACTTCTGACCGTTTGTCTGCGTGGGTCTGGGTTCGAGTCCCAGATGAGACATGGGCGGTGTGTCTGTTTTAAGGCACTGATTCTCTCCCTTCTCTGGAACCCGTGGCTCCAAATCAGGAATTAACGACTGTTTGTAACCCTTAGAGTTTCTCATGGTGGTCGTTAAACTCCCTAAACGAAGGGGGAAAAAGAACATTGGATTTGAAGTAACTTCGTGAGCTGAAGCTGCTAACAAAAACATAAGAAAAATCGTGAAAAAAAACAGCTCATGTCACCGTTGCACGGAATACTAAATCAGGTATAAATATATTTCTGTAATCAATGCAGCAATGTGAAATCACACGAAAAATTTCTATATTCAATTAAACCATTTCATTAATTCATTTCTCAAATCCCACAACCTACATCTCAATACACATATATTGAAATTTGGATTACTATAGAATTAGATATGTGTCTCGTTTTATTTCTAAAACCCACATATTTTATTGCCCAAACACACGTACTCGGAATCAAAAAATACCTGTTTGGGATTAATGGAAAGTTCTACACCGGTTGTTTTATGAATAAGCGGCGTTTAGGTGTGGTTTAAAGTTAGTCGTTTGATGAATATTTACAATCAATTTTGTTTGATGAATGCTTACAATCAATTTTTTTATGAATATTTACAATTTATTTTAGTGCGTCTACCATCAAAACTGATTGTAAATATTCATCGAACGACGTCAATATGTGAGTTAGATTCCACCTAGTTTATTTTCGAAAATGCTTTACTTATGCACGTTAGCAACACCAAACACTGAAATATAATCTTCTGGTTAAGTATTGATTGTTTTTGTCATCTAATGCGAGTACAGAATAAACAGATAGTACTTCTAAAAAAAGTAATCACTGATAAAACGATTGAAAAAAAATGCGAACAGCATGTTTCTAAACATGGTAAACGTGTGAAACTACATATGTGTTAACAAAATCACAATTATTTTATTTTTGGTGTCGACCAAGGTTTCGCTGGACTTTGGCTCAGCTTCTTCAAGACGAAATGGCACATAAATATTCAAATCGAATGTAGCATCGTCAACGGTGTTGACGGTCACGGGTCTTTGTTAGTTGCTTCCTCGCGCTCTGTAGAATTTTTTTTTTTTTTTTTTTGAATGGAGGTTGTTGTTTTTTGGTAGGTTTAACGACCACCATGAGCAACTCAATGGGCTGTAAGCAGTCTCCCGTCCCTAATTTAGGGTCACTGGTTCCAGGGAAGGGAGAGAACCAGTGCCGTAAGACAAACACAACATCCATGCCTCACCGGGATTCGAACCCAGACCACTTTTGGACGAATGATCAGAGGCCATCGCTTAGACCACTGCGCTACCGGGGCGGCCAGTAGAAATGGTGTGGATTCCATATCGTTGACAAGTTTGCGAAGAATTTTGATAAATACGGAAAGCTTCCAAAATACCAAGTTTGTGGTTGAATCGAACTTGTCGATAAGTTTTGCTTCTTCAAAGAGAAATCAATGACCATTTTCATGACAGTGATTAGCCATCGACGATTTCTTTAAGTCGTAGTTCGTTTCAATTTACATATGTCTACATATTCGTATGACAAAGAATTATTTTTACCGATGTGATGCTTGTTGGTGAGTCAGACCCGATGTGGCAAGCAGAATGTTTGAGACCCTGTTGCTTACAACGAAACAAATGTTATCGGACATTCAAAGGCTAAGCTGAGACACAATATGTTGCAAACAAAAGTATCACAATAGAACTACTGGCAATAGACAAACCTTTACTCTATTTGAAGTTACAATTAAAATGCATTTAAAATGTTTCGATTAACACTGCATGCAGTAAAACACTGATTATCCGGCAAACTGATATTCTACTTCTAACTTTATCCTGATCCAAAAATCGCCAGATCTATGTGACGCCAACATCACGTGACTGATGAACGAAGTAGATGTGCTTAACGTCATTGTCAAATATACACCGAAGAGCCAGAATACAGGGTGATTCATAAAGAAGTACACAGTTTCAACGAACTATAAAACATGAACAATGTAAGATATTTTGTTAACTGTAACAGAATTGTAGGGGAATGTTTCAAGTTTTTTTAGACAGTCACAGATGTTTTATGTGTGCACCCTTAGTCACACGACACACATCGAGCCTGTAATCCATTTCCGCCCAAACGCGAGGTAAGATATCTGAATCAAGTGCGGTGTTAGTTGCTGTGATACGCTGTTTCAGCTCCGCTAGATCAACAGGAAGGGGAGGGGCGAATACCTTGTCCTTTACGTACCCCCACAGGAAAAAGTCATAAGGTGTTAAGTAAGGACTTCTGGGTGGCCATTGGGTCAGTGGCATGTTGTAGTCCGCGGCTCGTCCAATCCACCGGTGAGGAAGATGGCATTTTGACTGAGTAGTCACGTGACACGCGCGCTATCGCCTACGTCACTTCCCCCAGTAGCAGGACACAAACTTTATGAGTACATCTACCTAAGGGTTCGCAGTTGTTGCCCGTGTCTTCAACTGTTACTGTTTTAGAGCATCTGGAAACTGTATGAATCACCCCGTATTATGACCACCTACCTAATATGATGCTGGTCCGGCACGTGTCGCCAAAACAGCTCTTATCCGGTAAAGCCTACACGCTACAAGATTTCTAAAAGTTTCTTGGGGTATCTGGTACCAACATGTTAGCAGCAGATCCTTTAATTTTCACAAGCTCGCGTGGTTGAGCAGCCGCAGAGCGGATCTGATGTTCCAACATACACCACAGATGCTCGATTGGATTGATGCTTGGGGAATTTGGAAGACTAAGTAATACCTGAAAGTTTTCCTTATGTTCTCCGTACCACTCTCGAACAATCCGTTCAGTGTGGCATGACGCATTATCCTTTGAAAGACGGCATTACTAGAGAGAATACCGTGGCCATGAAAGGATGTACCTGGTCTGCAATTATGTTTAGATAGGCACTAGACGTCATGGTTTTCTGCACATGAATGACTGGACGCAGGGTTCCCAGCAGAGCGTTGCTCAAAGCATCACACTTCCTCCACCAGCTTGTTTTTGCCCCACGGTGCATCATGGTGCCAACACTTCCCCAGGTAAATGACACACACGTACCCTGCCGTTCAAATAGTGGAACAGGAAACGAACTTCATCTGACCAGATGACCTTCTTCCAATCATTCAAGGTCATATTCGGGGTGTAAAATGGGCACTGGGGTGTAAAGTGGGCACTGTTCACGGTCCAGTCTTGATCATCGCGTGTCCACGGTGGACGCTCTCGATGGTGAACCGAGGTTAGCATGGGCACTCGGAGCGGCCTGGCCTATGCAATTCCATTTTTAGCTAGGTTCGATGTATTGTGTGTTTTGACACATTACTCTTGTTACCAACATTCAAATTACCGGCGAGTTGCGCCACAGTATCCCTTGTGTTGGCTAGCACCATACGTAACAGCCTTCACTTACCTCCAGCTAGAGATGAACTTAACTGCTACTTGGTGATCACGGCGCAAACTGTGACTGCTGCTCAAAAGTAACAGTGATTTTTAAACGTGATTGGAATCACAGTTTAGGACCCGTTCCTTTACTTCTGCGTACCAGTAAAGTAACTAATAGTAGAATCACCTAGAAGAACGGTGGGAGTGTGTATGTGTCGCGGTCATATGCAGCGTATCCTGAGTTATTATGTTTTAAACTGTTTTACGTAATTCTGCGCTAATCCTGATATTTTGCTGTAGTTTTTATAGGTTTTTCAGTTGAATTGTGCGTAATTATTTTACATTTTTTTTGTAGTTATAGGTTACATTTTGAATTCAGATTATCAAAAATACACTGTTCTTTTATACCTAACATAGTATGTTACAACTTTGAAAGAAACGAGGCAGCAATTTTTTTCAGCCTTGAAATGAATGAAACAACTAATAGTTTACTTAATAATGTTCACAGTTCACTATTTTCTCCGAATTAAAAAACAAATGAACCTCACTTACTGAGAGCGTTAACGGCGTAACGGTGAGCACACAAATAACGTTGTGAAAAAATCACGAAGAGCAGGCAGCTGCCAAATCGCAACAAGAGATAACAAGTAGCAGCTACAGAAGCAGAATTCACTCTGTAACGGTTAACACGGAGCTGTAAAAAATCACGAAGAGCATGATGGGTAGCAATGACAGAGACAGGAACGTTTATAGGACGATCACTGTTACTCGTGGTTTTCAGTAGCAGGCGCTACCTGTGATTTTTCGATAACCGTGATCAAATCACAGGTAATGAAATAACGCTCATCTGTACCTCTAGCATCTATGAGCCATGGTCGACCCACACCTTGCCGCTGGTTTTTCCCTCCTCGAACCACTTTTGGAAGGTATTAACCACGGCTAACCGTGAGCACCCTACAAGCCTTGCTGTCTCGGAAATGCTCTGACTCATTCGTCTAGCCATTACAATTTGGCATATGTCAAATTAGCTTGAGTTCGCCGCCTTTTCCCTCCTAAGAATAACACTGGTTAATAGAGCTCAGTATCCGGTGCTATTTACACCGTTTCATGTCCTTTACACGCGCCATAGTTTACCTGCAGTTGCTTCGATTAGCATAAAGACGCGTTGGTCATAATGTGTTTTGACTTTTCGGTGTACGTCAGGTACTTCTCTAAGTTAATGCATATTTCCTACACGAAGCTGCCGTAGTTAATCGGATTGTGAGAAGATATCACCAGTTAATTCTACACTGGAGAGTATTATGTATAATTATACAATTCAGGGTATATGAACGCTACAAGAAGCAACCTCCGGTTCAGTACCATGACCCACAAATCCATGTCCGGGTTCGTGTTCCTGATAAAGCATGGGTTGTGTGCTTGTCCGACGGGGTTGGCTCTCTCTCTCTCTCTCTCTCCCTCTCCCTCTCTCTCTCTCTCTTTCCTAGAACGAGTGGCCTCAAATTAGATACGAGAGCCTACTTAGAGTCCTTAGAGTTGCTCATGGTGGTCGTTAAAATCTGAATAAAAAAGAAAAAATCTCGTCCTAGTTTGTGATATGAAAAAACTGGAAAACGTTTACGAAGATATACACTGACGGAAAAAAATCCCAACACCACGAAAAAATAGTTGTAGAGGAATGAAATGGCGGCAATACATTTGTATAGGTAACATATTTAATCGATTAAGGTTTCAAGATCACAGCTTAACGTAAGCGCGAGAAGAGCCATTTTAAATGTGAAATGCTGGTACATTAATAACCGGTGTAACCGCCAGAATGTTGAATGCAAGCACGCAAACGTTCATGCATTCTGTCGTACAGGTGCTGGATGTCAGTTTGTGGGATGGAGTTCTATGCCTGTTGCACTTGGTCGCTCAATACAGGGAAGGTTAATGCTGGTTGGGGGTGACGCTGGAGTTGTCGTCCAATGATGTCCCATACGTGCTCGATTGATGAGAGATCTGGTGGTCTAGCAGGCCACGGCAACACGTCGACACTCTGTAGAGCATGTTGGGTTGCAACAGCGGTATGCGGGCGAGCGTTATCCTGTTGGAAAACACCCCCTGGAATGCTGTTCATGAATGGCAGCACAACAGGTTGAATCACCAGACCGACGTACAACTGTGCCGTCAGGGTGCGTGGGATAACCACGAGAGTGCTCCTGCTGTCATAGGAAATTGCTCCCCAGATCATAACTCCAGGTGTAGGTCCAGTGTGTCTCGGCCGCAGACAGGTTGGTTGCAGGCGCTCACCTGGCCTCCTTCTAACCAACACACGGCCATCACTGGCACCCAGGCAGAACCGGCTTTCATCAGAAAACACAACAGATCTCCACTCCGTCCTCCAATGAGCTCTAGCTTGACACCACTGACGTCGCAAACGGTAGTGGTTTGGAGTAAGTGGAATGCACGCTACAGGGCGTCTGGCTCGGAGCTGTACTTCAAGTAACCGATTTGTAACAGTTCGTTGTGTCACTGTGGTGGCAACTGCAGCTCGAATTGCTGCCGCAGACGCGGTACGATGCGCCACGGCCATACGCCGTACACGGCGGTCTTCCCTCTCAGTACTGCCACGTGGCCGGCCGGAACCCGGTCTTCTTGAGGCAGTACCTTCCCTTGACCACCGCTGCCAACAATCATGCACAGTGGCTACATTCCTGCCAAGTCGTTCTGCAATATCGCGGAAAGAAAATCCACCTTCTCGTAGCCCTATTACACGACCTCGTTCAAACTCCGTGAGCTGTTGATAATGGCTTCTTCGTCTTCTGAAAGGCATTCTTGACTAACATCAACACACTACGTTGAATCTCAAGGATAACTAACGCTCACAAACGTTACAGCGCGTATTTACAGCAAACCTGCTTTGCATGTTCCGAAGGGCGCTATCAGCGCCACACGTATGCGTCCAGCGCAAAATTTGCATAGACGTCATCTTACAGATGTACTCTCACCGCCTTCCAACTGTCGTTTATCTAAGACAACCCCTTCTTGGTGTTGGGATTTTTTTCCGTCAGTGTATGTACTTACTAAAAAGCATACACATGTGTATATGTACTTACTGGACATTTTGAACTGCATTAGAAATACAAATTATTTGTCAGCTCAGCGTTTTTTCAGCAAAGCAATACATGTCCTCATTAAACACTGAAAAGCAATTATAATACCCTATCCACAATAGCGCAGCGTCGATGTCCTTAAGTTCTGGATGCGTTATTCGTTTGTTCATAGAACAAGTCTAGTTGGGTCACTCGTGTTGCTTCAGGACACCAAACGTAGGCTTTGGGCGCATCTTGAGTTTTTATCTTTTCCCAGGGCTTAATGAATTCCATAAGCATCTCAGGCTTGAACAAGTCCAGAATTCCTACTTTAGGGCCTCTGGCTGGAGGGCCGATCCAGAGCATTAGGATAAACACAACATCCGTGAGTCACTTCGGATCCGAATCTGAGCCAGAAAAATGAAAAATCAGAAATCCACTACCCAAACCACTCGCAAGAGGGACGACCGTTGTGCCTTCGCCCACCTATTGCGGCTCTGTATTCAGGGTGGAAGGGGTGCTATACTGCACTGCAGGGGCATCGAAATCCTCAGAGAAGGAGAGGCATGAATAGGAAAAGTTACACTTTTCCGTTTTTCAAGGAGAAATAACGACACTTCCTGTTTCTTGAAAAATTTTCAGGGCTCATTGTCTTTGCGATAATTTTCTTTTATGCAGGAAGTTCCAACCTCCACAATTCCGAGTGCCCCTACTGCACTGAGTTCCGTCAGAAAAAAAATAGCGTTGTGTTCGTCATGCTGTGCTTTGTTTCTTTTTGTTCCTGAGAATAAATGGTCATGTACTTCGTAAACGTTATTCATACTTTACACGTAATTTGTGGGTCTGCTGCGAAACATGTATAAAATTTGGCCACTTTTCTTCATAATTGTTATCATTTTTCTCCTCAGAGGCAAACTGAAATGTTTTCAACTGAAAGTGCCGGTCGCTATTTGAGTATCTGGAACACACAACAAACAGTGTGAATCATGTGTTTGCGCAATGCAAGTGGACCGGAAAGTTTTCCGCTAGGTAATCGATATAATTCGCATGATATCACGAGCCTTTGTCCTTCGGGTAATTTACCTTGTTCAACAATTCCAGACAAATAAGCGTTTACAAAATCGTAAAGTTAACCGAAATACTTTCATTTTCGTTGTTTCCGCGTGCTGCTGTTGTGTGTGCTCGTGACTGCTACGAAAGATTGGAGTCGCCCTAAAATTTCTCTGGGACAATCGCATCATAACCGTGTTCTTGAAAGTTCATGACTGATAACCTAGCTTTCTCAAACGGAAGAAAGAATTCCGTTGTACAATTAGGATTACCTCGCGCTCCTTTACACGGCGATAGCGTTTGTAACAAAAAAACATTCCTTTTTATCCCTTTGTTTATTCTTCCAGTTTTGGACCATGATCATCGAAGAATAGAAGGTTTCACCCATCCCTGAGGAAGGAAGAAAGACTACTAGAACTGAGGAATTCAACATTCGTGTCCTACTCAAAAACGAATCTAGTTTTCTATGCGAAAAGTGAGCATAAGTTGTTCAGCTTCTACGTGTTAAGTTTTCATCACATCGTTTGCTTTATCAGCTTCCATACCGGGTATTTTAAATTTTATACAATAATAACCTGCAAGGGAGTGTCAAGAAAGTATTGAGACTAATTTTAGGAGATTTGCAATGTGTCGTTGTGGAAGCAGTGCTTAACCCTTCAAGCGGCTGATGTATCTGCATTAAATGGTGCCCAAAATTTCCTGTGCTCCCCAAGCAGCCGAGTTTTACAATAGCTACGACAAATCAGTTCTTTCCCCCTCTTATCTCAGCAATACCTGCCATGAACCTGTCACAGGTACTAAGCGCTCCCTTCTAGTCACTTATTCTCTGCTGGCATGATGGGGAAGGAATAGTTTTCCCTACACGGACGTCATGTCGCAGAGCAGATAAAAGCGACTCAAACTACAAGTAATGTCAGAAAAAATTAGTGTCAATCGTCTCGCTAAATAACCACTTTGAAAGCCAAAGCTGAGTGGAAAGCAACGCTTTCTGATGCGCAAGTTCACTCTTTCCAGTCACATTCGACCAACTTCTTAGACAGCGAGTATATTCGTTCGAGTTGCGAGTATATTCGTCCATTTCACAAACTCCGAGTTAATTCGTTTCGGTCGGAATAAAGGGTTAACAACTTGAAGGTCATTCTGTCCGCTGACACGTGTCTTTGTTTTACACATATCGGTTCAGTTCTAAGGACCGGACTGGCACTATCACTGCGACGGGTGTCGTGGTCATTCTGAAATTTTACCACCCCTGGTACTTCAGTCATACATTAGAGTGATGAGACAGAAATAAAAAATGTCTTAATATCATTTAATTACGTAAAATATTTATAAAAAGTAAAAAGCACATATAAAATATTTAAATCAAACTATAAAAGAGTTTTCGCTGGCTATGACTAATTGACTAATAATAATGTTATTCGTTTTTGGAAATTCCTTCATCAGTCACGAATGATCATTCCAATGAATAGTCCCAATCATAAAAAAAAAAAAAAAACGTCCTCAGTCTCGTGTGTTCCACGTCATCGCGGTGCTCATTGGCCTCTAGTGCGCGTTTCCCACAGGAATGGAGGCCTAACATTATGTGTAGCTCAAAATGGACGAACTTTTTACTCACCTTGGTATGGAACTTTTTACTCACCTTGGTATGTCACGTGCTAGTGCATATTGGTATGTATAAAGCATCCCAAGGAGGGAGAGAAGTCGCTGAGGACGAGTAGAACACTGGGCGCCTTTTCCCATCGCGTAAGAAACTAATGATGAGTAGAATACGCGTATTGTCATTGTGCTCGAATACCGCTGAAATACATACTACGGAATGGCAGCAAAGGCTAAACGTTTCGTATTTAACTCACAGGATATTCTAACACGAGGTTTAGGAATACGACGGGTCAGTGATGTAGAAGAGCCTTAACGCGGCTTAGCGGCGCTAAAGTACTTTGTCTGTAGGCTTAGCGCCGCACATCACTTTTCGTGGTTAGTTGAGAAAAAAGCAGGGTAAATAACGTTTTTTAGATGATCATGTAAAAATAACACTGATTTACATCGTACCTTAACAGAACGTTCGTATTGCAAAGACGAGAGTAAACTGTCAGATCCCATAGTAAGGCGTGATTATCCATGTAGACAAAGCGACAGGTGCCCGTTATGGTGTAGTAGGCAGCTCATCGTTCGTCTGAGTGGGCCTGGGTTCGAGTCCCAGTCGAGGCATAGATAGTATGCTTGTTTTACAGCCCAGCTTTTTTCCCTTCCTTAGAGCCAGTGACCCTAAATTGGAACGAACGACTGCTTCATCATCATCATCATTGTCAACCATTATCAATCCACTGCTGGACGAAGGTCTCCCCAAGTTTCCTCCACAACGGTCTGTCTTGTGCCAGTCTCCTCCATGTCACCCCTGCATACTTTCGAATTTCATCCACCCATCTCCCATGTGGTCTTCTTCTGGGTCTTTTCCTGTCCCTTGGAATCCAATCTAAAATTTCGGCTGTCCATCGATGATCTGTCCTTCTGGCAGTATGTCCAGCCCATTGCCATTTCAGGGATTTAACTCTGATCATGATGTCTTCCACTCTTGTCATTTTTCGGATCCACGAGTTCCTCTTCTTATCTCTCCTGGTTACATGAAGCATGCACCTCTCCATGCTTTTTTGAGTTGTCTGCAGTCTTTGTATATCTCTTTTAGTTAAGGTCCACGTCTCTGCACCATACGTAAGCACTGGAAGGATGCATTGATCAAACACTTTTCTTTTAAGACATAATGGCATATTGCTCTTGAAAATTATGCTGTTTCTTCCAAAAGCTCTCCAGGCAAGTTTTGTACGCCGATTAATTTCTTCATCAATGTGACCCTCACTTGATATCTGCTGTCCAAGATAAACGTATGTGTCTGTTATCTCCAGCTTTTCTCCATCAATCAATAAATCTTCATTTCTTGTAAAAGCATTGAACATCACTTTTGTCTTCTGAAAGTTCATTTTTAATCCCACTTCTTTACTCTTGTCAGCAAGTTCCTGGATCATACTCTGCAGCTCTGATGGGGTAGTTGCAAAAATGACTACGTCATCAGCAAAACGAAGGTGGGTTAGATAATCTCCATTAATCTTTATCCCTTTGTTTTCCCAGCTCAGCGACTGAAAAACACCCTCCAATGTGGCATTAAAGAGCTTCGGAGATATGGTGTCACCTTGTCTCACTCCCTTTCCAATTTTTATGTGTGTTGTATTTTCAAACAGCCAAATCTTTGCACTTGCATTTTCATAGATGTTATTAATATTATTAATGTATGCATCTTCAATACCGCAGGTTTTCAGAGCCATTGTAACTGCTGATGGTTTCACCGAATCAAAGGCTTTTTCATAATCGATAAAAGCCATGCACAATGGAAGTTCATATTCCCTCGCTCTTTCAATTAGTTCTCTCAGTACGTGGATATGATCTATTGTGCTGTAGCCACTCCTGAATCCAGCTTGTTCTCTCGGTTGAGCCATGTCCAGTGTTACCTTCAAGCGGTGTGAAAGAACTTTAGTGAAGATTTTATAAACTACTGATAGGAGGCTAATAGGTCTGTAGTTTCCGAGATCCTCAATGTCACCTTTCTTATGTAGCAGGATCATTGTAGCGGTGTTCCAATCCTCAGGAATCTTTCCTTCATTAAGGCATCGAGTGAAAATTTGGGCGAGTACTGTTTCGATTTCTCCACTTGCTTCTTGTATGATGTCTACAGTAACTCCATCTTCTCCTGGAGCTTTTCCCCGCTTCATGTTCTTGATTGCATGTGCAACTTCTGCTGGAAGGACTGGAGGAACTCTGGTACTGGTATCTTTCATGATGTCTGGAGTGCATGTATCATCCTTTTCATATAATTTGGAGTAGAAATCTTTCACTCTTGTCAAACTTTCGCCTCTATTTCTTGTTACAGAACCATCTTCTTTTCTCAGTGCCATAATCTGTTTTCTTCCCTTACTGAGATGTCCCTTTGCTATCTTTAGGCTTTGGTTGTTTTCAATTGCTTTCCTCACTAGTTCACAGTTGAATTTTCTTACGTCTTCAGTGATACTTTTTCTTACTGTCTTGCATAGCTCTATATATTCCACTTTGAAAGTCACATCATCTTTAGTTGTCCTCATCTCTCTTCTTTTTTGCATCAACATTTTCGTTTTTCCTGATAATTTGTTTACATGCAACTTGTTCTTAGACCCAGCTAATTTTGTTGCTGTTTCCATAAGAGCCTTGGTTACTTTTCTGTTAACTTCAGAGATGTCCACTTCTTCCGATGTTAGGCCTTCTAAAGCAGAGAACCTGTTCTTCAGTTCCAACTTGAAGGTATTATGGTGTTTTTTAAGGTTGGTTATGTCAATAGATTTTGTTTGTCTTATGAGCTTGCCACGTTCAAGTTTGGTGTTGAGGTGCATCTTACATCTCACCAATCTATGGTCACTACCTGTGTTGAACTTGTTTAGCACACTGCAGTCTTCTACGACGACGAATTTTTTGTTACACATAATAAAATCAATTTCACTTGTCGTCCCATTTGGATGTCTCCATGTCCATTTCCTGTGTGGCTTTTTCTTAAAGAAGGAGTTCAAGATGAAAAACCCTTCTGCCTCTGCAAACTCTACGAGAGTATTTCCACGCTGGTTTCTGTTGCCGTGACCGAATTTACCTACTGAAGTTTCATTCTGTTGCCGTTGCCCTATTTTTGCATTGAAAGCTCCCATAATTATTTTCAAGTGCTGATTACCTTTATTATTTAGATGACAAATTTCCTCATAAAATTCTTCAATTTCTTCTTCAGGATGACTTGTGGTGTGTGCATAGGTTTGAATAATCTGAGCCTGGTATCTTTTCGAGAGTTGGATAACGAGTCGTGCAGCTCTGTCAGGGGAACTTTCAACTTCTACAACTTTATCCTTCAGTTTCTTGTTTATTATAAATCCAACACCACTAGTTCTACCAGTATCTGTCCCACGATAGTAGAAGAGATGTCCACTTTTCAGTTCGATGAGATCTTCTCCTTTTCTCCTTACCTCACTTAGCCCCACGATGTTTGTAGTTCCTCTTCCAATTCAAGAAGCCTTGAATCAGAAGATAGGGAGCGTCCGTTGTACGTAGCCAAGGTCAGCATCAGATGGCAGCCTAGTCCGGTCCTCCGGGGATTCTTAGCACCCTCTGCCTTCATGTCGCACTGGCCGCTGCCTTGGCCAGGTACATTCCAGCTGCCGGAGACTGAGGGCCAAGATTTAAGTTGTGGAATAATTTTGGAGGGGTTTGGCCATAACTCACCACGCTGGCCAAGCGGGTTGGTGAGTGTGGGATAGAATTTCCTCTAATCCCGATGGTATAGTTATACCGCTATTGGCGGTCGTCAGAGCCCCTTTAGTGGGAACAGGATGTACCACGAGAAGGCGGGGTTGACATTTGTCAAGGAGAGGCTGTGATGTTACGCATCACCTGACCTTACATCCCAATGACTGCTTATATCCCTTAAAGTTCCTCATAGTGGTCGTTACTCCCCCTCCCCTTCCAAAGCTGACAAGTGTTTCATGGTTGAGAAGGGCATTTTAGCTAAACTTGCCACCGACTCCAACAGAAGTAATCCCCTGTGTCCATAGCGTGATTCCTAATGTGTAGCACCAAAGGACGCTCCGAAGGTTTGATTGGTCAGAGGCACTGGCTTCTGGCCATTCCCGGAACCAATTGCTCTAAATCAGGGTTCGGCGACTATGACCCTAGACGGCCGTGGTGGTCATTGTACCCGGAAAGAAACAGAAATCAACATAAAAGATATCTGCTACTCCTACCCCATAACCTTAACAAAAGCGGCATCTAAGTTGCATGTATTTCGTGTGACTGACACATTATTCGTACTGAATATTTGGAACGATACAGAACGACAGAACAGTATCTAAAGAGAAAGCATTCTTACAATCTGACTCCCACGTAACTTTTATCTTTATTTTAAACTGCTCAAATTAAGCAATTTTAATAAAAGTTGAAAAAATAATTAGTAATAAAGCTTGTGACGTACCTGCCAGCAGGACGCACACGACATAAAGGCAGATAGATGTCAGAATGAACGTCTGCGTAGCTCAGTTGGTAGAGCGACTTATTCCGGAATAAGCGGACTCGGGTTCGATTCCCGGCGTAGACCAAAAATGACGGAGAAATTTACTTCGTTATAAGCTTTAATAAAAATACTAACTGATGAAAACAACAAATTAAATTATAAATTGCTTTTTCAAATTTTAAGGTCTTTCCTTCTGGGTTTGTTTCACCAATTCCGTTCACCGCTAAGGCACATTTTTTTTTTAGTGCTACATCACTGCGACGGGTGTCGTGTTCTTGGATTCCTCGTCTCTGACCGCCGAATCAAATGCAGTTTGGCGTTACTGTTGGCCAAGAACTACAAATACGGGCTCAAAGCGAAAGTAATTGCTTTCTAAATAGCATTGTGACAGTTGACGAGTCTTGGATGACAAAACATCACTGGAAGTCACCAAGTTCGCAGTCTTGCAAAAAAAAAAAAAAAAAAAAGCGAAGGTTGTGAAGAGTGAGAGAAAAGTCATGATGTACATATCTTCTTTGATTACGAAAGGTTCGTCTAGCCGTCTAGCATCAAGTTGTACCACCACATACAACAATTACTGGTTCATATCTCATTAAAAATTTAAGCGCAATGGTGCAGCAGTCTCAAAAAGAAAAGAAAATCTACAAAAGAAGGTTGAAGATCTGCTGTGTCATTACGACAGCACGTTTCCACAAGTTTCTCATGTCAGAACGGACATACACTATATTGACAAATATAGTGTATGTCCTAGAAGAGAAACACAGCATAGCATTTAATGACATACATTAATTAGTACGGTGTCGGTCCACCTTTGGCCTTAATGCATGCACTGACCTTTCGAGACATGCTTTCGGCAAGGTTTTGGAACACATTGATAGGTATGCGCTTCCATTCAGTGCATAATGCTGCCGCTAACTGTTGCTTAGTAGTAGGCCTTGGTTCCAAACTTCTTATGCGCTCTAATTCACCCCATAGGTGCTCTATGGGATTAAGATCAGGGCTCTCTGCGCTGGCCAATCCACCCACGATACGGAATTATCGTCAAACCACGCAGTAACAGTCCTTGCTTTATAGCTCGGTGAATTATTCTGCTGGTACCAACAAGGCTCGGTTCCATAATATTGCCACACAGTTGGTAGGGCATAATTGTCCAGAATATCGAGGTATACGTGCTGGTTAACAGGTTTGTCCACGATAACCAATGGGCCGGAACCACACCACGAAAAAGAAACACCCCCACACGAGTACACTGCCAGCTCCAAACTTGACCGTAGGAACCATACACTGTGGTAAATAGTGTTTCCCCGGCTGCCGCCATACCCACACACGGCCATCCGACTGATGGATCATGTATCTGGATTCATCAGTCCATAGGACCCGTTTCCATTGATCTACGGTCCACGATAAATGTTCTGTACACCATGCTAAACGACGAGTAGTATTCTGAGTGGAGATGAAAGGCTTATGAGCAGCTGCACAACCTCGTTAACCCATGGAATGAAATTCTGTGTGAATGGTACGTTTACATACCGTGGTTCCAGCATTTTTACTCACCTGTACACTGAGGCTTTGTGCGGTACTTCGTCGATTAGCTGTAACGACCCTACTGAGGCTTCGACGTCCTCTATCACTTATTTTCTTTGGTCTGCCGGGATGTTTTTCTACTTCAGGCACGCCATGTGATTTCCACTTATTCAGTACATCCAAAACATTTGACTTGGGTATGTTTAAACGCCTCTCGGTTTTTCTTATAGACAACCCACTAATATAACACCCAACAATCTTTCCTTTCTCAAAGTCAGTTCTCTCCCGCCGCGACATTTTCACTCAACCTGACAGTGCAATATGATCGCGGTCAGCTGCAAGCTTGTTTTTATACCGTTTGCAGCTGTCCCACGCATCTTAACACCGCAGCAGGTCTGTTCATTTGCTTTTGAAGAGGTGTTCGGTGACTTTTGTCAATATAGTGTATTTGAAAGAAAAGAGGTTCCATGTTGTTCCTCATCCTTTGTACAGTCCGGATCTCATTTCCCGGCAGTGTAAAAATAAGGTTTCCATAGGTAAACGTCTTTTGTCGAATGAGGAGGTGTAAGGTCCGTAGAGAAGGTTTACAAATGCATTTCATTTCATGAGCTGGATTACGTATTCGAACGTCGGTAGCAGCAGTGTTCTAGATGCAGAAGACTATGCTTTGAAGAAGACCACGTGAATGAACAATTAAGCACATACTTGTTTTTAAGGAACTTTGTCTCGTTACTTTTTGATATGCTTTCAGAGCTCGCTGATACGTTTACTGGTAGAGAAACAATATTGCCCCACACTAGCATTATCATGTTACCGGATTCCGTTTACTTCAGCTAAAGTTATTCTTTAATAACCTTCTTTAATATCAACTGATAAGTTATAACCGTTTTCACTGTTCATCAGTTTATTGGGAAGGCATTGAAATGGTTTCTGTACCAGCTTTGCGTTAGCTCCATGTTCGTCTACTGGCGCTCTGTTCTATTAAAATCTTCGGAGCTAACAGGTTTTCAGTCACTTTCCACTAAACTCAATGGGAAATTTTAAACCGGGCCTCCACTTCTGTGGTTTTTATCACATAAATGCAAGGAGATTTGAATTTCCGTGAGAAAACCGACATTTTATAAAGTGCTTCACTCTGAACGACTGAAGTTATTATTACTTTTGAAACAATTAAAACAGAATAAAACAGGCCAACAGAATTGACGAATCAATTTCATGAATCAGTTTGATAAAATCTATTAACAAGAAAGATGCACCGAATTTTCGGGTGTAATAAGCACGTCTTTTGAATCCGTTCTGACGGAAATTAACTTTATCAAAGCTATTCAAAGTCAATGGAGCCGGTATGGAAAAAAATAGTATCTGACGGAAGAAAGAAGTTTTTAAATCGGGTTTTTAATCCCTCAGATATTGCTGTAAACGGAATCGTGAGCTTACGCCCTCTGGTTGCAGACTTGTGTGTTGAGAAAAACATGAATTTATATGAGGAACATTTCGCACCGGAAACGCTCTCCAACGCAGAAAGAATTTTTCAAATCGGACTCTTAGAAACAGAGACATCGACAAAAATAAGACGTGACTTTACGCCCCCTGGTGGGAAAACCATGCAGTATTTTAGGAAGAAAGTATTATCAAAAGAATTTTCCATAAGAGCGGTATCGGTACAAGAAAAAAAATTTAGTCGAGTGTTCACGAGCCCAGATTTTGCTAGAAATTCATCATCAGCAGAAATTAACACTTATGCCCCCTGGTGGCTAAACCATTCTTTACCAAACATTAGAAATTATGTGAAACTATTTTCCATCAGGTCTTGTATGCGATACGGGAAGAATTTTCCAAATTGGACTCCTAGAAGTAGAGATATTGACAAAAATAAGATATATATCTACGCCCCTGGCGTAGAAATCATGCATTATTTCAAGAAGAAAATGATCCTAAAAGGTTTGTCGACATGAGTGTTATCGGTCAAAAAATGACTTTTTTTTTCAATCGAGAATTTAGAAGCTCATATTTTGCTGCAAATACATCAGAAGCGGAAATTAAGATTTACGCCCCCTGGTGGCCAAACCATTTTTTACAAACATTTGAAATTATGTGCAAAGGATTTCCCATCAGGAGCTGTATCCGGTGCAGAAAGAATTTTTCATATCGGAGATTTAGAAGCAGAGATATAGGAGGGAAAGCAATTTACCTTTACGCCCCCTAGCGAAGAAGTCTATGAATTTCTTGAAAATTTTGAAATTATATGAAAAACATGTCACACTAGAAACACTATCCAACATAGAAGGAATTTTTCAAATCGGACTCCTAGGAGCAGAGGTATTGACAAAAATAAGATATACATCTACGCCCCGTGGCGTAGAAACCATGCATTATTTTAAGAAGAAAATGTTTCTAAACGGTTTGTCGACATGAGTAGTATTGGTCTACAAACGACGCTTTTTTCAATCGAGATTTTAGAAGCTCATATTTTGCTGCAAATACATCAGAAGCAAAAATTAAGATTTACGCCCCCTGGTGGCTAAACCATTTTATCACAAAAATTAGAAATTATGTGCAAACGATTTCGCATCTGGAGCTGTATCCGGTGTAGAAAGAAGTTTTCAAATCGGAGATTTTAGGTGCAGAGATATAGGGGGTAAAGCAATTTACCTTTACGCTCCCTAGCAGAAAGTCTATGAATTACTTGAAAATTTTGAAATTATATGAAAAGCATGTCACACTAGAAACACTATCTAACAAAAAAATAATTTTTTAAATCGGACTCCTAGAAGTAGAGATATTGACGAAAATAAGATATACATCTATGCCCCTGGCGGAGAAACTGTGGAATATTTTAAGAAGAAAATATTCCGTAAAGGTTTATCGATGTGAGTGGCATCAGTCCACGAAAGAATTTTTTCAATCGATATTTTAGAAGGTCAGATTTTATGGCAAATACATCAGAAGCAAAAATTAACACTTACGCCCCCTGGTGGCCAAAGTATTCTTTACCAAAAATTTGAAATTATTTGCAGAAGATTTTCCATCAGGAGGTGTATCCGCTGAAGAAAAAATGTTTGAAAGCAGAGTTTTAGAAGAAGAGTTATCGGGGAAAATGTAATTTACTTTTACGCCTCCTAGCCGAAAATATATGCGTAATTTGAAAAAGTAACTATATCTAAAATATTCTTCGACATAAGTGGAATCGAAAGATAAAAGATATTTTTCAATCGGATGTTCAGAAGCAAATATGTGAATTAAAGCGTAATTTTGAATTCGACATCATCTGCATTTACGCCCTCTAGCGGCGAAATTGTACATCGTAAAAAACAAAACGAAATAAAGGGTCATCATTCGCATATTTTAAGCTTCCCAATGCAAACAGAATTTTTCAAATCGGACTAATAGTTGTAGAGATATGGTGGGTACAGATGGATGGACGGACGGACAAACCTATAACATAAGCACGATCTTTTTTTACAAAAGACGTGCTAAAAAGTATTCGAGTGTATCAAATTATAAGCACCTGGAAAGTCTAAGATGTGTACTGTTACAGGACTGTTCACTGAATTATATTTCAGTGCCCTGTGTGAAGGGTTCTTTGGACCTTCGCTTGCAGAGCTTTCACTTGTATTTTCCCCGATGATGAAATAAATAAATAAAATATCCCCCAAAATCATAAGTCGTTCTTTGCAGTTAAGAACATGTTTATTCGGTGATCCTGGGGAAGGTCTTTGAAGCATTGTCCTATGATTTCAATTGTATTATTAACTCAAAGATCTGCTTTTGCTTCTTATTGCTCTGATGGGCTTTACCTTCGTTATCTCCTGCGAAGTTTTCATTTCCGACTTTTCTTTTCATTCTGCTCAGACGATTCATTCTTCCGGTCGCCATCTTTTTGCTTAGGAGGGAAAATCCTCGCAAGCACTCTCTCTCTCTCTCTCTCTCTCTCTCTCTCTCTGTCTCTCTCTCTCTCTCTCTCCCTCAGCCTGGATCCGAATTCCCTTGCTTTTGTTCATTTCTCACTTTGGCCACAGCGTGCCCCCCCCCCCTTCCGTCATTTTACACCACAGTCCAGTTATTCGCAGAAGGTGCGGGAGTAAACTTTTAAATGACTTCTCTCACAGCCTCCTTCTCTGATCTATAAGTAAATTTTCGACCCACCGTGAAAACTCTCCCCGTAGCATGTGAGAATTTCTTGATGCCACCCACAAAGATCATTATCCACTTTCTCCCTCGCAGCAAAGTGAAGTCATAAAATCGATCTCGACTATTTCTTCGTACGGGACAGCTAAGAAGCGAAAGAGAGTGGTGCGTCATTTACGCAACTGCACGGAATTAGGGAATAAGGAACTGTTTCCAAATAAGTGCTAAGCGCCCCAGCACTATTTTCTTACACTTAGAGGAATCCACAATACTTTATTGTAGACAGTTTACGTGGAAGTTCTTTTAACAGCAGCGTAGCGTCTCATAGTTACTTACCAAATTATGAACAGTACTTTTGTTTACTGCGCAGCTACCCTCCACCTTCGCCTTTTCTTTCTTTTTTTGTAATGTTTTTCCAAATTTTACGTTTATCCAAAAAGAAAAAGGCGTTTCTCTCTTTCCTGACCCTTCAAGTGGACGTCTAATGATACTACTCCCTATAGTTCCAATGGAAAAAAGTTTGACCCTATATCATCAGCGAAGAAAGATTTCCCATACATCAAAATTGGCCCACTAATAAAAAACATCCTAACTTAGATTCATTCTTCAACAGGGTGTCAAGTTGCTTCAACTATCCACAGCAACATCGTAACTTAGATTCATTCTTCAACAGGGTGTCAAGTTGCTTCAGCTAACCACAGCAACATCCTAACTTAGATTCATTCTTCAACAGGGTGCCAAGTTGCTTCAACTATCCACAGTAACATTCATTCTTCAACAGGGTGTCAAGTTGCTTCAGCTATCCACAGTAACATCCTAACTTTGATTCATTCTTCAACAGGGTGCAGTTGTTTCAACTAACTTAGATTCATTCTTCAACAGGGTGTCAAGTTGCTTCAACTATCCACAGTAACATTCTAACTTAGATTCATTCTTCAACAGGGTGCAGTTGCTTCAACTAACTTAGATTCATTCTTCAACAGAGTGTCAAGTTGCTTCAACTATCCACAGTAACATTCATTCTTTAACAGGGTGCCAAGTTGCTTCAACTATCCACAGTAACATCCTAACTTAGATTTATTCTTCAACAGGGTGCCAAGTTGCTTCAGCTATCCACAGCAACATCCTAACTTAGATTTATTCTTCAACAGGGTGCAAAGTTGCTTCAACTATCCACAGTAACATCCTAACTTAAATTCATTCTTCCACAGGGTGCCAAGTTGCTTCAACTATCCACAGTTTGTTCATGTCTTCTTGGCCCTTAAGGTGGATGTCTAGTGATTTTGCTCCCTATACTTCCAATGGGAAAAATTTCGACCTTATTTCCTCAGCGAAGAAAGATTTCCCATACATCAAAACTGACTCACTGATAGAAAAACATCCTAACTTAGATTGTACAATTGGTGTTTTTCGCAAAAACTTTCCTGAACTGTATTAAAAATCAATAACTTTACTTCGATATAGTGGGAAGGAAGAGTGGCGCCACCTGTAACCATATATCATAACTACATCGAAGTAAAATTATTGATTTTTAATATAGTTCAGGAAAGGTTTTTCGCAAAAATCACCAATTGTAGAATCTAAGTTAGGATGCTTTTTATCAGTGAGTCAATTTTGATGTATGGTAAATCTTTCTTCACTGAGGAAATAAGGTCAAAATTTTTCCCATTGGAAGTGTAGGGATCAATACCATTAGACGTCTACCTTAACACCATCAAGTCCTGTACCGATGCGGTAAAGAATCATTGGCGCAGTTGTTGTTACTGATTCACCTAGAGAAGTCATTTCTTTTGAGTTATTCATTGTTCGTGCTGAATCATTTCAATTTCGCTTTAGAAGAAAAAAGCGTGCAATACACGAATAAATAGGTGAAGTATTTATGCTTATAGCGAAGCACAAAAGTAATTTTCATAAACAAAAAATAAAAGTTCATAATATTTTCAACAGTGTCCATTTTCCAGGAGGACTCTCTTGCCTTGCGGCGGGGAGAGCGGGTGGGGTGAGCCCCTCTGCCATCCTAGTTTGCTAAGGCCTGTATTATAATTATTGTTATTGTTGTAGCGTTGATTTTCTTGGATGTGTTTTTACGAATTACCAAAACTGGAAGACCGTGGGCGCCTACCACCGGTGACAGATCGTTTCAAATTATTACGCATGACTGATTTTCATGGAAAAAGCACATATTCAAACTAAAACTTATTTGCCACTCAGCAAAACAATTCAATTGATCAGAATAACGATTTTATCTTTTATTTAATATCAGAAGCAAAGTTTTCTGCTGAAGGCGCACAAAATAATTTTGTCTCGTTCCGAGCGAGCCAGTAGAAAGGTCAAAAGACGTAAAAGACTTGATGTATTGACATTTCCAGTACGAATGCATGTTTTGTGAATTAATTATTCAATGTAATACGTAGCCGACAGTTTAATAATTCTAGATGTGTTCGGCGCTTGGTACACAATCCTTGCATGGTATTGATCAGTCTGTTGTAATGTCCTTGGTGTCATAGTAGTAGTACCATTTGAACCCCGCACGAAACACTTAATAAACATGCTCTACATAAAAGTTAGTTGGCAAAGTTATAAAGGCGGCATCAGTTTGGTGGATTTTGCACTTAAACAAACAGCTCGATAATATTCTGTTTGTCTTTGGCAGATTTAAAGAGGCAGACGGGAAAAGGAGGGAAGTTATACTGCAGCGTTTTTGTAATATGGACGACAACGCGTTTGCTAATGCGGCCTACTGGTGCTTTCCATGTGATTCTATGTTAATACCTTAAGTGGAAAAGGATAATCGATCTCGGGTTCCAAGTTTCGTGAAATGGCATGAGATTCTGTTTGGTATGGAAAAGATAACTAGCAACGGCATGTGACACACACACACACACACACACACACAAAAAAAAAACGTTGTAAGTATTACTGCAAATTTCTGCCACATCGAATGATGGAGGGATTCGGGAATATACACCGAATGGCCAAAACATTATATATCCAGCGCGTTTGTATGAAAGCTTGAAGCAACTGCAGACAAACGATGGCGCGTTTGAAGGCCATGGCACGGTATACATAACACCTGATACTGAGTTTTGTTATTCAGTGTAAGTTTTGTTCTTCGGGTGGGAAAGGCAGCGGACTTAATTTAGATCCATCTAAAATATTTGCCTTGTATTTTCAATGGGCAAACTTCTGTAGCCATTTTCTTCACAACTAATGCGCTTCCAAGGATGAGAATTTGAACATCAATGAAAATAACTTCATGTTATAGCCTAGTATACATAATATTTTCTAAAATTTAACCATAATTAAGCAATCCAACATTTGTTTGTCTACTGACGTCATCAATGTACAGGTCGCGCCATCTATTTTCTGATCTCAACACCACCAAAGGAAAAGTTATTGATTTTTAATATAATTATGGTTAAGTTTTAGAAAATATTAGGTATACTAAGCTATAATATGAAGTTATTTTTATCGATGTTCAAATTCTCATCCTTGGGAACGCATTAATTGTGAAGAAAATGGGTACAGAAGTTTGCCCATTGGAAATACAAGGCAAAGATTTTAGGTGGATCCACCTTAAGCGAGTTCGAAAAGGCCCAAATCGTAATGGCCAAATGACTGGGTCACACCATTTCCAAGACGGCAAGGCTTGTGGGGTGCTCACTATCAGCTGTGGTTAGCACCGTGAAAACGTGGTTCGAGCTGGGGGAGCCACGAACCGCCGGAAAAGTATGGGTCGACCACGGTTCATTGATGCTAGAAGGGAGCGAAGGCTATCCCGTATGATACGAGCCAACAGAAAGGATACTATGGCGCATCTCGCCTGTAATTTGAATACTAGTGTCGGGAGTAATGTGTCATAAGACACAGTACATCGAACCCTTCGGAAAGTGGGGCTGCGTAGCCTCAGGCCGTTCCGAGTGCCCATGCTAACCTCGGGTCACTGTCGAAAGCGTCTACAATGGGCACGCGAGCATCGAGATTGGACCTTCGATGATTGAAAGAAGGTCTTCTGGTCCGAGGAATCTCGTTTCATGTTGCACCATGTGGTGCGTCGGTTGCCTGGGTAAGTGTTGGTACCACGATGCGTCATGGGTCGAAAACAAGTCGGTGGAAAAAGTGAATGCTTTGGGCAATGTTCTGCTGGAAAACCCTGGGTCCAGTCATTAATCTGCAGAAA
The DNA here is from genome assembly GCA_039090855.1 of Macrothele yani. Lineage (NCBI taxonomy): Eukaryota > Metazoa > Arthropoda > Arachnida > Araneae > Macrothelidae > Macrothele > Macrothele yani. Next base: position 78,411,837 of record CM077027.1, read on the forward strand.
ACTATGACGTCTTCTACTTATCTAAACATCATTGCAGTCCAGTTCCACCTTTTCATGGCAACTGTATCCCTCTCTAGCAGGATAATGCGCAATGCCACACTACCCGGACTGCTCGAGAATGGCTCGCGGAACATGAGGAGGACTTCCAGGTATTGCTCGGGCCTCCAAATTCCCCAGATATCAATCCAGTCGAGCATCTGTGGTATGTGTTGTAACAGCAAACCCGATCTGTGGCGGCTCAACCACGTAACTTACAAGAGTAAAAGGATCTGCTGGTAACGTGTTGGTACCAGATACCACAAGACATTTACGAGAGTTAAATGATCTGCTGGTAACGTGATGGTACCAAATACCACAAGACACTTACAAGAGTTAAATGATTTGTTGGTAACGTGTTGGTACCAGATACCACAAGACACTTACAAGAGTTAAAGGATCTGCTGGTAACGTGTTGGTACTAGATACCATAAGACACTTACAAGAGTTAAAGGATCTGCTGGTAACGTGTTGGTACCAGATACCAAATGACACTTACAAGAGTTAAAGGATCTGCTGGTAACGTATTGGTACCAGATACCACAATACACTTACAAGAGTTAAATGATCTGCTGGTAACGTATTGGTACCAGATACCACAAGACACTTATAAGAGTTAAAGGATCTGCTGGTAACGTGTTGGTACCAGATACCACAAGACACTTACAACAGTTAAAGGATCTGCTGGTAACATGTTGGTACTATATACCACAAGACATCTTTAAAAATCTTGTAGCGCCAATGCCTCGCCTGGTAATAGCTGTTTTGTCGGCATGTGTAGGATCATATCAGGCAGGTGGTCATAATGTTTTGGCCGTTCGGTGTATGCGTCCTAATACATATTTCCAAATATGAACACCATTAAAAATTCTGTCCAGGACACCACGGATAATTTTTCTATTTTTAATATTACAGTGGAGCATTTAATATTTAACAAAGACCAGATATTCATTTTCTTATACACTGCTGGCCACCCAAAATGCAACACCAAGAAGGAAGCATCCGATTGGCCTGAAATTCGCAGCATGAGTCGTCCGCGAGAGGACATGCAAACGATTAGCATTGCAGGGCATATGCAAATCATGTGCGCCCGGCACGCCACCGAGAAGCACTATAAGAAGGGTGCACAGAAGGCTGGGTTTAAGTAGTGGAAGTGTGTTGTGCTGCCGGGCTGCCGGACCTGTGCGTGGGAAGCTTCCTAACGCCTCGTCGCAGAATACGGTAGTCATTCCAGCACGTTTCGGAGTTCGACAGAGGACGAATAGTGGCTTATCGCGACAGCGGTTTATCGTACCGAGACATCGGCACCCGTGTGGTACGACATCCAGCCACAGTGAGGCGAGTATAGATTCGGTGGGTGCAGGAGGGACGGACGGACCGACGTGAGCGATTGCCGCAGCCGCGGCGCACCACCGAACGAGAGGACCGGCAAGTTGCGCGGCGGGCATTGACGGCTCGCATCGCCACATCACGAACGTTAGCGCAGGAATTAGGGTGTGTTGCGCAACAACCTGTGTCAGAATGTACCGTTCGACGTCGTGTGCAGGAGCGGGGACTTGTCACACGGAGCCCAATTGCTCCGATTACCATTGACGTTACACCACCGGCGAGTGCGGCGGCAGTGGGAACGCCGCACTTGGACTATGGAATGGCACGACATTGTCTTCTCCGACGAGTCCCGCTTCTGCCTGCAACACCACGATGGTCGGATCCGCGTGTGGCGGCACCGCGGCGAGAGACTGCATGCCATCGGACTCGTCTGGTCGCTGATCGGCGACCGAGTGGCCCGGAAAGCACCACCCGCGGCTACGCCTGATGAACTGTGGCAGCGTGTGGAAGCAGCCTGGACCGACATACCCCAAGCCCACATCCAAAGCCTCTTTCGTTCGATGCCGCGGCGTGTAGCGGCCGTTATTGCCAGCCATATGGGGGCCACACGAACTATTGATGTCTGCGTGTTCCGCAAGTCGCACGGTCCTGTAAGCTCAATCGTTTCATCTTTGTATCTGTTGTTATGTGTCCAGTAAATCTGGCTTTGCTGTCTCGTGTCCTTCTTGGTGTTGCATTTTGGGTGGCCAGCAGTGTATATATTAGTGATCAGTCGTACATACTAATGCACCAGAATACAAATTTTTTTATCAGGATATAACATTAATTTTTCTTTTACGTATTTTCTACGCTTTAGTTTGTCATCGGATGATAACATGCTAGAAACCTACTGAATTTTCCTCTTTGCATCTCCATTTTTTTTTAATTTTTTTTTGCTTTGACATGAATTTCGTTCCTATACTTATTCCCGTAGGGACGACTCACTCGAAAAGAATGATCTCTCTTTCCTTCATTGTTATTTTTCTAACATTATGATTAGCATTCGAGAATGGAATAGAAATTTTCATAATTTTCCTCGTGTGTTTGTTCGAAAGGAAAAAGAAATATGAAACCATCGACATATTTACAATCCCTGCCGACAACGCTCCAAGATGGTTACGCTTATGCAGAGCTACTGGTAACTTCTAGAGGAGGCTGCTATTAATGTAGAGGAGGTAGAAAAATTTTAGTTATTTCGATAAATAAATACATATATTCTGAAAGCACATCTTTTGATGCTATTAATAGCACTAAATCAGGAGTTATCCTCGAGATGTTTTGCTTTTATTTCTAGAATAAAATGACTCAAAACTGTTAACCGATCAAGACGAAATCTTATATTTCTAAGGTGTTTTTTTTAATGTTTATAATTGAAATTCGACAAAAGTATCGTTTGTGTAATGCGACACAGTTGTTTGTTTCCTCTAGTCTAGGCGATTAAAAATAAAATAAAATTAGGACGATATGGGGTTTTTTTGAGCTCTAAAAGAAAATCCTTCAAGGAAGACCGAAGACAACATTGTGATAAATTTTGAAACGCTGAATAGTTAATTAACAATTAAATTTAAATTGTATTAACCAAGAATCTACAGAATTTACTTTATTCTACGGAGAAACATGTTTTTTAACTGATTCAAGTTTCCGTTTTGTCCAATAGTGGTCTGCTTTGCATTACGTTCCTCTGGTGTGCAAATTTTTGAAACATCTAGATTCTTCATCTTTCTCGCCATAATTGTGTATAATTACTGTATATCCGTTACATGTATTGGTTTTCCATTGCGTAGTGTCATGCACTTTGAAGTGTTTCGGTTGCTTTTCAATACTTGTGTTCCTTAGCTTTGTATTTTTACGTTTCACCGTCGCTATTCATTCGGGCCTGAACTTTTACGACGAAGCTTGCTAAATGCAAAGCATTCCAAAAATGAGTAATCGTTTAAAGACAGGTATACGGTGTACGATTGCAACAGTGGTACTACACTGAAGAGTAATTGAATTAGAGGCAGCTGGCGTTATGCAAATGTGGCGCTGTAGGAGTCCCTGTAAACGGAAACGACATGGCGTATGCAGCGATCCGACAATATAAGGAGTGCTGCGACGGGAATCAGTAAGAGTCGGACGCAGTATGGGTAAGACGAAGGATCTAAGCACATTTGATCGTGGGCAAATCGTCGGGAGCCGACGAATGGGTCACTCCATCTCGGAAGTCGTGCAGGCACTGGGGTTTTCACGAGCCACTATGTCACGGGTGCACCGTGAGTACATCGAATCCGGTAAAAAAATCCCCGCAAGGGCCAACTGCCGTGGACAACAGCGTGTGGATGAGCGGAGTCATCGTAGGCTAGCTCGCATTGTAACAGCGGATAGACGGGCCACAGTACAAGAAATTGCTCGGCAATTTAACGCTGGTGCAAAAAATCGTGTAAGCAGCCACATCATCCAAAACCATCTCCTCGCCATCGTCCCACGAGGGTACCGCTGCTGACCGCACATCACAGGGTGCAAAGATTAGCATGGGCGCGGGAATATCGCCACTGGAACCATAGACATGTGGAAAAATGTTGCCTGAACTGATGAGTCGAGATTCACGTTGGTACATGCGGATGGCAGGATACGAGTACGGCGCAAACCACATGAAGCGATGGATCTTTCTTGCCAGCAGGGTACTCTTCAAGCTGGTGGGGGTGACATTCTCGTCTGGGGACTGTTTACGTGGACTGAAATGGGACCCCTGGTACGTGTGACATCGTCCCTCACAGGTCAACGTTACCGGGATATCCTGGACGACCATTTGCTCCCGTTTGTGCGTCTTCAACATCCCACTGGGGACCTCATCCTGAAACAAGACAATGCACCGTGCCATCGCTCCCGAATTGTATCCGAATGGTTGGATGAATACTCCACCGACGTGACCTCGCTTCCTTGGCCAGCTAGGTCACCTGACCTCAATCCCATCGAGCACATCTGGGATGCCATCGAGAGAGATGTTCGAGGCTCTGACCCCCTCCATCAAATCTTCGTGAACTGTGGGAGCTTGTTCAGGGGTCGTGGATCCGTATGGCTTCCCAACGCTTCCGGTGTCTTGTCGAGTCCATGCTGAGACGAATCGCCGCCGTCATCAGGGCGAAAGGTGGTGCTACATGTTACTAGACAGGTGTCTCTGATTCAATTGCTCTTAGGTGTATATACCACATTTATCATGGAAGGCACAGCGGCAAAGTGATCTGCGAACTGTATTGCTGAGTTTTAAACAAGCTTCTGTAAGAACACTTCAGTGTTTCAAGACTTCCAATTTCTATATTGATGGCTCGACGGACTTGATTTCAATTAGATGAATTACTGGTTTTTTCTGCCAATAAGGTAGATAGGGCTTTAAGTGTGCTACTGAATTTTTTTTTTTTAATTATGGCATGTGCGAATTATTATTATTATGTGCGTTGAATCTTTCGCGCACGTAGGGAAGGCTCAAAACTTTACAGGGAAAGCTAAACCTTCCCTGCGAGTCCCGAAGCTACGGCCCCGCGTTTATGGTGACAGTTGGCTGCTGAGGATGCTCATGCATCATGTTATTCAGCCACACACTGCGGAAGCTACGAAAGAACTTTGCTGAGTTTCAGTGCCGTGGAGAGGAGATCGAGGACTCCAAAATCAGGTTTTATAAATGCGTCTTCGACCATGTTTTCATTCTAATGAACGGTAGTCCACAATCCCATAAGGTAGATGCAGCTGGATGTATACCTGACCTTTCAAGGGAAGAGAAGATATTCATCGCAAGGACTGGCAGGTAAAATCTCCCATCTTTTTTTTTTATATTGGTTAGAGGTTTAACGACCACCGTGAGCAACTCAGTGGGCTATACACTGTTAAAAATTTCACAGTTAGATTACGGGCAATGGCCGGCAACTGGGGGCCCGGCCGTTGCCCATAAAACTACGGCTTGGCCCATTTTTGTGAAAGCCCATGAAATTACGGTCTGAACCCTAAATACTAAGCCCATAATCTGAAGAGCAACGCCCACAAAAAAAAAGTTTGACCGTATTGAGCTACGCCATAATTTGAAGGGCATTGCCCATAAAAAAATAAGTTTGACCGTATTGAGCTACGCCATAATTTGAAGGGCTATACCCGAAAAAATAAGTTTGACCGTATTAACTTAAGCTGTAATTTGAAATGCAATCCCTGTAAATATGAAGTTTGGCCATATTCGGTTAAGCCTCACGGCAAGTAGTCACCGACTTTTACATAAATGCATTTTTTGTGGAAGAGTGTGCAAGTAAATGCATGTTTTTTGTGGAAGAGTGTGTGAGTGTGAAATTGTTGGATACTTACATTATAACTGAATCAATTCAGTTCTAAATGTGAGTAATGATATTTTCATATCTTAAAATCAGGTTTATTACAATATGATAAATAATGACATCAGTTACACACAGATTTGTTTAACATTAGGCTTTACGAACTCTGTACACACAGTTGGTTGAACAATACTTACGTTTCTTTTAGACATGTTTTAATTGGAGAATTATTTCTAAAGCACAGTTGGTTGAACAATACTTAGTTTCTTTTAGACATTTTAATTTGCACATACGTACTTATGTAGTATTTGCATGAATGAATACAAAGGGCAGTTATGTAGTAAAGATATGTACAGGCATATTCTTGTATTTATATGTTATATCAATGACAAACAGAACTACGAACTGGCATCCGAGTACATTGCGTCTATAAGGGTATTCAATCCACAATGGTGTCAAAGTTGGTTTTTCATGTAGGTTTTGGCTAGTATTACATTTGACATAGGGTTGAATCATGCTTTTTTTGTTTTCACATTCACTGCCTTGTGTGCTGGTTCATTTTACATTCTACTGAGCACTGTGTTGTCAGTGTTCCCAGAACTTTTACTGTCTTGTTTCCCATCTCTAATTTTTGGATATTTACCTACTTTTCACATGTTTAGTAAAATTATGTCAAAAACTGGAAGTACTGCTTTTGAAAGATCACATTGCTTCCCCATAATTAAGGTATCAGAAAGAAAAGAAAAAAAAATACTTGAATGGAAATGAGAGCTTTTGAACTTGATAGGGCATAATTTCAAATCTCAGACCCCCCACCCAAAAGAAGAAACACTTGTTTAGACCCTGATTCTAACTGAGTCATTGTAGAACATTAATGCATATCAATATTTCTAAAATATTAAATTTTCCTGTTTGGAATGTTTTAGAAATGACTTCAGTGACTAAACCTGTTCTTTCATTGTTGTGTTGCCACAAGGAAAGAATTTTGGAGCACAAATTTTTTTTTGGAAAACTATTAAATAGTTGTATTTATAATATCTTGGCAATACCTGAAGATACTGAAACAATTTTTATTGATGTGCAAATCAGGTGTTTAGTGACAAAGGAAAAGAACACGGCAGAATCTTTAAATTTCTCAAAAAACATTTTCATCACATCATTTTGTACCAATTTCAGCACTATCATCTTAAAACATGAAATACATGCTTTGCATATTGAACATTTTGAATAGACCTTTAAAATAGGAATTACAAAATGTGTAAAAAAATTTCATATTTTTTAACTTAAAAAAAAAAGTGGCTTCTGATTTATCTTAAAATATAAATTTTCCTGGGCATCCAGGTTTTACTACCTGGGTAGGTAAATAATTTATGTATATACCCAGCTGCGCATGTAACATTTCGGATATTTTCCAAGCCCTGCTTAAAGTGACACAGGTGAAAGATTTCACTCGCAGAAATTTAGAATGAAATCAATTCTTTTTTACATTTAACTTTAATTACTACATTTGCAAAGCAAAGAAACTGTTCATGATATATTTTCACTGTCATTTTCTTGGCCAGCATTTACCAGATTCAGTAAAAAAAGAATAACCGTCGAAACTCGATATAATGAAATTCAAGGGGGACAAAAAAATTGTAGCAACGTATTGTTCTTAAAACATTACAAATTTTTCATTAAAAAGTTAGTATGTACTACAGAAATTTTCATTACGCATAAGATTGCAATGCTGTAAAAGTGAAATAGTGCCCACAGGACAAGCAAAGGTAATTTTTTTTGTAATGGGAAGTTTTTGCTGAAGTAGTAATAATGAAATATATAAGCTTTAATTAATATGTATGTATGAAATTATGTACTGTATATATTTTTACTTATACATATCAGGGTTTGAAAAATACCATGCCTGAGTCGTGTGAATCATTGACCTGGGCAGGTAAATAAATAATCTAGTTGCCCTAGGTGCCAGACTGGGCAATTAAATCTAAAAATGAAGTTCAGAATATAATTTTCTACTACAAGAAAAAAGACAGTCATCGCATGTCATGTTGCTTTTCACTGCTAATCACTGGAAGTTGTATTATTGTTACGCAGTGCCAAGGACAGAAGAATATCACCTTCTTTAATTATTATGCTTTAGGTCCATAAATTGGAAGCATATGTAATTTTGCTCCAAATGTTTAAAGTCAGCGACTGAATGCATGCCTCTGATGGAACTAGCCTCTTGTGTTTATTGACAAAGGGTTAAAACTTCATATTTTTCATATTTTAATGTATTTCATATTTTTTCAGATATTTCATATTTTAAACGTGTTTTAAAGATTTTTATTGTAATATGCACCTGTGAGTCTTACACTGTGAAGAGAAGCTGCGATAGGAATAATGCATCGCTCCAGTGAAGATGTGAAGCTTTGGTCCGTTAAAAGGAAGGTTTGTTGCTGTGTGGAAATGACGGGTACAAGAGAAAGAGGACTTACGTTATTGGCAGAAGAGCAATAAATGTTGTAGTGATACGCTACAGAAAATAGGTCCACAGCAGCCACCCTTTCTTTTGTTGTATCCTGTACGTTGTTGGCAGGAAAAACCGGATAAAACCTTTTCGATTTGCAAAAGATACATATGAGTAAGATAGAAACTCGCGTGCGAACAAGCTACTAACAGAAGAACCAAAAGTGCAGAGACACAGCAAATCTGTTCAAACCAAAACCGAAATTTATAGTTCCCCAGTTTTCTGTACAACATAGAAAAGCATATTAGTACTTTCGGTAAATGTGTACTTCAGCGTCCTAAACTATTTCGTTGGAAAAATTTAACTGTGGGTGAAAAGTTCGATGCACACATTTTTTTAAGCATGCAAAATAATAGGGAAAGGTGAAAAATTATATTTTTAAATAAAAAGGAAATAATTTTTCTGAAGTATTAACCTGCGAGTACGATGGTTTGTAGCAGGTGGTGCGGGAGGCTGAAGCGATGCTAACGGCCACCACGTGAAGGTGCTGTGCGACGGAGCGAAGTACGAGTTGGTAGCAAATGTGTGGAAGAATACGACAGCAGTAGGGTATATTTTTCGGACGAGTATCGTGTAATTGTGCGCAGAAGTAGTTCAAACCTGTTTTATTCATTTTTGAGAAAGATATGTGCAGAATGTCGTTATTAGTGGTTTCACAGTGTCTCCGAATGGAAAGAAATTAAGGAATGTAAAATAATTTATGTACGACAGAAGTTTTGAGGAAGACGTTTTGGTTCCGGTTGAACCCAAAGTTTTAGTTTTGGTTTGGAAGATGTGCACAGGTAGGTGATTTCTTCAAGCACTTCATTTGCAGTTCTGCTGTTATTCAGTACATCGTAGCTCACATTTTTTTCCTCGTGACATGGATATTTTTCAAAATAAGCAATTTTCTTCAATTCATATATCGCACTATGGCAGGGAGACAGCTTCTTGTATTGTGGCGGATAATGAAATTTTAAGCCCTGACGAAATCCGAAATGACTGATGATTTTGTACTTCCGCTTTCTCAAAACTACCCTTAAAAAAAACAAAAACTTACAATGCTGCACAAATTCAACCTCTTTCTTTCTGCATATGCCTACAAGACTTTTCGATGACTACGTACTGCTAAACCGCTTCCTTCTTAATTCTTCCGCCCGTTACTTGCCCTTCTCAACGAAGCTTCCATTCACCGGACTCCACCTTGATGCCGTTGCCGCTCTCTCGTCCTATGCCTATACCGCACGTACTCTTCCAAACCATCGCACTCTCAGGTAAATACTTTGGAAAACTTATTTCCTTTTATCTAAAAATACTATATTTTTGCACCTTTTCGCATTATTTTGCATGCTTAAAATATTGTATGTCACACTTTTCCCACACAGTTACATTTTTCCGACGAAATAATTTAGACGCTAAAGTACACATTTACCAAACTTTCTATTTCGGATCAGGGAATCATATGCGAAAGAATGAAAAATTTCACGTCTGCTTTAAAAACAATTACAAAACATGAACAAACTATATTGTGTAGCATATGAGTATAAAATGGTTCGCTCTCCTGGCAAGAAGGTACTTGCTTGGACTTGTAGTCATCCGCACGTGAATTGCACGGCGAAGCGAATCTTCCTTTCAACAAAGCAAATCTTCACATCGTTGCCGTAGTGATGTGTTAGGCCTACCACAGCGTCGCACTCGCAAGTCAATATTACAAGTTTCCGACAAAATAATTTAGGACGCTAATCTACACATTTACCGAATAATCTGCCAATGATGAAGATTGGAGTGCCATTTCAGGTGGATTCAGTAGTTTTAAAGAGTTTGTAGAAATCAATGAAAATGCATTATTGGGGAATTGAGGGATATTCAAGAAATAGCCAATGAAATTCAGGATGATGATGAAGAGACATAACAAAGAATTAACAAAAGATCCCCAGACTGTCACGAAAGCAGTGTAGAAGCTTTGGAAACACTGTCACTACATACAACTCACCGATACATCTAATTGCCACACATTCCTGTTTAAACAAACTTGAAAAAGCTGTTTTCAATGAGAGGCAACAGCAGAAACAGTCTTCAATTTTACATAACTTTAAAAAGCCATAAATATAAAAAAGGTATGTAATTAAAATTTTGAGATCAAGTAATTTACATTTTTGAGTAATCTAAGCTTTAAAGTGTTAAATTTAACTAAGTAAATTCAATCATTGATATTTTTCTTATTTTGCATGTTATTCTCATGTTAATTACTTTTTAAACTTAATTTTGGCTGGAATTACACTAACTTTTACTTATGCTGCGCTCTTATTTATGCGTGCTTTGGTTTGCGCTGACATATATGTGAAATATTACTGTATACATGTGATGATGAGGTGATTATAGATATAATTAAAAAATATATATTTTTTGGCTCTTCTGGTTTCCAATTAAATTTATGTAATTTATGTGTTGAGTGGTAAAAAAGCTGTTTTCAATGAGAGGCATATGGGGTTTGTATATATGCAGATTTCCATTGTTTGCTTCTTCCTGCTGAAAACTAAGCTAGGGATGCCTATGAGTTAACTGAATATACCATAGTCACAAAATGATTGATAATTATATACTAAGGAATGCGAGTGAAATGGTATTCCTAAAAGCAATCAAAACCATGTAGCAGTCAGGGAGAATCACAAATGTGTTTCCTGAACGAAAATGTGACATTTCATCACATGAAACTTTTTTCCCACCTCTAAATTGAGGCCACTGGTTCTAGGGAAGGAGAAAGCCAAAGCTGTTATGTTATGTAAAAAACAGGTTTCTTTTTTAAAGGTTTTAACGGCTAATGTGAGGAACTAAATGGGATATAAGCAGTCCCCGTCCCTAATTTAAGAGTCACTGGTTCCAGGGAAGAGAAAACGCCAGTGCTGTAAGACAAACACAACATCCATGCCATACCGGGATTCAAACCCGGACCCACTTGGACAGACAATCATAAGATGGTGCTTAGACCACTGCACCACCAGGGTGGCAAAACTAATGCCTCATATGGGACTCAAACCATATGTTAAATTGTGACTGCTAGCCCAAAAACCTTGATGTACAACCAACTCTGATACCAGAACGGCTTGAACATCCTCTAGACCAATAGTTCTCAAAGTGGGTTTCACTAAAATAATAGGGGGGCATATGCGGATTTGTTAGCAACCATACCGAGTCACATAGTGAACCAATTTTCAAAACAAAATTAATCTGAATTTATGGCTAGTGCTGGTAGGATGTGTGGTGAAGTTTAGCATATTTAGCTGAAATTTCTAAAAAATGAACTAGTGGAACTTCTCATTACAGGGTGAAAACAATCTGTTCAATGTTGAAAAAACAAAACACAAGCAATGACCAAAAAACTTTATGAGAAAACCAAATTACAGGGAACAGCTCTGACCAATTTTCATAACTGAATTCATTATCATCAGAAAATGAGCAAACAATTGGAAACTTGATGTTAAACAGCTAATAATCGTCCATCTCTGCACTCTCCAAACATTTACAAGGCAGTATTTCCCATTCCCACTGAATGAACTAGTTACTCATTCACATACAATGCAGAAATGTGTAATCTTCTATTGCCAAATAAAAAACTTATGAGACATCTTTTAACTCTGGTTGGTTTGAAAAGCATTTGTTCTTTGAAATCACTGACTAGTTTTTTTTTTATTGGAGGTTTAACGACCACCGTGAGCAACTCAATGGGCTATAAGCAGTCGCCCGTCCCTAATTTAGGGTCACTGGTTCCAGGGAAGGGAGAGAGCCAGTGCCGTAAGACAAACACAACATCCATGTCGGACCGGGATTCGAACCTGGACCCCTTACGAACGAATGATCAGAGGCCAGCGCCTTAGACCACTGCGCCACCGGGGCGGCGACTAGTTTTTGGATTCCAATGGAAAAAGAATTTCCAACATTGTCGAGCACTGCCTTAAGTATTTGTTGCCTTTTACAACTACATATTTATGTGAAACTAGTGTTTTATCCTTAACCACCATAAAAACTAAATATTGAAATAAGCTGGATGTTGAAGATAACTTGTTTGTACATAAGCAAGAAAACTCAAAATATTGATGAACTTTGCAAGAGTAAATGAGCTCATACATCTTACTGATACTAAACAAATGACTTGACCAGTTTTATTTGATTTTTTTTTTAGCCATTTGTGCAATTTCTGTGACATCAGTGTATGTAATTTTAGCAAATATACCTGTGTATTTGTATTTTTTATATATTTTATACCCACATAAACACACTGGAATAAACTTTTCATTAAAGAATATGCCTGTACATATCTGTACTCCATAGCTAATCTTTGTATTCATTGGTGCAAATATAATACTTCACAAGTTCTTAAGTACATGAGCAAATGAAAAGGAGTCTTAAAAAAAAACCCAAAGTATTGTTCAGCCAGTTTGTGCTTTAGAAATAATTCTGTCTAAATTCAGGAGTTGAACACTATGCCGTAAAAAAAAAAAAGCACAAAACGATAAGACAATATTTATGCGTGTTATATTGCAAAATGGAATTCATTTCAGACTACAAACATACGAAGAATGCTGCCCTACGTAATTCCCAAATCAGCATGTACAGATCGAATTTATTCGACATCCTAGTCAACGCTAGGTATATACCTGGCGATAAAGACTTGCACAGAAAGTAAAGCACTGTATCATATTGATGGTAAAACATATATGGATGTGAGAGTTATGCCCCTACCCCAGTCAAATGAAATCTTAGCTACTACATAGATTTTCCTGTGTGACAATGCTTCAGCCACCCTCGTTTGGTGGTGAAACTTTTAAAATTTTATATATATATATATATATATATATATATAGGGATGTAAGGTCAGGTGATGCGTAACATCACAGCCTCTCCTTGACAAATGTCAACCCCGCCTTCTCGTGGTGCATCCTGTTCCCACTAAAGGGGCTCTGACGACCGCAAATAGCGGTATAACTATACCATCGGGATCAGAGGAAATGCTATCCCACACTCACCAACCCGCTTGGCCAGCGTGGTGAGTTATGGCCAAACACCTCCAAAATGACTCTACAACTTAAATCTTGGCCCTCAGTCTCCGGCAGCTGGAATGTACCTGGCCAAGGCAGCGGCCAGTGCGACATGAAGGCAGAGGGTGCTAAGAATCCCCGGAGGACCGGACTAGGCTGCCATTTGATGCTGACCTTGGCTACCTACAACGGACGCTCCCTATCTTCTGATTCAAGGCTTCTTGAATTGGAAGAGGAACTACAAAGGATCAAGTGGGACATCGTCGGGCTGAGTGAGGTAAGGAGAAAAGGAGAAGATCTCATTGAACTGAAAAGTGGACATCTCTTCTATTATCGTGGGACAGATACTGGCAGAACTAGTGGTGTTGGATTTATAATAAACAAGAAACTGAAGGATAAAGTGGTAGAAGTTGAAAGTTCCTCTGACAGAGCTGCACGACTCGTTATCCAACTATCGAGAAGATACCAGGCTCAGATTATTCAAACTTATGCACCCACCACAAGTCATCCTGAAGAAGAAATTGAAGAATTTTATGAGGAAATTCGTCATCTAAATAATAAAGGTAAGCAGCACTTGAAGATAATTATGGGAGATTTCAATGCAAAAATAGGGCAACGGCAACAGAATGAAACTTCAGTAGGTAAATTCGGTCACGGCAACAGAAACCAGCGTGGAAATACTCTCGTTGAGTTTGCAGAGGCAGAAGGATTTTTCATCTTGAATTCCTTTTTCAAGAAAAAGCTACACAGGAAATGGACATGGAGACATCCAATTGGGACGACAAGTGAAATTGATTTTATTATGTGTAACAAAAAATTCGTCATCGAAGACTGCAGTGTGCTAAACAAGTTCAACACAGGTAGTGACCATAGATTGGTGAGATGTAAGATGCACCTCAACACTAAACTGGAACGTGGCAAGCTCATAAGACAAACAAAATGTATTGACATAACCAACCTTAAAAAACACCATAATACTTTCAAGTTGGAACTGAAGAACAGATTCTCTGCTTTAGAAGGCCTAACATCGGAAGAAGTGGATATTTCGGAAGTTAACAGAAAAGTAACCAAAGCTCTTATGGAAACAGCAACAAAATTAGCTGGGTCTAAGAACAAGTTGCATGTAAACAAATTATCAGGAAAAACCAAAATGTTGATGCAAAAAAGAAGACAGATGAGGACAACTAAAGAAGATGTGACTTCCAAAGTGGAATATATAGAGCTATGCAAGACAGCACGAAAAAGTATCACTGAAGACGTAAGGAAATTCAACTGTGAGCTAGTGAGGAAAGCAATTGAAAACAACCAAAGCCTAAAGATAGCAAAGGGACATCTCAGTAAGGGAAGAAAACAGATTATGGCTCTGAGAAAAGAAGATGGTTCTATAACAAGAAATAGAGGCGAAATTTTGACAAGAGTGAAAGATTTCTACTCCAAATTATATGAAAGGGATGATACATGTACTCCAGACATCATGAAAGGTACCAGAGTTCTTCCAGTCCTCCCAGCAGAAGTTGCTCATGCAATCAAGAACATGAAGCGGGGGAAAGCTCCAGGAGAAGATGGAATTACTATAGACATCATACAAGAAGCAAGTGGAGAAATTGAAACAGTACTCGCCCAAATTTTCACTCGATGCCTTAATGAAGGGAAAATTCCTGAGGATTGGAACAACGCTACAATGATCCTGCTACATAAAAAAGGTGACATTGAGGATCTCAGGAACTACAGACCTATCAGCCTCCTATCAGTGGTTTATAAAATCTTCACTAAAGTTCTTTCACACCGCTTGAAGGTAACACTGGACATGGCTCAACCGAGAGAACAAGCTGGATTCAGGAGTGGCTACAGCACAATAGATCATATCCATGTACTGAGAGAACTAATTGAAAGAGCGAGGGAATATGAACTTCCATTGTGCATGGCTTTTATCGATTATGAAAAAGCCTTTGATTCGGTGAAACCATCAGCAGTTACCACGGCTCTGAAATCCTGCGGTATTGAAGATGCATACATTAATATTATTAATAACATCTATGAAAATGCAAGTGCAAAGATTCGGCTGTTTGAAAATACAACACACATAAAAATTGGAAAGGGAGTGAGACAAGGTGACACCATATCTCCGAAGCTCTTTAATGCCACATTGGAAAATGTCTTTCAATCACTGAACTGGGAAAACAAAGGGATAAAGATTAATGGAGATTATCTAACCCACCTTCGTTTTGCTGATGACATAGTCATTTTTGCAACTACCCCATCAGAGCTGCAGAGTATGATCCAGGAACTTGCTGACAAGAGTAAAGAAGTGGGATTAAAAATGAACTTTCAGAAGACAAAAGTGATGTTCAATGCTTTTACAAGAAATGAAGATTTATCGATTGATGGAGAAAAACTGGAAATAACAGATACGTATGTTTATCTTGGACAGCAGATATCAAGTGAGGGTCACATTGATGAAGAAATTAATCGGCGTACAAAACTTGCCTGGAGAGCTTTTGGAAGAAACAGCATAATTTTCAAGAGCAATATGCCATTATGTCTTAAAAGAAAAGTGTTTGATCAATGCATCCTTCCAGTGCTTACGTATGGTGCAGAGACGTGGACCTTAACTAAAAGAGACATACAAAGGCTGCAGACAACTCAAAGAAAGCATGGAGAGGTGCATGATTGGTATAACCAGGAGAGATAAGAAGAGGAACTCGTGGATCCGAAAAATGACGAGAGTGGAAGACATCATGATCAGAGTTAAGTCCCTGAAATGGCAATGGGCTGGACATACTGCCAGAAGGACAGACCATAGATGGACAGCCGAAATTTTAGATTGGATTCCAAGGGACAGGAAAAGACCCAGAAAAAGACCACATGGGAGATGGGTGGATGAAATTCGTAAATATGCGGGAGTGACATGGAGGAGACTGGCACAAGACAGACCGTTGTGGAGGAAACTTGGGGAGACCTTCGTCCAGCAGTGGATTGATAATGGTTGACAATGATGATGATGATGATATATATATATATATATATACGTACACAGTTCGTGAGCTTAATATCAAACAAAAATGTGTGTAATTGATTTCGTTACTTTTACATATCATAATAAACTTAATTTTAAAAAATGCCTACTCACATGTTTTCATGGCGTCTTTCTTTCACATGTTCGTGGCTTCGTGTTCGTCAGTTAGGGATGGGCGATATTTATCAATATCTCGAAATATCGATATTTTTGTCCGATATTTCGATATATAGTATTGATATCCAAGTTACGATATATCAGAAAATCACTATATCGGTGCGATATTCAATATATCAGCCCATGGCTGATGTGATTTAATTTGTGGAATGAAATCTGTGTTCTTTCCTCTGGCATGTCACGAAAATTATGTTGCTTGAGGACTATCAAACTGCGATCTCATTATCGAGATTCACATGATATTATGTCACCTTCCGATTTCTAGAACTTTACAAGGAAAAATATCTGCTGTGTTGAAAACCTCGATGGTTGAAAATTTTAACTATTAGTTGACAGTAGGCACCCAGAAAACAAATTTAACGAACGGTTGATAGCAGATTGTTCTTTTGCCTATGAGTATTATGTTTGAAGTAAACTGGCACTTTGACCAAAATTAAATACATACCAATGACACACAATTTGAAGTGAAGCATTTTTTTTGTTTTTTTTGTTAGTGATAAAGTATGTAGATCTTAACAGCTATGTAAGGAAATGCAAAACAGCTTTTCGAGAGTTTTCTTGATGTCTTACAAGTTATGTAGTATAAAGTTTGTTGTAATTCAGGCTATGTATATATCAGACGTAATTTTTTTTATCATCCTTTGACAATTATCTTGTTAATACATAGTGAA
Source organism: Macrothele yani (assembly GCA_039090855.1). Lineage (NCBI taxonomy): Eukaryota > Metazoa > Arthropoda > Arachnida > Araneae > Macrothelidae > Macrothele > Macrothele yani. The sequence continues at coordinate 78,428,918 of CM077027.1, forward strand.
ACTTCCTGAAGTAATTATATAATCTGGTAAAAATATGAGCATAACAACTTTCGTCTTGATCTGCTGATTTTCCCACACTTACAGCATGTTATTTCCTCTGATTGTCCATTCGTTTTTTTGTTATCTAGGAGAGACAGGCTTTCATACATTAATTAGTAAATATATACTTGATGAATTTGGATTATGATATTTTTTTATGTTTTTCATACATTAATTAGTATGGCTTTCATTAATTAATTAGTAAATATATATACTTGATTAATTTGGATTACGATATTTTTTATGTTTTTATTTTTATAATCATATTTTAATGGAGGACTAATAATCGTTAGCATTTTTTTAAATATCTTTCTGGAAAAATAATTGCTTTCTATGAAAAGGCCATCACAAATTATTCGTACTCTAATTACTGTTTTTAACAAAAATGTCACTTGTAAACATATTATAAGCACTTTAATTTTTTTGCTTATGCCATGGGAACTATTTTTGCTTACACCATAGAAGTAATTATATCTGTATACTCCATTAACATTGTGTTCTGTCTTAAACGATAAAAAAAATAGCAAACATTGTTCACACCTTCTGAAAAATATAAATGTATACAAAATGCTCTAAAAATTACAATAACAAAGTTTTTTTAAAGATTTTTTTCCATAACATTTCCTTGCAAGCTAATATAATGTTAACTTTGACATTTGCATCCCAACAAAAATAGTTATTCTTTCTATAATTCAGTTATTCCCACGTTAATTGATGGTTAAGATTCCAGTCTGCTGTGATTAATAAGTACTTTTGTTTTTTTGTCATTTATGCCATACTGAAGCTTCAACTTACCTTTTCTCGAAATGTTGGAAATACATATTTCTCGTAATCTCACATTGATGAAAAACTCATGAAAACATTCCTTTGCAACTGGGATTTTTGGAAACTTCTTAGCAGAAACCATATCCCTGCTCGTCGAGCAATGCCCACACATGAAACAAGAAAATCACCTTTTGGGTTTTGGAAAGTATATTCAGCATTTCTGCAGATTACAAGCTCACTTCTGTTGCATGATTTTTTTATTTATTTTTGCATCAAATTTTTCTGCTATATATTTTTTTTTATTTTAGGATCTGAAAAACAATATTTTATGTGTTTTTCATATCACTAAAAATACAGCTTGAGAGCTGCAATCTTGCATAAAGATAGTTTTAAGCTATAAAATGTAATAATAAAGGACAAATAAAATTGCTCCCTTTTAGCAGGAGAAAGCAGCTCTTGTAAAAAAAATTTCAGCTGATGTTTCTAAGAAATTATCTGAGAAAACTGGTAGGATATTTATTCCCCACATTCACTGCCAAGCTTGTGTATTATAATTAGTTATTACTTATTACCAAAACAATTTTTTAAGGTAAAGAATATTTTTATGTCTTAAGAGACACATATGGTTGAGTCGTCATTAGACTATGTAAATGCTATCTGTGGAGAGTAGTTACTCAATTATGTTTGCTCATGCTGATGAAACAATCCTGTTGGCAGAGAGCAAAAGTGAGTTGCAGCGTATGTTGTCAGACATGTATGAAGTTTGTATGAATTTCAAACTTAGTATATGAAAGGAAAAACCCAAAGTTATGTTTTTGACAGATGAATTGTTAGTATTAAATCAAACAGATCAGTCTAAATGGCAAAGAGATTGACCAGGTAAATCAATTTACATATTTAGGAAGCATGTTTGACAGAGGAAACAAATTAGGTGGTGAAATTAGTAGGCTAGTAAATTCATCTTTGAAAGTCACAGCTGCTTCAGGAGGATTTTGAATAAATGATGAATGATAGGTTCTCAAAAAAGTCCCTAATAGTTGTGTGTGAAAAAGTACAGTAATTGTTCCTACTCTGATGTGCAGCAGTGAAGGTGGAGTACTGCAGATGAAACATAGGAGTGATTTGTGAGCTGTAGAGATGTGTTACTTATGGGGGTGGGGGCAAGATATGTTTTGATCATGTGAGGAATGAAGATGTTTTGTAGATGAGTAGTGTGAAGCAAAATATTGTTTGTAAGGTGGGGACAAATATTCTTTGGTGGTTTGGAGAATGAGTGGTGAGATGATTACTAGGAGAATTTATTCTGCACAAGTGACAGGAAGAAAATGTAGAAGATCAAGGGAGGACCAGATTCAGGAATTCCTGCATGAGAAAAAGAGAATAAATGTGAAGTACAAATGGTCTTGTGTGTGATGGATGTCAGTGAAGCTCAAGTTGTGAGCTGAGATCACTGTAAATGCAGATGTTTGATACATCAAGAGTAAATAAAATGTATTGCCATCAGTTTTAAACTTTAATCCAGCAGATAAGCTCTCATCAAGAAACTAACCTATGATCTTAGAGAACAGCTTAGTGATATATATGCATGTAAAGAGAAAATCCCTCATCTACAGCAAGTTGAATATAACTAGAGGTGAGAAATCAGTACTTATTTTTGTGTTGTTTTGGTGTTAATAAGTGAAACATTAAATGTTATATCCCATTTGAGTTCAAAACTGTAAAAAAAATTTTTAAATCTGCTGACTTCCTTAATTTTAAGGATAGACTCCACCAATGCGCATTTAAAATGTAAAAAAAAAAAATGATATGATATCGAAGATAGCTCCTCAGGCGTTTTAGACTTGATAAAGAATACTTCAGATATTTATTGTGTACAAGTTTTTAATGGAGATGAGAAATCCAAAGAAATGGACTGAGAACTGGAAAAAATGCGTGAAGTGGTGTGTGTGTGTGTGTGTGTGTGTGTGTGTGTGTTGATCTCCATGAGCATCTAAAGTTGTTCCCGAATGTGTAGAAGCTCGATTCACCATAAGCAGACACATGTCCCTAATTTAGGGCGAGTGGTTCCAGGAAAGACAAGACAGGAACAACTTCTTTATGTATTTTACCACTTGGTAGGCACATTTTCCATGATTATTTAGATACTGAATAGTTTCCATGACATTTAATGAATATTTCATGACTGAATAGATTTTATTCATGACATTTAATAAATAGATTTCTTGACTGAATAGATTTCATGACATTTAATTGCTAAAACCTGGAAAGAGCGACATCTTTGTTTATTCACTGACGCCACATATTTGGAGGATTTTCACATTTAATGAACAGTGCTTCTTATTTTGAAAATTTGACTGTTTTCTAGCAGTTTCTGAGGAAGAAGTAATCTTTTTGTATTAGAATTTTCCTGATATTGATGCTGAATCAGTTGTAGCAGGTATAAAATCACATACAATTTTTGCAAACTTGAACAAATGTAAAACCGATGGGTGCAATGCAAGGTATTCATATAATCTTTAATGGTAGTCTAAGAACTCCCTTCCTACAGCTAGTGTCAAACATTTGGCACAATGTATTGCCTTTTAATCAAACCAAGAACCCATATTTATGAGTACAAATGCAATTTTTACATTGCACATTTATTAGATTTTAGCAGCAAAAGAATTTTGAAAAAGTAACTTTGTATACTGTAAAGAAACACTAGAGAAATCAAATGAGGAAGAGCACTGCACATTAAAACTTTTCTGGACAACAGAATTTTGTTAATGCCATTCCGTTTAAGAATAACAGTTTTCACAAAAAAAAAAAAAAAATATGTTCACAGTTATTATCAAGAGTGAAATAGACATAATGACAAAATGGATAACACTGGGCAAATTAGGCCGAAACCTGTTAACAAGGTTTGTTGTATTTTCAGTTTGTTTTTTTTTTGTTTTTTTTTTACAAAAAAAATTATATATGTATCTACAATGTATATGCACACTAACTTTGAAATAATATATTTTCATGTATGTGTGCAAACTTCTTCAAAATTGCATTAAAAAGCTCTAGCCATTTACCTCTCAACAATATTATGACTTTGCAGAACATTCTGCATTAGAAATTGCAATTATATGCTGTGATTACAGGCTAAGGGGGTAATGTTTCAGACAGAAGTAACCCAGTGATTTTGTTTTAGGCATTTTACTCCGCTTTTGTACTTAAATAAACATTTCGAATAATGGAAAAACCTTAACATGTGTAGAATAATCAAATCAATGAGACTTATTTACCCAATTGCCTGTGGTTTACTGGTCTTCTATGTAGCAAAATATTTCTGCCACAAATTCCATTTCAAGTGTGTTTTTTTATTCATGACATGGGAGATGGGTGGATGAAATTCGAAAGTATGCAGGGGTGACATGGAGGAGACTGGCACAAGACAGACTGTTGTGGAGGAAACTTGGGGAGACCTTCGTCCAGCAGTGGATTGATAATGGTTGACATGATGATGATGATGATGATATTCTTTAAAAAGATGTTGAGTGTGCTTAACAGGAAAGTTGACATCTAATTTGTTTACTTTCAAATGATAACCAAAACCTTCAAATATCGTTGGTGACAGTTGATACTATCCACAGCCACAGCCCCCCCCCCCCCCCCATTAGTGGAAGGGGAGTGCAGATGTTATATAAACACAAAAGTGCACAACACTTTTATGATTGCTTTTTTGACTAATTTTGTCTTGCTGTATCAACAATCTTGCATAGGTAGCAATGTTAAGTACAGAGAATCATGATAACATGTTTTGGTAAAAAAAAAACAGTTTCCGCATTTATGTTCTGTAAATTTATGTGACAACTTCCTGCCCTTTGGCCACTTCCATCCCATCTGTGCTCTGCCCCTTCATTAAGAAATGCAACAAGGGGCATATATAGATTTTTTCTGAGGGCGTGCCGTGCCAATGAAATGAAAAAAAATTAAATCCACCAGGACAAAATAAAAGAATGAGAATAGAAAAAAAAAAAAAAAAAATTTTTAACGTAAATTAATGAATTTTTTTATTAAATTAAGCATTTTTGTTTCCAATGTAAGGCACATTTTAACAATAAATAAAACACATTTAAACACTTTTGGGGGGGGGAGTGGGCATAAATATATGCCACCTTACATTACATAAATGTATAAAATATATAATATAAATACGCCCTTACATTACCATGGCTACGATGTAAACAACCCTGATGTTGGCTTTCCAGCTCAGCATACAAGATATATTTTTAGCGAATTTTTATGAATTATAAAAACGTAAAATGTTAATTCCGCTGTCGAAAATATTTATTTACGTAACAAAACAACGTAAAAGGGCGAAATAAAAGCACTAAGTTTTTAACGAGTTTTAAAGTCGTAAAACCCATGGCGTCGGTCTTGTAAAAAAACGTTAAATATCAATTCCGCTATCGGAAATAATTATTTACACAACAAAACGACTGAAATGGCAAAATAAACGCACTACGTTTATTTCCAAGTACAGCGACCGTCTTGTAAAAGGTACGAAGTTAGTAATATACATTACTTTTCTGAGATATCACTATTTTAATGGTATTAACAAAACTTGATTGCAGCTATATTTTCAAGCTGCAGGATAATTTAGTACTGGCTGAGATTTGTGCGAACAAGCCAACAGCCAATTAGTCCCAAGTTCCCAATAGCCAATACTTAACACAACATTGGATCGGATTCAGTAATAACCCAAATGCAGTATGCAGTGAATAAACCGAAATATCAGTCTTATTGAGATCAGAAGTATTGAAAAATATCGAAAAATCAATCCGATATATTGATCTTTAAATACAGATATTTTCGATTCAATATATCGGTCTCAGAAATATTTAAAGATATCATACTTTTGAAAATATCGTCCATCCCTTCGTCTTGGTAAAAAGACGAGCAGCCACCGTAAAATCACGTGACGACTCGCTGACCAATAGCAGAAAGCGACGCATGCAGCATTCCTTTTCTGTCATTATCGTTCATTGGCTAGCCCGTGCCTCTTAGCAACGCCCGTAAAATTACGGTTTGGAACAGTTGTCCTACATATCCATGCCCGTTAAAATACGGGCATCGCCTTGAAACTGCAGAAACGAGCCTTGATCGTAAAAATACACGGGCAACAAGACTTTTTTACGGGAATTTTTAACAGTGTATGCAGTCGCCTGTCCCTAACGTAGCGCTACGGGTTCCAGGTAAGGGAGAGAGCCAGGGCCATAAGTCAAACACAACATCTACGCCTCACCGAGGTCTCGGAGGAAGGATCAGAAGCCATCGTTTAGACCACTGCGCCACCTCTTCTAATTGGAATCCAGCGGAACCCGCGTGAGACGAAGAGTCGCACAGAGGATGCAGTTACTGGGAATAATTGCGCGTGGCCTCGACAATAAATGGGGCCCCAAGGTTCTTAGGAAAGGGAAAAGTCTTCCTATTTTGACCATAATCCGTTAAAGTTTGTCTTTATCTTGTTTTACGTATAACAAAACCTCTATTTAGGGACACTCTCGTCACATTTATCTTGGTCCGAGAGAGAGGTGTCTTAAAAGGAATGTTTTATGTTATTTTAGGTTACAGTGCGTAGAAATAACGCAAAATTATCTTTTTCATTTCTTGCGGTTTTAAAGAAGGTCATCTTCCAGATTAAAGTTCAAAGCGGATGGTGCTAGATTTTACTCACTGTTGATGTATCAAACGTTTCCATTTACAGAGACCTCGACACACAACTCGAGCTTCATTGACATTCATCACACATCTCAAACATGACCTTCTGTTCTTCATACTTATTATCTTATACATTCCTCAACCTGGTCCTCCCTTGATTTCCTTGGCCTTCCTCTACCTTTCTTTCCTGCTACTTGAGATGAATAAATTCCCTTAGTAAGCATCTCACCACTCATTCTTTCAACATGGCCAAACCACCTCAGAATATCTGTCTCCACGTTGCTAACAACATTTTGCTTCACGTTACACATCTGCGTTCCTCATATGATCAGAACGTGTCTTGCCATACACCCCAGTAAGTAACACGTACCTCCATCACACAAACGACTCCTGTGTCTCTCCTGAAGTACCCAGGTTTCACCACCGTACATCAGAATGGGATTTTAAAGGTGAATTTAGTCGCCTACTAATTTCAGCATCTAATCTGCTTTCTCTGCCAAACAAGCTTCATTTATAAAAATTTATTCACTTGGTCTATCTCTGTATCATTTAGACTGATAATGTATTCATTAGCAACTGGTGACTACGTGCTATAGCACGTTAAAAATTCTTGAATTGCGACTCGCATTGTTTATTGTAGCGGAAATACATGCATATGATTTGCTGCCAGCACAAAATCTGAGTGCTAGCCGGGCCGTAGCCAAAGAAAAGTCTTGTTCGCAGGTCGGTCTTTCGTGCTGTGTGACGGTTAGCACCATCGATGGTTAGCACGGACACAACAGTGTGGCTCTCCTGCCGCTTGCGCCACTCCTCTTTAGTCTTCTCAAGCAGACTACAAGAAACTTGCAGCGTGCTGAACTTCTCTGACTACGACAGCAGTGGTGAATTCAGCGGGGAGCGGCTGGGGCGATCCCCCCTCCCAACCCTAATGAAGTATTTACGTTTAAAGTTGAGAATATCGTAAATGATTAACTTCGTATTTTGTTTTCAGTTTTTCTAAAAAAAGTTTAACAATTAAACTTACTACGGAATTGGATTTAAAAAACGTATTACATAGAGAGAGAGAGAGAGAGAGAGAGAGAGAGAGAGAGAGCAAAAGATAAAGGGAATACAAGGACAGCGAGAAAAAAAGCATGGGAGTCTTCTTTGTTAGTTCTTTGCTATTGTCATGTTGTCTAGCGTCTGTAACGTCTCGAAAAAGTCTGTGAAAAATTTTAAAGAATCCTGAATCCATAATTCAAACTTACTCATTTTTCTCATGAAATTTAATGTCTCTAAATTGTGATTGAGAACTATCGTAAAAACGGAAACTTTCTAAATGAACTTCATAGAAGCGGAAACTTTCTAACTGTCTATTAGCTTTTTGGAATTTTGGTGCTATAAAATTTTCGCGGAAAAGATTAATAATATCGTAAAAAATTCCAAGCTGTTTAAATTTGGTAATCGTCGAATATTAGGAGGCACTATTTACTTGGTTTCACATTACGTACTCATTTAAAGGAATTTTTTCGTTCTTTAAACGAAATTACGGGAACTTTGTTTTTCAACTATAAGTTCTCAAAAACAAAGTTCTCTTCATCTCATTTTTGTTCTTTCTTTCTTTTTTTTTTTTTTTGAAGGTTTAACGACCACCGTGAGCAACTCAATGGGCTATAAGCAGTCGCCCATCCCTAATTTAGGGTCACTGGTTCCAGGGAAGGGAGAGAGCCAGTGCCGTAAGATAAACACGACATCCATGCCTCACCGGGATTCGAACCTAGACCCCTTTCGGACGAATGATCAGAGGCCATCGCTTAGACCACTGCGCCACCGGGGCGGCCATCTCATTTTTGTACGAGTATAATTGTAACACACACTGAGTACTGCCGTGTGTCTACCGGCTTTCATTGAGTTTCCTTTTTTACGTTAATTTCCAATGGACGTAGAGTTTCGTTATTTCATCACCAATGAAAAGAAGTCGAAAATGATTCTTTTTGTCGCCGTCGGCCACAGTAAAAACAAAAGGGGGGGCGAGGGCAAAATTCCAGTTACGGTATCTTATATTTAGCGATTTTATGACTAAACCGTATGTTCATTATGTTTTGACTGAAATCAGGCGTGCATTTACTTTAATGTACACTGAAGAGCAATTGAATTAGAGATACCTGTCTAGTAACGTGTAGCACCACCTTTCGCCCTGATGACGGCGGCGATTCGTCTCCGCATGGACTCGACAAGACACCGGAAGCGTTGGGAAGCCATACGGATCCACGACCCCTGAACAAGCTCCCACAGTTCACGAAGATTTAATGGATGGAGACCAGAGCCTCAAACATCTCACTCGATGGCATCCCAGATGTGCTCGATGGGATTGAGGTCAGGTGACCTAGCTGCCCAAGGAAGCGAGGTCACGTCGGTGGAGTGTTCATCCAACCATTGGGATACAATTCGGGAGCAGCATTGTCTTGTTGCAGGATGAAATCCCCAGTGGGATGTTGAAGGCGCACAGACGGCAGCAAATGGTCGTCCAGGATATCCCGGTAACGTTGACCTGTGAGGGACGATGTCACACGTACCAGGGGTCCCATTTCAGTCCACGTAAACAGTCCCCAGACGAGAATGTCCACCCCACCAGCTTGAAGAGTATCCTGCTGGCAAGAAGGATCCATCGCTTCATGTGCTTTGCGCCGTACTCGTATCCTGCCATCCGCATGTACCGACGTGAATCTCGACTCATCAGTCCAAGCAACATTTTTCCACATGTCAAGGGTCCAGTGGCGATGTTCCCGCGCCCATACTAATCTTTGCACCCAGTGATGTGTGGTCAGCAGCGGTGCCCTCGTGGGACGATGGCTTCTGTATCCCATAGCAAGGAGATGGTTCTGGATGGTGTTTCTGCTTACACGTTTTTGTGCACCAGCGTTAAATTGCCGAGCGATTTCTTGTACTGTGGCCCGTCTATCCGCTGTTACAATGCGAGCTAGCCTACGATGACCCCGCTCATCCACACGCTGTTGTCCACCGCAGTTGGCCCTTGCAGGGATGGTTTTACCGGATTCGATGTACTCACAATGCACCCGTGACACAGTGGCTCGTGAAAATCCCAGTGCCTGCACGACTTCCGAGATGGAGTGACCCATTCGTCGGGCCCTGACAATTTGCCGACGATCACATGCGCTTAGATCCTTCGTCTTACCCATACTGCGTCCGACTCTTACTGATTCCCGTCGCATCACTCCTTATATTGTCGGATCGCTGCATACGTCATGTCGTTTCCGTTTACAGGGCCGCCCACAGCGCCACATTTGCATAACGCCAGCTGTCTCTAATTCAATTGCTCTTCAGTGTATGATAATAAGTCAGATGGAGACCACTAAAACAATTTTTTTATTAAATTAACCAACTCCGAATATAAGGGCTCGGGCTTTATTTTGAAGGATTTCATTCAGACGTAGTCCGTGCCGATTTCAAAAAAAGCATAAAGTTCATTTCTTCGGGAAACGCGCGATCAATCACACTGAAACAGTTGTGATTTTTCACCTATTGCTTGCTCTCGTTCACCTGTTTAACGATTTGACATTCCTGGAGCAAGTGAAAGTATTTTAAAGACCTTGAAAAGGAACACCAGGTAGGAGCGTCACTGCTAATAAGTATAATGTAAAACAAAACCTTCCATAATGTCCCCTTCCCTTTTATGCCAGAAAAGCCCCCCCCTCTAGAGTAAACTTTTGGATCCGCCCCTGTACGACAGCCAGTAGCAAATTATGGAGAGATCCCCCTTCACTCTTTTCTCCTGTCGGAAATGAAAACAGTGCAAAGATTAATTAGTTGTTTTTCCCACAATTCCTACAGAATGCGGTACCTGACCAAAACAAAAGGGAAGCTTATCTGATTGTTATCGTGTTTTGAAGAAATATGCGCAATCAATCAGTTAAATTCTTTTGGCGCATTCTATTTTTGTTCTTTGTAGTGAAATTTTCGTAATCTTTTAATTTCTTGAATGGCGACTGCAATTACTTCAATAGATTCTTTGTTGAAGCGAACATTTTATTCAAGAACTTTAGAGCGAAAATTTGAAGTAAAATCCTTAAGATCCTAAGTAAAAAAAAATTCTACATAAAATCCTTAAGATTCATTATATTTGGGGAGTGCCTAAAAATGAAGTTTCGGCCGCCCCGGTGGCGCAGTGGTCTAAGGCGTTGGCCTCTGATCATTCGTCCGTAAGGGGTCCGGGTTCGAATCCCGGTGAGGCATGGATGTTGTGTTTGTCTTACGGCACTGGCTCTCTCCCTTCCCTGGAACCAGTGACCCTAAATTAGGGACGGGCGACTGCTTATAGCCCATTGAGTTGCTCACGGTGGTCGTTAAACCTCAAAAAAAAAAAAAATTGAAGTTTGATCCGTGTGCAATTATTTATGCTTTTTGCATTTCGTAAACTCTTTATAATAGAGGAGAAGGTCTAAATATGGGCTACCACTTTCATTTGAGGACCTACAGGCATATCTGTTAAAGATTTTTTAGATTGAACACATTACAATATATCGGAGACTTGTTTCCCGTGTGGTATCGGGTTGATGTAATTGTTAAAAATATCGGTTGTGTTGAAAATGAAGCTTTTACAATTAGAGGCAGAAGGATGACTTTTGAAAGCGGAGGTACAAAAATAGCAATAAAGAAAGGAAAACCTTTTTTTAATGCAAATAAATGCGTCAGAATACATTTGAATAACAAAATGAACTTGATAATCCAAACATCTGCTGTCTCGAACATAAAAATAACTAACATGTTTGTAATTTTAAATATGTAAAAAAAATCAAATTGCCGCAAAAAGGATACTATCCTTTGATGTTAAAGGTCTATTTACAAAAGTCACAGATGTAATGATACTTTTCGGCACCTGCACAATCACTGTACTCCCACAAAATGCATTGTACACATGTCACCCATAGTTCCCCTTTTGAGTCTTCAGAGAACAGTCCACCGCAAAATATGCAGCTCGCATCCTTGTCGTTAGAATAGTCCCCTTGAGGTATTTCAACGTCGCTGTCACTGTCATCCAAAGGAGGGTCTACAGGGCAAAACCATCTTCTGATTCCGATGAGAGCCGTTTTCGTTTTGAAGACCGTATTCCTTTAGTAGGCGCTGTTTCACTAAAATATATATATATTTATATATTAGCTGTTTCACTAGTTGACGCTATAACTGCAGTTGGAGCTTTTGAAGCAGCCGATCGTTTATATTGATGAGTAGGTCTACATTTCACCCTCTTCTTGCGTTTGCTGGCTGCACATGTTTCCAAAGACAGAGACAATGCTGCTTTGTACGGTTATTCAGTGATAACAGAGGTTCACGCAGCCGTGCGACCTCGATTAGTAACTTTCTTCTTAATATTAGGAATTCGAGCAATATCAAAAGGAGTGATATGCATTGCGGTTCCAGGCAGAACCTGCTTAGTAGTTATAGGGCAAGCCTGAAATGTTTGCGAGGCAGAGGAAGTCGAAGCTGCTGTCAGAGTATGATCTGGGGTCTGTGGGTTCGTGTTACATGTCTTCTCGGCCTCTATCGTAGAAGCTATGAAATCAGCTCCAGAGAAAATGTTCTTGTTCAATGGAAATATTCCAGTTGATCTGAATCCGTTCACTGCAATCTCTCCACTCTAGACTCGCAGGTGGGCCTTTTCGAACAGCTCCATAATGTCATATGCTGTTACAGATCCGTTGGAATGTAGGAGCCACTGTCTTATTTCCTCACTGTAAAATGCTTTCAGCGGACCCATGAAGGTCTGGTCTAAAGGCTAGAGTTTGTGTGTTGAATGTGGAGGAAGTGAAATGATAGTCACATGGTGTGCTCTTGCCATGTCGATGACATCAACATTTCGCATATGACTGTAGTGTCCGTCTAAGATAAATAAAACGGGTGACTCTTCTTAAGGGCCGACTTTTTCAATGAAGTGAAGAAGCCACTCGGTGGAAGTGGCTTCCTCACTTCATTGTGAAGAAGCCACTTCCACCGGGTGAAGGGTGGGTTCTTCCGATCGAACCTGGAGGACTTCTTTTCATTATCACTTGGGACATGTTCCTACGGAGGAAAATAACGAAGGGAGAGACGAACAGTCCAGAGGCACTCATGCAGACAATGACTGTCACTGTAGAACCCCGTTCTGCAGACGTTAAGGCTACTTACTATCTGTGTGTTTCCCTTTTCTACCGATGACATAAGAGACTTTACTTTGAACAAGGGAAAATCCAGTCTCGTCGACGTTGTAGATCCTGTCAGCTGTGAATTTGTGTTTGTCGTACGCTTCTTCCAAAAAAGTGAAAAATTTCTGAATATTTTCCTTGTTGAAGCCCAATGCTCTCGCAAAAGATGTTCCACAAGGTTTGCAAAAAGATAAACGAGCCTTATGCCTGTTCAGAAAAAGATCAATCCAACATCTACCAGCTTCATTAAATTTGAACTGCGTTTGTATATTATTTCGAACTACTAACTGATAGGCCATCCGTCGCAAATCATCCCTAGTGCACCCATAGAACTTTTGCTCCATCAGAAATAAGTATGATACCAGCTTTTATTCGATTTGTTCCCCCAAATGAGGTTTTCTCCCTAGTTTGGGTACGACTTACTTCAGCTCGACTGAGGTCTAGTTTTTTACTTAACGTTTGAAGTGTTGTACGAGGTACACTAAAAGTCTCGGCTGCTTTTAGAGTCCCCATCTTATTTTCCCGAACGGCTTTAATGGCTTGCTCCATACCCTCTTCTCTTCACTGCCTTCTTTTACCCTTTGAAAGGTTATTTGCAGTCGTTCTGGGTATTCTGAAACGAAAAAGAACATAACTGTGGGTTTTTGTTTCACGTTATCCTACAAAAGGTCCAAACATAGGCTAGCCCATATTTAGACCCCTCCGGGTAGCCCGTATTAAAACCCATTGCATACGAACTATTTGAGGGTTGGCAGCCATTACCGTACATTCAGAAGTGACTAGATCTTTTGGGGCCCTAGGCGCTAAGAGGTTCAGGGGCCCCTCTCCCTCCCCCTTTTTACCGCCTCAGAAATGTTTATCCGTTAGATTAACAAAAATAAAATAAAAAAAGTGAAGTCAAGAAAAATGTTCTTGCGCTTTTCAAAATACCATTCTATCTTCCTATTATTAGAACGTTCTCTAGGAAACAGTGCTAGTGTAATCATTTTTTCTGTCCGTGCACATCGAACTCTCTGTTTTTTGAGATATTTCAAAACTTATTTTTGAAATATCTCTAAAAACAAAAGTTACGAAGAGACCATTTCAGTTATAGCAATAGTTCTTTTTGAATTTGATACGTAAGGCAAAACTGATTACTTTAGCAGCTTTTTATTTGCAAGTTACCTACTAGGCAAATTTAGCGTTAAGGGCTCTGAAAATGGAATTTCTCTAATATTATTAGTACGTTGCGTACTAGTCATAAAATTCGAATGCGTTTCACTTACAAAACGTACTTTTTCTATTGCTTCAGCTTCGCAAAATTATCTTGTTTTTACGTTATGAACAAATTACTAGGCAACGAACGTGGTATCAAGCAAAAATAAAATACTTGAAAACAGGGCATATTTAGGGGAGGGGGCATGGGGGCGTTGCCTCCGCCGAAAGTATTTCATTTCTTTGTTAAAATGCGACTTAATTTATCAAAAATACATCATTTCTTTGTTAAACACGCTTTAATTTAGCAAAAATACATCAACTCGCAATAGAAAATAATGCTTTAATTTTTTCTTCTATTTTCATTAACTTTTACTTTGTGCTTGTAGATTTAAAAAACTTCCATTTTCGGTCGGTCCTTCCACCCCGAGAAAAATTGTATATACGCCCCTGCTTGAAGAAACTGGCAACCGGAAAAGTCCTCCAAATTAGAAAATTCGTGTAAAGTGCAATTTGTGAACAGTACTTCACTTGAAAAAGGTGGATGACTTTTCGTGGAGGAGTTTTCCTTTTTTCGAACAATTCTCTAAATCGAAGAGGTTCAGTCGTCCGTAGTATTATAGACGAATGCCGTGGACCAAGAAAGCTGGACAGTAAGAATTTTATCGGTCAGTGCAGGAAAGCGAGAAGAAGAGTTTCTTGAAAGCATTTTTTCTTATTATTTTCGTCGTAAAATTGAGGTCTACATTTTTTTTTATTCTGTCAAAAAGATACGTGATATTTTTTTATACCTGCACTGCAGTTATCAGAAACAGAAGCATAATAATTAAATGCAAAAGACCTGGTTTGAAAATGGAAAAGTAGGAACCATAGGTTTTTGAGTAAGAGAATCATTGGGATTCTTTATTGTTCTTTCAAAAGTTAATTTTATGTCGATTTAGGGAATAAAAAGGTGAGAATACTTGATAACTATCAGTATTAAACCAGGAGAGGAGAAAGTAATAAGAAATTCTTGTTGCAATACATTATAAATTACTTTTAAAAGTATTAAATAAGAAAAAGACAGCTACTGTTATATTCTCGAATTTCTTTACTTTTTCAGCCTAAATATTAACTCTTTTGGTTTAGGCTGGTTTAGAGGGATTACGGCTGAGGAAGAATTTGTTTATCTTACCACGAAGGAAAAAACAATTAACAGAAAACATCCCCGATCATCCGGAAGGTTTTTACAAGCACTCCTCATCGCTACTCGGGGGAAGGGGGGGGGGTTGCAACACAGATGTGTTCCCTTGGCTGGATCACAATGATCATATGTAGAGGATTTTAGGAAAGGAGTGTCTGACCCCAGGTCTTAAACAACCCTTAGAAATAAGAAGCTAGGAGATAGGAAAGTGACACGGAAGCGAAGTAGAAAGTGGGAGGAAGACGTCCTTATTTATTACCGGGGGCCAGTACCCGGGGTACGACAGCTTAACGTGCCCATCCGACGCACGGCGGATATTTAGTGAATTGAGCGTTCGTACCTGCCTGGGATCGAACCTGAGGTCTTTTCCGTGGCAGTCACGAACGTTACCTACTAGGCCACCCGCGGCCCTCCCTTGTCTGGAAGTAGCATGAAAGCAATTTATAGCACAGCAAGCTAGTTAAGAATACCCCTTAAACAATGAAAAGTGTGGGAAGCATGAATACTTCCTTTACCTACCACTAAAAGGAAGGCAAAATTAGTTTGCATATTATATATAACCGTTCCTTTCAAAATAAATACATCGTTAAGAACTCGGAAATTCGGAGTATCAGCGACAGCAAGAAAAAATATGCATTGCTAATATGAGAAAGTAAAATATCAATTGACAATAAATACAAAGTAGTCGCTTTAAGGATTGATTTGTTTCTGTCCGTGAAAACCGAAACAAAACTGGAAATCCAATTATACGTTTTCGGGTCCCCTCAAGCTGTGGGGGCCCTAGGCGCACGCTTACTGCGCCTAGTCGAAAATCCGCCCCTGCGTACATTACTATTAGTGAACCATCTATGCTAAAACAAGCTCAAGATATTTTTAATGTAGTGCCTATACTAAAATAGCCTTAAGGTTAACGGAGTGTTGTACATAAAACAGAATATACTCGTACATACCTGTCGAAACTTCCGCTGTGATGCAATAGGCAAAATGACACGGTATCAAATACTGCTTCTCGATCGTTCGCCTGCTGACAACCAAATAACCACGTAATATGTTCGTGAGGCACTGTTTCACATTATTTCCACCAGGCTACTGCAACAATTAAACTCTGTACTGCCACTAGCCCGTATTTAGACCCTAACCCATATATTTGGATCTTCTCTTCCATAACTCGTAAAGTAATTTAGGTAATTCATATATAATTAATTCACATTTAAGTTCTTTAAAAGTGAATTAAAAATCACAAAAAATAATGTTGAAAAAGTGATTGTTGACGGTACATTGAACAAAGACACCGCAAAAATATTTCCCATTAAAAATACGCAAATAAATAAAAACGTATTTTTTCAGAAAAGACTTGAGTAACTAAATGATTTTCTTAAGTGATCTACAGCTGAATAACTTTTCCCGGCAATTGAATTCATGCAGATTAATAAATCCGTATATTCTGAAAATTATTAGGGTTAATATTTTGTCGAATATATGGTTATAAAATTGACCACTTACGTTAAAAAGGCGATAAATGTAATTTACTGAAGCTGAAAAGGTAAAAAAATTATTAACAATTCATATGAATTCGAATGTAATTACACCATCGACAATAACTCCAAAACTAAAATAGGTATTCCGGATTTAACTACACAGTCTTGTTTGCGTTTATAAATTACACAAAGTGGTGCAGTATCGTTTTCCTCATGCTATTAGTTCCAGAGATATTTGAGACTATACGATTTTGAAGTCATTTGGCACGGTAAAAACGCTGAAATTTTGCTAAAATGACACCATCGACAATAACTCCAAATCTAAAACAGGTAATGCGGATTTAACTACACAGTCTTGTTTGCGTTTATAAACTACACAAAGTGGTGCAGTATCGTTTTCCTCGTGCTATTAGTTCCAGAGATATTTGAGACTATACGATTTTGAAGACATTTGGCACGGTCAAAAACGCTGAAATTTTGTTAAAATGACACCATCGACAATAACTCCGAAACTAAAACAAGTATTCCGAATTTAACCACGCAGTCTTGTTTGCGTTTATAAACTACACAAAGTGGTGCAGTATCGTTTTCCTACTGCTATTAGTTCCACACGTATTTGAGACTATACGATTTTGAAGTCATTTGGCACGGTCAAAAACGCTGAAATTTTGCTAAAACGACACCATCGACAATAACTCTAAAACTAAAACAGGTATTCCGGATTTAACTACAAAGTCTTGGTTGCGTTTATAAACGCAACCAAGACTGCAATCTGGCTTTACTTCTCCTTTGTTGATTTTTGTTTCGATGGAGGCTAATCCCATTGGGTCCCAATTCAAAAGTCTTGCTGGAAAGTGGGGAGGGAGTGTAAGTCGAAACACGTTCGATCTCGACGGAATCACGCCACTGCTTGCTTTCAGTTCCAGCTCAGAAATCATACGTTAGGTTTATCCTGATTTATACTCTCTTTGAATTTCATAGGTACTTCGTACATAAGGGACAGCAACTTACTTTTGCTCTTCACCAACACGACTGACGTTCACAATTGCAAACTCCTAAGCAATCTAACAGAAAAGAAAAATCAGCATAGGAAGCAAACGGGAAACCCTGGCCCCCGAGTTGTCAGCCACTGACCTAAATTAAGGACGGGGACTACTTTTAACCGCCAGAGTTGTCCATGGTGGTCGTTAAAACTACGAAATAACAAACAAGAAAGAAGACACCGAATTTTCGGGTGTAATGCGCACGTCTTTTGAATCCGTTGTCACGCGAATTAAATTTATCAAACCTATTCAAAGTCGGTATGGAAAACAGTAGTATAGAAATCAGTATGGAAGACAGTAAGTAGTATTTGATTGAAGAAACTTCTTCAATCGGGTTTTTAATCCCACAGATATTGCAATAAACGGAATTTTGAACTTACGACCTCTGGCGACGTGTCTTAAGAAAAATTTGAAATTATATGAGATACATTTCGCATCGGAAACGCTTTCCAACAAAGAAAGAATTTTTCAAATCGGACTCTTAGAAGCAGAGATACCGACAAATATAAAATATGCATCTACGTCTCCTAGCGGGAAAAACATGCATTATTTTAAGAAGAAAGTATTCTCAAAAGGTTTATCCATGCGAGCGGTATCGGTCTACGAAAGAATTTTTTCAGTCGAGTTTTCAGGAGCTCAGATTTTGCTGCAAATATATCAGAAGCAGAAATTAGCACTTATGCCCCCTGGTGGCCAAACCATTCTTTATCATATATTAGAAATTATATTAAAAACATTTCCCATCAAAAGCTTTATGCGATACAGGAAGAATTTTTCAAATCGGAGTTTTAGAAACAGAAATATCGGGGAAAACACAATTTACCTTAACGACCCCTAGTGGAAAGTCTATGAGTTACTTAAAAATTTTGAAATTATATGAAAAACATATGGCACCGGAAATGCTATCCAACAAAGAAGGAATTTTTTAAATCGCACTTTTAGAAGTAGAGATATTGACAAAAATAAGATGTATATCTACGCCCCTTGGCGAAGAAGGCATGCATTATTTTAAAAAGAAAATATTCCGAAAAGGTTTATCGACGTGAGTAGTATCTGTCCACAAACAATTTTTTTCCAATCGAGATTTAAGATGCTCAGATTTTATTGAAATACATCAGAAGCTGAAATTAAGGTTTACGCCCTCTGGTGACCAGATCAATTTTTACCAAAAATTAGAAATTATAAACAAAAGATTTCCCATCAGGATCTGTATCCGGCGTAGAAAGAATTTTTCAAACCGGAGTTTTACAAGCAAAGACATCGGGGAAAACGCAATTTACCTCTACGGCCCCCTAGCGGAAAATCTATGAAATTTTTAAAATTATATGAAAAACATATCGCACCAGAAACTATCCAACAAAGAAGGAATTTTTTAAATCGCACTTTTAGAAGTAGAGATATTGACAAAAATAAGATGTATATCTACGCCCCTTGGCGAAGAAGGCATGCATTATTTTAAAAGAAAATATTCCGAAAAGGTTTATCGACGTGAGTAGTATCTGTCCACAAACAATTTTTTTCCAATCGAGATTTAAGAAGCTCAGATTTTATTGAAATACATCAGAAGCTGAAATTAAGGTTTACGCCCTCTGGTGACCAGATCAATTTTTACCAAAAATTAGAAATTATAAACAAAAGATTTCCCATCAGGATCTGTATCCGGCGTAGAAAGAATTTTTCAAACCGGAGTTTTACAAGCAAAGACATCGGGGAAAACGCAATTTACCTCTACGGCCCCCTAGCGGAAAATCTATGAAATTTTTAAAATTATATGAAAAACATATCGCACCAGAAACTATCCAACAAAGAAGGAATTTTTTAAATCGCACTTTTAGAAGTAGAGATATTGACAAAAATAAGATGTATATCTACGCCCCTTGGCGAAGAAGGCATGCATTATTTTAAAAAGAAAATATTCCGAAAAGGTTTATCGACGTGAGTAGTATCTGTCCACAAACAATTTTTTTCCAATCGAGATTTAAGAAGCTCAGATTTTATTGAAATACATCAGAAGCTGAAATTAAGGTTTACGCCCTCTGGTGACCAGATCAATTTTTACCAAAAATTAGAAATTATAAACAAAAGATTTCCCATCAGGATCTGTATCCGGCGTAGAAAGAATTTTTCAAACCGGAGTTTTACAAGCAAAGACATCGGGGAAAACGCAATTTACCTCTACGGCCCCCTAGCGGAAAAATCTATGAAATTTTTAAAATTATATGAAAAACATATCGCACCAGAAACTATCCAATAAAGGAGGAATTTTTCAAATCGGGCCATAACAAGCAAAGGCATTGACAAAAATAAGATATACATACGCCCCTGGCGGAAAAACATGCAATATTTTAAGTTATCCCACTACGTTGAAAAGGTCGTTTTGGGCCAAATTTCACATTTTGTAAAAATGCGTTCATTTTAAAGCCCCATTCTTTAGGATTCCAAAACTGCATTTGTTTCTTGTCTACGATGAATAGACACAGAGTTATAGCAATCGGAATATCTAAACCCAGGTGTCAAACGGACGGAAAGTGACACTTGAAACACGTTTTTTGCAGGATGAGATTTTCCTCCTGAACTCTTTACGGAAAACCTGATAACTGCAAAAGGTATGTAAATAAATTAATGAAACTTGGTATACATCTTTCTTTCAATGTTGTGCATGCAATGAACTAAAAGTTTTGCTGTTTGTCAGTTCAAAGTTAGGTTATAACTGTATACGCTCAACATAGTGAAGAAATTTGTCGAAAACTCACACTAATGCGTGTAGGAATGAGTGTATCTCAGCAGTGTTTAGGAACATCACTTACCTTTTAGTTCACTGCATAGATAATAGTCATGCGCATATAGTGATGAAAAAAAGCCATCATATATCTGTAACGTTTTTATTTAGAGCGTTTACCGTAAACAACATATTTCTTTAAATTATTTCACAAATTTCCCAATTTCTTGAAAATTTATATGGATATTTTTTTTCGACGTTTACATGTTTTTGTGTTAGCCTTCCTAAAAAAAAAATACCCATTCTTGCAATTTTTCAAAAAAGGGCCCCCAGCGTAGTGGATACCTTAAGAAAAAAATATTCCGAAAAGTTTTATCAACATGAGTGGCATCGGTCCACAAAGGAATTTTTTCAATAGAGATTTTAGAAGCTCAGATTTTGTGGCAAATGCATCAGAAGCAGAAATTAAGACTTATGCCCCTTGGTGGCCAAACCATTCTTTACCAAAAATTAATAACTATATGCAAAAGGTTTTCCATCAGAAGCTCTATCCGTTGAAGAAAAAAAATTTCAAATTGGAGTTTTAGAAGTAGAGATAGGCTAATTGGTGTTACTTTTACACTTCTTGGCGGGAAATCTAACTTGAAAAAGTGACTTTACCTAAAATACTCTTCAATATAAAAAGAATCAAAAGATAAAATAATTTTTCTATCGGATGCTTAGAAGCAAATATATGGAATAAAATGTATTTTGAATTCGATATCACCTGAATTTAGCCCTCTAGCGGTAAAATTGTACATCGTAAAAAAGAAACAAAATGAAGGAATCGTCATTCGCATATTTCAAGCTTCCAAATGCAAAAAGATTTTTTTAAATCGGACTAATAGTTGCAGAGCTTTGGTGTCCACAGACGGACGGACGGACAAACAGATAACATAATTACGATATTTTTTTATAAAAGACGTGCTAAAAAGAAAAGAAGACTGATATTTGCAGTTAGAAGCAGTCAGTTTCAGAGAAAGGATTTCCCTGGCTTTATCCCGAAAGTTTCCTAGCAGACTCTATTTGGTTGCAAATGGAAGCGACGGCAGTTTTCCTAATTTCATCCCATAATGACACACTTTCATCTTAAATTTTATGCAGTTCAACTTTATGGTTTTTCAGCAATCTCTAACTACGACTAAAATTCACTATACACCTGTGGCGAAGGGTGACCTAATATTTATCCGGGGCTAAATATTTTTAAAATTGCTCTCAACCTTCTTCCGTATTGTGAAATTTAATTTCAGTGGATTGTGAGGTTTCCAATCGCCACCTGCTGAAATCATACTCAATCACATATAATGAGGTAAAAAAACAACAACTGGTGTATATACAGTGCTATATAACATAAAAATACAGTAGAAACAACAACAGCAGTAAACAACAGAAACAAAACAATGTTTGCTTTCGTTTCCACTCAACCAGGATAGTTTGCTTTACCATTCCACATTATACGTTCTAGACTGATTGTGTTTTGCACCAAGTAAATATTTGGTCCATGTGTGTCCATGTCTATAACGCTTTTTTGTTCTTCATCCCTTAACGAACTAAAAGGATGTTCCAATAAAAAGTCCATTTTGTTCATTTTACTTGCACGAGCGAAACTTTCAGCTTAACTACACAAACGAAAATCAGCCGCTCATTGGCTGACGACACAAGAGCGACCAGCCCCGAAACAGTTTTTACGCATGCGCAGTTCATCGCGCATCTTCTCATTCCGTTCACTAGAGAGGCGACGAGTGTCGCCTCTCTAGTGAACGGATATAGAAGGCCGTAATATGTTAGCCACTTATTCAGCTATTGTAGTGACTCACATTGCATTCAGAAAATCTGGGGACTGGTTACTAATGCGGATTTTCTTTCGGAATTTTTCCAATTAAAAAAATAACTTTTTTTTTTTTCTCATTTTCATGCGGGGCTTAACCCCGGATGCCCATAATGACCCGACGCCACTGCTATGCAAATTTATGATTAGTAGGGGTATTAAAAAATTTGCATAAGAATTCGTTTCAGACAATAAATTGGCAGAGTGATGCTAATACTTTAAGGTTCGGTGATAAACATTACAAAGGCAGTTTACAAAAACATTGTTTCCCTGTTCTGTAAAGTTTAAAAATGTGATAATTTACCGCAACGTAGAATTTGGAATAGTAACTTGAACTGTCTAACATATAAAAATTGATAACTATTCTCTGTCGCTTGTTTCCCTTTGTCTCTCTCCCTCTCTCTTTTATCTTTTCTTTATAATTATGCTTGATGAATTTCAGTTAGAGAAGCAGGCTAGAAGGATACTGTTATTACGTTTTATGTACCTATTTCCAACTGATTCATTCTAATTTTATGTATAACTTACTAAATTTCATTGGCATGTCCATGGGATTAAAATTTGTATTGTAACCCAAAATTTTACCTGCAACTTAAAAATCAGCTTCGTACGACAGAATCTATTTATTTAAAAATAATAAAAACAACTTCGTACGACACAATCTATTGATAAGTTTAAATTCAGTAAGTCCTTGATTTATGCGAGCTCGGCATATCCGATTTCGTTAATTTGGGGGAAAGAAATATTCCCAAATATTTAAAAAAATATACTCCCAGCTGCTGTTATCGGGAGATTGGCTTCTATGCGATTCTGAGCGGAGGAGCACAAAGTGGCTGAACGCTTGCGCACCTGCTGCTTTTCCGACACAATGTGTGTGACCTTGATGGGCACGTGAGAGCTGTTACGGTATACAAGAAGAATCATTTAGTTTTTGTAGTTTAGTGTATTGCGAAGATCTGTGTTGTTGGGCGCTACGGAGATATCATTTATCCTGTTTGTTGCACATTGTATTCATCATATTGGATATTATGGATTCCAAACGTCCTACAACTGCTTCTACTACTGATGGAGTAGTGGATAAATGGAAGAAAACCTCTGTTTAATTTTTGAAAGGAAGTTAGAAAGTTTATCACGCGCCGATGCTGGTGAAAAGTCATCGGCACTTGGGCGTCCTAAAGATATGCTGATGCTGTTGCTATGTGCCATCGCAACATGTAACTGTGAAATAAAGCATCTATTGGTCTACCACTCTCAAAAATTACCTCTCATTGAAAGGTTTAAACGAGATCATGCTACCCTTCCAGCGAAAAGCAAATAAAAAGGCTTTTACAACTGGGAAAGTCTTGCAGGAATAATTTTGCAGTTGAACCTGAGAAATATTTTCAGAAATGTAACCTTGCTATAAACCGTTACTGCCCGATAATGCTCCTGGCCACGCTGAACGCTTGGATAACATTGTCATTAGCGTTCATGTGTTGTTCTTGCTCCCAAAACACAACTTGTCTAATCCAGCCACTAGACCACGGAGCCTTATCAACTTTCAAGGCTTATTACGTGAGTAGGATCATGTACCAGCTCCTTAAGACAGTAACCCAAAGAGTAAGCCTATACAATTCAAAAGTTGTGGAAACGCTACAACATCAAGTGTGATATCGACAGTGTTCATACATTGACATTGAATGCATCATGGAAGACTTCGTGGAAAGTTTCCAGGTAACAGCAGGGCCGGATCTAAGGGGGGGCCGAAGGTGGGCAGCTGCCCCGGGCGGCAGTCTGGAGGGGGCGACACGGCAATTCGGGCATAACATAACTTTAACCAGGAGACGTTTTAGCAATGTTAAATCGCCGAGTGGAATAAAAAAAAGCCGAAATTTATCATCATCATGCAAAAATTAGCTTCTACATCTAAATCCTCGTAAAGAAACTACCAAGATCGATAAAAATTGGGTCTGGATTATAGGATTAAACAGCAAGAACTTCGTGACTTCAAGAATTGAGTGGTTACCCTCGGGAAACGAGAGGGGAGAAGGAGCGAGTCGGACGAAAATCCGCACACGTTAACTACAGCTTGTCCTTCAAAAACACAAGGACATTTCCTAAAATTGATATCACTTTTATCAAAGCACTACTCTAGGTTACAAAATTACATTGGAAAATTTGAAAAAGGGGCAAGTGAGTTACTTACTTGTCCAGTGCCATTCAAAATGAAATCATAGAACTCTTGGCCGAAAAAGTACGTGAAGTAATAGTAAAAGAGATGTTATCTGCGAAATACTTCACTATTATGTTTGACGCCACACCTGATGTATCTCACTGTGAGCAGATGTGAGGTCATTCGGTGTATAAAAATTGAGAAAGTGGAAAATGCGAAATAAAAGAAAGTTTTATTGACTTCATAGACTTACACGGTAAAACTGGAGAGTATAAATATCTTACACAATTCTAAGTAAATTAGAGAGAGATCGCCTTAAGATAGCCGACTGTCGAGGACAATCTTATGACAACGGATCAAACATGGCTGGTATTTACAAAGGAGTCCAGGCGATGATACAAGAAAAAAACAAATTTGCGGTGTTTGTGCAGCGCATAGCGCACTCACTCAATCTGGTGGGTGTGTATGCTGCTTCCAGCTGCCGAGAAGCGTCGTATCTTTTCGGCATTGTGCAAAGGGTATTCTGCTTTTTTGCATCATCGACTATACGATGGGAAATTATGAAGAAATACACCGGAAGTAACTTAAAAGGAACCAGCCATACAAGATGATCTGTCAAATAGGAAACTGTGGATGCTCTGAAAAGGAATGTGGCTAAAGTGGCTCAAGGACTTGAAGAAATAAAAAGCGGAGATTTCCCTCCAGAAGTTAAGTCTGATGCAGGAAGTTTTTTTTTTTTTTTTCACGCTATAACAGATTTTAGGTTCATCCTGAATCTTGTTATATGGAATTCTATATTGAGAGAAGTTAAGTCGTATAAATATCGAAATTCAAAATAATGACATAATATTAAGCATATCAATTTGTTTAATGGAAGGTTTGATCCCTACTTTGCGAAGAATACCAAATTCTGGCTTTGAAAGCTGGCTTGAAGAAGCAACACATATTTTAACTGTAGTGTCTGTTGTTTTAAGAAAGAAGGAAATCTAAGAGGAAGAAGATGGCCGGCGAAATTGAAAATGATGAATCCTGTGGGTTTTCGTCAGAAGAACTGTTCAAGCAAAACATAAATATTATTTTCGACCGAATTGAAAGTCAGAACCGAAAGCACCAAAACCCTAAAAACAGATTTCTCTTTTCTTTGCGGGAAGAAAATAATGAAAATGAACAGGGGAAACTTAAAAATGTGCGCAATACATCTGGCAACAAACTATTCCAAAGATTTAAATGGGCTAGAAATTTCTTTGAAACTTGAATAATTTAAAGATCAAGCACAGTATTTTTGTAAAAATGTAGATCAATTGAGTTGCGCGGATTTGATTTACTATCTGTGATTCATATGAATGGGCTAAAAAATGCATTCCCTAACTTATGTATAGCATTAAGAATATAAGGTTATGCTACTATGCCAACAGCGTCAGCGACCTGTGAAAGGACGGTTAGCAAAATGAAGCTTATAAAATCATATCTCAGATCAACAATGCACCAAGATCGCCTATCAAGCCTAGCGATATTATTTATTTATAGAGAGTGACATAGCAAATACAATCAGTTATGAGGATGCCGCAAAACCTTTTGCGGAAAAAAAAGGAAAGTTAAATTTTGAAATCTATCAAGTTTCGCTTCGCCAGTCCAGTGTAAAATATGTTTCAAGTTAGTTTTCGTACAAAAACGTCATGGTTGTTTTCTTGAACTTTTCTTTCTGCCTAGTGCCTATATATTCGGATTATTTATTTTTAGTGATAAGTGAATTTATATTTATCACCAAAATCTTCATATATATCTTACCCCCAAAATTTCGCGTTTGCAGACCAAATTTAATGTTTTCCTGCTGATGTGTTTTTTGAACAATTCTTTCTGCTTATATAATCGGATTATTTATTTTTAATGGTAAGTACATTTTTATTTACCTTATTTACCCACCACCATATAACCACCAAATGTCGCTACTTTTTTGCCTTTAAATGTTTATAATGTTATAAGTTTAAAATAAATTGTCAAAAAAGATTTTTATGAAAGCGAAATTTTTACGTCAGGATAATAGTTAGCTATTTCTGATCCTGAAAACATTCCCAAACATTACGGTTATTATGCTATTTTTTTTTTAAAACTGAAAGCATATATGGGGCATTATTTAATTCATTTTGCTAATAAAAATTTATATGCACATACGTATGTATATTTATATTATTGTGCTAATCTTTGTCAAAAATGTATGTGCATACAGTTTTAATGTGCTATTTCTGGTTAATATGTATATATATATATGGGGGAGGCGTTTCTTCCTTTTGTCCACCTTCGAAAATTGTTTAGATCCGGCACTGGGTAACAGTGCTTAATATTGCGGTGATTGGATGGAAGGTGGGTGGAGACGGCTTTTCTGATATAGAAGATGAAGATGTGATGGTGTCGTTTTGGTTGGTTCGTCCGCCTGCTTTAGATAATCCTCACCCAGATTGTTCTGCACTCTCCTCTTCCGATATGTGAACGTCTGCCACCCAGTGGCATACCGGAATCCCCCCCCCATTTCCGCAAACATTTTTTCGAGGCCCTTTTGCGAAAATATATTATCACTCAATTACTTAATTTTTAATTACACATTATTAACTAAGTTTTACAGGCGTTTTAATAAATTCAAATTCTTAGGAACCTACAAGTATTTTTCGCAAAACCAAAATTTCTGCAATCTACTGCGTGTAACACAAATGTGCAACGTTGCAATTGAAATAGTTGTCCTAATGTTATACCAACAGAAAGCCCTTCAAAACAATAACGCCAAATTTGAATTTATCATGCAAATTTTATTCTTTTAGAGACCTCTTTGAAATGCCTCGCGATCACACATACAAAACACATAACTTTCATGTGACAATGTCTAATGATCTTTTTCGATTTATACGAAAATACAGAACATAAGTAAGCAAATAAATTGGTAACAATTAAGAATTGTAGCACGAAAAAAATGAAACTACTTAAATTATTTGCTCTTGAATATAAAAAAAACACTTAGCATAATGCTACAAGATTTTATGCATAGTGAAACTTTTGCTCTTGACTCTGTGATAAAAATAATGATAGTAAAAAATTTGCTGTTGTCTCTGTCATGAAAAAAATGACGCAAATTTCTGATTCTCCCCGCGAATGAAACCTTTCAGTTCATAATATTCTGAAGCATGCGTAGTTACGTGCAAACAATTGTAATGCATAACACCTTATCCTTATTGGTAAAAACTTTTCATTGATTGAACTGATATCCCTTTCACATTCTCTTGTTAATATACATGCATAGAAATTATTGCTATCATTATAAAAATGGGACTCAGGTCTGAAATAACTGCTTTCCCGTCATCCAGTTTTAATAAATTTTAACCGCGAAAAGAACAACAACCAAAAATTGTTTTTCTTTTTCATACTTCTTTCAAAGCTGCCGTAAAGAAATTGCTGGTTATTTCTTTGTTCATATGCAGTTTCCGCAAAAGGATCTGTAAAACGTTTTTGCTGAAGCTAGAGGCCCTATTAGCCGTGACACCCCCACCCCCACCCCTCCGCCACAAATGCGGGGACCATCAGTACGCGCCTGCTGCCACCACAATCTCAGCCCCCGAAGCCAAACTGACTCTTTGGGCGCGTGCTGATTTATTTAAGTGAAAGCAATGTTTCTCTCAATATTTGTGTTCGTATCACTGATGTATTAACATGGTTAAAATCTATTTTACAGTATTTTACGTTGTTGCACACAGCCCCCTTTTCTCTATGTATGATTTTTTGAAATCGCATACACGGAATACATTCCATATGTGCGAGGTTTTCGCAGAACGTGACTCTCGCATAAATCGAGGACTAACGATATAGCGAAATTAGAAAATTAAATATATCTTACCGAAGCATATATTCTGCCTTTACTCGACATGCATACATATTTCCGAGCAATCACTCCGTAGAATGTGATACTGTTTCTTGCGGATCCTTGTTTTTCTGCTTCGAGGAGCGCTAAACAATAAAGAAACGAAAATGAGTCAGTATCAAAATCAAACAAAAGCTTAAAATTATAGTTGCATGCAAAAAACAGTTTTTGAAAACGTTTTGCCACAGCATCTACCTAAATGGGAAGAAGCTACTATAAACTCTCAGTTCTCATACGTATGATAAGGTACGTCAGATGAAGCTGATTTCATAAGCGAACACCTCTAGCTGGTGTGCAGTCCCCTACAAATGAATTTGGGGGACCGCCTTTGTGGTTAAATACATTGCTCGACTTAGAATATGTCACACCAGTGAATAAGTAATTGTCTGAGCATCACACAAATTGCTGGGTATATGTGGACACCTATCACGCGATTGGTTTTACAGTTGCGAACCAATCGCGTGATAAGTGAGGGGGATAAAAAGGAAAAACATCTCGGGGTAGCTAAGTTTGGCTGTCCTCATCTCGATGTGTGGACCACTACATCGGAGTGATCTCGGTGGCAAAAGCACGTGTAAGAAGTCAGAATGCCTGGGCAACATTGATTACGCGGACACCTTTCCCAGAGTCTTTTTAGGGTTATGTATGGCTGGCTGGTCCCAGGTTTACATCGCGGCGGAATCGCATCGAGATACAGCCAACTGTCGGCCGAATGTTGCGACAGTGGATGGAGGTAGGTATAGTATAATACATTATTTTATTATAAAACCTATACCGCCAATTGGCTTCACGGGGATTAACAGAACCAATTACATGCGGGGGAAAAAGCCCCTCTAATCCAAATACACATATTAATACTGTCCTCCAAAAGAAGGATGTTGTACAAAAAAAGTATACAACGCTAAACTCCACATAATCACACCAATAATTGAACATCAACATTTTCCTAGTCCCAAATCAAATGATATCATATTAAAACAAGTTAGTAAAATCATGCAATGCATTGATTATAATACGCTTTCCAACATACCAGAAATCATTACTCAAGTTATCACTCAAGTTATGAGAATAATGGCTGTGGAATAAATCTCGGTCCTGTGCCCTGACCTTTGATTCCATTTCGATGATATTCAACAGGACCGGTTTGGTATACCTCCGAAATAATATGATAAAGTTTTGTCGCAATCGAAGCATTTTTACGTAAGTTATGATGCATAAGGGCTATGGAATAGATCCCGCTCCTGTGTCCTAACCTTTGACCCCATTTCGTCCATTTTCAATAGAATTCGTCCCCAGGCAAGACCCTACAACATACTAACATTTCATCCAAATCGAAGCATTTTTATGTAAGTTATGATGCATAATGGCGATGGAAGTGATTCCGCTTCTATGTCCTGACCTTTGACCCCATTTCGCCCATTTTCAATAAGGTTTGTCGCCAGGTGGTCTTCTACTACATACTAAAATTTCATCGAAATCGAACCATTTTTACGTTACTTATGACGCATAAAAGCAGTGGAATGGATCCCGCTCCTATGTACTGACCTTTGACCCCATATCGTTCACTTTAAATAGGGTACCTTCCCAGGTGATCCCCTACCAGATACTAAAATTTCATCGAAATCGAACGATTGTTACGCGAGTTATCGTGCGGACGGACATACGCACACAACGCGTGACGTAATAAGGCAGATGGGAATCGCGACCATCGCTCGCCGCAAGAGTGTGACGTCATAAAACTTTAATAGGATCCACACACAACGCGTGACTTAATGAGACAGATGGCGTGACCGCGCCAACGTTCTCAAACGTGACATTGTGACGTCATAAGATTTCTAAGCATTGGTAACATTAATGGAATAATGGAACAACGCCATCACTAAAAACGTTATAATTCGGGGTGGTTATTTAACCCACTGAACAAATTCTTCTAAAGTCGAGATCAAGCTAAATCGATTTCTAGTACCAGAACACGGTAGGTTAACGACTTTCATCAAAATTCTTAGAGCCGTTTTCAAAATAAAATGTATATACATACATACAAGAATTGCTACTTTAAGGTGGACGTCAAGTAATTTTGCTTCCTATACTTCCAATGGAAAAACTTTTGTACACATTTTCTTCACAATTAATGCGTTCCCAAGGATGAAAATTTGAACATCGATTAAAACATCTTCATTTTATAACTTGCAATACTTAATATTTTCTAAAACATAACCATAATTATGCAATTCAACATTTGTTTGTCTAATGACGTCATGAAAACACAGGTCGCGCCATCTTTTTCTGGACAATTAATGCGTTCACAAGGATGAAAATTTGAACATTGATTAAAATAGCTTCATTTCATAACTTGGAATACTTAATATTTTCTAAACCATAACCGTAATTATGCAATCCAACATTTTTTTGTCCACTGACGTCATCAAAGTACAGGTCGCGCCATCTTTTCTCTGGTTTCAACACCACCAAAGAAAAAGTTATTGATTTTTAATATGATTATGGTTATGTTTTAGAACATATTAAGTTTTCCAAGTTATAATATGAAGTTATTTTAATCGATGTTCAAATTTTCATCCTTGGGAACACATTAATTGTGAAGGAAATGTGTACAAAACTTTTTCCATTGGAAGTATAGGAAGCAAAATTACTTGACGTCCACCTTAATAATATATGATAAGGGCAATGGAAAGGATCGCAATCCTATGTCCTGACCTTTAACCACATTTCGTCCATTTTCAATAGGGTTCGTCCCCAGGTGGTCCGCTATTCAATACTGAAATTTCATCGAAATCGAACCATTTTTACGCAAGTTATGACGCATAAGGGCAATAGAATGCATCCCGATCTTATGTCCTGACCTTTGACCCCGCTTCATCCATTTTGAATAGGGTTCGTCCCCAGGCGGTCTCCTACCACATAGTAAACTTTCATTGAAATCGAACCATATTTACGCAAGTTATGACGCATAAGGGCAACGGAATGATTCCGCTCCTACGTCGTGACCTTTGACCACATTTGCCCCATTTTCCATAGGGTTCGTCCCTAGGTGGTCCCCTACCACATAGTAAACTTTCATTGAAATCGAACCATTTTTACGCCAGTTATCGTGCGGACGGACGGACGGACGGACAAAGCTGGAGCATATACGCTTCTTCAACTTACGGATGGAAAGCGTAAAAAAGAAATAATTAATAACAAATGTTATAAATTAAGTTAAAAGTCAAAACCAAAATATTATATAATCAATGATATTACAAAATCAATGATAAATTTTATCCAGACTTATATATACCATTAAATCCAAGTTTATGTAGACCACTGAATTACCGAATCATATTAAGTAATTCATTTCACTAAAAATTACAACATATTTCACTAAAAATTACAACATAATTTCAAACAATAAATTTAAAATAAAAAAAAAAAAACTCAAAATTATGACTCCCACTCCTCTGCAGCGTCAAGGCCAATAGACGAATCTCTGCGGAAAATATTCAACTAAGTCCCCTCCTCCACCACAAGTCTCCCGATCATGTAGGAAACTGCAGCACGGTGTCTGTTCGTCCAGGTATGAAAACGCCTATTTACACATGGTAACTGGCCCTCAGCACGATGGACACTTAATCCCTCTCACTGCATCACAAGATGAAACATTGATGCATTAACATATCCACAAAAACAGGTGCAGTGCTTAATATTAAAACGATTGAAATAGGCTGGAGTTATGCCATGCTCAGTCAAAAAACTGATTTAGGAGTCTATCAGAAAGACATAGTTTGGTTTATATCAACTGAAGATACCCGTAAGTCACTCGACCAGTGTCACGGTGTGTCCATCATTCCTGCCATTCCAATATCATCATATCATAAACACGTGTTCTAATAGTTCTAAATCTTTCCGGAATCTCCATGTCCACCACTGGTTTCCTAGTTCCACTTTTAGCAAGGTCATCAGCAAGCTCATTGCCACGATTTCCAGCATGACTCTTAATTCAATGAAAAAACACATTCACCAGATTATTATCACTGATCAACTGCTTCGTCCTCTGTACCATGTTATTATCACAGATCAACTGCTTCGTCCTCTGTATCATGTTATTATCACAGATCAACTGCTTCCTCCTCTGTACCATGTTATCACCATTATTAAATTTAGCCAATGACTTCAGGGCCGTTTGACTGTCCGCATAAATTTCAACACGCTGACCATCCACCTTTGCATTGATCCATTTCAAAGCCCTTAAAATTGCCAATAATTCTGCTTGAAAAACCGTGGACATATCTGTTAAACGAAAGCATATCGATGTAACATGTCTTCCATCCAAAAAGGCACAAATTCCAGCTCCCACATGACCATTCAACTTGGAGCCATCACTAAAAATTTCATATCCGTATCCGGTAGGGGCCACACAATCCCATTTTAAACAAAATTCCAAAGCCGGATGAATCTTAGTTCGTCGTAATTGATTCTCATATGAACTCATCTCGAAAGTCACTGTTAAAATTTTCACCAGCTGAAGATTCTCTCGTACATGAAACAATCCCTCCTCGCTCTCTGCCACTAGATCCAGTGGCTAACACCACGTTATTACTTGAAGAGCAGCGCTGGAAGTAGTCCGAAAACATCCAGAAATACCCAATTGAAAAGGAAACACTCACCGGGGATGCAGATGAGCTCAACTTAAAGCACTAACCTTCATGGAAATGGAAGGAACACGATAATAACGAAATGTTCAAGGAACCCTCCGAAATCCAAATGTTCACACGAAGCAAAACACACATGGACACACGGTTATAGAACTTACAGTACGGTTCAAGAAGGAAAGAGGAAAGTAACGTGCGTCGCTGTAGCAGGACTGGTCCACGCATGTGGACGTCCGAATGCCTCGATCACCGCATTTGCAGCTCCACAACCTACAGCAGACGACATTCGGCGAGGTGTTCAGTCACCTATGGGCATCCTCGTGTCCACAAGGACTATGAATCACAGATTGGGTGAGGCATGTTTACGTTCTCACTAGCCATGCCATTCATGGGTGACGTGGTAACAGGTATGGTGATAATACAAAGAGAAGTCGAAAATTTTGAATAATTTGGATCACTTTATGTATTAATATGTACCTTTTCGGCGAAAGTTGACTAACATTCAAAGTATAGGTCATCGTGTTGCACCGTCTTTAGCCATCTGTCTGACAGTTCTTCGATTCCGCGGCGGTACCAGTTCTTGTCCTTCGAGGCGAAGAACTCCTTCACCCCTGACGCCACCTTTTCCTGGTTGTTGAAGTGCCACCCGAGAAGGAAGTAGGCCGTGTACCGGAACAAGTAGTAATCCGACGGGACAAGGTTCGGACTATATACTGGGTATGGCATCAGTTCTATGCCCTCAAGTTCCTGGAGTTGTGCCCTGGTCGTTCGCGCGGTATGAGGCCGAGCGTTGTCCTGCTGTAGGAGAGCGGGCTTTCTGTTCACCAGTGCTGGGTACTTCTCCTCCAAAACGGCATACATCGCTGCAGCTGTTCACAGTACAGGTTGGCGTTGATGATCCGGCTGTCTGGAGCAAATTCGTAATGGATTATTTCCTCGAAATTTCACCAGACGCAGAGCATCATCTTGTGGTCGAAGGGCCCAAATTTTAGAACAGGTTCAGAAAGCTGGCCCGGGCTCAACCACAGTCGTTGGGTGTTAGGATTATGGATATAGACCTACATTTCATCGCACGCAACACTCTCTTGATAAAACGAACATCGCGCGGGTTTGCTAGGAGTTTCGTGCACACTTCCACTGGGTGGTTTGCTTCAGCTGGCGTCAGTTCGTCAAGGACAATGCGGCATCTCCTGTAGACTTTGCCGAGGGCCTGAAGGGGACAAACCACGGTGGTCTGTGGTTCGCCACCTTGTTCGCCCAGCTCATCTGATAATGTCCAAATGCTGGTTGTTGGATTTGCCTCTACGGCCTGGCGCCCGGCCTCCGAATCCACGGTTCGCTGCCTACCTGACCTTGGCTGATCGTCGAGGTTTCTGTCACTTGAGCGAAATTTCTCGAACTGTCTGGTTGCGGTGCTGTGGTCTACGGAACCTTTCCCTTTCGCATGACAAATGTTTCGTGTTGCTTGAGCTAAGTTATGGCCGAGATCAAACTCGTAAACCAAAAGTTCCGTACTCAGCCGGCTGTGGCTGTTCATCTTTTAGGTGTCCCAACCGCAGACAGAAAGACGACATGCAATGCTGTTCACAGCAACGACAACCCCTTTATATTCCTCTCGACTGACTGCAGTGCACTACTTGAACTAGTTTAGACACGTGACATACGCTCTGCTGCAGCGCATGCGTTTATGCAAATATTGCAAAAATTTCGACTTACCCTCTGTAAGGAAAGGGAGGCAGCAATGCACTGCCTAAGGTCAGGCGAGGACGCCTACCTTCTCGGTGCGCCGCATCGAGCCTCCGACATGGAGATGGAAAGCGTAGACTGGCAGATCCACCCTGCCGAGGAAATTTGCCCACCGTGGGACAAGGAGAAACCCACGGGAGTTGGGCATGAGCTGTTCACGGACGGCTCAAAGTTGAAGGGACAAGTGGGGGCAGGCTTCTGTGCGTTCTCGGACGGGAACGAAGCCACTGCAGGAAGCGTGAAATTATCGCAGAACGCTTCTGTCTTTCAGGCAGAACTTCTGGCGATAGAGACGGCACTCACCTGGGCACTCCCCAGGCGTAGTGACGAAAGAATAAAACTCTACTCGGACAGTGAGGCAGCACTGCAGGCTCTGAGTAGATTCAGGGGAAGAAACCCCATCGTCCAGAGGATCAAAACCCTCTTGAGGGCAGAGGGAGATGGGGCAGTTAGTTTCCACTGGGTACGAAGCCATGTCGGAACCCTAGGAAACGAAAGGGCAGATCAGCTGGCGAAGGCAGCCACGCTGAAAGAGACGGTCGACGTGCAATGCAGAACGCCGCGAAGGTGTATTCGTGCAGCATTAGCACGTCGGACCATGACCGAATGGCAGGTCAGATGGGACACGGGAGAGACAGGGCGGAAGACACACAGAGTGTTTCCGAAGGTCTCGACCAAACGAGCACAGACAAATAAGTTCCTGAATCAAGTACTCAGTGGCCATGGCATCAGCCCTGAATACCTAGGCAGATTTGCCATCAGGAACTGCACTTGTCCCTGTGGAAAGAGAACGGCAAGCATAGAACACTGCGTACTTGAATGCAGTGGCTTCGCCGAATGGAGAAACACACTGATCCCAGGTGTGCAAAGAACGCGAAAATTGGATCTGCTCATCCAATCTTCCGTTAACAGGAGGGGGATAATAGCCTTGGTTGAAAGGCTAACCCTCCAGCAACATACCATCTTCCCCAATCAAACGGGGACCGAAACGCAGGAGGTGAACGTGCACACCGAAAGCGATTCGGAAGATGAATGAGGGTAGAAGTCTGTGGGAAAGCAGACGAAGAGACCACCAATGTAAATATTCTGTAAATAAATTTTTTGCTATCTCTTGATGTTGTAAGTCCTAAGCATGAGGACAGTGTATACATGTGTGTAGATGTTTTGAAAAAGAAAATAAAGGGAAATTATTCCCCAAAAAAAGTTCGAGGGCAAGGAATCTTCCAGTCAACGATAAAGTAAGAAACGACCTATCCCGCCAGACAGAGCGGGAACCCAGACAAGGTATACTAGGTCGCCTGCCAGCACGTCACCACGGGCTGGTCTCTAGGCCATTGGGGTGGCCAGGGTCCGAACCGGCGTCTCAAGGCAAGATAATTGTCGCAACATGTCAAAATAACATCCAAGGTGCTCAATAAGTCCCCGTGGAGCCAAGACAGATTGGCGGAACGGGACAATGAAATCAGTATATTACCCTCTGTAAGTATTTGTCGGAGAATCACACAAATTGCTGGGTGCATGTGGACACCTATCACACGATTGGTTTTGCAGTGCAATCTCGTGGTAGGTGAGGGAGGTAAAAGAGAAAAACGTCTCGGGATAGCTAAGTTTGGCTGTCCTCATCTGAATGTGTGGTCCACTACATCGGAGTGATGTCGGTGGCAAAAGCGCGTGTAAGGAGTGAGGATACCTGGGCGACATTGATAACGCGGACACTTTTCCCAGAGGCTTCATCATAGTCATTGGAT
Source organism: Macrothele yani (assembly GCA_039090855.1). Classification (NCBI taxonomy): domain Eukaryota; kingdom Metazoa; phylum Arthropoda; class Arachnida; order Araneae; family Macrothelidae; genus Macrothele; species Macrothele yani. The sequence continues at coordinate 78,465,272 of CM077027.1, forward strand.
TATATATGGCTGGTTGGTCCGTGGTTTGCATCGCGGCGGAATCCCATCGGGATACAGTAACTGTCGACCGAATGTTGCGACAGTGGTTAGATAAAAGTAACGTGCGTCACCGTAGTGGAACTGGTGCCCACAGGCAGACGTCCGATCTCCTCGATCGCAGTATTCCCAACCTCAGCCTACAGCAGATGACATTCGACGATGTGTTCAGGAACCTATGGACATTTCCGTATCGGCACGGACTATGAATCGCAGACTGGCTGACGCAGGTTTACGCTCTCGCCAGCCATGCCACTCATCGGTGACAGGTATGGTCATAATAATTTGGCCCATATGTGTATCAGAGGCGTAGCGGAAAAAAGCAAAAATCATTTAAGGCTTCTCCCCCAACAAAAAGGGGTTCTGTGCACTTTCGATGGTTTTGAACAGATCGTGAAAACTTCTAATCACGCATAGGCAATGCGTCTTAGTATAAAAATATTTATTATATGAATCATATTATTACATATATTACATAACCTATATAAGAACAAAAAACTTAGGGGGGGGGGAGTCACCCCAAAAAATTAAAGGAGTAAAAAAAGGCTAGGCGGGAGAGATCAATTGCTGAAGGGAAATTTTGCTACTTTGCAACTTAGCTGACCTCTCGGTTTCGGAACCGATATGCAGCCTGGTGGTGTAGTGGTCTAAGTGCTGGCTTCTGACCGTTTGTCCGAGATGGGTCCGGGTTCGAATTCCGTAAGGCATGGATGTTGTGTGGCACTGGCTCTCTCTTTTCCCTGGAGCCAGTGGACCTAAATGTACGCTACGCTACGTTTGAAGAAGTTTTAGGAAAAGAGTGTCTGACCCTATAGGTCTGAAACTACCCTTAGTAAATGAACTCAATAGGAAAAGTAAACAGATAAAAGGAGAGGAGGGCATATCATTCGAACTGTGAACCGAGACACCAGTTCGGGACAGGAAGGGAGATAGGGGAAGGATAAGGGAAACCAAGCATCGCAACACCCATCACAGAGAACCACAGCACCACCCAGCCGCCGACGCCCACAGGGATGGGGGACTGAAACTCACAGAAACCACATCCGGATGTCAGAGCTGCAATCAATACTCACCATCTCATCGCCAAACTGAAAAAGAAGGGGGGTCTATCTAACACCCACCAATGTTCACACACTTACTCTCCATCCGATCCAGTCCTCCAGCCCAGGAAACAGTGCTGCCCTTCCCCAAGTCCCTACCAGGGGGGACAACGATCACCGCCTTAGTTCTGGGATACTAAGAAATTCGCTAGGATCGTAGTTAACCGCACCCCTAACAAGTCCATTAGGGTGGGCTTTCGCTTTCTTGAAGAACTTCTTGGCGAGACTGGTGGAAAACTCATGTACCTTCTCAATTCCAAGTCTGTTCCTAAGGTTCCGATGTGGGGTCCATGGGGGAGTCCCAGTGATCATGCGAAGTGCTCGGCTCTGCACCCTCTCGATTCTCTCACCCTGATTCCTACTAATACCTATCCAGATGGGGGAGGCGTAGCTAAGCACTGGCCTGACGACCATCTTTTATAGCAGTACTTTGCGCCGTGTTGTAAGGAAGCTTCTCTGGGGTCCTAAATCTGGGACGGGCGACTGCTTGTAGCCCATCGAGTTGCTCACGGTGGTCCTTAACCCCCCCCCCAGATAGAAATTCCTTACTCCTACACAAAAATAATGGGCAGTGAATTTGCAGCTCAGTTAAGGAGGCCTGCGGGTAAGTCAGAACATTAATTAAGAGCAGATGTGCTGATAACATCTTCCTCCCAAAACTGGGGTTCAAGAAGAAACAAATTAATTCTGTCCAGATGCAATGAAAATATAAAAAGAAAATTAGTCATGGAGCCTTCTTTAAGTAAGAGTAAATTTTTATTCTTAAAATAATGTACCTTTAGGCGTTATGCAATGATAAAAGAAAGCATTTCTTTAACATTGCAATGAATGCTAAGGAAAATATTATTTGCAGAGACATCAAGGCCCAGTGGCGTACCGGAAAACCTCGAGGCCCCCCGCAAAATATATTTTCGAGTCCCTTTTGCGAGAATCCATTATCTTTCAATTACTCAAAATTTTAACTTCCATATCATTAACTTTATGGAGGTTTTTTTAATAAATCAAATTCTTTGGAACCTACGAGTATTTTTCGTAAAATCAAAATAATTACATTTTAATGCGTGAAACACAAAGTTATAATTAAAATGATTGTCCTGGTTACCAATACAGATTACTACAAAATACTTACAGTACGTCAAAGTTAATCATATCATGCACAATTTATTAATTTAAAGAACTAGGCCTGCTTTTCAAAATTCCTCACGATTGCACACACAAAACATACAACTGTCGTGTGACGGGGTCTAATGACTTTTCCGATTTATACAAAATGTCACAATATAAGTAAGCAAATAACTAAGTAACGATAAAGAACTGTAGCACAAAAAACGCAAAACTGCTTAAATTATTTACTCTAGAATATAAAAAACACGATTAACATAATGCCACAATGTTTTGCACACAGTAAAAAAAAATCTTTTGATTCTTATAAGAAAACTAGCAGGGGTGCCCGGTATTTTCCGGGTAAATATTCGTGGAATCGTCAAGTTCAGCGGGTGAAATTTTATAAATGAAAAATATATTCCTGTAATTTTCCCGTTAATACCAAATTTGGTGATTCTAAATTGAAAACTGCAGAACTTTTCTTTTATACTAAATTTGGTGGTTCTAAATTGAAAACTGCAGAACTTTTTTTATACCAAATTTGGTGGTTCTAAATTGAAAACTGTAGAACTTTTTTCGAAAATTTTGTATGGCCGCCCTTTGACCCTTCCAAAAACCGTGGACGGTCTAAGTTACAGTACCATGAGATAAATATCAAATTTGGTGGTTCTAAATTGAAAACTGTAGAACTTTCTACGAAAATTTTGTATGGCCCTTCACCCCTTCCCCATCCGGCTCCGACCCCTTCCAAAGACTGTCTACGGTCTAACTCAGAGTATTATGAGATACTATACAAAATTTGGTGGTTGTAAATTGAAAACTGTAGAACTTTTTACGAAAATTTTGTATTGGGGCCCTTTGACCCCCGCGCTCCGACCACTTCCCAAAACCGTGTACGGTCTAAGTCAGAGTACCATGAGATAGTATACCAAATTTTGTGGTTCTAAATTGAAAACTCTTGAAATTTTAACTAAAATAACGCAAAATTTGTATGAGGGCCCACCTTGACCCCCCCCCCCCCCCGGTGCTCCTGTCCCTTCCAAAACTTTTCCACGGTCTAAGTTAGAGTACCATCAGATAGTATACCAAATTTGGTGGTTCTAAGTTGAAAACTGTAGATTTGTATAGTGGACAAACAAACAAACATGCAAACAAATAAATATACAAACTTTAAGTTTTATATACACTGAAGTGCCAGAAAAACTGGTACACCAGTCTAATACTTGGTAGGTCCCCCACGGGAGCGCAGGACTAAAAATACGACGGGGCATGGACTCCACTAGCTTCTGGAAATATGCTGTAGACAATGCACACCACACTTCCTGCAGAGCGTTCCACAATTCGGGTGTGTTCCGAGGTATCGGATTCCTGTGTTCGATAGTGCGTTGCATGGTATCCCAAATGTGTTCTATCACGTTCAGATCTGGGGACTTGGGTGGGATTGGCAACACCCCAAACTCAGATGAATGCTCCTCTAACCATAATGTGGCGTCCCGACACTTGTGTGGAGGTGCATTGTCCTGTTGGAACAAGCCCAGCCCATCAGCATGAATGCAGGACATGAACTGGTGTACCTCGTCAGAAAGGATGCGCACATAGCGTTTGCCGGTCACAGACGTTTGTAGACGTACCAGGGGTCCCAGTGAAGTCCAGCTAAACACACCCCATACCATTACAGACCCTCCACCAGCAGGTACAACTCCCTGTTGACAGGCGGGATCCATGGCTTCATGGGGTTTGCGCCACACACGAATCCTTCAATCTGCCCGATACAGTTGGAAACGCGACTCGTCAGACCAGGCTACTTGTTTCCAGTCATCAAGTGTCCAGTGGCGGTGTTGCCGTGCCCAAGCAAGGCGCATAGCTCTGTGTCGTGCACCCATCAAGGGGACTCGAGTTGGGCGTGGGCTCTCAAAGCCCATATCGTGCAGGGTACGTTGCACCGTCCGGACGCTGATGCTTGTTGAGGCTCCAGCATTGAATTCCGATGATACCTGCGAGAGTGTTGCACGCCTATCGCGTGAAACGATTCTTGACAGCCGACGATGGTCACGTTCACCCAATGTCTTTTTACGGCCACACTGGTATTGTAGGTTGGAGGTTTTGCCGGAATTCTTGTAGTCACGGTACACCCTTCTAATGGTCGTCCGTGAAAATCCGAACTTCGTTTCTACCTCCGAAATACTATGGCCCATTTCACGAGCGCCAACTATGACACCGCGTTGAAAATCGCTTAAATCGTTATTACTTGTCATTCTCATGCCGAAAACAGCTCTGACAGCTGGCAAGGATGGCTATTGCTTTATATACGCACTGGCGGACGCAAACGAGTACGCGCATAGGTGACGTTGCTATGTATTTTGCATAAGCTCGTCTGTACCAATGTTTCTGGCACTTCAGTGTATATAGATTCCCATATTTTTCTCTCAATTTTTCTAAGTCTTGCAAAATCGCTTCCCATAGCATAGAAAAACACTTTTTATTGAAGAGTTACTAATTGCTCACTAATTAGTGATCTCACTAAATTACCATGTAAAAGAATATCGCCGATGAGAAATTGTTACATGCTTAGAGAATTTTATATGATTCTAATGCCTCTAACTGTTGTATGGTAATGGCGCTTCGACCAAAGACGAAGTAATAGAAAATATTTACTATTTGCACTTCTGGAAAACTTTTCGCGTCACCTTCGAAGATACTTACATTCAGCACATAGGGATCTTTTCTTTCAATCTCATTAAGTTTTTCCAGATACCGCATTTTGTACTCGAAAGTTAAACTTTCAAAGTAAGATACCATCATTTCAACGGGGACTGGTTGTCCTTCACTTACGTTACTAAGACTCGTTGCCATGCTAAAAGTCACGTGTCTGCTACATCCTCATCCTCGACAAATGCTCTATGGAATGGTGAAAACCGCATCAAAATCCGTCCAGCGATTCTCGAGATTAGCCGAACAAACAGATAGACGCCTATCGGGAACTTTATTTTATACTATGTATAGATGGCACAGGTCTCTGATTTTTTGCTCCTGGGAAGAACATCTTTGAGTTCATTATGTTCCGAAGTATGAATATTTATGTGCAAACAATTGTAATTCATAAAACGTTACCCTGATTGGTGTAAAAATTACGCTCATTGAACTGATATTTTTTTCTCATTCTCTTGTTAACATACCTGGATAGAAACTACTGCAAAGGCTGTGAACTTAAAGCCCGTTGTAACAGCAGGGGGTTGATTGATTGATTGATTGACTGGAGATTTAACGACCACCATAAGCAACTCAGTGGGCTATAAACAGTCGCTCATCCCTCATTTAGGGCCACTGGTTCCAGGGCAGGGATAGAGCCAGGGCCGTAAGACAAACACAGCATCCAAGCCTCACCAGGATTCGAACACGGACCTCTTTCGGACGAATGATCAGAAGAACAGCAGGGGTACTCAAGTTCTTTGGAATAGCCGCTTTCCCGTCATCCAGTTTTTATGAACTAATGCAACGAAAATGATTTCTGAAGATTTTACATATTTATTGAGAAAAAAATGCTTTTTTTAAAACTTCAACGCTGCCTTAATTCTTGGCTATTTGTTTAACCAGTTTCATACGAAGTTTCCGAAATTTTGTAAAATCTTTTGGCTCAGACTACAGGCCCTTTTAACCATGAGCCCCCCCCCTCACTGCAGGGGTTCCAGGGGGCTATCAGTCCGCCCCTCCTCTGTCCGTCTGTGGGCCTCCCGCATCACGCGGGCTGCGGGTCTACGCTACGCCACAGGTGTGTGTATATACAAGAATTCGCATAAAATATGTAATTTTTTTCTTTCTTTAAGTCACTCAAAATTTATTTAATTTCTGTGATTGCATTTAATGTAACGAAAAAAGTCGTTGAGCCTTTCTTTTTTTCTTCTTTTTTTTTTTTTTTTTTTTTTTTGTGCGTTAGATTTAACACGGTCGAAACTTACCAATTGCAGGTAGGCATAGATGAGAAACAGTAAAGCCCGCCTAATGTAAGACTGTATCTCGTCTATGGCGTTATATTAAAAGCAATCGGTGCCAGAAGCTTGCATTTCCGTGTCACCAGCACAGATGGAGTAAATGACTAATTAACAGGGATTTCGCTGATGGGAATTGTCATTTAATTTAACCCCATACCAAATATCAACACGCATTCAGCTATCAGTAATTGATCTGAAACGTGACGAAAATCTTACGGGAAATTTCATTAAATATGTCCTATGAGATTTTAACGAGCGCCTCTGCATGACAAATATTCTACTGGCATTCGAAAAGTATTTTCAAGTTCGGCTGAATTTACCTGAGCCAGACATTTCGTGTCAGGGTATTTAATAAACCAATATTGATCTGGTCAAAGACAGACGAAAATTTGCATTCTACTTCAAACGTCACTGCTAAGGGAAATTAAGTCCAGAATCGGGAAGATATGTGAAAAGGCTACATCGAAATCATCGAGTTTCAATGGTGAGTAAATACATTAGTTAATGAATTTTTCTCTATTACAGTGAAATTATTTTTTTCAACTGAATTTGTAATTTCATCAAAGCTGTTTTATAATTCATGCGAAAAAAGAACTATAAAAGAGGTAAGCGTGATAATTATTAAATCATAATGTCTGGAAAAGGATTTTTAATATACAATTTCATTATTTAATTTTGTTTTTCAATTGAACTATATAATACGTTTTTACGTTTCTCACTTTTCCTGTGATTTTTTCTGGAGAGAAAGTTGCCGGAATTTCTAAAACAAATTATTGTAAAAGCAGCCGGGGGGATGACCTAATATAAAGCAACTGAATGTCTTTCAACCTTATTATTTAGCACGGTACAAAATACAAAAACATAATTTACATGCTCATATTTTTTAAATAATTATATTTAGAAAACTAGTATTTCGTGATAGTTTAATAACCTATAGCATAGCAAACGCTGAAATTAAAATTTCTGTGAAGGTTATCCACAAATGAGAGTTACATTTACAGTAAAGATTATACATTGCACTGAAGAACGGAAGGAGAACTGTGTTTTGATTCTAAAATATAGCGCAAGCTTTCTGAACGAGATTTTTCCACAGATCTTGCCCGAGCTTTGCTTTCCGTATCCACTGACGAAAGGTGTCCTCGAAGGTTCCACGATCGGACATATTTTGTAGGATCAAACTAGGTTAGCGGAGGATTAATGATTTTTAAGAATAATTAAGAGCTTATTGTTGCGATTGAAAGAAGGGACCTATAGCTGGGGTTATTATCAAATTTGCCAGAGAAAATCCCTTTTCACATTCGCAAGAGGATGCAGCAATGGTCTGCAAAATTCGCTTCAGCTGTAAAGGTTGCTAGATACCTCTTTTCCTTGAGGATGTAGGTACTAAAACAACGAATCAAATCTTTCATTGAGTTGGAATCGTTAGATAACTTCCTACCTTGTTCTTCACTATATATTATCCTTTCTATTTCTCGGCCTATTATTTACATTTGGAATTATAATTTTATTATGGCCTATTATTTGCTTGGGGCAGCTTCGCGTCTTCACCGGAAAAAGCAGCTTTTTCTCAACAGACCTTTCGAGACTCACATAAAATTGATTAGAGAAAACTGATGGGTCAACCGGTTAACTCTATCTGTCTATTGTTGCATTTAACTACTGCTATCTTTCTCTTTCACATGTTACAGTTATTACCTTACTTAAATTAAACAATTATTTGTTATTGTTTTGTTATTTTAATTTTTATAATATTAATTGCATGTTACATTTGTTAAGTTATGTTATTTAAACAATTATTACAAAACTTAAAAACAAAAATTTTATGTTAGAAAAGGTGCTTGGACGCCTTTCCGGCGCGTTTCCCGACACACACACACACACACACACACACACACACACAAAAACTCTGCGTTTTCTTTTATTTATACGTAAAACGTTGCCAGTCCAAATATTCTCAACTGCACTTAACCCTGGAAGGGAAACGCGGAGCACTGAATGCCCCACGTAAATTAGCTTCGGCCGGGGCATGCGCGATGAATAATTAATAAATTACTCCTTAAAGTTTTTATTTTATGTGTTGCTAAGCAAATATTCAACTAAAGATGTTGTTTGGAAATCCATTTTTTTTATTGGGGTACTCAGTGTCCCACGTTTCCTTTCATGTCACAGAAACCACGTTTCCCTTCTAGGGTTTAATGTTAGATTTCATCTACTGTTTTTTAATTACATCAGATTTTTTTCTAATTTATACATTAAATCGTGGTGGTGTGGTGTCGTGAATTCGAAATTTAAGCCACGCTAATTCCGTTTATCAAACTAACTTTCCACACTTCTCCTTTGCCGCCAGATCCGTTTCCCATTGTCTAACCCCCCCCCCCCACCCACCCACCCACCCACCACCACCACCACGCACACACACACGCACAAAAACAATCCTTTCGCGCTCCTTGTTTCATGTCATTCACCTGCATTATGAATTATGATTCACTTTGTGGAATGCACGCACTCCTACTGAGCTATACCATTGATCAGCTTCGTTTGCACTTGCAGTAAACCACTGCTCCTGCCTGACGTTGTAATATCGGACTGTTTCCTTGAGACCTTCGTTTGCATTCGCGTTCCAAACAAATCTGCACCCCAAGAAGGATATTGTTTCGCAATCTGACTGGAATGCTATAATTAAAGAGGAAGATGTTTAGTTTCCAATACCACATCTTTTGCAATGCGGATATGGCAACGTTTATGATTCTAGATGAAATAATTGGTAACAAAATGTGAAATGAGAACGTCTCCAGTGACGACAGTAATTATGATTCCAGGTAAGTGCATCCGCACCTAAATTCAGCGATGCACTGAAATCGCTCGGCGAATCAGAATCCCTCAAGGAGTCGAAGGATGCGAATCAGTGTTTTAGAAATATCTCGATTATTTTAACAGATAATGAAGATCTCCCCAGTCGGAGATGCGAAACAGTGTTCTTTGGAGCTTCACGATTATTTTAACAGGTAATGAAGAGAATCTCCCGTCTCCAGTGTTCTTAGGAACATCGCGATTATTTTATCAGGTAATAAAGATTCTCCCTAGGGAGTCGAAGGATGCGAATCAGTGTTTTTAGGAATATCCCGATTATTTTAACAGATAACGAAAATCTCCCCAGTCGAAGATGCGAACCAGTATATTTAAGAACATCGCGATTATTTGAACAGGTAATGAAGAATCTCCCGTCGAAGGACATGAACCAGTGTTCTTAGGGACATCGCGTTTTTTTAACAGGTAATGGAAAATCCCTCAGGGATCAGGCATTAACATACTGGAAAGTATTGCGTTCATTGCTGTATCTGGCTGTGCGAATTAAGTTTCATTATCTAATGTACTTTATTAATTTTAATTATACTGACTAGTGTAACGACTGTGCATATTAAAGCAACAGTTTCATATCTGCGTGAAACTGTTTCTGTTTAATCGGTAATCATATATTGCCGAAATTTCAGCTCAGGAAATTTGTTTTATGCACATTTGTAGATCAATTCAATAATACTAATTTAATGAATGAAATGTGGAATTACACCATTGTACAATACAAATTTGGAAGATTGGTGTAAATATGACATGGGTGTTAAGTCAGACAATATGAAAATTTCGTCGTCCTGGAGCGGGAATCGAATCCGCGTCTCCCGGATAGTGCCCGAGTATGCTATCAACTACACCATGCAGAACAACCAAGTTTCTCAAGTTTTCGTTCTGGGTGGTTAGCATTCTCGGGTGCTATCAGGGAGACGCGGGTTCGATTCCCGCTCCAGGACGACGAAATTTTCAAGTTTTCGGATATTATCTGACTTTCCATCCTTGTCATACTTACACCAATTAACGGATTGACATCTTTCAAATTTGTATAACACTAATTTATTCTATAACACAACCTCTTACGATGTCAACATTGACCACGTGAACACCTGGGCACAGGAAATGGTAAGCCCGGTGAATTATTTTTAATAGAAAATGGCTATATTTTACAATAACGGTGCCGTTATCGTAAAATGAGTTTCAAAAAAAAAAAAAAAAAGGAAACATGCTGTAGTGGAACCTTAGTTATACGTTTTTCGGCTAAACGGTTTTCATCTCTATTAGTAATTCTGCGCTAGCTCGATAGTTTACGAGCTAGCGCAGAATTAGCTCGCTATTTGGATATTTCACGAGCTAGCTCCCTAGATAAACAAGCGCAGAATATATTCTTTCGCTTTTTCAGTTCAATTACACGTCATTCATGTATACACTTTTAGCGTTATGCGTTAAATTTTGAATTTCAGATTGTACTCTGTTCTTTGAATCCTTCATACGTAACTCTGCATGTAACAACTTTGAGAGAATTGAGATATTATTTTTTTCAGTCACTTAAAACGTGCATCTAAAAATTTACTGAATAACAGTTTTTTTCTCTGAATTCAAGAAATTTGAAACAAGCAAAGATAAGTAAATATTTTACTTGGCACTAATGCTAAATCAACTGGTGGACAAACTGCTTTGAAAAGAGAAACGCTTATAATGTAAAGAATGTGTGATAGGGATGCTGAATACAAAACAAAATGGCATACGGATTTACTGCCTAGTTAAGATTGTTTTTCAATGTACTGAAAATGTGAAACGTAATCTATTAGTATCCAATACATTACATTTTCAAAGTATTCATGTATGTATAAATTAGGGTAATCTAAAATTACGAGTTTGTTATTTTTTCTCTTTTTGGAGACATTCAAAATTTTACAAATGTTTTTAACATTTTGAAATTCCTTTTATACGTTTTTTAAGGCCATTCTCTGGAAAAACGTATAAGCGAGGTTCCGCTGTATTTTCATGTTATCTCAATGCGCCTAATTGTTCAACTCCGGAAGATTTCCGTTTCATACATGGTGACATTTCCATTAATTACCGCATTATGAGGGTTTTGCATTTCACTAAGGAAATCATGGGACAGTTTTGCTACATCATGCTATAGTACAATTTCCGCTGTCGAAATCACCAGGTTCTAAAATTACTGGATGTTCAAAATTTACTCTTTCAGTTTTGTACGTACTGCACAAAGAATTTTGCTTTCCTCAAATCACTCTCATTTATAAATTTTAAATATTCTGCTTCCATTTTTATTATTAATTTCTTGCTATTCGTTTAGGCAGCTTCTCCCTAGATAAACAAAGCGCAGAAAAATCAGATTGATGTTTTTCTTTTAAAGTACTTACCGTATTTCGAGTTTTTATCTTTTGTTCCATTAATTAGATTTTGGAGAATCTGTAACCTGGTACCTGTCCTGCTTGACAGGTGCCCGCGACTGATGGACGCAGCTGCACTTGTAATCCACAGCAGAAAAAGTAGCATCAGTCTCATGAAACTTCCGGCTGACGGACGAGCTGCTGAAAACGACCCACCCCCACACAATTTGTTTATGGAAGATCATTCAGTCTCTGATGCTTCGACACAGAAGCCGCAAGGCTCGTGCCTGGCTGACGACGATCACGAGCTCTGGCTTGAATGGAGTAGTACTATCATCATTACCGACCGCGAACCCCAGAGAGCTACTGCCGTGTATCGTGTTACCCCCCAACCTACTGCGCTGTAACAATCAGGGCTCAGATACAGTCAAAACGCAAGCGTCATCTGTAAACAGAAACACTTTGGAACATCAGCTACACCATTCGTTAGTTTCATATGCTCGAAAAGTATCAGTTGAATCTTTCGTGTGATTCTAGAAGCTTGTGATTTAATACCTACACGAGCCAGAGTGCTTTCGGTTCTGCCCTTATTTTCTACCCTAGCAACAAGCGTGCGCGTGTACATCGAAATCAACACGCCGAGGACACCTGTATTTAAAAAAAAAGGGGGGGGGAGCGGAAAAAATATCTTCATTGAAGTAAACTTCCCTTCCCGGAAGTCCAAGACTATCGCTGTCATTTCCTCACTCTGCGTTCTCTCTCTTTCTTTCACTACTATTCATTGTATCACTTTTTTCTACACTATGTATCTTACTTTCACTTTGTTTCCCTCTCTCCGTCTTTTATTTTTCAGGCACACTCCCTATCCCTTCATTCTCGCTTTGACTCCTCTCTCTCGCTCTCTCTCTCTCGCTATCTCTTTGTCATCCCTCACTGTCCTATCCCTCTATCTCAGCCTTTTCCCTCTATCTTTATCTGTTCCTCTGTTTGTCCTTCCCTCTCTATATATATCAAACTTTATCTTGCTATACGTTTCTCCACAGTTTCGTTTTAAAGGAAATTTTATAGATGCGCTTTGAGTAAGGCATCAGCGATCTCAATTATCTTACGAGATATCTTTTATGTAGTAGGCATTCTGTGAGTGTTGTGAATACAGTGGCGTAACCATGTTTCAAAATCTGAGTGGGCGGGGTGTCCGATCACACATACAAACGTTATATCATCATCATCATCATTGTCAACCATTATCAATCCACTGCTGGACGAAGGTCTCCCCAAGTTTCCTCCACAACGGTCTGTCTTGTGCCAGTCTCCTCCATGTCACTCCCGTATACTTTCGAATTTCATCCACCCATCTTCCACGTGGTCTTCTTCTGGGTCTTTTCCTGTCCCTTGGAATCCAATCTAAAATTTCGGCTGTCCATCGATGGTCTGTTCTTCTGGCAGTATGTCCAGCCCATTGCCATTTCAGGGATTTAACTCTGATCATGATGTCTTCCACTCTTGTCATTTTTCGGATCCACGTGTTCCTCTTCTTATCTCTCCTGGTTACACCAAGCATGCACCTCTCCATGCTGCTTTGAGTTGTCTGCAGCCTTTGTATGTCTCTTTTAGCTAAGGTCCACGTCTCTGCACCCTACGTAAGCACTGGAAGGATGCATTGATCAAACACTTTTCTTTTAAGACATAATGGCATATTGCTCTTGAAAATTATGCTGTTTCTTCCAAAAGCTCTCCAGGCAAGTTTTGTACGACGATTAATTTCTTCACCAATGTGACCCTCACTTGATATCTGCTGTCCAAGATAAACGTACGTGTCTGTTATCTCCAGCTTTTCTCCATCAATCGATAAATCTTCATTTCTTGTAAAAGCATTGAACATCACTTTTGTCTTCTGAAAGTTCATTTTTAATCCCACTTCTTTACTCTTGTCAGCAAGTTCCTGGATCATACTCTGTAGCTCTGATGGGGTAGTTGCAAAAATGACTATGTCATCAGCAAAACGAAGGTGGGTTAGATAATCTCCATTAATCTTTATGCCTTTGTTTTCCCAATTCAGTGATTGAAAGACATTTTCCAATGTGGCATTAAAGAGCTTCGGAGATATGGTGTCACCTTGTCTCACTCCTTTTCCAATTTTTATGTGTGTTGTATTTTCAAATAGCAGAATCTTTGCACTTGCATTTTCATAGATGTTATTAATAATATTAATGTATGCATCTTCAATACCGCAGGATTTCAGAGCCATTGCAACTGCTGATGGTTTCACCGAATCAAAGGCTTTTTCATAATCGATAAAAGCCATGCACAATGGAAGTTCATATTCCCTCGCTCTTTCAATTAGTTCTCTCAGTACGTGGATATGATCTATTGTGCTGTAGCCACTCCTGAATCCAGCTTGTTCTCTCGGTTGAGCCATGTCCAGTGTTACCTTCAAGCGGTGTGAAAGAACTTTAGTGAAGATTTTATAAACCACTGATAGGAGGCTCATAGGTCTGTAGTTCCTGAGATCCTCAATGTCACCTTTTTATGTAGCAAGATCATTGTAGCGTTGTTCCAATCCTCAGGAATTTTCCCTTCATTAAGCCATCGAGTGAAAATTTGGGCGAGTACTGTTTCGATTTCTCCACTTGCTTCTTGTATGATGTCTACAGTAATTCCATCTTCTCCTGGAGCTTTTCCCCGCTTCATGTTCTTGATTGCATGTGCAACTTCTGCTGGAAGGACTGGAAGAACTCTGGTACCTTTCATGATGTCTGGAGTACATGTATCATCCCTTTCATATAATTTGGAGTAGAAATCTTTCACTCTTGTCAAAATTTCGCCTTTATTTCTTGTTACAGAACCATCTTCTTTTCTCAGTGCCATAATCTGTTTTTTTCCCTTATTGAGATGTCCCTTTGCTATCTTTAGGCTTTGGTTGTTTTCAATTGCTTTCCTTACTAGTTAACAGTTGAATTTCCTTACGTCTTCAGTGATACTTTTTCGTACTGTCTTGCATAGCTCTATATATTCCACTTTGGAAGTCACATCTTCTTTAGCTGTCCTCATCTCTCTTCTTTTTTGCATCAACATTTTGGTTTTTCCTGATAATTTGTTCACATGCAATTTGTTCTTAGACCCAGCTAATTTTGTTGCTGTTTCCATAAGAGCTTTGGTTACTTTTCTGTTAACTTCAGAAATATCCACTTCTTCCGATGTTAGGCCTTCTAAAGCAGAGAATCTGTTCTTCAGTTCCAATTTGAAGGTATTATGGTGTTTTTAAAGGTTGGTTATGTCAATACATTTTGTTTGTCTTATGAGCTTGCTACGTTCGAGTTTAGTGTTGAGGTGCATCTTACATCTCACCAATCTATATATGCATATATATACACTGAGTGGCCACTTTATTATGACCACCTGGCAGTTTTAAGCAAATGAGCTATGGCTGCACGCTGTTCCCGCCAGAGGGCGAGACTAGTATAAAAAGGGAAAGCTTAGTGCTTGCGACAGTAGTAGCAGTTATTTTTTGGTGACGAAATCGGTAAAAAAGGCGATTTGACGGACTTTCAACGTGGGATGATTGTAGGAGCTCGGAGCCATGGAGCGAGTATCACTGAAACCGCTGCATTCGTGAAATGTTTCAGAGCAGCTGTTGTTAAAGTGTTTAAAGACTGGACTGTCACCCAAAAACTGGGTCTCTACGTGCAACGTGTGGTCGTCATCGACTAGTGACTGCTCGGGCGGAACGGAGAGTGTCCAGACTTGTAACAGACAACAGAAGGGCAACAGTGCAGCAAATTACAGACCATCTTAGTCAAGGATCCCCTCAAATGATCTCTGCACACACTGTTCGTCGTACACTGCATCGGATGGGATATGGCAGCCGAAGGCCTGTTCGAGCACCTTTGCTGTCTGCAGTTAACAAGAGAAAGCGTCTCCAGTTCGCACAGGAGCACAAGGATTGGACAGTCGATAATTGGAAACAAAGTATGTGGTCCGATGAATCACGTTTTCAGTTGCACCATGCCCATGCCCGAGTGAGAATTTGGCGAAAACACCACGAAAGCATGGACGCCAAATGCATTGCTACAACCTTTCAAGCTGGTGGAGGCAACGTTATGGTTTGGGGAATGTTTTCCTGGCATGCTTTGGGCCCTTTAATTCGTGTTGATCAACGTCTAACTGGCACATCATATCTAAACATCGTTGCGGACCAAGTGCATCCTGTAATGTGGATGGTTTATCCCAATGGCGATGGCTACTTTCAACAAGATAATGCGTCCTACCATAGTGCTCGTATTGTACAGGATTGGTTTCAGGAACATGCCGGTGAATTTACTTTGCTTAGGTGGCCCCCACAATCTCCAGATCTCAACCCCATTGATAATTTGTGGGATGAAGTTGAACGAGCCATCAGACAGCTGGATCCACAACCCTGCAATCTCACACTCCTGGAAAGTGCTATTCATCAAGCATGATCTCAGATTCCACATACTACCTATCAACATCTCGTGGAGTCCATGCCACGAGATGTTGATAGGTGGTTTGTGGAATCTGCAGTATTAAAGGCAAAAAAGGTGGCTCAACGAAGTACTGAGAGGGTGGTCATAAAACAGTGGTGGCCACTTAGTATATATGAGGATCCCGGACTCTGAAAATCTGGGGGGGTGTCCTGACACACACACACACACACACACACACACACACACACACTCCCTGACATCCAGTGGTTACGCCTATGTGTGAATACGAAGATTATTACACCGTGAAATCTTCCCGGATTACTCTTCTCGCGACGTCATTCCAATAGGTTGTAGAAGTAATTGCTTGCTCTCGTTTCATGTTCTTGCACCTTCTGAAAGTGCATAATGTAGAAAAATCAACTTATTAATCCTACCGTGCCATCAGCCAAACTGTGCGTATGTGGGTAACGGAGGTAACGTTTTCATATCGTGTCTTTTTTTTTTTTTTCGGGGTAATACAATATTGTCACGTCACGAAAAAATTCGATGTTAGGACGGAAGATCTGTGTATTGTCCTTTACCCGATGCAAAACTAATTTTTACAATCTAGCTTCTAAAAGGAAGGTTTCTTTCTATAGACAAATAAAGTGAACTGGCAAATACACTGGTCACAAAAAGAAGGATGTATGTATCTGACTGGAGTAGCACGCACGGAAATAACATCAGTGAGGCTACGTAACACAAATGATAAAGAGTGCGTTTACAAAAATTATCTGTTGTGCTATATCTGCACACAACAGAGTAGCATTGCAATATGCGTTGACAAAATGGTAAATTCGGAGTATTTTCATACCTTTGGATTTCAGTGCCCGTTAACACCACCTCTGTGTCGAAGAACGCCTTGGCACCAGGGCTAGCTGCATAATTTGCGGGACCCAGTGAAAAACGAAAATGCGAGGCCCTTTTCCTAGCGAGTTCTACGTCTACTAAATGGGCTTGGACGTTGGAACGTTTTTGAAAGAAAGGCGAGGTTCGGTAGAGAAACCACATTTTTTCATTTTCTCATGAAGCTTAATAAAGCAGGGTGGTACTAAGGAATATTATTATTTATTTATGAGTTATAATAAGCTGTTATTATTACTCATTAAAAAATAAAGAGATATTTTAAAATTACGCTTTATCAATTTACATTGCCAGAACAAATTGAAGTTGATTGAATTGAAGCGACAAAATACAATTCCCGCACCTCGTCGAAACGCGTGCTGATGGCAAAAATTAATGTAATTTATCCAAAATTAAAAAAAAAAATAGCTATCGTTTAAACAAATAAGATAAGATCATAGGAAATATCATTTTCAATGATTCATGGTTGAAATATTGAGGTACCGCCCGTACGATACTAAATGAGTAACGCAATTTTCAGAAAACTCTTACCTTATCACTGTCTCTTTACTTCTAGGAAGAAAAATTCTTTCGCTGTCCACGTTCTACAGTTCATTGTAATTTGTTTTAGTGGGTAGTGGGAGCTTTCAGCTTTCTAGCTCAAATGAGGTGAGTGCGATAGCAGTCTAGTGCAGTGTTTACCAAACACCACCGGTCCGTACCGAGGTTTCCGCTGGTGAGCGGAAACGGAGGAAAATTTGAGGAATGGTAGAGATTTCCGAATTTGACCAGTAAAAACAGGTATGTACAAACATCCTTGTATACATAAAAGCAACTTCGTGCCGATCGCTCCGCGAAGCAATTTGTGAAATTTCACTGGTCCGCTGCTTGCTAGTAAAAGTCTCTGGGAACCAGTGGCAGTGGTCTATAGTGTCCTGATAATCCCGAATCGGCGTTATGTTGTACTTCATCAATTCGCCATCGCTCGTCGTCGTCAGGTACAATCGATCTGTCAGTTATAGTGTTATAATTAAAATTTCAGCCAGTTTCATAAAAAATTCGCAAAGTACGTTTGTCACTTTTTTTTTATTGATAAACCATCTGCCAGAGATTCGCCGCCCATGCACGCGAAAAACTGACCACGTATGATTGCGGCAGAATTCAGGCGTAACTATAGTGGCTATAACGTAACTGTGACACTGCTGTGACGTAAGCGTTCCAGAGAGATCTGGGTGATTATATATACAGTAGTGGCCAAAATTATGGAAACCTTTTGGAAAAAGTGTATTTTTGAGGTTTGATGGCTCATAACACCACTTTTTTTTTTTTTGGAGTAATACCATAAATTTATATACCAATGGAAAGATAATTTCATCAAGAATATAATGCAAGAAAGTTTGTTCAATTATCTGTATTCTATGAAAAGTTATAGCCTAATAACAAGAAAAAGGAAGCACAACTTGCTTAGGTTGTTATGAAGTAGCTTTCCTTCATTTGAATGTAGCCAATGAGCATGAGTTTTTAGAGAGCCAGTCAGGTGTCATCTTATTTTGGCAATCAGCCATTCAAGTCACAGTAGGATTTAGCTATTGATGTCATGTATTGGAGTTGAGAGGACATTTGTCAGTGTGTTATGTGATTGTTATCAAGTTGGGTTTTTTTTTGTGTGTGTGTGTGTGTGTGTGTGTGTGTGTGTGTTCTTTCATTTAGTAAGCTTGTAAAACGTAATAAAATTAAAGAAATGGCGCAAAGAGTTGACTGGTCACCCAGAAAGCGATGTAAAATAGTACTATTAAGTGAACAAGGCATGAAGAAATTAGAAGGAAAATTGGTGGAAACTTAACCACAGGTGGCATTTCTGCATTTATGAAGAGGTATAATGAGACTCAGTCACTACAAAACTTGCCGTTGTGCACCTTTTCCTGCCTTAGACTGGTAAAGGCAGGAAAAGGTGCACAACGGCAAGTGATGATAGAAGAATTAAGGGACTGTGCCTAGGTGACAGAAGAAAATCCTCTGGGTGCATACAAGATGAAATGGCGCAATGCAATGTGAAGTTGAGTGCAAGGACTGTTCGGCGCAGACTGCAGGAATTTGGTCTAAAAGCTAGAATTCCATGAAAAAAGCCATTTTTATCTCTCAAACAAAGGTTGAAAAGATAAAACTGGTCTAAAACCCATGTTAACTGGACAGCGGAACAATGGGACTGTTATTTGGAGTGATGAGAACAAAATCTCCCTGTTTGGTAGTGATGACATAAAATACGTAAAGAGAAGAATCGAAGAAGATTTGTATCCTGATTGCATTACATGTACCGTTAAACAGCCAGTTAGTGTTATGATCTGGGGTTGTATGGCATCAAAAGGTGTGGGCAGAATTTGCGTGATTAACGGGAATATAAATGGCCAAAAATACATTAATGAAATACTTGAGCCTAAACAGAAGCCTTTTGCACGTGATATTTTCCAAGCATTTATACTTCAACAGGATTCAGCTCCATGTCATGTTGCTTCTGTGAGCAAAAAGTGGTTTTAAGCTAATCATATTCCACTACCGGAATGGCCTGGTAATAACTCAGACCTTAACTCCATCAAAAATCTATGGAGTATACTAAAGAAACTTGTTAGTCAGAAGCAACCCAGCAATAAAACCCAATTAATAGAAGCAATAATTCAATCTTGGTTTCACATTATAACAGCTGCAGAACTAAAAAACTTGGTTCACTCCATGGGAAGGCGTTGTATTGCCGTAATAAAAGCTAAAGGTTACCCAACTAAGTATTAACTGACATGGTGAGAATTTTTGCATATCTCATTTTTTTTATTTTTGTTTCAGTTTTCCTCTTTATAACTACTGTTCTAATACAAAATTTTTCATAAAAGTTATAGCATTACATTCCTGATGAAATCTTTCCATTAATATATATAATTTTATGGTATTACTAAAAAAAAAAGTGGTATTATGAGCCATCAAACCTCAAAAATACGCTATTTCCAAAAGGTCTCCACAATTTTGGCCACTACTGTATATGTCATTAACGCAAATTTTCTTTCGGTGACACGGTGAATCATCCCGATGGACCCAAGATACTTTAATTCTGTTCACTAAGACAATAAAGTGTAATAATATACAAATTTAAGAAATTCCATTTTTACATGATTAAGTGTCTTTTATTTTTAATAGAAGAAAAAAATATGAAAAATTCAAAAACATCACACAAACACGGAAACGGGGCCCCTCTAGACGCGGAGCCCTGTGCGACTGAACAGATTGCACACCCATGACGCCGGCCCTGCTTGGCACCTACGAGACATACTTGCAATGACATTATTGATGAGTCTGGGGAATCTTGTTCTCTATTACAGGCCGTTAAGGAGGTCTGCCAGTGTACTGGGGTATGGAACTTGGTTATCCACACGTCGCTGTACAGCGTCCCAAATGTTCCCAATAGGATTAAGATCAGGAGACCTCGGAGGCAGCTGTAACGATTCTATCCCATGATTTTCCAGCTCCTGTCGAAAAGTTGAAATGGCCAGGCACGGTGGCTGGTTGCATTATCATCGGGAAAACGAAATGCATGCTCAATAGCAGCGTGGAAGAGTGTCACAATGAGCACAATGATCTTATTTCGGTACACTGAGGCATTCATGCTACCTTGACAAACATACAAGTAAATTACGGTTATTAAAACACGCTCTTGTATGTTTGTCAAGGTGTCCCAAGTAGAACAGAGCGAGACGGATCGTGATTTCATCACGCCACCCAGAACGGCGTGGTAATTAAAACTTATGAATTTTTAATTTCTGTAATTTTCCATTTAATATTTTCGGACCGCAGAAAGCGAGACTATGGATATGGGGGGACTACTGTAATTTTGGGGAAGGCCCATACATCTCTATCGGTAGGACAACGCTCCTGTCATACTTCCCGCATTTTCAGATTGGTCTAAGGACAACGGCGTCGAAAAGTTGAAATGGCCAGTCTAGAGTCCTGACCTGAATCCTTTACAGAATCTCATGGACGAATTAAATCATTGGTTCAAGGAAGCTGAGATCGTTTAACCCTTTAACGACCATGACCCAAAACTCTTGCATCACTCTAAATAACATAACGCCCGAAACTGTCTGTTGATTCACTTCTTTCTTTAACAACAACAATAGTGACTGAAGGTGACTCCTGCTGATCCCCCATGGGTCGAGAATATTTAAAGAATCAGTAAGGATAAGAAATTTGACTAACTGTAAACAGGCGTTTCGGGCGTCTATGGCTGTTTGTGCATTCGGTCGTTTTAGGCGTTATGGTCGTTAAAGGGTTAAAAAACGATACTGAACTGATACTTTCAAGACCAAACAGTGGAACATACCGTCGGTTATATCCCACGGCCGGCATAGGTTCCAAAGCTTTCAGCACAAAATATTAAATATTCTGTAAATAAAAACTGCTTGTAGACATGCAGGTGTACTGATATTAATGATAGGAAAGAGTATACACTCACTGTCATAAAAAAATCCGTACACCAAGAAAAAAACCGTGCGATTAACGCGAAACTCGGCTAATAGCTACGGGGAGAGCAGACATGCATATGATTAATTTCATGCGATTCAGAATACCAGCGCGTCCAAGACAGGCGCTGCAATCGCAATCCTTGCGACTTATGAAGCGACGCGCAGGGGGCTCCACATTCGTGCCGAGGTGCACGGTAAAAGTCAGGGGAGATCCCTGAGCGATAAACATGCCGAGGAGCCGCCGTAAATATGCGTACGGGTAACTGACGGAGTTTGAACGAGGCCATATCGTCGGGATGAGAGAGGCAGGGTTGCCGGCGGGCCGAATCGTCCGCCATTTGGGCCGGTCGGACAGTACGGTGTGATAGCGTTGGGAGCAATAGACACGGGAAGGCACCCAGATACGTCTGACTGGCTTTGTACGACCCAGACACACCACCAGCAGAGAGGACCGTGGATTCCTAAGAGCGGCACGCACAGTTGCAACGACGTCTTTGTCCAATATCCAGAGACATGTGGCGGCTGTACAAGGGACTCCTGCGTCCTCCAGAACCATTTCCAGACGCTTGGCAGAGGCGAATCTGCAGTCTCGACGGCCCTAAAGTTTTCTAACACCTGACCATTGTCGGTTTCGATTGCAGTGGTGTCAGCAGCGAGCAACGCGGAATGCTAATGACTGGCGACGTATAGTGTTCAGCGACGAATCCAGCTTCTGTATGGGAATAGAGACCACCGTGTCAGAGTGTAGAGGACCGCAGGTGAACGCTACAATCCCAACCTCACTGTACAGCGGCACAGGTCCTGAACTGCAGGCGTGATGTTCTGGGGAGCCATCGCGTATAACAGCCGGATTTCTCTCGCAGTGATCCGAGGGACGTTGACAGCCCAGCGCTACGTACAAGAGATCCTGCTGCCTCATGTGCTGCCTTTCCTGGAGGGGTGGTCCGGGGCCATTTTCCAACAAGATAACGCCCGTCCGCACACGGCTCGGGTTTCCCAGGACTGTCTACGTCATGCTTCGACGCTTCCGTGGCCTAACGGATCGCCTGGTCTCTCACCCATCGAGAATGTGTGGGACCAGATGGTACGCGAGCTTTCTCCATGTCCCAGTGTTCGTGATTTAGAGCGTCAGTTGTGGGCCAATCTGTCCCAGGATAGTAAACGGTGTCTCTTTGACTTCATGCAGGATCGTATCACCGCATGTATCCTCGCACGAGGCGGTCCGACGCGGTACTAACGCTGATTCGAATGTGTACCGTATGTCCACGGGAAATCGTCCTGCTGCTGTGATACTGTAATCACTTCTGTTCTTGGTATGTAACCTTTCACTACTAAAATCTCATTTTAATCCGACGCATTCTTCTTAGTGCGCGGATTTTTATGACAATGAGTGTATGTTCGAAAAAAGGAGTGGCTGTATAATCGTTTTGCCTGTCTATTCGTTGAAACGATATAATTTTACTGAAAAAAGAATTTGGACCAATTCTTTTTACATGGGACATTACTAAGAATGACAGAGGTTTTCCATGTATTTTTCACTTCTGCTAGGGCCAAAGTTTTCTATTAAGTAGCGAAGCTATGCTTTGGCATTTTTCACTGCATTTTCCTTCTTACAATACGATTTAGGAATTTTTTTTTTTTTTTTCGAGTATAAGAAAATGTAGCCTGACCTAAATTTTAAACATGCAGGGTGATAAAATTCCAACGTCCTAAATTTCATTCGTTACATTTGAAGCTGACAGTGATACACAGCATTATTGAAATAGTGCATAGAAATTGTATTAGATACAGCACTTAGGGGAAAAAGCATTCGTAAAAGAAGGCACATGTCTTTGGAGACGGCTTTTCACTGAGTATGCACCAATGTTGCTTTCTCGGGAAACATTACTTTTCGACAAAATCTTTTGCAGCAACAAGAATATAATACTGTACAAAATGCAGCGGTGTCATGTACCAATAATGTCTGTCATGTGGGAAATCTTGGAATAATTTTAGAAAGTAGTACGGTAGCAGAGACCAACGTGTTAATAGTGGATCTAATGTTTTGATCGCTATGTGTTTGGGGTCGTTGGTGGTCTAGTAATTAGGATTCACGCCTTTAGGTGTGACTTTTCCAGTTTCATGTCCCTATCCCCCAGAGCTTCATTTTTCGAGGGAGCCCCAATTTTTTTCAGAGGGCCGCCCTGGAGTCCCAGTGGTACGATGCGTTGGTTTCTAATCGTTCGCCCAGATGGGCCTGGAGGTTCGAATCAAGTTAAGTGTGGGGGGTGGTGTAGTTGTCTTACCGTCCGGGAATCACTGCCTACCCCAAAACCAGTGACCCTAAATTAGGGAAGGGCGACTGCTTATAGCCCTTCCTGACTGCCTGAGTTGCTCACTAAGTTGGGCACTGCCGATGACGCCAAACACCTGATGTGGTTCAGAAGCTAGGTTAAAGCGCTGGTTACGGGGTAGAGACTCCTTCTCATAAAAAACATGTTTACTCCCTTCCCATGGATCCTCAGGCCATGCCCCCATTTTTTTTTTTTTTTGTTAGTATTGTTTTTGGCTCGGGCTTAAACTATCACCGTGAGCATCTAGCGGCTATAAGTAATCGCCCGTTCCTAATTTAGGGTCACTGGTTCGAGAGAAGGGAGAGTGCCAGCACACTCAGAGAACCCCACCACCATGCCTCATCCGGGGCCAAGGCCCAGTTTGGGCGACTAATTATAAATCTACGCCTCTGTCCACTAGGCGACGGGGAGAGGTGGCTAACACCATAGCGTAGACCAATCCCGATCGTGGTGACCGATCGGGACCGAATGTTTGCCAAGTGCTGCAGTTTTTGTGCAGTCCAGAAAATTCCCACGGCTGTTTTCCCTCCTGTGTGTCTGCTGCACGAATCTTTACAACAGATAACGCGTACTGTTTTGCAACATTCCTCTACCGCATCAATAGTTGTAACCAACCAGTAAAAATAAGCATATTGCTTATTGTCACTGGTTTTCACAATACAGGTTATGCATCCCTGATCCGTAAACCCGAAAACCGAAAACGTCCGAAATTCGAAACTTTTTTCGAGCGCGAACATTACATCACAAATGGAAATTTCCAGAAGGATCTCAGGCGGTTGTGCATGTCTTTGCGCCCCCCGACGATTATGACACGTGACCTCATACTCTGGGTGGGGCTGTCACGCTTTGTTCTGTTGTAGTGATCGGCAAAGTTATTTTTTTTAAGGAATCGATACTTTCGATTCGGCTCTCTTAAAAAATTCCTTCTCACTGATTCGTTCGTTGACACTTCCGGTGAACGATTTCTGCAGGGAATCACTCACGAATCGTTTTTGAATCGAATTCGTTGGTGTTGTTCATTGACTCTTCCAGTGAACGATTTCTCTGGGAATGATTCTCGCGAATCGTTTTTGAATCGAATTCGTTGGTGTTGTTCATTGACTCTTCCAGTGAACGATTTCTCTGGGAATGATTCTCACGAATCGGTTCTGAATCGTACTGTTTACATGTCGTTCGTTGGCTGTTCCGGTGAACGATTTCTACAGAAAATGACTCCAAATCGGTTCCAAATAGAATCCGTTGTTGTTGTTCATTGACTCTTCCAGTGAACGATTTCCTTTGGGAATGACTCTCACATTGGTTCTGAGTCGGACTCTTTAAATGTCGTTCCCTGACTACTCGGTGAACGATTTCTGCCGGGAATTACTCCGAATCTGTTCAGAGTCGGATCTGTTTACATTGTTCAATGACTCTTCCGGTTTAGTGTGCGATTTCTAGCTTAAATTTATTTTTAAAACTTATGGAATATAAATTAATTTAGTGTTTAAAAGACTTGGTCCCATCCTAAAGGTATTTCATCATATATAGATATACCATACACAAATACTCCAAAAACCGAAAAGAACCGAAATCCGAGCCACTACCGTCCCCGAGCATTTCGGATAATGAATGCTCATTCTGTATATCACAGATGGTTAGAATATTATTTTCATATCACTTTCTACAAGGGTGAAGTGTGATTTCATTTTTTTCCTATGCAGATAATCAAATCACAGGTAAACAGCAGGAGCCCTCGTCCACTGAGGAAGATTGTCCTGTATTCTTTTAAATTCGGTGTATAGAGTGCAGTACCGCATTTCAGAATCACCAGACCCATTTTCCCTAAATATTTCCAAATTCCTGTATTTGGATCTTCGACGTTCTCAGTAATCATTTGGTCTACGTGGTTTCCCGCCAAGGTATTCCAACAAGATGGCGTCTGATATTAAAGAATTTGTAGCCTCCACGAGCACTGGAGCTTACCTCGTCTGATTTTAATTGGCTGGACTATTTCAAAAACCTCGTTCAGAAAGCAATCTGAGCATACTAGAAGCACTTAAGAATACAGTAGATTCCATCTTTTAATATTTTTCACTGTACACCATGTTCCTTTCATTCAAAAAACTTGAAAATTTTCATCGTCCTGGAGCGGGGATCGAACCCGCACCTCCCGATTTCCGGTCGAGCATGCTAGGCATTACATTACCCAGGACAAGGAAATTCCAAGCAACTGAACATGAATATCTGAGAATCTTCAGATTTGCGCTAGTCAAAGCTGTTAACTGGGACAGATCGGGGCTAGAACTCTTTAATTAAGCGGCTGCCCCATTTATGCGAAGCTTTATCCCAAAGAGCTAATCTGGGATATTTTTCAAGAATTGTCCCAAATGAATGACTGCCCCGAATAACCGACGGACCAATAAACCGGCCATTCGTCCGAAATGGTCGGTTAGTTGGTCCATCAGTCCATCTGTTCATTTGTTGGTTCCATTTCATTCACAATTTTATTCCTTAAAATGTTCTCACAAATGACAAAGTTTTTACCATTCGCCAGCGTATGCATGTAATACGCATTGCATTGTTCTCAGCATGTTGCAAGCAAATGTATTATGTGCTACGAAACTCAGCATTATGTTAAAATATTCAGGCAAAGATCCTTCTTTTTACAGTAGAAAAAAAATGTTTTTGAAATACAATTGTTTTACCTGAACATGATATCTTAAGAAGTTTCCTTATAGCTAACATGTTTTTCTTGCAATAAATTTAACTCAAGAGAGCATTTTTTTTTTTTACTTTCACAAATTTTAGCAGTAACTTTCATAATATTGGTTGTGTGCAAAAGTTCTACCCGTTTTTGTAATATATGCAAATTGCGATTGGAGTGGTTACGTCACAGATGACGCTGCGATGCCGAATTTTCGGCCAATAAAGCGTGGAGCAGTAGAGCATATAGAGGTACTAGGTATGTTCGAGTAAGTCATTCGAAATGGAAATCACGGACGGTGTAACATGGCATGTGATAAGAAGCACATTAGACATTATTTCCTGTGAGAGTTCGATAAAGGCAGTACCGCAGCCGCGGCTTGTCGCAACATCTGTCAAGTGTATGGGGAGGATGCAATTGATGACAGCATATGTCGCCGTTTGTTTCGGAAATTCCGAGACGGAGACAGAAGCTGTAAAGGTCAACCACGTCCTGGACGTCCATCCGTGGTTTCTGACGAGGATGTGGACCAAGCCATAACAAATGATCCACATCCAACTGTTCAGGAATTAGCGGAAACGCTGTCGGTCTACAGAACAACAGTCGAAAGACAGATGCATGCGCTTGGGTTCATCACCAAGTTCGATAACTGGGTTCCGCACCAGCTTTCTGCAAAGCAACGAGAGGAGAGAATCCGTGCGTGTGTTTCTTTGCTTTCTCGTCGCCGAAATGAACCGTTTTAGGGATGAATTGTAACGGGTGATGAGAAATGGGTACTGTACCGTAATATAAGCGTCGACGGACTGTGTGCCAAGGTGAGGAGTCTGCTCCATTGACCTCAAAAGGAGGACTGCATACCGAACAGGTTTTGTTGAGTGTTTGGTGGGATGTCAAGGGAATATTCCACTGGAAGATGTTGGCACCTAACCGAAGAATAAAAGCTGAGCTCTACTGACGACAGATGCACAGATTGCGAGAACAACTGACATTGAAGCGGTAAGCACACGTTAATCACAAAGGCGTGATCATTCATCATGAGAACGCCAGACCTCATACTGCTTTAATCACTTGGCAAAAATTACTGGACTTTGGTTGGGAAGTGTTACCTCACCCGGCATATTCCCCTGATCTGGCACCTACAGACTGCCACCTTTTTCGATCATTACAGAACGCCTTCGCTCTCCAAACCTTCGATGATATGGACGATGTGAAAACGGCATTACATGACTTTTTTTACTCTAAAACACAGGAGTTTTTCCGGCGTGGGATTCACCTACTCATAGACAGATGACAAAAGGTCATACAGAATGATGGCGATTATGTGAAATCCTAGGTACGTTATTTATTGTGTTCTCCTCCTTTCTTTGTAGTCTACAAAAACGGGTAGAACTTATGCACACACCCAATAGATAGCCATGTCATTTAACAAAATTACTTACGAACGGAAGAATGGACGAACCTAGCCTTTTATGGTCCTCGGAATTTTAATAACACCGTTATCATGCAGCGTGTTCATTTGCCCTATGGAGAACGCAAGAAAACGAACATAAACAAAAATTGTACTTCAAAGCAGGTTGATTTTAAACGATAGTCATAGTGAAAACAAAGAAAATAATGGACGCTTCACTTTTCTCAAACTTTTTATTGAAAGTTCTTGCTTAAAAAGGCGAAGAAGGTTAGGTTAGACATTGAAACAAGTAGGTAGCAAAGCCTTAAATTATCAAAGAAGCCTAAAGACAAAGCAACGTGGCTGTTTTAAAACTTGATGCAGCAAAACTTCAGAATTGTTTTTCACGAAAACAAAAGCTGAACTCGAAAAACGCGGGGAACTTTTTTTTTTTTTTTTTGTTTGATATTTAACGACCACCGTGAGCAACTCAATGGGCTATAAGCAGTCGCCCGTCACTAATTTAGGACCACTGGTTCCAGGGAAGGGAGAGAGCCAGCGCCGTAAGACAAACACAACATCCATGCCTCACCGGGATTCGAACCCGGACCCATCTCGGACGAATGATCAGAAGCCATCGCTTAGACCACTGCGCCGCCGGGGCGGCGCGGGGAACTTTTCTGACTTCCTGTACGAAAATTATCCCTCGGAGTTGGTACCTTGCTTATTGAAAGCCTTGTCCACACTGACACCTAACTGTACTATCGAAAGCATATAACTGCATTCAAATGCGTTCTGCTTTTAGTGATAGGTTAAAGTCATCCGTAAGCGACGACTCGTGGTGAAGAGTTTACGGATTTTCAGAACAGTTTGATTGTCGGTGCTATCTTTACGATTTTTAATTGTCACTGTGTTCTTCCGCGGTGAGAATTAAAAACCCTTCTAAACCTGCAAACCAACAGTATCTAAGGTTACTTCCTTTTTCTTTTGTTCCAAGGTTGAGCGACCACTATGAGCACTTATAAGGGTTGTAATTAGTCGACAGGTTCCAGGAATGAGGCAGAGCCAGGACCATGGAACAAGCACACGACCCTTGCTTCACCAGGTAATCAAAGTCAGTCCCATGTCGGACAAATGATTAGAAATCAGCGAGATTAAGGATACTTCAACTAATGAATCATAAGTAAGAAAATATATTCAAAGATCGTCAAATCCTGTACAGAGCGACAACAAAATAATAGTTTCAAGAAACCCCTTGCCTCAGCCAGATTCTTTTCAAGAAAATCCATTTTCCGTAGCGCATTGCACGGACTAAATGTTTCCAGCACAGTAGCAGTACACTAACTCTATGTAACACTTCAGAATGCCATTTTGAAACGCTGACTCTGGATCAGGTAGTGCGGTACAACGAAATTGTAACCTGGGCATCAATGTTTGGCAGGAGTGAACTTAGGTAACCATTTTTAGCACGTCTTTTGTAAAAAAAGATCGTGCTTATGTTATCGGTTTGTCCGTCCGTCCGTCTGTACCGACGGAATCTCTGCAACTATTAGTCAGATTTGAAAAATTCTTTTTGCATTCGAAAGCTTGAAATATGCGAATGATGATCCTTCATTTCGTTTCTTTTTTTTTTTTTTTTTTTTACGATGTACAATTTCGCCGCTTGTGGGCGTAAATGCAGATAATGTCGAATTCAAAAATACGTTTTATTCCACACATTTGCTTCTAAACATCCGATTGAAAAAATCTTTTATCTTTCGATTCCATTTATGTCGAAGAGTATTTTGGATATAGTTTCTTTTTCAAATTACTCATAGATTTTCCGCTAGGGGGCGTAAAAGTACATTACATTTTTCCTGATAACTTTTCTTCTAAAACTCCGATTTGAAAAAAAAAAAAAAAATTCAGCGGATACATCTCCTGATGCACAATCTTTTGCATATAATTTCGAATTTTTGGTAAAGAATACTTTGGCCACCAGGGGGCGTAAGTGTTAGTTTTCGCTTTTGATGTATTTGCCATAAAATCTGAGCTTCTAAAATCTCGATTGAAAAATAATCTTTTGAGGACCGATACTACTCATGTCGACAAACATTTTAGGAACATTTTCTTTTTTGAAATAATGCATGTTTTCTACGCCAGGGGTATATGTATATCTTATTTTTGTCAATATCTCTACTTCTAAAAATCCGATTTGAAAAAATTCTTCTTTGTTGGATAATGTTTCCGATGCGAAATGTTTTTCCTATAAATTCAAAATTTTCAAGTAAATCATAGACTTTCCGCTAGGGCGCACAATGGTAAATTGCGTTTTCTGCTCCTAAAACTACGATTTGAAAAATTCTTCCTGTATCGCATACAAGACCTGACGGAAAATATTTTTCACGTAATTTCTATTGTTTGGTAAAGAATGGTTTGGCCACCAGGGGGCATATGTGCTAATTTCTACTTCTGATGTATTTGTAGCAAAATCTGGGCTCCTGAAAACTCGACTAAATTTTTTTTTCTTGGACCGATACCGCTCATATGGATAAACCTTTTGTGAATACTTTCTTCCTAAAATAATGTATGGCTTTCCCACCAAGGGACGTAAAGTCACATTTTATTTTTGTCGATAACTCTGTTTCTAAGAGTTCGTAAGCTCACGATTCCGTTTACAGCAATATCTGAGGGATTAAAGACCCGACTGAAAAACTTCTTTCTTCCGTCAGATACTATTGTTTTCCATACCGGTTCCATTGACTTTGAATAGCTTTGATAAATTTAATTTGCGTCAGAACGGATTCAAAAGACGTGCTTATTACACCCGAAAATTCGGTGTCATCTTTCTTGTTAATATAGTGGATTTGAATCATCCTCTGTTAGCGCTTTTTTTGCCATTTCAATACAGTTGCGTCCATGGCTCTCACTTCTTAGCCGTCACATCCTAGGGAAAGTTAGATTTATGGGTTTTTGTTGCTATGAGAGGGAGGAAGTCGACAGATAATCTCTGAGGGGTTACAGAGAAGCCAATTAAGGAACATCTGCGCCTTCTATGAATAACTGGACACTCCTTTGCTTCTTATCCGTCCCAATCGAGGGAAAGTTTGATTTTAGAACTTCACTTTCCTGCGAGGGAGTAACAAGTGAGCAGTGGGAGAAAAGAAAAACAGGAGGGCAGCGCAAGAGGCCGAAGGAACTAGGGAGCCCAGCGAAAAGGGAATTCGGTTGGAAGCAGAGAGAGAGAGAGAGAGAGAGAGGGGAGGAGGAAAGGTGGCGAAAGATTTTGCTCGTCGGTGTGAAACCGAGATAAGGGGAAAAAGGAATGAACGCAGATCACCAAGGCGGAATGAAAAATTACGAAAATGAATACTGGCCGCACGAGAGAAGGAGATCAACGTGTTACTGATATAGAGAATGAATGGAAATCCGGGCAATACTCGAGTTGGGTAAAATACGGGTTAAATCTCCGAAACAAAAACTTTCTAAAATCGAAGTATCAACGAACCTTTCACACAGGGCACTGAAATATAATTCAGTGACAAGCCCTGTAACAAAATGGCCTACGCTTTGTTAAAGCGTAGGTCATTTTGTTACAGAACAAATTCAGGTATCAGAACTGATACCCGAATTTGATGTGGCCGCCCAGGTGGCGCAGTGGTCTAAGCTCAAAAGATAATTAAGCTCAAAAGATAAATGTTGACCTTAGGGTCAAAGCGCACCTTTGCACGCATCTTCGAAACCTTCAGGCCTCCCCGTTGGCGCAGTGGTCTAAGCGATGGCTTCTAATCATTCGTCCGAGACGGGTCCGGGTTCGGATCTCGGTGAGGCATGGCTGTTGTGTTTGTCTTACGGCGCTGGCTGTCTCCCTTCCCTGGAGCCAGTGGTTCTAAATTACGGACGGACGACTTCCTGTAGCCCACCGAGTTGCTCACGGTTGTCGTTAAACCGCCAATCCAAAAAGAACAAAAAACAACCCTCCAGAAATTTCAACTCCAGCGTCACGTACAACGAACTTCAGCCAGCCGACCCGGTGGCGCAGTGGTCTAAGTGATGGCCTCTGAGCATTCGTCCGTGAAGGGTCCGGGTTCGAATCTCGGTGAGGCATGGGTGTTGTGTGTGTCTTACGGCACTGGCTCTCTCCCTTCCCTGAAACCATTGACCCTAAATTAGGGATGGGCGACTGCTTATAGCCCATTGAGTTGTTCACGGTGGTCGTTAAACCCCCTATCAAAAAAAAAAAAAAAGAGTTTGATGTGAATGATCAACCTGAGTGTGTGGTGCCAACAATGCAGTGTAAAGAAGAAAGTGTGACAATTGGACTGAGTTCTAGTGCAAGAACGTTCTAGAGATCTTCAGCTTGTTCCGTGCAATCTACGCTTTGGCAATTCTTTGGAAATGACCCTTACATGTCACCGCACAGTAGTGCACCGGTGGATTCTAGTAATGCACCGGTGTATGCTCGATGGCTCGAGCATGTCGATGTTTCTACATTGGTCTATCCTGGGGGAAAAAAGTCTGATCGGAGCTACACTGGACAACTTGGAAATGAGCCGGGGCTTCGTATCACAACAATGCCACATTCGTTATTTTGATGGCTTCTACTTTTGAACAGGAATAAAAAGACAGACAAAAAAAAAAAAAAAAAAAAAAAGAAGTCTGCCTTTGGTCGTTATTTATTCAAAAGTATTTTTGAAAGGATCACTGAATTCATTCAAGACGAAAATGGTGCACCCCAATACTGATTTTCAAAGTAAAATGTCTAGAATAGTAGTGTAGGAATAACATCTATATGATCTCGTTGAATTTGCTCTCCTTTTCAACTATCGCCACGTTTACTTCATTTGACACACCGATGGTTAAACGTTAAAAAATAGCATTAACAAAAATGAAAAGTTCGGATGGGTCGAATAGCTTGTCATTTTCAGATCAACTACGATGTGTGAACACTGGTGTGGCGTTTTGTCACGTGGTCTCACCTTGCATAGGCGTAACCACTGGATTGAGTGGGGGGTCAGGACCCCTCCAGATATTCAGAGTCGGGGATCCCCAATGTAAAGGACTCCCCAAAATCTTTCGGGGATATAATGATATAATGCACACTTTTTTATGATGTGAACCGACTAAATTTAATAATATAAGATTGTGATTTTTCGTAGAATGCAAACACGTGTATAATGTGTACTTAATAAAACAGCGATATCGATTCCTAAAAGCAAAGTCAGCTCTACAACTTTCTAATTCACATTTCTAACCTATGTATCATAGTTTTACAGTTGTGTTCGCTAAGATCCACAATTCGCCAATAGAGACGCCTATGTCGTGCACTTTAGATCGCGCCTCAGCAACTGCTTTGCTCCTGTGTGTATGTGTAGGGTGGGGGGGGGGGGCAAACTATTTTATACAGTATGTATATATTATTGTAAATATATGTATACATCAGTGACGTATACTCGAGGCTAGGTAGACTAGCTGCGAAGCCCAGAGAATGCACAAATAAAAGTCAATTAAATATTCACAAATAAAAGTCAATTATCAACGGTATTAAGATATGTCGATGCTTTAGCTGCGAAAAAACATGTGCGCATTCGCTTCTTTGACTCAGTCTGGCGAGCGAAGCCAACGGCATAAAGCAAGCAGCTCTCCCAGAGTCTTCGTTGTTCTGATTCGAAAGCTTCGATACGATCGCCTGCTAGCGTTTCCATGACAACATGAATTAACGTATGGAGTGGAATGGACCATTGCTTTGTGCAACGGTTCTCTCAGAAAAGAGAAGACTTCGACTACCTCAGTCACCCGCATGCTTCCGCCTGTAGCA
Source organism: Macrothele yani (assembly GCA_039090855.1). NCBI lineage: Eukaryota > Metazoa > Arthropoda > Arachnida > Araneae > Macrothelidae > Macrothele > Macrothele yani. The sequence goes on from CM077027.1 coordinate 78,498,737, forward strand.
GCACGTGGTTCACGAGAGTTGTTTCAGTTTGTGTGAAATGTCAATTAATTAAAATAAGTGACATTATATCTTAAATTCGTAGCTTTGTTGGATTCGAAGTGTTTTGATACATTTTGTGAAAGCTTCCCTGAACATCTACTATCAGAGCTTAAATAACTCTATGCTTCAAATTTTGATACAGCTCGACTAAAAAATGAACTAAAGGGGTTTTATTCCCTTGATGAATACAAAAACAAATCAGTAAGTGACATTACTTGTTACATAAAGTTGAATAAATTGGACGTAGTGTTTAGTGAGGTGTACAAAGTAGCAGACCTAATATTAAAGTTTCCATCAACAACTGCAACTGCCGAAAGAAGTTTTTCTGCGTTAAAAAGAATCACGATATATCTTAGAGCCACACAAGAACATGTACATTCGAACAACTTGGCTGATTTGTCAATAGAGAAAAACATATTTTTTAAATATGAAAATCTACTCGGAAGAAACTTTTTGTGAAAACGTAACACTCAAGTTCACACAAAAGGAAAGAAGAATGGAGTTCATGCACAAATAAAGTACCCAAATCCTCATAATGATTTAGTATCATGTTAGCAATAACATGTACCTAAAATAAGTAACTTTTATTACTTAACTATTGAAATGATCAAATGATCATATGTAGAGGATTTTAGGAAGGGAGTGTCTGACCCCAGGTCTTAAACAAACCTTAGAAATAGGAAGCTAGGAGATTTGGGGTAGAGTGCCCGATAGGAAAGTGACACGGAAGCGAAGTAGAAAGGGGGAGGAAGACGCCCTTATTTATTACCGGGGGACCAGTACCCGGGGTCCGACGGCTTAACGTGCCCATCCGACGCACGGCGGATGTTTAGTGGATCGAACCTGAGGTCCTTTCCGTGGCAGTCACGAACGTTTCCCACTAGGCCATCCGCGGCCCCTTAACTATTGAAAATTAAACTTTGCAGTTTTTAAAAAACAGTACGGGGGGGGGGGGGGGAGCCCAGGTCTCGGACCCAAGATACGCCACTGGTATATATATAATCTGGGGGAGGGGGATCTGATCTCTGTGTATGTATGATCAACCCCGCCCCCTATTTTGAAACATGGTTACGCCACTGGTCTCATCCCTCTAGTTAAACGGTATTAACTATTCAACTTACACTAGGTGGGTGTCTTACAGCAGGGAGCGCATTGCTAATTACCTTGCAGCGATCCCCTAGGATTTATTCTCCATGAACATCCTGGTATCTGTAAGCATCGTCCTTCCCATTAAACTGTTACTGACAACAGGAAAGTAAAAGTCAGGATCATGGGGTAAATATTTAGTCTTTGTGGTTTTTGAACTTTGTAACGAGACACCTTTGCACATCAATGTAGATCGTCTGTAAACACTTGGGTGGCAGTGGAATTTTATTTTTAACAGAATGATCACTTGGGTGGCACTGAAAGCTCAATTAAGCTGTGGCTAGTAGGTGCGCAGTGGGAAACAAAGTAGGTTTTTCTTACGATGATGACAATACGACATTGTTTTAATTTGTGGTTTAGAGGATTGAACTCTAAACCACAGCGCAAAACATAGAACTGTTATGTCTTATGGCTTGAGGAATTCGATGCACCCCCCCCCATCTGTTCTTCTTTATTCTTTCTACGGAATGCTACAACAGTGTGATGATTCATGAAGTTATCAGAAGGAATGAAAGAAAAGTAACTAAACATATGAAAAAAATTGTTGCGTCATGGGGATGTCTGTATTTTTATTAATCTCTATGTCTGTTAGGTTAAAAATTATACACAGTGAAGTAAAAAAAAAAAAAGCAAAAACCAGGTGCGTATTTAGATAAAGGGCTAAAGGGGCCCCCCCCCCCAAGGTACTAGTCATGTTTTTATTTTTCTGGTTAAAATGTGACATACATTAAAAAAATGCTTTAAATTCAAAAAAATGCATCAACTTACATTGTCCAATAGAGGTCATCGCTCTTTCCACGTTTATAAGTGAGTCACGGAAAAATTCTCATTGGCCGCCACCGGGAATCGAACCCAGGGTCTTCCAGTTACTATGTGAGTCTGGAGGAATTCGAGGCCGCTGTGGTGTACTTGAAGCATATCCGGTGCGTAACTGGAAGACCCGGGGTTCGATTCCCGGTGGCGGCCAATGAGAATTTTTCCGTGACTCACTTATAAACGTGGAAAGAGCGATGACCTCTGTTTAATGTTCCTGGTCCACGTCAAGTGTCTGTTTGGATCAACTTCCATTAGAAAAAAGTGCTTTAATTTTTTCTTTTATTTTTCATTAACTTTTGTTTTGTTCTGGTGGATTTCAAAAACTTCCATTTTTCTTCGCTCGCTCCGTCATCCTGAAGAGAAATTCTATATACGCCCCTGGCAATAACCAACACAATATCCGTTATGCAGTGTTTCGCATCATGATCCTCGAAGAGTTAAAATGATTTAGTCGACTTTTCGGAGGTAAAATAAATTAGAAAAAAAAAAAAAAAACCGTCCTAGTCAAAGTCAGTTGGTGCTTTCATTTGTCTCAAAAAAGGCCAGAATAAATTATTAACTGCTACCCACTTTCTCGTGTGCCTGACTCTGCTCTCTGTATCTCCGCATCCAAAAAGTTGTAATGAGAAAATTCAAGCAAGACAAACGATTTTCTTTTTATTTTTGGGTTTAACGGCCACCGTGGTCAACTCTATGGGCTATAAGCAGTCGCCCGTCCCTAATTTAGGGCAACTGGTTCCAGGAAATGGGGAGAACCAGTGGCGTAAGGCAACCACAAAATCTATGCTTCACCGGGATTCTAACCCAGACTCACCTCGGACGAAGGGTCAAAAGCCAGCGCTGAGACCACTGCGCCACCTGGGTGGCAACGATTTTCTTGCATTTTCAATTTTTCGCTTGTAGGACTTTTTGCGATAGGTGGCTCAAATGTTTTTGTTTTTTAAAAAAACACTGAAATTCTTCTTCTTCTTGTATAGGACAATCATACTGAGGATTTCGCCGTCTCGGTGGCCAAAATGTTTGAGGCACAACTATCGTCTGCGAGGTCCGGGTTCGAGTCCCGGTGAGGCATGGATGTTGCGTTTGTCTTATGACACTGGCTCTCTCTCCGTTCCCTAGACCTAGTGATCCTAAATTAGAGACGGGTCATTGCTTATAACCCTAATAGTTGCTCATGGTGGTCGTTAAACACCTAAACAAGCACTAAGGATTTGCTTTATATTTTTCAAATTTTATGTAATATGTGTACTTGTTTTTCTTCCGTATAGTTATTATTGAAATCTACATGAAAAGTGTTTGTTTTTTAAATTTTTAGTCTTTGTATTCTTCCATTGTGATGGTAGTTTTAACGCGACTGAAATAATTTTTCAGCTCTGTGTTTATCTCTCCAAAGTTTTAATTGAGTATTATTGCATCAAACTCCGTTTGGGAACTTGAGGGAATAAATTTTGTTAGTTAATTTCGATCTTCTTTTCGTGGCAACAATGACATTGGGTTTCCTAGAATTGGCGACCCAGTCTCATCGTTCGGACCTGCACGCGTTACGTTTCATAAGAGTTCCTTCGAGGTTGTCGCAAGAACTCATATGCCGCAATGAAATTAAGTTTTGAAACTAACAGTCCTGTATCATGTTTGAAATCTTGGTACCTTCAAAAGAAAAAAAACTGTTTACCTTAAAATAAACCTGCAGCCGATACTCATATTCTTTTGCAGAGCTACAGCGAAGAAAGACACGTTTGTTTAAAGAAAACAACTATACCTTTTTTTCGACATATTGGTTAATTTATATGCAAATTAATGGTGGGACCAGATAAGTTATATTAATATCACATCATTTCAAACGTACAGAGGGGCCGCCCCGGTGGCGCAGTGGTCTAAGGCGTTGGCCTCTGATAATTCGTCCGTAAGGGGTCCGGGTTCGAATCCCGTCAGGCATGGATGTTGTGTTTGTCTTACGGTACTGGCTCTCTCCCTTCCCTGGAACCAGTGACCCTAAATTAGGGACGGGCGACTGCTTATAGCCCATTGAGTTGCTCACGGTGGTCGTTAAACCTCCAATCATAAAAAAAAAAAAAAAAAAAAAAAAAAAACCTACAGAGGGCGAGTCGAAAGTTTTGCAATATTTGCATAAACGCATGTGCTACGACGGGTGTGTCACGTGTTTAAACTAGTTCAATTCGCGCACTGCAGTCAGTCGAAAGGCACATAAAGTAGTAGTGTCGTCGTTCTGTCTGTGGTTGGGACGCCTAAAAGATGAACAGCCACAACCGGCTAATTAGGGAACTTGTGCTTTACGAGTTTGAACTCGGCCATAACGCTGCTCAAGCAACACGAAACATTTGTCATGCGAAAGGTTGGAAGGTTTCGTAGACCACAGCACCGCAACCAGATGATTCAAGAAATTTCGCTCAGGTAACAGAAACCTCGACGATCAGCCAAGGTCAGGTAGGCCGCGGATTCGGAAGCCGTGCGCCAGGCCGTAGAGGCAAATTCGACAACCAGCACTCTGAGATTATCAGGCGAGCTGAGCATATTACATGCCACCGAGGTTCATCACCTTCAGGACTTCGGCAAGGTCTACAGGAGCTGCCGCATTATCCCTCACGAACTGAAGCCAGCTGAAGTAAACCACCGAGTGGAAGTGTGCACGAAACTCTGACAAACTCCACGCGATGGGCGTTTCATCAAGAGAATTGTTGCATGCGATGAAAACTAAGTCTATATCCATAATCCTAACACGCAACGACTGTGGTTGAGCCCGGGCCAGCTTCCTTAACCTGTTGTCAGATGTCAGACATGGGCGCTTCGATAACAAGGTGATGCTCTGCGTCTGGTGGAATTTCGAGGAAGTAATCCATTACGAATTTGTTCCAGACGGTCGGACCGTCATCGCCAACCTCTACTCTGAACAGATGGAGCGGGTGTATGCCGTTTTAGAGGAGAAGTACCCAGCATTGGTGAACAGACAGCGCTCTCTCCTACAGCAGGACAACGCTCGGCCTCATACCGCGTGAACGACCCGGGCAAAACTCCAGGAACTTGCATCGAACTGATGCCACAGCCAGCATATAGTCTGGACCTTGCCCCGTCGGATTATTACTTGGTCTGGTCCATGGCCCACTTCCCTCACGGGCGGCACTTCAACAACCAGGAGTAGGTGGCAGCTGGGGTTAAGGAGTTCTTCGCCTCGAAGGACAAGAACTAGCACCGCCGCGGAATCGAAGAACTGGCAGACAGATGGCTAAAGACGGTGCAGTACGATGGCCAATACTTTGAATGCTAGTCAGCTTTCGTCGTAAAGGTACGTATGAAGACATAAAGTGATCCAAATATTGCAAAACTTTCGACTCACCCTCTGTAGTTAGGTTAAGCCTAAGGTTCACGGAACCGTTTCCTATCAATCCGACTAGTACGAGGTGAGCAATATTATTTTACTTTTCATTTTCCCTGAATCCTCTGCTGGTCATTTCTCGGTTCTTGAGCTGATGATGGTCCTACTGGATGCCACGCTTTTCTCTTGATCGTGCTACGTTCCCTTCCTCTACGCGATGGGGCTGGTATCCTCCGTGGATTAAAACACAGCCCGGGAGCCCTTGAGCTTCTTCTCCTAACATTTATTTTTCTTTTCCGCTGCATCAATTTGGTATTTTTCCACTCGTGCCAACACACACACTTAGCAATCTTACCCTCCGACACCTTCATCCTCGATTTCTCCAAGTTTTCCCCTTTTATATTCTTCGTCGCTTTCCCTTCTGCACTACTCCTAGGTGTGTTTTTACCTTCTGGAGATGTCACCCTTGCCTTCCTTGGTTCCTGGGGGATTTCCCCTCATCCACTTGGGGATTCGTCCTCAGATGAACGATGAGCACTGGCTATTTCGAGCAGATGTTCTTCCGGCTAGCTGACTATCTGTCGAGCTAAGCCCTTTAAAAATTTATTTGGAACCTAACTGTCACCCTGTTTCCGGAGTTCTACTATGAGGGTATCCGGAATACATTTATAAATCTCTAAGTACGTTCGAATGCACGTATGCTCTCCTGAGTTATGTTCCCCGACACAGAGACTGGGTGACAGTTATTACATAACTTTTATCTTCGGACCAGATTTAGGCAGGGCTTCTTTTGAGTACTCGCGCCGCATAGTCGCCGTTGAAGCTTATTGTTAGATAAGGCTATGACATCTAATCCCTACGTTACACCTCCGTGCTTGTTCTTCTTTGCAAATGCCAGGCATGAAAATACCTAACATTTCGTTTTCAGAACTTTGCACTTGGCCTGGCGTCCGTGTTCCGGTCTTCCTTCCCACGCGAAGGGAAAGCAAGAAAAAGAAAACAGCAGAATTTGAATGCGACCTGGGGTGGGATAATACCTCCTGCCAACGCAATAAGGAATTACTCTAATTAAAATGATTAATTAAGATAATTAATTGAGTAATTAAATCCCGAATTTTGATATTTATTACCTTTTGACAATGTGCCCGAAATTAAAATTATTTCCGTTGCAACATGAGTGAGTGCTTTTGTTTTCTTTTCTTCCTTTGAACAAAGTGTTTGTGAAGGGTGAAAGTGGTTTCCCCATTTGTACAAGCCATATTAGCTCTTCTGAAGGTCGGGGGATCGAGGTCAGCAAACACCTGGAATCTGGTCCATCATGTAGACACAGAGAGAGTCATGCGTTGAGCATCTGGTCAAAGAGCAAAACTGCAGGTTTTGATGAATTACTTTTCTTACTAAGAAAATTGTGCAGCTTTGTAGCTTCTTTTCTTTTCGTGTGTGTGTCGTCTAGGTGTCACTGGGTGTAGCAGTCGCCTCCCAGCCTATAAGAAACAAATAGATTCTATTATCACAAAGCTGTAAATTACATTCCTTGCAAAAATAAAAAAATAAAAAGAAAAAGAAAGAAACGAAGCACCCTGAGAAGGTCGTTCGATCTTGATGAAACTCCGCATGCAAGTACCTCTGGGTTGAATATGCAAAGGATTAAAAAATAACGACCAACGACGAAAAAGTGGCCCGCTGAAGCGCTTGTGAACGGCACATCGATAAGGGTATATCAAGAGCAAATCTCGCACGCAGCGACAATTGGGACAGCGGATTGCAGTTGCATTAACCCCCGCGGACTGTGAGGATGCCTCGACGTCGGATGCGTGCAAAATACGAACAGTTCAGCGAGTTTCAGAGATTAGGTACAACTAGACTGAGAGAGGCCGATTTGTCAAGTGTCCGTATCGCCGGATATTTGAGTCCGAGCGACGTGGCATTGGACGATGTTGGCGCCAATGGAACGAAAAGGGCACAACTGAGCGGCACGCGGTGGCAGTGGACGGCCGAAGGCAACGACAGAACGTGAGGATCGAGCGATTGTGAGTGCCGCGTGAACAGAACCGAATTCGTCGCTCTTACCCGTCCGTGACCATGTTGCGTCATCTACAGGTACGGAAGTAACCATCCGGATCGTTGCCACACGACTTCCGGCACGGAAACTACATTCAAGGAGGCTACTCCGCCGCATACCACTGACCAGCGAGCATCGCCGGCACCGGTTGCAGTGGCGTCGGGCCCTATTATCGGTGGTGTCGTGTTGTCTTCAGTGATCAGTCATGGTTTCACTTGGTGCCAATGACCAGCACATACGTGTCTGGAGAAGAGCCGGCCATCGCACGGATCCTGCCTTTGCCGTGGAACGTTACACGTCTCGCACACCGGAAGTGACTGTCTGAGAAACCATTTCCTATGATAGCCGGACACCCTTTGTAGTCCTCCGTACCACTCTCACGGCTCAACGGTACGTCGACGACATTCTACGACCTGTTTTGTTGCCATTCCTGTCGCAGCATTACCAAGCAATTTTTCAACAGGATAATGCCCGGCCACACATGGCACTGCTCTCTCAGGGCTGCCTCTGTAATGTCGGCACCCTTCATGTCTAGCCCGATTGCTCGACCTCTCACGGATCGAACATATGCTTTGGGACATGATGAGACGACACCTACGCCCATCCCGGAATGTCGGTGAACTGGCCCGCAATTTTGGACATCGTCTGACATGCTATACCTCAGGACAGTATCCGTGAACAGCATGCGTCTACGCCAGCTTGGTCAACCGCTTGTAGCCGAGCCAGAAGAGGCGCTACAACGTACTGACTTGTTCCACTCACTCGTGTAGAGCTGTTTTATCCGAATAAATGATAAATGGCCCAACTGCTCTGGAATTGCCTTTCCTATGCATGTACATTGCACATACCAATTTTCATCTCGATTGAATAATTCTTTTTGGGTGCTTCGTTTCTGTTTTTTTCTTTTTTTTTTTTTTTTTTTTTTTTTTTTTGCAAAGAGTGTATACAACTATGGTTCGCAGTCAGGGTGGTCAGTGTTTGATATAAATCTGTATCGACCTTGTCATTCTGATTTGTTTCGTCAACGAACAAGCCATTTAGAACGTAGCTGAAGTGGTCCCTTTTTTTAATAGAATCTTCCGAAACAACAGTGAACGATACGATCCCGTGCAGAATTTTCTGCAAAAATTACGCTTATGCTGTCGTCTGTGCTTGCGTTGTGATCAAGGCTATATACGTATAGCAGGTAGAACTGAATTTCGTCGAGTCGATTCTAAGTAGATTTTATAGACTTAAACGTTATACTTTGCAACTGGAAACATGATTTTAAGGTGGAACTATTCTCTCCAAAAGTAACTGACGCTGCAAACAAATTTGTTTCTTAATGGTTTATGACGCAGTAAAATGGGGTAAGTTTTCTCTCCCCATTCGTAACAAGTCATAACACACTGCAGCTGACATTTAAGGAAGATAAATTTAATTATTGCTCTTTCAGTCTACTTTGGAAAGTAAAATGCGTTGTGTGTTTCTTTGCTTAGATATTACATTCATACTCACTGAAGAATTTTTATGTGAGGTTTGACTACAGAAATAACCTTTTTCTCAAATCAGCAGACGATTCAACCCAAAGATGCTATCGGAAATTACCCAGTATTAGACGCACTGAGAATGTTACATAAGCATTCAAAGTGTTGTGGACGGCTTTGAAGTGAAATTCCTTGTTCAGAAATTTAATCGAAAAGTCGTTTCGCCTTAAATGATCTACCTATCATATCATAGAAATGTCAAAATGAAGTTGAATCTCTTTATGTGGATGAATGATTGTTAAATGTAAATGTGTCAGATATCCTGAAAGCACAGCACTTACCAAAAGTAACATCAAGTTTGCAAAATTTTTCCAAGATCAGGTCTTAAACAAATTAGCAGGTGCTCAACGAAAAAATAATTACAAAATAGAATTCAGACATTTTTAATTTGACAAAGACGATATAGGTTTTAGGATTGCTGGTTTGTTCAATACAATTTTACTAGGAACGTATATTTTAAAAATTTGAGGTTGTATTCATGGAGAACTGAATTTGGTTGGAAATTCAATGTTGCATTCAAAAGTTGTATTGTAAGTGACCGAAAATCTTCAGAGCTTCAATCGATAGCTGAATATAAAATTTGCTTTAGAATGGCATAAAGTAGAGTTGCCCAAACTCTGGATCCCAATAAATTAAAAGAAAGATAGAAAAATCATAAGGTGAATGTCCGGTAGGAGCGCAAAGATTAAAACTTTAATAAATGCATTAAAAATGTAGCACAGAGCAAAAAGTCATTACTGTAATTTATTAATCGTAAGTGCTTGATGCTTGCTGTTACTGGAAGTTGAATTTAACTTGTTGATCACATGCTGTAGATGAAGGAGGCAAAATTATGTCATGAAAGAGCATTCATCTCACGTTGTTTGAGAATATCAGTCGTAGGGCCGACTTTTAGCATTCATGGCTTCCGATGTGACAATATGTGTTGGCGCCTTCCAAAAGAATTTTTATTTTTATGATGCAGTATGTGGTTTTTCAGCCGCACACGAAAGATAAACAATATGAACGGTATTCTCAAATACAGTATAAATGGAATGTGGAATTTATATAGAGAATGGAGATTAAAACACTATTAGTCAAATATATCTGTGTTACGACGGTTGTACCGAAAGTAACGCAAAAGTGGGCATAAAGTTTTTATTAACTGACAGATGTCGTTCAAATTGCACACGTTTGTAGAGTAACTATCCCTCTATACAAAGGTACTACTCGGTATAGTCTCTATCACAAGCGATGCATTTGCGCCATCGTTGAACCAAACTGTCGAATCCTCTTTAAAAAAATTCAGGTGTGGACTGTTGTACCCACTTCTTCACAGCTACTTTCACTTCATCTGTGTCATCAAATCGTTGTCCTCGGAGACTTTTCTTCATTGGACCGAACAGGTGGAAGTAGGAGGGCGCCACATCTGGGCTGTATGGTGGATGAGGAACCACCGACAAGCCTAATTGTCTGATCGCTTGATTTGTTGCCAAAAATGTGTGTGGTCTCGCATTGTCATGGTGAATGTGGATCCTTTTCAGATTCTTGTCCGGTCTCTTTCTCCTTATGGCTTCTCTAAGCTTCTTGAATGTCTCAATGTACCGCTCGCTGGTCACGGTACGGTCACGTTCCAGAAAATCAAGGAGAATGACACCCCTGTCATCCCCCCCCCAGAAAAACAGTCACTATGACTTCCTGTGTTGATCGCTGGCTCTTGAACTTCTTAGGCCTTGGTGAAAGGTGTGACGCCATTCTATGTATTGATGCTTAGTTTCTGGATCGTAAAGATACGCCCACGTTTTATCCCCTGTCACCAGATCGGGGGGGGGGACGTATCTTCATTGGCTTCAAACGCTTCCAGGAGATCAGAGTAGACTTCCACCCTTCTCTCCTTCAAATCGGGTGTCAACTGCCGATGTACTTATTTTGCACACACACTTTCCGATACCCTAAGTCTTCCACCATCTTCTGTACGGCATAATGACCACAGTCCAGTTGTGGTACAAGGTCAAAGATTGACTCGTCTCTCAGCGCGAATCAATTCATCCACTCGCTGAAGATTCGTGTCAGTGGTCGCAGATGATGGTCTCCCACTGCGTGCTTTGTCTTCAACCCTGGGTTCCCCTTCTTTAAACTTCTTCATCCATCTGTGCACATTGCTCTTGTCAATGGTGTTACTTCCGTAAACACTGTGCAGCCTTCTGTGGATGTCGGACAGCCTGCACCCTTCCTCCGTCAAGAACTCAATGACTGCACGTGCTTCTGCTTGGAATCCATTATTTACCTGCAATGAAGAAAATAGGCTACTATAGAGGAAGAGTTACTCAACCAACATGTGCAATTTGAACGACCTCTGTTAGTTAATAAAAAAGATATGCTCACTTTTGCAATACTTTCGGTACAACCCTCGTATTTTATAGCCTAAAATAATATACGTCATTTGTCTAGATAATTATTGTTACATGTCTGAGCCGTACAGTTTTTTTTTTCATTCATTTAACATTGGATAAAGATTATTTCATGCTATCAAGAACATTCCTAAGTTTTCAAATGCTGTCTAAGCACGATAAAAATACACAAGATTAAAACTCTTCAACTACGCAAACATCATACTCATTCTAAAATATCGACATGTTAAAAGGTTAAAATATCTACAAGATCTTTCGCACAGGCCGCCCGCGCATCTTCAGCTAAGCATTACAAAAGTTCCCAAGAGGTGGTTATACCCTTATATGTATATATATATATTTAGTCAGTGACGTGCATAGGCGTAACCACTGGGGGGTCGGGGGAGTCAGGACCCCCATTTTTTCAGGTAGCATTATAAAGTTCCCGAGAGCTGGTTATACCCTTATACAGTATATATTTAATCAGTGACGTGTTAGTAGTTCTGTCACCCTGGTGGCGAGATTGGAAATCAAGTTTTTCAAGTGTGGTTACTTATTCAACCTATAGAAATTGAAAATATCTTATTGATAGCCACAATTAATGACCGGCTATGTTGCCATAATATGTGTTTGTAACTATGGATGCAGAGATCACTTTAGTGGGTAAGTGTTTTATCAAAGGAACAAATATGAGAAAGGTGAATTATGTTCTAGATGACTATTAGGAATATCTAAATGAGTCATTAATCACCTCCACGGGAGTGGAATGACCATTGATAGTTCTTCATTACAACATCTGTTTCTATAAAAACTTATATACAAATTTTCGGCAAACAAAGTTGAACGTTCAGTTTTTGTTCTCAACAAAAGGTAACCATCCGTCCAGGTTGCGTTGTGGGTACCTCTTCCTGCCAGTCTGGATAGTGAGGTGTTGTTAGAATGGTTTCTCACATCATAACGATATTCTACCAGTCTGAACCCAATACTTCTCAAGGTAGAGCCGATATGCCACTGGTTTTCCAAGGGGGAATTTTCGCTTTTCATGGACACACAATATACGTCACATAGTTCATTTTCTGTCTTATAATCTTGGTCCTTTCTAATATCGTTTTGTATAAAGATGACGTTTTATCTCCAAAATCAATTTTGTATTTCTTTCATATATTATTTTTCAACGTATGAGTAAATTTTGGTAGGTACGCCATCGAGCCCACATAAGTCCTTCGTTTTTTTCTTTTTGCAGTGTGGTGATATTATTACGGTGATATTTGTTGATTAACTTATCCACAGAATTTGCACAATATCCATGCTGGATAGGAATGAATTTTATTCTTCGGAATTCTTTAAAACGCTCTTTTTTATTTAAGGAGTGCGTGAAAACCCGGAAGAGCATTGATCTCAAAGCTGCCATCTTATATTTAGTAACATAGTAGATTTTTTTGGTATAGTGTTAGTTCTGCTGGTAGGTTTTCAAAACACCAAAAAACTCAAGTTTTTCTTTGCGTTATGCCTCTTCACTAAAAGGCCAAGAAACTGAAATTTGTAGTCTTGTTCCAACTCTAAAGTGAGTTTGATCGTTGGAAATTTGGAGGACAGATTTTTAAATTGAGTAAGGCACTCAATAGAGCGCTACCATAGTATGAAAATGTCGTCCACGTACATAAAGAGAAGAAAGCACTCCTGGCTTGTTGCAAGAATTTCATTTTCGAGAAACTACATAACCACCTCGGCGTGAGAATCTCTGACAGTCGTGATCCCATTGGAGTGCCACTCTTCTGTTGATAAGTGACACCATTATAACTGAAGTATGACCGCTTCGCTACTAGTTTAAGATCATCAACTATAGCCTGGAATTCGACCCGGGAGGCATACTTTCCTTGAATAAGTTTTTCATGAATTAATTCGTGAGCAGAGTCTATTGGTATGTTTGGATATAAATACTTTACATCGATTGACCCCAGGATGTAGGATGGGTTAACGCCTCGAAAAGCCTTTATTTTTGACACCGCTTCAAATGAACTAGCGATTGCATAATCAGAGCCTGAAGTAATAGGCTTCAAAAAGTGCGCTAGTGCCTGCTCTAGTGGCCTCGTGGAACTAGAGCGGCTTGAGGCTGAAAGTCAGACAAACAGACTATAAAGACACATGGCCGAGGTGGAGGTTTCATATTAGATGAAATACATTCTGGTTGGAATCCAGAGTTTTTCAGTTTGTTAATAGATGTCAGAGTCGCAGGTATAGGGTCATTCTTAACCACTTTATGCGGAATAGTGGCAATGGAATTTAACATTTTTTCCTTATAATCAACATTATTCAGTATAACTCTATGGCTAGCTTTATCTGCAGCGGCTATTGCAATGTTGGAGTTAGCTCCCAACTCGCGCAACTGCTTATGTCCTCTCGCAATATGTTGCATACATTGTGCAAAGTTCGAACGTTTTCCATAGCTTTCGATGTCCGGTAAGGAGCCAACTCTCAATCATTTTCAGGAAAGTAACTGATTATCTGCTCAGCTTCAGGGATAATGCGAAATAAGTTTACTTTAGTTGTTGGATAGGTGAACTTTGGACCCCGATTTAAGGCTGTAGTCTGAATCTGATTTAAAGACAGATTGCTAAGATTTATAAATGGGGGTTCTGTTGGTACATCAGAGATAAGATTAGCTGCATGAGCAACGTTGTTATTCTCACATGCCCCCGATCCTAAAATTCGGAGTTAGTGTATATGCCGGTTCTTAATAAGTTCCAGTTCGGTGTTTTAAAATGTGCCGTTCACCGTCATAAGTCTATCCAAAAGAGCTAGGTGAGCATATATATTGCGAAGTGTATGCCATGTATGTTCGTCTGCTCAGTGAGTCAATTAAGCCTGGCTTTTGGCGAATTTCATATCGCAGAGGTTTGGCTTCTGCAACTTTCAAAATGCATTACCAAACGAAACTGGTGTATTCATTAAGGCCAGAAACTTGGGTATTACTTTTAATCCCCGACAGTTCACCATGCAATTTAGGTGGAATTGCTCGATTTGCAAAAAAGTTTTCGTTTGCCGAAAATTTGTATATAAGTTTTATACAAACAGATGTAATGAAGAACTATTAATGGTCATTCCACCACCGTGGAGGCGATTAATGATCCATTTAGGTATTCGTAATAGTCATCTAGAACATATCTCACCTTCCCCATATTTGTTCCTTGGATATGACACTTACCCACTAAAGTGTTCTCTGCATCCATAGTTGCAAACATATATATCATGACAACATAGCCGCTCATTAATTGCGGCTATCAAAAGGCTATTTCAATATCTACAGGTTGAATAACTAACCACACTTGAAAAACTTGATTTCCAACCACGCCATCAGAGTGACAGAACTACTAACACGTCACCAGTGGCGTAACCATGTTTCAAAATCTGGGGGGTCCAATCACACATACACACATTATATATATATATATATATATATATATATATATATATATATATATATATATATATATATAAAACCAGTTTAACGTACAATCAGCCTATTGAGGCCTTCGCAGAATGGAAATATAATATAATCAATAGCTTTACCGGTGAGTTGGCAGGTCTGGACTTTTGTTTCGACAGAAATCTCTTTTTCTCTGGAGAAGCTAAAAGGTCACTCTCCAAACTACAAGACCAATTTATTTTTACCACTACGGATAAAGCTAGCAATAATTTTGCAATTATCTGTAAGAAGTTCTATTTTGAATTGTTAACTATGGAACTCAATAATAGAGTAACATACGAGCCCGTAAGTTATTCTACCAAGCAGTTAGAAAATCGGGTTAAGGCATTCTTCAAGAAACTTAAAATTCCACAAACTAGAAGATATGAGCCTGAATTTCCATTTCTTTTTGCAACGGTTAAGTTTCATAAGGATCCTGTGAAGTTCAGGTTCATAGCTAGTGGAGTAAGGAGTCATAAAAAGAAAATAGATCTTGCTTTTGAAGATGTCTTAAAGAAGGTTTTGAAACACATTAGAAACTGTTCTAACTTGATGTACAGAGATTTTTGGATAATTAATAATAATGCAGAAGTAATTTCTACTATACTCAAAGTTTGTCCCCTAGATATTAATAGTTATGATTTTGAAAACCTATACACTAATCTGCCTCTATCAGATATAATCACTACCTTTAAAGAGCTGTATGCAGAATTTAAACTTAACCAATTTGTTGATGTAGGAACTTGGAACTCTTATCTCAATTGCTGCATAAAAAATAACCATATCTTATATAATAATACTCTCTATAAGCAAGTGAACGGTATTCCAATGGGAACATCAACGTCCACGAATATCGCTAATCTATTCCTGTTCTTTAAGGAATATAAATTCATTAAAAATCACCCCACCTGCTCAGATAACTACCTTTACACTTTTAGATATATTGATGATCTGCTGTGTATCAATAATTCAGAAGTTATAGAGAGTGATTTTGATAATATCTATCCTAGCTCTCTTAACTTATGTAAAACCAACCACAGTAATCAGGAACTTGATTTCCTAGACTTAAGCATTAAGCTCAACAGAGGTAACCCATCTATTAGCCTCTTTGATAAAAGAGTTAATTTTCCTTTCAAAGTAATTAAATATCTACACTGGAATAATAACATTTCAACCAAAGTAATTGAGAATGTACTAATTTCTCAGGTCCTAAGAATTTCAAGAATTTGCAGCAACAATTTGGACTTCAATTACCACATTAATATACTATTAGAAAGTTTTCTAGAGAACGAAATTCCTTCTTCTTTCATCAAGAGAACTTTAAGAAAAATTATTCTGAATAATAGAGTAAGGTTGGCAGATCTGCTTTAATTTTCTACACAGTTAATAATATGATTCTGACCAATCAAAGCCGTAAGGAAGTTGGCTAGAGGATGCCTATTAACTACCTAAAGGAACCTTAGTGCTATGGATATGACGGTCCTATTAAAACAAAAAATTAAATAATATAAACAAAATCACAAAAAAAGCTTAAAAATCTGTTTATAAAAGAAAATAAAAACAAATAAAAAAGAAAACTAGTTATTCATCACTAGGATAGCTATACTAAAAATAGTAAAACCAACATTAAAATTAATAAGATTCTGATTAATCTATAGATGCTCACTAGGTGGTTTAATACATGCAAAGATTATTAAATAAACTGCTCGTGTATTTTATAATATTTCTCATGTATTCTGGAGAGTTAATTCTGCTCTTTCTGATCATACAGATCCACAGTCTTAAGTTTATATATTTTTTTCTCTGGTTAAAATCTCCGCGCGTTGGTTTCTTGCTGTATGAGGAGGCCATCAGCCCCACCCTCACTGCCCCCCAGCGTCTAGGGAGTGGCGGAAGAGGTCAGCCATGTTCTTCTCTTGTGAGGAGAAAAGTTTTTGTCACACAAGAGGTAAGCTCTCTTCCTTGTTTTTGGGTTCTAGGTTTTATAAGTTCAATATTTGTACTTCATGTACTTTTTCTCTGTCGTTTTTTAGCTTTTCAGCTTTTAGGCATTGGTTTGTCTGTTAACATTTTTGCGGGTTTTAACTCTTTCTTTTCTTTGTAACTTTGAGCGTCTTTTGGGGTACCTAGGAACAGAAGATGGCTAAGCTTGTTCCTTTTCTATGCGCTGTCTTTGCGCTGTTTTTTCAAAGTAGTTAAGTTCTTAATAACTAATTAATTATGCACTTAAAGCACTGCTGAAATACTTTGTACATATTGCAACTAACTGTTTAAGGTATATAACTTTCACAAAGTTTTCTTTAGTTAATTATTATCTTTAACTTATTCTCGTTTTCGTGCTGTCATAAGTTGTAGAGTAGGGGGTTTTAGACTCAAGTTTTCTTTCAAAAATCTGTTCGTTAAAAATTAACATTTCCTTTTTTAATTGCAATGTAAAATTTGGATTTCTTTTGCATTGATTTTCAGGTTTAAATTCTCTCTCAAACGAACTTGGAATTTCGTTATGGCTGAAAATCATTTCTAATGATTATGTCACTCTCACAGCTTGAGTTCTCTTTAATCTTCTTCTCTCTGTTTAATAGTAACAGATGAAGAGCATGGGTCGGGCCAGGAAGGTTAATGGATGCAAGCGAAATTGTTAACTAGTGCTAGGTCATGCAACTCTACGGAGGACATGACTTATATATATTTTTTAAACTATTTTAGGTGGGAATGTTACTTGCATCTATGGCCTTGCAGAAACCCATTTCCAACTAGGTCTTTGTGGAAGTGAGAAAATGCAGAGTTTTTGCTGGTCCTTGATAAAGCCAAGGCTCAGTATTCTCGACAACTTCTACATTCAGTTGTTTTATTTTACTTTTTTATCTTTTCTCCTTTTACTCACACAGGTAGATACATAACCTTTTCTATGTTGTACTAGGTGTAAGTCAAAATTATATATGTATTTTTTTGCTTAGGTATCTTCTTTATAGAATATATATATATATATATATATATATATATATATATATATATATATATATAGGGATGTAAGGTCAGGTGATGCGTAACATCACAGCCTCTCCTTGACAAATGTCAACCCCGCCTTCTCGTGGTGCATCCTGTTCCCACTAAAGGGGCTCTGACGAAAGCCAATAGCAGTATAACTATACCATCGGGATTAGAGGAAATTCTATCCCACACTCACCAACCCGCTTGGCCAGCGTGGTGAGTTATGGCCAAACCCCTCCAAAATGACTCCACAACTTAAATCTTGGCCCTCAGTCTCCGGCAGCTGGAATGTACCTGGCCAAGGCAGCAGCCAGTGCGACATGAAGGCAGAGGGTGCTAAGAATCCCCGGAGGACCGGACTAGGCTGCCATCTGATGCTGACCTTGGCTACATATAACGGACGCTCCCTATCTTCTGATTCAAGGCTTCTTGAATTGGAAGAGGAACTACAAAGGATCAAGTGGGACATCGTGGGGCTAAGTGAGGTAAGGAGAAAAGGAGATCTCATCGAACTGAAAAGTGGACATCTCTTCTACTATCGTGGGACAGATACTGGCAGAACTAGTGGTGTTGGATTTATAATAAACAAGAAACTGAAGGATAAAGTTGTAGAAGTTGAAAGTTCCTCTGACAGAGCTGCACGACTTGTTATCCAACTCTCAAAAAGATACCAGGCACAGATTATTCAAACTTATGCACCCACCACAAGTCATCCTGAAGAAGAAATTGAAGAATTATATGAGGAAATTTGTCATCTAAATAATAAAGGTAAGCAGCACTTGAAAATAATTATGGGAGATTTCAATGCAAAAATAGGGCAACGGCAACAGAATGAAACTTCAGTAGGTAAATTCGGTCACGGCAACAGAAACCAGCGTGGAAATACTCTCGTTGAGTTTGCAGAGGCAGAAGGGTTTTTCATCTTGAACTCCTTCTTCAAGAAAAAGCCACACAGGAAATGGACATGGAGACATCCAAATGGGACGACAAGTGAAATTGATTTCATTATGTGTAACAAAAAATTCGTCATAGAAGACTGCAGTGTGCTAAACAAGTTCAACACAGGTAGTGACCATAGATTGGTGAGATGTAAGATGCACCTCAACACTAAACTTGAACGTGGCAAGCTCATAAGACAAACAAAATCTATTGACATAACCAACCTTAAAAACACCATAATACCTTCAAGTTGGAATTGAAGATCAGATTCTCTGCTTTAGAAGGCCTAACATCGGAAGAAGTGGACATCTCTGAAGTTAACAGAAAAGTAACCAAAGCTCTTATGGAAACAGCAACAAAATTAGCTGGGTCTAAGAACAAGTTGCATGTAAACAAATTATCAGGAAAAACGAAAATGTTGATGCAAAAAAGAAGAGAGATGAGGACAACTAAAGAAGATGTGACTTCCAAAGTGGAATATATAGAGCTATGCAAGACAGTAAGAAAAAGTATCACTGAAGACGTAAGAAAATTCAACTGTGAACTAGTGAGGAAAGCAATTGAAAACAACCAAAGCCTAAAGATAGCAAAGGGACATCTGAGTAAGGGAAGAAAACAGATTATGGCACTGAGAAAAGAAGATGGTTCTGTAACAAGAAATAGAGGCGAAATTTTGACAAGAGTGAAAGATTTCTACTCCAAATTATATGAAAGGGATGATACATACACTCCAGACATCATGAAAGATACCAGTGCCAGAGTTCCTCCAGTCCTTCCAGCAGAAGTTGCACATGCAATCAAGAACATGAAGCGGGGAAAAGCTCCAGGAGAAGATGGAATTACTGTAGACATCATACAAGAAGCAAGTGGAGAAATCGAAACAGTACTCGCCCAAATTTTCACTCGATGCCTTAATGAAGGGAAAATTCCTGAGGATTGGAACAACGCTACAATGATATTGCTACATAAAAAAGGTGACATTGAGGATCTCAGGAACTACAGACCTATCAGTATCCTATCAGTGGTTTATAAAATCTTCACTAAAGTTCTTTCACACCGCTTGAAGGTAACACTGGACATGGCTCAACCGAGAGAACAAGCTGGATTCAGGAGTGGCTACAGCACAATAGATCATATCCACGTACTGAGAGAACTAATTGAAAGAGCGAGGGAATATGAACTTCCATTGCGCATGGCTTTTATCGATTACGAAAAAGCCTTTGATTCGGTGAAACCATCAGCAGTTGCAATGGCTCTGAAATCCTGCGGTATTGAAGAAGCATACATTAATATTATTAATAACATCTATGAAAATGCAAGTGCAAAGATTCTGCTATTTGAAAATACAACACACATAAAAATTGGAAAAGGAGTGAGACAAGGTGACACCATATCTCCGAAGCTCTTTAATGCCACATTGGAAAATATCTTTCAATCACTGAACTGAGAAAACAATGGCATAAAGATTAATGGAGATTATCTAACCCACCTTCGTTTTGCTGATGACATAGTCATTTTTGCAACAACCCCATCAGAGCTACAGAGTATGATGCAGGAACTTGCTGACAAGAGTAAAGAAGTGGGATTAAAAATGAACTTTCAGAAGACAAAAGTGATGTTCAATGCTTTTACAAGAAATGAAGATTTATCGATTGATGGAGAAAAGCTGGAGATAACAGACACGTACGTTTATCTTGGACAGCAGATATCAAGTGAGGGTCACATTGGTGAAGAAATTAATCGGCGTACAAAACTTGCCTGGAGAGCTTTTGGAAGAAACAGCATAATTTTCAAGAGCAATATGCCATTATGTCTTAAAAGAAAAGTGTTTGATCAATGCATCCTTCCAGTGCTTACGTATGGTGCAGAGACGTGGACCTTAGCTAAAAGAGACATACAAAGGCTGCAGACAACTCAAAGCAGCATGGAGAGGTGCATGCTTGGTGCAACCAGGAGAGATAAGAAGAGGAACTCGTGGATCCGAAAAATGACAAGAGTGGAAGACATCATGATCAGAGTTA
Organism: Macrothele yani; assembly: GCA_039090855.1. Taxonomy (NCBI): domain Eukaryota; kingdom Metazoa; phylum Arthropoda; class Arachnida; order Araneae; family Macrothelidae; genus Macrothele; species Macrothele yani. The sequence continues at coordinate 78,519,443 of CM077027.1, forward strand.
AATCCCTGAAATGGCAATGGGCTGGACATACTGCCAGAAGAACAGACCATCGATGGACAGCCGAAATTTTAGATTGGATTCCAAGGGAGAGGAAAAGACCCAGAAGAAGACCACATGGGAGATGGGTGGATGAAATTCGAAAGTATGCGGGAGTGACATGGAGGAGACTGGCACAAGACAGACCGTTGTGGAGGAAACTTGGGAAGACCTTCGTCCAGCAGTGGATTGATAATGGTTGACAATGATGATGATGAAATGATGATGTGTGTGTATGAGGATCCCCGACTCTGAAAATATGGGGGTCCTGACACACACACACACACCCCTGTGTTTACGCCTATGCACGTCACTGACTAAATATATATATACATATAAGGGTATAAGCAGCTCTTGCCGCCCCGGTGGCTCAGTGGTCTAAGCGATGGCCTCTGATCATTCGTCCGAAAGGGGCCCGGGTTCGAATCCCGGTGAAGCATGGATGTTGTGTTTGCCTTACGGCACTGGCACTCTCCCTTCCCTGGAACTAGTGACCCTAAATTAGGGACGGGCGACTGCTTATAGCCCATTGAGTTGCTCACGGTGGTTGTTGAACCTTAAAAAAACCCCAGCTCTTGGGAACTTTTGTAATGCTTAGCTGAAGATCCGCGAGCGGCCCGTGCGGAAGATCTTGTAGATATTTTAACCTTTTAGCATATAGATATTTTAGGATTGATTATGATGTTTGTGTAATTGAACAGTTTTAAGTTTGTGTATTTTTATCGTGCTTAGACAGCATTTGAAAACTTAGGAATATTCTTGATAGCACGAAATAATCATTATCCATCGTCTACATCTAGCTGCAAATATGAATATGGTACGTGGTTTATACCTTTCTTTCTTTTGTAACCCGGCAATATTGTCATACGCAGTAAACACCTTCTTTAAGATGAAAAGGAAGCTGCAAATCAATCAATTGCACCTAAATTTCCTGGTGAACTGTCGGGCATTAAAAGTAATACCCAAGTTTCTGGCCTTAAAGAATGCATCAGTTCCTTTTGGCGAACAACGCATTTTCAAAGTTGCAGAAGCCAAACCTCTGGGATCTGAAATTTGACAAAAGCGAGGCTTAATTGACTCACTGAACAGACGAACATATGTGGCATACACTTACTTCGCAAAATATGCTCACCCAGTTCTTTTCGATAGACTCATGACGTCGTAAACGTCACATCTTTAAACACCAAACTGGAACTGATTAAGAACCGGCATATACACTAACTCCGAATTTTAGTATCGTTGGCATCTGAGAATAACAATGTTACTCATACAGATAATCTTATCTCTGATGCACCAACACAACCCCCATTTATAAATCTTAGCCATCTGTCTTTAAATGATATTCAGACTACAGCCTTAAATCGGGGTAATAAAATTCACTTATCCAACAACTAAAGTAAACTTATTTCGCATTAGCCCCGAAGCTGAGCAGATAATCAGTTACTTTCCTGAAAATGATTGAGAGTTGGCTCCTTACCGGACATCGAAAGCTATGGAAAACGTTCGAACTTCGCACAATGTGTGCAACATATTGCGAGAGGACGTAAGCAGTTGCGCGAGTTGGGAGCTAACTCCAACATTGCAATAGCCGCTGCAGATAAAGCTAGCCATAGAGTTATACTGAATAATGTGGATTATAAGGAAAATATGTTAAATTCCATTGCCTCTATTCCGCATAAAATGGCTAATAATGACCCTATACCTGTGACTCTGGCATCTATTAGCAAGCTGAGAAACTCTGGATTTTTGCCAGAATGTATTTCATCTAATACGAAACCTCCACCTCGGTCATATGTGTCTCTAGTCTATTTGGTAAAATAAGGACGCATAAACCTAATCAGCCGCTCCAGCCCCACAAGGCCACTAGAGCAATATTTGAAGGCTATTATTTCAGGCTCTAATAATGCAATCACTAGTCCACTTGAAGCGGTGTCAAAAATAACGGCTTTTTGAAGCGTTAACCCATCATACATCCTAGCGTCACTCGATGTAGAGTCTCTATATCCAAACGTACAAAATACAGACTGCTGAAGACTTAATTCATGAAAAACTTATTCAAGGAAAGTATGCCTCCCGGGTCCAAATCCAGGCTATAGTTGATGCTCTTAAACTAATAACGAAGCTGTCATACTTCAGTTATAATGGTGTCACTTATCAACAGCAATGTGGCACTCCAATGGGATCACAATTGTCATCGATTCTCATGGCGAGCTGGTGGTTATGCACTCTATCGAAAATGAAATTCTTGCAACAAGCCCGTGGTTCCCTCTTCTCTATATGCGTTACGTAAACGACTTTTTCATAGTATCGCAGCACTCCATTGAGAACCTTTCTCAATTTAAAGTTCTAATGTCCTCCAAATTTTCAACGATCAAACTCACTTTAGAGTTGGAACAAGACTACAAATTTCCGTTTCTTGACCTTATAGTGAACAGGCATCACGCAAGAAAAAAACTTGAATTTTTTTGGTGCTTCGAAAGCCTACCAGCAGAACTAACATCATACCAAAGAAAGCCAACCATCCTACTAAATATTAGATGGCAGCTTTGAGATCTATGCTTTCCCGGGTTTTCACGCACTCCTCAAATAAGAGAGAGCGTTTTAAAGAATTCCGGAGAACAAAATTCATTCCTATCCAGCATGAATATTGTGCAAATTCTGTGGATAAGTTAATCCACAAATATCACCGTAGTAATATCACCACACTTCAAAAAAAAAAAAAAAAAAAAAAACGTACGTGTCTGTTATCTCCAGCTTTTCTCCATCAATCGATAAATCTTCATTTCTTGTAAAAGCATTGTACATCACTTTTGTCTTCTGAAAGTTCATTTTTAATCCCACTTCTTTACTCTTGTCAGCAAGTTCCTGCATCATACTCTGCAGCTCTGATGGGGTAGTTGCAAAAATGACTATGTCATCAGCAAAACGAAGGTGGGTTAGATAATCTCCATTAATCTTTATGCCGTTGTTTTCCCAGTTCAGTGATTGAAAGACATTTTCCAATGTGGCATTAAAGAGCTTCGGAGATATGGTGTCACCTTGTCTCACTCCTTTTCCAATTTTTATGTGTGTTGTATTTTCAAACAGCCGAATCTTTGCACTTGCATTTTCATAGATGTTATTAATAATATTAATGTATGCATCTTCAATACCGCAGGATTTCAGAGCCATTGCAACTGCTGATGGTTTCACCGAATCAAAGGCTTTTTCATAATCGATAAAAGCCATGCACAATGGAAGTTCATATTCCCTCGCTCTTTCAATTAGTTCTCTCAGTACGTGGATATGATCTATTGTGCTGTAGCCACTCCTGAATCCAGCTTGTTCTCTCGGTTGAGCCATGTCCAGTGTCACCTTCAAGCGGTGTGAAAGAACTTTAGTGAAGATTTTATAAACCACTGATAGAAGGCTGATAGGTCTGTAGTTCCAGAGATCCTCAATGTCCCCTTTTTTATGTAGCAGGATCATTATAGCGTTGTTCCAACCCTCAGGAATCTTCCCTTCATTAAAGCATCGAGTGACAATTTGGGCGAGTACTGTTTCGATTTCTCCACTTGCTTCTTTGTATGATGTCTACAGTAATTCCATCTTCTCCTGGAGCTTTTCCCCGCTTCATGTTCTTGATTGCATGTGCAACTTCTGCTGAGAGGACTGGAAGAACTCTGGTACCTTCCATGATGTCTGGAGTACATGTATCATCCCTTTCATATAATTTGGAGTAGAAATCTTTCACTTTTGTCAAAATTTTGTCTCTATTTCTTGTTACAGAACCATCTTTTCTCAGTGCCATAATCTGTTTTTTTCCCTTACTGAGATGTCCCTTTGCTATCTTTAGGCTTTGGTTGTTTTCAATTGCTTTCCTTACTAGTTCACAGTTGAATTTCCTTACGTCTTCAGTGATACTTTTTCCTAATGTCTTGCATAGCTCTATATATTCCACTTTGGAAGTCACATCTTCTTTAGTTGTCCTCATCACTCTTCTTTTTTGCATCAACATTTTGGTTTTTCCTGATAATTTGTTCACATGCAATTTGTTCTTAGACCCAGCTAATTTTGTTGCTGTTTCCATAAGAGCTTTGGTCATTTTTCTGTTAACTTCAGAAATATCCACTTCTTCCGATGTTAGGCCTTCTAAAGCAGAGAATCTGTTCTTCAGTTCCAATTTGAAGGTATTATGGTGTTTTTTAAGGTTGGTTATGTCAATACATTTTGTTTGTCTTATGAGCTTGCTACGTTCGAGTTTAGTGTTGAGGTGCATCTTACATCTCACCAATCTATGGTCACTGCCTGTGTTGAACTTGTTTAGCACACTGCAGTCTTCTATGACGAATTTTTTGTTACACATAATAAAATCAATTTCACTTGTCGTCCCATTTGGATGTCTCCATGTCCATTTCCTGTGTGGCTTTTTCTTGAAAAAGGAGTTCAAGATGAAAAACCCTTCTGCCTCTGCAAACTCTACGAGAGTATTTCCACGCTGGTTTCTGTTGCCGTGACCGAATTTACCTACTGAAGTTTCATTCTGTTGCCGTTGCCCTATTTTTGCATTGAAATCTCCCATAATTATCTTCAAGTGCTGCTTACCTTTATTATTTAGATCACGAATTTCCTCATAAAATTCTTCAATTTCTTCTTCAGCATGACTTGTGGTGGGTGCATAAGTTTGAATAATCTGAGCCTGGTATCTTCTCGAGAGTTGGATAACGAGTCGTGCAGCTCTGTCAGAGGAACTTTCAACTTCTACAACTTTATCCTTCAGTTTCTTGTTTATTATAAATCCAACACCACTAGTTCTGCCAGTATCTGTCCCACGATAGTAGAAGAGATGTCCACTTTTCAGTTCAATGAGATCTTCTCCTTTTCTCCTTACCTCACTTAGCCCGACGATGTCCCACTTGATCCTTTGTAGTTCCTCTTCCAATTCAAGAAGCCTTGAATCAGAAGATAGGGAGCGTCCGTTATACGTAGCCAAGGTCAGCATCAGATGGCAGCCTAGTCCGGTCCTCCGGGGATTCTTAGCACCCTCTGCCTTCATGTCGCACTGGCCGCTGCCTTGGCCAGGTACATTCCGGCTGCCGGAGACTGAGGGCCAAGATTTAAGTTGTGGAGTCATTTTGGAGGGGTTTGGCCATAACTCACCACGCTGGCCAAGCTGGTTGGTGAGTGTGGGATAGCATTTCCTCTAATCCCGATGGTATAGTTATACCGCTATTGGCAGTCGTCAGAGCCCCTTTAGTGGGAACAGGATGTGCCACGAGAAGGCGGAGTTGACATTTGTCAAGGAGAGGCTCTGATGTTACGCATCACCTGGCCTTACATCCCTTATATATATATATATATATATATATATATCATCATCATCATCATCATTGTCAACCATTATCAATCCACTGCTGGACGAAGGTCTCCCCAAGTTTCCTCCACAACGGTCTGTCTTGTGCCAGTCTCCTCCATGTCACTCCCGCATATTTACGAATTTCATCCACCCATCTCCCATGTGGTCTTTTTCTGGGTCTTTTCCTGTCCCTTGGAATCCAATCTAAAATTTCGGCTGTCCATCTATGGTCTGTCCTTCTGGCAGTATGTCCAGCCCATTGCCATTTCAGGGATTTAACTTTGATCATGATGTCTTCCACTCTCGTCATTTTTCGGATCCACGAGTTCCTCTTCTTATCTCTCCTGGTTATACCAAGCATGCACCTCTCCATGCTGCTTTGAGTTGTCTGCAGCCTTTGTATGTCTCTTTTAGTTAAGGTCCACGTCTCTGCACCATACGTAAGCACTGGAAGGATGCATTGATCAAACACTTTTCTTTTAAGACATAATGGCATATTGCTCTTGAAAATTATGCTGTTTCTTCCAAAAGCTCTCCAAGCAAGTTTTGTACGCCGATTAATTTCTTCATCAATGTGACCCTCACTTGATATCTGCTGTCCAAGATAAACATATGTATCTGTTATCTCCAGTTTTTCTCCATCAATCGATAAATCTTCATTTCTTGTAAAAGCATTGAACATCACTTTTGTCTTCTGAAAGTTCATTTTTAATCCCACTTCTTTACTCTTGTCAGCAAGTTCCTGGATCATACTCCGCAGCTCTGATGGGGTAGTTGCAAAAATGACTACGTCATCAGCAAAACGAAGGTGGGTTAGATAATCTCCATTAATCTTTATCCCTTTGTTTTCCCAGTTCAGTGATTGAAAGACATTTTCCAATGTGGCATTAAAGAGCTTCGGAGATATGGTGTCACCTTGTCTCACTCCCTTTCCAATTTTTATGTGTGTTGTATTTTCAAACAGCCGAATCTTTGCACTTGCATTTTCATAGATGTTATTAATAATATTAATGTATGCATCTTCAATACCGCAGGATTTCAGAGCCGTGGTAACTGCTGATGGTTTCACCGAATCAAAGGCTTTTTCATAATCGATAAAAGCCATGCACAATGGAAGTTCATATTCCCTCGCTCTTTCAATTAGTTCTCTCAGTACGTGGATATGATCCATTGTGCTGTAGCCACTCCTGAATCCAGCTTGTTCTCTCGGTTAAGCCATGTCCAGTGTTACCTTCAAGCGGTGTGAAAGAACTTTAGTGAAGATTTTATAAACCACTGATAGGAGGCTGATAGGTCTGTAGTTCCTGAGATCCTCAATGTCACCTTTTTTATGTAGCAGGATCATTGTAGCGTTGTTCCAATCCTCAGGAATCTTCCCTTCATTAAGGCATCGAGTGAAAATTTGGGCGAGTACTGTTTCAATTTCTCCACTTGCTTCTTGTATGATGTCTATAGTAATTCCATCTTCTCCTGGAGCTTTCCCCCGCTTCATGTTCTTGATTGCATGAGCAACTTCTGCTGGGAGGACTGGAAGAACTCTGGTACCTTTCATGATGTCTGGAGTACATGTATCATCCCTTTCATATAATTTGGAGTAGAAATCTTTCACTCTTGTCAAAATTTCGCCTCTATTTCTTGTTATAGAACCATCTTCTTTTCTCAGAGCCATAATCTGTTTTCTTCCCTTACTGAGATGTCCCTTTGCTATCTTAAGGCTTTGGTTGTTTTCAATTGCTTTCCTCACTAGCTCACAGTTGAATTTCCTTACGTCTTCAGTGATACTTTTTCGTGTTGTCTTGCATAGCTCTATATATTCCACTTTGGAAGTCACATCTTCTTTAGTTGTCCTCATCTCTCTTCTTTTTTGCATCAACATTTTGGTTTTTCCTGATAATTTGTTCACATGCAACTTGTTCTTAGACCCAGCTAATTTTGTTGCTGTTTCCATTAGAGCTTTGGTTACTTTTCTGTTAACTTCCGAAATATCCACTTCTTCCGATGTTAGGCCTTCTAAAGCAGAGAATCTGTTCTTCAGTTCCAACTTGAAAGTATTATGGTGTTTTTTAAGGTTGGTTATGTCAATACATTTTGTTTGTCTTATGAGCTTGCCACGTTCCAGTTTAGTGTTGAGGTGCATCTTACATCTCACCAATCTATGGTCACTACCTGTGTTGAACTTGTTCAGCACACTGCAGTCTTCGATGACGAATTTTTTGTTACACATAATAAAATCAATTTCACTTGTCGTCCCAATTGGATGTCTCCATGTCCATTTCCTGTGTGGCTTTTTCTTGAAAAAGGAGTTCAAGATGAAAAATCCTTCTGCCTCTGCAAACTCAACGAGAGTGTTTCCACGCTGGTTTCTGTTGCCGTGACCGAATTTACCTACTGAAGTTTCATTCTGTTGCCGTTGCCCTATTTTTGCATTGAAATCTCCCATAATTATCTTCAAGTGCTGCTTACCTTTATTATTTAGATGACGAATTTCCTCATAAAATTCTTCAATTTCTTCTTCAGGATGACTTGTGGTGGGTGCATAAGTTTGAATAATCTGAGCCTGGTATCTTCTCGATAGTTGGATAACGAGTCGTGCAGCTCTGTCAGAGGAACTTTCAACTTCTACCACTTTATCCTTCAGTTTCTTGTTTATTATAAATCCAACACCACTAGTTCTGCCAGTATCTGTCCCACGATAATAGAAGAGATGTCCACTTTTCAGTTCAATGAGATCTTCTCGTTTTCTCCTTACCTCACTTAGCCCGACGATGTCCCACTTGATCCTTTGTAGTTCCTCTTCGAATTTAAGAAGCCTTGAATCAGAAGATAGGGAGCGTCCGTTATAGGTAGCCAAGGTCAGCATCAAATGGCAGCCTAGTCCGGTCCTCTGGGGATTCTTAGCACCCTCTGCCTTCATGTCGCACTGGCCGCTGCCTTGGCCAGGTACATTCCAGCTGCCGGAGACTGAGGGCCAAGATTTAAGTTGTAGAGTCATTTTGGAGGTGTTTGGCCATAACTCACCACGCTGGCCAAGCGGGTTGGTGAGTGTGGGATAGCATTTCCTCTGATCCCGATGGTATAGTTATACCGCTATTGGCGGTCGTCAGAGCCCCTTTAGTGGGAACAGGATGCACCACGAGAAGGCGGGGTTGACATTTGTCAAGGAGAGGCTGTGATGTTACGCATCACCTGACCTTACATATATATATATACATATATATATAATATAATATATACATATATAATTGTATAACCAGTTTTTGGGAACTTTTGTAATGCTTACCTGAAAATGCGCGGGCGGCCCGTGCGAAAGATCTTGTAGATATTTGAACCTTTTTGCGTGTAGATATTTTAGGATTGAGTATGTTTGCATAGTTGAAGAGTTTTAATTTTCTGTATTTTTATCGTGCTTAGACAGCATTTGAAAACTTAGAAATATTCCTACATTTACTACTTGGCCCAACACCTCGATCGCCGCCCCGGTGGTGCAGTGGTGTAAGGCGTTGGCCTCTGATCATTCGTCCGTAAGGGGTCTGGGTTCGAATCCCGGTCAGGCATGGATGTTGTGTTTGTCTTACGGCACTGGCTCTCTCCCTTCCCTGGAACCAGTGACCCTAAATTAGTGACGGGCGACTGCTTATAGCCCATTGAGTTGCTCACGGCGGTCGTTAAACCTCCAATCAAAAAAAAAAAAAAAAAAACCAACCTCGATCCGACAACAGTGTTCATTAAATGTTCATTAAGGTCCAAACATAATTAATATCATTAAGTACTTGGTTTGCTAAAAGATTGATTATTTCATTCTGTACGTGTTTTCCGAGATAATATTTAGTATTCATCTTGGCAAGCATATCTGAAAATTTCTCGGATTACATCATAAAAGTTGTACTAACCCAAGAAATTAACATTATTTGTTGTAAACAGTTTATCAGCTGACCCTCCTACAGGTCAATTTGTGCTAAAAAAAAATCATAATTATTGACATAAAACCTCTCCAGTGATCAGTTACTTGGTTTATCATTTGCTGATGCGAAGCGTCTTCATTTTTATCTAACCTGTCCCTCCTCTGTTTCCTTCTAAACATAGGGCAAAGTCATGTGATCCAGTGACTTTTGTGCTCCTTCAAACGAACACTTACAGGTACTTGCCTTCAATCGGGAAAATCTGTATTTCCTAGAGAAGTTGGCGATTTTTCAGTTGGGAAAAGCTTACACTAAAAACAATATACGCAGTCAGAAGTTTTCAGTAAATCAGCTATATGCATTTTATTTTTTCACCGCGGTCATCTTGAAGTTTTTTGTAAAACTACGTTATTCTCATCTAAAGAAAATTTTATATCCTGAATTTCAGATTGCAGCATTATCTGCAAATGTCGAATTTGATTTTTTGGCCACAGTGCCGGATCAGCTGTATCGTATAGGGAGGGTAACGAGGTAACGTGATAAGCAGACTTTGTACCAGCATTCGGATTATTTAGCGAAGCAGCCGAATCGTCTTCAATTCCTTTGTCAATTAAAACCAAAGATTATTCTAATCCAAAATTTGTAGAATCCAGAGACCTCTCTTCTTTGTCACAATCTTTTTTTTTTTTTTTTTTTTTTTTGATTGGATTGGAGGTTTAACGACCACCGTGAGCAACTCAATGGGCTATAAGCAGTCGCCCGTCCCTAATTTAGGGTCACTGGTTCCAGGGAAGGGAGAGAGCCAGTGCCGTAATACAAACACAACATCCATGCCTCGCCGGGATTCGAACGCGGACCCCGTTCGGACGAATGATCAGAGGCCATCGCTTAGACCACTGCGCCACCGGGGCGGCGTCAAAATCTTTGTTAGATGATTATTTATTTATTGGGGGTTTAACTACCATCGTGAGCAACTCAGTGGGTTATAAGCAGTCGCCCGTCCCTATTTTAGGGTCACTGGTTCCAGGGAAGGGAGAGAGCCAAGGCCGCAATACAGACACAACAGCCATGCCTCACGGGATTCGAACCCGGACTCATCTCTGACGAATGATCAGAAGCCATCGCTTAGACCAAGTTTTGTTAGATGATCCAACAATTTGTAAAAAAAAATTGAAGGCTTTTCGCAGCTTTCTGTTCTTATGCTTCCCTTTCCGCCTTTATCTTCAAATTTTGTGATCTCATAGCACTTTCGGGGTTCTTCTTTCAAGTTATAGTTTGAGACATTAGCCCAGAAAATGCGTAAGGCAAATATTGACTGTTTGAAAAATAGTTTCAGCAACCTAGCACAAAATTTCTGACATTATCAATTTATATAAAGTACAAAATGCATCAAGAGGACTCACGAACTGTTTCCACTTTCGAGGAGACACCCAGCAATTTCTCGTGCTGTTTGCGCTCAGATGGAAATTTAGACTCAGCTATTTGCATCCCATGGGATGTTTTAGTTGCGAATCAGGGCGAAGTTGCATTGGATTGGTCCTAGAGCCTCGGAGGCGGTGGGAAAGGGAGTTCCGTGCTGTGGAGTCGCTGCTGGTGTATCCGTAGTTGGGTGATGAATGGCTTTGTTTATGACGGGGACTACAATACCTGGAGCCAGAGACTTGGTTTGTCATTCGGCAAGCGGTGGGTGCTTGATGGTTCAAGGCGGATCAGCTTGCCTAGAATTCCGTGTCAATGTGGTCGGGGTGGTTGCTCTAACCACTGGGCCACTCGCGGCCCTCTTATGGCGGAGGGTCCAATACCCCGGGACCGGTGACTTGACGTACCTATCCTGGTCGCTACGAGTGTTCGTGGTTCGGAACGGCTCAGCCTGCCTCGAAGAGATCCTGCGACCCTGTGCTCGAAGAGCGGTAGCAGTAACCACTAGGCCACTCGTTAGCTCCCACTCTCCTGAGAAGATGGCTGTCTTTTAAATCCGCTGTTCAGAGGTCCTACATTTCCGTAGAACTTTTGAAATGCCCTGTGCCAATACCAATTAAGTCACAAGCTGGATAGAATTCTATTGGCTGAATTTTTTTTTCTTTGATTGGAGGTTTAACGACCACCGTGAGTAACTCAATGGGCCATAAGCAGTCGCCCGTCCCTAATTTAGGGTCACTGGTTCCAGGGATGGGAGACAGCCAGTGCCGTAAGACAAACACGACATCCATACCTCACCGGGATTCGAACCCGGTACCCTTTCGGACGAATGCTCAGAGGTCATCGCTGAGACCACTGCGCCACCGGGTCGGCTGGCTGAAGTTCGTAGTACGTGACGCGGGAGTTGAAATTTCTGGAGGGTTGTTTTTTGTTCTTTTTTGATTGGCCGTTTAACGACAACCGTGAGCAACTCGGAGGGCTACAAGCAGTCGCCCGTCCGTAATTTAGAATCACTGGTTCCAGGGAAGGGAGACAGCCAGCGCCGTAAGACAAACACAACAGCCATGCCTCACCGGGATCCGAACCCGGACCCATCTCGGACAAATGATCAGAAGCCATCGCTTAGACCACTGCGCCACCGGGGCGGCCTGAAGTTTTCGAAGAAGCGTGCAAAGGTGCGCTTTGACCCGAAGGTCAACATTTATCTTTTGAGCTTAATTGTAACAATATCTTATTGTGATTGTTTCAGTGACAGTAAGACCCAGGGCCGGATGAAGTCTGTAAACAAGGTAAGCTAAACATCGTGGCTCTTTGTCTTTATGGGCGTCATTAACAAGGCAACCCTTAAAAAAGTTCAAATATTAAGTAGCTTATGTGGGAAAGAGGGGGGATATTTCTGTTGCTCCTATTGCTTAACTTTATTTTACAGCTGAGGAAAACAAGGAGTGGTTTATAAACCCCAAAACGGTACTGACCAATTTATAGGGCCGCGGGTGGCCTAGTGGGCAACGTTTGTGACTGTCACAGAAAGGACTCCAGATTCGATCCCAGCAGGTACGAACGCTCGATCCACTAAATATCCACCGTGCGGCGGATGGGCACGTTAAGCAGTCGGACCCCGGGTAGAGGCCCCCTGGTAATAAATAAGGGCGTCTTCCTCCCCCTTTCTACTTTGCTTCCGTGTCACTTTCCTATCGGGCACTCTAGCCCAAATCTCCTAGCTTCCTATTTCTAAGGGCTGTTTAAGACCTGGGGTCAGACACTCCCTTCCTAAAATCCATTAAATATGATCATGATCATGACCAATTTATCTTTCCCTCCGTTCGGCCACAGGCTATGTTGCCTGTTACCTCTGTTAATCCTTTTCACTTTCTTCTTTTTCTGAGAAAACAAGAAACAGTGTTTATGTGTTTTGTTTGAAGCAAATCTAATAAGAGTTTTTAAAATTGTGTACGCGAATAAAGAGTGAAAGTGGTATTTTAAGACGAAAGTGGTATTTTGTTGATTTGTTCCTTTTTATAAATAAAGCATTTTTTTTTCTGGTCTGTTAACGTGAGTGAAATCATTTGCCATGTGGCAATATGTCACTGTATACTTGAAAGAGATTAAGACACCTTATCTCAGACGTTTTTGGGGTGGAAGCAAATGCATGTGTGCATATGGTATTCGAAAACATTATGTAAATTTTGTAAAGCGGAAAGTTCACAAAGGGGCGCCGAAGAGAGATTTTGCATCGGAAAGCAAACGTGCCTTGAGTTGACGCTGGCTAGATCTTTCATCCCCTCCAATCATCATTGCTCATACACTCATTGTCATAAAAATCCGCGTACCAAGAAAAAACCGCGCAATTAACGCGGAACTCGGCAAATAGCTACGGTGAGGGCAGACATGCAAATGATAAGTTTCGTGCAATTCCTCATGCCCGCGCGTCCCCAACCGGCGCTGAAGTCGCAATCCTTGGGGGTTTATAAGGCGCCGCGCAGGGGACTCCACATTCATGCTGAAATGCACGGTAAGAGTCAGATAAGATCCCTGAGCGATCGGCATCCCGAGGAGCCTCCGTAAATATGCGTACGGGTAACTGACGGAGTTTAAATGAGGCCATATCGTCGGGATGACAGACAAGATGGCGGCCGCGCAGAATCAGCCGCCATTTGGGCCGGTCGAACGGTACAGTCCGATCGTGTTGGGAGCAATGGACACGGGAAGGCACCCAGACACGGCGGACTGGCTCTGTACGAGCCAGACACATCACTAGCAGAGAGGGCCAGCAGAGAGATCGTGAGAGCGGCACGCGCAGATGCAACGATGCCCTTGTCCAATATCCAGAGACATGTGGCGGCTGTACAAAGAAATCCTGTGTCCTCCAGAACTATTTTCAGACGTCTGACAGAGGCGAATCTGCACTCTTGACGGCCCTTACGTTCTCTGCCTTTAACACCTGACCATCTTCGGCGTCGATTGCAGTGGTGTCAGCAGCGAGCAACGTGGAATGCTACGGACTGGCGACGTATAGTATTCAGCGACGAATCTCGCTTCTGTATGGGAACGGCTGACCACCGTGTCAGAGTGTGGAGGACCGCAGGTGAACGCTACAATCCCAACCTCACTGTACAGCGGCACACGTCCCGAACTGCAGGCGTGATGGTCTAGGGAGCCATCGCGTATGACAGCCGGACTTCCCTCGCAGTGATCCAAGGGACGTTGACAACCCAACGCTACGTACAGGAGATCCTGCGGCTCCATGTGCTGCCTTTTCTGGCGGGACGGCCGGAGCCATTTTCCAACAAGATAGCGCCCGTGCGCACACGCCAGTCTACGTCATGCTTCGACGCTTCCGTGGCCTGTCAGATTGACTGATCTTCCTCTCATCGAGCACGTGTGGGACCAAATGGGACGCCATCTTTTTCCATGTCCTAGTGTTCGTGATTTAGAGCGTCAGTTGCAAGAAGTGTGGGCCAATCTGTCCCAGGATAACATACGGTGTCTCTTTGACTCCATGCCGAACCGTATCACCGCATGTATCTGAGCACGAGGTCGTCCGACGCGGCACTAACGCTGACCGGAATGTGTACCGTTTATCCGCAGGAAATCGTCCTGCTGCTATGATATTGTAATCACTTCTGTCCTTGGTATGTACCATCTCACTACTAAAATCTCATTTCTATCTGATGCCTCCTTCTTGGGGCGTGGATTTTTATGACAATGAGTGTAGTCTCGAATTACAATACTCCGAGGGTATATTTTTTCTCTTTTTATATATACTCCACTATTTCACAAAGAAAAAAAGATAACAAAAGTGCAGCTCGGCGCCTCCCTGAGCTTGGCACCCGGTGCGGAGGCACCGCTCGTACCGCCCTAAAGCCGGTCCTGAATTCAGTCCTCGTGTTCTGGCCATACCAGTCGACACTGTGCATTAATGAGTTTAGCAGCAAATTTAGAAACGATAAATTCTTGAAGATAGTCATGAATATAAAAAAATTAATGCTTGAGCATTCTATCATTGAACAATAATGAAAAACTGTGAGCATTAAGCTTTATTGGCAAACAAAAAATAGGAATGGAAATTAAGAATTTCTTTTTTCCCTTCACAATGACACTTAACACTCATGGGATTCTGAAAAAAGAATCATTCATTGCATTAATTGCTTGATGATCTAATAGCTAGCCATGGATGGAGGCTATTCTTTACCGGAAACAACAGGCAAGAAACATAACCGTCTGTCTGTGGTACTTCAGTCCGAATATAATGTAAAACACCATGTGATAGAAATCGTACATCAAGAAATGTTTACATAGGATCATGGACGTAGTTAGGTATTGAAAGGTTACAAGTTCTAAAGTTCAAATTTACTGTTATGAAGGTAATGTTTCTTCCGGGGCTTTTATTTTTTCGAACAGTAAAGAAACGGTATTCACCATGTAATTTAGAGAATATTTAAAATAACTAACTTATTTTTGTTAGAAATGAACCCTAGATGAAACAGTGTGTACACAAAGTCATTTCCTAATGTTTCCTATCTCTGACATCACAATTTCGGATCAGTAGCGGATACAGCGGAGAAAGGGGCGAGTGTGGCTGCCCCCAATAACAAAGTTTTACTTTTTTAATGGCCAAGAGCATATATAATTATTGTGTTTATTTTTATGAAATTATAGTAATAAATATACAGATTTTCTTAAAAAGTTTTTCTTAACAGTTAAAATTTGCTTCGAATTTTGAGATTCAATTATCTGCTCTAGTTTGACTCAGAGAGAGAGAGAGAGAGAGAGAGAGAGAGAGAGAGAGAGAGAGACAGACAGAAGAAATAAAAAACAGACAAACAAAAAGCAGAGGCAGCTGAAAGCGGAAGGAAACAAGATTTTGACAGATCGAGAAAAACAAGGCCGGCCTTACTACAGTACGTAAAATATGTACTACATATTTAAATGAAACATCAGAAAAAAAAACACATACAAAAGTATCCGGCTAGTATGAAATATGGCAGGAACATATAATAAATTACAATAATTAATATGTTGTCACGTGTCCTTTAGATTTTATAATTGCTTTCAATCCATTAGGCATAGATTTTACCAGTTTTTTAGTTCAATCGGGGCTTATTTTGAGATGTGCACATTGTTACCTTCATTTAGTTCTTCATGATGGTGTAGAAGTGTATGTTTGGCTGGACCTTCAATAAAGTCTATTTGCGAATCATTGTGCTCTGGAGCATCGCTTCTTGCCTGAAGATCCGTAATGTCTCTTTCTTTTTTCGGAAGGTACTTTGCTTCATCTGTACGTAGATTATTCTTGAAAAGCTTCAATAACGAACCTTTCTGTCTCTCTATTAATTGTTCAGCTTCTTTTTTTTCTGCACCACTGTCGTACTTAGACCCTTTAATTCCAGACATATTTAGATACAAATGCAACTACAGGAGAAAATATCCCTTCGTAGTATCGTTGATAAAAATGCATTTGGGAGTAATAAATAAATCTTTAAAAATATTTAGACCCTGTAAAGTTCCTACTGAATGAATGAACAGAAGTCTTTTTTACGTTTTGAAACAAGCGACACAACACCGACAACTGGTAGTGTTTATCACCTTCACGCTTACCCTGACCCTCCCCCATAAAATAAATAAACAAGCAGCAGAAAAAAGCTTTTCCGGCTGGACGCAGACGGGACGAAATGCTTCCTATACTTCGGCTAATGGGTATTTTAGTTTATGGCCCTTCCCCGTGAATCCCGCAGCAGAGCTACAACCTTTTAATGGCCAGAGGATATTTTAACTCCCACGAATGGAGCATGGTCCACTCCGAAGTTTGCTGGAAATTTTTATCTGCTGCTTGAGAGGACAAAAGAGCTCGCTATCTCCCCATGACAACTGACAAATCAATTAGGGTAATTTCCTACCAGAAACTTCTCTCTTCTGCCTTGCGGCCAGCCTGACCTTTTTATTAAGTTTTCCGTCTGCTTTTCCGTTTTCCTTTGTAGGTATAACGAGTAAAAGTATAAATGATACTTCCCAAGGAGGTTGTAATGGGATGCCCAACCCATTGTAACCTCCCTGATTCTGTAGCCCTCATCTTCTCATAAGGAACAGAACTCATTCTGATTTACATTAGTCAAACGATTTGCTGTAGTCAAAAAGTGTGGGAACTGTAATCCGGTTAAATTAGCAAATCTCAAACGTTCTGCTTTTCACTCAACCACGAAAACTTTTTGTCTGGCGTTTTGTTTACTGCCTACACTTTCCTCCTTTGTTATTACCATTTTATGTGTAAAACCGGCGGAAAAGAAACTAAACTTTTTTTTTTATTGGAGGTTTAACGACCACCGTGAGCAACTCAATGGGCTATAAGCAGTCGCCCGTCCCTAATTTAGGGTCACTGGTTCCAGGGAAGGGTGAGAGCCAGTGCCGTAAGACAAACACAACATCCATGCCTCACCGGGATTCGAACCCGGACCCCTTTCGGACGAATGATCAGAGGTCATCGCTTAGTTTCAATATTCGCTTTTATTCACGTAAAAGAATTACAACAGAACATCCCCAACCTCACACGCAGTGTGAGAGAAAGGGAGAAATAAAACAAAATGTAGATATTTACAATGAAATGATAATTGTACAGATGAGCAATGACAGGCATTGCATTATTTGCTGTAAACAGCAGTAGCTCTGGGATAAATGTTCATCGAAGTCTTGGAACATCACTGGAGCGAAAAAATTTACAGAAAAAACTGTGCAGTTCTAGTGACATGGGAATCACTGGTGGTAGAGAGTCACTGTGCGGATGAAGAGAACTGTGTACAAAAGGTGACATCAGCAGGAAGCAAACACAATCCAGTTCCAGGAGAAAACATGGTGAGGGAACAGTAAAAATTGAAAGTTCCGACGTAGGTTTATTAAAACAGCAGATGAACAGTCTGGGCACTAGAAAACTGAAACCAGGGACGACACGGCGACCATGTTGCGAAGAAGGCAGGTAACCGTGCCGTATCTTTCGCCAAGGAATATTCCAGGGTGAGTCTGGCTTTAACCCTGTTGCGGTAGTGTGCAACCAAGGAGGTAGAGAATGTAATAGGATCTGGATCTTGTAACTGTAGCAGGTGAGAGAAAATAATATATTTAGCTAGAATAAATAAATACGAACAAACTGGTAAAATAGAGCAGAAACTTGTAGAACTGTGGCCGAGGAAACGATAATCTTCTAGGGTGAGATCACTGGTACAAGAAGGACGTGCAAGTTGGAACATACTGTGAAATAGTGGGAGCAGCGTCGGACAGTAAACAAACATGTGTAAGACGTCTCCAACGACGTTACAAAAAGGACAGAGATCTGATGATACTATATTTCTCCGGAACAAAGTCGAAGGGACAGGCAGTCGATTGTGCAAAAACCTCCAGTGCACATTAAGTTCTGAGGAGAGGGCCGGTGAATGTTGGGCAGTAGACCAGACTGAGGTTAGTGCAAAAGAAGGAACAGAGGGAATAGGGCAAGGTACCGCAGAAGAAGAACGGAGAAAACGGTACAGGGTGCGGGTGGAAAGACTGTGGAGAGGGAGGAGATCACCGGAAAAGGGAAGGAAGAACGGAAAAGGGAGAGAGGCAGAGGAAACGGAAAGGAGGCCAGAGGAATCGACTAGGGAAGGAAAAAGTGATTGAAGAGCATGTTGAAGTTGGAGGAAGTTATCAGAGAGTTCGGGCGAGGGTGGTAGGGTGGGAAAAAGTTCGGAAACGGGTTTCCATGAAAAATCGGGGAGGACCAGTTGGGAAACGGAGACTACACCAGCGTGTAGCCATGCGGGGAAAAAGAAAAAGTTGGCAGTAGGGGGTGGAGGACGGAGGAGAAAAAAGAGGCTCGGAAAGAAGATCAAGAGTGGAAGAGGGGGTTGACGAATGAGCGGTAAAGAACGAAGGAACTGAACAGCTTCATGGTAGACTAGAGGAAAACGGGGGGAATGACAGTGTGAATATCCATCTTGAGAAGAAGATGGACGGTGAGGCAGGGATTAAGGGGGAAGTCAGAACATTAAGCAGAAGAATGGAAGCGGAAGAGTCTGGTTGAACTGTCAAACGGAGGAAATTGAAAATTCTTACAGCTTTATAACGTACGGTAATCTCTGGCATATTGAGGCCACCACAAGTCGAAGGTAGAGACAATACTGAGGAAGATAACCAATGAGTAGATGACCAAACAATGCTGAGCATTGCTGATGTTGTTGCAGTTTGAACGTAGGCTGGTGGCGGTTGTGCAATCCAGGAATGATAAACTAACGAGAGGATGTGGGTGCCAGAAAGCCGTGCACGACTGTGGTAGGTCAAACAGCACTTGAGCTTGGACCAGTAAGCAGCGGTGTGACGTAGTTTCCTGACGAGGGGTCTCCAGGTGGCAGCCGCTGCTGAGACCCGGCTGCCAATGTGCACCCCAAGTATCTTTTGACTGGTGGAAGTCCAATGAGCGCCCCACGGTGTATCGGGGCGATGTCTCCAGGAGCCACACCATAAGCCTGTACACTTTGAAAGGTTTAACGAAGCGCCGGAAGCCGCAGCATACACTTGATACCATGCAAGAACAATTGTGAATTGCCATTCTTCTCGGATGAGAACTGTGATATCATCGGCGTAGGCAGTAAGAACGATAGAATGGTGCCTGGTGCTATGCTGAATGGTGGAGGGGGAGGTTGTAGAAGAGAACGGATAGAGCAAAGAAAAGGCTCAAAGACTAGAGCGAAAAGTTGTCCGGAAAGAGGACATCCTTGACGGATGCCCTTACGAAACGGAATGGGGGCTGTAAGGAAGGAGGCCGTCCGGATATGGACAACTGAGTCCTGGTACAGGGCAAGGAGGGCTGTGATGAAGACAGATGGGAAACCGAAGGCAGAGAGCACAGAGGCAAGCCACTGATGACTCACGTTATCAAAGGCCTGCCTCTGATCAAGATTGAGGAAGGCTAAAGGTTCGGAGGAAAGGTGGGCAAGGCAATATGAGTCACGGAGGAGATTAATATTAGTATGAATGCTTCGGCCAGGGATGGTGTACGTTTGGTCGGGATGTATGACGGTGGGAAGGACAGGGTTCAATCGAAGAGAGAGTATTTTAGTATAAATCTTGCAGTCAACATTAAGGATGGATATAGGACGCCAGTTATCCAACTCCAGCAGACACCCCTTCTTTGGAAGAAGAATGATGTGAGCTAGAGTAAAAGCGGGGGGAAGAACAGATAAGGAAAAAGCAGCTGTAAAGCAAGGCAATAGGAGAGGGTGTAAGAAAGAGGAAAACGTACGAAAGAAATTAACTGTCAACCCGTCAGGACCAGGTGACGAGTGACAGTTAAGTAAGGCAAGTGACTGTACTACTTCTGCTGGGGTGATAGGCATAGAAAGAGATGTAACAAGATGCGATGGAATATGTGGTAAGGCACGAAGAATCGAATCAGCATGCGGAGAACTTGACTGGAACTGAGCAAAACGTGACTGGAAATATGTTCTAACACCGGAGCAAATGAGAGTGGGGTCATTAGTAACAGTTCCATCGGGTAACTTCAGATTACGGAGGTGATGAGCAGAACGTTTGTGGAATTCCAGTTGTTGAACCTGTTCACATAGATAGTCATTTGGCTGGAGATAGAGGAGCTTGAGGCGGTGAAGAGCTTGTTGGGAGACAGGAAGTAGCAAGGCACGAAGTTCAGCTTTGTAATGAGAAAACAGCGGAGAATCAAGATCTAGGGTGGAAAAAATCGAGCGTGCAGCATCAATCTTCATAGAGGCGGTGGTACGTTTTTCGTGGGAATATTGCTTGGTATAAAGAAGAATTTGGGATTTGACATTTAACCAATGTTGCAAGGGACAAGAAGCAAAAGGGAGCGTATATAAGGCTTGTTGGAGCTGCGATTGGATGGAATTTACGTAAGTTGAATCAAGTAAAAGATCATCATCAAGGGTCCAAGTACGGTAGTATTGCCGAGGAGATGGACCGGTGTGAAGACACATTACGACACAGCTGTGGTCGGAAGAAACTGTCGGTGTGTGAGAAAGGGAGATAACTGAAGGAAGAAGAATTGAAGAAACATAAAACCGGTCAAGTCGGGCAGTTGTAGGGGAGGAAGTGGAGTAGGAGCGCCAGGTGTACGAACGAAGAAATGGGTGCAGGTGTCGAAAAGCATCTTGGAGTTGTAGCTGGTTGATGGCTGTAGAAAGTGCTCTGGTAAGAAAATACCTGGTATCCGTGGAACCGTCCGATCTGTCGAGGGATGGGTCAAGGGTGCAGTTGAAATCACCACCTAAGATGACAATATCAGAGGCCGGAAGACCTTGAACACAGGAAACAAAATGCTCAAAAAGACAGTCTGCATACTGTTGATTGCCGGAAACATAGATGTTGAAGATATGGTATCGTAAGTTGTGAAGTCGGAAAGACAGAAGCTGCAGGAGGTCACGATAAATCGGTTTGACCGTGATATCAGTAATGAAAGAACGAAGACGAAAATTGATGGCCACCGCAAGTCCTGCGTGAAGACTAAGTCGATGGGCATGGTAGAATTGAAATGGCCAGGTTCGCCACCGGTGGTATGGGGTGTTAGGATGGCAGTTAGTCTCCTGTAGCAATAATATATCCGCATCATGCGGTGTAATGTCTTCAAACACTAACGCATTGGTAGGAGGGACGGAGCATCCCTTACAGTTGAAAGAAAGTAATTTTAACTTGAAAGAGGTTGTAGTGGTTGAATATTACTATCAGCACTTTTGTGAAGACTGGTTACACGTTTCTTTAAGTTAGATGTCTGCGCATTAGTGACTGTGTTAATTTTTGGCAAAAGAGCAAGTAGATTCTGAAGTTGGGTGATAATAGTGGGAAGCTGAGCATTACGTGATTGAACGCAGTCTAGCTGCTTGAGAGGACGTGACGGTTGATTGAGTATAATGAGAGCAAGATCAGAGGGCGCCAGCGGCCCGTCTAATGCAGGGAAAGTGTCCAGATATTCAGCGAAAGCTTTTTGATCCAACAATTTTGGAACAGCTGGGGACTTAAGAGATGTAGGAACTGCTGTTGGAGAGAAAGACTGTCGAATTGGCGAACGGGAACGAGAGCAGCGTGGAGAAGACGTCACTGGCGAGATGGAACTCTGTCTGGTACGTTTCAACGTGGGAACGCCGGGAGAAGCTGGTGGGTGTAGGACATTTAGATCTGACTTCACATTAGGGGATCCAAGGGAAGAAGATGAAGCAACACGACGGAGGGGTTGCCATTCCTTTTCTGAGATAATACCCTCCGAAGAAGGTAGAGGTACCACAGCAGCAAGTGGGTCCAACGATGGAGAGGTGGCCAAAGTACCTGTAGTAGATATCGAAGACTTGGAGACTGATGATGAATCATCACTTGCTGGGGGAGAATCATCTGGAACAACAGTAGAAGGGATCAAGGACGTCTGTGGAGCCGAACTTGGTGTGGCCAGAGAAACTGGTGTTGAGGCTGGGGTGTTGACTTTGGGTGGTATGGAAATAGGGGCTTGGCAGATACATGTGGACAACGTGATTGGATGTGGCCATATGCCTTGCATTTAAAACAATGCAAGGCAGTAACGATATCAATCCGGAAAATCTGCTTCCCTACAACCACAGTGAGGTCAGTAGGGCAATCAGCAATGGCATCTTCAGTAGGAAACAGGATCCTTGCTTGGCGACTCAGACCTAAGATGTTCCTGTCATCTGGGTCTGTTGGTGCGGAAGACAGAGTGGAAATGGATCCAACTACTTTTCCACAACGGGAAAGGGCCGCCATTAAGTAATGGTCCTTGATTTCTGGTGGTACGGGGTAGCACGTAACAAGTACGGGGCGCTGCGTGAGCGGGACTCCCAGTAAGGTATGATCCCCAACATGCAGTCCGTCAGATAAGACGCGCTCCACAAACTCTGGCTTCGCAAAATAGATGAGAACAGTCCTAGGCTTCCTCGCCATATGGGTGATCGCTCCCTTAGGGAGGATTTGGCGGACGGCTAAGGAGTATTTCTTAAGGCTGGTGTCCGGGAAGGCATCAAAACATATGCCAAGTTTCTGTGTGCGTAAAACCTCCTGCCCAGCAGCTGAAGTTTCCGGAATTTCGATGCGTAATTTCTTGTTGTCTCTAGTGACAATCATATCAAGAGGCGTTGTACATGGAGTCTTCGCTGTAGAGGAAGATGAACTGGTACCCTTCACAACGGAAGCATAAGGTAGAGTTGCCGTAGGTATGGGCGGAGATGGGGAAGGTCGAGACGCAGTGCTCGCAGGAGCAGATGAAGTACCAGAGGCAACGGATACTGAAGAAGTTAATGACGTCACGGTGGTGGAAAATGTCGGGAAATCAACATCCATAAAGTTGGAAGAAGAAGTGGTAACATCAGATAACGCGGCTTGGAAACCAGCTGCGTGTGGTAGTGACGATGACCGAACGTGGCCAGGTGGGGGCGGAGCTTCGCTATCAAGCTTCAGACCTGGCCTATCAGATGCGGTCGCCGCCATTTGCAATGGCTGGCTTGCTAAACCCGACCCTGGGCAAAGCCAGGACGGAAAAAGAGTTAGTACAAGTAAAGTTTTACTTACAGGACGTCAAAATCGGACTCAATCGACACAGGAGACGTTCACAACACAGGAGATACACAAAATGACGGCACACACACAAAAGAACACCAATAAACGCAGGTCAAACACGGAGCACAGGTCAACACAACCTTTACAAGGCCATCGCTTAGACCACTGCGCCACCGGGGCGACCTAAACTTCACTACATAGCATAAATAAGAGGAACAGCTGTTTTTATATAGATTCACTTAGCGGCATCCCACCGAAAAACTAGTGAGACATGAGAAAATGCGTACTTCGACTGTTTATCTTTTTAGTGATTTTATTTATTTAATTACTTTTTTAAAGATAATACAGATTAAAAATTGGATGATGACAGAAAATCGATATATGATTAAATTCCGCGGCCCCCTAGAATTGGTGGCCCTAGTCAGCCGCCTTGCTCGCTTATGCCAAAGCCGGCCGTGGTGAAAAGCAATGAGTGTGCTTTGTTTAATGTAATATTTCTATAAACTTCTGAGAGAAAGCACGTGGTATCCCGGTGGCGCAGTGGTCTAAGCGCTGGCTTATGACTATTCGTCCGAGAAGGGTCCGGGTTCAAATCCTGGTGGGGCATGGATGTTGTTTTTATCTTACGGAACTGGCTCCCTCCCTTCCCTAGAAATAGGTACCCTAAATTAGGGACGGGCGACTGCTTATAACCCACTGAGTTGCTCACGGTGGTCTTTAAACTTTCAATCAAAGAAACAAGAGAAAGAGGAAAACGCCCGTAAAACTCTCAATCAATATTTTCCAGTAAGACTCTCTATCGGTAATTTTTTAACGGCGTACGGAATGGCTGGCTGGTGTGAAGTAAATGGAAATTCCTTAAAAAAAGTGGGGAATCATGCATTGAGAAATACCAAACAAATGTTTTAAAAAGGATTACCCATCGTATTGCTTAGAACTGATTCAATTATTCAAACTGGAAATTTTTCTTTTAAAAAAAGCCGTCTGAATAGAAGGGCTCAAAATTATTTGAAATATTCTACCCAGACATGATATTTAAAAAGCACGGAGCTCGTTTCCTCACAAAGCAGTCATACCTGGAAAATGGTGCTACTTTTTCAGTTGTCCCCACTGCCCTTATGATCTCATTTTATTTTATTTTTGGTTGAAGGTTTAACGACTACCGTGAGCAACTTAATGGGCAATAAGCAGTCACCCGTTTCTAATTTAGAGTCACTGGTTCCAGGAAAGGGAGAGAGCCAGTGCCGTAAGACATACACAACATCCATACCCCACCGGGATTCGAACTCAGACCCACTTGGACGAACGGTCGTAAGCCAGCCCTTAGAAAACTGCCCCACCGGGCGGCTTTAAAAATTTAGGAAAACTTTGTTTATCATAAAAGATTTAAAAAGCCGTGCAATGCCAAGGAGGGCCATCTCGGTCAGTCAGTGTGTGCGTGTGACTCTTCCACAAGGTCGCTCTATCAGCATTTTTTCAGAACCCCCCACCCCCCCACACACACCTCCTAAGGTAAGTTTCGGGATCCCCTCCTGCTTCGGATTTTTTATGACAGTTGCCAGCTGAGAACAAATAAGACACTCCAGCGCATGCCAAGAGCGATTACTAAAATACAAAGTAAAATGGAAGACCTATGTTACATGTAAATATGATAGAGCGATCTTGTGGAGTATAAAAATAGGCTATTATGGCACTTTAAGAAAATGGCTAGAAGCTCATTTCCCGCCCCTTAGCAGTGAAACAGCGAATACACCAGTTACCTTCTGAGAAATACTTTTGAAGTACGAAATCAATTTGATTCTATAAACATCGATTTCACTTTGTTTTTTCTTCTTTTCTGTAACGACTGATTCAAGGATAAAATTGCAGCCGCTTAGAATTACTATGGGTACTAGCACTCAATTCAGGACGTCATGAGGTGATTAAGTTCTGATAATTTGGTCATTGTTTGCTCTGATTTTTCTGTTTAAAGAAATGAGAGCCAACCAGTGATCTAAGAGATCTTGTCCTCATTTTTTGACGTCACGAAACTATCCCCAAGCTGCTATGTATCTAATGGCCGTGCCCATTCTTAGGGCAAAGTTACGGCTGGTCTATGGTGAGAGCAAACGAAAGCCAACAAAGGTTCCTATGTCAGTGTGCGCTGTTGCTAAACTCCTGCCGTACCTTGGAAGTCGGGTTTGAACCAAGGACCTCTCGATCTGCAGTCGAATGCTCTACCACTGAGCTAACCCAATGGTCTCTCGTTACAAAATGTCCACACGTTACAAAATGCTGATCTTTCGTTTCGGGGGTATTTCGGTCTTCAACCGATTTGCTTTTGTATAGTAGAACTTTTTCTGTGGGAAATAACCTCTAATCTTAATAAGCGAGTGGCAAAATATTAGGTAAGAAGTAAACATAAATGAAGAACACGACTGTATCTCAACCAAGGATGTTAGAATAAGACTTTTGGAGATATCCCGGTTCTCATAACCTTGAAGCCACAAAGTGTTGGAATTTTTATGAGCATAACATACCCTACGGAGTTTCATGCAGTTTCAGCTGCGTGCATTTTTAATTTCGTGGTTTTGGGTTGCAGAAACCATATTAATACCAAACCAAGAAAGCGTTACGCTCCATAGAAGGGTGAAGTGAAGTTTTCAGTTTCAGTGTCTGTTTTGTTGTGAACTTTCACAGACGTTTCATGTACGTCTCGTGTTTCAATTTAAAGTATAAATGGGAAGGAGCCCCAAAATAATTTTGAATTTTATAAATCCAGCATTTCCTCAAACATACGGAAGAAGTTACAATACAAAATAGAAACATTTCCGGCGAAAGAATTGGTTCGGCCAACACAAAATGCATTGCAATATCCTTGAAAACCGCAAGTTTTTCCATATGTTAGTGGACCTGCTCGCGGTTACAAGCTTCACACAAAGTAGTACAGCTCCACTGATGAGGGCGTCTCCAGATATCTTATTCAAACCTCCTTTATTTTAACATAAAAAAAGTTCTCCTACATTTCAATATCATGCAGCGAATGCCGCAAACTGTTTCCTGGATTGACCCTGAATCGCATTGAACCAAGAAGGATAGAGTAAGGGGAGGGAACAGAACAAGCAATCCCTACGTAAAGCTCTGAAGCCGACGCTCCAGAGCGACAGGCTGAGCGGTTATTTTGTTCCCATCACAGTGTATGATAGTTAGGTGATACAACTCCCCATAGAGTTAACAGTTAACGAAATGGTTCCTTAATGTCATAGCAAGCCAGGGGGCGTGCAGGAGTTGTGGGCCGATTGTTCACCCTGATTATCATAGAAATACATAGCTTTTATGATTTCATCTGTGCTATATCTGTGTTTAGCACAAGTATTTTTTATTAATTATATTGTGTACTTAAGCAGTTGTGTAGTACTGAAATTCCAGAAACGTTGAAGTTTCTCTACAGAAGTTAAAGGCTGCCCCGCTGTCTTCTGACCATTCGTCCGAGAAGGGTCCGGGTTCGAATACCGGTGAGGCATGGATGTTGTGTTTGTCTTTCGGCAGAACCAGTGGCCCTAAGTTAGGTACGGACGACTGCTTATAGCCCTTTGAATTGCTTACGGTAGTCGTAAAACCTGCAATCAAAAAAAAAAAAAAAAGTTAAAGCACGTCAACTCTTTTTAATTTAGAAGGATACTAAAGTTTATAATGCAGCTGTGTGTTGAACTAGGATCAGTTCAATTCTTACGTTTTTGATATTGGACAAAAGCGTTTGTATCGAACTATCGGACAGATTATTCGACATTTAAAGAACGTGTATCAACTTTTAGGGCTCCAACAGATGAAAAACAATTACTAGTTTATCCTATGATATCAACAGAACTCTGGCAGTATAAGTTGTTTATGTTATACATGCGCACCACCATTTTAAATGTATAAATGGCGGCCCGCATGAAACCATAGCAATCGCGCATAGATGACATTTCAGTTTTTTTAGTTTGTTTTTTCTAATTAAAGAAAAGCTATTTTACGATGAAAAAAACCATCGACCGCCGCTTTAAACTTGCTGTTCTACATATGAAAAATAAAATTATCCTACATAAAGGTATGGAAACATGAAATGCAATAAGTGCTTATTAATCAGTGGGATTATCAAACATAAATGTGCATATATATCGTTATAATTGACGACATCCCGCCTGCCAGGCACAAAAGTGCATGTTTACGAAGCGTCTCAGGTTTTGTTTTTTCAATTCTAAGCAAAACAGCATTCTTACAACACGAATACTTCTGCCCCTTTCTCCCATAAGAAAGCATAGGTGGTGGCCAGTCATCGGCCCTAACGTTGGTCGCGCCATCTGGTGACAAGCGACGTTAACGGGCGATTTTTATTTCCCCAGTCGTACCACCTGACTGTCATGCACAGTGGCCTAACTACCACCCCCACAACAAAGGGACGTACTGCAGCTACCAGTTGTATTTTTATGAAAAAACTGAAAAAATCCGAGCACGCACAAAAACAATCAAGCAAATAATTAACCCAAAGATTCATGTTTTCCTTTAGTTTAAGGCATATTTAACTTTGCTTAAAAAAGTCAAGTTTCACTTTTAAATCACTGGATGTCCTACAGATTCAAGCTATCGGCCCTTTGTCGTCGGGTCTCAATGGAATCGCTCTGCAACGGATTGTAATACGATCGCTCTGCAACTTATTGTAATACGATCGTTCTGCAACGGATTGTAAATAATACAATCGCTTACCACGCGTGCTGCTGAAGAAAAATGCCTTAAGGCTACATGGGGTTTCCCCGTCAAGGTCAAGGATCTGAAAAACTAATGAGTGACCTAGGATTATGTACACGACACGACAACAGGCGCCAACATTTATTCACAGCAATCTGCAAAACTGTATAAGAGCGTGATTTCTTTAAGTGATTTATTTTGGTTTGGGACGAAACAATTGCTCGTTGCTATTGCTTTTAGTTCTTCCTTATAGTAGAAATGTCTATTTCATTCACTATGAGGAAACTTTAATATATAAGCGAACGACATCCATTTACAAAATGTCATAAAAGCGTCCAAGTGGAGCACAGTAACTGCGAAAGAATAAAGAAGAAGAGCGCGTGAAGAAACTTCCAAAACTCGACCAATTCTTTTTGTGGCAGAGTCAATTAAGCTCAAGTGACGTTTCTGATGAAAAGAATGATGATTTGTTTAGCACGTCAACTGTTCAAGGTTTGGAAGCAGACATTTTACAAAAACCTAGCACTTCAGAAACAAGTAAAAGTGAAATGGGTGATTATAAAATTGCATTGAAATATATTTTTCCGAATTCGTTTCTTGCGATGAAATGTACTGTATATTCATGTTCATGCATCGGTCAGCCGATCTGTGTTTTTTTCAATCAGCTATAAGCATTGGCTCTTTTTTTTTTTTAAATAAGCATTTTGAAAGTACAATTTCTGTAATTCAACAATTTACTCCAAATCCATGTTTTTTGTTGTTGTTTTTTTTTACTGAAAACTGAAATTCTCGCTTCCTAGCATCGCAAATGACTAACAGCAGTGAAATATAATAGATCATGCACACTGCCATTTATTGTCAATAAAAAAAAATATTGACCTTGTCTCTTACAGTTTATAAAATAACTAACAATCAGTTAAAAGGAACATGGCCTTTTATTGATTTCATGCTTTTTACGTTTTGTACTAAACTTAAAATTAGAATATTAGATGTATATGTCTGCCTATATACTATTAGATGTGAAAAAAATATTAGATGTGAAAGTAGAATATCAGACTGGTTTTTATCTGCCTTATTAGTGCAGACACACGGCCGGCGTAAGGCATGTGCGAAGTGTGCCACCGCTGAGGGGGCGGCACAAATACTTTTTTTTCTTTTTTGTATACCAGCGGAGAAGCGTAAAAAGGAGAAAGCAACCTATCCTATTTGTAAAGGACTTCTGTCATCCAATATTAAAAATATGTTGAAGGAAAAGAGTTGGGTTGTTTTTTCCTTTTAGTGTTGCTTACGTGAAAAGAAGCGATAGGATCATGCTGCCTTGTCCACAGCAGACGCACGTGCGTTCGCGCCCTTGCGGGCGTTATTAAAGAGGAAGGGGAAGCAAGCAGTTTACTTATGAAGGAGATGATGAGCCTACAGAAAATCTAACGATGCGTTATAAAGTTGAATTTTATTTTCACCTTTTAGACATTATAATTGCATATTTGGAAGAAAAATTCATACAATTGAAATCTCACTGGGATATCTTTGCTTCTCTTTATAATGTAACCAAGCTCCAAGACATGGCCTTTGATCTGCTCAGTGAAAAATGTTCTAACCTTTCCAATGTTTTACAGGACAAAGATTAGAAAAACATAAATTCTGACGAGTTAAAAGATGAACTGAAAGTGCTCTCGATTTTAGTGGAGCCTGGCATTGGTCCGATAGAAACTTTAAAATTCATTAACATACACAGTTTTGCTCCAAATGTAAGTGTGACACCCCGTATCCTACTGATTCTACCTGTAATTGTAGCTAGTGAGGAGAGAATTTTCCTCAAACTTAAGCATATCAAGACATACTTACAGTCAATTATGTCATAGAGCCGTTTGAGTTGACTGGCAACGATTTTAATTGAACATCAATTGGCTAAAAAATTTAACTACACAGAAGCAATCAAAGAATATGCAAGATCTAAAGCCAGAAAAATTTCTTGTATTTCAACTATCTTTACATTATTTTCTTCTTTTCCTGTTCAAACAAAATTATCAATTATTTTGGCGTAATTTATTGATTACGAATATCTGTGATGCAATGAAAATGTAGTTTTTTTATTCATTATATCACAGAATTTTATTGGTATGTTTAATTTGTAATATATTAAAAGTTCAATAAATTCGTTTATTAACCAGTGAGCTCATAAATTTCTATTTTATTCGAACTTTTGTCAAGTACTAAGTTTCCTGTCGAGTACTAGGTTTCTCATTTACAATGCTTAGTACTCGACAGCAAGCAGGCTTTTTGCAGCTAAAGGAATAAATATGGAAATAAAAAAGTTTTATTGGCTTCCTTATTAATCCAAGAGTACCTTTACACCAATGAGCCATAAAATTATGAACACCCCCAGCCTAGAAAAATTAGCGTGCTTGGAGACCGAACGGTGGCGCAAGTGAAGTTCACAGAACAGTATATATACAACCCGAGGACCGGCTTTCGGTTAGTACAATGTTCCGAGTCAGATTGGTAAAAGCTGCCGATTTATCGGAGTTTGATAAAGGACAAATTGTGATGACACGGCGCCTCGGAACTACGATCTCGGAAACGACGCGGCTTGTGGGTTGTTCACGTGCCGCTGTAGTGAGTACGTATCAAAGGTGGTACACAGATGGCGAAGCGATGAACCATACTGCAGCCGTGTGTCGTCTGCATCTCATAGATGCCAGAGAGGAGCGGAGACTGTCGCGCATTGTTCACAGCTACCGGTGTTCCACAGTGCGACAAATCTTCCGCAGCTACAACAGTAGTGATTAGGGTAATGAGTCACAGCACACAGATCATCGCAGTCTTCTGTGCATGAGCCTACGTACCAAGCCGGGTCCCCATTCCCACTGCACGTCATCGCCAGCAACGTGTAAAATGGGCCCAAGATCGTCGAGATTGGACCGTGGATGATTGGAAGAAAGTGGCCTGGTCTGACGAATCAAGATTTCTGGTGCATCAAGTAGGCGACCGAGCCCAGATACGCCAATTACCAACGCAGGCTATGGCCCTTGGATGCGCTGTTGGGGGAAACAGGCCAGTGGCGGTGGTATGTTGTGGGCGATGTTTTCTTGGTATATTTTAGGCCCCATTATCCCAATCCCTGACAGCTGTCAGGTATCTGAACATCGTTGCGGACCAAATTCATCCATTCATGACAACTGTATTCCCTGTTGGTGATGAGCATTACCAACAGAATAATGCGCCATGCCACACTGCCAGAATCGTCAAGGATTGGTTCGAGGAACATGCTAGTGACTTTCTGTTAATGCTCCCGGCCTCCAAATTAACCTGACATGAACCCAGTCGAATATTTATGGTTCAGCTTGGAAAAGACGGTTCTCACTAAATCACCACCTCTCCGAAATGTACGGAAACTAGAGGAACTACTGTTGACATTATGCTACCACATACACCAAGATGCCTATCACCACTTCATCGAATCGATGCCTCGCCGAATGGCAGCTGTTTTGCGGCATAAAGGGGGACCAACAGTTTATTAGGTAGGTGCAGAGGCGACTTTAGATCATTTGGAGCCCTAGGCGCTGAAAAGTTCAGGGGCCCCCTCCCCTTCTTATCGCCTCAGAAACTTTCATAAAATGTTTTTACGCTTTTTAAAATGCTATTCTATTTCGCTATTATTTGAACGTCCTGTAAGAAACGGTGCTAGTGTAATCCGTTTGTCTGTCCGTGCACATCGAACTTTTTGTTTTTAGAGATATTTCAAAAATTATTTTTGCGGCTAATAGGAACTCATAGGGCATTAATTTTGGCACTTTAAATATTCATATACGTACTTCCTGAATTTACGGCTAAGAGTTGTCAAAGTCGAATATTCAAAAAATTAAACTTCTATTATGAAGAATTATTCAACTTAGAGGGGGGGGAGCAATTGTGTGCCTCTCAGATTATTCTTAACTATTCCTTTTCAAATATTTAAATTTTCCAATTAGTTTGTTAATTTCCTGGTAGAGGCGCTAAGTCCAAAGAATTTGGTTTTCACAGATTTCTGAAACATTATTTTTGCGAATGGTACGACATTAACATTCATTAAATTTTGCTCCTTCAAAATTTCACTACTAGTTTATAAATTTCCCGCTAGGAGTTCTGAAAGCGGAAATTTAGTAAATTTTGGCTTTACGCATCGGAAAAACCATTTCAGTTACAGCAAAAGTTTTTTTTTAATTTGATACTTTAGGCAAAACAGGTTACTTTAACAGCTTTTAATTTGCAAGTTACTTGGCAAATTTAACGCTAAGGGCGCTCAAAATGGAATTTCTCTGAATTTATCAGTACGTTGCGTAATTGTCATAAAATTTGAATGCGTTTCATTTACAAAACGTGCTTTTTCTGTTGCTTCAACTTTGGAAAATTATCTTGTTTTTACGTTATGAGCAAATTAGTAGGCAACGAGCATGGTAACAAACAAAAATAAAATACTTGAAGACACAGGCAACTGAAAAAGTCCTCCACATTAGAAAATTCGTGTGAAATGCAATTTGTGCTCAGTACTTCACTTGGCTCGCCGAATGGCAGCCTCGCCGAATGGCAGCTGTTTTGCGGCATAAAGGGGGACCAACAGTTTATTAGGTAGGTGCAGAGGCGACTTTAGATCATTTGGAGCGAATAATACCCTAAATCGAAGAGATTCAGTCATCCATGGTGGAGACGATGGACCAAAGAAGGCTGGACAATAAGAATTTCATCAGTCAGTGCAGAAAACGAGAATGTGAAGAGTTTCTTGAAAGCATTTCTTCTTATTATTTTCATCGGAAAAATTGAGGTCTGCATTTTTTTTTATTCTGTTAAAAAGATGCGTCAGATTTTTTATACCTGCACCCCAGTTATCAGAAGCAGAAGCATAAGAATTAAATGCAAAAGATGCGGTTTGAAAATGGAAAAATAGGAACTACAGGTTTGTGAGTAAGAGTATCATTGAAACTCTTTATTGCTTTTTCAAAAGTTAGTTTTTTGTCAATTTAAGGAATAGAAAACGTGAGAGTACTTGATAAATATCAGTACTAAACCAGGGGAGGAGAAAGTAATATGAAAATGTTGTTACAATATAATATAAATTATTTTAACAGTATTAAATAAGAAAAAGATAGTGTGATATTCTCGATTTTTTTTTACTTTTTCAGCCTAAATATTAACTCTTTTGGTTTACGCTTGTTTAGAGGGATTAGGCATCAGGAAAGTTTTTACAAGCACTCTTCATCGCAACTCGGGGGTTCCTGCATAGATGTGTTCCTTTGGCTGGAAGTAGTATGAAAGCGATTTATAGCACAGCAGGCTAGTTAAGAATTCGCTTTAAACAATGAAAAGTGTGGAATGCGTGAATGCTTCCTTTACCTACCACTAAAAGGAAAGCAATATTATTTTAACCGCCTCTTTCAAAATAAGTGCATCGATAAGAAATCGAAGATTCGGAGTATTAGCGACAGCAACAAAAAATTTAGGTTACTAATATGAGAAAGTAAAATATCAATTGACAATACAAAGCAGTCGCTTTAAGAATTGATTTGTTTCGGTCCGTGAAAAACAAAACAAAACTGGAAATCCAAGTATGCATAGCTGAGGGGCCCTAGGCTTGCGCCTTGTGCGCCTAGTCGGAAATCCGCCCCTGGGTAGGTGGTCATAATATAATGGCTATCGGTGTATATACAATATCGTTTTGAAAATTAAAAACTATTTTTTTTATTAAAAATGACTATTTTTCTTTGATATTTGAACTTCGTGTGCTTGGTGTAATAATTATAAAATTTTGGGGAAATGTAAATTTTATTTATGAAGGAAAAATATTTAACACCTTTTGTATTGAAATGTGAAGTAGAGAGGGAAAGAAAAAAAGGGAAAACCATGGTTGATTATGAGCCAAGAAATATTTGCTATATGGAAGAATAAGAACAGGTGGCGCAGTAGTCTTTTTTTTTTTTTTTGATTGGAGGTTTAACGACCACCGTGAGCAACTCAATGGGCTATAAGCAGTCGCCCGTCCCTAATTTAGGGTCACTGGTTCCAGGGAAGGGAGAGAGCCAGTGCCGTTGTTTGTCTTACGGCACTGGCTCTCTCCCTTCCCTGGAACCAGTGGCCCTAAATTAAGGACGGGCGACTGATTATAGCTCATTGAGTTACTTACGGTAGTCGTTAAACCTCAAATAAAAATATATAAGAACAGCGAATTCGTGACGATGTTGCGGCAATTAGAGAGGGGAAGGGGAGGCAAAAGTAAGCTGCCCCCAATTCTTGAGGACAGTCCCCGAGTTTAGTTTACTGTCCCTGAAAACGCCTGAAGCCTTTGGGGACGCAAATTGTCTTCAAATTTTGATGTTTGTCCTCAAGTGTCCTCGAATTTACACTTTATCATTAACTCGTTAGATTTCTAATGAAAAATGCTCTTAAAAGAAGTTTTTGTCGTACCAGTTTTCCTACATGCTTCTTCTGAAAACAAATTTTGCCTATTTTTGTTTTTCTTCTTTCCGAGTTTAACGACCTCCGTGAGCAACTCAGAGGACCATAAGCAGTCACCGGTCTCTAAATTAGTGACATTCGTTCTAGGGAAGGGAAAGAGCAAGTGCTGTATGACAAACATACCACTCATGCTTCATTCGGGACTCGAACTAGTGCCAACTTGTACGAGTCATCGTCAGTAACCAGCACTAAGACACTGCACCACTGGCACGGCCAAATTTCGACTGCACTTGTTTTGAGTTCCTCGAAGAACTATGGCAAAATGAAATATTCGCCATGCAATTACTTTGGTGTGCAGCTTGATTTTAATTCGGCACATGTACCTAAGGTAAAGCATTTTACTTTTGTTAATATGTTCTCGTCATCATAGTTCTACGTTGTCAATAAAAATTACCAACATTCTACAAGGTATATCCTTTTAAGACACAAATTTTCATATGCAAATCACACTTATTGAAGCAATGCAGTTTTGTGACAAAAAGATTTGCATATTTATATTGAATCCGCATGTGTCCCCAAATGAACTGCCATTTTGGGGACGCCGCGCCCTTTTGTCCTCAAATATGTTTTTCAATGTCTGGTCACCTTAGGCAAAGGGAAAGTCGCACAGGGCTGAACTTTGTCTAGCGCCGGCCCTGCGCAAACACAACACAAACTAAAATAAAATACAGAAAAGAATTACAACACAAAACTCGAACTACGCTTGCGTTCGCTCCCACATCTTAAAATGCACAAATGAGCAAGTGAGGGTAACCGTACATGGCGGCCATGGAACCCAACTGGCTTCACCTCTTCACCGGTGAGAGCACATATTCCCTCCTCTTATTCTATCCTCCTCGCATTCAGCTATTACCAAGTGATTGTCTCCGTTGTATTATTGTTACACAAGTATAGAGCTGTAAAATGCCAGTAACGTACAACTGAATCTGAATCAAAATCTGTCACGTTACAATGTTTTTATTTTAGTGAAAAATAATGTTCTTTTTTTCTGTGAAAGTCTATCATTCGATGGGGAAATTTCCCCAATTGTATGGAAATTAAGTTTGGCAATGGTATTGGTTGAATCAGAAAATCGATTTACGAAGTGTTGGCATCGTGGTTTTCGCGGAAAAGTTTTATTTTTATGTAAAGGGAATGGTTGCGGCGAAAGATTATTTAAACTCATCTATTAAATCCTCTGATTTATGATATTTTAAATAATGATGTATTTCTATGTGCTGTAGCAGTCGTTTGGTTTTATCCTGAATTTAGGTCATGGGATTCTCTGGAAGTAGGTGAAATCCTAGGGAAGACCTTTAAGTGTATTTTTAGTTTTGTACATGTGCTCTTCTGCTAACCCAATGCTGGCTGTTTCTGTGTGCTACTGATGTGCTATAATCTATCTCTAGTGCACTATAATATGATGTTATGTAATGCAGCCGAATTCGGTGTTACAAATAGAATATTTTTGGGTAAAAAACTTTACTTCATATTGTAGTATTTCAAAGTTTTGTCTCAAGCTGATGTGGTTAGTGGGAATATGGAATATTTCTGTTCTAAGCCTTACTATGAAGGGGAAAGCTCTGCCTTGTTTTTAAATTTTGCAGAGGGAAAGGTAGTGTCAGTGAAGTGTTTTGTTTAGGCAAAAGCAATGATTTCTGGAAATATTTGATGTTTGGCCTAAAGTCGCCAGAGGGTAAAAATTGTCAGGGTAGAGGTTATGAATCGGCAAACGTAATAGTTCTGGCGTTTAATTCGTTGGTTAAAAAAAAAAAATAACCAAAGATTTCACCATTTTTTTTTTTTTTTTGAAATATTGGGCTGGGCAAATACTCCCCCGGGCATAAAGTTTACCTCACCCATGGTTCCAGCATCTCTGTTTACTCTGTTTCCAGCTGGAAATGCTACGCCACTAGTTCAGTGAATTTCGTGTACAATTGTTGAGTAAAATGTTAGTTTTTGCAATAGAACTAAGCACCTAGGTGGCTGAATGCTTTTGCAATAGAATTAAATGCCCAGGTGGCAGAGTGGCAGGCATTAGCTTCAAGTGCCCAGGTGACCAAATGGCAGGCAGTGGCTTCTAATCATTCATCTGAGATTAGTATGGGCAAGGCATGCTTCACCAGTGTTTGCCATACAGCACTAGCCCTCTCTTCCCTGCAACCAGGGGCCCCCAAATTATTGGCGGGCAACTGCTTATAGACCATTGAGTTACTCATGGTGGTTGTTAAACTCAAAACAAACAGAAAAGAAAGGGAAAAAAAAATATTCACAATTTTTTTTTTTTATTATTCATTTTAATCACACACTGATCCTGTCAAGCCATGAAAACTATCTGCACAAAAGATATTTATGTAAAAGACTTTCTGTATTATCCGATTCCATTCACATTACTCCTTAGGCTAAAAGTGGAATTGATACTTCATTGTTTCTAAAGTATGCTCAAAACAGAAAACTGTTAAGTATATAGACTTGTTTGTTAGTACCTGTGTTCGTATGCTGGTTAAGAAACATTTGTGCATAAGAAAAGTCTTTTTAATCAGAAGAAATGTATTCAGGTACCTTTTTAACTTTGAGTGTTTAGGTTAGTAATGCTGCTATAATTGTGGTAGACAATACGTTTCAAACTCTTTTCCTCTATGTTTTGTAACTTACTATTCATTGCTATAATGTGAAAATCAGGCTAGAAGTGAAATTCTTACTTTTGCAGCTTTTGGATGCACTTTTAAACTATTTTTTTCTTAAATCTAGTTTGTTGTCTGCAGGACAATTAGATTTCTGTTTTCTTCCTATTTTTACACATGGAACCGAACGTTTCGAAATTTCTTGGTTGAGCTTTTTTGTTTTCTAATTAAAATATATTTCTTTTTGTGACCTTGCATGTTTAAGGGTGGGAAAATTTGACAATGTGATGGATGTATCATTCTTAATATTCACTTTTAACAGCATTGTATAGCTGTGTTGCCTGTGAATACTTGTGATTGTGAAATTTTTGTAATGCATCGGTTACTATACTTAGTGTGTATTTAATTAAAGTAATGGTATGATAGGTATGTCTTTCAGCACTCATATTGGCAAAAACCAAAGTGTTTTGTCTTGACTTGTGTTTTTTCTTAAGTGATGTGCTGAAGTTAAGGAAAGAAAAGAATTTAATGTCATTTGTTTGTTTCAGGTAGCAGTCTCAAGGACAGAAGGGAAACTGGTTCTTGTGGTTTGATAGCCAGAAGTGCATCTGCAATGCTCAGCTTGATTTTTGATCTGCTTATACCTTGAAAAACATTTGGGTTCACTGTTGGAGATGTTTAGTCACCGCAAAATAGGTAAATACATTGCATTTGCAAGTATTCTGCCACTCTTTTCATGCGAGTTTTAATTTTTTTTATTTTCTCCTTTCGTGGAACATTCATTAAGTTTTCTTGCCATTTACTCAATGTTTATGTAGCTTAAGAATTTAATGTATCCTTAGATGCCCCAAATTTTAGTATTTAATTATTAATATACATACATTTAAACAATATGAATGTTTTTTAAGTTACTTTAATAAGTTATTTTAGTGTTCAAGTTACATATAATATTTATTTGCTCTACTAAGAACGTAGGTATGATTTCCTAGTATAGTTTACCAAATTATATGCCAGAAATTTTGGTTAAAATTATATATATCCACAGCTTTTCAGATATGTACATTCCAATAAAATAGTACAAAGTTTGTTTTAAAATGGTAATTCTGCAGTTTATAGACATTTTCTTTACACAATTTGGTTGATTTCTAAATCTTAGTGCTTTCAAGTAGTTGCCAATATCACATGTTTTGCCTTGCCTTTTTTGCATATAGCTTGCTCACACCCACCATGAAATGGAAAAAGAATTAGCTCCACATAGATTTCATACTGAGTATTGTTTTAATTTTTTTTTTTAAGGAAAGTAATAGTTTCAATTATAGCACATAATATACTTTTTTTTTAGTTATGTTGAACTTTACCCATCAGCCCGCTTTCTTCAATCATCTATTTTACTAGTGTGTGAGAAAGATATGCACGCAATACGGATTTTGCAAAGGGCAGAACAGTTTGTGCTGTAAAAAAAACAAGCACATTAAAAATATATATAAGTGAACAAATGCACTATACCCATTTTTTTAGTGATACAATGATCACAGCTGATGATGTAACTGACAAGATTTTCAAAAATATATCATGTGGAACTCTTTGTAACTAATGTATTTAAAACATAAAATGTATGAAATAGAGAACAGATTGATTCAAGAGATGGAAATTAGCATATTACCAAAAGATAAATTCATAGCCATGCTTTAATGTATAGAAAGTTAGTAAGGGTTTGCATATAAAGCAAGCAAGAATCATCTTATTCTGAGTTTCATTTGTATGAAAGATTTCCCCCTCCCCTTTTTTGTGCAAAAAATCTGTTATTGGGTGTCTATGTATGTATGTATGTATGTATGTGCTATTTTTTTTTAAATTGCTCTGCATTAAATATTTGCAGGGCTAGTTTCTTTCCCTCACAATAGCAGGTATTCACAAGCTAAATAACAGTAATAATTAAAGAAAAAAGTGAAACAATATGCACTAAGTTAAAACTACTTTAAGAGTAAGGATTCATAAGTCCAACCCACAATTTTTGCATCAAAACCATTTTTATGATGATCATGGTTTCTTTTTCAGAGCATTGAAATAGCATGAAACATGCTTTTCTCCTTATACTGGTAATCTGGTAAATGTGTAGATTAGCGTCCCAAATTATTTCATCGGAAACATTTTAGTACCTGAAAAAAGTGCGATGTACAGATTTTAGATTATGGAAATTAATGGCAAATGGTGCAGAAATTTCCATATTTAAAATGCGTTTTAAAGATTTTTATTGTAATATTGGCTTGTGAGTGTGATGCTGTGAAGAGACGCTGCGGTAGGCCTAACACATCGCTATGGTGACTATCTTGCTTCGCATTGTCGAAGTAATCAATGTGTACCCTATTGGAAAGAAATTGCAATATTAAACCAGCAGAGTAATATGAGAACAATACAAAGAGCAGAAGCAGTATTAATAAATAAGGCCAAACCATGTAACTGTAATAATAACAGTCCATGAACCTTTTGTACGCTTGGAGGAACCTGATTGAAACTGAGAAGAAATTAAATAGGGAGAAGAAAAAAAAAAAAGTGAGAATAGCATAGATGAAGATAAGGTTGATGCGACTTGACACTAGATGGCATTGAAAGGTTACGAGAGGAACATGCGCACTGTGGACACGAGACTTTCAGATAGCAGACTTCGACAAAGTGCGTGAAGTCTCTGTTGAAAACGTCAGGGAGGAGCCTAGGCGAAATGATCGTCCGGTGATTGGGACAGTGGACGGTATGAGGTGGTGTATATAGTGATTTTAACTGGATTTTTTTAAGGCTTTTTATCTTGTACGAACCTGACCTAACTTGAAGATTTCTTCGGCAATTCTACAAGAATACAACATTGACAAAATAGCCCTAATGACCAAGTACGACATAGAGCTTCAAGTGGAACGTAAATAGTGTAACTCTTAATGCAAGAATTTTTAATTATCTGAAAACCTTTGCCCACTCAACACAAAGTCAACACAAACAGAACCGAGTTAACCCTATCGACTGAACATCATTGAAGTAGGATACAACTTTTAACCGAAAGGCTCTCGAGTTAACCCTAAGAACTGACCATATAGATGCAGGATACAACTTTCGACCCAGAGGCTCTCAATAAACTACCGATGTGGGACTGAACACGCACTTCCGGAAGTAACATTTTTAGGACTTTTAACTGAATTGTATCTTAATCGAATAATTTAATGCACCGTCGCAGACTGTGCCCACTTTATATAACAAGTAAAACAGAAAACTTAGATGTCAGTGTCTTTACGAAGAACCTTGTAGTCACGTAATGGTATGTGAACTGTGCGATAGAATCACATGAGATATATTGAAAGATTGAATTTTGCTGAAAAAAATTCATTTGAACATTTTTAGTTTGCTATGACAAACCAAAAGTTTTTCTCATCAGTCCAGAACTACAATGCACATCAAAAATCATGTGCAGATTTTCAAAAGAAAATTATTTTCTATTGTCTGCCAACAAGGCTTTAAAAACATTAAAAAGTTCCTTTTCACTTCCACTGAAATCACAGGAGCATGCCTGAAATAAAATGTCATTTCGTTCAAAGTCTTCTGAAATTTCACCAAGAGAAGTTTCTTCCCGATAGCACATCTACAATTGACTTTGTGTAAACATTTACCTGATATTTCAGGATCAGTAGTCTCTGTGCAACTTTAATCAAGGCCACTTTATTGCTGTCAAACGTGTCTATCTTCTTCATGCGAGAGAAATTCATCCAAAAAATACTTTTTATTAAAAATACCAAAATATGCAAAATGACTCCAAAATAAAAATGACCGAAAAAACCTGGAAAAAGGCCTTAAAATGACCGAAAAACCTGGAAAAAGGCCATATCCCATTAAAATCATGAAAAAAATCCAGAATGTGCCTTAACAAAGGTACTTCAATCAGCTTTTTTTTTTTTGTATGAAACACATCTGTATGCACTTGAACAATGTTTTAGTATTGCCGAAAGAAAACAAAAGCGAAATCATAAACATCTCCGCCCTAGTTATTTAACCTCCAAACCAAGTATTTTGTCCTATGGCACTAGTTTCATCCCTTCTCTGGAACCACAGTCCCAAATCAGTTATGGGCAATTCCTTATAACCTTAGATACTCAGAGGTAATTAAAATCTAGGGTAAAAAAGAAAAAAATAGCCATTTGTGGTAGGCAGCAGACCATATTTTCAACACTGGTGTTGTAATATTCTAGTTAGATAATGCTTACCTAGGCATTCCATTTCTAGTGATGATTCACTTTTCTCGCACATTTTCAGGTCTTCGTTGAAGTTATTGTCCGTTGTATGTGAAGCAACCATTCACATCAAACACACTGCTTACTTTGGGTATAGTCAGTAGATCTTCATTTTAGGATTCAAAAACATAAATTCTTTACCGTTATTAAAGCTCTAAATTTTTCGCCCAGTCTTTGGGCAACCTCAGGAGCGTGGCGACTTTTCCACCGATGTTCGTGGTTTACTTCTCGCCAATGGAGTCCGATACCCCATGTTGCCGTTCGTCGGATACGCTGTATTAGCTACTTTTCTTGATAAACCTAGCTGGCGCCATCTATGTTTCACTAATTCTATATATATAATATATGTATATACATATTTTTTTTTTTTTAAATGGTCGTTGACGTCTTTCCGTTTTTCTTCTTTTTATTTCCTATCCCTGTTCCCTTGTCGGTTTTTCTTTTGTTCTTTTTCTTGTCTTTTTTGTTTCCAAAAGCTAGATAATGTATTAGGGTCATTCTGGTTACACACCCTTGTTTTATTTTTATAAATTAGGATCCATTCTCATTTGTCTGATTTTTTTATTCCTTTTTAGCATTTGAATTTCATTGAATTTTGGGAATGTTTGCTTGTCAATACAGAATTGCACTAATGCAGTTTCTGCTTCTTTTTGCCAGTTAGATATGTGTTGTTTTATCCCCCCTTTTTTTTTTTTTTTTTAAACCTGTTTTTAGTACTCCCAATGTACGGTATTGGGGGTATGTGTGCAATGGGAATTTTGTAAGACCTTGATTCCTCTAATATTTTACTCTGTTTTTTTAATAGTCAGATTTTTCAAGGGTTCACTGAACTTCCTAATTGTAAGTCAAATTTAGCACATTGCCTATTAATTTCTTTACTGACACCTTCCAAGTAAGGGAATGCACCTATATATTTTAATTTATTTTTTCTCACCCTTCTTTGATTGTAAACTTCTTGGCCTTTATTTCTCTTAGCCATATGTTTTTTACTCTTGTATATTCATTTTTAATAAGCTTATTAGGGTAACCAAAATCTTGTGATATTTTCTAGATAAAATCAAGCTCTTGATTCTTTAGCCTGTTATTAGAAGTGTGCGTATACGCTCTTCGAATCAAGTTTACTATGCTATTTTTTTTTTTATGGATAACAGGGTGGTGCGAAGAGTATGGAATAAGTACCGGAATTCACATTGTTTTCCCGAAAACAGTGTATTCAAAATTATTTTTCTTAAGTAGAATGTCTAAAAATGACATACTTTTATTCACTTCAAATTCAAGCGTTCAATGGTGTTACATATTACGTTGAATCGATGAGCTAGATCTTGTAGCTCAGTTTTGTTGAGTTATGAAATAATGTCATCAACATAACAAGCATATAGTAGTGGATTACGAAAAATGCAATTCATGAGACAATCTTATAGGTTGTCTTATGTTATAAACGTGCTTTTAATTAAACTATACGTAATATCTACGGTATTTTACCTGATATTGTCAAAGTATTTCTCACGTTTGCTCTGTGAGGCACGTGCTCCCGGCCCAGAGAGGTCTCTTACGTTACGTACCTCTGGTTAGTTATAAAAAAAAATTTTGGAGAAATAAAACAGTTAGGTTATATATTTTCAGTTCCACATTCATTCATTTGCACAATCAAACGTTTAAAATGTACTATTAATGAAAAGATTTTAGTAGAAAGAGTTATACTCATCGGGTCAGGAGACTTCTCACACAGGGTTCGTTGTTACGCCGAGCGCTTTCTGCGGTACATTTATCGCCATCTTCGGGCCACTATTTCTACACTGCCACTATTTAGGCCCGAAGATGGCGGTAAATGTACTGCAGAAAGCGCTCCTGACCCGACGAGTATAACTCTTTCTACTAAAACCTTTTAATTAATAGTAAATTTTAAATGTTTGTTCAAATGAATGAATGTGGAACTGAAAATATATAACCTAACTGTTTTATTTCTTCAAAATTTTGTTTTTATAACTAACCAAAGGTTCGTAACGTTAGAGACCTCTCTGGGCTGGGAGCACATGCCTCACAGAGCAAACAACGTGAGAAATACTTTGACAATATCAGGTAAAATACCTTAAATATTTTGTATAATATAGTAGTGGTTTTTTAGGTAGAGTTCTATGGGATCCCCATTATATCTACGTATAAGTAGTGGTTTTTCAGGTAGAGCCCTATGGGATCCCCATTATCTGCATATAACGCCAATAATGGAGATCCCATAAAGCTGCCTTGAGTTTGTTTTAAAATACTTCCTTCAAAAGTATAATGTATCCTTTAATTCTTTCAGTTGTGTCATATTCAGCTCTTTATTTGTATTTAATTGTTGCATAACCAACTCGATGGTTAGCTCGACAGGAGTATTAGGGTATAACGCTTTCCATTATATTTCTGCTCATAAATAACTAAAATCAAATTATACAAGCATTTAGAAAAAGTGCGATTTTGGTATTCATTATATATGGAGGAATTTAAAGATCAGTTTCCAGTGTATTCACCTATTCTGAAATGCTGTAGGCTGTGTGGGAAGCACATATTGTTTTTTTTTTTTTTGTTCATATTAGGATAAGTTTATTATTCAGTAGTTTTTAATTCTGAGTAATTCTTTACTGTCTGAGGCAGCATTTTAACTGATTTTGCATTATTGTGAACTGAGGGAATAGTGACTTGATTATTTATTTCAATGAAGCCGTCCAGTTAAGTTATTCAAGAATGTCACATATTTTAGATTTGCCATATGGCAAATCATGAGATCATTAGAAACACAAAGGTAAATAGAAATGCAAGGGAAAAGTAATTGCTCATCTATTATCACTCTGGTTCCGATTTGGGTTCACCCAGCGTAATATTGGGAACCAAGGGGTGTCAAGTGGATTGTGATTCTGCAATTCCCTGATTTAGGGCTGATGCAGCTTCAGGATCCACTGACGGGCGTTGTGATTCACACAGATTTTCCTTTGGGAGTCAAAGGGTCTGCTGTGTGCCGCAATGTTTTCGTGATCGTCTAGAATTTAAGAAAAACATAAGTGAAAGAATTTGAGTCCCTGCCATAAAATATATATTATCTCCAAAAATCCAGGGTTGAGCACACAATTTGCAACTAAAACACTGGAGATAGTACGTAGGCAAATTAACATAGAAACCAATTTATTAGTTATGTTTTGGCATAATAATAAAGAAACACACAATAGTTTAGGATCCTGTGCTCATTACTTCAAGTATGCAAGTTGTTACATGTAGGTGTTAAACTTGCAGTCACCTTATAATCATTTATATTTATATAAAAACTTCGCTTAATAACACAAGATATTAGCAAGAATGATACCGACTTTTTGACAGGAATTCGTGCTCACTGACTACTCGCTTATAAAAAAAAAAAAACATTATTAATTC
Source organism: Macrothele yani (assembly GCA_039090855.1). Classification (NCBI taxonomy): domain Eukaryota; kingdom Metazoa; phylum Arthropoda; class Arachnida; order Araneae; family Macrothelidae; genus Macrothele; species Macrothele yani. The sequence goes on from CM077027.1 coordinate 78,564,159, forward strand.
TAGCGGAAGACCTTAGATTACGCTGATCGATAAACACATATCATGAGGGGACACCAAAAAAAAAAAAAGAATAGGATGGAATTCCTACCTTCAATTCCCAATCTTGCCTGGAGATCGCACTGCCTAACTGGCATCATCCGGGGTATGGACCCCTGGCGGGTTACACACAAATGAAAGTTCAATCTTGGGTAGTTGCTTTGGCACATAGATATTTGCCTCTTAGGTAAAGTCCTGGGTTCGTGCCGCTGGCCACTCCTGGCCTGGGAGATTTCTCGTCCGGTGGGTGTCTTCCATCAAAGTCTTGGGCCACGCACGGATAACCGAAAGTGCCAGGTCTTACATGGCAGCTCCTAGGTGACAGTCGTAAAGGAGAGTTGCCAGCGTTCACGGCAAAATGCCAAGTGACAAGTCACAAGGAATAAAAAAGTGAAAGTGATGCAAGCCGTGAAAAAATTAAAAGTGCAGAAGTCTCCTTTCCCTTGGAAAAGTTTAGACAACCTCCAAGAAGACCCCCATTACCTCAATATTCCATCATCGAATCACAAAATGGGGAACACAAGTCTCCCTGAATTAAATTTCAAAGTCTAAATTCTACTGGTCAGAGAATTAACATTTGGTTCATCTATTCATTAGGGGGTCAAAAAATGGCTACCCTTTCCTGCGAAAATTCCAGCCAATCGCCTCCACTGGGAACAGCTCTTCAAGTTACATTAGCAGTAGGATATAACCACCAGGCCATAAATCTTAACCCAATAAAACTTAGTTTCTCTTCCAAAAGGTCTGACGTCGGCCCAACGCTTGTGAAAGCCAACAAGGACAGTTTGATGGCCCCATATAAAACATCTACTGCAAAGTCGGTCCATCGATGGATGACTCCACCGCTGTCTAGTCTCACTCTAAGTGACACCTTGTGCGGGGAGAGGGGGACAAAGAAGAAACAAGTTAGTAAAATCATGCAATGCATTGATTATGATAAGCTTTCCAACATACTAGAAATCATTACTCAATTATGAGGAAAATGGCTGTGGAATAAATCTCACTCCTGTGCCCTGACCTTTGATCCCATTTCGATGATGTTAAACAGAACTGGTTCAGTATACCTCCAAAATAACATGATAAAGTTTTGTCGCAATAGAAGCAATTTTATGTAAGTTATGATGCATAAGGGCTATGGAACAGATCCTGCTTCTGTGTCCTAACCTTCGACCTATTTCACCCATTTTCAATAGGACTCGTCCCCAGACAGGTCCTTACAAAACATACTAACATTTCATCCAAATCGAAACATTTTTACGTAAGTTATGACGCATAATGGCGGTGGAAGTGATTCCACTCCTATGTCCTGACCTTTGACCCCCATTTTGCCAATTTTCAATAGGGTTTGTCCCCAGGTGATCCCCTACCACATACTAAAATTTAATCGAAATCGAACCTTTTTTACATTAGTTATGGCGCATAAGAGCAGTGGAATGGATCCCGCTCCTATGTCCTGACCTTTGACCTCATTTCGTTCACTTTCAATAGGGTTCCTTCCCAGGTGGTCCCTACCACATACTAAAATTTCATCGAAATCGAACTATTTTTACGCGAGTTATCGTGCGGACAAACATACGCACACAACGCGTGACGTTCTTAGGCAGATGGGAATCGCGACCATCTGCTCGCAAGACTGTGACGTCATAAAACTTTAATAGGATCCGCACACAACGCGTGACATAATGAGACATGGCGTGACCGCTCGCCAACATCTAATCGGATGCCGCCATGACATTACACTAAAAACGTGGTAATTCGGGATGGTTATTAACCCACTAAACGAATTTTCCTTAAGTCGAGATCAAGCTAAATTGATTTCTAGTACCAGAAAACGGTAGGGTAACGACTTTCTTCAAAATCCTTAGAGCTGTTTATAAAATAAAATTTAAATACATACAAGAATTATGAATTGCTCCTTTAAAGTGAACGTCAAGTAATTTTGCTTCCTGTAGTTCGAATGGAAAAATTTCTGTACACATTTTCTTCCCAATGAATGCGTTCCCAAGGATGAAAATTTGAACATCGATTAAAATATCTTCATTTTATAACTTGCAATACTTAATATTTTATAAAACATAACCATAATTATGCAATCCAACATTTGTTTGTCTACTGACGTCATGGAAATACAGGTCGTGCCATCTTTTTTCTGGACAATTAATGCGTTCACAAGGATGAAAATTTGAACATCGATTAAAATAGCTTCATTTTATAACTTGGAATACCTAATATTTTCTAAAACATAACCATAATTATGCAATCCAACATTTGTCTACTGACGTCATCAAAGTACAGGTTGCGCCATCCTTTTTCTGGTTTCAACACCACCAAAGGAAAAGTTATTGATTTTTAATAAAATTAGGGTTATGTTTTAGAAAATATTGAGTATTCCAAGTGATAAGTTATTTTATAATCTAAAGTAACTTATGGGATTTTACTAGGAAATTTTTTCTTTAATAGCAAATTTTCGGAGAAAACTCTTCTTCTTCAGGCTGACTTGTTGTTGTCACTTTTTCCTTGTCACTATCACGGTTACGGTTTACCTTGACAGTTACGGTTAACCTTGACGGTTTAGGTTATTTTTCAACAAATCCTGCCAGATGTTAGGCAGGGAAAATCCTTTGCAGTCATTGATGATGGAATTTTGATTTTTCTCAATCTCTATTCCTTCTTTCAGTTTTCTTTTTTGGAAATTGCTTTGGAAACTGATTACTTTAAGGGAATTCCAATCCATGCTGTGCCCAGTTTCTCTAACATGCCTATCTAATCCAGTCTTGTTGGAGCAATTTTTTATAGCTGCTTTATGCTCAGCTATACGAGTTTCTAGTCTGCGACCTGTTTCCCCTATGTAAGATAGTCCACAACTACAATTTACTTCATAAACTACTCCTTGCATTTTTAAAATATCTTCTTCTCTTTGAACTATTTTAGGGAAAAAATTTTTAACTTTATTCTCTAAACTTGGAGCTAGCCTAATATTGTATTTTTTACTAATTCTCTTTAAAGCCTCAAATAAACCTTTGTGATAAGAAATTTTTCTAGTGAATTTTACTTGTTGCTTTTGTGGGTTCTCGTACCATTAAAATTCAGAAGCTTCTCAATTTCTTCTTTAGGATAGTTATTCTCTGCAAGTATGACTTTAAGCTCTTCTTTTTGTGCTTCTTTTTTATCTGTTGTAGAAACTATTTTATTAATTTTTCTAAAAACTGACTTGCTACATTCTTCTTAATAGAAACTGGGTGATACGAATTGAAATCCAGTAGTCTTTTAGTATTCATTGGTTTTTTATACCAACTAGTGAGGAATTTTTCATCTTCATAATAGTTAGTAATATCTAAGAAGTTTATTCTTCTTTCTTTTTGAAGTTCAATAGTGAACTTAAGGGAATCATCTAATTCATTGAATGAGTCTAGAATTCTTTCTGGAATAATTTTTGAGCTATCTATTATAAATAAGATGTCATCCATGTATCTGCTATATAAGCAGAAGTATGTGGGTTGTACTAGTATCTTTTCTTCTAGTTTTCCCACATAATAGTTAGCTAAGAGTGGGGAGAGTGGGGAGCCCATTGCTAGCCCCGATTTTTGAATGAAAAAGTTTTCCCAAATTGAAAGTAGTTGTTCTGCAAAGAGAAAGTAAGCATTTCAAAAATTCCAACTGTTTTTTTTTTCCTTGTTGTGAAAAACTATTAGGTCTGCCAAGTCTTCCGCTATAAAGTCTATAAGTTGATCTATATTAATGTGAGTATACATAGACACTATATCTAAACTACCCATAATAGGAGAATCTAATTTAGGAAGAAGTTCTAGTTTTTCTTTTAGCTGCATTGAGTTTTTAATCAAGTTAGGTGGCTCTTTTAAAAGATTCTGAAGGTGTGACTTTAAAAAATAGTTTAGATTTGAAAGAATAGTTTTTTGAGTCTATTATTGGTCTAATTGGTTGGTGTTCTTTATGCAGTTTTACTATTCCATATATTTGAGGTAATCTGAACTGTAATTTTGAGAATTGTTTATAGTTTTCTGGAAGTTGGTTTTTCTTTTTTTGAAGTGAAATAAGCTTAGAGACTTTTTTAATCAATTCTGGTAGTGGGTTTTCTTTTACTTCTTCATACATAGGTTTTTTTAGTTCTTCTTCCATCTTTTCTAGATAACCTTTCTTATCCATAATAGTAATCAACTTACTTTTGTCTGTTTTCACAGCAACTACACTTTCATTTTTTCTGAAATCTTTAAGAGCTTTTAATTGACTATTATCAAAATTTTTTTGAGGTTTCCTTACTTGCTTCTGGAATTTTGTAAGGCTATTGTAGTAATCTGTTCTGAGGAGGTCTGCTTTTAATTTGGTCCTCTTTTTCTAAAGTGCTGCAGATGCTTTCCAATTCAATTATCAATTTTTCTGGATTTATTTTTTCTTTGGATAGATTGAAATTACTTCCTTTATTTATCACTTGTAATAATTCTTGGCTAACTCCAGTAGCAGTGGTGTCCTTTACATGACTAAGAACTGCAGTTTTTTTGTTTTTACTGGAATAGTTTTTCTTCAAAAATTTCTCTTCTTTAAGGTTCAGCTTTTTAACAAATTTCTTATTTTTGTTTCTTACTCCAATTTTTAGCCAGTCATCCAATTCTGCTTTTACTGTATCCCTTAAGATTCCAGAAATTTTCTTTTCATTTTCTACTTTTACTTTTTTATAATAAGCAACATTTTTATATTTTGCTTCAATACTTCTTTTTAACGTTTTTTGCTCTATTTTTCTTACGAAGTTGGCTGAAAGTAAATCTTTAAATGGTTTTCTAAGTCTAAATGAATTTGGAATAAAGTTTATTACCTTGCAATTTTTCAGGAACTTGATTTGAGCTATGGATCTTTCCATCTTCAATGTAGCATGTTGAACTTTCTTGATTGTTTGCCAAGTATCTGACCCATACTCTGTTCTAATTCTTTGAATAAAGCTCATGCTGAGAAATGGCTTCCTAGTTTAATTGAATTAATAATCTAAAGTAACTTGTGGGATTTTACTAGGAAATTTTTTCTTTAATAGCAAATTTTCGGAGAAAACTCTTCTCCTTCTTCAGGCTGACTTGTTGTTGTCACTTTTTCCTTGTCACTATCACGGTTACGGTTTACCTTGACGGTTACGGTTAACCTTGACGGTTTCGGTTATTTTTCAACAAATCCTGCCAGATGTTAGGCAGGGAAAATCCTTTGCAGTCATTGATGATGGAATTTTGATTTTTCTCAATCTCTATTCCTTCTTTCAGTTTTCTTTTTTGGAAATTGCTTTGGAAACTGATTACTTTAAGGGAATTCCAATCCATGCTGTGCCCAGTTTCTCTAACATGCCTATCTAATCCAGTCTTGTTGGAGCAATTTTTTATAGCTGCTTTATGCTCAGCTGTACGAGTTTCTAGTCTGCGACCTGTTTCCCCTATGTAAGATAGTCCACAACTACAATTTACTTCATAAACTACTCCTTGCATTTTTAAAATATCTTCTTCTCTTTGAACTATTTTAGGGAAATTTTTTTTAACTTTATTCTCTAATAACTATCCTAAAGAAGAAATTGAGAAGCTTCTGAATTTTAATGGTACGAAGAACCCACAAAAGCAACAAGTAAAATTCACTAGAAAAATTTCTTATCACAAAGGTTTATTTGAGGCTTTAAAGAGAATTAGTAAAAAATACAATATTAGGCTAGCTCCCAAGTTTAGAGAATAAAGTTAAAAATTTTTTCCCTAAAATAGTTCAAAGAGAAGAAGATATTTTAAAAATGCAAGGAGTAGTTTATGAAGTAAATTGTAGTTCTGGACTATCTTACATAGGGGAAACAGGTCGCAAACTGGAAACTCGTATAGCTGAGCATAAAGCAGCTATAAAAAATTGCTCCAACAAGACTGGATTAGATAGGCATGTTAGAGAAACTGGGCACAGCATGGATTGGAATTCCCTTAAAGTAATCAGTTTCCAAAGCAATTTCCAAAAGAAAACTGAAAGAAGGAATAGAGATTGAGAAAAATCAAAATTCCATCATCAATGACTGCAAAGGATTTTCCCTGCCTAACATCTGGCAGGATTTGTTGAAAAATAACCTAAACCGTCAAGGTAAACCGTAACCGTCAAGGTAAACCGTAACCGTGATAGTGACAAGGAAAAAGTGACAACAACAAGTCAGCCTGAAGAAGAGTTTTCTCCGAAAATTTGCTATTAAAGAAAAAATTTCCTAGTAAAATCCCATAAGTTACTTTAGATTATTAATTCAATTAAACTAGGAAGCCATTTCTCAACATGAGCTTTATTAAAAAAATTATTTTAATCGATGTTCAAATTTTCATCCTTGGGGACACATTAATTGTGAAGGAAATGTGCACAAAAGTTTTTCCATTGGAAGTATAGGAAGCAAAATTACTTGACGTCCACCTTAATAATATGGGATAAGGGCGATGGAATGGATCGCAATTCTATGTCCTGACCTTTGACCCCATTTCGTCCATTTTCAATAGGGTTCGTCCCCAGGTGGTCCCCTACCAGATACTGAAATTTCATTGAAATCAAACCATTTTTATGCACGTTATGACTCATAAAGGCAATGGAATGCATCCCGCTCTTATGTCCTGACCTTTGACCCCAATTCACCCATTTTAAATAGGGTTCGTCTCCAGGCGGTCCCTTACCACATGCCAAATTTCATTGTAATCGAATCATATTTACGCAAGTTACGACGTATAAGTGGAATGGATCCCACTCCTATGTCGTGACCTTTGACCCCATTTGTCCCATTTTCAATAGGGTTCGTCCCCGGGTGGTCCCCTACCACATACTAAAATTTAATCGAAATTGAACCATTTTTATGCCTGTTATCGTGCAGACGGACGGACAAAGCTGGAGCATATACGCTTCTTCAACCTACGGTTGGAAAGCGTAAAAAAAAAAAAGAATCGCCCGGAAGTGGGACTAATGGCAAAATAGAATAAAAGTAAAAACTTTCCTCAAAAATTACCCGAATTAACAAAAATGAATAAATAAATAAATTCGGAAACTGATTTTCCACCTAAATGTTCAGCCTTGAGGTAGCGAGCGCTGTTGCATATCTAGGCATAAGTTGGCTTTCCAATATGAGCTAGGGAGCATATTTCCTCAGCCTTGTTCACAAACAACTCTGGCTGTGTTGTTCGTATGCTTGGCACTAGCATTCACATTATATGTAAACCACACTTAGGTCACAGCTGAAAAACTTCATGTAAACTATTTTTTTTTTTTTCTTTTTCAACCTTTCAATTGGACCCGCATTCTGCTTTTAATGTTCAGCAGAGCCTTTGCTTTCTGGTTGGATGGCAGCATCTTTTTGAGATCCAGTGTGTTTACATATTTAAATTTTTTTTTAACAGCAAGGTGTAATCAGTAATGTTTCCCGTATTGTTTCTGCACATTTAACCCTAATGCACATTGCCGTGGGAATGTCATTCTTTTCCTAGTGTGCACATTTCCCAAGATCAGCTCTAGAATGCAAGAAATGTTTTCATCACCATCAGTCATTTACTCAGTGTGCATACATGAGATTCTTCTGCAGATTCATGACATTCCACTTCTCCTACTTCTGTTGTCATCATTTGGGTCATTCTTGTGACTGATTCATAACTGAAAACAATTTTTGGGGATTAGTGGGGTAGGAGGTGTCATTTCCCGTCTGCAAACAGTATTTTGTCTTTCAAAACTGTATAAACCCAAAGTTAAATGGAATGAAGATTTTTTTCGTAATTGAAAAAATCTTCCTCTGGATAATATTGTTAAATATCATTTTATTGCATAAATATTCATATTTCAACATTAAACTGTGAGCTACAATTTTTTGAAAGTTGAATTTAGTGCTAAAATTTTCCTCTAATCTTTAGGCATGAGATTCATCCTTGGATTTGACAAATTCCACCTTTCCTGTTATCATTTGGGTCATTTTCAAGATTGATGCACAGCTGAACAGAACTTTTTGGTGGTTCTGGTAACAGTGTGTTTGTAGAATCATTTATTAAATCACTTACTCAAGGCTATACCCAGATATATTCATTTAGTTCCAGTTGAAGAAATTTTGTTTAATCTTCCTTCCCTCTAGGTTCTTTTGGATTTTTAGACATTTCTGGCCTCTTGATTTTTGTCAAGGCCTGTTCTCAATGTGTAGATGGATATATGGAAGAAATAAAACTTTTGTTAATCCTTCTATACGTTAGAAGTGTCTGTAAAAAACTAAAAGAACCCAGAGGGGAAGGAAGACTGAACAAAATTTCAACTGGAACTAGAATCATTTTCCGTTTGAGGTCGGAATTCCATCTTTTTGAAAATGAAAGTTAGAGTGAAGATTTCTCCTTTAATCATATTTTTCTCATGATTTTTTTCTGCCCAGTATTTTTAAGTATCATTTGCATATTTGTATTAAAGCTTAATGTGGGGAAAATTTCTGAAAACAGAGCAAAGATTTCTTTCATAATTGTAATTTTTTTTTTCTGTGATGTTTTCTTTATCTTGTGTTGTTAAATGTTATTTACCCCATAAATGTTTGCATTTAAGCTTAATAAGGGAACATTTCCGAAAACAGAAGTGAAGAGGTTGGGAAAGTTGTAAGAATCAATGCTTGGTTTTCAGTAGTAATCATTTTCTCAAAGTTATACCATTTACCTGAAATAGTGTAAGCTTTGCTATCATGCATTCATGGCCCTCAATCTGAAAGTTCTGTAAGCATGATGTATGAAATTATTGTCATCTGAAGGAAGGCATAAGAAGGAAAATCGACAAAGAAACGGGAAGGGAAAGATATCGGCAGAGAAAGTAAAATTAAGCAGCCATGCAGCTTCAGAGTTAACAAAAGGCAAATGTGGCTGTGTAACTTACTGAGAAGAAAACAAGGCTTGCTTGCAAGAGGAAACTTGAGCTGATATTCTAGCAACAGAAATAAATTACAGCGAACAATTCCATCTTGCTCCTGCTGTGTTGTATTCACACTTTCTTGCTGCTTTTTCACTGTTAAAAAGTTCTGTTTTTTTATTTCTTCATCAGTCTCATATCAGTGTGAGCCATTGGTTAAATAGCAGCCTCTTCATAGTCTTTAGAAAGAAAGCTTGTTGCATTAGTCATACAAGTCATACATATGTGCTGGTGATTAAGTAGCATTCCAATTGTGTGTTTGTTTAATCTTTGCAAAAATTCAGCAGGTTTCACCTTTACCTGTCATTGATGAGAAAGCACAGTTTCAAAATTGTACTGTTCCCCTTTTTCTTGCTCTAATCTGCAGTGCAGAAAAGTGGTGGTTCATATGTGAGAGCAAGAATGATATTCTCACTGAAGAATGGAGTTTTATTATTCTGTTGCAGATGTCGTTTATTGAAAACAAGAGTCCATGTCAGGATTAAGCCACCATCATGCACCTCAAAACTTTTAATGCTTTCTTTCCCATGATCTTCAATAGGAAGTTTTTCAGCTGTCCAATCTACATAAGGTAAACTGCTTGATTTGTAGGCATCTGGTTTGTTGAGAAAAAAATACTGGACTTGACAGACATTATATACTAAGAACAGAATTGGTGATCTTGGTTATATCAACACACAGAATGGTAATTTTGTGTATCAGTGAAGTTAGCAGTAATTTGCATTTGTGCATTATGCTTCATGTTAGTGATATGTCATTCCTTTAAATTAGACTATTGGTTTTCATTGCCGATCCCCACTCCTGGCATGTATTTTGTGTAAACTTATGAAACAATGTAAGTTTAACAGATTATTGCTTCCCGATTTTCATGTTACGTCAGTAACATTAATTCATATTTAAATAGTTTTCTAAGGAAATGAAAATATGAACAGGCATAAAGCTTAATTAGGTTTTATGATTTTACTGTTTAAAATAATGATGTAATTTGTACTTCCAGATGTGGTGCTGGTGGTGGGAAGCTTCCTGGCTATCATTGGGTTGGTGTTTTACTTCTGCTTTCCTCTGCTCTTTGGTTATCTTCTTAGACAGGTGAGGAAGATGCTTTTTATGTAAAACTTAGGTCCTCTCGAATTATTGGTGTATTTTATCATATAAAGCTCTGTCTTGTATTTACCTTCCTTTTTTAATTTTGATGTTGGTGTTTTAGCAAAGGGATCTATTTAAATGATTTGAAGTAACAGTTGTGAAAAAGTTGTACCTAAGATTTTTTTGTGCATATTGTTGCCTGTTGACAAAGAGAACCTGGGTGATATTAGCTTGGAGAACTTGGATTGAATCCTTGTGGTGGTGTGTTTATTCTTTGATTCTTGTTTACCTACTTCCCTGGAACAAAAGCCCAAAATTAGGGGTGGGTGATTTATTCTTGTGTTCAATGTCCATGGGGCTGTTGAACTACAAAAGGAGTGCCTTTACACTTAAAAAAAAAAAAAAATAAAAAAAAATGGATCATGGTTTTCAACCAACACAATCGACCTCTCTTCCCCTTTGCATGAGAATGTTTTTTTTGTTTTGTTTTTTTTGTACTGGATTTCTCTTTCCATTTCAGATTACGGGAACATTTTTGTTTTGCTATTTTTATCATAAGGTTATATTATACATACAGAAGAGATTCACGAAGGAGTATTTCTAATATTAGAAATGAATTCTATGCTTTAAATTATGTGAAATAAAATCACTAGATAGGAATGCAGCTAGCTTATATATCATCGTCAACCATTATCAATCCACTGCTGGACGAAGGCCTCCCCAAGTTTCTTCCACAACGGTCTGTCTTGTGCGAGTCTCCATGTTACTCCCGCATACTTTCGAATTTCATCCACCCATCTCCCATGTGGTCTTCTGGGTCTTTTCCTGTCCCTTGGAATCCAATCTAAAATTGCGGCTGTCCATCGATGGTCTGTCCTTCTGGCAGTATGTCCAGCCCATTGCCATTTCAGGGATTTAACTCTGATCATGATGTCCTCGACTCTTGTCATTTTTCGGATCCACGAGTTCCTCTTCTTATCTCTCCAGGTTACACCAAGCATGCACCTCTCCATGCTACTTTGAGTTGTCTGCAGCCTTTGTATGTGTCTCTTAGTTAAGGTCCACGTCTCTGCACCATAGTAAGCACTGAAAGAATGCATTGATCACACTTTTCTTTTAAGACATAATGGCATATTGCTCTTGAAAATTATGCTGTTTCTTCCAAAAGCTCTCCAGGCAAGTTTTATACGCCGATTAATTTCTTCATGAATGTGACCCTCACTTGATATCTGCTGCCCAAGATAAATGTACGTATCTGTTATCTCCAGCTTTTATCCATCAATCGATAAATCTTCATTTCTTGTAAAAGTATTGTACATCACTTTTGTCTTCTGAAAGTTCATTTTTAATCCCACTTCTTTACTCTTGTCAGCAAGTTCCTGGATCATAGTCTGCAGCTCTGATGGGGGGTAGTTGCAAAAATGATTACATCATCAGCAAAACAAAGGTGAGTTAGATAATCTCCATTAATCTTTATCCCTTTGTTTTCCCAGTTCAGCGATTGAAATACATTTTCCAATGTGGCGTTAAAGAGCTTCGGAGATATGGTGTCACCTTGTCTCACTCCCTTTCCAATTTTCGTGTGTTGTATTTTCAAACAGCCGAATCTTTGCATTTTCATAGATGTTATTAATAATATTAAATTATGCATCTTCAATACCGCAGGATTTCAGAGCCATTGTAACTGCTGATGGTTTCACTGAATCAAAGGCTTTTTCATAATCGATAAATGCCATGCACAATGGAATTTCGTATTCCCTCACTCTTTCAATTAGTTCTCTCAGTACATGGATATGATCTATAGTGCTGTAGCCACTCCTGAATCCAGCTTGTTCTCTCGGTTGAGCCATGTCCAGTGTTACTTTCAAGCGGTGTGGAAAAACTTTAGTGAAGATTTTATAAACCACTGATAGGAGGCTGATAGGTCTGTAGTTCCTGAGATCCTCAATGTCACCTTTTTTATGTAGCAGGATCATTGTAGCGTTGTTCCAACCCTCAGGAATCTTCCCTTCATTAAGGTATTGAGTGAAAATTTGGGCGAGTATTGTTTCAAGTTCTCCACTTGCTTCTTGTATGATGTCTACAGTAATTCCATCTTCTCCTGGAGCTTTCCCCCGCTTCATGTTCTTGATTGCATGTGCAACTTCTGCTGGGAGGACTGGAAGAACTCTGGTACTGGTACCTTTCATGATGTCTGGAGTACATGTATCATCCCTTTCATATAATTTGAATTTCGCCTCTATTTCTTGTTATAGAACCATCTTCTTTCCTCAGTGCCATAATCTGTTTTCTTCCCTTACTGAGATGTCTCTTTGCTATCTTTAGGCTTTGGTTGTTTTCAATTGCTTTCCTCGCTAGTTTACAGTTGAATTTCCGTAAGTCTTCAGTGATACTTTCTCGTACTGTCTTGCATAGCTCTATATATTCCACTTTGGAAATCACATCTTTAGTTGTCCTCATATCTCTTCTTTTTTGCATCAACATTTTGGTTTTTCCTGATAATTTGTTCACATTCAACTTGTTCTTAGACCCAGCTAATTTTGTTGGTTTCCATAAGAGCTTTGGTTACTTTTCTGTTAATTTCAGAAATATCCACTTCTTCCGATGTTAGGCCTTCTAAAGCAGAGAATCTGTTCTTCAGTTCCAACTTGAAGGTATTATGGTGTTTTTTAAGGTTGGTTATGTCAATACATTTTCTTTGTCTTATGAGCTTGCCACGTTCGAGTTTAGTGTTGAGGTGCATCTTGCATCTCACCAATCTATGGTCACTACCTGTGTTGAACTTGTTCAGCCTCTAACAATTTTAAATTTTTATAAAAAATGGCATTAGAATATCTTTAGCGAATTGATTAATTATATTTCTAGTATCTAAAATAAATTTAAGTGGAAAAAATACTGAAGAATTTTCAGAAGTAAAAAAAAAATGGTACTTATGTGTCTTGCATTAATTTTGTGTACCCACAAAAAATCCCTTTCAGTCTGTAAATCAAACTCATTTTTGTTATGTGGCTTCCTAGTTTATTATATTCAAACTAGTTAACTTTTTTTATGGGATTTATCTAGGTAAAGTCTCAAATTTCTGCAAATTTTCAGAGAGAACTCTCCTTCGTCAGGCAGTCTTTTGTTCAATCTCCCTCACAGTCTTCAGTTAGTGATTCTGCAAAATATCTTGCCAGATGTTAGGCAGCGAAAATCCCTTAGTCATTAAAGTAGTTCTGGTATATTCCAATTTCAAGTCCTTCTTTCAATTTATGTTTCAGGAAGATGGATTAATGTCCAATGCCAGTCAAAGAGTCCCAACCCATGCGGTGTCCTGTTTCTCTAACGTGCCTGTCTAATCCTGTCTTGTTTGAACAATTTTTTATTGCTGTCTTGTATTCTGCGATGCAAGTTTCCAGCCTACGACCTGTTTCACCTATGTAGTATTTTCCACACCTGCAAGTTACTTTATAAATTACTCCTTGCATTTTTAACAAGTTTGATTCTTTTTTAATCAAGCTAGGGCAAAATTTTTTAAGCTTGTTGTCTAAACTGGGAGCTAATCTAACATCATATTTACTGCTTATTCTCTTTAAAGATTCAAACAAACCCTTTTGATACACAATTTTTCTTGTGAACCTAAACTCCTGCTTGCTTGTATTTTTTTGCTTATTTTGTTTGAGTAATTTATCTATTTCCTTTTTGGGTAGTTATTTTCTGTAAGCATTACTTTCAGTTTATCCATGTGGGTTTTTATATCTTCTGAGGAGACTAAATCATTTATTTTTCTAAAAATTGGTTTGCAACATTTCTATTCATGAAAAAACCATTAGGAAGAACCACTCACTCACCATAAAGATCATGGTAACCTCCAATGACCACACACTTCCAACACGTCATTCATCATGATGTAACTGGGCTTCCACAGGTTTACAGACTTCTTGCTTACGCTTCTTATTTTCGGGTGTGAAACATCGTTTTTTTTTTTCTTTGCCTTATAAGATGTTACTATAATGCTTGTCAATTCGATAAAAATCACACATACAACTCATTCATACAATTCATTCAAGTAAAAACTATGTACATAACCTTACATTCACAGGTGATTAAACCTTGGTCAACTCTAATTATGGAACTCCTTCTGTTTCACAACCTCTGCTACTCCCACTGCAAGTGTCACACCCATTCAGCCCCGCACATCCAATCCTCTAGTACTTTCGACAGGCCCCTGTCATCTTCAGGAGGCAGGTGTGTCTCACCCGCCCACCACAGCTCAAGTGAGCAGAGCCATCGAGGCCTGGGCTCCAGTCGCTATCTCTGAATCGTTGTCTCTGGCGCCATCTATTGTCCCTGCTGCTCTTTTTTCCCTCTTTCTTTTTACGCTGCTGTTCAATTTTTATTAGGGCTTTCCATTGTTCGTTTAGGTTACTTGGCTCATTAATGTTGCATAATCTTGATCGTTTTTTTCAATTAACACTGATTCTGCAATTCTTAACTGCTTTTCGTTTTTACAGCTCTTAATAATTTTAATATCTTCAAACCTTGGACATTTTTGATTTTCCATACAGTATTGGGTCAATGCTGTCTTAGCCTCTTTTTATTCCAATTATTAATATGCTGGTTCAATCTATACTTTAATTTATTCTTGGTGCTGCCTATATATGACACATGTGGTTGCTGGTTTATTGGGATTTCATAAATTCCTGCTCTATCTAATTGGCTAATTTTTTCATTTTTAATCACTAAATTTTTTACAGTAAGTACCTGATTTCCTACCTGTATGCCATACTTGCCACAAACTTTATTAATTTCTGCTGAAACATTTTCTATATATGGTATTGCTCCCACATATTTTACAAGTTTTTTTATCAGTCTTGACCTTATTGTAACCTTGAGTTACTTCATAAATCCATTTTTTTAATACCTGTTTAGGGTATCCAAAAGCATATGCAATTTTTTCAATATATTCAATTTCTTCCTTTCTATACTGTTCAATTGATGAATGTGTTAAACTTCTTTTAATTAGTGTTTTAACACTATTTCTTTTATGTGTTAATGGATGTGATGACTGAAATGGTATAAGTACTGGGATATATGAAGATTTTCTATGCACTCTGAATTGTATATTCTCCTCTGTTTTAACAATCAAAACGTCCAAAAATGCCAAAGTATTGTCATGTTCTTGTTCTACTGTCAGTTCAATAGATGGATAAATTTCACTATACTTTTTGTCAAGTCCTCAAGTTCATCATTTTTTAGCCTGGATAACAGAAAAATGTCATCAACATATCTGCAGTATATCAGTGGTGGATCCTCGAGTTTACTTATTTTTTCCTCAATGTCACTCATTATAATTTCAGCAAATAAAGTTGACAGTGGTGACCCCATAGGTCCACCATGATTTTGTTTGTACATCTTGTTGTTAAACTTAAAAATGTTATTTTCATATATGTACAATAAAATTTCTCTTAACTCCTCTATTTGTATTGCATTCATTGTTTGTAGCACATATAATTTTTCAATAATTATTTCTATTGCCTGAGGTACTGGTGTGCTAGGAAAAAGAGCTCTCACATCCATACTAGCCATATGATATTCACTTAAATCTTGTTTAATTACTTTAATTTTCTCAATAAATTTGTATGTATTCTTCACAGTGAACCTTGTCTTCATGAACACAGGTGCCAAAAATTTGTAGATATTCTTTTCCAGTTTTATTAGTGGGGAATTCCTTTTTGATACAATCACTCTCATAGGTGTATCAGGCTTATGAGTTTTTATTTTTGCAAACATTTTTGGTATTCCAGTACCCATTGGTGGGTATGCTTTCTTTATTTCATCAGGCAAGGTGCTGTGATTTCTTATTCTAGCTAAGTACCTTACTTGAGATTCGGTTGGGTCTTTTGTTAGAATGCTGCAATTTAGTTCTTCTATAGCTCTATTCATTTTTAGATCATATTCAGTTGTGTTTAATATTACAATTTGCCCTGTTTTATCAGCTTCACAGAATTTAATTGTTGGGTCATCTCTTAATTTAATCAGTTGTTCTTTCTCATACTGAATTTTATCTAAATGATATTTCTTTTTCTTACTTTTTTCATTAAATTCTTTCAAAACAATTCTATACAGTTTACTTCGAAAATTTTCACGTTCTTCTGCTGGTACACTGCGTGCCATTTCTTCTAAGTTTGGTATTAATTCCTCCGTCCTCGGCAGGCTCCGTGGAAACGCAAATTTTTTACCTCTCTGCAAAATAGCTCTTTGCGTGAAGCTCAAGGTTAAGTTGGAGTTATTCTGATATACCTCATACATATTCTCCCGTTGTTCTTGTACACGTTGTCTGTCAATCATCACGTGTAACTTTTTTCCCATGACTGCTCTTGAGCATTTTTTTTCGTATTCCACGATGTCAAAAATGTCTCTGAAGGTTACATCCAAAATCTCATCTTTCCAATTACCGTCGAAATTTCTATACTTTTTATAACATATCAAATCAATTAAATGTAAACATTTCATATTCAAGTTAAAAATCAGTTTCCTTTTATTGACAATTTCAGCTCTTAATCTCTTTTTTTGGCACTCCTGGATTATTCTATTATCCTTAGCAGTGACTGGGCAATTCCGTATTTTTAAATACTTTGGTGTTATTTCTAGGTCACGGCACGTCACCAAAAATTCTTCTTGATTTTCTGATTTTACTAATTTAATTTTAGCCTTCTTAAACGCCTTAATATCTCTCATCTCGAAGTTGTGAAATTGATTCCTATAGCGCATAATCCCAGAGTATGATAGCGACTGCAAACCCCACACCTCAACTATCCCAGCTCAGAATTTTGCGTGTAATTCTCAATTATTATATTTGCACTTTTAAGGTATTAACCTCTTGCAAAGTGCGCATAGTTTACGTGCAATTCATAAATGAAAAAACCATTAGGAAGAACCACTCACTCAACATAAAGATCATGGTAACCTCCAATGACCACACACTTCCAACACGTCATTCATCATGATGTAACTGGGCTTCCACAGGTTTACAGACTTCTTGCTTACGCTTCTTATTTTCGGGTGTGAAACATCGTTTTTTTTTTTTCTTTGCCTTATAAGATGTTACTATAATGCTTGTCAATTCGATAAAAATCACACATACAACTCATTCATACAATTCAAGTAAAAACTATGTACATAACCTTACATTCACAGGTGATTAAACCTTGGTCAACTCTAATTATGGAACTCCTTCTGTTTCACAACCTCTGCTACTCCCACTGCAAGTGTCACACCCATTCAGCCCCGCACATCCAATCCTCTAGTACTTTCGACAGGCCCCTGTCATCTTCAGGAGGCAGGTGTGTCTCACCCGCCCACCACAGCTCAAGTGAGCAGAGCCATCGAGGCCTGGGCTCCAGTCGCTATCTCTGAATCGTTGTGTCTCTGGCGCCATCTATTGTCCCTGCTGCTCTTTTTTCCCTCTTTCTTTTTACGCTGCTGTTCAATTTTTATTAGGGCTTTCCATTGTTCGTTTAGGTTACTTGGCTCATTAATGTTGCATAATCTTGATCTGTTTTTTTCAATTAACACTGATTCTGCAATTCTTAACTGCTTTTCGTTTTTACAGCTCTTAATAATTTTAATATCTTCAAACCTTGGACATTTTTGATTTTCCATACAGTATTGGGTCAATGCTGTCTTAGCCTCTTTTTTATTCCAATTATTAATATGCTGGTTCAATCTATACTTTAATTTATTCTTGGTGCTGCCTATATATGACACATGTGGTTGCTGGTTTTATTGGGATTTCATAAATTCCTGCTCTATCTAATTGGCTAATTTTTTCATTTTTAATCACTAAATTTTTTACAGTAAGTACCTGATTTCCTACCTGTATGCCAAATCAGGTACTTACTGTAAAAAATTTAGTGATTAAAAATGAAAAAATTAGCCAATTAGATAGAGCAGGAATTTATGAAATCCCAATAAACCAGCAACCACATGTGTCATATATAGGCAGCACCAAGAATAAATTAAAGTATAGATTGAACCAGCATATTAATAATTGGAATAAAAAGAGGCTAAGACAGCATTGACCCAATACTGTATGGAAAATCAAAAATGTCCAAGGTTTGAAGATATTAAAATTATTAAGAGCTGTAAAAACGAAAAGCAGTTAAGAATTGCAGAATCAGTGTTAATTGAAAAAACAGATCAAGATTATGCAACATTAATGAGCCAAGTAACCTAAACGAACAATGGAAAGCCCTAATAAAAATTGAACAGCAGCGTAAAAAGAGGGGAAAAAAGAGCAGCAGGGACAATAGATGGCGCCAGAGACACAACGATTCAGAGATAGCGACTGGAGCCCAGGCCTCGATGGCTCTGCTCACTTGAGCTGTGGTGGGCGGGTGAGACACACCTGCCTCCTGAAGATGACAGGGGCCTGTTGAAAGTACTAGAGGATTGGATGTGCGGGGCTGAATGGGTGTGACACTTGCAGTGGGAGTAGCAGAGGTTGTGAAACAGAAGGAGTTCCATAATTAGAGTTGACCAAGGTTTAATCACCTGTGAATGTAAGGTTATGTACATAGTTTTTACTTGAATTGTATGAATGAGTTGTATGTGTGATTTTTATCGAATTGACAAGCATTATAGTAACATTTTATAAGGCAAAGGAAAAAAAACGATGTTTCACACCCGAAAATAAGAAGCGTAAGCAAGAAGTCTGTAAACCTGTGGAAGCCCAGTTACATCATGATGAATGACGTGTTGGAAGTGTGTGGTCATTGGAGGTTACCATGATCTTTATGTTGAGTGAGTGGTTCTTCCTAATGGTTTTTTCATTTATGAATTGCACGTAAACTATGCGCACTTTGCAAGAGGTTAATACCTTAAAAGTGCAAATATAATAATTGAGAATTACACGCAAAATTCTGAGCTGGGATAGTTGAGGTGTGGGGTTTGCAGTCGCTATCATACTCTGGGATTATGCGCTATAGGAATCAATTTCACAACTTCGAGATGAGAGATATTAAGGCGTTTAAGAAGGCTAAAATTAAATTAGTAAAATCAGAAAATCAAGAAGAATTTTGGTGACGTGCCGTGACCTAGAAATAACACCAAAGTATTTAAAAATACGGAATTGCCCAGTCACTGCTAAGGATAATAGAATAATCCAGGAGTGCCAAAAAAAAGAGATTAAGAGCTGAAATTGTCAATAAAAGGAAACTGATTTTTAACTTGAATATGAAATGTTTACATTTAATCGATTTGATGTTATAAAAAGTATAGAAATTTCGACGGTAATTGGAAAGATGAGATTTTGGATGTAACCTTCAGAGAAATTTTTGACATCGTGGAATACGAAAAAAAATGCTCAAGAGCAGTCATGGAAAAAGTTACACGTGATGATTGACAGACAACGTGTACAAGAACAACGGGAGAATATGTATGAGGTATATCAGAATAACTCCAACTTGACCTTGAGCTTCACGCAAAGAGCTATTTTGCAGAGAGGTAAAAAATTTGCGTTTCCACGGAGCCTGCCGAGGACGGAGGAATTAATACCAAACTTGGAAGAAATGGCACGCAGTGTACCAGCAGAAGAACGTGAAAATTTTCGAAGTAAACTGTATAGAATTGTTTTGAAAGAATTTAATGAAAAAAGTAAGAAAAAGAAATATCATATAGATAAAATTCAGTATGAGAAAGAACAACTGATTAAATTAAGAGATGACCCAACAATTAAATTCTGTGAAGCTGATAAAACAGGGCAAATTGTAATATTAAACACAACTGAATATGATCTAAAAATGAATAGAGCTATAGAAGAACTAAATTGCAGCATTCTAACAAAAGACCCAACCGAATCTCAAGTAAGGTACTTAGCTAGAATAAGAAATCACAGCACCTTGCCTGATGAAATAAAGAAAGCATACCCACCAATGGGTACTGGAATACCAAAAATGTTTGCAAAAATAAAAACTCATAAGCCTGATACACCTATGAGAGTGATTGTATCAAAAAGGAATTCCCCACTAATAAAACTGGAAAAGAATATCTACAAATTTTTGGCACCTGTGTTCATGAAGACAAGGTTCACTGTGAAGAATACATACAAATTTATTGAGAAAATTAAAGTAATTAAACAAGATTTAAGTGAATATCATATGGCTAGTATGGATGTGAGAGCTCTTTTTCCTAGCACACCAGTACCTCAGGCAATAGAAATAATTATTGAAAAATTATATGTGCTACAGACAATGAATGCAATACAAATAGAGGAGTTAAGAGAAATTTTATTGTACATATATGAAAGAGCTATTTTGCAGAGAGGTAAAAAATTTGCGTTTCCACGGAGCCTGCCGAGGACGGAGGAATTAATACCAAACTTGGAAGAAATGGCACGCAGTGTACCAGCAGAAGAACGTGAAAATTTTCGAAGTAAACTGTATAGAATTGTTTTGAAAGAATTTAATGAAAAAAGTAAGAAAAAGAAATATCATATAGATAAAATTCAGTATGAGAAAGAACAACTGATTAAATTAAGAGATGACCCAACAATTAAATTCTGTGAAGCTGATAAAACAGGGCAAATTGTAATATTAAACACAACTGAATATGATCTAAAAATGAATAGAGCTATAGAAGAACTAAATTGCAGCATTCTAACAAAAGACCCAACCGAATCTCAAGTAAGGTACTTAGCTAGAATAAGAAATCACAGCACCTTGCCTGATGAAATAAAGAAAGCATACCCACCAATGGGTACTGGAATACCAAAAATGTTTGCAAAAATAAAAACTCATAAGCCTGATACACCTATGAGAGTGATTGTATCAAAAAGGAATTCCCCACTAATAAAACTGGAAAAGAATATCTACAAATTTTTGGCACCTGTGTTCATGAAGACAAGGTTCACTGTGAAGAATACATACAAATTTATTGAGAAAATTAAAGTAATTAAACAAGATTTAAGTGAATATCATATGGCTAGTATGGATGTGAGAGCTCTTTTTCCTAGCACACCAGTACCTCAGGCAATAGAAATAATTATTGAAAAATTATATGTGCTACAGACAATGAATGCAATACAAATAGAGGAGTTAAGAGAAATTTTATTGTACATATATGAAAATAACATTAAGTTTAACAACAAGATGTAGAAACAAAATCATGGTGGACCTATGGGGTCACCACTGTCAACTTTATTTGCTGAAATTATAATGAGTGACATTGAGGAAAAAATAATAAGTAAACTCGAGGATCCACCACTGATATACTGCAGATATGTTGATGACATTTTTCTGTTATCCAGGCTAAAAAATGATGAACTTGAGGACTTGACAAAAAAGTATAGTGAAATTTATCCATCTATTGAACTGACAGTAGAACAAGAACATGACAATACTTTGGCATTTTTGGACGTTTTGATTGTTAAAACAGAGGAGAATATACAATTCAGAGTGCATAGAAAATCTTCATATATCCCAGTACTTATACCATTTCAGTCATCACATCCATTAACACATAAAAGAAATAGTGTTAAAACACTAATTAAAAGAAGTTTAACACATTCATCAATTGGACAGTATAGAAAGGAAGAAATTGAATATATTGAAAAAATTGCATATGCTTTTGGATACCCTAAACAGGTATTAAAAAAATGGATTTATGAAGTAACTCAAGGTTACAAATAAGGTTAAGACTCATAAAAAAACTTGTAAAATATGTGGGAGCAATACCATATATAGAAAATGTTTCAGCAGAAATTAATAAAGTTTGTGGCAAGTATGGCATACAGGTAGGAAATCAGGTACTTACTGTAAAAAATTTAGTGATTAAAAATGAAAAAATTAGCCAATTAGATAGAGCAGGAATTTATGAAATCCCAATAAACCAGCAACCACATGTGTCATATATAGGCAGCACCAAGAATAAATTAAAGTATAGATTGAACCAGCATATTAATAATTGGAATAAAAAAGAGGCTAAGACAGCATTGACCCAATACTGTATGGAAAATCAAAAATGTCCAAGGTTTGAAGATATTAAAATTATTAAGAGCTGTAAAAACGAAAAGCAGTTAAGAATTGCAGAATCAGTGTTAATTGAAAAAAACAGATCAAGATTATGCAACATTAATGAGCCAAGTAACCTAAACGAACAATGGAAAGCCCTAATAAAAATTGAACAGCAGCGTAAAAAGAAAGAGGGAAAAAAGAGCAGCAGGGACAATAGATGGCGCCAGAGACACAACGATTCAGAGATAGCGACTGGAGCCCAGGCCTCGATGGCTCTGCTCACTTGAGCTGTGGTGGGCGGGTGAGACACACCTGCCTCCTGAAGATGACAGGGGCCTGTCGAAAGTACTAGAGGATTGGATGTGCGGGGCTGAATGGGTGTGACACTTGCAGTGGGAGTAGCAGAGGTTGTGAAACAGAAGGAGTTCCATAATTAGAGTTGACCAAGGTTTAATCACCTGTGAATGTAAGGTTATGTACATAGTTTTTACTTGAATGAATTGTATGAATGAGTTGTATGTGTGATTTTTATCGAATTGACAAGCATTATAGTAACATCTTATAAGGCAAAGAAAAAAAAAAAACGATGTTTCACACCCGAAAATAAGAAGCGTAAGCAAGAAGTCTGTAAACCTGTGGAAGCCCAGTTACATCATGATGAATGACGTGTTGGAAGTGTGTGGTCATTGGAGGTTACCATGATCTTTATGGTGAGTGAGTGGTTCTTCCAATGGTTTTTTCATTTATGAATTGCACGTAAACTATGCGCACTTTGCAAGAGGTTAATACCTTAAAAGTGCAAATATAATAATTTCTATTCATTGAATATAGATCAGAGGAGTTAAAATCTAGTTTTTTTTTTTTTTTTTTTTTTTTGTATCCTTGAACTTTTTTCTTTTTTTGCTTTAAGCATTTAGGCACTAGCAAGTCTATTAACTTTTTTGCGTATTTTAACTCTTTCTTTTCTTGGTATTTTTGCGCGTTTTTTAGGGAACTAAGGCCAAGCAGCCGGCCGTTTCATTGTTCTCGTTGTCTGTGCTGTATTTTCAATGCAGTTAAGGTCTTAATAACTACTTTATTAGGCACTTAAAGCACTTCTGAAATACTTTGTACATATTGCAACTAATTGTTTATGTCACATAACCTTCACAAAGAATTTCTTTAGTTTATTATTGTCTTTATTTTATTCTCGTTTTTGTGTTGTCAGAAGTAGTGGAGTAGGGGGTTTTTATAATCTAGTTTTCTTTCAAGAATCTGTGCGTTAAAATAAAAAAAATAATATTTCCTTTTTTATTGCAATGTTAAGTACTTGTAATACTTTTGTATTGCTATTCAGGTTTAAATTCTCTCTCAGGCAAACTAGGCAACTTGTTATTACTGAACATTATTTCTGGTTCATTATGTCACTCTTACAACTTGAGTTTTCTATAATCATCTTCTTTCTGTTTAATAGTAACAGATGAAGAGCATGGGTCGGGCCAGGAAGGTTATGGTTGCAAGCTAAATTGTTAACTAATGCTTGGTATTACAACTCTGCGGAGGTCATGACATATATACTTAAAAAATTTTTTGGTGGGCTTATTACTTGCATCCATGACTTTGCAGAAACCCATTTCCGAATAGGTCTTTGTGGAAGTGAGAAAATGCAGAGTTTTTGCTGGTCCTTGATGAGCCAAGGCTCAGTATTCTCGACACTTTCTGCATTCAGTTGTTTTTTTCTTTGTTTCTCTTTTTACTCACACCGGTCAATACAACCTTTTCTATGTTGAACTTGGAATGAGTTAAAAAAAATTTTTTGCTTCAGTCTCTTCTTAATAGAATGTGAATTCTGAATTTTCATAACTGCTGCGTTGCGCGTTTTGATCTTCAGGTTATTTTGCAACTTTCGTTTTAAATTCTTAAGTTTTTCTTATGTTTTCGGCTTTGCGTTTTAGTATATATATAAATATAAATTTTTTTTTTTTTTTACTCAAAACATTTTTTAATTTGGAAACAGTTGTCTTGCATCTTGCCTTTGCTTGATTTTTCAATGTAAGTGATCACAAAAATGAAAGAGGTAGTTAGTTCAAAGTGGGCACTCTTTACCCGAGCTGAAGTGCAGAAGGCACTGTCAATGACAGCATTCTCTGACCTGAAACGATGATAGTTTTCCGTTTTTAGCACAATTTAATGATTAAAAGATGAGAAATATATGCAATTAAAACCATGAACACTTTCGACGCAGCGACTGCCTCGAAAGTGCTCATGGGTTTAATTGTATATATTTCTCATCTTTTAATCATTAAATCGTGCTAAAGACGGAAAACTATCATCGTTTCAGTGATTAATGTTGCATGAGTCTTCAATATTTGTTATTCTCTGACCTTATTTCATAGAAAAAATACATTTATGAAGAGTTTTGGACATTATGATGAGTCAATAAGACATTTATGATGAGTCTAAAAGATGCAAGTAATGCTTAAATTAAAAGCATGGTCAAAATATTCACATTTCTTTTACCATATATAATCACGTGTAAGTTAAAAGTTTTTGGAAGAAGTTCTGCTTTCCAAGTTTGTGAGGTCAGTTTATACACAGGTTAGTAAAAAATAGGGCTGGACTTCTGGGCTTCCAAAGCATTGTGAATTTTCCTGCAGCATTTGCCAGCAGGTTTCGAATAAATCCTCTACCTATTAAAAATCAATAAAATAAATAAGCCTGGTCAACAAGTTTTCAAAATTGGCTGAAAATTTTTGATAAAAGATGACTACCTGTTGAATATCAATAAATAAATAAGCCTGGTCAAGGAAGTTTTCAAAATTGGCTGAAAATTTTTGATAAAAGATGACTAAATGGGCTTAAAAGTGGTTCTAATCTTTAGTAAATGTACTATGTTTGGATGCATTCCTGAAATGACATCCATAAAAGTTAAGTTTTTAACAGCTTATAAAATACATCAAAGCTGCAAACTTAGGCCAAGAAATCATTCAGAACTTGAAGATCCTTATATCGAAAACAGGTTGTGAAAATTTGAACTGCTGATATTGAAGAAGATCGCAGGACATATGTCATGTTCTTACAAGCAATGAGAATAACTGGCAGTGCTCGGAGAGAAGTGACAGAAAATACAATTGAAAGCTGCCTTAGGAAAGCTGTAATATGATTTGGTTAGTGAAATTTAACCATTCAGTTTACATGGCTGTGGAAGCTGCTAGCTTTTAGCTGATGATGGTGAAAAAGAGAACTGTGAAGATCTCGCGGAACATGATTAAAATGAGCATAATTTCGTAAAATTTTGAGTTAGATCAGGAAGAAACATTTTAACCATACGTAAATATTGACACTAAAGTAGAGGTCTGTGAAGATACACTATATTATCAAAAGTATTTGGACACCACAATATTTTAGGACAAATAGCTTTATTATTGCAATTAGTAGTTTTGGTCCACCTTTTGGTTTTATGGCTGCAGCAACACATTTAAGCGTACTGTCAACCAATTTCTGGTAGGTCTCAACAGGAATGGCTTGCCATACATCTTGTAAAGCTGCTGCCAGAGTGGAGAGCAGACGGTCGTTGTGGTCAATTTCGTATCCATCACTCCATTTAATCCCAGAGGTGTTCTATGGGATTAGGATCAGGACTCTGAGCAACTGTCTTAAAATTCCACCTTGTTTAAATAAATAAGTCCTGCACATGTTGTGCAGTGTGTCGGGGAGTTTGTTCGTATTAGAAGAGACCATTTGGTCATTTCCATAATACTGCCACATTGTTGGTAGAGCAGAATTATCCAGAACGTTGAAGTACACTTCAGAATTCATGGTTTGTGGTATAATAACCAGCGGGCTGAGTCCCATCCACAAAAACACCTCCATACCATGATGGAACTTCTGCTGAACTTAACAGTTGGAAGCACATAGTCCAACGAAAATCATTTGCTGGTCTGTCACCAAATCCAAACACTCCCATCAGATTGGAAGAGTGAAAAGTGTGACTCGTCACTCCCAAGAACAGCTTTCCACTCTCCCACAGTCCAGGAACGACGGGAGACACACCACTTCAAACAGTGCTTTATGTAGTGATGTGTGGTTTGTGTGCTGCTGCTCTATCTTAATAACCCTCACTGTTCAACTCTCTGCGGATAATTATGCTACTAACTGAGCCATTACAAGCATTTCCTACTTCAGCAGCAATGGAAAAGGTAAATGAAGAATGGGATATCTTAACGTTTCTTACCGTGGCTCATCTGTCATGTTTCATCAGTAGTAAATGCGGCCTTCCTGAACGTTTTTTTTTTTTGCTGTAGTTGTACCATCCTGTTTTGATCTCTTCATGACATAACTTAGTCAATTTTAATATGTTTAGTTTAGCTGCAATGCTCTGTATGCAAACGTTACTCAAATAACATCCTACGACCAGCCCACTCTGGAACTCGGAAAGTTTACATTCATGCTTGATATCCGCTTCAAAGTTACTGATGACAAGACAACATCTCAGCTTTATGTACTTACGTCTCCACTCCCAGCACACCATTCTTTGCATTTCTGCAAATATTTGGTAGTGTCCAAATTCTTTTGATAATATTGTGATAGGGGATTAAGGCATGATAGCTCAGTTAAATCCTCAGTCAGGCGACAAAGGTGAACTTAAGGAGAGGGCCCCCAACCTTTTTTCCCCCATAACCTCTACTGTTATGGGGAAAAAAAAAAAGTCCAAATGGCAATAAACGTTTTACCGAACTTTATTGAAGCAATACCTATAACAAGTGATGGAAATTTTGATATGATTGTGTACTTAGAAACTGTTCTTAAGGCTCTACGAGACCCGCCATCTTGTATTTTACCTTCTCTTGTTAACCAATGGGCAAGCGTATTTCACAAATTGCTCGGGCAATTTTGCACATTTTGGAACGCTCTTTGTGGCTAACGCAAGATATATGATAAATAAAGAACTCTCTGGTTTCAGATTTTCATTTTGGACCCTTCAAGTATTTTTTATTAATTAGTAAAACTGTGGAAGACCCCTTGTTACGACTTTCGCTGCAGATAAAAAATGAAGGGAAAGGTCAATAAAAATTCTGAAACCAGAGAAGCAATTCTACGATTCTTCACTTTCTGAAAATAAAGGGATCGCATTCCTCCTAAAATTCCTAATATTTTGTGACCCTCCTTAAATTCCTAAAATTAGACCTAAAATTTGCTATTCATCCTAAAATTTTCGTAAGCTTATTTTTATTAAAAACACAACCGTTATTAACGCCAATAAATTTACCATTACGGTAAGGTAAAAAGACCTGTTATTGTAGAAACACAGCCTATATGCTGTGCTGCTGAAAGGAGGGAAAATGACGCCATCGAGATGCACTTGCTTCGGGGCGGGCGTTCCATTTTTTTGCCTTCGAACAGTTTTCGAGAGTAACAAGAGATCTAAGGGAAAAGGGGAGGGGTCATTTTCACCCCTGGTTTGCGCTTTGCAGACGAACTCCGTGGCACGCAGAAGATCGTACTTTATTTTTGTACATGCCTTGTGGAACCTCCTCTTTCTGCTGATGTTTTGTTATTGTAAACCGCAGGTGGGTGGAAGCAAAGAGGAAACATGTGGTCTCCTTCCGTAACCTCCGGTAATGACGATGGGATGGTAGCTGAGTATTATCTTGGCAGGCAGTAGAGCACGTGATCATTGACCTTCGATCATGCGTCGGCGACAGCGACCTTCGATGCGCAATATATCTCGGCTCCGACTCGCTTTGACTGAACTTGCGTGAGATGCGTATGATAGTTTCTGGTTTTACGTCTTTTATGGTGTTCTCTGTGCTGTGTGCAGGTTCAGTTCTCTAGTGGTGACCTGCTTTTTTTTTTTTTTTTTCATATCTTCTGACATCCTCGCAGCCAAATTTCGGGAAGTTGTCTGGTTTTGCAATATTGGAACGTGTTTTTGTACTTCCCTTTCATTTTCTGGTTAGTAATACAAGTGTTTAAGATGCCTAAATCCAAAACGAAATTTCAAGATGCGTGGCTCGCCAAAGAATTGGACGGAGTGAAGTTGAAAGAATGGTGTTCTGCAACTGAAACAATATTTTCTGCTAAGTGTATATTGTGTTCAGAAATTTTCAACATTTCTAATAGTGGCTTTTCACAAGTAAAAGCGCATCATAAAGGAAAGAAACATTTGCAGAAATTTCAAAGTAAATTTCAAAATAAGTCCATCCTTGAAAGCCTTTGGAGGACGGGATCTTCAGCCCAAAACAAATATTAGTGAAGTACTGAGTCATGATTTACAGTTGGCTAAAGCCGAAGCATTATGGGCCATGAAAGTTGCTAAGGACAATGTCTTTTGTTTCATGCACTGAAACAGTTGAACTTTTCAAAGAAATGTTTCCTGATTCTGCTATTGCAGCCAAAATGCAACTTAAAGAAAAAAAGTTGCTTATGTGATATCACATGGATTGTCAAAATATTTTGAAGAGGATTTGAAAAAAGACATTGCATCTAGTAGCCCAGGAAAGGTTACTATAGCATTTGATGAAACTACAAATACACAAGTGAAACGGCAGTTGGATGTGTATCTCAGGTACTGGTCTTCAGAAATAAATTCAGTTTCTTGCCGATACCTAACAAGCATTTTTCTGGGTCATGCAACAGCAGATATTTTGCTAAAAGAAATTCTTGATGTGTTATCATCCTTCAATATTTCGTTGAACAGAATTATTTGTGTATCCATGGACAGCCCAAATGTAAATAAGTGCTTTTTACGCAAATTCAATGAAGTTGTAAAACAAGAAACAGGCCAGAAATCTTTGGAACTAGGTTTTTGCAACCTGCATGTTGTTAGTAATGCATTTAAAATTTTTTTGACAAGCTTAAATATAGATTTTGACGAATTTGCTACTGATATGCATTACTTTTTAAAGAGTAGTGCTGCAAGACGAGAGGATTATAAATCTGTCGAAGATATAACATTGGTCACTGCCAAATTTCTTTTGCGTCATGTCAGCAACAGATGGTTAACCGTTGGTTCTGTAGCCCAGAGGCTCTTGGATCAATGGCTAAATATTACAGAATATTTTTTAAACTTCTTGCCATCTCAAAAAATATTTGAAAAACAACTGCGCAATTCGGCAAGGTATAAAAGAATTCACTGTTTCCTGAAAAATGAGCTTACTCCTTGCTATTTAGCATTAATTTCATTTTCACACCAAAATTTTGAAAAGTTTTCATTATGTTATCAGAGTGAAGAACCAAAAATACACCAGTTATATTCTGATTTAAATACTTTAATGAGGAATGTTATGGCTCAGTTTATCCAAGATGATGTTATAGCAGGGAAATTTGGAGAAGACCTAAAGAATGTAGATTTTGAAAACAAAAATTCATGGAAAAAACTAGGGAGTTAGAAGTCGGTATGAAGACAAAAAATCTCCTCAGGAATGTTCAGGAGACCAGGCAGAAATTATTTCTCTTAGATGTAAGATCATCACTAATTGCAACCACAAAATATTTAAAGTCAAATTTGCCATTCTGCAATCAAAAGCTAAGAGACATAGAAGTTTTAAAGGTAAAAGAACCAAAGAAAGAGTCAACTCAACTTTCAGTCACTGAAGGACTTTCGGAAATAACCAGAATTTCAAGTGTTTTGCATCTTTCTGAGGAACAAATTGATAGCGTAAGAGAAGAGTGGAAACTTTTAAATTGCGATAAGCCAACTCTAGATGAACTAGTGAAATTTTCAGAGGAAGGGCATATTCCAGTGCGGATTGATCATTACTGGCGTAATATATTTAGTATTAAAGACTCTAGCGGAAAAGAAAAATACTCAAATCTTGCTAAAGTCATAAAGTCAATTTTAGTTTTACCTCATGGTAATGCTGATGCAGAAAGGGGATTTTCGGTTAACACTGCTCTGTTAAGGAAGGACAAGGCTAACTTAAAAGACTCAACTATAGCATCATTAAGAATAGTTAAAGGGGCCATTAAACACTATGGATGTGTAAGTAAAGTTCCCATAACAAGAAATTTGTTAAATAGTGTTTGTGATTCACATAAATTTTATAAAGAGTATGTTGATAAGCTGAAGGAAGAAGAATCAAAAAAGGTAAAAGAGAGGAAGCAGAAAGAGAGGGAAAATAAGGAAAAGCAGCTAGAGAAAAAAAGAAAAGCTGAGTTTGATGACAAAATAAAAGAAAATGATGCAGAAATAAATAGACTTAAAAACGATAAAGAAGCCTCCCTAGCAATAATTCAAGAGGGAACAGAAAGAATGAGAAAAGCTGTAGAAAAACAAAATACTGTTGAAATAGCAGTTGCCTCTAACTTGATCATACAAGGTTCAGCTGAAATAAAGAAAACTGAAAGTAAATTAGTTGTGGTAGAAGCAGAAAAAGATAGGCTAATCAGGAAAAGGTTAAAACAATAATATGAAAAAAGTAATTCAGTGAACAATTGTACATAGTTCTTGGTTTTCAATTACCTTTTTAGGATATTATAATTTAATGTGAAACCTGAAAACTTTACTGTGAAAATCGTGAATTGCTTCTGGTTCAACAGCATATTAATGTTCAAAGTGAAACTTGAATGTGGTAAATATACTTGAATATGATAATAACACGTGAAAAGATAAGAACTGAACATTAGAAGTAAATCATACTTAAACTTTAGACATTAGACGTTATGCAAAAAATTTGGGTGTTAACTTCGACCATATATACTAATGGACTGCACATTGGCAATAGCTGCATCAAAGCCGCCATGGCTCAAACATTGGGCACGTCATCATCAGACTCCAAATTTCGTGTAAAAATGCTGTTATGATTACTAATTTACGCTGCAGAACTTCAGTGTTTTCGGTGTATTATGTGAATGCGCCTCATATATAATGAAAACTCTTCAGGTAAGTTTACTTATGAGCTATATACATGCATGATCGGGTTGTTTACATTTTGTGATTTATAATGTGATGAACATTTGCGAAGAATTTGGAACATGCATTCCATTTTTTTTTCTTAAGTTACTATATTTTTATATCAATAGCTGCAAGTTTCTGGTTAAGTAATTGAACTTTATTGACTTAGGTATTTAATTTGTTTCTTACCCATGAAAAATCATAGAACTTTCTTTACTATATCGCTCAGAGCAACCATAAGCACAGCAGGTGTAACCCATCTTTTTGACTGTTGTCATGTGATTTTATGTTGGAGCCAGAAATTTTGATGTCATGCGCAGTCTATCAGTATATATGGTTGAAGGGTGTGAAGCAAACTCTTTACAATGTATACAAAGTTGTTTTACTAGATGTATACAAATATACATCTAGTTTTTATTGAAATACACTCCTAAAATTTTCCTAAAATTTTTCTAAAAATTCCTAAAATTCCTACCTAAAATTTTGCAGAAGTATGCTATGATCCCTGGAAAATACTAAAATTTACTTAATTGGTAAAAAATATTAGCTGCAATTTGTGAAATAAAGTCACTATGTATTGAAAAAAGATGGTTCAAACATCTCAACAACTGGTCCCGCCCACTGAAACCTCCCCTCCCCTGCGGGTGACTGCAATTCCCTCCCTGCGATACGGGGCCATCGAGGGGTGTCTTGATGACCCTGCAGGGGAACTGATGGGGCAAAAGAAGTTATCTCAAGAAAAGCTTAGCGACATTCGTCACACAAGACACAAGGCATTTGTGTTCGGCTGACATTCTTCGAACTCTGTCTTTTCGTGCATCAAATTTGGTTTTTATAGATATTTTTATTATTCTTCATTGGTGTTATATTGGTATTTGGTAATTTGTTCTGATTTTGGTTTATTTTTCCCTTCTTATTTTATTCTTTGTTCTGATTTTGTATTTCATTATTATACATATATATTCCATACTTTTAGTTTATTCCTCAATCTTATTTCGTTCTTTTTTTATTATTGCACTTAAAAAAAAAAAAAAATTATCGTTCTTTTGAATTTCACTCCTTATTCTTATTTGATTTTTGTTTTCCTTATTTTTTTTTTAATTCTTTCTACGTAATATGTGCGGTGTGGACGAAAAACGACGAAAAAGTCTCCCACAGGAAATGCCCCCCCCCATTGGAAAAGGTTCCCATAGATAAACACCTCCACAGGAAAAGTCCCCCACATTGGAAAAGGTTCCCACAGGAAAAGTCCCCCACAAGAAAAGTCCCCCACATTGGAAAAGGTTCCCATAGATAAACTCCTCCACAGGAAAAGTTCCCCAGAAGAAAAGTGTCCCACATTGGAAAAGGTTCCCATATATAAACTCCTCCACAGGGAAAGTTCCCCCATTTTTTTTCAGTCAGGTACAGTGCACAAATTGCAGTTTAAACAAAATATCGAATGTGGGGGAGATTTCCGGGTCACTATTTCCATGCTGTTTGAAATAAGATGCAACCGTAAAATGAACACAAATATGTGGGGGAAATTTCTGGGGGTCATTTCAACTTTTATGCAGTTTGTAGTAAAAAACAGTCTTATAATTAGCAGGCAGGGGTAAGGGAAATTTCCGGGTTCGGCATTTTTTATTCCAACGTTCTCGTGTTCATAACGTTTACCTAACATGTCAAATTAATTAATATTGCGATATTACTCGGGCAGAAAATATTAGATCTAACGGCGCCGCCCCGGTGGTGCAGTGGTCTAAGCGATGGCCTCTGGTCATTCATCCGAAAGGGGTTCGAATTCCGGTGAGGCATGGATGTTGTTTGTCTTACGGCACTGGCTCTCTCCCTTCCCTGGAACCAGTGACCCCAAATTAGGGACGGGCGACTGCTTATAGCCCATTGAGTTGCTCACGGTGGTCGTTAAACCTCTAATAATAAAAAAAAAAAAAAAAAAGATCTAACGTCTACGTTCTTCTAAAAGTTTTCATTCGCATATTCCTAAAATTTACATAACAAGTAATGTCAATAATATTGCTCTTCTACTTATGCACCATACATTGATTATTAGGTCGTAGGCCTAGGACTTTTCAACCCTTTTTTTTTTCGCCTATGTGATATTCGTAAAGTTTGCAAAGAAAGTCGAGTTAATAGCTTTGCGCTTTTACTTTGCATTCAATATTAATTACTTGGCCTTAGAGCTAAGGCCAATGAATTTAAAATTAGTGACTAAGTAAAAGTGCAATATGATTAACTTCAGTTCGTGTAAAACATTATGAATATGACATCGTTAGAATAAAAACTGTTAAAAGGCCTAGGGCATATGAACTAATATTTAGTGCCTAAGAAAAAGGTACTACCTTGACTTGTTGTGTAAACGTTATTAATATAACATCGGAAGAATAAAAACTGTCCAGAGGGCCTAATAATTAATATTGAATACCTGATAATATTTATACACATTTTTTTTTTTTTTATCTTTGCTGTTATAAGAGTGACGCTGTGTTACTCATCTCAGCATTATTATCCTAACATTGGAGTCATTAAACAAATGTACCACACTGCTATCATGTGCGATAAAAAAACTAACTTCTACGGGTAACATTATTTCAGATAAACTTTATATGGTTAAATGCGCAGTCCTTTGGATAAAGCACGCGCATCATAACTGCGCTGGTAACAGACTGTCAGTGAACTGACCTATACAGCATTTACGCAAGACAACTGACCTCTAGAGCATTTACCGCGAATAACTGACTCCCTCAAAACAAATCGCGCATCTACCGTTCACTTCGGTAAGTGGTACCCATTGATTCCTCAGGTAATACACTGAAGAGCAATTGAATTAGAGATACCTGTCTAGTAACATGTAGCACCACCTTTCGCCCTGATGACTGCGGCGATTCGTCTCGGCATGGACTCGACAACACACCGGAAGTGTTGGAAAGCCATACGGATCCACGACCCTTGAACAAGCTCCCACAGTTCACGAAGATTTGATGGAGGGGGGTCAGAGCCTCTAACATCTCTCTCGATGGCATCCCAGATGTGCTCGATGGGATTGAGGTCAGGTGACCTAGCTGGCCAAGGAAGCGAGGTCACGTCGGTGGAGTGTTCATCCAACTATCGGGCATGAAAGACTTATGCGGAAATCCGCTTTTTTTGTTCCGTTTTTGGTGTTGCCGATATTATTCCAAAAACGCAATAAAATTTTTAAGGGGGGTATGCCTCCCTCTTGTGGAAAGCAAAATCGTAATGACTTCGAACGACGGGATGGTTACGGCTGGGAATGACGTCAACTCTTCCAGGGATGGAAATTCTGCGCCAAAGTGTGCCAAAACAAAAGTCTTGCGCCGTCTTTCTACAGAAAGCAGGTTTTGCGCCATTGGGCACCAGAACCTCTGTTTCCCCGTCTTCATCGTCGGGACTTCGGTATAGTAAATTCTCCGTGCTCACTTGCGCTTGGCACTGAGTAAGTCCAATGCAGTGGGAAGAACGATTCAGCGACTCCCAAGTACTAGGAATTTTATGTAGTTACTATGGAAATCATCGACGGAAGTCGTCGGTCCACTACGGACGACGGAAAGAATCGAGTGTGCTATGGGAATCGTAGGTCCGCTATGAACGATGGAAAACGCCGAGCATGCAACGGAAATAAAAAATCTCAGTGAAATAACGTTATTAAACATCTGTGTAAAGTTTATTTTCGTGTTTTCAAGATTCTAACACTTGCTAAATATTTTCGGTAATGTTTCTTGGCTGTGGAGAATGTCACGTCGTTTCCTGTGGAGAATGTCCGTTTCCTCATATAAAAATTTTTCCACCAAGCCCCCCCCCCCTCTCTCTCTGCCTGATTATATTTTTATTTTTGATGATTTCTTGATGTATTCCTCGTTTTTAATATCTTCGGTAATAGTAAAAAGGAGCGACTTCGTTTTATTTTTTTAAGAAATTTTTCTAATGAAATGCACATTACCCTATTTCTAATACATACTTCTGCAAAACTAATCAATAAAGAGCAATCGTTTTCGCCCCATTCCCTTTTATTAAACGAAGTTAAATTTGTAGATCAGTATTTAATCCGTCCGTGGCGGAATCCGCGCCGTTTCCGTGTCCCGTAAAATTGTTTCACGGCGGAGTGAGCAACGCAGTATCGATTTTTCATTTTCCCTAAAACTCGTGTTTTTCCATTTCTTAGTTACTTCCTACTCATACATTATATTATTTCGTGGATTCGCGAAATTCCGCTTGCGAAATGTCATCATTTGGGTCAATTCTCGAGATCGATGTAAAACTGAAAAGAAGCTGTTTTTTGGTGGTAAGGGAGGGGTCTTTTCCATCTGGGGACGGTATTTCATCTTTCAAAACTTTTGAAAACGGAAGTTAAACGGAGTAAAGATCCCCCTTCCCATAATCCTAATTTATCTTTCTTGCGATGTTTCTTCTGCCCAGTATTGTTATTAAATTTCATTTTAATGCATAAACATTTGTATTTTAGCTTGAAAAACGGAGGGAAAATGTCCGAAAACGGAACTCGGACGGAGTGAAGATTTCGCCAGCAATCGTAATCCCCGCTCGCGCGACGTTCCCTCTACCCTGTGTTGTTGTTAAATGTCAGTAATTTTATACTTTGGATGCAGTGATGTGCTCCAGTTTAATATTTACATAAATAAATTTCAGTGAATCCCAAAACATGCACTTTTTAAGTTAAACAAATTCAGTGCCCTCTCAAAAATAATGAAGGCATTATTGAGTTGTTTTCCTGGCTCTCAAGTGCAAAATTCCTTTAGTATGATGGGGGGATGCACTTGATAAAGAATCCATCAGCATGAAAATTGAAACATTTTCATCTGTTCAAACCATGAAATATAAGCTACTGAATCAGGATAAGGAATTTTTTTGGAATTTTTAGCCTTGGAATTTTTTAAGAAAAACGATTATTTGCATGACTCTGTAAATAAAGATTTATGCCAAAATATGAAATCATATTCAGAATATAAGAAAGAATTACAAGATAAGGAAGAAGAAATAAAAAGATGAAAGGAGCTAAATATCTCTAATAACTTATGCAGCAAATTAAAATAAAATGAATTGGTTCAAGAGAAAGAAAACTGTAGCCGGCTAATTCATAAAAGGTTAAAACAAATTGTTAGACAGAAACAACTTAAGAAAATGAAATTTCATTAGTTGTGAATGACTTTTATTATTTATCTACAAAATGCCTAACATTTTTGCAAGCATTTATCATATTTCTTCATTAATAATTTTGTGTCAAATCAAGAATGAACATTTATTCTTCAAACTTTTATTACTTATCAACAAACATGTCTGAAGTTTTTCAAACCTTCAAGATTTGATTTCCATACAACGTTGTTATCTTATAAAGACATCGTTCTGTACTAAGGTGAGTGATTTTCTATGCATATGACCTCATCAGCAATTTTCCCCATTACATTATATTGTACTATATATTTAATTTTCTTGAAACAAAATACATACATTAAATCTATTTAGTTGGTAGGTATGTGACCAATTCCTAAATGTCATGGTTGTATACATTAGAGAGTGAAATGCAAGAATCAACACTGTTACCCCCACCCCCTCTGCGCGCATGGAAGTTCAGCTTTTTCTATCACTGCCTACTTTCATGCCTGAACTATTCGAATACAATTCGGGAGTGGTGGCGCGGTGTATTTTCTTGTTGCAGGATAAGGTCCCCAGTGGGGTGTTGAAGACGCATAAACGGGAGCAAATGGTCGTCCAGGATATCCCGGTAACGTTGACCTGTGAGGGACAATGTCACACGTACCAGGGGTCCCATTTCAGTCCACGTAAACAGTCCCCAGACTAGAATGCCACACCCCACCAGCTTGAAGAGTACCCTGCTGGCAAGAAGAATCCATCGCTTCATGTGGTTTGCGCTGTACTCGTATCCTGCCATCTGCATGTGCCAACGTGAATCTCGACTCATCAGTTCAGGCAACATTTTTCCACATGTCTAGGGTTCAGTGGCGATGATCTCGCACCCATGCTAATCTTTGCACCCTGTGATGTGCGGTCAGCAGTGGTATCCTCGTGGGACGATGGCGTCTGTACCCCATAGCGAGGATTCTGGATGGTGTGGCTGCTTACACGTTTTTGTGCACCAGCGTTAAATTGCCGAGTGATTTCTTGCACTGTGGCCCGTCTATCCGCTGTTACAATGCGAGCTAGCCGACGATGACCCTGTCCATCCACACGCTGTTGTCCACGGCAGTTGGCCCTTGCAAGGATGGGTTTACTGGATCCGATGTACTCACGGTGCACCCGTGACACAGTGGCTCATGATAATCCCAGTGTTGCACGACTTCCGAGATGGAGTGACCCATTCGTTGGGCTCCGAAAATTTGCCCACGATCAAAAGCGCTTAGATCCTTCGTCTTACCCATGCTGCGTCCGACTCTTACTGATTCCCGTTGCATCACTCCTTATATTGTTGGATCGCTGCATACGTTATGTCGTTTCGGTTTACAGGGCCGCCCACAGCGCCACATTTGCATAACGCCAGCTGTCTCTAATTCAATTGCTCTTCAGTGTATACTGTAGCTATTTTTTGAGTAGCTAAAAACCTATTGTAGCTAACAGCACGGAGATTTATGTTTAAGAAT
Organism: Macrothele yani; assembly: GCA_039090855.1. Lineage (NCBI taxonomy): Eukaryota > Metazoa > Arthropoda > Arachnida > Araneae > Macrothelidae > Macrothele > Macrothele yani. Next base: position 78,601,688 of record CM077027.1, read on the forward strand.
TGCATTATACTCTCTTGTGCTGCTTAAATTTTGGTAGAAATCGGGGAACCGGAAGTGGGAATTCTCTTAGCTGTTTTTAGCACGTCTTTTGTAAAAAAAGATCGTGCTTATGTTATCGGTTTGACCGTCGTCTGTGTACCTACGATATTTCTGCAACTATTGGTCCGATTTGAAAAATTCCTTTTGCATTGGGAAGCTTGAAATATGCAAATGATGATCCTTCATTTAGTTTTTTCTTTAAAATGTACAATTTCGCCGCTAGAGGGCGTAAATGCAGATGTCGAATTCAAAAATACGTTTTATTCCACATATTTGCTCCTAAACATCCGATTGAAAAAATTCTTTTATATTTAGATTCCATTTATGTCGAAGAGTGTTTTTAGATAGTTACTTTTTCAAATTATGCATAGATTTTCCGCTAGGGGCGTAAAAGTAAATTACATTTTTCTCGATAACTCTTCTTCTAAAACTCAGATTTGAAATTTTTTTCTTCAGCGGATGCATCTCCTGATGGAAAATCTTTTGCATATAATTTCTAATTTTTGGTTGCTTCTGATGTATTTGCCATAAAATCTAAGCTTCTAAAATATTGATTGAAAAATTCTTTCGTGGACTTATGCCACTCACATCGATAAACCTTTTTGGAATATTTTTTTCCTAAAATATTCCAGTTTCTCCGCCAGGGGGCGTAGCTGTATCTTATTTTTGTCAATATCTCGACTTCTACTAGTCCGATTTGAAAAATTCCTTCTTTGTTGGTTAGTGTTTCCAGTGTGACATGTTTTGCATAATTTTCAAGTAATTCATAGACTTTCCGCCAGTGGGCGTAAATGTAAATTGCGTTTTTCCCTCTATATCTCTCTGCTTCTAAATCTTAGATTTGAAAAATTCTTTCTGCACCGGATACAGCTCCTGATGGGAAATCCTTTGCACATAATTTCTAATTTTTTGTAAAAAATGGTTTTTCCACCAGGTGGCGTAAGTCTTAATTTCCGCTTCTGATGTATTTGCAGCAAAATATGAGCTTCTAAAATCTCGATTGAAGAAAAAGTCGTTTGTTGATCGAAACTACTCATGTCGACGAACCTTTTAGGAAAATGTTCTTCTTGAAATAATGCATGGTTTCTACACCAGGGGGCGTAGATGTATATCTTATTCTTGTCAATATCTCTACTTCTAAGAGTCCGATTTGAAAAATTCCTTCTTTGTTGGATAGTGTTATCGATGCGAAATGTTTTTCCTATAAATTCAAAATTTACAAATAAATCGTAGACTTTCCGCTAGAGGGCACAAAGGTAAATTGCGTTTTCTGCGTTATTTCTGCTCGTAAAGCTCCGATTTGAAAAATTCTTCCTGTATCGCATACAAGACCTGATGGAAAATATTTTTCACAAAATTTCTAATGTTTGGTAAAGAATGGTTTGGCCATCAGGGGTCATAAGTGTTCATTTCTGCTTCTGATGTATTTGTTGCAAAATCTGGGCTCCTGAAAACTCGACTAATTTTTTTTTTTTTCTTGGACTGATGCCGCTTATATGGATAAACCTTTTGAGAATAATTTCTTCCTAAAATAATGCATGGTTTTCCCACCAGGAGACTTAAAGTCACATCTTATTTTTGTCGACATCTCTGTTTCTAAGAGTAAGCTCACGATTCCGTTTACAGCAATATCTGAGGGATTAAAAACCCGATTGAAAATCTTTCTTTCGTCAGATCTATTGTTTTCTATACCGGTTCCATGGACTTTGAATACATTTGATAAATTTACTTTGAGTCAGAACGGATTCAAAAGACGTGCTTATTACGAGAAAGATGACACCGAAAATTGGGTGTCATCTTTCTTGTTTGATTTTGCTATGCTGCTGCACATCTTAATCTATGTACGAAAAAGTCCTGTGGCGGCACTACAGATTTTTCTCGTTGTAGAATTATCCAAGCCATTATCCCTGAGTTTTTACTTTCTCATACATTACGTAGTATGACGAAGTATTGTACTCGTGAAAAAATTCGACTTCGAGATTTCAATGGCAATACAGGTTTTATGGCCACCGGAATACCATTTCACTATTTTCGCCGTGGTGTCTGTGTGTGGTTTATGTCTACCATAACTCAAAAACTATAATGGCTATCAACACCAAATTTAATATTTGGGGGTTTTGTGGTACCTTCACGTGTTGATTAGATTTTGGTAGAAACCGGGAAACAGGAAGTTAGCGTTCCCCGCACCAATTTTCCGATTACTCTATGAAGCTCATAAAATATTATAGGTATCAACTCAAATATTTATATTTAAGAGTTCTGTTATAAGTGTTGATAAAAAAAATTTGGTAAATCCGAGGGAACCGGAAGTGGGCGTTCCCATTACCATTTTTGCGATTTTTCGGTGCAGCTGAAAAACTGTTGTAGCTATCAACAAGAAAATTTGTATGTAGGAATTGCGTGATAACCTCATGTGTTGATAAAATTTTGGTAAAATTGGGGGAACCAGAACTGGGCGTTCCCGCATCGGTTTTGCTACTTTTCTATGTAGCTGGAAAACTATTGTAGCTGTCGACAAGAAAATTTATATTTAGGAATTACGTTATATTCTCTTGTGCTGATTAAATTTTGGTAGAAATCGGGAAACCGAAAGTGGGAGTTCCCTTAGCAGTTTTTCAATTTTGCTATGCAGCTGCGCATCTCAGTTTATGTATGAAAAAGTCCAGTGGAGGCCACTACAGATTTTGTAGTTACGTTTACGTAAACTAGATATTCGACTTGTTGTGCACGACACCACAGAAATCCAAGTAGCTCGGTGTCCTACATCTGGAGGTCTTTTTCGCTGGTCGGTAGCTAAAAAGAATTAATGACTGAAGGCGAACAAATCCATTTTTGTATACAGCAGTATACAAAAATGTAATAAAAATTCTGATTTTTTTTTCTGAGATCACAATGAAGTGGAATGAATAGTTTGTAACGGATGCAGTATTATTTATTTATTCATTTATTTATCGCTTTCTGCGTTTTCACTTTGTAAGATTATTTATTTATAAATACTCTGATTGGCTCTTCATTAATTTTTATATGGTTAGAATTAAATAAATGGGCCTCAATTTTGTGTCTGGGCCCTTTACATTATAGTTACTTGTGGGCATTTTTTCCTATTTTCGAGAAGTGGGCGTTTTTTCCGTGGGCATTCTTTCCTCATACCCATTGCATCTCCAGCCTACTGCCATTTGAGAATTTTTTAACGATCTTCTTTAAATTGGAAAACACAAAGGTGAGTTAACTTTTCAACTCCTTTGTATAAAATCATTTTTCAAAGTTCCATTTGAAGCATTTTCCAGAAAACTGCTGAACGTGGTGATGGTCTCCACTAAATTTTCATATGAACCATAACTTTTAAAGATATTTCATATGAAGACCCTACTCCAGTGAGAGGACCATGAAATTCCATGGAGGGTCCGGACCCCCATGTCTCCTACCTTCCGCCACCCAAGCTTATATATTATTTGTCGCCTATAATTCCCAAAACTCCGAAAATAAATTAAAAATAATTAACGAAGTTTGACATATTCATAAAAAAAAGTAATATTTTCTTAATTATGTCTTTTGACCCTGTGCAAAAAGGGTTAGGTAAAAGTCTTACAGCAAAAATGTTTATAAAAACAAGTAATCACCCTAATCAGTTTTTATTTCACTGGAACAACGGACGACATAGATTGCTTGGTAGTGCATCCTCTTCGCTGTTGGCCGGACCCTCTCCCCCCTTGCTCTCCCCACTGGTGCCATCAAATGCTATAAGAATGACGGGTAATTGGGGGTGTGGGGGTTATTGTGAGTTATCTACATCCCTCTCCTGCTTTGTTTGTGGTCAGAGGGGGTTTTCTCCCAGTGCTTTGAGCTTCTGGACTCGTTTGATTGACACTTCATTGCTCCTCCCATTTGGGTCTCTCTACAGCTCGTCGCCCTGGATGGTATGATTTTGGGGTCAGGTCTTGTAGAGCCTTAAGTGCAAAAAGACAACTGCAGACTATTATCGGATTTTCTAAAACAGTAAGCAGGTAATTTACTGTACTTAATTCACCTTTATTCTATTGTAATATGATCATTAAAACAACGTATGAAAAAGTGAAAGAAATTGTGCTTTTAAAAATGTAGTTCAAAGTGTGAAATAAATGCATTTAAAAAAGATGTCTAAATATGTGATTAAATTCGAATAATTTTTATTTTTGTAACTCAAATTTTCAATACCTTGAATTTTTTTTTTTTTCATTGTAAGCTGAACTATGTAGATTTTTGGAAAAAGCTGTGACCAGCTGTTAGCTGTAAATCAAATGAGAAATAGGGTGTAAACAGTATTGCAAGTTAAAGTATTTAAAGTATGCAGTTTTGGGGATAAAGTGTTTATTAGCTGACTGGCTCTACTAAACTGAGAATTGGAGAGACTAATGCTTTGTAGTAAGAGACACTCTTAATCACCATCTAACAGGTTATTCAGCTGCTTAGATTTAATTTTTTTTTCTGTAAGTTGTATAAATATTTTCTATGACTATGTATTTCAAATACTTTTATTCAGTTTTAGAAATATCTGAAATGTGTTTTTAAATTCGTGCTTATTTTAATATCGTTAGCTCGTAACAATGTTTTTTTGTTTTTTTTTTCATGCAGGAAATATCGCTTTCTAATGGAACTATTGGTTACAAGGTTTGGCAGGATATCCCTCTTCCTATTTATCAGAAACTTTATTTTTTCAATATCAGCAATTCTGAGGCTTTTATGCGCCAGGGAGCGAATCCAAGATTAGTAGAAGTGGGACCTTACACATATATGTAAGTAGTCATGTGTTTCAGATATCTAATATATTTTAAATAATGATAGGGTGCTGTTCCACATTATAAAGAAAAAAACTAACTAGAATGGATTACTTTTCTTTTTGGTTGTGTATGAACAAATCCTACATATTTTCATGAATGTTTCTAAAGCATGTTCACCTCCAGAATTCACATTATTTATGTCAGATGAGGTTAGTCATTTGCTAAACTACAATATCTTAATGTGAGGGGCACTCACTATGCATAATGTAATACAGACAATTTGGTCAATATCTCATCATGCCATATAGCTGTTATATGCAGACACTCGTAGCCACCATGTCAACTGTTATTTGGCCATTCCACCCCAGGGTGCGCACGCGTGCTTGAAAACCTGGAAAGTCCTGGAAAATCATGATTACGTTTTCAAGGCCTGGAATATCCTGGAAAAACGATATTTTTTTAATGCTGTCTTGAAAAGCCTTGAAATTTGAAATTAGTGCTTAAAAAAAATGCCCTTTTAGGAAATCGTGTTACTGACTGTTACCCCTTAATTTTTTTAAGTTCCTCTCCTCTGTTCTCAAAGAAACCGCCGGCTACAGTGGTGTTTCGGATGTGCCCAAATCCTAATTTGGCTGGGGGGGGGGAGCACTACTTCCAGTGCAATAAAATTGGATGATTACTAGCAGGTCTGTTAGGGAAGGGGAGCTTGATGCATTCTCTAGCCCTGAGCTTGATGTCCGTCCGACAACTACTGAGAACAACAGAAGGGGAAAGAAGAGACATTTAGCATTTGCAAGGGGGTCGCGTGTTTACCAAGTCAGCTGGCATCCACCAGTGAAGAGTATGCCTGAACAACACATTCATCTGCTCCTTGTTTATTGCATTAAGACGCTTGCTTCCGGCCCACCCCTCAAGAGACTTCGGCTACTTATGATAAAAAATAAGAAAACTATCTTTGCGAATTTTTCACAAAAGTGACTGAAATTTTTACATTTACTATAATTGGATTACAGAAACTCACTCCCAAAATTCCATTTGAATCGGTTTAAAACTTAAAAAGTTAGCATTGGAAATTTTTATTATGTGTGCCTCTTTAGACAGTGAGCCTTGAGCAGAAAGTGTGTTACCAAAGCAACAGTTGATTGACAGCTGGGAGCGCTGATCCGAAGCCCTTGGTTGGGAAGAAAGCAAACACCTGTTTATCACTTCCACGGTTCAAAAGGACTAAGAGATATTTTCAGAAATCCATTTTCCGGAATTTTGAAAATAACACAGTAAAATTTTTACAGTGGTTAAAATACATCACAATAAAGTTCTAGTGCAAATTTCGCCGAATTCCGTTTGAAACTTTAGCAGATGCAAAAAAAAAAAAAAAAAAAAAAAAAAAATCTTCCGTTGCAAAATCGGATTCAAAAAAAGAAACGGCAATTATAAATTACGGGAAAAGCAAGCAAATTATTTTTTTTTAGATGCCATGGTTTATTTAAACAGAGTGATCCTTAAATTTTGTTTCTGTGATGATATGGACTCTATTTTAATTACAAACATACATTTTTATTCAGATGTCTGTGTTACTGTTTTAATAAAAAAATCTATAATTAAAAAGTTTTCAATGGATTTAGGCGAAATTCAGCAGATAAACGTATTTTAGTAAATTGCAACGTTATGACGTAAATTTGGTCCTTTTGTCGAAAATTGGGCAGCATTTTTTTTTTTTACGTTTTCTCCTATAGTTAGGGTGAAGGAGGAAGACACTTCAGTGAGCTGCAGGTGGTGATTTATGGCGATGTGCCAAATGAAAAGAAGCCGTTCCATCAGGACATTCCAGAGGTTGAGTGTGCGTGGACGCGTGCTCCTGCTGTTTGAACTTAATCGGAATGTTTTCGGGAGGGGGAGAAATATCAGTTACAGCTTTCAGGCTCCTTTTTTTTCTTGGTAATAAATAAAAACCATAGTTGCTGCATTCACCATTGATCCATATTCGCATTTCTTGAATATAAACAGCAGACAATCGGAAACATGGTGTTGGGTGGGTCTTGATGTTCTTCATTTGTATCTGCTGAATTTTGTTCTGTGGGAATACGGAATGAGTTATACTGTGAATACATACAAAACTACGTATTTTTGAGCTGAAAAAATATGTCTACTTGTACACAGTAGCTAACGTGTGAACTCAGACGAAGACAATCAGACATATGGACGTCTGATTCCATAAAAAAATCAACCCATTTTATTATACACGACAGGTAAAAAAGAAAAAACATTACATGTTTTTAAACATTATAAAGGAAAGCGGATTTTTGAAACACCATGACTTGATGATATTAATTTCTGAAAGTTTTTTTTTTTTTTTCGATTTTAATTTCTGAAATCTTTTTTTTTTTTTTCAATTACAATACATTGTAACAGGATACCTGTGTGTTGTATCCCTTAGTTGTATGGCAGATTTTCAGTTGGCCGATATCCGCGATTGTAAGTGGTAGTTACATTGCTATTGTTGATGATGACAAGATAAATACTGGAGTAATGTAGAATGTTGCATAAAGTAAAAAAAAAAATCGCCCCCCTCCTCCCCCTTCGAACTTTTATGCGGTTATCATAGCTGATCAACCATTTCATTCCATGAACATCAGCACATTTCAATCATTTGACCATTGGGGGTCTGACGGAATTCAGCAGTGCTTAAGCGCCTAGCGCAACGAGAACATGCTAATTATGGACAGTTCTATTCCCTTCCCCCTATCATCCCTAATAATTGAGAGCGCATACTGTAGTTTCAAATATTCTGTGTATGAGCTAGTTTTCACGCTGTTCGTTATGTTTTTATTTTAGAAATTACTAACCCTTTCGAACTGTAGGTTGCAGAAACGTTTATGCTTTGGTTTTTTCCATTTGTCCGTACGATAATTCACGTAAAAGGGGTTGGATTTTGGCGAAATTTTAGTATGCTGTTAGGTACAACCTAGGAACCTACCCTGTTGAAAATGGTCGAAATTAAATTCAAAGGCATAGATATAAGAGCAGTATTCATTCTCCAAGCTTGAAGCCCTACGTCCACTCCAGCTGGGTAAGTATGAAAGATTTGAGACTTGGAGGAGACCCAGTACAAAGTTTTGCTTCCCTCAGGCACTAAGTGTTTGTTAACATTTCCTTTCCTCTGGTTTGGAGCCCAGCTGTAAGAGGTGATGCTTTGTAACAGTCTTTTAGCACAACACTCTGTCTACTGATTGGCATACAGGTCATAAAACAGTAACTTCACTAAGTGTTGTTTCCTTGTTTTGAATGAAGACTAAATCAATGCCAAAGCATTTGCAACCCAGGCTGCCTAAAGGACAAAGCTGGGGGAGCAGGAAAGAGCAAAGCAGTAAGACCCCTTTTTCTTTAATTACTTAAAATTTGGCCTATAGTAATTGGTCACATGTGTAGCCCCTTACTCAGGGGAAATTCTCAATTTTTAGTTGTGTGGTTCCTGATCTTAGATATTTTTTTGGTTTTCATTTACTGTTTCAGTTGATTTACCCATTTTTTCATCCCCCCATCCCCATTAAATATGGGTAAGTGTACTTTTAGTGATCTTTGGCTAATAAATCCTAAATATGCTGGATGGATTAAAAAAGATGAAAGCAATTGCCATGTTGCAAAATGCATTTTTATCCATTAAAATAATAGATGTTTCGAATATGGGGAAATCCGCTTTAAGAAGCCACATGAAAGGAAAAAAACATAGTATGTTGACAGAAAGCTGTAAAAATGTTCCACTAACTGTTGATAAATTGCTATGTGTATCAAGTGATAAACAAGTACAGCCTATTGCATCCACATCTAATCCTCTGCATATTCCTCTTGAAAAAAATGCAACCATTAAAGCAGAAGCATTGTGGTGTTTAAAAGTGGTTAAATCCCATTACTCTTACAGGTCTTGTGCAGGTAATGATGTTTTATTCCGCCTAATGTTTTCTGACAGCAGAATTGCTGGAAACTTCAGCTGTGGCGAAAAAAAATGTTCCTACATTTGTTGCTTTGGTTTGGCACCTCACTTTAAATCAGTGTTGGTTCAGGAAGTCGAAAATGAAAATTTTGTGATTTTGTTTGACGAAAGTTTAAACAAGTTTAGTCAGTCAAAACAAATGGATATACATGTTCGTTTATGGGAAAAAGGAACAGTTTCAACCAGATATTTGTCATCAGTTTTTTTGGGTCATGCTAGTGCAGACATAATGATGGAAAAATTTCTTGAATGCATGGCATGCCTCCCACTGTGTAACATTGTGCAGTTATCAATGGATGGACCCAATGTTAATTGGAAGTTTTTTGATATGCTGCAATCAACACTTAGTGCTGACTCAAATGTCCAACTCCTAAACACAGGGAGCTGTGGACTTCACATTGTAAACAATGCCTTTCGACATGGAGCCTCAGCAACAGGGTGGGAAATTCAAAAGTTGCTTTCATCATTATTTAGGCTTTTTAAAGATTCACCTGCAAGGAGGGAAGATTTTTCTAAAATAATTTTAGCCAGTAAGATGCCATTAAAATTCTGCCCACACAGGTGGCTAGAAAATACTCCTGCCTGCGAGCGAGCATTAGAAATTTGGGCAGACATTGAAAATTATGTTAACCAAGTTGAAAAGAAGTGCATCAAGAATCCCCACACTGTATCATTTGATGCTATCAAAACTTTCACTAAAGATCCTTTTGTTTTGGCTAAACTGCATTTCTTCAATTCAGTTTCAAAACAGCTGGCGCCCATTTCTCTAGGCATATCAGTCAGATAAGCCAATGATGCCTTTTATGGCCACAGATCTTGAAAAGATGCTAAGAAATATGATGAATCGCTTTGTTAAAAGAACCGTAATGGCAGAAGCTAACTCTGCCTTAAAGCTGTTACAAGTAGACCTTACAGATGCATCTCAGTGTTGTCACTATAAAGAAATTGATGTTGGGTTTCAAACAGAGAAGGTATTGAAAGAATTAAGTGCTAAGAACATTAGTGAACGCAAACTTACGGAGTTTAGAATGGAATGCCGAATATTTTTGCAAAAGCTAGTTGTGAAGCTATTGGAAAAAAATCCACTTAAGTACTCCCTTGTTCACCACATGAAGTGTTTAGATCCTCGGTTGATGTCAAAAAATAGTGAGACTTGTATTAAGAATCTAACATTCATTCTCACACTTCTTGTTGATGCTCATAGAATACAACCAGAATTATGTGATGGTGTAATATGGCAGTTTAAGGAATTTGTGACTAGTGTTGCAGCAGTAAAATCTTCATTCATAAACTTTGATCCAGAAGATAAACAACAAAGAGTAGACACATTATTGTATGAGTACATGTCTTCTACTAAAGCTTTTAGTGAACTGTGGAAAGTTGTGAAACTTCTTTTACTGTTGTCACATGGGCAAGCTTCTGTTGAGAGGGGTTTTTCAGTCAATAAGGAGCTCATTGTAGAAAACATGAGAGAGGAGTCAATTGTAGCACAGAGAATTATTTATGATCATATATCCTATGTAGGTGGTATTGATAAGGTAAATATCTCAAAATCCCTTCTGTTATCAGTTGGAGCTGCAAGGCAAAAATACATACATTATTTGGATGATAAGTCCAAAGAAAAGGAAAAAGCAGCCATATGTGGAAAAAGGAAAGCTATTTTAGATGAAATTGATAGCATAAAAAAGAAAAGGAAACTCATTGAAGGAGAAGTCAAAGAATTACTTAACTCTGCTGATGATTTAGCTTTAAAAGCTGAAACTACAAATAACAATACATACATTGTAAAATCTAATAGCTTTAGAAAAACTGCTCATGAGAAAAGAGCAGTACTTAAAAAAATGGATATGGAACTTGAAACCATAGTCAGCAATCTTAAATCTGTATAACCATCCATTGATACTCCATATTTGTGGTATCTTCCAAGCATATAGAGAATTAATACTAAAACATAAAAATTTTATATTTGTACAATTTACAATAGAAATGAACTTTTTTTTTCTTTCTTTGAAGCATTCAAACCAGTTTTGATCTTTTATCTTCATAATTATTTAGTGTTTTTCATGTGAAGTTCATGTAAATAGACTAATGAACTCTTCTGTTCCAAAAACTTATAACTTTCTGCAACTAACTTCCACAATTGGGCTTCTTATTGGACTAAAACTTTGGTAAGTAATATAAAACCTTATATATACTTGTACAGTAAATACTCATGGGCTCCTAAAACATATTTTTGCTGTACATTTTACTATGAATTTGTGGCCAAAACAATTCAATCAATTGTCCTTAATGCATTGATCAGATTTTGGTTTATATAACTGACAAACTTCCAATTTTAAAAAAAAAAAAGCTTTTAAAAACTTAATTCATATAATTGTCTTATGTTTTGGGAGTTGAACCAAAAGTGGTTATTCTGATTCTGGTTATGATTGAAGCTTAACTGGAGGTAGAGATTCCTTATGCTCATCATTTTTCATTTATGTAAAATACTTAAGAATATCCTAATTTATACCAATAAAAAACTGAAATTGTTTTATGTTTAAGGTTTTTATAAATAGTTTAGCTAGTTCCACATTTTGGGGTAGCACTTCATAAATTTAGTTTAGCAGTGATTTTGATTTGAAAAAAATAAAAGTAAATTGAGGCAATCTTGTTTGATATGAAAAATAATTTTTGGAAAGTAATATGAGGCAAGTGTACTGGTAGACATAAAGGTGGTTAGATTCTTTTGGGTTGGGTGGTGGGCCAGGACTTTCTGACTTCTATGATGAAACTTATTTGAAATTTGTTGCCATGTTCCTAAAATTACACTTTCTGTTTTAAACTCTATTGGTTCACCTTTCTATGATCGTCCACTCCCGAATCATTTCTTGAGGTGCATAGTGATTCCGTGGCTTATGCTTTTTGATTTAACATAACTGTACTACAATTGGGGGAAATTTTCCTCAAGTCTGGAACATATTCTGTCTAGTAATAAGATTTTCATTGCCTTCAAAAGTCACATCCCAATATGCAGCCACCAGTGGCAGTTATTGGGAATGTTAAAAAGAAAAAAAAATCATTCCCATGTATGGAAACACTTTTTATCAGAGCTAGAATCCACCTGTGGACATAACAGGCACATGCCCCATTTCAAAAAAAAAAAGGGGGGGGGGGTTGAGTAAGTAGATAAGTGCTTTGCTTTGTCTCACGTTTCTTGTTTTCAGACATCACACTTTTTCACTTATGGATTTGCAACTCCACGTTTTGTCTTACATTGGCCCGAACTTTTCAGTGATCCACACAGCAGTACTTCAGAACTGCTGTTTGTGATGTACTCTGACAGGCAAGCACCCCATCTCCCCCTTATGGGTCCTCCATGTTTTACCACCGTGTTTTTTTGGAGGAAATAAATCTGAGATTTTTTTACCAGTCCTCTGTTAGACGTGCGCCCTCCCCATTCTTAAATTCTGAATCTGCCCTCACTTTATTTTATAATAATTTCAGTTGTTATCAATAATAGTCTGATTACATGGAAGATAGTGCAGAATAGTGATGCAGCTAAAATGACTGATTAAATTAATCATTTTCTGATTGAGGGAAAGGATTTTCTGAATAGCCTTGTGGTAATTGCATCATGATTCAATTTAGCATTATTGGGTAATTCGCCAATTAAAAACTTTAAAAAGAAATGTAATGGGTAAAAAAGCACACTCATCCATTTGCATCTTTCATCATTTTTATTACTTAAAACTGAAATTGCTTTTAAAAACTAATTTGAGCATGATACTGTAAAGCGTAGTAATCATCCTGAAATTTTTTGTATATGGCCTGGAAAAGGCCTGGAAAGTCCTTGAATTTTTTCCCCCAAAAAGAGTACGAACCCTGCACCCCCAGCACCGCTGCTAGCTTCAGGAAGTCTGAAATCTAAAGGTTGTGGGGGAAAAAAGAAAAAAAAAGGAAGTTGAACAGGTCATTTTAATCAACAGTTTTGATATGAAGTAAACCTTTTTTGGAAAGCAATGTATGTGTGTGTGGACTTGAAATACATTGGGTATATAAATAAGTTTTGAGGGATTTCCGTTCAGTGTCGTACTTATTACTGCTCGCATGTATTTTAAAGTGGCAACACTGCAATATCGCAGTATGAGACGCCAGCTGTCAGTCAGTATACGACGTTTGATTGAGGTGCAAAGACGTATTTGTTTTACTCGATGGAAAATGGCAACTTTCGTCCCGACAAAACAGCATTTGCAGGAAGTGTTAGTGCATTACTTTATTGTCAAGAAAAGTGCTGCCGACAGCTATCACTTAATGTCAGAAATCTATGGTGAACATTCCCCATCCATAAAAACATGAGTATTGGTTTAGATGATTCAAAAGGAACGATTTCGATGTCAGTGATAAAGAACGTTCTGGAACACCCAAAAAAATTCCTGATGCCGAATTGGAAGCTTTACTCAACAAGGATCCATGCCAGACCCAAAAAGAACTAGCAGCAGCATTAAATGTCAGTCAACCATGCATTTCACAACGTTTAGCTGCTATGAGAATGTTGCAAAAAGAAAGGAATTGGGTTCCACATGCTTTGTGGGAAAGAGACCTTGAACGTCGAAAAACCATTTGCGAATTGTTGCTTCAAAGGCAAAAAAGAAAGTTTTTTTTTGCATCGTATTATTGCTGCCGATGGGAAATGGATATGGTACGATAACCCTAAACGGCAGAAAGCATATGTGAAGCCAGGTGAACCAGGTCCTTCAACGCCAAAACGCAATATCCATGGTTCAAAGGTAATGCTGTGTATCTGGTGGGACCAGAGGGGTGTGATCCACTATGAACTGCTGAAACCATCTGAAACTATTACTGGTGATCAGTATCGAATCCAATTAATGTGTTTAAAACGAGCTCACGCAAAAATGGCCAGAATGGGAAAATAGACACAACAAAGTCATCTTACAGCATGACAACGCAAGACCACATGTTTCTCTACCTGTGAAAAAGTACTTAAAAAGATCAGACTGGGAAGTTCTACCCCACCCGCCATATTCGCCAGATATTGCGCGATCAGAGTGCCATTTGTTCCGGTCGATGCAGTCAGCACTTTCTGGAGAACGGTTTGGTTCTTATGAAGACATCAAAAATTGGCTTGACAACTGGATCTCTTCCAAGGAACTTCTTCCTTCGGGGCATACATTCACTGCCCGAAAGATGGGGTAAAGTTGTAGCTTCAGAGGGAGCATACTTCGATTAATATATAATTTATTGTTTCTGTTCTCCAACAACGTGTTTTGTTTACCTCAAATCCCTCAAAACTTATTTATATACCCAATACTAATAATGAATTTGAAATATTATAATAGGTATAATATTTTCAAGTTGAGGTATTGAAAAAAAAAGGAATTAAATTTAACAGAACAACAAACTTTAATGGAGAAAGAATAGAAATACATGAAGACTGTAAAGAAGTTGGTTTTAGCACGTCTTTTGTAAAAAAAAAAAATCTTGCTTTTGTTATCGGTTTGTCCATCTGTTGGTCTGTGGACATCATATCTGCAACTAATGTCAGATTTTAAAAATTATTTTTGCACTGGGAAGCTTGAAATGTGCAAATGATCCTTCATTTTTTTTGTTTACTGGGTTGTCAGAACAGTCATGACATATTTTAGCCATGTTTTGCAAAGACCATTTATTGATAGAAAGAACAAAGATCAATCAATGATATAATGCCCGTTTTGTTCGATAACTGTTCTCAAGGGTGGAATGTTGCAGGACTTAATGTTGGCTTCCGACGAGGGGACGCGATGCGCAGCTATCAGATTTCCCGGAAAGAGCGAAGTAGGAACTGCTCCCTCAGAATTGTTCACTCGCAAAAAGAAAAATATTTCTCCAGTCCGTATACACCCCACAATTCTTATTTCACGTTAAATCAACCTGATCAACGGGCTAGTTTTATGATTTTTTAAGCAAATGAGTGAATCTGTTTTCTAATTTTATTTTGTTCTGCTGCTTAAGCAAACATTTCTGATGGCAGAAATTGTAATTCACATGTTTTTTCAGTCATGTAATTTCGTGAAAAATATGTGGCCACTGTTCGGCGGGAAAAGTGCCTTCCTGTTTGTTTATGCTTTCACGGCTCTCGTATGCAACTGTTAGTATACATAGTTTCCTTGCCCCGCTGCTTAACATTTCTAATAGTGTACTTTTAGCGGAAATTATATTTTTTCAAATTTTTGTTTTATTCATGCAACTTTATCAAAAATACGTGGCCGATGTTCAGTGGAAAAGCCGCTTCCAGTTTATTTACATTTTTGCAGCTATCTTGTATGGCTGTTATTTGTTCATAGCTTTCCCTGTCCAACATATAACAGGGGAAAAGTAACAAAACTTTCATATTTTGCATAGCAAAGCCCAGGTACCGTATTTTTTTACAAATTGCATCACGACTATCTAAGCCTAACATCTTTTATCGTTACCGATGCGACAGTAAGTGATAGATTGAGTTTGCACTTCAGTCAAAATTCAAATAAACTGTGATACTGTTCTTACAAATTCCAGTTGTGTCCTCAACTGTGCTCTCTCCCGTATGGGGCAGGGCATAGATATGGGTAATAACTCTCACCTATGACAGGCGGCAGATTCGATAGTCGTAAAAGCGTAAACAAATGGGACCCGCCAAACATCGGCAACATGTTTTTGACGAAGTTGAATAGAAAACACCTGAAATGTATTTTTTCCTCGCCCAAAATTAATTTTTTATCGGCAGTGGCAAGTGGGCGTCAAAAAATTTTGTGCCCTGAAACTTCCTGATTACAGCATAGTATAAATACAATACTGTAATCAGGAAGTTTTTTCTGAAATATTTTATTTCTAAAAAGGATTTTTTTTTCTTTAGAAGAAACTTCTTGATTATTGTATCGGGTTAAAATTTAGGGCGGGATTCCAGCAGAAAATTTTTAACTCCCGCCGAAATAAAGTTGTTGCCCGCCTCCCACCTGAAGAAATTTTAAGAAAAAAAAAAAAGATATATATAATCTTGGGTCCGTTTTTGGACCACTCACAAAATTTGCGCATTAAAAACGTATCCTTCGTGAAAATATGTGCGTTAGAAAATGACCGTTCAGAGTTCCGAATATGCAATCGAATACATCGTTCATGTCGGGAACATAATAAGTTTATGGACACATGAATCGGTTTCCATATGTAGCCGCATGAGCAGTTCACTTTGCATATCGCAGACTGTTAAGAATCAAGCATGAGATACTTCTTCGGATTCGCGGAATTGCGCTTTCTTCGCCACATTTTGGTTATACTAGAGATAGACGCAAAAAAAAAAAAAAACTGAATTATTTTTTTTTTAGTATTAGTGTGTGGGGGGTCGTTTTCCCTCTGGGGAACGGTATTCCGTTTTTCAGAACTAACTTCCGATAACGATAGTTAAATGGAGTGAAAATTTTTCCCGCAATCGTAATTTCTTTTTCTCTCGAAGTTTCCTCTGTCTAGTATTGTTACTAAATATCAATTTATTGCATAAATGTTTGTATTTCAACTTGAAAGTGTAGACAACAATTTACGATATCGGAAGTTTGACACAGCAAAAGCTTCCATGTAAACTTTAGGCACAAGTTTCTTCCGCAGATTCGAGAAACTCTGACTTTATTGTCATCGTTTGCATCGTTCTCAAAACTAAAGATAATTACTTACGAAAAGTGAAGTTAGACGAGCTGCTGATTTAATCTGTAATTGTAATTTTTTTCTCTCGCGATATTCCCTCTGCTGATTGTTGTTGTAAAATAATTTTGTTTAATAACTGCTTGTGTTTCAGCTTCAAAATGGAGAGAAAATTTCCGAAAAAGGAAGGCAGATGGAGGAAAGACTTTTTCCTATTCTTATTTTTTTTATATTTTTTTTTTTTTTGCGCTGTTCTTAGTGTCCTGAGTCAGTCATTTTTCCTCCATAAATAGTTGCTAACGGAAAAACTGCACATTCATCGTATCAGAAGAATGGTTGAATCGACCAAGTCTCAATTATGTGAACTGCAAACATCTCGTACATAAAATTCAAGATTTTTTTTTTTCAGAGCTGAAGGGAAACATGTTCAAAAATAATAAATTAGTTGACCCTTGTAGTACTAAACTTGCATATCACAATGTCCAATGAAGGTTTATTTTATCTTTTGTGATAGAGGTAGATTGCAGATTTCCTTCCTCCACAATTGAACTCATTTTAAAGTTTGAGTGTGTAGAGCTTGAATCTCTGTAGCAAACACACACACACACACGTTTTGGTAGGCGAAAAGCTCGGCAGACCAGTTTTTTTCTTCTTTTTTTTTTTCAAAAATGAGTGAAGATGCAGTTATGGAATACTGCCAATGTCCAAAGTTTTCTAAGAGTTTTTTATAAGCACACATTTCCATTAGTGTCAAAAGGTTCTGCTTTAAATGTCTTTTGTTGCGTTTAAGAAACATACCATGTGAACATGGCTTTAGCACAGAAAACAGAATTCAGTCAAAATTTAGAGATTCACTGAGCAGCAAAAATCTTAATGCATATTAATTCTAAAATTGGGCCAGATAAGCCCTCAAAAGTAAAACAGCTGATCAAAGCTTGCCGATGCTGCCCCGGTGGCATAGTGGTCTAAGCGATGGCCTCTGATCATTCGTCCAAAAGGGGTCCAGGTTCGAATCCCGGTGAGGCATGGATGTAGTTTTTGTCTTATGGCACTGGCTCTCTCCCTTCCCTGGAACCAGTGACCCTAAATTAGGGACGGGTGACTGCTTATAGCCCATTGAGTTGCTCACGGTGGTCGTTAAACACCTCCAATCAAAAAAAAAAAAAAAAAAAAGCTTGCAGACTGTGGCAAGGAATGAAAGACAGACATATATACTTCAGGGTCTGCGGGGTGGGTAGGGGCGAGTGTCCGCAGATTAATTTTGGGTTTCCAATATCTGTGTTGCAGACAGCTTAGCAAAATTCTGCAACTGGGTCTGCACCTGTAAATTGCTTTTCACACTCCCAGTTGTTTGGTTTTCATGCATTAGCTGGTGAACAAGCATTTCAAACTATGACATGAGAAGAAGCATGGGAATGTATGTTATAAATCTTGAAAGAGTCTAGTTAAAAAGTCTTATACTGATTACCTGTAGGTGAATGCCTCAAGGATACTTTGAATATCAGAGAATATTTGCTTATAACAACAAAGTCATTTAAGAATTTTGGTGTCAACATTAAAGATGTGGATGTATTGATTGGATCACACTCAGAGCCTCTGTCCAGTGAAGATCTAATTGACACATAAGACACTTAGCAATAATAAATAAATAGAGAGAATGAATGTATTTTTGTGTACCATGAATAGTACACGATAATCATGAAAGAATAGATCCAAATTCAGAGAGAAGTTCACAAGGTTGTAAAGTTATTGACATCGATACAACTTATCTATACACTACCAAACACTACCAGTGTTGAGATTTTTTGTGACAGATTTCTCAAGAAACTTGGTAAGACTCCATCAGCAGATACTTCTCCCGAACAATATGATCAGCATTTGTGTTTTGTATGCATGTGCTAAATATAACAAGGTAAGCTGGGAATATATATATATATATTCGAAAGTATGCGGAAGTAACATGTTGTAGACTGGCACAAGAAAGACCGTTGTGAAAGAAACTTGGGGAGACCTTCCTCCAGCAGTGGATTGATAATGGTTGATAATGATGATGATATATATTTAGATAAGAAATAATTCAAGATAGTTCATCTGTACTGTCTTTTTTTTTTTCCCAACTGCTTTGCTGGTAGGGCTGAATGAATTTTTATGTTGCCTCCCCCCCCCCTCAAAACTAACCTTTCAAATACAATAATTATATCTATGTATATAAAACAAAGTGGGAAAATGTGAGTTTTTCTATATGTGAATTGTTTGACCACTTCTAAATGACCTAGAGATATGAAAATTGGTATGCTGATAGGTTTTAAGGTCTGGATACCTAGAAAAGTCTGAAAACCAAAAAAGTCAAAGTGTGGCGACTTTGGAATATTGTCTGCTTGAATTTTTTCTATCACTTCTACACATAGAAAAGTCTGAAAAGCAAAAAAATTCAAAGTGAGGCATAGTTTTACTGTTCAAAATTCTGATAGGTTTAAAGATAATTATGACACATTGAAATGCTATAAAAATTCCATGAAATTTTGATTTAAAATTAAGAGGCACCAAAGCCTGCTCTATTTCACGTCAAACTGCATGCATTGACATCACGACCCTGTTCTAAATCGTAAAACAGTTAGGGATCTTAAATTACTTTTCCCTTTCTTTAATTTTGTTAAAAAAAAAAAAAATTAGATTCATCATTCAGAGAACGGGTATAACTGCTAGTCATATAGATGAAGGTTGAACTAAATCATGAGAGAGAGAATGAATGTATAGTGGCTGATTTAATTCATGATACTGTGCATTTTGAATAATATTGCCATCATACTGTGAAATAGGCATTGGAAAATATGTTTGTATCAGGGTTCCCACAGTCCTTGAATTTAATTTTCCTTTTCAAGGGCCCTCGAAAGTCCTTGAGAAGTACTTTATTTTTTTTTCTGTTCACCAAATTTCAGACAGATTAGCCGCAGTTAATTAAAGAGAAGCTATCACCAAAATGTCACAGGTGGCAGCACTGTATTGTGGAGCTCTCTTGGAATCGGGAGCACATACGTAGCTGTCACATTTCCAGTTTTCACGCAGTTGTGATTATGAAATACGATAAGCGAATGAGAGGGGATTCTTCTGAACTTCGATAAGCGAATGAGAGGGGATTCTTCTGAACTTCGATAAGCGAATGAGAGGGGATTCTTCTGAACTACTATAAGCGAATGCGAGGGAGTGCAAGGTACTAGCGTCTCAAACCGGGTTTGTGATTTGCTGAATGTTTGTAGTCCAGGGATCCAGTCTAAAATTTCAGTTGTCCATCGGTGGTCTGTCCTTCTGGCATTGTCCAGCCTATTGCCATTTCAGGGATTTTACTCTGATCATGATATTTTCCATATATACAGTATATATACAGGGTGCTTAGGAAAGTCCCTTTAGCCTGGAATAACTTGCGAATAGAGAGGTACAGTTATGCAAGTTAGATACGATATAGTAAAGCGACTACGCCCGATCGAATGTAACCGATAGCAGCGCCCCTAGTGGCAAAATGCGGAAGTTAGCCATTGCAAATCGAAAGCGAAAAGAGCAAAATTTCCAATTACAAAGTTGTAGAGCATCAATTAATTAGTACAAAATGACATTTGTTTCACACGGATAAGATAAATTGTTGCCTGAATACCCTACAATGTCCGAAAACTATGCGCGACGATTCGAATCTGCGTATTCACATTTCGCATATGTAGCTGTATGCAAATGAAGATTGTGATGTTGTACCGTACCTACGATATAAAAACCAGTAGCAGAATGTACCCTAATCAGAAGTTTAGGTCTACGTACGCTGTGTGAGAATGGTGAGCTTGGATTTCTGGGGTTACGCAAAAAATCGGGTGCATGCAACAGTGCCTACAAGTCTGCTGGATCTATATCATCTTGTTACAGATGCTTGCAATAGTGTGACACCTTCCATGCTGAGGAATGTGCATGCAGAGTTACTTTCACGAATACAAATGTGTATCGTGGGCAGTGGCAAACCCTTCTAACATACTAGACATTAACTTTTTGTCACTGCGCCAGTTTGCCTTTTTTGTTTTGTCTGATGTCATCAAACTGTACTGACATAAGTACGCATTTATGCAATAAATTGTTTGAATTTGCTCATACCTATGTCTGTTCCCTTCAAACGTTCACACAAAAGGTTGCGTATCGATTTCTGACATTTTAGGGTATTCAGGCAACAAATGTCGTTTTGTACTAATTAATTGGTCTACAACTTTGTAATTAGAAATTTTGCTCTATCTCTTTTCATTTTCAATTGCAATGGCTAACTTCCACATTTCACCACTAGGGGCGCTGCTATCGGTTGCATTTGATCGGGCGTAGTCGCTTTACTATACCGTTATCTCTCTTGCATAACTGTACCCTCTCTGTTCGCAAGTTATTCCAGGCTAAAGGGACTTTCCTATGCACCCTGTATAAAGAGATACTTTATACATCTGTGTAGCTCTGTGCAAGAGCCAGAAGAATTCCAAATGAAAGTAAAACCAATGTTTAGTTATAACCATAATTTAAATTGAACTTTTTGATTATTTGTTACACCTTATTTTAGTGTTTCATTAGTTCTTATCGGGCACGAATATAGTCTTGAAAAATTTTTAAGTCCTGGGAAAGGCCTTGATATTTTTGGTATAAAAAGAGTGGGAACTAAGTGTATGCTATATAAAGCCTTCAAATGTCTTGTGAAATGTGAGTTTTGTTTGCCATTGCTTTTATATATCCATAGGAATGTATCAGGTGCTCCATCTTTTTCTCTGGATAAAGTAATTACCTAAGTTAAATTAAAGTATTGCCATTATTCATACAACTGTCTAATATGAGGTATAGCTGTGAAATAACGAGACTGCGCTTGTTGTAGCGAATGAAACTTGTTAAAAGTGAGTGGGAGGCCATTGATCTTAAACTGAAAGTTCACCTCACCCTCTGCATTAGTTCAGTGATGTGTGTCGATGAAAGACGTGTTTGTCGCCAGTCAGGAAAATTCTAAATTGGAGCAGGATAAATGTTAAATTTCTGGTGAAATTGAAGAAAATACCTACCAAATGTTTTTAAGTGAGGTGTACAGGGAAGAATGCAGGTCATGTACATGCATTTTTGCATGGCATAAGAAGTTTAGTAAAGGCCAGTAGGACATTGAAGACAACAAATGTCCATGGATGCCCAAGAACTTGAAAAACAGAAGACAATATGGACAAAACCTACAAAATTGTTAAAAATGATCGATGAGTGTGTGTTAGAATGACAGTAGAAATGGTAAACATCAATAAAGAGATTGTTAGGCAAATTTTACATGAAAATCTGAACATGACAAAGGTTTATGTAAAGATGTTTCCAAAGCTTCACATGCCTGTATAAAAAGAAAATCATAAGTGAATTTGTGCAGACATTCTGGGGAAAATTCAGGTCAACTCCAACTTTTTTTAGAAAGTTATCACTTGTGATGAAATGTGGATATTCTAATATAACCCAGAAATGAAAATTAAAAAAAAAATGCATTGGAAAAACCACCATCACCAAGATGAAAAAAGCATAGCAAAAAGCAAGTTCAAGGCAATGTTATTTGTTTGAAATTGAGGGTGTAATTTTGGCACCGTAGATTTTTGATGGAGCAACAGTGAAACAGCATTACTACAAACAGGTTCAGTTGACTTTGAGAGAGCATGTCAGAAGAAAGAGGCCAGAGTTGTGGAAAAATGGCTTCATCCTTCACCAGGACAAAATGCCAGCTAATTCAGCACACTCAGTAAAACATTCATTAGTTGAGAAACAAAGTGCAATGCTTGAACATCATGCTTACTCACTACTACTAGATTTGGCCCCCATGTAACTTTTCTTTTCCCTGAAGTCAAGTGTGGACTTGGGGGGGGGGGGGTGGCATTTTGAGTCAGTTATTGTGCTGAAGAAGAGACTGACCTAACTTCTCAAAGGGATGAGCTACAGCACTTCTTTTTCCAGTGAAAGATCACAATGCAGCAGTTTGTTGCTGTAGAAGGGGAGTGAGTATACTGTGAAAGTGATGAGTTAAAACTGTAAGTTTCTCATTTAACTAAAGTTATGGCATCATTCTTATTTAATATCCATACCTCATATGTGGCCCATAAATAAGGATTTTTATATACTGTTAAGGTACTTGGAGTATAGAACCCCTTTTAATAACATAAGTATATCATTATTTGACTTTGGTATATTCAACTTTCGGAAACATTTTTAGGATATCATCATCATCCATTATCAATCCACTGCTGGACGAAGGTCTCCCCAAGTTTCCTCCACAACGGTCTGTCTTGTGCCAGTCTCCTCCATGTCACTCCCGCATACTTTCGAATTTCATCCACCCATCTTCCATGTGGTCTTCTTTTGGGTCTTTTCCTGTCCCTTGGAATCCAATCTAAAATTTCGGCTGTCCATCGATGGTCTGTTCTTCTGGCAGTATGTCCAGCCCATTGCCATTTCAGGGATTTAACTCTGATCAAGATGTCTTCCACTCTTGTTATTTTTCGGATCCACGTGTTCCTCTTCTTATCTCTCCTGGTTACACCAAGCATGCACCTCTCCATGCTGCTTTGAGTTGTCTGCAGCCTTTGTATGTCTCTTTTAGCTAAGGTCCACGTCTCTGCACCATACGTAAGCACTGGAAGGATGCATTGATCAAACACTTTTCTTTTAAGACATAATGGCATATTGCTCTTGAAAATTATGCTGTTTCTTCCAAAAGCTCTCCAGGCAAGTTTTGTACGCCGATTAATTTCTTCAGCAATGTGACCCTCACTTGATATCTGCTGTCCAAGATAAACGTACGTGTCTGTTATCTCCAGCTTTTCTCCATCAATCGATAAATCTTCATTTCTTGTAAAAGCATTGAACATCACTTTTGTCTTCTGAAAGTTCATTTTTAAACCCACTTCTTTACTCTTGTCAGCAAGTTCCTGCATCATACTCTGTAGCTCTGATGGGGTAGTTGCAAAAATGACTGTCATCAGCAAAACGAAGGTGGGTTAGATAATCTCCATTAATCTTTATGCCTTTGTTTTCCCAGTTCAGTGATTGAAAGACATTTTCCAATGTGGCATTAAAGAGCTTTGGAGATATGGTGTCACCTTGTCTCACTCCTTTTCCAATTTTTATGTGTGTTGTATTTTCAAATAGCAGAATCTTCGCACTTGCATTTTCATAGATGTTATTAATAATATTAATGTATGCATCTTCAATACCGCAGGATTTCAGAGCCATTGCAACTGCCGATGGTTTCACCGAATCAAAGGCTTTTTCATAATCGATAAAAGCCATGCACAATGGAAGCTGATTTTCCCTCGCTCTTTCAATTAGTTCTCTCAGTACGTGGATATGATCTATTGTGCTGTAGCCACTCCTGAATCCGGCTTGTTCTCTCGGTTGAGCCATGTCCAGTGTTACCTTCAAGCGGTGTGAAAGAACTTTAGTGAAGATTTTATAAACCACTGATAGGAGGCTGATAGGTCTGTAGTTCCTGAGATCCTCAATGTCACCTTTTTTATGTAGCAAGATCATTGTAGCGTTGTTCCAATCCTCAGGAATCTTCACTTTATTAAGGCATCGAGTGAAAATTTGGGCGAGTACTGTTTCGATTTCTCCACTTGCTTCTTGTATGATGTCTACAGTAATTCCATCTTCTCCTGGAGCTTTTCCCCGCTTCATGTTCTTGATTGCATGTGCAACTTCTGCTGGAAGGACTGGAAGAACTCTGGTACTGGTACCTTTCATGATGTCTGGAGTACATGTATCATCCCTTTCATATAATTTGGAGTAGAAATCTTTCACTCTTGTCAAAATTTCGCCTCTATTTCTTGTTACAGAACCATCTTCTTTTCTCAATGCCATAATCTGTTTTTTTCCCTTACTGAGATGTCCCTTTGCTATCTTTAGGCTTTGGTTGTTTTCAATTGCTTTCCTTACTAGTTCACAGTTGATTACATCTTCAGTGATACTTTTTCGTACTGTCTTGCATGGCTCTATATATTCCACTTTGGAAGTCACATCTTCTTTAGTTGTCCTCATCTCTCTTCTTTTTTGCATCAACATTTTGGTTTTTCCTGATAATTTGTTCACATGCAATTTGTTCTTAGACCCAGCTAATTTTGTTGCTGTTTCCATAAGAGCTTTGGTTACTTTTCTGTTAACTTCAGAAATATCCACTTCTTCCGATGTTAGGCCTTCTAAAGCAGAGAATCTGTTCTTCAGTTCCAATTTGAAGGTGTATTATGGTGTTTTTTAAGGTTGGTTATGTCAATACATTTTGTTTGTCTTATGAGCTTGCTACGTTCGAGTTTAGTGTTGAGGTGCATTTTACATCTCGCCAATCTATGGTCACTGCCTGTGTTGAACTTGTTTAGCACACTGCAGTCTTCTATGACGAATTTTTTAGGATATATTGCGTACAAAATCAAGAGTGTGCCTGTATATGTCAGAACACCATTTGTAAAGGATACTACGTCTTTGTTACTGTCAGCAACGATTGTGGTCATGAGTTAACATATTAGTGTTGTTGTTTTTTTCACTTTGTGTAACATAAGTGTCCTAATCTGTGAAACACAAAATTATGAGAATTTTGCAACAATCCTGGAGAAAAAAAAATTTTGTGTGAGAAAATTGTCATGACAAATTTTCATGGATGAATTACAGTATAACCTTGTTTATACACTTTTCTCATACGTAAAATGTCACCAATCCAAAAATTCTTAATTGCCGTTAATGTTAAAAATGTTAAAAAAAAATTTTTTTTTTAGTTATACGTTAATTTTATTTGGCTATTTGACTCACTCCTGAAAAATGTATATCTATAAACTGAGTTCCACTGTATCATGAAACAAAATGCAAGGTGCAACCACATTTTCACTGCTGCTGTTAAGCACTTTGCTCCCCCCCCCAAGAAAACTATTTTTGGCATTAAGAGTAATTTTAATTTTTTTTATTTCAATGATTAAAATATGCCTGAGAATAAGAATTTGAGCCACAGTGTCACTCACAAATTGTACTTAAGCCTTAGTGTTTTTAAAGTTAATTTTGTGCATATACATATGTACATTCATGCATAGGATTACACAGTTCTCTGAGATTCAGAGGTTAGCTCCTCAAAGAAAGTCCATCTGCAGAATTTATGTTTAACTGATGGAACTATCAAACGTCTCCATTTATGGTGGTCTTGGTAAACAACTTCAGCTTCAGTGACATCCATTGCATGTCTCGCACAAGACCTGTTGGTACTTCATATGCATTATCTTTTTCTCATGCAGACATTCCTTGATTTCCTTGGCCTTCCTCTACCTTTCTTTCCTGCCACTTGGGCTGAATAAATTATCTTAGTAAGCCTATCACTACTCATTCTTTCAACATGGCCAAAACCACCTTAGAATATTTGTCTCCACCTTACTAACAACATTTTTTT
Source organism: Macrothele yani (assembly GCA_039090855.1). Taxonomy (NCBI): domain Eukaryota; kingdom Metazoa; phylum Arthropoda; class Arachnida; order Araneae; family Macrothelidae; genus Macrothele; species Macrothele yani. The sequence continues at coordinate 78,627,564 of CM077027.1, forward strand.
TTTCACATTGCACATTTTTGTTTCTGCAGTTATGTAATGTGAGGTAAAATGTTAGTTTAAGTTGGAGACATTCTTAGGTGGTTTACCCATGAAAGAATGAGTGATGAGATGCTTACTAAGAGAAGTTCTTCAGCTCAAGTGGCAGGAAAGAAAGTTACAGGAAGGCCAAGGTTTCATCTTGAAAAGCATAATGAATAGTTTATTAATGGAAAATAATCAGATCTAATTTTCCATAGTCTTTTTATTATTATTATTATTTAATATTATTATTATTTTAATTTGTGGTGTCAACTCTGTCATCCCAGGATAGAATTTCGGCTACTGAGAATTTGTAATAGCAGTGAAAAAGTTGATTGGATTTTTCTTCTAAGGTTGTGCCAAATATTTTATAGTTAGGCTTATTATTGAATATTTCTGTATATTTTAATGCGTAAAAATATGTAGATGCTAAAATTCATGGTTGTCATGAGATGTATCGGTTGATTTAATTTTTAGTATTTAAAATTTTAGGTTTTTGTTTTATTTTTAGATCAAAATGGATAAAGAAAGCAATCAAGTGGAACCCCAATGGCACTGTTTCATTCAAGGAAGTTAGGACTTACAATTTTCTGCGCAATGAATCAATAGGAGATGAAAATGATCAAGTGGTTACCCTGAATGCTCCTTTGCTGGTAAGGAAGTAGTATAGTGTAGCATAACTATTGGGAAAAGTTTATTTTTTAAATAACTATTCAAAAATTGTGTTCCAAGAGTATAAGTAGCCTTCTTTGTAAAGCAGTGATGCTGTCTTTAATTCCGGACCTATTATGCATATCCATTAAAAATGAAAAAATCTTTTCAACTGTTCTCCATATGCTGACTGACAGTTTTGTGAAGACTTGAGCTCACTAGCTGGTCTCCTTCTGCCCTACTTCTTATGTTAGCTAAATCATGATGCTTGACATGTTTGTGGTGGGGTATCTTTTGTGCTTAAGCCTCTTCTCCAGATAAGCTTTGATGCAGCTACCGATCCATATGGTCCCAAATGTGTTCAATTGGGTTCATGTCGGATGACATGGGCAGCCATGGCAGAACGTGTAAGCCATCCTCATGTTCCTTAAGCCAGTCCTGGATGAACAGGTCTTATGACATGACATGTTCTATTGTAACACAGCACCTCTGTCTGGAAATGCTGTCATAACAAGCAGATGAACATGGTCTTCAGTGAGGGACAGTACTCAGTGGCATTCAGAGGACCTTCCACTACTATCAGGGACTAAGATTGTCCCAGGAAAATGTCCCAATGAGCATCAGACCCCTGCCACCTGCCTGTACCTGTGGAGTTGTGGCACCTTTTTACCATCATCTCCTCAGCTGCTCACTGTGTGTGCCATTGTCCATCTACTTGATACAGTTAAAAACAAGATTTATCCAAGAAGGCAACTGCAGGATTTCCAACCCTGTTTAAGACTAAATATTGTAAATATGTTTTAATGTTTATGTTCACTCTTGAAGTTTGTGTTTGCTCCATTTTGAGCTGCAACAATAAAGCAAGCATGCTCTCGAGATGGCTGGCGCTGATCAGACAAGGATTAGGAATGTTGTGAGTAGGTGAACATTGTTTGTTTCACAATAAGAATAGCAGTACATGCTAATGCATATGTTCATCATTTGATGTTGGTGAATGGATGGTGAAAAGGATTATCTTAACACTGCTGGGGGTGGGGGGCAGCTTCAGAAAAGTATAAAATGATTGTTTGGAGTGAAATAGGGCCTTTTTCGTTTTAGACATTGTTAGTATTGTAAGTGCGAAAGAGTAGTCCTGAAGTCTCATCAGGACGTTTGAGCTTACATAGCCATAAGGCATATTTTGTATGGGAACTTTTCAGCAAAGTGCAGGAGAGTAAAGATTAAGCTTGTGGTAGATAGCAATCAGGATTCACAGTGCTCATAAAAAACAGGATTATTGGGATTTATGGAAATATCCCCCATCCATCCGCCAGAACAGTAAGCACAAAGCTGAAGTAAATCGCGTTTGGGAAATTCTTAAATGTCTTGATTGTTACTGTTATGAAAAAAGACTGGACTCTTATTTTACGTGTATGGTTGGTTTTGTGTGGTGTAGAAGTTAGTTTCTTCAGATGCATTTAAAAGGAGGCTCTAACATCTTATCAGAGAGAAAAAAATCAAACCAAACAAAAGAATGTGATGACTCTTGCTGGATCCAAAGGAAACTTTAGTACTTATGTGAGGTGGTGGAAAGGTGTGAAGGTCATCGCAGCAACTTTCTTTCAATCTTCTACAGTCCGTAAGGTTTTCAGGCAAACTCCAGTCGTTGTCTTGAATGATGTGCTGTGGTCATGTGTTCACACGGTTGGCCTACATGGTGGAGGAATCATTGCACTGTAGCTGTGAATACATTCCTCTGTGCTCCTTGACTTCAGACATGGCCAAGGCACACACCTATTGTTCCAGACATTAAGGTCGAGTGACCTCTCTCCTGGAGCATTAGAATTCACCATTTCATAGATACTTGGTGCCACTCTTTGCTTCACATGTAATAATTATGCCCTTTTCCAAGGGGATCAAATCTCATCCCTTGTAAATTATAACCACTGTTTTAACTCTCTCCAATGCTGCACATGTCTCAGCATTGCATATGCCTTTGATCCTCACGTGTGCCCCACCATGTCAGAAACAATGCAAATGTCAGATGAAGGAGGGGGTATCCTAATATTTTGATCCTACTGTGTAGCATAATTAGTTATAAATTCTGAATAACAAAAAGGCTGATCACTATCACTTTGCTCAACAATGCTAGGGTCTGGCTAAGATAGCTGAGTAATTTTACATATAGAAATGCTTTTGTTTGTGTACGCAAAGAAAAGAAAGAAAAGTTCTGTTCACATGCAGACCTGCCAGGTTTTACAGTTTACCCGTAAAATTTACGGAAATGTGACTTGTTTTACGGGCAAAATGTTAATTTTACGGATTTGGCGATTCTCCAAGATTTTTTTCTTCTGACGATTATGCACCCACTATTAAAACTTTTTTTTTAAACTTAATCCATTCAAAGTAAAGTGCTGATGTAAGTTACAAATAAGTTTTTAGTTACATGTGTTTATTTGGGAACATTTTGCTGTAGTTTTCCCACGTTTTAGGTTATTGTTTTGCCTTTTTTTAAACGCTAGAACACCAACCAGCTGGGCTTATTTAACCTTCAGTTTGGTTCTCTTCCTCTCTTGTGCACGCTGTCCCCCCCCCCCCCTTTCTTTTCAGATCATGCATTGTTCATCTCCCGAGTCGCAACTTCTCAGAAGGCCAGCGTGGGGTGTGTCCGCGTTGGAGCAGGTGTCTTTTATCTTTATTCCTCCCAGTTCGAAATGCTATCTCAGAACGTAGTTATCATAGAAAAAAAATTCCAACGGATTTTAAATTGTGGAATTTTTAACCCCAGGTCGATACCCAACATGACGAAATTAAGCAAAAACTGCCAGTTTTGTGAAATTAAGAATGCATTGGGGCATGCATGGTTTCGTAACTTCTTCACTGGCAATAAATTTGACCTAACGAAAGAATGCTACTTACTATAAGAGTAAGTTAAAAAAAAAAAGTAAGTCCAATGTTCATTCGAGCCAGTGCTGCTCCAGCAATGATTTATTTTGCTAGTCCGTTAGTAAGTTTTCTGCGCTTTCTTTTGCTTTCCAACCGTGCTTTGGTCGTCGCTCTGTAACGTTCATAAAAATGTCTTTGCTTGATTCAATGAAATTAATATGTTGGGGTACATACTAATTCATCTAATCCCTATTGAAAATGGTCAAAGGTGTAAGGTCAAGACGTAGGAGCGGGATTCATTCTTCCGCCCTTTTGCGTGATGACTTGCGTAAAATCAAAGCATGATTGTGATGAAGTTTGGGTATGCTGTTCAGCACCCATAGTGGACCTATCCTATTGAAAATGGTAGCTATCGGCATTCACGGGGACAGTGTAGTAGCACATGCGCGAGATTTGTTCGCTCGCGTTTCAGAATTTTAGCACAATATCTTCCGTGGAAATTGACCGATTTGGATAGAATTTTTAATTATAAAACGACGCGTGTGTGGCAGCTTTTTAATTTAGAAATTAACGAGCACAAAAAAATGTTCTATAATAAAGCAAAAACACGCAAAATATCAATTAATTCATACTAAGGGATTCGTAAAGAAAACAGTAAAGTATCGGGGAGAACACTGTTGCTTTTGCAAACCCACACTTTTTTGTAGGTATGAAATTTTGGGCTTTTAGTAAACAACTCTGAATTTTAAAATATCCGGATTTTGACAGCACGAGTTTAATCTAGGGAGGAAGTGGATTTTTTTATCTCTTTGATAAAAAAAGCGCCATTGGCTTTGTAACTTCTATCAAACCGAATTGAATTGTGTGATATTTAGAGATTTTCATTTTCTAAAACAGTACGTGTATTCTACAGTTTGTCATGTTAGCCCCTTTTTTTTTTTTTTTTTTTTTTCCTTTTCAGAGACATAAGATCGGAGTTAAAATCCCGGTTCAAACGTTTTATGCCGTGGTTACGCCGCCACAAAGGGAGCAGGGGACTAGATGAGGAGGATGTCACCGATGAAGTGGCTGTATTGTTCCAGTTATGCCTGATGTAAAAGACAGTTGGTTTTGTTCCGGCAAAACAATTGTGTTAGTTTACTGCAGGAGAGGTTAATTCAGACGTTGATGGACCCAGATTGTTTTTAAAAGGAATGACTAGAGAAGCTCTATTTGGTAAGATGAAGGTAGGGGTGAGGACAGGAAGAGAAGACAGAACTATAAAATCAGTGCCATTTGGAAGTATAACGGATGCCGCTAAAGGGATCGGATTTAGTAAAAGACAAGGCATCGATCCGCCTGTGAGGAATGATGAGGAGGGAGGGGATGCACTCAAGGGAATGACATTCGTAACTAAAACCTAAACCTTTGTTTCTAGATGAAAGAACCTTTCAGTTGCTATCTGCTTTCCTAGCTGACCAGCTCGAATCGGATAACTCTGTAATCGGTATTTTTCCCTCTACTATAGCAGTTTTTACTTACATTTTTTTTCCCCGAGTGGTAATAAATTTAGTAATAGTGATTCGCTATGAGCAGCAACATAAAAGGGGAAAAAAGTACTATAAAATATTCCGTGATTCGTATTCTGCGGAATTCCCGTGTATTGCGAAATCTTCAAGAAAGGAAAATATGCATTTCGCGCTATGTGCCGATGCAATTTCAACATTTCGCATGGTGGAAGGAATGATATTACAAATCATATTTCTAGTGACAAGCATAAATATAACGTTGACTGCGTGGGAAAAAAATAACGAAATTAACTTCCTTTGTTAAAAGTTATAATGAACTCTATGCGATTCGTACAAAATGTTTGTTCACTTCATTTTTAGTTGAACATAATTTACCAGTTAGTGTCTCTCAGTCACTCTTACTTATTTAATTTTTTTTATTTGACTGTCTCATCGTCCGTGTCTCCGTAAGATAAAAACCTAACATGAAAATGGTTCTTTTTTTGAAAATATTTTAGTATGTTTCATGACGGCGTGGGACACGATCCCATTGAAAGGGTAGAACATCCTTCCTTTTAGATGCAAACTTCTGTAAAAGTAAATTTTTATCACTTTATAGATCATAATGATAGCATAGTAATGAGAAATTATGTATATAATTTATTTTAATCGATATGAATGTACCGATAAATTTAAACATCTGTAGACACTTCAATTAAAAGTTGATGGTTCATTTGGGTAACATCGTTTTTTAAATCGATATGTTCGGTACATTTAATCAATACGCGCGACAAGTAATTTAATCGAATATATCGATTAAATTTTTTTACGGATTTCTGTTTCTGAAAGTTGGCAGGTCTGCACATGTGTTTAAACATTTACGTTACGAACCTTCTCTCTCTCACTGGCAGGCGAAAGTGTTAAACGTGTCCAGATATGCCAACCATTGCGGACCCCCCCCCTCCGGGATTATGGAATTATGGGTGAGTAATGAAGAATTACAGAAATTCAGATTTTCTGTGTTAAGAACATTTTACTGGTTTTGCAATTAATCAATGTAAAAACCTCTGAACAAAGTTTGTGACGCAGTTCCTTCTTTCTTTATTTTCCCGAGGAGGTGCAATTTGTTTTGCTTGCTTGAAGGCTAAGTGGAAAGAATGCACGGCGTCGGGCCGGGATTACGTCAGCTGGAAGCCTCTGAACAAAGTTTGTGACACAGCTCTGTTTCTTTCCTATTTTTTTTTTCCGAGGAAGAATTTGTTTTGCTTATTTAAAAGTTATGTGAAAGAAAGAACGCACGGCGCCGGGCCGAGATCAGGGCCCAATTTACCACAGAATTGGGCCCTATGCACAGCACGAGATGAGCCCCCCCCCCCCCACACACACACATTCTTGAAAGAGTAAGTACATTTGTCGCTACTAAATATATTATAAATTAATTTAAAAGTTGATTTAATAAATGGGATACTGTACGGGGAAAAATAAGAAATGATATATACTTTTATTAAATCTTAATGCTAGCAAGGAAAAATATAAACAGGTAAGTAAAACACTTTAATAGTTCAGTATTGCTATTTTTGCATTTAATTTTACTTGCACACACACACACAAATAAAATTGGCGATAATAATTTTTGCGTTTGTCTTGTTCGCTTTATGTGCATCTCGGAACAGCTTTTGGTGTTTTCAGTTAATTGGATGTTTAGACAATCACATGCCTGTGAATTGTTAGAAAGGCATTGCTTTATTATTTGTTTTAAGAGTTTTTGTGGCTTATCATAATAACTTATTTTGGTTGTTGTTGTTTTATATATATATAATAATGTGCTTTGTAATTGAATTTTTTTTTTTCATTTGGGTGGAAACCTTAACTTTAAGAGTTTAAAATGTCAAAGACAAATTTAAATGAGAATAAAAATTTGGCAAAGATAAAAATTGTAAAAATAATACAACCATGTTTTGACAAAAATCAGTTAAACATTAATAACAAAAATTAGTCTTAAATTTACATTCATTTTTTTTTTTTTTTGTTAACTTAAACCACCCCAACTGCCACAAGAGTACTGTCACTTGTCAATTATGCAGATTTGCCAGTGTTCAGAGAGTTAGTTCTTTAGAACATTTCTAGGACTAATCACTTGACCCTTTTTGTTAAGTAATCTTCAAAGCCACTTTAATCTGCATCAGTTCTTCAGTAATTTCTTAGAACAGGAAAAAAAGTGCAGATGGATTTGAAGGGTGAGGAAGTACTGTATTTTGGTGAATTATTTCGTATGAGGGAAGTGGCTGATTCACTGGATTATTACTATGTTACATCATTCATATTTCAAGATGCTTTGAGTGAATCACATTCTGTAGATGAGCAGACTTTTCATGTATCATTAACATCACTGAATGCAGTTGACAATGCTTAAAGCATTTGTAATTTCTTAATTGTCATGTTGTTTCTGCATTTGTTTGTTTTTTCAAATTGGATTTCAGGATTCTTCTTTGTCACATATGTTAAATTTATCATTGCCTTGACTGTTCACTTATATTCTTCTCTTTTTTACATTTTTTTAGATGGCCACTAGTTTTTTAAGAACTTATCCTCTTGGAATAAGACTTGCAGCATCTTTTTTGTTGTCAACTGTTGGGGAAAGAGTAGTCATGAAAAAATCTATCAAACAACTTGCATTTGATGGTTATAGGGATATAATTATTCTTCTAAGCCCTCTGCTTCAAGATGACATTCCATTTAAGAATGGAATATTTTCTTGGCTGTATGAAGTAAGTTTTTGCGTAAAGTATATCAAATTGGTATGATAAAAAAAAAATTACTATTGTGATGTATGAATCGAAAAGTGAGTAAAGAAATAGTGTTTTGTTTGACTTTACTTTTTTTTGTTCTTTCGAGCAGAACCCTGAACTAAAGTTTATCTGTTGTGGTTTGAGTGTATTCAGCAGTTGCAACATCTTTTCTTTCCTCGTGAACTTGGTTAGATGTGTTATATTATTTGGCTTTTGTGTTTTTGTAATCAGTGTGAAACACAAGTTCCTCTTCTATTGAGTGTGTGTTGCATATTTATTTTTGTTTTATGCAACAGTAAATAAAACACAGGGTTCACATGGGCCCTGGAATCCTGGAAAACTCCTGGAATTTAATTTCCATTCTTTCCAGGCCTGAAAAGTCCCTGATTTTTTGTAGTTTTGTGAAAGGTCCTGGAATTTTATATTTATTTTCTTTGCAATGGAAAAAGATTGTCTAAATGTTTGGATTGATTTTGTCATTTTGTTCTTGCTGTCTGCTGCACTGCTCCCAATGACATCACCTCCTTTCATGGAGTGTGGTAATGTGATGTCACCTCTTTCATCCCGTGATGCTGGAGTGCAAGATGTTTGAGTGCCATATTTCCAGCCACCTTGGTTTGTGGTATAGTAGTTGTGCGCAGTTGGATTCACAGTAGCATCTGCAAACTTTCTCACAAGTCCAAGATGTCTGATACTTCTAACACGTACTTTCCTCAAAGAAGGAGATTGATATCTGGCCTTGCTGCCACCAATGTGCTTGGGAATAGGTGACTAAGAAATAGGAAATCTTCAGTGCTATGGCAAAATTGTTTTGTATTATTATCACTGTTAGGTTCCAGATTGCTACACATAAGTTTTACAGTGTGCCCATTAAGTAATGAGACAAAAATTATTATATCAAAACAATTAATGTTATTACAACAAACAATGAGACAAAATTATTGGGTTGTCAGAAAAGTCATGACGTATTTCGGCACCAGATGGCTGTTGGGCAGTTTTGGAAGTACTAGCGGCATGCGCAGCTCTGCTATCGCTATAGCATTCGACAGGTGCCAGTTTTAGCTGCAGTCTAAAAGGAATAGTTAGTGATTTGGTTGATTTGCAGAGATTTGACATCAAGTTGATGATGGAAGACCAAACTGTGCATTTTCGCCATACTTTTACTGTTTTACTTCCGTAAAGGGAAGAACATGCTTCAAGCTTGTGAAAAGTTGCGTAAAGTGTACGGTGATAATGCTCTACAAGAACGTCAGTGCCAGTGGTGGTACACAAAATTCCGTGCTGGTGATTTTGACCTCAACGATGATCCTCGGTCCGGGAGGCCAACCGAGGTTGATGACGACCAAATCAAGGCATTGATCGAATCAAACCCACACTACACTACACGACACGAGAGATTGCAGACACATTGCACATCCATCATTCAAGCATTCACTACCACCTGAAGAAGCTGGGATATGTAAGCAAGCTCGATGTGTGGGTTCCTCATGAACTCAAAGAAGCTCAGTTGACGGCGCGTATAAACATCTGCGATATGCTCATTAAACATGAGGAAAACGATCCTTTTTTGAAGCGACTGATAACTGGTGATGAAAAGGGGATTGTGTACAACAATGTGCTGCGCAAACAGTCATGGTCCCGACATGCTGCTTTGCCTCAAACGACATCCAAAGCAGACATTCATCAGCGGAAGGTTCTGGTCTCAGTGTGGTGGAATTTTAAAGGTGTCGTGTTTTTCGAGCTCCTGCCACGGAACCAAACAATCAATTCGAATGTGTACTGTCGGCAATTGGACAGTTTGAACGAATCCATCGTCCAGAAACGGCCAGAGCTCGTTCATCGTAAAGGGGTTGTGTTTCATCACGACAACGCGAAACCACACACAAGTTTGATCGCCCGCCAAAAATTATTGGAGCTTGGGTGGGATGTGTTGCCACACCCAGTATACTCGCCTGATCTTGTGCCATCAGATTTCCACTTGTTTCGCTCTCTTCAATAGTCCTTGTGTGGTATAACGTTCAATTCAGATGAGGCTGTAAATCAGCTCCTTGTACAGTTTTTCGCCACAAAAGACAGGTCCTTCTATGAACGAGGCATTCTGCAGCTCACTGACAGATGGCAAAAGATTATCAAACAAAACGGGCATTATATCATTGATTGATCTTTGTTCTTCCTATCAATAAATGGCCTTTGCAAAACATGGCTAAAATACGTCATGACTTTTCCCGACAACCCAATATATCAAACAATAAACATTATATTAAAACAACTGTATTTTGAATTGTCACTTACACAGATTCAAAATAATCTCCCTCCAACTTCACACAACAGTGAGGTCTTTCGTACAGGTGTTCGAAGGCATGGTGGAATTCCTGAACCAGAACCTCCTTCAGTCTGTTGGTCATACCTCATTGGATGTCATCAATTTTGCTAAAGCTCCCCTTTCAAAGCACGCTTCAGCTTTGAGAAGAGGAAAAAGTCTGAGGGAGCCAAATCTGGCTAGTAGGGTGGATGTTTGATCACACAGATCGACTTTGAAGCCAGAAACTGCTTCACAGGCAGCACACAATGTGCTGGCACGTTGTTGTGCAACAGGAACCAATTGCTTTTGAGAACAGTTCTTTCCTGCCATGTCGCATGCGGGTATACAGATGTTGCATTACTCCTAAATAATACTGTCCGTTCACTGTGGTGCCCTCAGGAACAAATTCATGATGGGTAATTCCAGTGGAGTCAAAAAAACAATGACTGTTGTCATGACATGTAATTTTTGCAACCGAACTTTTTCTGCCAGGGAGAAGTGGAGAGTTGATTCCACGCCATTCCATGCTCTGACAGTTTGTTTCAGAATCAAACTGAAAACACCAACTTTTGTCACCTGGTCGCAATTCTTTGCAACAATCCATGATCTTGATCAATTGCATGGATGAAATTTTGACAACATACAACCCGGTGCTCTTTCTGTCTGTGTGTCTATGTGTGGCACAAACCTCAAGGAAATCTTCCTCTTGTGCAGATCTTTTTCTAAGATTACCCTAGCCATTTCCTTATCGATACAAAGCTGTTCTGTGAGTAGCCTTGGGTTTATTCGTCTCTCTTGGGCAACAATTTTGCTAGTCTTCACCACAACTTCATTTGCCCATGCAGAAACTGGATGCCCTGCATGTGGTTCATCCTCAAGGGACTGCCTCCCATCTGTAAACGTTGAAAACCTGTGGAACACCTATGCACTACTCGAACAATCATCACCATACACTTTTTTTTATTTTTTTTATTTTGGAATGCTTCCTTAGTAGTTTTCCCTAATTTATAGTAAAATTTTAACAGAGCTCTTTGCTCCATTATGCAACTTTAGACGCTCTCCACTCATGCAGTCTTACTTCAGTAGTGGCCACACAAAAGCTGCTGGGTCACCCGACTCAAAAGTTGCTCCTGTGATTACAGCACACTCTAGTGGTCAAAACTCAGTGTGGTTACTTTGTTTTTTATGGTACAGCCCTTTTAATAAGTCTCTTTAGTTAATGTGCACACTGCGTATACAGAGCAGTCTTTATATGGCGAAATTTTGCCACTTCACCGAATACATAACACACACTGAAGAACATTCTGTAGCAGCGGAACTCATAGGACTTCATAAGAACTCTAAATGCATAGAGAATTTCGCCCCAGTTTGCAAAATATATAACAGAACACTATGATAATAGCAAAAATGTAAGCTCTTGGAATTTTTCGATGAACTCTTGGAAAAGTCCTGGAATTTTATTTCCTTTAAATGTGTATGAACACTATATAAAAAGTATTTTGCTAGCATTTTTCATTTGTTATATTGCATGTTTATGGACATCTCAAAATATCAAATGAAACGTGAACTGTTAATGTTTTTAATAATTTTGTGCACTCATGATAATACTGTGCTTCCTTTGTTGTGTCATTTTCAGAGCTGCCAAGTGTCCCGAATTATGTTCTATTTTGAAAATATTTTCCGGAAATCTGATTTTTCTACAAAAAAATCCGATTTTGTGGTTTTCTTTTTTTTTTTTTTTTCATGTATTTATTTATTATGCATGATATCCCCCCCGCGCCCCCCAGTAATGATATCAACCATCATTTTTCTCCAGTGTCAATGCTTTTTTTTCATGTATTTATTAATTATGCATGGTATCCCCCCCCTAGTAATGATATCAACCATCATTTTTCTCCAGTGTCAATGCTAGCCGTGGGAGTCAGTAAATGGAGACAAATGTTTCTTTTTTTTTTTTTTTTGTTAATCCACGGCACTTCAAGCGCCAAGGTCATCAGCGCGGCGATGGCAGCAAGATGGTCAGTGGCTTGAAAGTTGAAGTACTGGTTTATGATGTCACATTCAGGGCGCTTATGTGGTGCCTCGTGCAAGGATGGTAATTTTGCGCCAATGTACACTAATGTACACAAATACTACAGATTTTACATATTTACTATGGAAATCATCAGTCCACTATGGATAACATCACGTATGCTATGGAAATCAAAAATCTCAGTGAAATAACGTATATTAAACATCTGTAAAGTTTATTTTCGTATTTTCAAGATACTAAACCTTGTTAAACTTTTTCAGGAATGTTTCTTGGGTGTTTTCAATATGGTGACATTTCTTCAGTGTTTTTTACGTTTTCCAACCGTAGGTTGAAGAAGCTCCAGCTTTGTCTGTCCGCACAATAACTGGCGTAAAAATGGTTCGATTTCGATGAAATTTTAGTATGTGGGTAGGGGACCACCCGGGGACGAACCCTATTGAAAATGGGATAAATTTTGTCAAAGGTCACTACGTAGGAGCAGAATCACTCTATTGCCCTTATGTGTCATAACTTGCGTAAATATGGTTCGATTTCAATGAAAGTTTACTATATCGTAGGGGACCATCTAGGGACGAACCCTTTTGAAAATGGGACAAATGGAGTTAAAGGTCACGACGTAGGAGCGGGATCATTCCATTGCCCTTATGTGACATAACTTACGTAAATATGGTTCGATTTCAATGAAAATTTACTATGTGGTAGGAGACCGCCTGGGGACAAACCCTATTAAAAATGGGTGAAGTGGGGTCAAAGGTCAGGGCATAAGATCGGGATGCATTCCATTGCCCTTATGCGTCATAACGTGCATAAAAATGGTTCGATTTTGATGAAATTTCAGTATGTAGTAGGGGACCACCTGGGGACGAACCCTATTGAAAATGGACGAAATGTGGTCAAAGGTCAGGACATAGGATTGCGATCCATTCCGTTGCCCTTATCCCATATTATTAAGGTGGACATCAAGTAATTTTGGTTCCTATACTTCCAATGGAAAAACTTTTGTAAACATTTCCTTCACAATTAATGTGTTAGTTGAACATCGATTAAAATAACTTCATATTATAACTTGGAAAACTTAATATTTTCTAAAACATAACCATAATTATATTAAAAACCAATCACTTTTCCTTTGGTGGTGTTGAAACCAGAGAAAAGATGGCGTGACCTGTACTTTGATGACGTCAGTGGACAAAAAAATGTTGGATTGCATAATTACGGTTATGATTTAGAAAATATTAAGTATTCCAAGTTATGAAATGAAGCTATTTTAATCGATGTTCAAATTTTCATCCTTGTGAACGCATTGATTGTCCAGAAAAAGATGGCGCGACCTGTATTTTCATGACGTCAGTAGGCAGACAAATGTTGAATTGCATAAATATGGTTATGTTTTAGAAAATATTAAGTATTGCAAATTATAAAATGAAGATATTTTAATCGATGTTGAAATTTTCATCCTTGGGAACCCATTAATTGTGAAGAAAATGTGTACAGAAGTTTTTCCATTGGAAGTATAGGAAGCAAAATTACTTGACGTCCACCTTAAAGTAGCAATTCTTGTATGTATATGTATGTACATTTTATTTTGAAAATGGCTCTAAGACTTTTGATGAAAGTCGTTAACCTACCGTTTTCTGGTACTAGAAATGGATTTAGCTTGATCTCGACTTTAGGAGAATTCGTTAAGTGGGTTAAATAACCACCCCGAATTATAACGTTTTTAGTGATGGCGTTGTTCCATTAATGTTACCAATGCTTAGAAATCTTATGACGTGATAATCTCTCCTTTGAGAATGTTGGCGCGTGGTCACGCCATCTGTCTCATTACGTCACGCATTGTGTGTGGATCCTATTAAAGTTTTATGACGTCACACTTGCAGCAAGCAGATGGTCGCGATTCCCATCTGCCTCATTACGTCACGCGTTGTGTGTGTATGTCCGTCAGCACGATAACTCGCGTAACAACCGTTCGATTTCGATGAAATTTTAGTATCTGGTAGGGGATCACCTGGGAAGGAACCCTATTTAAAGTGAACGAAATGGGGTCAAAGGTCAGTACATAGGAGCGGGATTCATTCCAATGCTGTTATGCGTCATAACTAACGTAAAAAAGGTTCGATTTCGATGAACTTTTAGTATGTGGTAGGGGACCACCTGGCGACAAACCTTATTGAAAATGGGAGAAATGGGGTCAAAGGTCAGGACATAGAAGCGGAATCGCTTCCATCGCCATTATGCGTCATAACTTACGTAAAAATGCTTCGATTTGGATGAAATGTTAGTATGTTGTAGGGTCTTGCCTGGGGACGAATTCTATTGGAAATGGGGTCAAAGGTTAGAACACAGGAGCGGGATCTATTCCATAGCCCTTATGCATCATAACTTAAGTAAAAATGCTTTGATTGCGACAAAATTTTATGTTATTTCGGAGGTATACCGAACCGGTTCTGTTGAATATCATCGAAATGGGATCAAAGGTCAGAGCACAGGACCGAGATTTATTCCACAGCCATTATTCTCATAACTTGAGTAGTAACTTGATTAATGATTTCTGGTATGTTGGAAAGCGTATTATAATCAATACATTGCATGATTTTACTAACTTGTTTAATTTATTTTGCTTTTTGGATGTTATAGGTGTCTGGTCATGTGACAGTTCACACGGCCACAAGAATCCTCTGGTAAAATTCTGAAACTTAATTTCCCTTTTTTTCTAAGCCTTGGAAAGCCCTTTATTTTTCGCATTTTGGTGAAATGTCGTGGAGTAGTACTGCTTTCTTTCCAGCAATGAAAAATTTTAAGAAAAAGGTCGAAAAATGAGGATTGGGTAGGGAGCAATTGAAAAAACACTAATAAAATCAGCAAATCTCTCAAATGTACATAATCACACTGAAAATTACTGCTGTAGCAGCGATTTGAATGTCACTTCATTTTTCCTTTCCGCATATTAAATTTTTCCGACTTTCCTCCTTTTTTAGCACGTCTTTTGTAAAAAAAGATCGTGCGTATGTTACCGGTTTGTCCATCCGTCCGTACTCACAATACCTCTGCAACTATTGGTCCGATTTGAAAAATTATTTTTGCATTGTGATGCTTGAAATGTGCGAATGATGATCCTTCATTTCGGTTTTTTTTTACGATGTACAATTTCGCCGCTAGAGGGCGTAAACGTAGATGTCTAATTCAAAAACGTTTTATTCCACATTTGCTTCTAAACATCAGATTGAAAAAATTCTTTTATCTTCCATTTATGTCAAAGAGTATTTTAGATAGTTACTTTTACAAATTATGCATAGATTTTCCGCTAGGGGGCGTAAAAGTAAATCACATTTTTCCCGATAACTCTTCTAAAACTCCGATTTGAAATATTTCTTCAGCGGATACACCTCCTGATGGAAAATCGTTTGCATATAATTTCAAATTTTTGGTAAAGAATACTTTGGTCACCAGGGGGCGTAAGTGTTAATTTTTGCTTCTGATGTATTTGCCATAAAATCTGAGCTTCTAAAATATCGATTGAAAAATTCTTTCGCAGACTGATGCCACTCACATCGATAAACCTTTTCGGAATATTTTCTTAAAATATCTGTTTCACCGCCAGGTGGCGTAGTTGTATATTTTATTTTTGTCAATATCTCTACTTCTAGGAGTCAGATTTGAAAAATTTATTCTTTGTTGGATAGTGTTTTCAGTGTGACATGTTTTTCATATAATTTCAAAATTTTCAAGTAAATTCATAGACTTTTCCGCTTGGGGCGTAGAGGTAAATTGCTTCTAAATCTCAGATTTGAAAAATTCTCTCTGCACCAGATACAGCTCCTGACGGGAAATCGTTTGCACATAATTTCTAATTTTGGTAAAAAAAATAGTTTGGCCCCCAGGTGGCGTAAGTCTTAATTTCCGCTTCTTCGTGTATTTGCAGCAAAACATGAGCTTCTAAAATCTAGATTGCTAAAAAAGTAGTTTGTTGACCGATACTACTCATGTCTACAAACCTTTTAGGAACATTTTCTTCTTGAAATAATGCATGGTTTCTACGCCAGGATGGGGGGCGCAGATGTATCTTATTTTTGTGAATATCTCTGCTTCTAGGAGTCCGATTTGAAAAATTCCTTCTTTGTTGGATAGTGTTTCCGATGCAAAATGTTTTTCCTATAAATTCAAAATTCTCAAGTAAATCATAGACTTTTCGCTAGGGGGCACAAAGGTGAATGACGTTTTCAGCGTTATTTCTGCTTCTAAAACTCCGATTTGAAAAATTCTTCCTGTATCGCCTACAAGACCTGATGGAAAATATTTTTTACATAATTTCTAACATTTGGTATAGAATGGTTTAGCCACCATGGGGCATAAGTGTTGATTTCTGCTTCTGATGTGTTTGTAGCAAAATCTGGGCTGCTGAAAACGCGACTAATTTTTTTTTCTTTAACCGATACTGCTCATATTGAGAATACTTTCTTCCTAAAATAATGTATGGTTTTCCCACCAGGGGGCGTAAAGTCACATCTTATTTTTGTCTATCTCTGTTTCTAAGAGTCCGCTTTGAAAAATTATTTCGGTGTTGGAGAGCGTTTCTGGTGTGAAATGCTTCTCCTATAAATTCATGTATGTTTTTCTTAATGCACAAGTCTGCAACCGGAGGGAGTAAGCTCACAATTCCGTTTACAACAATATCAGAGGGATTAAAAACCCTATTGAAAAACTTCTTTCTTCCGTCAGATACTATTGTTTTCCATACCGGTTCCATTGACTTTGAATAACTTTGATAAATTTAATTTGCGTCAAAACGGATTCAAAAGACGTGCTTATTACACCCGAAAATTCGGTGTCATCTTTCTTGTTTTTTCTCTCTTTGCCTGATTATATTTTTATTTTTGATGTTTTCTCTCTCTGTGTGTGAGTGAAAGAGAGCGAGTGATATCCTGTTCCTCGTTTTTAATATCTTCGGGTGAAATGCATGTTTCCCTATTTTTAATACATCTTCAAAACGATTTGTAATACATACTTCTTCAAAACTAATTAATAGAGAGCAAATCATTTTCACCCCTTTCCCTTTTATTAAACTAAATTAAATTTCTACATCGGTATTTAATCTGCCCCTGATATAATCCACGCTGTTTCCGTGCCCCGAAAAATTGTTTAACAGCAGAGTGAGCAACGTCGAATCGATTTTTCACATTTAATTTTCCATGAAATTCTTTTTTCAATTTCTTAGTTACTTCTTAGTCATTCATGAGATTCTTCCGTGCATTCAAGTAATTCCTGTTTTTCTGTCTTCATTTGGGTCATGCTCGAGATCGATGCAAAACTGAAAGAAAGCTGCTTTGGGGGGTGGGGGTCTTAAACCTATAATATATAATTTTATTTCTAAATTGTAAATATGCGCACAGCCGAACATGCGTTGATGTCCTGGTTTTTGATTTTCAAAAGTTAGCAGCTCTGCATTTTGAACTAAACAATTCTCTGTCAATGTCCCCTAATCCAGAGAGAAAAGGTGCTACATAATTAGTGTTCACTTTAGAAACTGAAAAGGGCAGGGTAATTTTCTGAAAATGGGCACATTTGTATAAAAATAATTATTGCACTATGTGTGCAAAACATAAGATCTGAAAGAAAAAAAACAAAAACAGCACTTGTGTATCAAAGGGACAGTTTGTGCGTGCAAAAAGTCATATGAAAATAGGGCACATTTTTATCAAAGGGACATTTTGTGTGTGTGCAAAAGGTCATGAAAAAAGAGCACATATTATAGTTTTAGACCCTGTTAACCGTTTCTTGTATATATATATTTTTTTTTTTTTGCATTTAATATTTTTGTATAGAATCCAAGGAGCCGCCCCGGTAGCGCAGTGGTCCAAGCGATGGCCTCTGATCATTCGTCAGAACGGAGTCCGGGTTCGAATCCCAGTGAGGCATGGATGTTGTGTTTGTCTTACGGCACTGGTTCTCTCCCTTCCCTAGAACCAGTTACCCTAAATTAGGGATGGGCGACTGCTTATAGCCCATTGAGTTGCTCACGGTGGTCGTTAAACCTCCAATCAAAAAAAAAGAATCCAAGGAATGTAAATTTAAAAGGATTTCAATTTATTGAAATGGTTTCGTTAGCAACATTCATTTACTCAGTACTTGCAGAATCAGATGTACTTTTTTCCATTACCAGAAGAATGTAACAATTTTTTTTTGTTGCCTATTAATGAATAGCAAGTAAAAGAAAATGCTGATTACCATACTGTGCTAATGAATGGATTATTAAATACTACATGGAAACATACAATAAAATGATTTGAAAATAACTTATTTGATCCAAATATTGGAATAAAAAATCTTTTCTTTGCTTCCACCCAGTGTTTTGCTGCTTCAAAGAAAAAAAAAATCAGCATTTAATTTGATGACTAACAAATTGCTCTTATTTTCTTGTTTGAGTTGAATTCACTATATAAAAATACCCACATAAAACCATGAAATTAATCTTTTCGTTTGAACCATCTAGTGTTTTGCTGCTTCACAGAAACAAACTTCCCCATTCAATTTGATTGCAGTCCGAAAATGATTGTTTTAAACGCACAGATGAATTGCTCCGTGATTTTCAGAATTTTGAATTTTTCCTACCAAACTGCGTTTTTTGTTTTAATTTTTTTGTTAATTTGTTCTCCCCCCCTCATTTCTCTTTGTGATTATATTCCTTTTTTTTTTCTAATCATATTCCTCTTTCTGAATATTTTCCATAATAGTGAAAAAGAGACTCAGATATTTTCTAAGAAGTTTTTCTAAAGAAATGCAGGCTTTCCTATTTCTAACTGCCTCTTCAAAACCAGCCAATCACTATAGTAGACATTTTGCCCCTTTTTCTTTTTTTTTTAAGTGAAATTAAATTTCAAAATTGGTACTTAATCTGTCCATGATGGAACCTTCTTCTGTTTCTGTGACCCATAAAATTATCATGGCAGAGTGAACAATGCAGTACTGATTTTTGATATTTAATTTCACTCAATCAGTAGTAACATTTTGCTGTATTAATAGCACAACCAAAAAAATTATATTTTTTTTAAAGCAAAATTAATGTTGCAAACATGCTACTGTGTGCACACTGTGCAAAGGAAATGTGACTCAACAAGGGACAAAAGGCAGCGGCAGAAAGTTAAAGTTCCCATTTTGTAAATCAATTCTTTTGTTGACAAAAGTAATAATGATTTCTCTTTTTGTCTGTTGATAACAGATAAGCAGAAAATGACTGATCAATGGGAGAAACCATGCATTTTTGGAGGAACTTAATAAAAAGCGAGCTGCTGAAGTCTGCTTGTGATATCAGAGTTCCAGCTAGAGCTCAGGTGTTCGTTATCGTTACTTTGTCCCAACTTCAGTGGGAAAAAATCAACCCCTTCCTCTTTCTTTGAAGAGTGAATCTGTAAAATAGATTGCACCCACTTTTTTACTGAGCAGAGCATTGTTTTACCTATGTGTGTGAGTTGGATGGTAGGAAATGCACTTGCTAATTTATAAAAATGGTTTTAAAAAATGCAATTTTTTTTTCAGTAATGAAAAAACAATTTGACAACCAGACCATGCGTAGAGGCAAATTTTTGAGCTTGCGAGTAAAGCAACTTTCTCCTACCCCTAATATTTATTGACCTTTACCTGAAACCAGTGGGCCCCAAATTAGGGATGAGGGACTGTTTAATAAATAGCCCTTTGAGTTGCTCCATAGTGGTTGTTAAACCCCCAAATAAGAGAAAAAAAAAAAAAGGCTGCAATTTCCATGAGATCTCATTAACTGTAAGGTTTACAGGTATAGTCTTCGAGCAAGACAGTTACACGGGTACGTTTGTGACAGACTCGGTGATCGTAAGTGTGGCAGGCCATAGACTGGTTGGGGCAATATGAGACAAAAGGGCAGGATAAAAACTGGGGGGGGGGCAGAGTGGATTTTAACATGTCAAAAAAGGGCCAAGGCCCTGCATTCCACTAAAATGGTCTAGAGGAAACGTTACATAACGTTTTAATAATTTCAGTACTTCACACTGAACGGCATATGTTGGCAGATGTCCACAATGTACACAGTTTATATACTGAGAAGTAATCAGATGTGACTGCATACAAAAATAAATAAAATATATATTTTTTGTTCTGGTGTGTATGAGGTAAGAGATATTTCATGCTTAGAATGCTGTTGCAAGAAGTGCAGGATCTGCAAGATAAAATTAGTAAAACCATGATAAAAATCCATACATACATATCACTAAGCTGTTCTCTGAGATTCATAGGTTAGCTCCACAAAGAAAAGATAAACTACCAGATAATTTTTATCTGATTACTTACTGTTGCCATATCAAACTTCTCCACTTACAGCGATCTTAGCACACAATTCGAGCTTCACTGACATCCATCACACAACGCACGCAAGATCTTCTATAATTCCATCATACTCATGATCTTTTTCTCACGCAGACACTCCTGAATCTGATCCTTCCATGACTTCCTTGGCCTTCCTCTGCTTTTCCTTCCTGCCACTTAGGCTGAAAAAATTTCTTAGTAAGCATCTCATCACTCATTCTTTCAACATGCCCAAACCACTGAAGCATGTTAGTCTCCACCTTGCTAACAACATGTTGCTTCATATTACACAACTGCAGCACATCTTCATTCCTCAGATGATCAGAATGTGTCTTGCCCCCCCTAAGTAACGCATTTCTCCAGCACACAAACGACTCCTATGTTTCTTCTGTATTACCCAGGTTTCACTGTCAGACATCAGAGTAGGAACAATTACACTTTCATGGGAAGATAAAAATTCCTCTTACTCTTTAATCAGAAATGCATATAAAGTTGCCATATATCAAATAAAAAAAAAATGTTTGCCAAGATTTTTGTTCTCTCTTGATCATGTAATGATTCACACTGCAGTAGCAGTATTATATTGAGTACAGAGGGGAGTTGAAAGTTTTTTGCAATATTTGAATCACTGTCTTCATACGTACCTTTTTGATGAAAACTGACTGGCATTCAAAGTATAGGCCATCATGTTGCACTGCTTTTAGCCATCTGTTTGCCAGTTCTTCGATTCCGTGGCGATACCAGTTCTTGTCCTTCGAGGCGACTAATTCCTTCACCCCAGCTGCCACCTCCTGGTTGTTGAAGTGCTGCCCACGAAGGAAGTGGGCCATGGACCAGAACAAGTAATAATCCAATGGGGCAAGGTCTGGACTAGATGTTGGGTATGGCATCGGTTTGATGCCTTCAAGTTCTTGGAGTTTTGCCTGGGCCGTTCATGCAGTATGAGGCCGAGCACTATCCTGCTGTAGGAGAATGCTTTTTCTGTTCACCAGTGCTGGGTACTTCTCCAAAAGGGCATACATCCACTCCCAGCTGTTTAGAGTAGAGGTTGGCGTTGATGGTCTGACCGTCTGGATCAAATTCATAATGGATTATCCCCTTGAAATTCCACCAGATGCAGAGCATCCATCACCTTGTTCTTGAAAAGCCTACATTTGGCAACAGGTTCTGGAGCTGGCCCGGGCTCAACTACTGCCGTTGTGTTAGGATTATGGGAATAGACCCACTTTTCATCGCACGTAACAATTCTCTTGATGAAACATACATCACGTGGGTTTTCTAGGGATTTCAGGCACACTTCCACTCGGTAGTTTATTTCAGCTGGCGTCAGTTCATGAGGGACAATACGGCAGCTCCTGCAGACCTTGCCGAGGTCCTGAAGGTGACGAACCATGGTAGCCTGTGATGTGCCCAGCTCACCTGATAATCTCAGAGTGCTGGTTGTCAGATTTGCCTCTATAGCCTGACGCACAGCCTCTAAATCCATGATTTGCGGTCTACCCGATTTTGGCTGATCGTCGAGGTTTCTGTCACCTGAGTGAAATTCCTTGAACCATCGGGTTGCAGTAAATGTTTCGTGTTGCTTGGCAGAAAATTTCTTGAACCATCTGGTTGCGGTGAATGTTTTGTGTTGCTTGAACAACATTATGGCAGAGTTCAAACTCGTTAAGCAAAAGTTCCCTAATTAGCCGGTTGTGGCTGTTCATCTTTTAGGCATCCCATCCACAGACAGAACAATGACATGCAATGCTGTTCACGGCAAAGACTTTATATCCCTTTCGACTGACTGCAGTGTGCAACTTGAACTAGTTTAAACACGTGACATACCCACTGCAGCACATGCATTTATGCAAATATTGCAAAACTTTCAACTCGCCCTCTGTAATACTAATTTATAGTTTAAATAAAGCATTTTTATCCAGTTGAAGAATTCGTGCCATTATGCTGTAATTGAATGTTTTTTTATACAGTACTTTTCAAAACATTGAAAGGATTTTTTTTTCTTTGTGTACTCACAGGTGAATGATAAGTAATCAGTCAACATTATAAATTTATTTTAAATGGGCAAGTTTTGTTTTCTACCCAGCAGAACTGCTCAAGAAAAATTGAATTGATTAAAAGGATAAAATAGATAGAAAACAAGCACAATTAACACACAGTGATGGAAAGTTTGTGCCAAACTGCACCAATTTCATTATCTTGTGCCAAACTGCTACAAATTACAAAAAAATTATATTTGTCCCAAAACAGCAATCCACAGCAAACACTGCCGAGCAAAAAAAATGTTTTCATGGCAAAAATGCAGTTTTAAATGGAGAATCGGGTGACGCGTTTTTAAGGTCTACGCATAATTTGGTTAAACGTAGAACGGCGCTTAATAAACACTTACCAATCCCAACATTTCGGAATGTTTTTCACCTACTTCCTAATTTATTGTTTTCTTGGCATATGTGAAGAATAGGTTTCGCGAAGTAGTTGGAGCATATGGAGAACGAGTTTTGTTGTAACCATGTGGTATGTAGGAGAAAAGATGCTCTACATTATGAAATCCTGATGAAGATTGTTTACAGATGTTTGGTAGTCTTTCGGAGTGTTGTGCAATTGAGATTGTTTATATGTCGTTCCCTGCTCTTTGGGATCGCAGTTTTTTTTTCGTTCCGGGTGAGATGCGTGATTACGTAAGGTCAGTCCTTAGCTATTTTGTTGATGCGGAGGACGACTGAAAATGGCTCTTCCACGGCAGGATATGATGGTTCTGTTTCTAAAGGATTCATAGGTATTCAAAGATGCAAACTTTTACGGGTTTTCCTTAGTTTGTACAGGATTTCACTCCATCTTACGGTTTTACGGAAGTCACCCAAAATACTACGGAACAGCTCACACAAGATCCCTGCACGTGATTTTCTATTTTTTACAGTCTTTTGGTAAAAAAATTTACTTTACAGATGGTCCCTGTACGCCTCCGATGTTCTGACTTGCGGAGCTTTTTCTCATGCGTTGTTTGTCACGTGATTCATTCCCTGTACAGCCATTTCAGAGTGTCGTGCTCAAAAGCTGAGAGGGAGCTCAGCTCAGCACCTTTTGCAAACTCTTTACATTGATTAGATGTGGTTTTGTGCTTGTAAAAATTTCGGTGCAAACGTTTTAACCCTTTCCACTCTTGTGTGACACCTGACATTATGAAATCACCAAATAGCTCGCGTGGAAGATGTCATCTGCCATGCCAATGACACCTCTATAGCTCGTATGAAGGGGCTTGCGAGACATTTCTTTTTCACTGAATATCTCGCATGTCAGGTGTCGCCCTCCATGCTGATGACACCTCCATAGCTCACGAGGAATTTCTTTTCCGACAAATAGCTCGGGTGTCATCCGCCACGCCTATGACGCCTCTATGGCTCATATGTCAGGGCTTGCGATACATTTCTTTTTTGCCGAATATGTCGAATGTCGCTCTCCATGCTGATGACTCCTCTATAGCTCACATCTCGGCATCCGCGGGGCATTTATCACCGAATTTCGGGTGTCGCCCTCCATGCCAATGACTCCTTTATAACTCGCATGTCTGCGCTCGCGAGGAATTTTTTTTCGCCGAATAGGTCGGGTGTCATCTGCCACGCCTACGACGCCTCTATAGCTCGTATGTCAAAGCTTGCGAGACATTTCTTTATCGCCGAATGTCGGGCGTCACCCTCCATGCCGATGATGCCTCTATAGCCCGCGTGTCTGCGCTTGTGAGGAATTTCTTTTTCGCCGAATAGGTCGGGTGTCATCCGCCACGCATATGACGCCTCTTATCGCTCATATGTAGGAGCTTGTGAGACATTACCTTTTCCGCCGCATAGCTCACGTGCCGTATGTCACCCGCCACGCCAGTGTTGATGCCTCTATAGTTCGTATCTCATGGCTACCGTGCCGAAGCTGAGTTTTCACTGCTAAGTTGTGTCCTGTACCACAGAAAAAAAGAGTGGTGGGTGAGTATAAGTGAACAGTCATTCGAGTGGAAAGGGTTCATTTAGATTAAAACGAAATGAAACAGCTGTGACAACAAAAAGAACAAAGTCAGATAAAACTTATCGTCAAGTCTATCATGATATATATTATGAAGAATGGCCTTTTTTTGCGGCATCTAAAGTTTTGCCAAATCACGTTTTGTAAGCCATGTGGCTGCTATTTTAGCGTAGCGCATGGTGGTCGCGATAATTGTAGGCGTCTTGTGGAGAGCAAGGAGCACAAAGATCATGTCAAGGGAGATTAAATGAAGATGTGAGTAAAATTAATGTAACCAAAAAACTTCTGACAGCTTATAAAGAATCCCGGAAAGAATATAAAGAGCAGGTTAGTGCTGAAAAAATGCAGCAAAATAAGCAAAAAAGAGAAGAAGAAATTGAATGTTCACAAGGTGATTTGAAACTGGAAAAAGCAGAACTTTTGCAGCAGTTGTATTCCTCTCGGAAAATGTTAAACAGTGCTGAGATGAACATTGAATGTGGCATAAAAAAAGACATGAGTGCAATAGAAAGTGGACAGGTACTATTAAAAGAAGCAAAACAACATTGCTATCTTTAAAAAATTAGAGAAAAAAATAGAAATGAGCAATTAAATATTGAGAAAAGCAGCAAAAAATTAAAAATTAAAATTTTTTTGTAAAGTAAATTATTAATAATACAATCCTGCTATGGTTACAAATTTTTTAATCTATTTAAAAACTAAAATCTTTGCATATATATATATATGTGTGTGTGTATTTCAGTGCAAGATGTTTTAAATTTGAGCAGGGTGCATCTAGTTTCAAAACATTTTTTGCTTAAGGGTTTGTCCTATTTATTAAAATTTTACCTGCTCCAAAAAAATGTTTTACCCCAAAAATGCATTTCACCTGCTCCCAAACCACATTTTGCTGCTCCAAAAATGATTTTGCAACTTTCCATCACTGAAATCATTAATAAAGAAAAAGGAATTCTGTTCAGTACTTCCATTTAACAACAATATCAGTAGCACTCTCAAAAGCAATATACAAAAAAAGTGAATTTAAACATGCATATCACTAAGCTGTTCTCTGAGATTGAGGTTAGCTCTACAAAGAAATACAAACTATCAGATAAATTTTTTAACTGATTATTTACTTACTGTTGCCATATCAAACTCCTCCATTGACAGCGATCTTGACACACAACTCGGGCTTCACCGACATCCATCATACGATGTACACAAGACCTGGTATACTCCATACTCAATCTTTTTTTCATAGAGACTCTCTTGAATCTGATCCTTCCATAACTTCTTTGGCCTTCCTCTGCCTTTTCTTCCTGCCACTTGGGCTAAAAAAAAAAAAATTATTAGTAAGCACTCATCACTCATTCTTTCAACCAGCGAAGCATATTAGTCTCCACCTTGCTAATGACATTTTGCCTCACATTACACAACTGTAACACATCTTCATTCCTCACACAATCAGAACGTGTCTTGCCACAAAGTAACGCATTTCTCCAGCACACAAATGACTATGTTTCTTCTGTAGTACCCAGGTTTCACTGCCATACATAAGAGTAGGAACAATTACACTTTCATACGCAGCCATACGGGACTTTCTTGAGCACCCATCATTCCTGTGAAAACCTCCCAAAGCAGATATGACTTTCAATGAAAAATTTGCTCACCTACTAATTTCACTATCTAATTTGTTCTCTCCGTCAAACATGCTTCCTATTTATACACAAATTAATTCACCTGATCAATCACTGTGCCATTTAGACTTATATCACATTGAGTACTAACAGTTCCTTGCTCAAAAACCATAACTGTGGTTTTTCTCTTATTTTTACTCAGTTTGAATTTTATGCAAACTTCGTACATCCGAGACAACATACTCTGCAACTCACTTTTGCTCTCTGCCAACAGGACAGTATCGTCTGCATACAGCAATCTGCACACACTGATATTACAAAGACATGAACCAGTATTGTCCATCTTGGCATCACGCATGCACACATTCATAAATATACACTGCCGGACAATTGCTAAGGACAGATTACAATAGCAACCATAAAATGGAAGGCAGGAAAATGTGGAAATTAGCATAAGCGCGGGATACAGTAAGACGTGTTGTGCATATGCAAATTTTGGATTGCCGAACTTGTTCGTGACGTCATAGCGCTGATAAGAGATATAAAGAATTTGACGCGTATTGACCGTTGTTGTTCAAACGCAAAGTTGAAAGGGAAAGAATCAATTGACGAACTTGCAATTTTCAGTATGTCTTCCTGACATCACCTAGATGATTTTACGTGTGGCCGTATTATTGGCAAGATTGAAGAAGGGCGAAAAATAACAGATGTTGCCAGGGAGTTCGACGTCAGCCACAGTGTTGTTTCAAGGCTTTGGAAATCATTTCAAACAAATGGAGAGTGTAGCAAACATCACGGGGGAGGTCTTGTTCACAGTACAACACCTGCAGAAGATCGGTACATAGTGCTATCAACTAAAAGACACAGGCGCAGCACAGTTAGTGAGGTAGCAAATCAGTTTATGGCTGCTACTGGCAAGCGGATCTCCCGAAAAACTGTCGCCAGACGTTTGCATGAAGGAGGACTATACGCCCGCCGTCCTGTTATGTGCATCCCATTGTCCAGACGTCACCGTAATCAACATCGCAATTGGACTGATAACGACTGGTCTGCTGTCCTCTTCTCAGATGAGAGTAGATACAGTCCATCGTCTGATTGTCGACAACAACTGATCTGGTGTGATAGTGGTACTGCAGATTGTCCAGCAAACATACAGGAAAGGGACCGATATCCAACATGTAGTGTCATGGTATGGGCTGGCATCATGATCAATGGCCATAAGTCCCTCTATGTGCTTCCAACTGGGACTATGACTGGCCAACGATACATTAATGATGTTCTGCTACCTCATGTTCGCATGTTCCATGGTGCTGTCAGTGATAGATTCATTTTCATGGATGACAACGCAACATGTCATCGAACAGTCGCTGTCCAGGAGTGTCTTGAGAGCGAGGATATTCAACGCCTAGTATGACCAGCACGTTCTCCAGATCTGAATCCCATTGAAAATGTGTGGGATGCTTTGGGGAGGAGTCTTGCTGGTCGCCAATGCCCTCCAATAAACAAGGACACCCTCATCCGTGCACTGACAGAGGAATGGGATAAATTACCCCAACAGCTGCTTGATAATGTTGTGCAAAGCATGACACTACTTGTGGAATCTTGCATTGCCCTCCATGGTGGCCATATCCCGTATTGACATCTTACGCCGGAACGCCTGCGGACGGTAATTGCATTTTTTTCACGTTTACGTATTCTGCACAAAATGGCGTGTTTGTCCCTTGAACACGTTCCAAAGCCTTCTGGATTTCAGAGCACAATAAATTGTCTTTCTTGTAATGTCCTGGCATTCTGACATTATTTTATTTCACTTGGCATCCAACCTCACTTACTTTTTTATGCGCTATGTAGCCGTTTAGGATCCGTCCTTAGCAATTGTCCAGCAGTGTATTAAACTGCCATGGCGACATTACACAACTGTCAGACTCCTGCACCAATAGAAAACCATTTTGACGATTCACTTGTACACAAACTCTACTGCCAGCATACATGGCTTTTACAGTGTTAAGTAGATTCCCAGTAGCACCATATTTATTCAATAGCTTCCACAAAAGTGTCCTATTTACTCAATCATAGGCAGCAAAAAACTTTCTTACCAACAGCCAGATACTTTTCATGCATAATGCAAAAATTTGGCTAGTGCAGCCTTTACCAGGCATAAAACCACTCTGAACATCCCACACTTTCTCTTATGTAAGGCCTCGTACTTTTTCGATAATGGCCTTGCCAAATATTTTCCCTGGTACAATCAGTAGGCTAATACCACGATAGTTCTCACAGTCAGTTTGATCACCTTTTCTCTTATACAAGGGAACAAAGGTAGCATCCTTCCAAACCCCAGGGACCATTCCTAGCTCCCAGCACAACTGGCAAATTTCAGTTAACCAGTCAATTAGTCACCACCATATTTCAACATCTCAGCAGTTATACCATCAACTCCCAGAGCCTTACCATTCTGAAGAGGTTTTAGAGCTTTGCACACTTCTTGAGATCCCTCCTGTGCTTCCATCCTTTACTGTGACATCATCTGCTTCTGCCTCAGAATCACCTTTGCTTTCTAGATCTAATAACTCACAGAAGTATTCACCCCATCTTTCACTTAACTCATTGGGCTCCCATATCATTTCCCCAACCCCCTGTTATTCACACAACTTACAACTTTGTTTCCCCTATTTTTCTTGAGTCTCGTGTACTTCCAGAAAGTTTTTCTGTCTTTCCAAAAAGCCAATTCATGCCTTTCCACCTTCTCCTTCCTATCTTTTGCCTTACTCTGGCGAACCAGCTTAGCTGCTTCGCACTTCTTACAGCGATATTCATCCACAGAAATTCTACCTTGCAACATCCCCAAATAGGCTTCCTTCTTTCACTTTACTGCCTCTTCAATCTCACTATTCCACCAAGCACACCTCCATTGTTACCCACTATTGTGGTGCCACAGACCTCTACAGTGGCAGCACAGTTCTTAAAACATTCCCACTTCTTTTCTACATCCCGCTCACATGACTTCAGCTCCTTCAGTCGTTCTCTGAGTATGTTAGAGTAACGCTGCTGATCTTCAGGGAGCCCTTCAACCTATAATCTTTCCATCCTAGGCCCTTTCCTTTTCCTCCAACCAACATTCAGTTTCACTCGTGACACTACCAAGTAATGATCAGAGCCAACACTCGCACCTCTGGTCTCACGAGTGGCAACAACTAAGTGTTTCGGACTCTGATCATAAACAACAAAATATATAACACTCTTTTGACCAAGAGTGTGATTTTTCCAAGTATGTGTG
Source organism: Macrothele yani (assembly GCA_039090855.1). Lineage (NCBI taxonomy): Eukaryota > Metazoa > Arthropoda > Arachnida > Araneae > Macrothelidae > Macrothele > Macrothele yani. Next base: position 78,656,943 of record CM077027.1, read on the forward strand.
TGGATATAGTTGTGGTTGAAAAACATATTAGATACACACAAACCATTCTCAATGCAGAGTTCAATTATTCTTTCACTATTATCATTCACACAAAGATCATTAAACTTACCCAGAACATTATCAGAAATCACATTCTGCACACCTACTGTAGCTTTGAAATCACTTGCTATTATAACTTTCTCTTTAGCACCAAACTGGCTCTTAACAGCTTTTAGCTCATTCTAGAAATCTTCCTTCTTATCGGAAGGTTCCAAGTCACAAGGAGCATACAGTACAACAATTACTATTCTCTGAAGTTTCACTTTTAAACAAATCCAAAGAATTTTCTCAATTATGGAGCTATAGTGAATCAACGAAATAATACTATACTAGTGATCCGATTTATTGACGTAAGAAATAGACATATAAGTGTTTCCAAGCTTTCACACATCAACCAGATTGCTTTCTCAAGGAAGTTAGACAGAAACAGTTTCTAACTTCCTTGCCATCTGGTTAATGTGTGAAAGCTCGGAAACGCTTATGTGTATTTCTTACACCAATAAATCGGATCACTAGTATAGTATTATTATTTCATACATAATTGGTGTACTGTTCCTCGTTATCAATTTATAGTGAATCAAGTTGTTCATCTTTTCACTTAAAATAACACCTGCACCAGCCTGTTCTTTCCTGTTTTCCAGTACTCCAGACTACACACTCACCATTCCATTCACTTCTATCCCAATTTCCTTCTTTTTGGTTTCACTTACACACAGCACATCCAATCTGTACTTATTCATTTCTTCAATCACCGCATTCATTAGTATTCCATACACCAATTTTGCACTCACTCAGCCGACATCTTTCTCATTCACCTGTTTCCAGTTCCAGGTTGATTCTGTGGTGAACCATCCTTCTCAAGTGTGGTAGGTCCACGATATCCCACACTAGAGTTTAACTTCTCTCTTTGTGTCTTTTTAAAAAGGTAAGTACATCAGTGTGGGGGTTTAGCCCATAGCTGATGGTTCCAGTTGTCATTCAACCTAAGGATTCTATATATACCCAAGAGCAGAGTTAAAGACAAAATTTTAAACCAAATTTGTTTAACGAGTATGGGTTGGGCCAGGAAAGTTATAGATGTATGCAAAAACTGTAGCTAAATTATTCTTCCCGCACCATTGAGGGTGATTATGTTAATAAAAAAATTATTGTGGGATTTATACTTGCATCTATAGCTTTGCAGAAACCCATTTCCAACTAGGTCTTTGTAGAAGTGAGAAACGCTCATAATCCATTGTGGGGTAGTGTCAGAACAGACGTACGAGGCCGTAGGATCGAATCTCTTCTGTCCTCGACCTCCCTGTGCCTTTTTAACACCGGAGCTGACACTTATTTCCACGAGCCTACACGAAGTTTCAGTGCGATCGATTTATCTTTGGGTTCACCATCAGTTATTGCTGACTGGTCGTGGACGGTGTGCAACGACCTCCATGGGAGCGACCACTTCCCAATTGTACTTGGCTATAATGAGAGCGTGCCATCTTCTGCTTCCCGCCCTCCTCGATGGAGGATGGATCGTGCCAAGTGGGAGGTCTTCACATCGTCCGCAGTGATACCTTCTGTCATGGTGACCCGAGGGTCAATCGATGCAGCTGTTACTGATGTCACCACGTGTATCATTCAGGCAGCGGATCTCTCTATCCCAAAGACCTCAACGACGCTCCCAAGACGTCCGAAACCTTGGTGGACCTCTGATTGCACAGCGGCTAGGAGAGCTCAACATAAGGCCTGGTGTACATTTCGGCGTTATCCAACCGATGCTAATCTCGTTGAATTTAAAAGAGCAAAATCTTACGCTCGGTTGGTGCGTCGACGAAGCAAGAGGGAGTCTTGGATGAAGTACGTTTCATCGATCAATTCACGTGCCAGTTCAAAAACTGTTTGGGAAAACATTCGTAGGATTCGGGGAAACTGTGGTTCCCATCAGATCTCTATTCTCGAGAGTAACGGCTGCACGTATGCTGAAGTCGGGGAGATAGTGGATTGTTTGGGTAGGGCGTTTGCCTCTGTTTCCAGTTCTGAGGCGTACCCTCTCTCCTTTCAGAGGACTAGACCAGCTGCTGAGCGCCAAAGACTCTCCTTTGCGCCTTTTCATAACACCGAGTATAACTCCCCCTTCAGCATGGTTGAACTCCGAGTGGCTCTGCATCGGTCCGGTGCAACATCTGTAGGTCCCGATGGCATCCACTATGACATGATCCGTCATCTCTCGCAGTCGTCTCTCGAGAATCTGTTAGTGCTTTTCAACCGCATTTGGTTGGAGCACAGTTTCCCGGACTCCTGGCGAAAAGCTTTTGTTTTACCTTTTCCCAAGCCTGGCAAAGACCCCAAGTCTCCCTCTAGTTATCGGCCAATTGCCCTCACTAGCTGTCTGTGCAAAATCCTTGAACGCATGGTTAATTCTAGGCTAATTTACTTCCTAGAAGAACATCAAATTCTGTCGCCATCACAAAGCGGCTTCCGTCGTCATCGTTCAGCTCCTGACCATCTCCTGCTCCTTGAGACGTCTGTTCGAGAGGCATTCGTGCGTAGGCAGCACCTGGTGTCTGTCTTTTTTGACATCGAAAAAGCTTACGATAGAGCGTGGCGTCACGGTATCCTCCGTGACCTCCACGAGAGTGGGTTGCGGGGAAACCTGCGAACCTTCATTGCCAACTTCCTTCGTAACCGTGTGTTCCAGGTGCGCCTGGGTACAACGCTCTCTGCCTTCTTCCATCAAGAACAAGGTGTTCCTCAAGGCAGCATTCTTTCGGTGACTCTGTTCATCCTCCGCATTAATTGTTTGCTTAAAAATCTTCCTCCTACGGTTTCGACTACCATTTATGTTGACGACCTTCACATCTTCTGCTCGTCATCAAGCATGCATTTCATTGAAAGGCAGCTGCAGTCTGCAATTAACCAGATAGTTAAAGCGGCTAACAACAATGGTTTCGTTCTTTCTGCTGAAAAGACAGCGTGTGTCCATTTCTGCCGGAGGCGTGGCCTCCACCCCGATCCAGAACTCTATTTGGACCATGCAGCCATTCCAGTTTTGCCGGAAACCAAGTTCCTTGGTTTGACCGTCGACCGTGCGCTCACCTTTCGCTCGCACGTTCGACGACTCCGCACTTCCTGTCTGAGAGCTTTGTCAATCCTCAAGATCCTCGCCTCAGTCTCCTGGGGTGCAGACAGGACTTCCTTGTTCCGTATTTACCATTCTCTCATTCGGTCTAAACTGGATTATGGCTGTATGGTGTATGGCTCTGCGCGTTCTTCCGTTCTCCGGCCGTTGGATACCATCCACCATCAAGCGCTGCGTCTTTGTACGGGAGCATTTCGCACGTCACCCATTCCCAGCCTTTATGCCGACGCGAACGAACCGTCGCTTCACTTACGCCGTCTGCAGCTGTCTCTTCAATTTTACCTGAAACTTAGATCTCTCTCAGAACATACTTTACACGATGCAGTTTTTCATCCCCAGCATGCTCGTCTGTTCGAGACCCGTCCCTCGTGCATTCGAACCTTCGGTCTTCGTATGGCGGCCGTAGCTCGTGATGCAGGGCTCGACTTGTCACTCGTTGGAGAGACCAGGGGCTTTGAGGATCCCCCATGGCACCCTCTTGGTGTCATGGTTGATACCAGCTTTACATCTTTTGACAAGTCCTCAACCCCTGCGTCAGTGTACCAGCAGCTCTTCGCCGAACACCGTTACGTCAATGCAGACTTTATTCCTGTTTTCACCGATGGATCTAAGGCGGCTGGTGTCGTTGGATGCGCCGCAGTCTGCATTGACGAAGTTTCTGTTGCCCGCATTCCTGCCGAGGCCACGGTGTTTTCGGCGGAGATGCATGCTGTGTATCTTGCACTTGTTCACGTGCAGTCGAGCTCTCATCAGCGTGCTATTGTGTACACTGATTCGTTGAGTGTTGTGCAATCATTGTCATCTTTGGATTTCTCTGGCCACCCACTTCTTTTTACCGTACGGAGACTTCTTCGTTCTTTGCTCGAGGCTGATGTCCAGATTCGGTTCTGCTGGATTCCTGGGCATGTTGGGATCCCAGGGAACGAGTCTGCTGATGCTGCTGCTAGATCTGCCTCTTCTTTGGTCGTCACACCCTTGCCACTGTTTCACCGTGATTTTCGCTTTCTTGTTCACGATCATATCAGACGAACGTGGCGAAGTCTGTGGGACCAACAGGTGGAGAATAAACTGCACCGTGTTAAACCCATCCTTGGAGTCTGGAAATCATCGTGTCGCCGGAACCGTAGGGAAGAAGTTGTTCTTGCGCGTCTCCGCATTGGGCATTGTCGCTTCACGCATAGCTATTTGCTGTGTGGCGACGCTGCCCCAATGTGTGAGGCGTGCGACTGTTTACTCACCGTCTCTCATGTTTTGTGCAGTTGTGCTCGTTTTCGTCATCATCGGTTTCACTATTTTCAGTCTCATCTGCTGGACGAGGACGCAGCTACGCTTCAAAAGCTTTTGGGCGACCACTGCGACACTTTCACAGTATTTTCCTTTTTAAAACAGATTAACGTTTTAAAACTTATTTAAAAAAAAAAAAAAGTTATATTATAATGGTAAATTAATAAAGTTATATATAAACCTAATAAACTAACTAGTCTTCACAACATCTTTCATCATCCTCTTTTCTAACTTTTACCAAGCCTGTCTGCTCTTAATCATTTCACCCCGCTTTTTAAAATCTTTAGCTGATAGTTCTGTGTCTGGCGCTCTTTGGCCAAGCCTGGCCCTTGCGCCACTAAAATCAATTAACTAACTAACTAACTAGAAGTGAGAAAAATGCAGAGTTTTGCTGGTCCTTGATAAAGCCAAGGCTCGGCATTCTCTACACTTTCTGCATTCTGGTTTTGCTATTTTATTTTTTACTCATGCCTGTTTGGTTTTGAGGTTTTCTTTGTAGTTTTTGTCCTTGTGAAAAAATAATTTTTTGTTTCAGTCTCTACTTTGTAGTTTATATATATATCATCATCATCATCATTGTCAACCATTATCAATCCACTGCTGGACGAAGGTCTCCCCAAGTTTCCTCCACAACGATCTGTCTTGTGCCAGTCTCCTCCATGTCACCCCTGCATACTTTCGAATTTCATCCACCCATCTCCCATGTGGTCTTCTTCTGGGTCTTTTCCTGTCCCTTGGAATCCAATCTAAAATTTCGGCTGTCCATCGATGATCTGTCCTTCTGGCAGTATGTCCAGCCCATTGCCATTTCAGGGATTTAACTCTGATCATGATGTCTTCCACTCTTGTCATTTTTCGGATCCACGTGTTCCTCTTCTTATCTCTCCTGGTTACACCAAGCATGCACCTCTCCATGCTTTTTTGAGTTGTCTGCAGCCTTTGTATGTCTCTTTTAGTTAAGGTCCACGTCTCTGCACCATACGTAAGCACTGGAAGGATGCATTGATCAAACACTTTTCTTTTAAGACATAATGGCATATTGCTCTTGAAAATTATGCTGTTTCTTCCAAAAGCTCTCCAGGCAAGTTTTGTACGCCGATTAATTTCTTCATCAATGTGACCCTCACTTGATATCTGCTGTCCAAGATAAACGTACGTATCTGCTATCTCCAGCTTTTCTCCATCAATCGATAAATCTTCATTTCTTGTAAAAGCATTGAACATCACTTTTGTCTTCTGAAAGTTCATTTTTAATCCCACTTCTTTACTCTTGTCAGCAAGTTCCTGGATCATACTCTGCAGCTCTGATGGGCTAGTTGCAAAAATGACTACGTCATCAGCAAAACGAAGGTGGGTTAGATAATCTCCATTAATCTTTATCCCCTTGTTTTCCCAGCTCAGTGACTGAAAAACACCCTCCAATGTGGCATTAAAGAGCTTCGGAGATATGGTGTCACCTTGTCTCATTCCCTTTCCAATTTTTATATGTGTTGTATTTTCAAACAGCCTAATCTTTGCAATTGCATTTTCATAGATGTTATTAATAATATTAATGTATGCATCTTCAATACCGCAGGTTTTCAGAGCCATTGTAACTGCTGATGGTTTCACCGAATCAAAGGCTTTTTCATAATCGATAAAAGCCATGCACAATGGAAGTTCATATTCCCTCGCTCTTTCAATTAGTTCTCTCAGCACATGGATATGATCTATTGTGCTGTAGCCACTCCTGAATCCAGCTTGTTCTCTCGGTTGAGCCATGTCCAGTGTTACCTTCAAGCGGTGTGAAAGAACTTTAGTGAAGATTTTATAAACTACTGATAGGAGGCTGATAGGTCTGTAGTTTCCGAGATCCTCAATGTCACCTTTCTTATGTAGCAGGATCATTGTAGCGGTGTTCCAATCCTCAGGAATCATTCCTTCATTAAGGCATCGAGTGAAAATTTGGGCAAGTACTGTTTCGATTTCTCCACTTGCTTCTTGTATGATGTCTACAGTAATTCCATCTTCTCCTGGAGCTTTTCCCCGCTTCATGTTCTTGATTGCATGTGCAACTTCTGCTGGAAGGACTGGAGGAACTCTGGTACTGGTATCTTTCATGATGTCTGGAGTGCATGTATCATCCCTTTCATATAATTTGGAGTAGAAATCTTTCACTCTTGTCAAAATTTCGCCTCTATTTCTTGTTACAGAACCATCTTCTTTTCTCAGTGCCATAATCTGTTTTCTTCCCTTACTGAGATGTCCCTTTGCTATCTTCAGGCTTTGGTTGTTTTCAATTGCTTTCCTCACTAGTTCACAGTTGAATTTTCTTACGTCTTCAGTGATACTTTTTCGTACTGTCTTGCATAGCTCTATATATTCCACTTTGGAAGTCACATCTTCTTTAGTTGTCCTCATCTCTCTTCTTTTTTGCATCAACATTTTCGTTTTTCCTGATAATTTATTTACATGCAACTTGTTCTTAGACCCAGCTAATTTTGTTGCTGTTTCCATAAGAGCTTTGGTTACTTTTCTGTTAACTTCAGAGATGTCCACTTCTTCCGATGTTAGGCCTTCTAAAGCAGAGAACCTGTTCTTCAGTTCCAACTTGAAGGTATTAGGGTGTTTTTTAAGGTTGGTTATGTCAATAGATTTTGTTTGTCTTATGAGCTTGCCACGTTCAAGTTTAGTGTTGAGGTGCATCTTACATCTCACCAATCTATGGTCACTACCTGTGTTGAACTTGTTTAGCACACTGCAGTCTTCTATGACGAATTTTTTGTTACACATAATAAAATCAATTTCACTTGTCCCATTTGGATGTCTCCATGTCCATTTCCTGTGTGGCTTTTTCTTGAAGAAGGAGTTCAAGATGAAAAACCCTTCTGCCTATGCAAACTCAACGAGAGTATTTCCACGCTGGTTTCTGTTGCCGTAACCGAATTTACCTACTGAAGTTTCATTCTGTTGCCGTTGCCCTATTTTTGCATTGAAATCTCCCATTATTATCTTTAAGTGCTGCTTACCTTTATTATTTAGATGACAAATTTCCTCATAAAATTCTTCAATTTCTTCTTCGGGATGACTTGTGGTGGGTGCATAAGTTTGAATAATCTGAGCCTGGTATCTTCTCGATAGTTGGATTACGAGTCGTGCAGCTCTGTCAGAGGAACTTTCCACTTTATATATATATATATATATATATCATCATCATTGTCAACCATTATCAATCCACAGCTGGACGAAGGTCTCCCCAAGTTTCCTCCACAACGGTCTGTCTTGTGCCAGTCTCCTCCATGTCACTCCCGCATACTTTCGAATTTCATCCACCCATCTTCCATGTGGTCTTCTTCTGGGTCTTTTCCTGTCCCTTGGAATCCAATCTAAAATTTCGGCTGTCCATTGATGGTCTGTTCTTCTGGCAGTATGTCCAGCCCATTGCCATTTCAGGGATTTAACTCTGATCATGATGTCTTCCACTCTTGTCATTTTTCGGATCCACGAGTTCCTCTTCTTACCTCTCCTGGTCACACCAAGTATGCACCTCTCCATGCATTTTTGAGTTGTCTGCAGCCTTTGTATGTCTCTTTTAGCTAAGGTCCACGTCTCTGCACCCTGATATTCCCTCGCTCTTTCAATTAGTTCTCTCCTTTATTATTTAGATGACATTTTGTTTGTTTGTCTTATGAGCTTGCTACGTTCGAGTTTAGTGTTGAGGTGCATCTTACATCTCACCAATCTATGGTCACTGCCTGTGTTGAACTTGTTTAGCACACTGCAGTCTTCTATGACGAATTTTTTGTTACACATAATAAAATCAATTTCACTTGTCGTCCCATTTGGATGTCTCCATGTCCATTTCCTGTGTGGCTTTTTCTTGAAAAAGGAGTTCAAGATGAAAAACCCTTCTGCCTCTGCAAACTCAACGAGAGTATTTCCACGCTGGTTTCTGTTGCCGTGACCGAATTTACCTACTGAAGTTTCATTCTGTTGCCGTTGCCCTATTTTTGCATTGAAATCTCCCATAATTATCTTCAAGTGCTGCTTACCTTTATTATTTAGATCACGAATTTCCTCATAAAATTCTTCAATTTTTTCTTTAGCATGACTTGTGGTGGGTGCCTAAGTTTGAATAATCTGAGCCTGGTATCTTCTCGAGAGTTGGATAACGAGTCGTGCAGCTCTGTCAGAGGAACTTTCAACTTCTACAACTTTATCCTTCAGTTTCTTGTTTATTATAAATCCAACACCACTAGTTCTGCCAGTATCTGTCCCATGATAGTAGAAGAGATGTCCACTTTTCAGTTCAATGAGATCTTCTCCTTTTCTCCTTACCTCACTTAGCCCGACGATGTCCCACTTGATCCTTTGTAGTTCCTCTTCCAATTCAAGAAGCCTTGAATCAGAAGATAGGGAGCGTCCGTTGTACATAGCCAAGGTCAGCATCAGGATGTAAGGTCAGGTGATGCGTAACATCACAGCCTCTCCTTGACAAATGTCAACCCCGCCTTCTCGTGGTACATCCTGTTCCCACTAAAGGGGCTCTGACGACCGCCAATAGCGGTATAACTATACCATCGGGATTAGAGGAAATGCTATCCCACACTCACCAACCCGCTTGGCCAGCGTGGTGAGTTATGGCCAAACCCCTCCAAAATGACTCCACAACTTAAATCTTGGCCCTCAGTCTCCGGCAGCTGGAATGTACCTGGCCAAGGCAGCGGCCAGTGCGACATGAAGGCAGAGGGTGCTAAGAATCCTCGGAGGACCGGACTAGGCTGCCATCTGATGCTGATATATATATAAAGAGAAATTTACATAGTGATAATAGTGGGTGCCCAATGCATGGGTCATTCTGTCACAGAGATGGTAGAGCAATTGCAGTACCCCCATTCGACAATATCAAGAGTGTGTCAGAATAACATCGCATCTAAACAGCTCTTTGGGCGGAAAAAGGTAGTGGATGAACGTGGCTGTTGATGTCCATCATTCATATTTACATCCAACCGAAGAGTAACAGTGGCACAAATCACTGTCAGCTTAAGTGAGAAAGGTGTCAGAAATATTTCCAACAATAACATCATGTGGTCATTCAAAGCAATAGGTTATGAAAGCCACCAACCCACTGGAGTCCCATTGGTAGTGCCACACCACCGAATTGTGTGCCTCAACTAGGCAAAAGAACATTGACATTGGGCCTTGGATGATTGGAGACGGGTGTGCTGGTCCAGTGATTCCCTTTTCCAGTTATTTCATGCAGATCTGGTGGAAACTGCATGAAGCAATGGATCTGGTGTGTAAACAAAGAACTTTTCAGGCTGGTGGAAGTTATGATTTAGGGCATGTTTAACTGCTGCACATTGTCCATGTCTACATGCATCTCTGAAGGGTTCATGCTACATTTCAATTCTTGTAGACCATCTGCATCTGTTCATAGTCATCATTCCCCCCACAAGGCAATGGACTTTTCCAGCTGAACAGTGTCTCCCCACAGTGCCGTGGTGACTAGAACATTGTTAGAAGAGCATTGATGATATTGAAGTGCATTAAAAATGTATTTGTTTATAAACATCATTGATTGCTGTAATTTCCCTTCCCTGACTATCTTCATTGCTGTTACAACACAATTCAAAGGTTTTGAAAAATAGATGTTAGAGTTAGACGATATTTTCATTGAAGGGGAGGGGGGGCAAAAAAACTTGAAATTGAGAAATATTGTTTGTTCTCCGGCGCAGTGGTCTAAGCGATGGCTTCTGATCATTCGTCCGAAAGTGCTCCGGGTTCGAATCCCAGTGAGTCATGAATGTTGTTTGTCTTATGGAACTGGTGCTCTCCCTTCCCTGGAACCAGTGGCCCTAAATTAGGGACAGGTGACTGCTTCTTATAGCTCACCAAGTTGCTCACAGTGGTCGTTAAACCTCCAATCAAAAAAAAAAAAAAAAACAAAAAAAAAACTGTTCACTGGATATGAATCCTGTGGAAAATCTGTTCAAGCTTTAGATTCTCCACTTAGGAATGAAATTAAATTATGGACAGTCGTGCATCAAGATTGGGTGGAGATACCTGTGGAACACTCATGACTTTGGAATCAATGCATCACTGTGTGAAAGGTGGGCCTACTGATTACTTGGTAGGTGCCACACGATTTCTGTCCAGTTAGTGTATATATATATGTCTATTGCCTAGAATTGTTGGTTCATTGTTCTGTATTTTACTATTTCACATTCTTTTGCAGAGAAATGGGACTGATGATGGCCTTTATAATGTATACACTGGAGAAGATGATCTCTCAAAATTGAATGTGATTGACTTGTGGAATGGGAATAAGTATGTGTTACAGTTTAAAAATGCTGGTAGATTTGCAGCATATAAAACTGCAGAATTTTTGTAATGTTCTATTTTGTTATATAGTCAGAAGTTCTTAATCCTTTGAGAAAAACTCCACATTCTAATATGTGTGTGTGTGTGTAGTGGAAACCATCTGTTAACATTTCTTTGAACTGCACCTATGGGTTGTACATGAGCATGGTAGAATAAGATGAAAAATAAGTTTGAATTGTGTTTAAAAAAAAAAAAAAAAAGTGCTTACTCCATTTGAAGTCAGTTTCATTCAGTTTATTACCCCTGAAATTAAAAAGGGTGTTAGTGTGCAAAATGTTAAATGATTTGAAGGCAACATTTCATTCATCACTTAGTTCTGCTGTTCCCCTGTGAAACATTTTTCTTTCCAGAAGTGGTAGCAAAAATATATCTTGCATGATTTTTTTTTTTTTTAGGTTCGTAACTTGTCTTTTTCAACTTTAGAAAGACTGAAATATCATGTTTTTATCAAATGATAACATCAGTTGAAAGCTTCCTTATTTAAGTGGTTTTTACATAACTTAAGTGTGCATTTAAAGTTTTAATACTTGCCCCCCCTTGTTTTTTCAGCTCTCTAAATGATGCCCATGAATGTGATGTAGATTGACATTTTGCTTTATCATTGATATTGAAATGCATTAAAAATGTTTTTGTTTATAACCATCATTGATTGCTGTAATTCCCTTTCCCTGACTGTCTTCATTGCTGTTACAACACAATTCAAAAGTTTTGAAAAATAGATGTTAGATGATCTTTTCATTGAAGGGGGGGGGGGCAAACTTGAAATTGAGAAATACTGTTTGAAGCATTATTTATCATATGGCACCTAGCAGACTGTGTGGGATCATGCTGAGTTTTGCAAAGTTGTAATTCCATGCAAATAAATCTGAAAGCTTAATTTAAAAAAATCTTCGTAGACTGGAATTTAGACCAATATCCATCCTACCATGTTGTAATTTACACCATTCAGGGCAACTCATTTGCAAGATGATCCCATAATCGTATAATACCATTTGATGGTGCCTGCATAAATTCTTCAGTTGCTAAGAAACATGTCCAGACTGGTGTAATGGTGTACTTTTCTTTTTTTTTTAAGTTATTTCCAGTGTGTCTGTAATAACACAAATATTTTCATGTTTTCATGTGAGTTAATAGATTTTCAGAAGCATAATGAGGAAGAGGTGTGCTTGATGAGTTGATAAAATGCATGAAGCAGGAAAACTGTAACGAAACTTGCACACATGTGTATCACTGGTCATTCCTTTCAATTACTGTGGCCTTGGGAATGCCTTCTGTGTATCACTATTCAGTTGCTAACCAGACACAACCTGGCAAAATAGAAGTGATAAGATTGTACACCACTTCATGTGGCACTCTTCAAACACTACCATTAGGAGTGGATTACTCACTACTTGGCAGCTAGACTGAAATTGTTCAACTCTTGCACTTAAACCATGTAAGCAAAATCACTGGTCCTGTATGGAACAGCAAAGTCAGCAGCTGAGCTGCAAACCTCATCCTGGGGTTCATGTAGAATATAACACCTCAGGATTTTCATTGAAGGGGTGATGTTGGCCCAGGTGGTGGACAGTTTGTCTGCCTTCTTATTAAGAAATCATGGCTGTATTTGGTTTTCATTCATTTAACAAGGAGCTGCTGGTTACCAAATCCTAGAAGAAGGGAATAGAACTTCAGGTAATTGTTACGTCCACTTCCATTCATCTTTTCTAATGGTCAGCATTAAGATCTACTTCCAGTATGAATACCATTTAAGATTTTTGCAGTGGAAGAATTGGTATAAGGTCATCACAAAGTAGTCAGAAAGGGAACAGATATGGTAGCTGTCCCTTTTAAAGGCTATGTTGGACAGAGAGCTTTTGATCTGCATCTGATGATAGTAGGGTTGTATACTGTGTCGTGGGTACGGCCAGTTCTGTGAATCTTCCTCAGATGTCAAATGTCTTCTAGTTTAAATGCCATTTGTGGTGGAAGAATTGGCCTATGGATGTCACAAATCAGTTGGCCATAAATCTAGTTTTGTAACCCTCTCTCTTTGGAGTCTGTGTTAGAGAACTTTTGATCTGAACCAGCCATTCTGCCAGGTGAAATCTTTCAACTCTTGTATGAAGCAAGAGTTTAACAAATCTATAATCTTAAGCTTCTGTGCCAAAAATATGCTTGTACGTGTGCTGTGTGTTTCTTCATTAATGTCTCTGATATAAATAGGCTCCTTTTATTTTATCTTCTGGTCCACATCAATTATTCTGGATTTCATTGTGACTAATGGTCCTTAATTAATAACAGGGTTCCAATGCAACCCAGAATTCTCAGAGAATTTAAAAATGGTTCCAAAAATCAGGGAAAGCTCAGGAAAAACTGCATTCTTTTGTAATGATCAGGGAATTGAAAAATCAGGGAATTTTTATTTTGCCAAAAAATTATATTTTTTCTGATTTCAAACTTTTGTTTGCAATTACTGTCAGCCTAGAACAGTGTTTCCCAACCGCCGGTCTGCGGATTGGTACCAGTCCGCGAGAAATGAGGGATTTTTTTTTCTTTTGAATCAAAATGGAGTCAAAGTAAGAGGAAATCTAGATCGAAGTGTGTTTTTTAACACCTGTCACGAAAGATTAAAGGAACCTTGGATGAATCTAGTATATAAATCTAAAGAAAGCCTGTATATAAGATTATAGTTTAGTATAATCTTATATATAAATTATGGATTGTATGCAGTGATTATAATATAGAATATCATGAGATTAAATACTTGAAAATAGCCTAAAGGGTTTTGTTTCGGAATTGCCGGCTCTTAAAAGTTTCTCCAACGTTTTGCCGGTCCATGAATGCAAAATTGTTGGGAACCACTGTCGTAGAATATGATGAATCCTACTTTCAATGCATTACTCTGTTCCTTAATTCCCTAAAAATTATCAAAACTGAATTTTTAAATTTGCCTGTTAAGTTTTTATTCAGTACAGACAGTTTGCTTAGTGCTTTATTATATGGAGCAGTTAGGCACAATTGCCAGATATACTGGCTGGTTCAGATAAAATTGAACATCTGCTCATTGCATCATACAATTTTTTTTTTTCATGTTAGATTGCTTACTATTAGTTTTTTTTTTTTTTTTACATATTTAACTGAAATGTATGGTTTTTTAGGTCTCTACATTTTTGGAATGGAAAATCCTGCAACATGATTAATGGCTCAAGTAAGTAATTTTCATTGTTTTATTTATTTTACTATTTGAAATATATGGTTTTATATGTACATTTCATATATACTTGTATATGCCACAATGCTTTTTATGTGTGAGAAAAAAAAATTATGTGATGATTGCAGTGTTGTACAATGAATATCAATTTCCAATATGCACACAATTTGTGTATAACTTAAAACAACTGGGATTGTGTTCCTTAAAATCAGATCTCTCTCCTGTGCTCTTACAGTCAAACTGATGGTTATGGAAGATTAATTGTAAGACAAAGTAACAGAAATTCCACCAAATTTTGCTTTTTGAAGCATAACTTTGTGTTTATGTGCAACACCCAAACATAGGTTAACATTCTCTAAAGTTGTCCCACTGTTGAAATATTTATGTTAAGGATCTTTTCATAAAGCTAAGTGGAATACAAGCTTTTCTGTAATTTCACATGTTGCACTCAGATATGACATTTATATTATCTGATGTCTCATAAGTTATTCCAAAGGTTTTCAGAGTATATAATATATAGACACAGTTATTCTGCAGGCATTGGCATGATCTTGTCACAAAAGAAAATAAGAGGAATTTAAAACAAATATCTGTTATCAAGTTTTTTAACATAAGCATTCATATTTTTAATTCTAAAAATTAATGAAGTCATGGCAAAATCCTAGTGACGAAATATCTTAAAAGTACAATTATGCAATACAGAGATTACTAGGATGACATAAAAATTACTTTTTGTCAAATATTTGGGTTGCACACCAACCTGTCGTCGGGACTGACTCAAGATAGTAGGTGTTGCTACTCAAGCGGTAATACCAAGCATTTATGTCCGTTAATCGTGGCATCTCTTCTTCTTTCAATTTGTAGACTTTCTCCCAATTTCTGTTTTACACAGTGCTGTTGATGTAATAGAAATTTTAAACAATCACAGTTAATTTGAATGCCTGGTACTCTGTATGTGTTTGTCAAGGCCTGTCTTGTTGGAAACATTCCTAATTAAGCAGCTTTATGTTCAGCCACATGGGTGCAAAGCTGTCTCCCAGTTTCTTCTACATATGTGTTACCACAATTGCAGTGTACACTGTAGACCACTCCTTGTAGCAGAACATTCTTCTCTTTTCGTTTAACGGGAGGGAAATTTTTGAATTTTATTGTTTAAGTGTGGAACAAGTCAAACCTGGAATTTAAAGCTTAATCGTCTGAAGCTTTTCAAATATACCTTTATGGTAAGTGATCTTTCTAGTAAGTTTGATGTAATTGCTTGATTGTTTATGATTTGATTTGACTTTTTTGTTAAGAAATTTTCTGTCATTGTAGAAGGATCATTATTTTCAGTCAGTCTTTATTTAATTATTTTTTATGGATTCTCTTTGAAGTTTCTGAAAAATCCAGTGCTTCAAAAAAAAAAAAAAAAAAATCCGTAAAGAATTAATAAAGACTGGCTGAAAATAATTATCCTTCTACAATGACAGAAAAAATGTTTAACAAAAAAGTCAAATCAAATCGGAAACAATCAAGCAATTACATCAAACTTACTGGAAAGGTCACTTACCATAAAGGTCTATTTGAAAAGCTTCAGAATTAGCTGTAAAATTCAGGTTTGACTTGCTC
This sequence comes from Macrothele yani, assembly GCA_039090855.1. Taxonomy (NCBI): domain Eukaryota; kingdom Metazoa; phylum Arthropoda; class Arachnida; order Araneae; family Macrothelidae; genus Macrothele; species Macrothele yani. The sequence continues at coordinate 78,672,551 of CM077027.1, forward strand.
CACGCCCCAATAAAATTCAAAAGTTTTCCTTTCCATTAAACAAAAATACAAAAATATTCTGCTACAAGGAGTGGTCTACAGTGTGTACTGCAATTGCAGTAACACATGTAAGGAGAAACTGGGAGGCAGCTTCACACCCATGTGGCTGAATATAAAGCTGCTATTAGGAACGTTTCCAACAAGGCCTTGACAAACGCAGAGTACCAGACATTCAATTAACTGTGACTCTTTAAAAATTCTCTCGCATCAACAGCACCTTGTAAATCGGAAAATGGATGAGTCTACAAATTGAAAAAAGAGGTGCCACTATTAACGAACAATAAAAATAAAGGCTTGGTATTGCTGTTTGAATGGCATCACCTACTATCTTAGGTCAGTCCAGACAGCGGGTTGGTGTAAAACCCAAAAATTTAAGTTATTTTTTGTCATCCTATAAATCCCCGTATTGCATAATTGTACTTTTAAGAGGTTTATTTTTGTCATTTGCATTTTTTGTACAGCATACTTGTTTTATTTCTATCTTCTGTTTTATAGTCTTATTGTGTTTGTAATATATAAAAAGGTGAAAAGCAAATATTTTGTTAATATGCAATTGTTTTCATTATTTTTATTAACCTTACCATGGACAGTTTTTATCATACAATGTCCTTTCAGTTCCAATTATGTCAGATAATTGGAATTCTGCCATGTATGGTTATTTCACACAGAAGTTTCCAGCTTTGTGCAGTTTTAGTAATTGTTAGTGAAAAGGCAGAACAACAAAATTATTGTGCAATTTAATTGTTCTGACGAGGAAATCTGCCTTTTGTTATGAACTGCTAGAAAAAAAAATTGTGTGGCATGTTTTGGAAATACATGTGTTCATGTTCAGAGGAAAAAATTATTTCACTATCTAGTTTCCAGTGTGTTTGATACTTCTAGTGTTGACATTCCCTCTGAGACCTCAGGCTTCTGAATGAGTTTGAAAGGACAAGACTGGTCTGAAGGCATCAAGAAGCAATTTGATCTGGACAAAACACACACAGAGAGAAAACATTGTGTTGCCATTTCATATAATTGAATCTGTCTAACAAAAAAGTAGGAAGACACTATTAAAAATTGCTTTAAGATTATTTCAAGTTATCCGAAGTTTAGGACCACTAAATGGACATAAGGTGTTAAATTAATTTTAACTAGACAAAATGGGCATTCTTTTCATTATATACGTATCAAGGTTAGCACAAAAGCCAGACCTGGCACTATGAGTAATGTAGAACCTTCAGAGGGATGAATGATTCTCAGATAATAAGTTTCTCCAGAGTAAGTCAATGGAGTGCAGTTGTATGTTATTCCCAAAAAACACTGCACATACACACAAGTGAATTATACATTATAATAGCTAAGGTAAGAAAACTGTTCTCTTCATTATAGCCAAAGAAAATGAACTTTGGCATGCAAAGAAGATAAACCTAAGAACTTTATTCCAAAATCTTGTTTTTAATGGAAAACAAAGAAATAATTCTTCAAAATTACATAGGAGAGGCAAATACTCATGTTAATAATGACATGATGATGTATTTTCACTGTTTCTCGTGTAACTGTTCTCTTCAGAAAAATTAAAAATTGCATTGTCTTGGAGTGGGAATGAAACCCACATCTCCCAGTTTCCTATGTAACATGCTACTGTTGCACCACTCAGACAATGAACTTCCACGCAACTGAAACAAAGCAGTTATGGCTCAGGAATCTGAATATCTTTCAGATGCATTAGTCAAAGCAAAGTTAATGGGTTCATTTGCTTGGAACTTCATTGTCCCAGGTGGTGTAATAGTAGCAGGCTCCAACTGAAATCAGGAGATGCGTATTAGATTCCCATTCAAGAGCAATGTGATTTTTCAAGTTTTCTGATAAGAAAGCTATGTGGAAAACAGTGAAAATATGGCACCTTTGTGAGGATGACATAAATCAAAGCTTTTCTCTCTAGACTTTGTAATTTTTGCACAATAAACTTCTGACCAGTTTAGTTGCTCAAGTGTTTATTTGTTTAATGTTTTAATGTTAATCAATATTAAAGGCACCTTATTAGGTAATGTAAATATTTTGTTTTCATGCATGTATATGTTTTGCTAACATCATAAGGTTCTTTTATAACTACACCATGTAGGCAAAAGTATTCGGGCACCTAGGTCATATGGGAACAAAAGCATTTATTAACCGAAATCAGTACATAGTCCACTTTTGGTCATTATTACTGCAGCGATCCTTCTTGGCATGCTCTCCACAAGGAATGGAGGAAAATTATGGCACAGACCTCTTTGCCATAATTTTCCTCCATTCTTCCTCTGTAGCTTTTGCTAGAGCTGCCGTGGAGGAAGATCTTACAGGCCAAGATTGGATTTGTCATTTCAAGTCATCCCACAGATATTTTGTTGGATTTAGATTGGGACTTTGGGCAAGCCAATGTAACAGTTAGACATCCTGCTTCCCAAACCAGGCCTGGACTGACCTCACAGTATAGGAAGGCCCTCGATCTTACTTAAACAGGCAAGGATCTGTGCTGAAGTACTGCCACCATGTAGGTAATGCAGAATTTAGAATGTCGTCATACCTGGCAGCTGTTAGAACAGCACTACAATGAAATCCTTTTTAGCAGAAACAGCTCTACACCATTACAGATTCCTCTCAAAAATTGACTGTAGGGACAATGTAGTCCACGTGACAGCATTCTTTTTGCAAAACACTACATCCAAATACATCCATCTGAATGAAAGTGTGAATAGCCACGCCACACAACCTTCTTCCACTCTTCTGTTGTCCACAAACAGCTAGTGATGATCACTGCAATTTTCGTCTGGCATTACCTGGAGTGATATAGGGCTTGTGTGCAGCTGACATGGTAATGTGGGTATGCAGTTTCTGACACTGTTTTGGTGCAAATAGCTGTTCCAGTGGCTTGTCTGACCCCGCCAGCCAGATGTGTGGCCGAGGAATGTATATCTTCTAGGATTCCCAGATGAGCAGCAGTGCTACATGCCAATTATGTCTCAGATGGTATCCAACTACCATGCCTGTTTGAAAGTACGGCAGTTCAGCTTCATGCAACATAGTCACTTCCAATGCAGTCTAACAGGTGTGCCAGCACTCCCTTTTACAATCGACACATCCCACATGAGCATGTCTGATTTTTCTTTGCACGTTTATTTGCATACATGGAGGTATCCGAATACTTTTAAGAGTACATATTGTATGTACACGGTGAAGAAACTGAAATCCAAAGCTATCCTGCTGCAAGTAACTGTGCTTCCTTGAAAATAATCAGCTTGTCAGTTTTTTGTAGATTATTCTGTTGTAGCCTGAGGTAAGCTTGTGGTTATGTTAATTTTTTTTATCCCCCCCCTCCTACTGATAGTCCACTTCTGTTGAGTAAGCAGTCTTACTAGTATATGCTATTTAAAGTTATGAAGGATCCAGGTCTCAGTTGTATTGCAAAAAGTGCTGGAGCTTTTTTGAAAAAGTGCTATAGGGAATGAAAAATTATAGGTGGACGATTTTTCAGTTTTTGAACTAGGATCTAACAAAGTGTAGTAGAGATAGATGACAGTTAAAAATAACCATTAGTTAAAAAATCATCTTGCATGTGCATATTTCTATCTTTAGTATAACTATTTTTTAATCCACTCATCCTTCTGCTTCAGTGAGGTCAATTCAAATTTTATAACAGTGGATTGTCAGTATCTGTTTCAACAGTGGTGAGCAAACATTTAACCTCACGAACATGTGATTTTTCTTTAAGTTGATCACCAACTGAACATCATGTGTAACACCTGGTAGTGAACTGAGTATGCTGCTGGCTGTTCATCCGAGATGGGCCCCAGGCTGAAATCCCAGACAAGGCATGGGTGTTGTATTGGTCTTATGGCACTGGCTCTTTCCCTTCCCTGGAATCAGTGTCCCTAAATTAGGAATGGGCTACTGCTTATAGCCCGTAGAGTTGCTCACTGTTGTCTCTTAACCCCAAAATGAGAAAAGAAAAATGAGTTTCTCTGCAACATAATGTTACTTTTCAAATTTTTTTTGTGATTTTGTGATGTGTTCTGTATTTCAGATGCAGAAATTAGTCCTCCAGTAACTCCAGATCAAAAAACTTTCAGCTTTTTTCAATCCATCTTCTGTAGGTAAGTGCAACATATCATACAGATTTTTTTTCTTATTTTGAGTCCAGTTTGCTATTGATGAAGAACTGAAGAGAAATTTTTGGGGGGATTGATGGGGGGAGGGAAGGTCTTTTCCATATCGGGAAGGTATTTCATGTTTCTAAACTTGTTAAAGTGAAAATTTCCCCCATAGTTGTAATTTTTTTCCCACTATGTTCCCCTTGTGCAATATTGTTAAATATCATTTTATTTCATAAATGTTTGTATCCAGCTTAAAAATGGAGAGAAAAAAATTCCAAAAATGGAATTTGGATGGAGTAAAAATTTCTCCTGCAATAGGTTTTTTTTTTCTTTTGGCAATGTTGTCATTATCCCATGTTGTCATTAAATGTTGTTTTTCCCCATAAATGTTTGCATTTCAGCTTGGTAAGAGAGGGCGAAATTCAAAAATTAAAACGATGAAGTTGGAAATTTTGTAAGAATTGATGCATGGTGTTCAAGATTATTCATCCTCTCAAAGTTACACTATTTATCTGAAATAGTGAAAGCTTTGGTATCGTGCATTCATGGTCCTCAAACTGAAAGTTCTTTCAGCATGATGAATGAACTTATAGTTATATACACTGGTGTTCAAAATGAAGAGCATTTGCACATTTTGTCAATTTTCACAAAAAGTACGGAACCAAAGGTACAAATTATGCCACCGAATAAGAATGCAAATTTGCAGTGTCGAATACATAAGCGTACGAGTGCGTGTGGCAGAGCTGTGACAGCGAAGGGCATGAAAAGCACACGTGGTTTTTTCCGCGATTAGTTTGCTCGTACTCCTCAGCAACATTTGTTGTTTCTTGCAGGAGTTGGTTCAATTTCATAAACAATCAGGTAAAATGAGTTGCCACAAATGTATTGATGACTGAATGAGGTGGAGAATCGTCGGTAGATTGGAGGCAGGGCAATCGCAAGTGCAGGTTGCTACAGAGCTCAGTGTAACGCCCAGTGTAATTTGTGGAAACAGTTTAAGGACACCGGATTCACACCGAGAAGGCCTGGGCAAGGTTGTCAAAGAGCCAAAATGGCCAATGAAGATCGTTTTTTGGCATTTTCAGCGAGGCGCCACAGGACTGCTACAGCTGCACAGCTATCTCGTGAGCTGCATGCCGACACCGGAAAAGAGTTTCTAGGGTTACTGTTTCCCAAAGGCTTCATGAGAGGGGGCTTTTTGCCAGAAGACCTGCTGTTTGCGTCCCGCTCACTTCAGCACACAAGAAAGCATGTTTAGCATAGTGCAGACATCATCAGCCTTGGACCAGACTTCAGTGGGGTAACGCTCTCTTCACGGACAAGTTGCGATTCAGCCTGGGCACTGATTCTTGATGTACCTTCATCTGGAGAGAACCTGGGACCCGATATCTTTCCTCCAACATCCGAGAAAGGGACCGCTGTGGCACCGGAGCTGCCATGATTTGTGCAGGCATCATGTTAGATGGCCGCACACCTCTCCATGTGTAACCTTGTGTACGGTTTTTATTGATTTTGTTTTGTTTTGATGTCTTTTGTTTGGCGCTCTTTGGCCAACCATGGCCCTTGCGCCATTAACATCAATCAATCAACCAACCAACCAACCAGCCTCTCCATGTGTTTGACAGAGGCTCCCTGACTGCTGAGAGGTATTTCCTATGTTCAGCTTTTCAGGGGTGCAGTTGGCCCTCGGTTCCTTTTTATGGACGACAACGCTCGTCCACATAGGGCTCACCCGGTCTATTATCTTGAAAGTGAAGATATTTGCCGGATGGATTGGCCAGCCAGACCTAAACCCTATTGAATATGTCTGGGACGCTCTTGGTAGGGCAATTGCAGCTCGCCATCCCCCTCCAAGAACCATTCAGAAACTGAAAACTGCATTGCTGCAGGAGTGGGACCGACTGCCACAGGGACTCAATTGCCTCGTTTCCAGTATGACGTCGTGCTGCGAGAGCTGTGTGACTGTGAGAAGGGACCATAGCGCATATTAGTCATTTTATGTTCGATCTTGCAACGAGGATTTTGGACATTTCTGCGCTGATGAGCCTTACTGGCGATCATGAGTGCGTACCATGACTGTTGTATGCCCCAGGAGCAGAAAGTACTTAAAACTGCGACATACATCACAGAACAAAGCCCCCCCTTCCCCCCCCCTGCAGAATATTTTCTTTTTAATCTTAGATTTCAATGTCTTGCAGAATATATTTTTTTTATTTTAGATTTCAGTTTTCTTGTTGGATGTTTTTATTTGTAGAACATATTTTGTTAAATCTTAAATTTCAATCCCTTGCAGAACATTTTTTATCTTAAATTTGTGAGCGCAGCGCTCGCTCGCATGTCCGATCTGCCGGTAACTCCTCTTGTCTACACTCCCTTGCCCTTCTCCTCGGAGCACCAAACAATCCCTTGCCCTCTCCCACACATCCACCACCCGGATGGTAGCCGATTGTTCCTCCCTGCTCTTTTTGAAGGACCCTTGTCCCCCTCCCCGCTAGTATGTTGTGAAAGTGTGAGGCACCAAGCCATGTTAAACCACATATTGCTGGGGAGAGTGTTAGGTGTCCATCTTGGAAAAAAGAAATCACCTCAAGTCAACAACAGCAGAACACGCAAGATTCCCGCCCAAAGTTTTAAACTCCCGCCGAAGTAAAGTTGCTAGGAAGAAGTCTCCCTCCTTAGAAAAGTTTATGGGGAAAAAAAAATTATAAAAAATCCGGGTCTGTATTTTGACCACTCACAAAATTGGAGCTTTAAAAACATATCCTTCATAAAATTACGTGCATTAAAAACTAATCCTTCTCTGAGTTACGAATATTGCGGTCGGATACATCGTGAATAATTTGTATGTATTCTGGTCGGATACATCGGGAATAATGAATTTTATGGACATGTTAATCGGCTTCCATATGTAGGGGCCTAAACAATTCATTTTGTATGTCGCCAACTGTTACAAATCAGGCACAAGATTCTTTCACAGAATTCTGCATTTTTCATTATTTGGGATCAATACAAAACTTAAAATTTTTCCTGTAATCGTTATTTCTTCTTCTTGCGAAGTTGCCTCTGCCCAGTATTGTTGCTAAATATGTTGCATAAATGTTTGCATTTCAGCTTGAAACTGTAGGCAACAATTTTCTGAAAATTTAAGTTCGACGAAGCGAAAATTTCTCTGTAATCTTTAGGCACGAGTTTCTCCCACGGATTCGGGAAATTTTGCCTTTGTTGTCATCATTTGTGCCATTCTTGAGAGTGAAGAGAATTGAGCATTGCAAGGTGTGGGTGAGGGATGACGTTTTCCGGCTGCAAACTGAATTCCGTTTTTCAAAACATTCGAAAACAGAAGCTAGACGGAGTGACATTTTCTCCCGTAATCGTATTTTTTTTTTCGATTGCGATTCTCTCTGTTCAGTATTAATGTAAAATATGATTTTGTTCAATTAATGATTGTTTCATCTTTAAAATGGAGGAAAATTTTCCGAAAATAAAAATCGGATTGAGCGAAGAGTTCGAAAAAACTGCGCTCCACTCAAAATAACTCTGACATAGCTCCCTTATGTTGTGATATTCAGAAGATAACAAGCTACATAGTTGATCTATGAGAATAATAATACAGTGTATATTTTGAAAATGAGGAAATTGTTGACATAATTATAAGAGTAGGTATTTTATTGAATTTTGAATAATTAATTCAAATTGTATTTGAATATTTCCAAGAATTCATGTCAGTTCTAAGCAGAAGAAAGAATTGGAAGATCTTTCCAATTTCACTGAATTTTTAAAGGTTTTTCCATGTGTTTCACACTCTGAAGAAAAAAAATATATATTTGTTCTTTGAGTGAGTATACTGTTTTTGTCACTTGGACCTATAGAAATATCCAAGAAAGTAGGACAAGTGGAACATTTTTTCCAGATTAAAGCTCTCTTAAAACAAGTTCTAAATGAAATGAAAGAGGTTCCAAAATTTATTAAGTTTGCTGTTTTTATTCTTTCTCTGCCTGTCTCAGAACAATTTGTGAATCCTGGGGTTCAACAATTGACATTGTATAAGTAAAAGACCCAGTACTAATTTAATGACAGAGATGATGTTATAGTTGGAACAAATGATAAATGAATGTTTATAATGTCAGAGCACAGTTTGAACATAAATCAGTCCAAAAAATATTGAAAGCTGCCCTAGTTTCAATGTATGGACCAAATTACCACAGACACTTTGTAAATAATTCATCTGCATCGTTGGCACACTATTTAACTTTAAAAGTTATTGACAAAATATCAAATTCTGAATACCCTGGTTCTAAATAAATTTATTTGATTTAAATAACATGTTTTTATGCATTATATTTAACAAGGGGGTTTCAACTGATGGTAAGTAATTTTTCATGTTGGTTTTACTGTGATTTATTCACTTTTTTTTTTTTTTATGAAATTTGGTCAAAGTGTTTCGTGCTTTGCCCAAAGAACATTTACAATTTTTGGGAGTCATGTTGCAGAACACTGAACATAATTCTGCTCCTGGGTTGTATGCTATAATTTTTCTCTTATATAACTGTGTATCCATATCAAATTTCATTAAAATGTGCAGATTCTCTTACTTTTGAACATCAGTGTAGTTAGAAAGAATGAACATCAAAACCTATTTGACTGTACAAACTGTGAACTACAAAATTGAACCCCCCCCCTCCTCCTCTAGTGGTGCTAATAGTCTAACCATTCACCCAAAATTTGTTATGGTGTCTTTATGATCTGGAATCAAAAAATCAATCCATGGAATGGCATCGCACATCTTCACCAAGGCCTAAGAAGTTCAAGAGCCAGTGATCAGCACAGAAAGTCCTGGTGACTGCTTTTTGGGATGACAAGGGTGTCATTCTCCTTGATTTTCTGGTACGTGGCCATACAGTGACCAGCGAGCAGTACATTGAGACACTCGAGAAGCATAGAGAAGCCATAAGGAGGAAGAGATCAAACCAGAATCTAAAAAGGATCCACATTCACCATGCCAATGAGAGACCACACGTATTTTTGGAACAAATCAGGCTGGTGTGTGATCCCCCATCCACCGTACATCCCAGATCTGGTGCCCTCAGACTTCCACCTGTTTGGTCCAATGAAGTACAGTCTCCAGGGACAACGATTGATGACAGACGAGGTGAAAGTGGCTGTGAAGTGGGTACAACAGTCCACACCTGAATTTTTTCAAAGAGGATTCGAGAATGGGTTCAACGATGGCGCAAATGCATCACTTGTTATGGCAACAATGTTGAGTAGTACCTTTGTATAGAGAAAGTTACTCTACCAACATGTGCAATTTGAACGACATCTGTCAGTTAATAAAAAAGTTATGCCCACTTTTGCATTTCTTTTGGTACAACCCTTATATCTGCACTGCCCAACAGTGTGATGCAGATCTTTTGGAATATATATTTGCCATATGACATCTCCATATTTTTATAATTATAAAAGGCAGGGGCAGATTAACCCAACGGGACATTTCCCAGTGGGCCCCTTCCGTATATTTTGTCTTACTTTCTTAAAAATATTTTCAGTTCAGTAGTTTTAAACACACAACTGTACCACAATACTTTTTTTATAAACGAAATGCACATAATGTAATTATAACAAGTGGGGGGGGGGGAAACCTATTTTGAATTAGGAAAAAATTCCCCTCACCAGGCAACTGCTAGATTCCCAACTACAATAGATGGGCCATATGTGTTTGTGAAATTCTGGGTTTATTAGTAGCTGAGGAACGATACTGTACGTATGTTGCGGGAGGGCAGGGGGGGGGTGTACAAGATGGTCTATATATTCCCCAAAGAAGGGGGTAGATGATTTTACTCCCATTGGCTGTAGGAGGCATTAGTGCTGTGCTCATAAGAGCTGAGTTTGGGCTCAATTTTAAGAGCCTGAGCCCGTCCGAGCCAGAAGTATGTCAGCCCTAGCATGCCCAAGCCTGAATTTTATATTGCAAGATGGAGCCCGAAAACTATGATTAATCTGTTTAGGCATTAAAAAAAAAAAAAATCTCCTCTTCCAAACTTCCCCTCCTTCCTCCCCGTGCAGTTAACAGATATCTTTCTCAATTGCGGAGTGGGGAAGGGATGTCTATATCCATAGTTATTTTGACCATTCATTTCATCCTGAGATGTTTCAAGGGGCCCGGCATCAGAAAAAATCTGGAGGCATAACAATCTATGTATGTTAACAGCATTGGGGTGGAGGCTGAACAGAACTAAAAAAGATTTCACTACTTTCCTTAAAGTAGTGAAAATTTTCATTTCATTTATTGATCTTGCTGTTACATATCAAAATTAATAATTCTGAATTGTTAAACATAAAAATAACAGCAGGGAAGATAAAGGAAGAGGCCTCGGAGAGTTGACCAGCCTTGATCTCCCTAGACTTAAGACAAGAACATTAATATAACAGCAACAGAGTCAAAAAAAGGAAACAAATATCAAATTAAACATCTAATCATAATATTGAATTAACAGCATATCAAGTGGCAAATGTTAAAGTAATGAAAAGCATGAGTTCCCCCTCCCCGCCCAATCCTCATTGTATGGATCCCGCATTCGTTGGTCACTGAATCTTCACCTGGGAAGTCTCTCGCGTTCCCCCTCAGCCGAATAATCCCTGTCAATCAACCACCCATCTTGTACTAATAAATGGATATCAGTTGTTAAGTAAGTAGTATTTTAATTTCTTTTTAAACAAATTGAAGTTATTAATAAAATTTAATTCTGCAGGCAAAAAATTCCAAAACTCCGGTCCAGAATAATCTAGGCTTTGTTTAGTAGTTTATGTTCTAGGTGTAGTCTCAACAAAGCTTGGTTATGAATATTATAATGGTACGTAGCAGTATTAATTTCTCTGAGCTCCTGTGCAAGGTTCAATTTAATTCGTTTGTACATATGATGTCGACACAGCCAGAACAGAACGGAGCTAACCATAACATCTGGACATATCCAAAGTAGGGTACAACTTATGACAAAATGGCTCTCGGACTAACCCTAACAACTGACCATATTGAAGCAAGATACAACTTTGGACAAAGAAACTCAATAACTACTGACGTTGGACTGAACACGCACTTCCGTGAGTAACATCTTTAGGACTTTTAACCGATTTATATTTTAATTGAATAAGTTAATGCACCACCACAGACTGTATCCACTTTACAGAACGTGTAAAACAGAACTTAGACGTTAAAGCGGCTTCCTGAAGAGTATTATATTACATTTCAACATGAAGTTGCAAAATGTTTCGTTTACGTAAATATTCACCCATGTTTGATAAAGTTGCAGAACAATGCTAGATAATGGTCATTATGGGATGTACTATCCACTATATGACAACACAGAATTCAGAGTGAAAGCTAATGATATCATGAACTTATTTTGAAATAACTAAGATTATTTGTGGGGGTGTTCATATACGATCCCTTTACCCCGAAATGTTCTAACTACGCAGCCTGCACTCCTTGTGATAACTGAAAAATGCTGCAGATGAAGGCATTTACGGAGATATCATTTCAACATGAAGTTGCAAAATGTTTTGTTTACGTTATTTAGTAAGGTGTCTTTACAATACATAACCGAAGCATAAAAGCAAGTTTTGTAACTGAAACACATACGAATATGTGATCACTAAATGAAGAATCAGTTCGCCACAATATTTAAAAATCTTTAAATTTCTAACTGATTGTCCACAATAGAAAAATTACGAAAATTGCAGTACAAATAGAAAATTTTAGTGTGAAAGCTTTGTATTTTTTTTTCATTTATTTAAATTAAAAAATAATGTACCAAAAATCCTTTCTCACAAGACAATTCCAAAATAATTTTGGTAGTAGCAGTTCTCTTTCTCTCTCAAATATTTGCTGGAATTTCAGCCACTTCGTTGAAAATTTAAGAACTGGAAGCTCAAAGTTATGAAAATAAACATTATTTTACGATCTGTCAAACATGAAAAGGCTAAGCATTTTTTTTTTATTTAATGTTCTTACTTCAGCGTTCTTAAGAGAAAATTTTAAACAAATATAAACATTGAGTGTGTCCAAAATTAGAAGCTTCTCCTGAGCAATTACATACATGACTAACTAAACTAATGATTTAAACCTGGTTATTCGTTTTTTCCTTGTCGATTAAGTGAGTTTGCCATGATATTTAAATATCTTGAAATTTCTAACAGTGATTAAAAATAAAAATTGCAGTACAATTTTTCTGCAATAAAATAGTGGCATGGGCCGATGAAAAATTTTCTGCAACACCCACTTCAATTTAAGGATGACAGGTGTACTTTTTACCCCACCCCACCCCCGCCCCCAGTACTACGCTTGTTACTGTTTCCAGAGCAACTGTACTTGTTTTGTTTCGTAAATAAAAAAAGTTATTTTCAGTTGTGATACAATAGTACCACAGAACTACAACTGAACGGGGAGCCCATTTGCAAAAATTTTCCCGCACCCTTTTGTGACTGCCAATCTGCCCCTGATAAAAGGTTATACTTTTGGGAAGTTCTTTGGAATCATTTCTTTCTGTCACACTCAAGTGAAGCATGCTTGTGTTTTGCTCTGCTAAACAGTCAGTTTCATTGTAAACTGATGGGGACAATATCCTTTCTGAATAATTTATAGCACCAATGATGTTTGCTCCTTTTGCACTCTCATCCTTTCAGCTAACATTGTGGTGGTAAAGAAGTTATAACATTACTACCTTTTAATATTTGCTAGGTTAGTCACATGTACTAACCTACTTCTTAACATATGTTTAGTACATCCTTTCGTTTGAGTCTATCACCCCCTCAGTAACCAACATGATATTTACATATTAAAACAAAGTGAGTAAAAACACTGATCCTTAAGCTTTTCACTATAATTAGGAACTTTAAGCTAAAACAACAATCTAAAATGTATGCTATCCAACTAACTCTTAAGTTGCATTATTAGCTAAGGGAATGGTAAAAAATTCAAAACTTGTACATGGCGCTGCTGTGAGTGCTTTCAGAGGCATGAGTCTCTATCTTCAGGCAGACTTCAGCTCAAGTCAACATCCCATTTCTCATTGGGGAGATGTTTCATTTGTGGTGTTTGCTCAGTAACTTCTCCCAAAATATTTTATGATCTTTGTTGAGTGGTGGAACATCAGAAATTCTCCACAAAGTTTTATCATATGCATGTTCATGCATCAGTGGAGATTGTGAAGCTGTATGGTCTGAATCTTGTTACTTTCAAATTCATCACTGAATGTAGTTTTAGGTTGAAATTTCCTTCACTGTCTGAAACTGCAGGGAAACCTTCATTAACTGACATCTCTGAATAATGGCAACCTCTGTGCAACAGCAAGATTTGGTTGGTACAGAACAGCTGCCGTAGGATTAACATTAGCGACAACCTCCGAACAACGAAACCTCTTGACAGCAGTTAACAGACACCCCTGTCAGTCCCAATGGAGATCTAATGGACACTTTTCCCCTTTGGATTTTACATAGTTTCTTTGTTACTTCGGCCAAAGGGGTAACATATAAGGGCAAAAAATATTGAGAAAGAATTTGTGCATCAGGCAGCATGGGTTGCATTACGGCTAATACAATGCTTTGCTTAAGTGAATAGAAGAGTTAAAGTTCAGTTCAATGTGAGACAAGCTCCAGTCCATTTCGGGGCCAACAGCAATAGTTGCTGATTCCTGGAATGTTGCCCATTGGTGGCGGTATCCCTTGGTTTGGTTCCTGCTTTCCGGATGGGGGCCAGTTAGCTGCGCTGTTACACTTCACTGTCTAACATTTTTCTTTGTTTCTGTCCTGTAGCAAACCTTAGCCCTAATACCCTTGCTTGCTGTTCCTTAGGACTATTTAAGACCAGATGTCAAACACTGTTTTTATAAAATCCTGTACACAATGAATTATTTATTTATTATATTGAGTTTTATTCAGCACTCAACATTTCAGGAAAGCACTCCAACTGTTTCCTTTGTGCATATAAGGTTCATGCACTTTAGTGTTCTCCCTAGAGCCTTTTTGCCGGACGGCCCACCCAGCTAATTTTTTCTGCCGCCCAGCTAAATTTCATTTAATGAACGCTTTTACAACATACATGATAGTAAGAGTGGAAAACTTACTTCCGCATACACCATAAATATTTATGAAAACTGCCTGAAATCTGGGTTGAACATGATTTATTAGTTAATTCATTTTTTTACCATTTATTATATGCATTTTTCTAATGTTTTTTTTTTGTTATGTTGCATTAATGCCTATCACACTGCTAAAGATGTTTAATAAGTATAATAATGTTAAGCAAAACAACATTCTTTTTCTTCTCAATTGAGTGAGGGTTCATTAAAAGTACCATCCAGCTAAAATTTCTTGCCACCCAGCTGTACAAAATTGTCTAGGGAGAACACTACACTTATTCTGCTTTTGTACAAATGAAACATACTACCAATGTAAACTTGGGCCCAACCTCCGAACAACGGCCACCTCTCAACAACAATCGCTTTCACCCGGTCCATGCGGTGACTGTTATTCGGAGGTTTCACTGTAATTTCAAATTCTCATCAGCATACGATTCATTCTCTTTCAGTTCCTTCAAATATGTTTTCTTGAGAGAAACACTACATCCAGCCATGCTCACAATGGGAACTAAGCTGTTCTATTGAACCTTTTCTTATTAAAAGTATATCACTAGTAAATGGAATGTGATTACAATTCCTCTTCTTCACTTCAGTATAAACAAGATTACCCCATCCACAAAATTTATGAACAAGGACCTCCAATTTCACTGTATAAATGAAACATGCCAGAAGATCAGATGTCTTGTTTGCTAAGGCTGTAAATTCTGTTTATATAAATATTTTTCAGTAAAGAGAAAAAAACATATTGCTACTGTCTTGATCTTTATAAACATCAGAAAAGGAGAGTTAAGTGTTTGTATAACATGCAAAGCTGCTGATTATTGTTTAATTCCAAATAGCTACTGCATTTTGCATGAAATATCTGTTGTTAAATTGACCATTGCTGCTGTTTTAAGTATAAGTGGTCATAATTCAGTTTATGAAATTGAGTTTTAAAAACAATCCACATATTCTTTATTAGATTTTAGGAAGAAAAGTCTTGAAGTGATGATAATATTCATTTCTAAAAAAAATTTCATATGGTGGTTAGTCAGATTAACTAGTACCAATATTTTGATGTTAAAGGATTAATTATTGAAACAATTGTTTAGGTGTTAAACCTGGTTAATGTGAGACATACAGAGTAATGCAGTGAAATTTATAAGAATAAATGTGCATGTGTTGCACAAGTGCCATCCATTGAATAAAGAATCACAGTCATGGCTAATTTGTTAGTGATGCACTCACTGTACAGTTCCTGTGCTGTCTCAAAACCGTAACCAAAAAAAAAAAAAATGCAGTAGTGAAATTTTCAGCATTCCTGCAGTTTTGAGAAGCTATGTGAATTGTAAAAGCATTCTGGCTTTCCTTTTTGTTGCATATTGCCCAAGACTTGATTTTTACTAAGTTTCCATAGGTATACAAAGTGGTGGTTTTTGTCATGTTCAAAATTTCTGTCGATAACAGGATCTAAATAAATCCAGTAAATTATATAAGTATCTTAAAAATAACAAAAATGTTAATGAATTAAAAAATGTGATAGCAATTAAAAATAATTCATCCCTATTGCAGTGGGTTTTGTGTGTGTGTGTGTGTGTGTGTGTGTGTGTGTGTGTGTGTGTGTGTGTGTGTGTGTGTGTGTGTGTGTGTGTGTGTGTGTGTGTGTGTGTGTGTGTGTGTGTGGACTGATTGCTTATGGATGCAGTATGTTATGTTGAACGGCTAAATGTACTGAATCGTGAGCAGTATTGCAAAGCATGAATGTGAGTGATGTCCATTACCTACTGGTATCTTATTTGCTTGCCTCTCATCTTTGCAAAAAGTTTTACAAATTTGTGGTGTTATGCATACATTTAATTTCGTTAAGAAGAAGAATCTGATGCGAACTGATTATCTTTTTCATTCTTGTCACATGCTGTATATCTGCTTTACTGATTGATGTAGTTCTGGGTTACTCTGAATTCTTTGTAAAATTTAATAAATTGAGTAGTAATCATAATAACAATTATTATGCAAACAATTATGATAAGAATAAATCAAATATGCTTTCCATCTGTTTAGATCCTTGACACTGTCATATTCTGAAGATATCCAACATCTTGGAATAAATGCAAAACGATTTGTTGCCACAGAAGCTACTTATGGAAATAAGTCTATAAACCCTGACAATGCTTGTTTTGCAACACAAAGACCACTGCCTTCAGGAGCTCAAGACATCAGTAAATGCCAGTATGGTAAGTTTTTCCTTAGCTGTGTTTATGCTTTTCTCTTCTTGATTACTTTAATGCTACTAGTCACATTCTGGTGCATAGACACTTGCAGACATTAAATAAAGATATATGCCACATTGTGCTTAGAAATTTTCAGGAACTAATTCTCTGGATGATCGCAAATAACTCTGAACAGTTCCATTCATAATTATGTAAAATTCAAGTACATTTTAAAGCGGTTTCTTAGACTTTTACTTGTTATATCCAGTGTAAGTGAGTTTTACCTTTCTCAGTGCAGAGATTAATGGTGAAAATGTGGCTATTTAAATGTTGCAACATATGTGTGTGGATCTAAACAAATTCATTAGTGTGTGATTCGTGTGCATGTTCACAAATTCAGCCCTTCCTCATTTTGGTCAGAAGACTGACTGAATTGTGTTGCAGGCAAATGCCTGTTGGTGTGCTCCAGTTTTAGTCAGTTTCCCTTTGGAGCCAAATGTGGTTCACCCTACTGCCCTTAATTTCTACATTCTACTGTATTCTTCTCAAAAATTTTTCATCTGTTCTGTGAAGTGCTGCATAGGTGATCAAAATTTTAAGCATAAGTTTTGATGGTGTATTAAATGCAATTGAATCAAATCAAAAGGTATTTAAAAAATATATTTTCAAAATTGCAAGTTCTAAATTTTGTTAAATTTGTCCAAGGGAAATATAGGAATCTTTGTGATGTATTTGCATTTATATTGATGGAAGAAAAACTGTTATCTCAACAAATTGGTATTTTAAGATTCCAGCTTTGTACTTTCTGGTCCTGGGTAAAACATGGTTGTATCTTGTTAGACCTTTAGTTCTAATTCTCATCCCATTCCAAGAGTTGGTAACCCTAAATAAGGAATATGCAGTTCTTACCAGCCTTCAGTGCTGATGAGATCTTTAAATTTAAGAAAGCAGAAAGGAATGGAGGGAGGGGAATTGCCAGAAATAAGTTTCAGTGGGCCATTTTTTATTAATCTGTAGATGCAGCAGTAGTTAAAGTAACACTAATGTGCTAAGGTCTGGAATTTTTAAATGTACTGTTTAAAAATATTATGAAATGTTACTGTGTAAGAAGTTCATTCTGCAAAATGTCTCATAAGTATTTGTGATCTATCTGCACAAGGAAACAAAAAATATTGTTTCCTCATAATTCAGAATTTGGGAAAGAAGTATTAATTTATTTATATTTGACTTCATGGAGCATTCTGTGGAGGAAATTCTTTATTTCCTTCCATTCTTATGCATGCATTTTTGGAAATGAAAATCAGAACACCACTCTTCTTGAGTGGTGGTCTGTTTTCGATGGTGTTTTGTGATAATGTCGGGATTTTAGGAATCGACGAGTAACCCAAAAAAATTGAGTTCAGTAATTAAAGTAGTTGTAGCATTACTGTTTTTGTTGTTTTTTTCAATGAAAAATCTGAATGTTTTAAGAGGAATGTAATTAGAAATCATTGAATTTACAAACTAATACTGAGGATGCCTATTGTTTGGCCAGCTCACAAACTTCTGAATGGGATAGTTTCACTGCCTACAAGAGAATAGATTATTCTGTGAGATTGCTAAATGGAGTTGGCCAAGGGCATTTGCAGTTCGCAAGTGTTGGACACAACCGGAAGAGAAAGACACACACATCCAGAGAGTAGACACAAAACTTCTCAAAAGCATTGATAGCATGCATTCCTGGCATATTTGAAGAATAACTTTGAACAGGTCATCTACTTCCCTCCAGATTATGTTGTTCCCCATGAAACCCCTTGAGAGGTTCATAGTCACTTACTGGAAAGTGGCAAAGGACTCTCTTGAATTCCACAGCTCTGCTTTCACCCCTAACACCTGCTTATTGTCCAGAATATCTGCATTAGTGTTGTATGTGGTTATTTGGTAGGGGTGCAGTGGCATTTAATAGTGTTTAGTGTTGACAGGGCCATTTTTGTCTTCTCATCAATCATTGTTGAATGAATGACGTTGAAAAGACAAGAGGAAGAGCACACTGTGTACGAGGGTTAGACACACAGAAACTTCTGGTGTGGGAGCTGTCGGATATGACAAGAAAACAGTTCTTGTGTTTGTGGAGGACAGCAGACATCTCATTATTACATTGAAAATGTCATAAACCCAGTGGTTGTATTGTTTTCACCAAACTTAAATAATGCATTGTTCCAACATAAATAGCACGTGTATGCATATTGCCAGACTGGCCCTGAAAGATGTGATTGTTGCCCTCCCATGGGATTGAAATCACCAAATCTGTACTCAGTTGGATAAGTCCGGGATGTTGTCAGAATGCACCTAACCTTAGTAAATTTGATTAGTTCACTTTCAATTCCTCAGTTGAGAATCACAGTGTAACTAACAGGCCTCAAATGATATATTACAGCATGATATCTCTGTTCTTTAGCTAAATGCACTCCAAAGTTAATGTAAGTGGTCAAGCACATGGGAATTGCCTGGTATTAATTTTCTCTCAAAAAATGTAACTTTTTTGCTTGTTTCAAAAATTTTACGAAATCATTTACTGTATCCATGCTTATTTAGTTCCAAATAGTAATAGTCTTACTGTGAAATCTGTTCTTATTTCAGGTGCACCAGTTGTGATATCATTTCCACATTTTTACCTTGCTGATCCATCATATAGGAAAAAAATTATTGGCTTGCATCCTAATTCATCTTTACATGGGCTTCATATTGATGTTGAAACAGTAAGAAAATAATGAATAGTTGCATGTTTCTCAGAATTTATTTGGTTTTGTTGTGAAATGTGTTTCTTTGGATTTTGAATTTTTCTGATGTGGTAATGTTAATCTCTGTGAAATGTTCGCTCCCCCTCACATGGATGGTTTAGAAATTTCATTCCTGTAATAATGATGTAATTATTTATTCAATTGGTAGAATGCTTACTGTGTAGACTTCTGATGGAAGAGGTGTCGTGCATTTACGAGAATTTAATAGTATTCATCTGTAGATACCTATTAACTCTTACACACACACACAGGGACAATTTAAGTCCCTGTGGGCCTTACAGTTAAGAAAAGCTATTGTCCATGTTGGCCTTCAAAGAAGAAATAATCACATGGAAATCCCAGTTTCATGTTCTTACTTTTAACATTTTGCAATACTCTAATCTCAGGGTATCTACTGGTAATGGAAATCATGAATTCAGAAAAGGTTCATGAAAAAGTCATAAATTTTACTTTGAGATCATGATTTTTTTTTTTTTAGCAATTCATTTCATTTTCTGGTGACAATTCCAAGTAATTCTCTATGCAATGATTACATAAAGTGTGAATGTGGTTTCCATCTAATGATCCATGTTCCCAAAAGGGGGAGGGGGCTTGTGCTCTCCCCCCAAAAGAAAACTTAAAGCAGACATTATAGCATAAAAATATATGTTCAACATTTTTGAGAACAGTTTTTTAATTTAAATTATGTTGTGTATGAAGTCTTGATTTATCCCCCCCCCTCCGGGTAAAGAAAGGTGTATAATGAAATCCTGTTACACGGTGTTGAGTATTTCAACTTTAGGTGTGAAGTTTGATTAGCGAGATTTTTCTAGTAGAAGAGCAGGGGAGCCCTTTTTCTGTTGGAAAAAAAAAGATTGGGTAGAATGTGTCGTGTGTGTGCGTGCACCACTGCCTTGAATGGGAATATATGTATGTATATATATGTTTCTTTTTGGATAGGGATGTAGAGTGTATATATATATATCAGGTGCAGTATCAAAGTCTTTCCTGCAGAAGTTACACATGCAAATAAGAACATGAAATGGGGGAAAGCTCCAGGAGAAGATGGAATTACCATGGACATTATACAAGAAGCAAGTGGAGAAATTGAAACTACGCTCGCCCAAGTTTTCACCAGATGCCTCAATTAAGAGAAGATTCCTCAGTATTGGAACAATACTACAATGATCCTGCTACATAAAAAAAGGTGATGTTGAAGATCTCGGGAACTACAGGCCCATCAGCCTCCTATCAGTGGTTTATAAAGTCTTCACTAAAGTGTTTTTTTGCATCGCTTGAAGGTAGCACTAGACATGGCTCAACTTAGAAAACAAGCTGGATTCAGGAGTGGCTACAGCACTGTGGATCATATCCATGTACTGAGACAACTAATTGAAAGAACAAGAGAATATGAACTCCGATTATGCATGGCTTTTATTGATTATAAAAAGTCCTTAGATTCCGTGAAACCATCAGCAGTTACAATGGCTTTGAAATCCTGCAGTATTGAAAATGCGTACATTAACATTATTAATGACATCTATGAAAATGCAAGTGCAAAGGTTTGAATATTTGAGGATACAGCACTAATAAAAATTGAATGAAAAGGGAGTGAGACAAAGTGACACCATATCTCCCAAACTCTTTAATTTCACATTGCAAAATGTCTTTCAATCATTGAACTGGGAAAACAAAGAGATAAAGATTAATGGAGATTATTTAACTCACCTACGTTTTGCTGATGATGCCATTTTTGCAACTACCCCTTCGGAGCTGCAGAGTATGATTCAAGAACTTGCTGACAAGAGTAAAGAAGTGGGATTAAAAATGAACTTTCAGAAGACAAAAGTGATGTACAATGCATTTACAAGAAAAGATTTATTGATTGATGGCGAAAAGCTTGAAACAACAGATACCTAAATTTATCTTGGGCAGCAGATATCAAGTGAAGGTCACATTGATGAAGAAATTAGTATAAAACTTGGATGGACAGCTTTTGGAAGAAACAGTAGAATTTTTAAGAGCAGTATGCCCTTATGTCTTAAAAGGAAAGTGTTTAATCAATGCATCCTGCCAATGCTTACATATGGAGCAGAGATGTAGACCTTAACTAAAAAAGATATACAAAGACTGCAGGCAACTCAAAGAAGCATGTAGAGATGCATGCTTGGTCTAACCAGGAAAGATAAGAAGAGGAACTTGTGGATAAGGAAATTGACAAGAGTGGACGACATCGTGACCAGAGTGAAATTACTGAAATGGCAATGAGCTGGACATGTTGCCAGAAGAACAGACCAGCGATGGACAACTGAAATTTTAGACTGGATTCCAAGGGACAGAAGAAAAACCCCATGGGAGATGGATGGATAAAATTCGAAAGCATGCCGGAGTGACATGGAGAAGACAGGCTCAAGACAGACAACTGTGGAAGAAACTTGGGGAGACCTTCATCCAGCAGTGGATTGATAATGGTTGACAATGATGATGATATATATAAAATTACAAAACAAAACCCCTTAAAGCTACAAAATTCGAAAAGCATTGAAAATCTAAATGTGCAAATAGCTGCAGAAAAAAATTCTCAAAAAGAATAGCTGAAAAGCAAAATTGCCTTAAAAAAACTCAACAAAACAAAAAATTCTGTAAGAGAAAAAAATTCAAAAAAAAAAAAAATTCCAAGTTTTACACACTTACACACTAAAAAAAAAAATCTCTGGCACCAAACTACTAACTAAAAACAACGTAATGCAAGTTGGATGCAAATTAAAAGAATGTGGAAAATATTGTAAATTGTGATTGATGGCTTTTTCAAGGATCAGCACAGCTTTTACTAGTTTCCACAAAAACCTAGTTAAACTTAGGTTTTTACTATATCACATATATATTTAAGGCACAATTGCCATAGTCAAAGGAAGCTAACCTGTGAAGAAAATCCTTTTCCTATATCCATTTTTTATAAATATCTTTACCAAAGAAAAGAACCCCACCAAAATGCAATTTAAAAGAAAAAAATTAATTAAAAGCAAACAAACCCAAATCCAAACTTCTAATATTAACTAAGAAGCATATACATATGTGGCACACAGGCCCAACCCATTGTCAGATGTACTATGGACCAACAGAAATTCCAAATAAATGTTTAGACATTATTAAAAGTTGCATTATGTACAAAAATATTTTATCAGTATGTTTCATGAATTCAACATGTGAAGGATGCATTTTCTTCATAGGTTAGCTTTCTTTGATTACAGCAACTGGGCCTTAAATACATATGTCATATAGCAGAAACCCACATTCAACTAGGTCTTTGTTCAAATGAGTAAATGATGACCTGTGCTGGTCCTTGTCCTTGAAAAAGCCATTGATCAGTATTTACAATATTTTCCACATTCTTCTAGTTTGTTCCCAACTTGCTTTGCATTGTTTTTGGGCAGTACTTTTGTTCCTGAGTATGTTTTTTCAGTGTGTGTAAAACTTTGTATTTTTTTCTTTTACAGCATTTTTTTTTTTGTAGTTTTTTTTTTATGGCAATTTTGCTTTTTAGCTGTATATGTACTGTGTGTGTGTGTGTGTGTGTGTGCGTGCGTGCCTGCCTGCATGCCCACCTGTTCACACACACACACACAGAGAGAGAGAGAGCTATGTCTTTTTCAAATGGTCATGAAATTGCATTTCCAAAATTTGGTAGACACATTGGATCTTTTCCTCTTAAATTACAATTTTTAGAATATACCACATTTAACATTCCCCAGCTCTGTGCTCAGATTTTGCAGTACTTCACTATAAAAGCTTGGCTAAAAAAAAGTGTATGCTCGCTTTTTAAACTTTGTTTACTAAGGAAGTAATCACTGTCTAAGAATTTGAACAACATTTTACTTCTTTCTAGCCCAAACATGGACATAGTCATAAATTGTCTGCATTGGACAGAAAGGGAGGGAGAAAGATTGTCACCAACCAGCAGCATTTTTTTAACTATCAGTAACATTTATCTTAAATGTTACTGATAGTTAAAATATCATGTCGCTAGACAGATGTACAGTGTTTTTAGATATTTTCTTTTTATCTTACATAAAAAGAAAATTTGAGAGTGCAAATTAAGAAAAATAAAAACCTTGTGGCAGAACCAGACAGTTTTTGCACTAGGAAAAAAACTGTGATATATCATGTTATTTGCCAAACAGAATTAAAAAGGGTGTTAGTGAGACTTAAAAAACACTCAGTGTATTTGTGTAAAAATGAAATTGGTCAAAATATTTGTTAGCATTATCATCATTTTCAACACCAGAATGCAATGATTAATTCTCCTCTGTAGAAAGCTTCCCAGGAAATCATACATGAGATTCTTCCGCGAATTCGCGGAATTCCGCTTTTTCGGCATCATTGTGGTCATTCTCGAGGTCATTGCAAAAATGAAGAGAAATTTTTCAGGATATTTTAAGGGGGGGGGGTCGTCGTTCTATAGAAAAATAAATAAAAAAGCGGAATTCCGCGATTCCGCTTTTGTGGAGTAAAAGAACTAAGCGCTTTCTAGCTTAAAGCGTTGTTTTTGGAGCAGACGCGGGGGGCAAGAAGAAATATTGGATGGTGGAGTCAGGCGCTCAATTCGTTTACTGCTGTCAACAATGGATGGGATGTCAGTCACTTGAGCATCGCAGCGCAAAGGGTGGAAGCTCCGCCTACTTCGTGCGTTACGGAAACTACCGCAGCCCTTTCCGTGTCTTGCGGGAAATCGCCACTCTGCATTCTATCAGGGCCAAACTATCTGCTTAATTCTATCAGTGACGTCATCGCCAGAAACTCTCTCTTGTAATTTGCAAATGTACCCGAATGCGTTCCCACTTTTCTGAGATCGTTCGAGAATCGAAGCACTCGTGAATCCTCTTCCTACGGAGTATGCCAAAAAATGCGGAATCTCCGTAATTATTACGGATTTCCCCCGGGATTACGGGTGACTAACAAAAAAAATTATGGATATTCAGACAAAAAAAATTATGGATATTCAGAATTTCGCTGTTATTAAGAAAGTTTTACTGATTTTGTAAATAAGCGACGTAAAAGCCTCTGAACAAAGTTTGTAACACAGCCCTTTGTCTTTTTTTTTTTTTTTTTTTCTTCTCAGGTGGTGGAATTTGTTTTGCTTGTTTCAAAGTGTGAACAAAAAAAATGCCCGTCGTGCTTCTTTCGCCGTGGCCCGGGATTACGTCGACCTGAAGCATCTGAATAAAGTTCGTGACGCAGCTTTCTTTTCTTAAATTCGTTCTACCCTCCCCCCGAAGAGAGAATTTTTTTTTGCTTGTTTGAAAGCTAAGTGGAAAGGAAGAATGGCACCACGCCGGAATTATGTAGGCCTGGCGGGCTTCTTTTGCCGTGATCCGGAATTACGTTGGTTCGGACGTGCTTTCGCTGTTGCCCGGAATTGCGTCTGCCCGATGTCTCTGAACCATGTTCATGACGAACCTTTTTGGTTTTTTTCTAAGGAGGAGGAATGTGTTCTGCTTGTTTGAAAACTTAGTGGAAAGAAAGCACGGCGCCCGGCTAGGATAACGTCGGCCCGAAGCCGCTGAACAAAGTTCGTGACGCAACTCTGTTTCTTTCCTTTCTTTTTTTTTTTTCTAAGGAAGAATGTGTTTTGCATGTTTGAAAGCTAAGTGTGTGTGGGGGGGGGCACGGCTTCGGGCCGTTATTACGTCGGGCCGAAGCCTCTAAAAAGTTCGTGACGCAGCTTTCCGGTTTTTTTTTTTTTTTGCTTTTTATTTTATTCTTTCTTTCTAAGAAGGAATTTGTTTTGCTTGTTTGAAAGCTAAGTGGAAAGAATGTGTCATGGGAGGCTCAAAAACAGGGTGAAAAACAAGAATTCGGCAGAGAAAATCTCCCCACTTGCTTGACGTTGATGGAGATTCATGTCACCATATTCACAATGCAAGCAAAAAATTTTGCAAGCCATTTTATAAGGTTACATTGAGAAAAACTTTATTGACTTCTTCCAAGACTAAAAACTAAGCTGTGGATATGTTTCTAATTCTTGCAAGTTTCTAATTGCTTGACTAAATTCACAAACTTTCCTAGACAAATACTTTTCACCTCAGGATTTAGCTAGTAAAGATTCACTTGTAAGTTTTAAATCTGATTTTTTAAAATATTTCATTTTATTTTGTTCTTAAATCCCTACTTTTCTATTGTGAATATAATAATGTGCTTCACTTTAATATTTACTTACATAATTTACAGAAAATAATTCCATATGGCTAGCACACTCTTAAATATTGTATATATGCTGTATTTGAATTTGCTCACTGCGCGTTCGTGTGTCCCAATTTTTCACGCAGTTAAAAAGTTCAGCTTTTTTTGTCATCGGCCAGTCTCATGTATGGGAAATGTGAATGTTGCATTATTTGAGAGTAGGAAATGAACTATCTCCTGATTTCCATCCAGGTTATGCTGTCGATGCACACGCGAGATTGGACTAACACAATCGGAATATTTTATTGTCCTTATTGTGCAAGTTTTTAAATTAGTGTACTTAAAAAAATGGCGAAGTTTGATACGACAACAATAAGTAAAAATATCTGGAAGTTTGCATTTCTTTTTGGAGCTAACCTCTGAATCTCAGAGAACAGCTTAGTGGTAGTAGTAAAAAATATGAGCTTAAATATATCATCATTGTCAGCCGTTATCAATCCCCACGTGGATGAAGGTCTCCCCAAGTTTCCTCCACAACTGTCTTGTCTTGAGCCACTCTCCTCCATGTTACTCCGGTATGTTTTCATCCATGCCTCTCCCATGTGGTCTTTTTCTGTTCCTTTGGTATCCAGTCTTAAATTTTGGTTGTCCGTCGGTGGTCCATTCTTCTGGCAACATGTCCAGCCCATTGCCATTTCAGGGATTTTACTCTGATCATGATGTCTTCCACTCTTTGTTTGAAGGGTGCAGTTGCTTTTAGCAATAAAGGAATGCTGACTAAGTAAATTTTAACACAAGCTGCTAAATATGACGACACATTAATGAGAACAAAAATTAGCTTTATTTGAAGCTTATATGAATATAACATATACAGTTGACCTATACACTTCTGTTACCATGTTGTAACTCTCAAAATAAGGATGTTCAGTTGAACTGACTGATAAAACATATTATGCAATACACTATTAGAAAGAGTTCAAATTCAACTTTGATGAAAAGATACTTTAGGCTTACTCGGGAAGACAGCTACTTGTCACCTTGATCGGGAAAGACTCAGCTAGACACTTAAGCTGGATCCGTCGTCATAATCAAAAAAGGGCAGTATGCACTGTATCAACACTTGAGGTATATCCATAGCAGATCCTCGTAGTTGCTTCATAATTTCTTCAAACTCCGACAACATCAGACTTTGTCGACATCTGACTCTCCAGGTCATACTCCACTGGTCAAACACCGAGACATACTCTTGGGTATATTAAGTCTATCCAAAGACAGCTAGTCTTTATAGCGGCTTGATGACTGTTTGTGACGTGATATGCCAACGTTGCTGCTTTGCATAATTGTGAATGTTTTTTTGTTTATTATTATTTTATTTTTTGAGTGGGCTGTGAAGCACTGCAAAAATTCACCATTTCCAACACTCTTGTCATTTTCCTTATCCACGAGTTTCTCATTTTATCATTCTTAGTTGCACCAAGCGTGCGTCTTTCTATGCTTCTTTGTTTTCTGCAGCCTTTGTATGTTTTTTTTTAGTTAAGGTCCATGTCTTTGTTTCCATATGTAAGAACTGGAAGGATGCATTGGTTAAACAATGCATCTCTTTTATGACATAGTGGCATATTGCTCTTGAAAATTGTACTGTTTTTTCCAAAAGCTCTCCAGCCAAGTTTTATACGCTGATTAAGAGTAGTTACTCTTTGATTAACAAGTTGCTGTTTGATGTCATTTAATTTCCATGTCTAAATTCTGTTCTCTACAAAAATTGGTATGTTATGAAATTATTTTTTGTTTTTATTTTAGAATACAGGTTTCAGTGTAGATGCTGCTGTGCGTTTTCAAGTGAATATGTATCTGGAAAGGATACCTGGCTTTGCGTAAGTATTGCAACATGTTAAATTTTTTTTATTTCATTCTTTTTTTGAGGTTTTTAAACATTAGGAGTAATGCATTGTTCTGTCAGGATTTGTTTTATTTTTGCAGATTTTGATAATGCATTTCTCATTACTTTTAAAACTCTGTAATCATAATGTGAAAATAAGCAGTTCGTGATAGGAATCGTTGTAACAAAACTGATATTCATATAAAGTCTACTGTTATTTTCAAGTAGACCGGATATTTACTGAGTTCTTGTTCCCTCTCTGTACTGTTATTTTGCTCTAGTCTCTGTTTCATTAACATACTTGCCAACGACTACAGATTGTCCATAGTTTCTACGGATCTAGTTGTCTGACTACCGAGTTACAAAACCCACTGTTGAAACTACAGATTCTACAAATTTTCCTTTTTTTTCAATTTTTTTTTTTTTTGCTCCTATTTTATGAGATATATAAATGCTCTTTGTCATAAACTTCAATTTTAAAGGCAGTGTGATCATGTGGTAAGTGAAAGTTCATGCATTGTGTGTTCACGTGCTGATTTCCCGTCCGTCAAGTATCGTGGAATTGTGAAACATCTGACTGATTTTTACTGGTGAAAGTTTCGAACTTAAATGTGGCAGTGTTATCTATCGCTCCCTCACCAGAGGAATCAACTTCGCGTTTCCAATGTGTTAAATTTGTTTCATTATAGTGTTCTTGTTTATTGCAACATTTTGTTGTAGTGCATGTTTCTTTTTCACAAATGGATAGTTTCCTAAAAGAATGTCTATGTATACCTCGCAATAATAGTACTAGTTACTACTGACAGGGCTCTGGTTAATGTTGGCAGGTACGCATTAATCAAAACGGCGTATTCTTTTACTGCTACTGCATCACCATTAGTTTAAATTGTGTAATTTTTATCCACTTTCTAAACTTCATTTATGTGTACCAAAAGTAGTTTAAAAAATATTCATAAAAACATAATTTCTAAATTTTCCTGTAACCCCATTTTCAGCAGTATTGCTAAGACATGGTTTTATGACTGCAGATATTTATTTGTATTAATTATTAAAGTTTTGTAGTGTTTTAAGGTACACACATAAGTTTTTATATGCTACAGCAAAAAAGTGCATATGTATATTTTTCATGTCTTCTGAGGGGATCTGTTGCTTTACAGTGTTAAATGTTTTTTATACATGTACATATCACTGAGGTGTTTTTTGAGATTCAGAGGTTAGCTCCTCAAAGCAAGGTCATCTGACAAATTAAGGTTACTGATGGTGTTAGATTTTATGTAATGTTGATGTATCAAATATCTTCATTTGCAGCGATCATGGTACACAACTTGAGGTTGACTGATATCCTTCATCACATGTATCACATAAGGTCTTCTATACTTCATACTCATTATCTTTTTCTCTTGAAGGTATTCCTGAATCTGGCCCTTCCTGTACCTTTCTTTCCTGTCACTTGGGCTGAAGAAATTCGTTTAGTTAGCACCTTGTCATTTATGCTTTCAATATGGCCAAAACTACCTTAGAATATTTGTTTACACCCTACTAACTTTAATGGATACTCGTAGTGTTTTACTTCACATTTCAAATCTATTACACAACCAATATTTGTAGAGATATTGTCCCCCCAGATGGGTGGACAGGCAGACAGATGGACAAAAGTGATACCATAAAGACATGCTAAAAAGCAGAACTTGTGCTTGACTTCTTAGGGTAAGAGTTGTAGTGTTAGTTATTAGTGGTGTACTTAATATATCTAAGACATATCCTTAAGATCCCTCATAATATTTTCAATAGAAAAAGAATTGGGGAAATCAGAGATTAACTTTGGTTCAGACTTTCTTGAACAAGGTTTTGAACATCAAGCTCAAGTTTTTCATTTTTGGTTTCTTTATTTTTTTCTTTTTCTTAAGCATTAAATGCAATTCTCATCAAAGGTGCATAAGCATGCTTAAGATGCAGATTATACTTAAATAAGCTTATTATTGTTACAAGCATGATCAATTCCTTTTTGTTGTTACGGCCAAGTGCAAAAAAAAAAAAAAAAACATCTGAGTGTTTTGCAGGTGTTCTGTAAGCAATGGACCACATAGTTTTTCACACGTTTGTGGCAGTCGTGAAGTTATTTTTCTTTCTTGGTTTTTGTCATGGGAAAGTTTCTCTGAGCTGTGAACTTCGACCTGGTCACATGATGTGATAGTGTGGGCTGAGTACAGCTACAGTTTGACAGAGAACAAAAGTACGTGTGCTGTTGGAGGAATGTGTGCTCTTTCGACAATATGAGCATCCAATTGGATTATTTTCTATGCTTGTGAAAAACTAGTGCTCATCAGTGTTTTATATTTGTGATGAACAGAAACTTATCAGATCACCTATGCAAACTTTGAACAAGGTAAGAAGTTATTATTTTGATGTCCACAACGTTCATAATGTGCGTGGTGATTACAACAAAGAGGTATGGCATATTGACTCTGCTACCCGCATTAATCAGGGTAAACATTTGCTTGTAGAACTTGCTGCCTAGGCCTTAGAGGCTGTTCGGCATATTGTTGGATATTTCAGTTATTCATTGTTCCTCCAGTGCATTATCCATTCATCCTGTACCTACTTTTGAGTTATTAAATGTGGAAGTCCATTGTAATGGTTGGAAATGCTCTCTAGAGGAAGTTTTATTTGCTCACTCTCTTCTTTATTGTTCTCTGATCCAGAGGTTGAACTTAAACGATTCAGTTTCATCCTGTGAGTGGCGTCTCGGATTTGTTTCTGGGCAGGCTACCAGCGATGTAACATTATTTTATGCACAGAAATGCCTTATTGCACTGTTTTTTGTTTTGTTTTTTTTTCATTTAGCCATTTTCTCATAACATGCAAATTGTATCTCCCATTTCCATTAAAGTATGAGGGTTGTTCAAAAAAGTAACAAGACTGGTTTTACATGAGGGCAGAAGTGTAATGAAGTAAGCATACATACCCTTGCATACTTTTGAAGTATTCTACCTTTACCTGAATGCACCGGTCCCACCTTTCTATCCATTTCTGGAACGTGTGTGTTTGAAGCCCTTCCTCAACATGTGGTTCAGGATACCCATCACAGCACTGTTCAGTTCAGTATTTGATGCAAACTGATGCCCACAAAGTTGTTTTTTCACTTCAGGGAATAGGTGGAAGTCACATGGCACCAGGTCTGGTGAACACAGAGGGTGCACCATCATTCCGATGCCTAGATCTTGGATAACCTGCTTGGTAAGCAAAAACACAATGTGCAGGGGCAATATCTTGATGCAAAATCCAACCAGTTTCTGCATATTCTGGGTGTTTTAAGGACCTTTGAGAACTTTGGAATAATAGGCACCAGTAACAGTTTTCCCTTGTGGAACAGCATGGTCATACACAATTCCCTTTTTATCGAAGGAAAACCGGATGCATGACCTTCCCTGCACTTGCTTGAACCTTTGCTTTCTTGTATCGGAGACTCTGTGGGTGTTTCCACTGGATGTTCCGTTTTGTTTCTGGATCGAAATGGTGAAAAAATGTTTCATCGCATGTGATGACTAGATCCAAGAAGTGTGGCTTGCATCATAGCTGATACTTCCATTGGCGACAAGTGAAAACAAGATTTGTCTTGTGTTCATCCGCGAGCAAGTGGGGAATCCACTTTGCAACGATTTTTCAGTGCCCCAAATGGTTTTTCACAATGCCATCAATGGAAGCAATGGACATCTGCATCACCTTAACAACCTCTTCAATGGTCATTTGGCGGTCTTCACGCAGGTGTGCCTTGACGGTATTGCCATTAACCTCCATAGTCACTGTTTAAGGCCTGCCGGAGTGCGGTGCATTTCCGGGTACTCTTCACCATTCACAAATTTCTTGTGCCACTCAAAAACTCTTGCATGGGACATAGCATCTTCCTTATAGGTTGTTTTAATCATTTCATGCATTTCTGTGGCAGTTTTATTCAAATGAACACAAAATTTGTAGCTGCTCTTTGCTCCAATTTTAAATCCATACTGGGTTACAGAAACATGTCTGAACTCTATGCCATATACTACAAGACTGAACTAGTGGAGTGCTGTAATGACGCGTTATCACATGACTGACCTTGCAGATGTTCCGACATAGGCAGCTGCATTTTTCTGAGTGGGTTTGTTTTGGCATTGTGACGTCAGTCTTGTTACTTTTAGAATGACTGGCTTATGCTACCATTACACAACCCAGGACAATAAATTTCACAATTTTTGAGCAGCTGAGGAACCTGAACTAACTGCAAATTTTTCCCAGTTAAAAAGGAATTCAGATATCTCCTCATGGCATCAAACATTGCAAACCCAGAATGGTTCCAGTTCATGAAACACTACCACAGAAATTAATGAAGAAATAAGTGCCACACATACAAGTGCATTGTGTCAACGGTTGCATACTGGAATGGAAATCTGATAATGCAGGTTCAATTACTATTCCAGGCTGATGCAATTTTCAAGTCTTCTGAGAAAATGGCTACATAAATAAACAGTGAAATACAGTGCTTCTGTGCTACAAATATTTTATCTTCTACTTCATACATACATATCACTAAGCTGTTCTCTGATATTCAGAGGTTAGCTTCACAAAGAAATAAAAACTACCAGATAATTTTTACTGCTGTTTTGATATCAAACTTCTCCATTTACAGCGATCTTGACATACAACTCGGGTTTCGTTCACATCCATCAAACGCTGTACACAAGATCTTCTATACTTCACGCTCATAATCTTTTTCATGCAGACACTCCTGAATCTGATCTTCCCATGACTTCATTGGCCTTCCTTCCTCTGCCTTTCATTCCTGCCACTTGGGCTAAAAAGATTGTCTTAGTAAGCATCTCATCATTCATTCTTTCAACATGGCCAAACCAGCAAAGCATATTAGTCTCCACCTTGCTAACAACATTTTGCCTCACATTACACAACTGCAACGCATCTTCATTCCTCACACAATCAAAACGTCTCCCCCCGCAAGTAACGCATTTCTCCAGGAGAAATGCGTTACTTACGGGGGCAAGACATACTGGAATGGAAATCTGATAATGCAGGTTCAAATGACTTCTATGTTTCTTCTGTAGCACCCAAGTTTCACTGCCATACATCAGAGTAGGAACAATTACACTTTCATACACAGCCACGCGGGACTCTCTTGAGAACCCATCATTTCTGTGTAAACCTCCCAAAGCAACCATGACTTTCAATGAAGAATTCACACGCCTACTAATTTCACCATCCAATTTGTTCTCTCTGTCAAACATGCTTCCTAAATACACAAACTCGTTCACCTGGTCAATCACTGTGCCATTTAGACATATATTACATTCAATACTTATTAACTATATGTCAACAAAATAGTTTCCATATCATCTACTGTTTCGCACGTTACTAGAAATTGCTGAAATAATATTACAAGACATAGAAAATAAACTCTTGGATTCATTCAATCAAAAACAACTAATACTATACGTAAGATACGTTGACGATATCCTTGTCTTCTGGAAGCAATCTGAAAAAGAACTTGAAACATTTGTAAACAAATACAATAGTTTTTATCCTACAATACAAGTTACTATGGAAAAAGAAGTTAACAGACAACTACACTATTTAGACATTTCTTTATTCAGGCGAAATAATATGATTGAATACGAAGTATATCGAAAACCAACTTATACTCCAACGATAATTCCGATTGATTCAAATCATCCTTGGAAATATAAAAGGGCAGCACTTCAATTTTACATAAGAAGAGCATTAACCCATTCCTGTAATAAGCACAAAGAAAAGATCGAGATTAACTGAATAAAAAGAACTGCTATGAAATTTGGATACAAGAAAAAGATCATAGATGATATACTTGAAAATATAAAGAAATCTTTAAATGAAAGTAAAAATAAACAAAAAAATGAAATAAAATTTGCTGGTAAAATTCCCTACATTCCTCCAATAACAGATATCCTAAAGAAAGAATGCGTTAAAGAAAAAATGATATTAGCAGAAACCGTCATAGATAACGAAACTATATTAACTACAGGAAATGAAAGATCAATGCTTGATAAAGCCGGAGTATATTCTATTCCAACAAAATATACAGAAATAGAAAGAAATGAAAGAAATAAAGTATGCATAGGAAGTACAAAAAGAAGATTTAAGACCAGATTAAAAGAACATATATCGAAAAAGAAAACAAAACATCATTAATAAATCATTGTATTGAAAATGAAGCTTATCCTGATTGGTATGATGCAAAATTAATAACCTCACATAAAACTAAAAATCAAATATTAACCTCAGAAGCAGTAATGATTGAAAAAACTAAAGAAATAAATTGTAATAATAATGATCCAATGAGTCTACCGTACGCTTGGAAATATTTTATCGAAAAAGAAAATGACGACAAAAAATATAATAAAAGACCTTATTAATTATTTTCAACAAACGAATGGCAACACCATTTAATTTAGAATCGGAATTCATATCATCCAATTATATCAAAACACTACTAAGAATGAGCATTAATACCAAAAATAGCATGCGCAAGAGTACAACTGCCGTGAAATGTCGGACGCCGCCAGTAAAATCGATGTAAGTGGCCGAAATACAACGTGTATGAGAATTAGATCATAATACCCACTGAAGATGATTCCAAAAGAAGGAATTGAAACTAGTTTGGGATATCAAGCCACGGAAAATGAAACATGCAACCATCATCTATAATAAGAAATTATAAGATCGAAGTTCAACTTGGAAGCTGATACCACAGGAAAGAAAAATCGTGCCTTCTTCGATAACAAAATGGCTTATTACTGATTCAACGCATCATAATCAAAAGGTTCGAAAGTTCTTTTCTATTGTATTAATTTCGTGAATAATGAGTTAAAAAACTGGAATAATGTTAATCATTTAATACATATATTGTCTCTACGTATTGGAGGACTTTGACAACTTATGATGCATATGACTGCACATATAAAAACATTTTTTCATATAAATTTGTAATCTTCATAATAAAATTCTAAACTATTATAAGGAACATCAAAAAGGAATATTAGTGACAAGTTGAAATAATTTTTTTTTTATTATATGGACGTTTTTCCCGTGCTCGAATTTCTAGTAACGTGCGAAACAGTAGATGATATGGAAACTATTTTGTTGACATATAGTTAATAATTTCTGAAACCACGTAATGTTTTCGACAAATGTTGAATTAATATACATTCAATACTACCAGTTCCTCTCTCTCAAAAACCGTAACTTTGATTTTTCCCTTATTTATACTTAGTTTGAATTTCGTGCAAACTTTGTACAACCGGGACAACATACTCTGCAACTCACTTTCTCACTCTTGCTCTCTGCCAACAGGACAGTGTCATCAGCATACAGCAATCTGCACACACGGATGCCACCAAGATATAAACCAGTATTATCTATTTTGGGATCATGATTGCATGCATCCATAAATATATTAAGCAGCCATGGTGACATTACTCAACCCTGACTCCTGCACCAATAGAAACCCATTTGGATAAAACACCATTCACTCGTACACATACTCTACTGTCAGCATACATGGCTTTTACACTGTGAAGTAGATTCCCAGTAACACCATATTCATTAAATACCTTCCACAAAAGTGTCCTATTTACTCGATCATAAGCTTTCTCTAAATCTATGAAGGCAGCAAAAACTTTCTTGCCAACAGCCAGATACTTTTCAATCATCATGCGCAATGCAAAAATTTGGTTAGTGCAGCCTTTACCAGGCATAAAACCACTCTGAACATCCTAAACTTTCTTTGATGTAAGACCCCGTACTTTTTCAATAACGACCTTACCAAACACTTTCCGTGGCACACTCAGAAGGCTAATACCACTATAGTTCTTGCAGTCAGCCTAATCACTTTTTCCCTTATACAAGGGAACAATGATAGCATCCTTCCAATTCCAAGGAACCATTCCTAACTCCCAGCACAACTGGCGAACTTCAGTTAACCAGTCAATTAGAGTCACCACCATATTTCAGCATCTCAGTAGTTATGCCATCAACTCTCGGAACCTTACCATTCTGAAGAGATTTTGGAGCTTTACACACTTCTTCTCTTGAGATCCCTCCTGTGCTTCCATCCTTCCCTGTGACATCATCTGCTTCTGCCTCTGAATCACCTTTGCTTTACTGATCTAATAACTCACAGAAGTATTCACCCCATCTTTCACTTAACTCTTTGGGCTCCCATATCATTTCCCCAACCCTGTTCTTCACACAACTTAAAACTTTGTTTCCCCTATTTTTCCTGAGTCTCATGTACTTCCAGAAGGACTTCCTATCTTTTCAAAAAGCCAATTCATGCCTTTCCACCTTCTCCTTCCTATCTTTTGCCTTATTCTGGCAAACCAGCTTTGCGCTTCTTACAGCAGCATTAATCTACAGAAAATTCTGCCTTGCAACATCCCCAAATAGGCATCCTTCTTTCTCTTTACTGCCTCTTTAATCTCTCAATTCCACCAACCATCACCTCTATTGTACCCATTATTGTGGTACCACAGATCTCTTCAGCAGCAGTAACAAAACAGTTCTTAAAACATTCCCACTTCTTTTCTACATCTCTCTCACATGACTTCAACTCCTTCAGTCATTCTCTGAGTAAGTTAGCATAATGCTGATGATCCTGAGGAAGCTTTTCAGTCTTTATTCTTTCCACCCTAGGGCTCTTCCTATTCCTTTTCCTCCAACCAACATTCAGTTTCACTCATGACACTACCAAGTAATGATCAGAGCCAACATCAACACCTTTCATCACACGAGTGTCAACAACTAAATGTTTCAGACACTGATCGTAAACAACAATCTATAACACTCTTTTGACCAAGAGTATGATTTTCCCAAGTATATGTGTGGATATACTTGTTGTTGAAAAACGTATTAGATACACACAAACCATTCTTAATGCAAAGTTCAATTAACCTTTCACCATTATCATTTATGCAAGGATCATACCCAGAACATTGACAGAAATTGTATTCTGCACACCTACTCTAGCATTGAAATCCCCTGCTATTATAACTTTCTCTTTAGCACCAAACTGACTCAAAACAGCTTTTAGCTCATTCCAGCAATCTTCCTTCCTATCGGAAGGTTCAGAGTCACTACAGCAATTACTATTCTATGACGTTTCACTTTCAAACGAATCCAAAGAATTCTCTCACTTGTGCAGCTATAGTGAATGAAGTTGTTCATCTTTTAATAAAATCACACCTACACCAGCCTGTCCTCTCACATTAGCCAATACTGCAGAACGCACACTCACCATTCCATTCACTTCTTCTATCCCAATTTTCTTTCTTTTGGTTTCACTTACACACAGCACATCCAATCTATACTTATTCATCTCTTCAATCACCTCATTCATCTTGCCATTTATACCTCTAGTATTCCATACACCAATCTTACACTCACTCAGCCGAGATCTCTTTCTCATGTGCCATTTAGGAGGTCCAGGTTGATTCCGTGGTGGACCGTCCTTCTCAAGTGTGGTAGGTCCATATCCCACACTAGAGTTCGGATATTGATTTCTTTGTGTCTTTTTAATCA
This sequence comes from Macrothele yani, assembly GCA_039090855.1. Classification (NCBI taxonomy): domain Eukaryota; kingdom Metazoa; phylum Arthropoda; class Arachnida; order Araneae; family Macrothelidae; genus Macrothele; species Macrothele yani. The sequence continues at coordinate 78,709,448 of CM077027.1, forward strand.
GGTAAGTACATCAGTGTGGGGGATTAGCCCACAGCTGACAGTTCCAGTTGGTCATTCAACCTAAGGATTCTGGAACAAAACCCAGTGAGTTGGGGTCTTTTCGCCAGTGTCAATTTGAAAATGGTTCCAAAAAATTGGGGGAGGGGTATTAAAAAATTGTATTCTTTTGTAACAACACAGTTCTTAAAACATTCCCACTTTTTTTCTAAATCTCTCACATGATTTTATTTTGGAAAAAAAAAATTCTATTTTTTCAGATTTCAAAGTTTTGTTCACAATTACTGTTTGCCTAGAATGTAATAGATCTTACTTTCAATGAATTAACATTGTTCCGTAATTTCCTAAAAATTATGAATACTGAATTTTTAAAATTGCCTGTCATTAAATTTTTATTCTGTTTCTGCGGACAGTTTGCGTAGTGTTTTGTAATATGGAGTGTTGAGGCACAACAGCCAGATTACACTCCTTCTTGGAGAAACAAATCACAAAAGAACCAATCAGCCAATGAATCAAAGCCCTTTGTTGGTTCTCTTGAAACATGTTTCTCTGAACATGAGTCCATTTGGCCATTCAGCTTAATTGCATTGTGTTGTAGAAAAAAAAAAAAAAAGCTAATCAACTGACAGATTTTTCCTTACACATAAGCCATTTCCATGTGAGCAGTACACCACTCTTCACAGGAGGTCATGGAATAATGGTCCCCAAAATGTTCCTTGTGCATTTATAAATACTGTTAGCTATGTTATTTATTTTTGTGATGAAAGAAAATAAATTTTGTATTTTCCTCTATTGTGCTATGATAAGGCTATTATACATAGATTAATAGGCATAAAATGGGATTGCCATTTACAGGATTACAATCTCCTTCAAGTTCTTGGCTCATTAAACACTGTATATGCTCTTAATTCTGCATGCATAAGTGTTAACTCTAATTTTTGTTCAGTTTTAGTTCCGAAATATAAATGTGCAAGTGTTTCACTCCACTGTCCACTGCTTTCGGAGTCTCCCTTTAAAAAAAAAAAAATCAAATCAAAAGAGGGAATCCCTTTTCAAATATCCTAATGAGAGTTAAGTAAAGTTGTATTAAATTCTGTTTATTCTACCTTACCACATCTTTGTTTTAAGTGCTACATAGTGAAGATTGATACTTGCATAAACTTTTAGTTTTTCAAGCTTTGTTTCCACAGCACATAATAGTGCTTGAAGAGATGAATTATTATTTTTTAAGTGCTTGTTTGTGTATTAAGGAAATAATCATGTTGAAAATATAGATGTGATAGTTTTCTGTTCAAATTTCATATACAATGATCTCTCAATTGTTTGGAAGAAATGTAAATTAAAAACAAAAAAAGCAAATCTTCATTAAATTTTTAGAAGTATTTACATGGAATGTGATGTTTCAAACAACAAAAAATTAAACCAACTGCTGTAAACATCTTTGCAAATAATTTTAGGAAACAATATAAACTTGTTTAAATTTACCTTATTTCTATTTTGTTGCAGGCAACTACGAAATGTCCCAAAAATAGTTTTTCCTGTGTTCTGGGCTGAAACGGTAAGTCATGTGAAATCAGTTGCACAAGCAGATTTTTTTTTCAGTACAAATGAAATGAGCTGTATATGAAACTATCCTTAAAAATATTGCATGAACTAAATAATTACTGTTTTCCATGTTAATAATAAATAAATAAGTACTGTAATATAGGCAGTAGCTGCTGTTGAATTTCTGTTTTTGGAAAAGTATTTCACTCTTTAAAAGTCCAATGTATCTGAATCAAGTGGTGCACAAAATTTTCTGTGCTCCTTAATCAGAAATCTTAACATGTCAGCCCAGTTTTATGAAAGCTACAGCAAACTATTTTTTTCTCCTTATCTCAGCAGCCCCGACCATAAACCTGTCACTAGTAATAAGTGCTCACTTAGAGTTTCTCTGCTCTAAAACCCAAATCATGATGGGGGAAAGCCAGTTCCCCTGACATATACACCAAACCACTGATGCATAAGTTCATGCCATTTTTTTTACCACACTACAGGAATGTATTACTTCAAAAGAGAAAATGATATGAACTTATTCAACTATGTACCCCCCCCCTTCTATTGTTTATGATGGTGTCCCAACATCTGGATAGGTCTGCAATGCCATTCTTGAAAAAAAGTGCAGGTTTTGCTGCGAAGAAATCAAGGAAATTCTGGAGATCAACATCACTGTTGAACATTCTGCCACAGAGTGCATTCAACAAAGATCAAAACAGGTGATAGTCTGGAGGAACGGCATCTGGGGAATAGGCTGGATGTGGAAGGATCTCTCATTTCATGTGCTGAATAGCCATTTTGGTCATGTTTGCATTATGAGGGCATGCATTATCATGTTGGAGAAGGATACCATGGCACCGGTGTGGCAGTTTCTGCTGAATTGCTCTTTCCACATGGGGGAGTTATTCACATAGAGTGCAGCATTGATGGTCTGATTCCTTGGCAGCGTTTCCCAGTGAATAATACCTTCCATGTCCCACCAGACACACAACATGATCATTGCAGGATGGTCATGTTTTGGACATGGTGCAGATGTCTTGTTTGGGCTGAACCATTCCCCCGATGCCCAAAATTCATGTACATGCACCACTTTCATACCTCGGCGCAAGTCACTTTTCTCACTATTTGTCACCTTTTTTTAAATTTGTCACTTTTTGTTACCTTTTCTAAAATTTTGTCACTATTCTCACCTTTTTTTTTTTTTTAAGTGTGCCCATATGTTGCGTTGTTTTTTATATCTAGGGGACTTTTTGTCAGATGAAAAAAGAAATGCTGAAACAAAAATAAATTGTTTTGTTAAACACCCATCCCTGTCGAACACATGGGTGGGGTCACGAGTTGTAAATGCGACTCACCGCAGGAGCAAGAGCGAGCTTCGTAACGAAGCAAGAGGCAGTGATGCACACACTGCACCTCTCCTTGTAACCCCACCCACAGCAGCCAGCCGGTTCTCTCAAGGATTTTTTAATGGAATAAAAATGACAAAAGTTTATCTCTGTGGATTTTTCATGAAAATCTCTGAAGTTTTGATCACCATAAATCACTAATAGGAATGAGCTCTCCAAATTTCGCATAAATCAATTCAAAACTTTTTAAACGGGCCATAATTTTTTTTATTTGCTTTTTATCATGTGGCTGGCATGCCCAGAATTCGTAATCAGCATTTTACGGCTAATTTATCAACATTTTTGCCAATTCACTTGAAATTTTTAAGGTGGTCATCTCCTAGCCAATTATAGTATATGTACAAATTTCAGCCAGTTATGTGAAAAATTCAGAAAAATAGTTTTCTTAATTTTTTAGCACGTCTTTTGTAAAAAAAAAAAAAAAAACGTGCTAATGTTATCGGTTTGTCCGTCCGTCTGTAGACATGATATCTCTGCAACTATTAGTCAGATTTGGAAAATTCTTTTTGCATTGGGAAGCTTCAAATATATGAATGATGATCCTTCATTTTGTTTTTCTTTTTACTATGTACAATTCTGCTAGAGGGCGTAAATGCAGATGTCGAATTCAAAAATAAATTTCATTCCACATATTTGCTTCTAAACATCCAAGTGAAAAAATTCTTTTATCTTTCGATTCTATTTATGTCTAAGAGTATTTTAGGAATAGTTGCTTTTTCAAATTGCGCATAGATTTTCCGATACAGCTCCTGATAAAATCTTTTGCATATAATTTCTAATTTTTGGTAAAGAATACTTTGGCCACCAGGATGCATAAGTGTTAATTTTTGTTTGATGTATTTGCCATAAAATCTGAGCTTCTAAAATCTCGATTGGAAAAAAAAAAAAAAAGTAGTTTGTGGATACTACTCATGTCAACAAATCTTTTGGGAACATTTTCTTAAAATAATGCATGGTTTTCTATGCCAAGGGGCGTAGATGTATTTCTTATTTTTGTCAATATCTCTAATTCTAGGAGTCCAATTTGAAAAATTTCTTCTTTGTTGGATAGTGTTTCCGATGCGAAATGTTTTTCATATAAATTCAAAATTTTCAAGTAAATCATAGACTTTCCGCCAGAGGGCGCAAAGGTAAATTGCGTTTTTTGCATTATTTCTGCTTCTAAAACTCAGATTTGAAACATTCTTTCTGTATAGCATACAACACCTGATAGAAAATATTTTTCATATAATTTCTAATGTTTGGTAAAGAATGGTTTGGCTACCAGGCAGCATATAAGTGTTCATTTCTACTTCTGGTGTATTTGCAGCAAAATCTGGGCTCCTGGAAACTTGAATATTTTTTTTTTCTTGGACTGATACCGCTCATATGAAAAAACCTTTTTGCGAATTCTTTCTTTCTAAAATAATGCATCGTGGTTTTCCCACCAGGGGGCAAAAAGTCACATCTTATTTTTATCGATATCTCTTTTTCTAAGAGTCATTTGAAAAATTCTTTCTATATTGGAGAGGCGGGGAGCGTTTCCGGTGCGAAATGTTTCTCATATAAAATCATATTTTTCTTAACGCACAAGTCTGTAACCAGAAGGCATAAGCTCACGATTTCGTTTACAGCAATATCTGAGGGATCAAAAACCAGATTGAAAAACTTCTTTCTTCAGTCAGATACCATTGACTTTGAATAGCTTTGATAAATTTAATTTGCATCAGAATGGATTAAAAAAAAATGCTAATTACACCCAAGAATTCGGTGTCATTTTTCTTGTTTTATCTAGTCCTGCCATGGGGAAAACTGAAGCGAGGAGGTGCTGTTGCTGGGAGCCAAGGAAGGAAGGAAGAAAGCCGGCAGTCTTTTCATTCTCTAGTTTTGAGTGGTAGCTAGGCATTTTGTGTGTGCACGTCTTTTCTAAAAAAGATAGTGTTTGTTATCGGTTTGTCCGTCCGTCTGTGGACACCATATATCTGCAACCAATTGCCTTATTTCAAAAATTATTTTTGCATTGGGATGCTTGAAATGTGCGAATGATGATCCTTTATTTCGTTTTTTTTTTTTTTCCCACCAATCACAATTTTGCCACCAGAGGGCATAGATGCAGATAATGTCAAATTCAAAATACATTTTATTCCATATATTTGCTTCTAAACGGCCGACTAAAAACATTATTTTGCCTTTTGATTCTATTTATGTCGAAGACTATTTTAGGTATGGTCACTTCTTTAAGTTACGCATAGATTCTCCGCTAGGGGGCGTAAAAGTAAATTGCATTTCTCCTGATATCTCTGTTTCTAAAACTTCGATTTGAAAAATTCTTTCTGCAGCAAATGCAGCTTCTGATGGAAAATATTTTGCTTGTAATTTCTAATTTCTGGTACAAAATGGTTTGGCCACCAGGGGGTGTAAGTGTTAATTTCTGCTTCTGATATGTTTGCAGCCTAATCAGGGCTTCTAAAATCTAGATTGAAAAAATTCTTTCGTGAACCGATACTACTCACATCGACAAATCCCTTTTCAGAGTATTTTCTTCTTAAAATAAATATTACATGGTTTCTCCGCCAGGGGGCGTAAATGCATATCTTATTTTTGTCAATATATCTACTTCTAATTGTCAGATTTGAAAAAAATTCTTCTTTCACACACACATACATGAATTTTAAAAATTGTCATGAAAATTGTTAATTGGTCATGAAATTGCATTTTCCAAATTTGGTAGATACTGTGGGGTTTTATGCTTTCCTAAATCTACATTTCTTGTTAACTGCAATTACAAAATCAAATTTCCTGTCTTAGACTGTTGACTCATTATGGATTTCACTTAAAAGCACCCTGTACATAAAGAGCCTTTATATAATATAGGAAAGGAAATCTGCTTCCCAATTTTACTCGTTATACTTTTATGAGACAGCAAAGTTGAAAATGATTGAAACTAGTAATTAATGACTTCATGGCTTCCTCTTATTACTTTCAGTATTATAAATATTTAACGGGAATTATCGAGGATAAATTTATTAAGGTACATTACTTCTCAAATTTTCGATCTAAACACTAGATCATCGTCAGTTCTTGCTTCCTTCTACTTCCACAGGTCTGGTGACCAAGCCTGATGGATTTTCTATCCAGCATGGTCATTGATGTTGCCACCTTGTGTCTTGTAAATTTCCAGGGAAGACACAAGGTGGCAACATCAATGACCATGCTGGATGGAAAATCCATCAGGCTTGGTCACCAGACCTGTGGAAGTAGAAGGAAGCAAGAACTCCTGACGAAGATCTAGTGTTTAGATCGAAAATTTGAGAGGTAATGTACCTTAATAAATTTATCCTCGATAATTCCCGTTAAATATTTATAATACTGAATGATTGAAACTTCATAATGTTGACATTTTTAAAAAGCATGTGAATTTCGCTAACCTAACAACCAAATATAGAGAAACCACCAGCACATCAGTCCCACCCAGATTACTCGCAGATGTGGTGAGGATATTAAACTTATTGCCATTTAAATACATCATTAATTTAATATTAGCTTAAAAAATTACAGCAGATTTGTGTAAAAAAGTATAGTTTGAATTGATCTGGTGCCATTTTGATTTATAACCAAAATCTGCAGAATTGCATTTTTTATTGCTATGTTGCTCTGTCCTTCCATTTTCAATTACATTGATGTTTGAAATAGGTATCTAACCAGTGTTAGACGGTAAAACACATCTGCTAACAAATTAAAGGTTTGATGAAATGTGTGTGTGTATGAGTAGTTTACAAGTAGGAATTCATTTAAATCTAACTAAAACAGGCAAATTTGTCGAAACATCATTGGAAATTGAATTTAATATGATTGTAAGAAAATGCAGGCAGTGGAGAGTTAAAAATGCAAAGGGTTACTGTACTTTTTTTAAACATTATTCATTCTTTGTTATTAGTCTTTCATTATATAAACCTATTATAGTTTGTATATGTAATCATTTCTAGAGCATACTTATTTTGCTAGTGCAGTGTATGAATCGTCAAAAGCCATCATGCTGATAAAATAAACTGTTTGTGGAAATTGCAACACCATGAAGGAATCGTGGTAATCACATGAAATGTACAGGATATGCATAGCAGGGTAGGACATGCAAATTATTAGAAATGCGGAGTCATTGCGCATGTCTTGGCCCAGCAGCGCCACCTGAACAGTCGAGTGAGGGATATAAAGAGAGGGCTGTTTAGGATACACACCAGTAGTGCATCGCGGACAGCAAGTTGTGAAAGTGTCTCCAGGATTCAACAATGCTTTGGCGACACCGAAGGGCGCGATATCACCATACGACAGTTTGAACAGGGACGAATGATTGATCTGCATGAAGGTGCATTTTTGTACCGTGGCATTGCGGCTCGGACGAGACATAACGCCTTGATAGTGATGTGAGTGTGGCCGCAGTGGACCGAGGAGAACCAGGTGCATCGACAATCCGGCAGTGGACCGAGAAATGTGACTACACCGCAGATAACAGACACCTCGTCCGCATGGCAGTGGCGAGCCGTTCCGCATATTCTCAAGTGTTAGCACAACAGTGGAGCACTGAAACAGGTGTGGCATTGTCTGCCTCCACAGTTCAACGCATCTGTTGCACAGAGGATTGGTTGCACGCATTCCTTTGTGGCAGATTCCTTTGACCCTGAACCATGGATGCCTCAGGCTGCAATGGGGTTTTCAATGCAGACAATGGCGTGCTAATTGACACCGTGTCGTGTTGAGGGCAATTTCACCAGTGACCACTACATCAGGGAAGTTGTACAGGCAGAAGTCATACCCTTCCTTCGTAGCACTCCAGGCGCTATATTCCAGCAGGGCAATGCCTGACCTCATGTTGCCAGGAATGTTCAAGCCCTCATCGCAGCACAGCAGATACCGCTTCTTCCCTGACCTGCACGTTCACCAGACATGTCGCCTATTGAACATGTCTGGGATATGGTCAACTGGCCCACCAAAGTCCTCCAACGGTCAGTACCAGTGATCTGTTGCCGCATATACATGCTTCCTGGCAAGCAATTACCGAAGACACCATCCAACGCCTTTTCGATTCAATGCCAACCCGTCTCGAAGCTCTTATTGCAGCTCGCAGAGACTTCACAAGATACTGATTTTTGCAGGTAAAAATTGTTGTATTGTTCTGAAAATTAAATCACTTATGTACAATCATATCAGTAATGTTTGGTATAAATTTCATTTAAATCGCATGGTTCCTCCTTCTTGGTGTTGCAATTTTCACAAACAGTAGTGTATAAAAAAATATTGAAAGGAATCACCTGCCCATCCAATAACAGATAATCACATTGATTAACATATGTTCTATCACAAAATATAAAGTGAATTGTTCACTGTTGAGCAAAGAATAAAGTAAATCCGTTCAAAGTGAAAATTATATGTTCTATTCATATACTCTGTGTGTGTGTGTGTTTTCTATCATTTTAAACGGTTTAGTCTGGTTTTCAATTATTTGAGCAGTCACTAAAAAAAAAAAATTGGTCACTTTTCTTACTTTTTTCTCCGAAAAAGTCACTTTTCTCACTACTTTTTACAATGAAGTCAGTGCTGAGGTTTGCACTTTTCATCTCCAGTAACAATACGTGACAGAAAGGGTTTGTGTTGCTGAGAACATTCACGAAAACAGGCAAGCAAGGAACCACATATGGCAACACACTGATTCTTGTTGTCCTCAGTGAGAGTGTGAGGCACCCAAGACCTCAATTTCTGGACCTTTCCCATACATTCCAGGTGATGCACCACTGTGGCCTGATCACAGTTCATCTCTGTGACCACTTGGTAGTTTGACGCAGATCCAAGTGAATGAGATGGTTCAAACGATCCTCATCAAAGTGAGATGGACAACCTGAGCATGGAGAGTCGTTGAGGTCATCAAAATTGCCACCTTGGAACCACTCGAACCATTTGCAGGCTGTTCTTGTAGCAATAGCATCCTCCCCATACACAACACAAATTTGTCTAGTAGCCTCGGTGGCTGTGGATCTCTTGTTAAACTCGTAGAAGAGCAGATGTCAGAAATGTTCATTCATCTCTACCTGACAGTCCATACTTCCGGACCTGAAAGCCAAAAAAACATTAGCCACAATCACACAATGCAATATGATTTAGATACACGATATTACTGGCTACATTTTGTTATACAACTGACCATGTGCACAGTCACTACTGACCTGGGAAACACTCGTGAAATAAAACAGCATAAACTTATTCATCAACCCAATAGAAACAAGTGATTCAAACATCTATCCCCTTTCTTAAGTTAGTCACCATTGTTACAGCCAATTTAACAGGTAATCACTCAGGAAGGATTAATATGGATTATCCCCCTAAATGACCACTTTGAATAACAAAAGCTAAGAGAAAAGCAGCACCTTCTGATGTGCAAGTTCACTTTCCAGCTGTATTCGCCCCACTTCTTTGACATCAAATGTTTTCATTCAAGATGAGGTCAACCCATTTTGTTAACCCTGAGTTATTTTGTTCCAACCAGTTAAAAGGTTGAAATACTTGTGATAAGCAGTCCTTGCAAATCTATCCAAGCCAGCGAAACACTTGCTTTTTCTGATAATGAGTTTCTATAGCTTAAACTACTAATGCAAAATAAACATTTTTGTATCCTTCTGCTTAAAACACTATCGCAAAGGCTTGTTGAAGCATTAGAACAAATAATTTTTCCATCAATTTTCTTTGTTTGAGATTTTTGACTTTGGTGTTTTTATTCTTTATCAGTTTTGTAATTATTTGTGACTACCAAACATTCTTATAATATATTATATATATTTATTATATTGGTATTAAATTTCACTGTATGTTCTCTGGTAGGAATTTACTTTATCAGAAGAACTTGCCAATCTTTTTAAAGGCCACATTACTCGACCTAAGTTGATAGCAAGTGTACTCATTTGGTGCTTTATAGCCATTGGTGGCCTTATGACCCTGCTAGCTAGCATCATGAAGTTTTCAGTGTTGATGCAAAATCGGAAGGTAAGTCTTCTGTATTTTACTGGCTTCTTTTTTTGTTGTATGTGAATTATTTTTGTGTGTGAAAGAAGGCATAACATTTTTATCTTGCGGGTCCTTTTCCTGATTATGATAAGATCTATCGGCCATCAGTCGTGTGATTCATCTCATTGAAGCAAGGTTTACAGCCAGTTTGGTTCTTTATGACTAGTACATGTACCAGCTACCGAATTAGAAACTTTTATTCTATACCGGGTTGGACCTCCTTTAGCCTGAATTACAGCATGTATGCAGTTTGGCATAGATACCACAAGGTGTTAGATTACATCTACAATGTACCAGACAGTCCTTTAACTGGCTCAGATTTAACAGAAGATGACTTTGCTCCTGGATCTGTTTTTCTAACATGTCTCATACCAGTGGTCGATCAAGGTGGGTTTTGATACCGTTGGACGGTATCTTCACAAAAATATTTTTTGTTCAAACTGTATCTACACAAAAATATTTTGTGCTCAAATGGTATCTTCATAGAAATATTTCGAAATTAATGGTATAGTTGATTCTTGTAAAATTTTAATCTAGCAAAAAATATTTTAGTGTAAGAGTCATATTTAACCATTATGCCTTTTTTTTTTTTTTTTTTTTTAATTGTTTTCAGTAAAACAGACTTGACGAATGCCTATCAAAAACTGCATCATTGCTACCGGCGGCTTAGGCGAAGCTCGCTGAAAGAAATCTCAAAGGATTGTGAGAGCCTCTTTTTATGGAGAAAGAGATTGGTTCTCTGTCCTTCTTCCCTCACAGCGATTTAGACGTGTTTCACCTTAGATTTCTGTCTCCATCTCCCCAAACCAAAACCCCTTATGCTGATCACTTCAGAAGGTTTGGTTCCTGCAGCTCTTGCACTCAAGAAGGAAAGTTGGGAAGTGTATTTATTTAATCTTTGCCACACCAACCGGGATTCTGTGAATCATGTTTACTATTACGAGGAGAGGAACATGGCGGGGAGTGACTGACTGTTCACTTTATGAGGGATTGATGACATATAAGCAACTTTTTTTCTAATATCATCATCATCATCAGTTATCAATCCACTGCTGGACGAAGGTCTCTCCAAGCCTCTTCCACAACGGTCTGTCTTGTGCCAGTCTCCTCCATGTTACTCCCGCATACTTTCGAATTTCATCCACCCATCTCCCATGTGGTCTTCTTCTGGGTCTTTTCCTGTCCCTTGGGATCCAATCTAAAATTTCGGCTGTCCATCGATGGTCTGTCCTTCTGGCAGTATGTCCAGCCCATTGCCATTTCAGGGATTTAACTCTGATCATGATATCTTCCACTCTTGTCATTTTTCGGATCCACGAGTTCCTTTTCTTATCTCTCCTGGTTACACCAAGCATGCACCTCTCCATGCTGCTTTGAGTTGTCTGCAGCCTTTGTATGTCTCTTTTAGTAAAGGTCCACTTCTCTGCACCATACGTAAGCACTGGAAGGATGCATTGATCAAACACTTTTCTTTTAAGACATAGTGGCATATTGCTCTTGAAAATTATGCTGTTTCTTCCAAAAGCTCTCCAGGCAAGTTTTATACGCCGATTAATTTCTTCATCAATGTGACCCTCACTTGATATCTGCTGTCCAAGAAAAACGTACATATCTGTTATCTCCAGCTTTTCTCCATCAATCGATAAATCTTCATTTTTTGTAAAAGCATTGTACATCACTTTTGTCTTCTGAAAGTTCATTTTTAATCCCACTTCTTTACTCTTGTCAGCAAGTTCCTGGATCATACTCTGCAGCTCTGGTGGGGTAGTTGCAAAAATGGCTATGTCATCATCAAAACAAAGGTGAGTTAGATAATCTCCATTAATCTTTATCCCTTTGTTTTCCCAGTTCGGTGATTGAAAGACATTTTCCAATGTGGCATTAAAGAGCTTGGGAGATATGGTGTCACCTTGTCTCGCTCCCTTTCCAATTTTTATGTGTACTGTATTCTCAAACAGCCGAATCTTTGCATTTTCATAGATGTTCTTAATAATATTAATGTATGCATCTTCAATACCACAGGATTTCAAAGCCATTGTACCATGTCCAGTGTTACCTTCAAGCGGTGTGAAAGAACTTTAAAACCACTGATAGGAGGCTGATAAATCTGTAGTTCCTTAGATCCTCAATGTCACCTTTTTATGTAGCAGGATCATTGTAGCATTGTTCCAATCCTCAGGAATCTTCCCTTCATTAAGGCATCGAGTGAAAACTTGGGCGAGTACTGTTTCAATTTCTCCACTTGCTTCTTGTATGATATCTACAGTAATTCCATCTTCTCCTGGAGCTTTTCCCTGCTTCATGTTCTTGATTGCATGTGCAACTTCTGCTTGGAGGACTGGAAGAACTCTGGTACTGGTATCTTTCATGATGTCTGGAGTGCATGTATCATCCCTTTTATATAATTTGGAGTAGAAATCTTTCACTTTTGTCAAAATTTCGCCTCTATTTCTTGTTACAGAACCATCTTCTTCTCTCAGTGCCATAATCTGTTTTCTTCCCTTACTGAGATGTCCCTTTGCTATCTTTAGGCTTTGGTTGTTTTCAATTGCTTTCCTTACTAGTTCACAGTTGAATTTCTTTACGTCTTCAGTGATACTTTTTCGCACTGTCTTGCACAGCTCTATATATTCCACTTTGGAAGTCACATCTTCTTTAGTTGTCCTCAACTCTCTTCTTTTGCATCAACATTTTGGTTTTTCCTGATAATTTGTTCACATGCAACTTGTTCTTAGACCCAGGTAATTTTGTTGCTGTTTCCATAAGAGCTTTGGTTACTTTTCTGTTAACTTCAGAAATATCCACTTCTTCCGATGTTAGGCCTTCTAAAGCAGAGAATCTGTTCTTCAGTTCCAACTTGAAGGTATTATGGTGCTTTTTAAGGTTGGTTATGCCAATACATCTTGTTTGTCTTATGAGCTTGCCACGTTCGAGTTTAGTGTTGAGGTGCATCTTACATCTCGCCAATCTATGGTCACTCCCTGTGTTGAACTTGTTTAGCACACTGCAGTCTTTGATGGCCAATTTTTTGTTACACATAATAAAATCAATTTCACTTGTCATCCCATTTGGATGTCTCCATGTCCAAGTTCCTGTGTGGCTTTTTCTTGAAAAAGGAGTTCATGATGAAAAACCCTTCTGCCTCTGCAAACTCTAAAAAGTATTTCCATGCTGGTTTCTGTTGCTGTGACCAAATTTACCTACTGAAGTTTCATTCTGTTGCTGTGACCAAATTTACCTACTGAAGTTTCATTCTGTTGCTGTTGCCCTATTTTTACATTGAAGTCTCCCATAATTATCTTCAAGTGCTGCTTGCCTTTATTATTTAGATGACGAATTTCCTCATAAAATTCTTCAATTTCTTCTTCAGGATGACTTGTGGTGGGTGCATAAGTTTGAATAATCTGAGCCTGGTATCTTCTAGAGAGTTAGATAACGAGTTGTGCAGCTCTGTCAGAGGAACTTTCAATTTCTACAACTTTATCCTTCAGTTTCTTGTTTGTTATAAATCCAACACCACTAGTTCTGCCAGTATCTGTCCCACGATAGTAGAAGAGATGTCCACTTTTCAGTTCAATGAGATTTTCTCCTTACCTCACTTAGCCTGACGATGTCCCACTTGATCCTTTGTAGTTCTTCCAATTCAAGGAGCCTTGAATCAGAAGGTAGGGAGCGTCCGTTATACGTAGCCAAGGTCAGCATCAGATGGCAGCCTAGTCCGGTCCTCTGCCTTCATGTCACACTTGCTGCTGTCATGGCCAGGTACATTCCAGCTGCCGGAGACAGCTGGAATGCAAAAAACTCGACTTAGGCGTTGAAATCATAGACAAAGATCCAACAGAAAAAATAAAACTTACATTGATGACTTTCAAAAATCACAGTTTCCTTCCTGATATGATTAAAAAGAAAGCATATCCTCCCACGGGAGCTACAACCTCGAATATCTATGGTAAAATAAAGACTCGTAAACCTGGAAATCCACTTAGACCAATTGTTGCAAAAATAAGTCGCCTACGATAAATCTTTAGCGAGCACTATATAATTTTTTAACTCCTATCTACAAACAATATGAATAAACTGTGAACAGTCCCACAGAGGTAATTACACTAATACGGGATAAAGCAATCAATTGGAATAAGAAAATAAGACTTACCAGCCTTGATCCCTCTTCCCGAATACCCCTACTCTGGATGGAATTGACCTCATTGTTGAAAGTTTGTGTGAAAATAAAATACCAACACAGCAAATGGAAGACATAAGAAGAACACTTCTTTTTATTGATAAAAACAATTATTTCAGTTATGAAGGCAAAATATATCAACAATTATCAGGAGCACCGATGGGATCGCCGATTTCGGGTTTGTTGGCAGAGGTGATTTTGCAGAACATTGAAAAATCTATGAGACTGAAAACAGATATACCATAACCATCAATGTTTTGCAGGTACGTGGATGCCATCCTTATGGTATGGCAGCATGATAACCAGCTACAGATGTACATAGATGAATATAATAGCTATTACGAAACAATTAAAGTTACTGTGGAGCGAGAAAAGGATGGAATCTTACCATACTTAGACATATTACTATCTCATAAACAAAGTAACATCGATTTCCAAGTATATAGAAAACCTGACATCACTAATATCATTCCTGAGAACTCTCATTATCCAGCATCTTACAAATTTGCAGCTTTCAGATCATATATCAACAGAGCATTTACTCATACATCTAACGCCCAAGTACTAAAAAATGAATTGAATTGGATAAAGAACACAGCAATAAACTTCGGTTATGATGTGAAGAAAATAACCTTATTAATAGATGCAACCCTAGAAATAAACAACAAAGGAGTACACAGACTCAACAGGTAAAAAAAAATTGTGGATCATTACCATATATACCGGAGATCACAACTATTATGAAGAAAACATGTAAAAAATATGACCTAGATTTTGGTGTACAAACGAGAGATATAACGGAATCTCTTAGTAACTATCACAGAAAGACCCCAATCTTACAAAAAGTGGGTGTCTACTCTATACCAATAATAAATAATCAAAATAAAATCGTCAACCAATATATAGGCAGTACAAAAAGAAATATTAAAATCAGATTGACCGAACACATGAAGAACTGGAGCAGAAGAGAGAATAAAACAGCACTTATTGGCTTCTGTTTGGATAGTCAATGTATACCCCATTGGGAAGGAATTACAATATTAAACCAGCAGAATAATATGAGAACAATACAAATAGCAGAAGCAGTAATAATAAATAAGACCAAACCATTCAACTGCAATAATAACAGTCCATACGACCTTTCGTACGCTTGGAGGAACCTGATCGAAACTGAGAAGAAATGGAATGGGGAGAGGATAGAGAGGAAGAGAAAAAGGAAGAGTGAGAATGACGTAGATGAAGATAAAGTTGATGTGACCTGACACTAGATGGCAATCGGTTAAATGGGGAACATGCGCACTGTGGACACAAGACTTTCAGATAGCAGACTTCGACAGAAGGTGTGAAGTCTCCGTTGAAAACGCCAGGGTAGAGCCTAGGTGAAACGCGCGTCCGGTGATTGAGACTGTGGACGGTATGAAGTGGTGTATATAATGATTTTAACTGGAAACTTTTAAAGCTTTTAAATTTTTTATGAACCTGACCAAACTTTGAAGACTTCCTCAGCATTTCCAAGAGAGTGCAGCATTGATGAGATAGCCGTGGAATTTCAAGTTGTATGTAAATAGTAACTCTTAACTCAAGAATCTTTAATTATTATCTGGAAACCTTTACCCATTCAATATGATGTCGACACAGCCAGAACAGAGCTAACCCTAACATCTGGACATATCCAAAGTAGGGTACAACTTATAACGAAATGGCTCTGGAACTAACCCTAAGAACTGACCATATTGAAGCAAGATACAACTTTGGACAAAGAAACTCAATAACTACTGACGTTGGACTGAACATGCACTTCCGTAAGTAACATCTTTAGGACTTCTAACCGATTTATATTTTAATTGAATAAGTTAATGCACCACCACAGACTGTATCCACTTTACAGAACATGTAAAACAGAATTTACAGATGTTAAAGCGTCTTCCTGAAGAACCTTGTGGTCACGTAATTCAGGGATCGCATTCCTCCTAAAATTCCTAATATTTTGTGACCCTCCTTAAATTCCTAAAATTAGACCTAAAATTTGCTATTCATCCTAAAATTTTCGTAAGCTTATTTTTATTAAAAACACAACCGTTATTAACGCCAATAAATTTACCATTACTGTAAGGTAAAAAGACCTGTTATTGTAGAAACACAGCCTATATGCTGTGCTGCTGAAGGGAGGGAAAAATGACGCCATCGAGATGCACTTGCTTCGGGGCGGGCGTTCCATTTTTTTGCCTTCGAACAGTTTTCGAGAGTAACAAGAGATCTAAGGGAAAAGGGGAGGGGTCATTTTCACCCCTGGTTTGCGCTTTGCAGACGAACTCTGTGGCACGCAGAAGATTGTACTTTATTTTTGTACATGCCTTGTGGAACCTCCTCTTTCTGCTGATGTTTTGTTATTGTAAACCGCAGGTGGGTGGAAGCAAAGAGGAAACATGTGGTCTCCTTCCGTAACCTCCGGTAATGACGATGGGATGGTAGCTGAGTATTATCTTGGCAGGCAGTAGAGCACGTGATCATTGACCTTCGATCATGCGTCGGCGACAGCGACCTTCGATGCGCAATATATCTCGGCTCCGACTCGCTTTGACTGAACTTGCGTGAGATGCGTATGATAGTTTCTGGTTTTACGTCTTTTATGGTGTTCTCTGTGCTGTGTGCAGGTTCAGTTCTCTAGTGGTGACCTGCTTTTTTTTTTTTTTTTTTTTTTTTTTCATATCTTCTGACATCCTCGCAGCCAAATTTCGGGAAGTTGTCTGGTTTTGCAATATTGGAACGTGTTTTTGTACTTCCCTTTCATTTTCTGGTTAGTAATACAAGTGTTTAAGATGCCTAAATCCAAAACGAAATTTCAAGATGCGTGGCTCGCCAAAGAATTGGACGGAGTGAAGTTGAAAGAATGGTGTTCTGCAACTGAAACAATATTTTCTGCTAAGTGTATATTGTGTTCAGAAATTTTCAACATTTCTAATAGTGGCTTTTCACAAGTAAAAGCGCATCATAAAGGAAAAAAACATTTGCAGAAATTTCAAAGTAAATTTCAAAATAAGTCCATCCTGAAAGCCTTTGGAGGACGGGATCTTCAGCCCAAAACAAATATTAGTGAAGTACTGAGTCATGATTTACAGTTGGCTAAAGCCGAAGCATTATGGGCCATGAAAGTTGCTAAGGACAATATGTCTTTTGTTTCATGCACTGAAACAGTTGAACTTTTCAAAGAAATGTTTCCTGATTCTGCTATTGCAGCCAAAATGCAACTTAAAGAAAAAAAAGTTGCTTATGTGATATCACATGGATTGTCAAAATATTTTGAAGAGGATTTGAAAAGACATTGCATCTAGTAGCCCAGGAAAGGTTACTATAGCATTTGATGAAACTACAAATACACAAGTGAAACGGCAGTTGGATGTGTATCTCAGGTACTGGTCTTCAGAAATAAATTCAGTTTCTTGCCGATACCTAACAAGCGTTTTTCTGGGTCATGCAACAGCAGATATTTTGCTAAAAGAAATTCTTGATGTGTTATCATCCTTCAATATTTCGTTGAACAGAATTATTTGTGTATCCATGGACAGCCCAAATGTAAATAAGTGCTTTTTACGCAAATTCAATGAAGTTGTAAAACAAGAAACAGGCCAGAAATCTTTGGAACTAGGTTTTTGCAACCTGCATGTTGTTAGTAATGCATTTAAAATTTTTTTGACAAGCTTAAATATAGATTTTGACGAATTTGCTACTGATATGCATTACTTTTTAAAGAGTAGTGCTGCAAGACGAGAGGATTATAAATCTGTCGAGGATATAACATTGGTCACTGCCAAATTTCTTTTGCGTCATGTCAGCAACAGATGGTTAACCGTTGGTTCTGTAGCCCAGAGGCTCTTGGGGCAATGGCTAAATATTACAGAATATTTTTTAAACTTCTTGCCATCTCAAAAAATATTTGAAAAACAACTGCGCAATTCGGCAAGGTATAAAAGAATTCACTGTTTCCTGAAAAATGAGCTTACTCCTTGCTATTTAGCATTAATTTCATTTTCACACCAAATTTTTGAAAAGTTTTCATTATGTTATCAGAGTGAAGAACCAAAAATACACCAGTTATATTCTGATTTAAATACTTTAATGAGGAATGTTATGGCTCAGTTTATCCAAGATGATGTTATAGCAGGGAAATTTGGAGAAGACCTAAAGAATGTAGATTTTGAAAACAAAAATTCATGGAAAAAACTAGGGGAGTTAGAAGTTGGTATGAAGACAAAAAATCTCCTCAGGAATGTTCAGGAGACCAGGCAGAAATTATTTCTCTTAGATGTAAGATCATCACTAATTGCAACCACAAAATATTTAAAGTCAAATTTGCCATTCTGCAATCAAAAGCTAAGAGACATAGAAGTTTTAAAGGTAAAAGAACCAAAGAAAGAGTCAACTCAACTTTCAGTCACTGAAGGACTTTCGGAAATAACCAGAATTTCAAGTGTTTTGCATCTTTCTGAGGAACAAATTGATAGAGTAAGAGAAGAGTGGAAACTTTTAAATTGCGATAAGCCAACTCTAGATGAACTAGTGAAATTTTCAGAGGAAGGGCATATTCCAGTGCGGATTGATCATTACTGGCGTAATATATTTAGTATTAAAGACTCTAGCGGAAAAGAAAAATACTCAAATCTTGCTAAACTCATAAAGTCAATTTTAGTTTTACCTCATGGTAATGCTGATGCAGAAAGGGGATTTTCGGTTAACACTGCTCTGTTAAGGAAGGACAAGGCTAACTTAAAAGACTCAACTATAACATCAAGAATAGTTAAAGGGGCCATTAAACACTATGGATGTGTAAGTAAAGTTCCCATAACAAGAAATTTGTTAAATAGTGTTTGTGATTCACATAAATTTTATAAAGAGTATGTTGATAAGCTGAAGGAAGAAGAATCAAAAAAGGTAAAAGAAAGGAAGCAGAAAGAGAGGGAAAATAAGGAAAAGCAGCTAGAGAAAAAAAGAAAAGCTGAGTTTGATGACAAAATAAAAGAAAATGATGCAGAAATAAATAGACTTAAAAACGATAAAGAAGCCTCCCTAGCAATAATTCAAGAGGGAACAGAAAGAATGAGAAAAGCTGTAGAAAAACAAAATACTGTTGAAATAGCAGTTGCCTCTAACTTGATGATACAAGGTTCAGCTGAAATAAAGAAAACTGAAAGTAAATTAGTTGTGGTAGAAGCAGAAAAAGATAGGCTAATCAGGAAAAGGTTAAAACAATAATATGAAAAAAGTAATTCAGTGAACAATTGTACATAGTTCTTGGTTTTCAATTACCTTTTTAGGATATTATAATTTAATGTGAAACCTGAAAACTTTACTGTGAAAATCGTGAATTGCTTCTGGTTCAACAGCATATTAATGTTCAAAGTGAAACTTGAATGTGGTAAATATACTTGAATATGATAATAACACGTGAAAAGATAAGAACTGAACATTAGAAGTAAATCATACTTAAACTTTAGACATTAGACGTTATGCAAAAAATTTGGGTGTGAACTTCGACCATATATACTAATGGACTGCACATTGGCAATAGCTGCATCAAAGCCGCCATGGCTCAAACATTGGGCACGTCATCATCAGACTCCAAATTTTGTGTAAAAATGCTGTTATGATTACTAATTTACGCTGCAGAACTTCAGTGTTTTCGGTGTATTATGTGAATGCGCCTCATATATAATGAAAACTCTTCAGGTAAGTTTACTTATGAGCTATATACATGCATGATCGGGTTGTTTACATTTTGTGATTTATAATGTGATGAACATTTGCGAAGAATTTGGAACATGCATTCCATTTTTTTCTTAAGTTACTATATTTTTATATCAATAGCTGCAAGTTTCTGGTTAAGTAATTGAACTTTATTGACTTAGGTATTTAATTCGTTTCTTACCCATGAAAAATCATAGAACTTTCTTTACTATATCGCTCAGAGCAACCATAAGCACAGCAGGTGTAACCCATCTTTTTGACTGTTGTCATGTGATTTTATGTTGGAGCCAGAAATTTTGATGTCATGTGCAGTCTATCAGTATATATGGTTGAAGGGTGTGAAGCAAACTCTTTACAATGTATACAAAGTTGTTTTACTAGATGTATACAAATATACATCTAGTTTTTATTGAAATACACTCCTAAAATTTTCCTAAAATTTTTCTAAAAATTCCTAAAATTCCTAAAATTCCTACCTAAAATTTTCCAGAAGTATGCTATGATCCCTGGTAATTGTATGTGAACTTTATGATAGAATCACATGAGATATAATGAATAGGAATGAGTTTCTCACACCGTGAATGAGTTTCTCATTACTTTTTGAATAACTTTCCTAAATAACACTGGGCTGTGTAACTGTTCTGGCTTTTCAACTTTTTTCCAAGGGAAAGGAATTTTGTGAGGTACCAAGGGAACTAATCACAGTAATCAACCAAACAAAATATGAGACAATAACTTGATATGCCTGATGAAAGTATCGGGATGTGTTTAACTGAGCTGGTTTCACAGGTGTCATTTTTGCCTTTCTTCCTCTTTTCCTGATTTTTGGGGTTTGTTTACATCCGGAAGCAGCATTCTCATCCAAGTCAGAAAATGAATTTCTCGTTGTAACCTCACATGGAACATGCCCACGAGATGGTGACTGAGTTAACTCGGGATTAGTATGGGTGGAAGGTTTACACGGGGTTGTGTTTGCCCCCTTTCCTTTCACTGTTATTTTGCTTTGGACCAACAACTTCCTTTACTAATGCTATAGCTTGTTTCTTTTCTATTTCACATTGTGGACTTTTGCCTTTCCTTTTCCATATACACCCAGTGGCATCATCAAAATTGAATTTTTAAGATTTTAGGTCCACCCCTATAATAGCATCATAAGCCGAAGACAATTTTGCATTTGTTACATACATAGGGTGAACAACAACTGATGGGCAGGGATGTCCCTGAAACACCCTTGACTATCAGGTCTGGGCAGTCTACCCACAACTTGTCTCCCAGAAGAGAACTCAAACATTTATCTGTGAGACTAATGGTGGCTCCGGTATCCACTAAAAGTTGTAGGGCTTTTCCATTCACCAATCCCTGAACCACTGGCATTGCAAACTGTGCTTGATCTGCATGGCAGGATTCAATAGGAGCCTCTACAGCAGGGGGTTTCTTAATAGAAGCAGACTCCTGGAAGCTTCTCCCCCTATTAGTTTAAATTCCAACTATTATTACTAGGATGTCCATTTCTCTCACTTTGGGCTCGCTGTTGGTTATGGTAGTCTCTTGGCATACTTCTGTTTCTCTGAGGACCTCTGTTTGCAGGGCTCGGATTTCTTCTACCCTTGTCATCATACTCTTTTCATGGCTGGTAACTACTCTCCCGGCATTCGTTAGCATAGTGCTCCAAGCGCCTACACCTGTAACAAGCAACTGTGGAGCGATTACTTCTCCTGTATCTCTGGTGGACCAGATTGAGTGGAATGGTTTCCGTCCCAGAAATCCCTAGCCGGAGAACTTTCCCTACTTTTGCATTCTGAACTACGTAGTGAAAAATCATTTAACTGATCTTTTATTTTTTTCACTTCTCCCACCAGAGCCTGAATTGCTGTCTGGCTTTCTCTTGCGACCTCTGCAAAGTTTCCTGTGGAAGCTTTGTTACCCTCTTGTTGCTCTACCTCTGCTTCAACGAAACTCGCGCTCCTCGAACAGCTTCCCATACATGCCTCATTATTCTCTTCCAACAAGGCCTTTTCTTTGGCCTGCTGGTAAGACTGTGGATTATGAGATAGTACCAATCTCTTTATCTTGGGTGCTAACCCTGCAAGAAATTGTGATAGGGGATACTCTTATCCCTGAATTAACCTACGGCGGCTGAATCTGATTCCTCCTCAAGATACCTAAGATACCTAAATGCTTATCCCTGAATTAACCTACGGCGGCTGAATCTGATTCCTCCTCAAGATACCTAAGATACCTAAAAGCTAGTACTTCTAAGCAAGAAGCAAATTGTTTCACTGATTCCCCAGAGCTTGTTTACAGCCAGTGAATTTTCCCATGCGTACTGCCAAAGGAACTGCTGACGAAAACCTCTCCAACAATGCTTCTTTCAAACCTGCAAAAGTCAGCCTTTGTTCCCTGGCCAACAAGTCCCTGACAAATTGTCTTGCACTTGCATTTCACCACTAACAATTTCTGTGCATCTGTCCAACCATTCAAACCTGCTCCATCCTCTACTGACTCAAAAAACTCTCCAATAGTAACACTATCTGATCCCCCTGAAAATGATGAAACTAAACTCATCAAGACTGGAATATTGAGGTTTGCATTTCCCCCATTATTCCCTGCATCTGCTGAACCAGTTGCTCGCTCTGTCCCTGGTATAACCATCTTTCCTACAGCTCTGTACACACACACAAATGAAAATGCACTGCAAATTTAAACAAGATACACTATACTATGATTGCTATTACTATATTACTTAGATACTACTCAACAATGACTTTTACATTAGTTTAGTGAAGTTATACTCTGAGGAAATATTTTTTCTGCCTGAGCATAAAGTAATATTTTCCCCTTTTTCTAATTGAAAACAATTACCTCATATTCCCTCACCAATGTAAGCAAAAGCACAATACATAAATGCCATACACTAAAATTCAAAAATCAGACTCACACTGCAAGATAAAATTTGTTTGCTAACACTTGATAATGAATAAAGATTTTTAAAAAAAGAAGCCTAACACGAAATTTCTCCTAATCAGTTGTGTCTTATATGCAAGTTTAATTTTGTTGTCCTTCCCTACGGCTCGGCAAATCTGGTCTTTTTACAATTTCAGAGCTCAGAGTTACCTAATCAGAATGAGCAAATCATAAATGTGGATCTCTCTGGTACAGTGGGTGGAATCCTGGTCACAGGAACCAGTTTGATATGTGGGGATTTAGTGTTAAGAATTTTTTTGGATGATGAACTTCTTAAAATGCAAATATAACAACAATTTTATTTTTTCAAAAGAAGAAAAAGGCCAGTGATCTATCGAGGGACCCCAATTAAGAATTTTTTTTTCAATTTACTTCCGATATTGGAGGTTATATTATTTAACGTGCATTAATGCATTTGCATTTTTGAACTTCACTTTTAGTTGGTAAAGTTCGATGAACACTTACCGCACGTGGGGCTTGGCTTTCAATTCATATTTCCGTTATGTGGATGCGGCACGGGGTTTTTCATTTGGCCACGGGTCCGCTTCTCCCCCCGTTGGAATTTATTTTGTCTCATCACCAAATGAGTTTTTTCCTTTGCTGCATCCTCATTTACTTCAATATTTATTCATACCAGTACTTTCAGTAAAATTCCTTTACCGTCTTCGAGGGACGTTTTGCTCCGACTAGCACGCTGTGTCAGCTGGGCATTTCGGTGGTTCTCGCGGGCTGCTTCTGTCGTCGGCTATCGCTTCTTCTTGGGCGTTGTGGCGCCATCTCTTGTTGGTCAGGGATCTCACTTTTCGAACTTTTTCATTTTTTTGCTCAATTTTAATTAAATTTTTCCAGCTGTTTCTCAAATTATTAGGGTCATTATGGTTGCAAACTTTTGTCCTATTTTTTTCAATCATTACCGACTCTGCTATTCTGAGGTGTTTTTCGGATTTACAGCTTTTAATGATTTTTATATTTTCGAATTTAGGATATTTTTGGTTATCCAGACAGTATTGGATAAGTGCTGTTTTTCTTCTTTTTTCTGCCAGTTTTTTACGTGTTGTTTTAATCTGTGTTTAAGCTTATTTTTGGTACTTCCTATATAAGCCATTGGAGGATTTTCAGTAATAGGAATTGAGTAAATACCTGCTTTTTCTAACTTTTTCATTTTTTATTACTATATTTTTGATGGTATTTACTTTTCCTCCAATTTGAATGTTATGTTTTTTACAAATGTTATTAATTTCATTGGTAGTACCTTTTACGTAAGGAAAACCATTTAAATATTTGACTTCTTTTTATTTACTACAGCATTATTTTTTATTTTCTTTATTACTTCAGTGTCCCATTTTTTTATTAAATGGTTAGGATAACCAAAGCTGCCTGCAATTTTTTTATGAATTTGATTTCTTCATTGATGAACTGACTATTTTCAGAATGCGTATATGCTCTTTTAATTAAGGTTTTTATACTATTTCATTTTTGAGGATAAGGATGTGCTGAATTGTACGGGATTAGGACCGGAACGAATGAACTTTTCCGATAAACCCTGTATAGTAACTTATCTGTGGATTTGATAACCTGTACATCCAAAAAGGCTAATGCATTATTTTTCTATTTCAACAGTGAGTTCTATAGTTGGATATAAAGCGCTGTAACATTTTGTTAATTTTTTTAATTCTTCTTCGTTCAGTTTTGATAGAATGAAAATATCATCCACGTATCGACAGTACACTTCTGGTTTTTCTTCCATACGATGCAGGACATTTTCTTCAATTTCGTTCATCACAACCTCAGCATATAGAGTTGATAATGGTGAGCCCATTGGGCCTCCTGAATTTTGCTTGAATATTTTGTTCTTGTATGTAAAAATATTATTTTCATATAAATAGACTAAAACTTTTTGAATTCATGAATTCAAAAAGTTTTAGTCTATTTATATGAAAATAATATTTTTACATACAAGAACAAAATATTCAAGCAAAATTCAGGAGGCCCAATGGGCTCACCATTATCAACTCTATATGCTGAGGTTGTGATGAACGAAATTGAAGAAAATGTCCTGCATCGTATGGAAGAAAAACCAGAAGTGTACTGTCGATACGTGGATGATATTTTCATTCTATCAAAACTGAACGAAGAAGAATTATAAAAAAAAAAATAACAAAATGTTACAGCGCTTTATATCCAACTATAGAACTCACTGTTGAAATAGAAAAATAATGCATTAGCCTTTTTGGATGTACAGGTTATCAAATCCACAGATAAGTTACTATACAGGGTTTATCGGAAAAGTTCATTCGTTCCGGTCCTAATCCCGTACAATTCAGCACATCCTTATCCTCAAAAATGCAATAGTATAAAAACCTTAATTAAAAGAGCATATACGCATTCTGAAAATAGTCAGTTCATCAATGAAGAAATCAAATTCATAAAAAAAATTGCAGGCAGCTTTGGTTATCCTAACCATTTAATAAAAAATGGGACACTGAAGTAATAAAGAAAATAAAAAATATGCTGTAGTAAATAAAAAAGAAGTCAAATATTTAAATGGTTTTCCTTACGTAAAAGGTACTACCAATGAAATTAATAACATTTGTAAAAAACATAACATTCAAATTGGAGGAAAAGTAAATACCATCAAAAATATAGTAATAAAAAATGAAAAAATAAAAATGTTAGAAAAAGCAGGTATTTACTCAATTCCTATTACTGAAAATCCTCCAATGGCTTATATAGGAAGTACCAAAAATAAGCTTAAACACAGATTAAAACAACACGTAAAAAACTGGCAGAAAAAAGAAGAAAAAACAGCACTTATCCAATACTGTCTGGATAACCAAAAATATCCTAAATTCGAAAATATAAAAATCATTAAAAGCTGTAAATCCGAAAAACACCTCAGAATAGCAGAGTCGGTAATGATTGAAAAATAGGACAAAAGTTTGCAACCATAATGACCCTAATAATTTGAGAAACAGCTGGAAAAATTTAATTAAAATTGAGCAAAAAAATGAAAAAGTTCGAAAAGTGAGATCACTGACCAACAAGAGATGGCGCCACAACGCCCAAGAAGAAGCGATAGCCGACGACAGAAGCAGCCCGCGAGAACCACCGAAATGCCCAGCTGACACAGCGTGCTAGTCGGAGCAAAACGTCCCCTCGAAGACGGTAAAGGAATTTTACTGAAAGTACTCGGGTATGAATAAATATTGAAGTAAATGAGGATGCAGCAAAGGAAAAAACTCATTTGGTGATGAGACAAAATAAATTCCAACGGGGGGGGAGAAGTGGACCCGTGGCCAAATGAAAAACCCCGTGCCGCATCCACATAACGGAAATATGAATTGAAAGCCAAGCCCCACGTGCGGTAAGTGTTCATCGAACTTTACCAACTAAAAGTGAAGTTCAAAAATGCAAATTTTTTTATTAACTAATAACACCCAAGGTACGAATCCCTCCCCCCCCCCCCCCCCCCCAAAAAAACTCCCAGTAAATTGAAGGTGATTCCACTACCATCACTGACAAGAGAAATTCACATGAGACACAAAATAGCTTGCTCAAACATATATTCCAGGTTAGAGGTTTATTTTGTGCTCCCAGGCACATGTTGGAAAACAACTCAATACAATGGAATCTTTTGGTGGCTAGGCCGAATAAAAAGAAATTAAGGCGCTAATGTTTAGAGTCCAGAGTATGTTAACAGTCCTAAATAATCCCTCTTGGAAATCTTGGTCTGCAAACCAAGTAGTTTTCACTTGTATGGTTTAGAGGATGAGGGAGGCAAGTGGCACAATTTAGTTACCGGCCTGCTTTACAAAATCATGAAAGGATGTGAACATTCACTCTAGGAGTGTTAAGAGCTTAACGCTCGATGTGCATATTTGTTACATGTTTAACCTTGAGCTAGATGCTCTTTTCAATTTAATTTAGATGGTTAAGAGTGACTTTTTTTTTTCAATACACTGATTCTGGTCAGTTACCTGTGGGGGAAAAAAAAATTCTTGCTATACAGAAAACAAAACAATGACAAGTTACTGCCAGGACTCCCCACATTAATTATGACAAAATCTATGCATAAGTTGCTACTCCTACTGGTGAAACGACAAAAAAAAAAAAAAAAAAATAGAATATAGGCTATTGGAAGGAGTATGCTCCCCTACCTGAGCCAAAAATCAAGTTCCCCACATTTTATCCTAAGGAAGGCATGCCATTACAATAACCAACTCTGATGTCACATTTCTCTCATTTAAGCTAATGGGAAAACCCTGTTCTGACAGAAACCAAAATTAATACACTTCAATCCATTTCTTTGTTTTCTTAAGGCTATCACTGGCATTAACTAGACACTTCTACAAGAATACACAATGACATTATACTACATTTGTTGGTTTTGGCCAAACCGTTATTTCCCTCCCATTTTAATTTCACCTTCCCCCCATTTTTTTTTATTTTTTTCTTCTCATACCCCTGAATTTAAAATTTTTACATCATTCTATTTTTTATCCAGACACATTTTTCCAATTAGGTGGTCCTCATTTTTTTCTTTGTTTCTCCCCCTCCTCCTCCTTAATTTTCTTTTTGATGCCGCATTGGTTGTTTGTTGTTACAAGAGCCGGCATGTCAGGGAAACTGGGCCTGATGTGCTTACGATGCCATAGTAGGTATTCCCCCCCCCCCCATTTGGTTTTAACTTACTCCCGAAGCCCAGCCTTTGAGAAGACTCTCACGGCGACAGACGGCAGCGATGTTAGCGAGTGGGTTACAAGGTGTAATGCCCGCTAGTGCCTCAGATGATGCATCGGGACGACGTCAAGCACTTTTGCGCGCCATCTCAACCTTTTTTATTTAAGGCTCAGCAGAGTAATTTAGGACCATGGAAAAAGCGAAAAAGGAGAGTCCCTACCGTTCTTGGGCCATCGCTGTAATAGTCCCCTGTGCTGGAATGCTACGGCGAGATCTTCATCCGTCGTGCGAACTCCCTTGTTCTTTATTTTTATTTTATTATTATTTATTTATTTATTTATTATTATTTTTTTTTAGGTACTCTCTCTCTCTCTCTCTCTCTCTCTCTCTCTCTTCCGAAGTATAAGACTGAAGTGTGTGAGCAACACACAAATTCTCGGTTCCTCGCCGAACCCTTTGCGCACGCGCCCGAAATGGCGGAAGGCAATTGGCCCGAAGTTAAGGCAGAGAGAGAGAGAGAGAGAGAGACGCAATTCCTAGAAAATCGCTGCCAAGCATTTCTCGGAGCCAGGGTTGAACTTTGACCTGACCTCCCAAAAGAAAAGATGGCCAATGACGAAATTTCTCTCGGCGCACATGGATTAGCAGTTGGTAACAGATTTTAAGGCATTCTCCTGGCATTTTGCGCATAAATATTTGGCAAAAACCATTGCAGAGCTGGTGAGAAAGAATGCAAAGCGTCTGACTAGTGACGGCGCCGGGTTACGATTTATGATCGTGTTTTTGGAGGAAGCCAAGCTCACAGTGGACCTCCTTTGAGTTCGTTTTGAACCTAGAAACTCCTAAAAACCTGAGCAAAAAATGGTGACCATCTTTACAAATTCAGAAAAATTAACTAACATCTTTTATACAATTACATTTCGCTAAATTAGTACATAGCGCTAAAGATCAAATTCGTGCCTCGCCGACTATAAGGACAATATCTTTCCCTTTCTGTGATCGGAATTACGAAGAACAACAACAACAACAAAAATTTTACTGCCTGCCATTTTTAACCAAATGAATAAGAACTTTTTCCTGCACTTCATTATTAATTTCTTTTCTGTCCCGTTTCGAGTTTTCAATAGAGTTCGCGATTACATAAAAATAACTTCGTAAAGATAGCCTAGCTTTTTCTTTTTTCCTCAAAGATACGAAATTACTCTTCCTAAATAGTCCTCTTAGAGAGTTAAGTGCTGACATTACATATAGTTCTAATCACAGTTACAAAATTAAAATAGATACACAACTAAATAACGGTTAGTTAATATAGGCCACGGAAACAAGACACGACGCATGTGTTCGTTCTTTGTTACAAACTAGTTACATACAATTACATGATTACTTTACTAATTTATGAATACTTTAACATAATTATAGTTTACAGGTTAATAAAACAAAGAAATAGCAATTACATTATGCATACCACTTACGATTTTTATTTATATTTTTTTCCGTCAACCCGACGTTTCAATCGTCGGAGTTGGCGACAAAATTACATATACTTTACCACTACATATACTATGCAAAATTACTACTTATGCATTAACTAAATTCATTTATGCTACACTAAATACTAGATTTAGAGATATTCTACTAAATTTCTGAACACTTTCCAATACTTACACAATTCAATGAAAATCAGCACTCAAAATAAAATGCAAAGAAAAGCACAACAAGATACCAAGGCAATATTCATCAAACACTTGAACACTTGCTTAACTAAACCAAACAGCACTTCTGCCTCTACATAGCCATCAAAACTTGAGGGCTAGCTTACCTTGACAAATCACCAAAAGCAAAAATATCACCACACTCATACAATAGAAGTAAATTTACAGAGGGACAGTAAAGTTGAGAGAGAGGAAAAGAAAAAAAAGAATGAAAGAATTTACCTGATTTTTTTCTTGACTTCTATATTTTCTAGCCCCCTCTTTGCCAAAAGGGACCTTTTGGGGTAACACACAGGGGGGAAAAAATCACTCTCATTGAGAGTGCGTGGATCTGGTAATGGGTTTTTCGATCAAAAAATATTTTTGGGCCCATTAATTTAGAGATTGGAAAACAGCACCAGATCACCTTATTGCATTGTATATTCAAATCCCAACTGAAAGCAAATGTTAATTTTTCTGTACTTCAATAACCTATAGGGAGAGCTTTCAAAAAGATATTTCCAAAATGACCCATGAAGACTTCGAGCAAATTGCTTATTTCTTTGTGTATCCAAATCCCATTTGAGCGTAAATGTGACATTGTTTGTGCTGAAATGCAACCTATACAGAAGGCTTTCTAAATGATATTTTAAAAAAGGCCTCAGGGGCCCTTTGAGTAAACTGCTTATTTATTTGTATACTCAAATCTTAACTGAAATCAGACGTGGCATTTTTTGTACTGCAAATGCTTCCTTAAATCCTATAGAAAAGTTTGTAGTTGAAGCACAGAAAACTGTATGCAACAAGAAAGCTTATACTTATTATTACTATACTTATTATTGTGTAGCATAAAAATTATCTATCTCAAACACACAGTTACTGTAACCGGTTTGTCTTTTGAATACATTACAAGGCAACTGAAGTCTGACATACCAATTTTCAGCAGTTTTTCAGCACTTCCAATTTTCACGCTGTTTCATGCGAGTTTAGGGCCACAGAGAAGTTTAAGGGAAGGCGAGGGGGTGTTCTATGTAAGCCAAGTGAGAATTGCACTTTAGTTTGAGGAACTAAATTGCCATGACTTAGTAAGTTTTTAAAACCAGTGTTTGACTAAACAAAGAAATTATTGCACGACTCGTGCTGTGTTCAGAAATGGACGATATGGTGAAATTCTTTAATACTGCTGCGCTTTTACTTAGGTGCCAAATATTTACATAACATGTCAAGTTTTTAATATTTCCTTTTATTTAATTAATTCATAGGCCCTGCCTCTTGGCCTTTTTAAGTTTTTAATTTCCTGACTTTATATTCATTACGTTTACATATCAAACGAAGTTTATAATAGTGCATAATACATAGAGATTCAGTATCTCTTTTAGAATTGCTATTATGCACGTTAAAATACGGACATGTTACTATGGTGGTGCAGTTATTTATGAAGTTTAATATTGAAAAAAGACTACAAGAAAGCAAGAGCAATTACTCGCATATATTCGTCCAGAGGTCGTTTTTGTTCGCATACCACCGTAGTTCCGCAAGTTGTTTGTTCTCAGGTGTTCAGTGGCTATGCATTGCAAAAAGTCTGATGGTGACTATAACATAGTGTTTAGCAGTGTCGAAGTAGTATTCGACCCAAAGAATCTTGTTATATATTGTATCGTAAGCTCAAAAGAATAATACAACTGAGAATGAAAACCCTGTAATGACCTATGTCACAGGCAGGTTAAAAGGCTAACAATGAACAATCCAAAAGAACTATAGCGAATGAAACTTTTTGCAATGCATAGCCGCTGAACACCTGAGACCAAACAACTTGCGGAACTATGGTGATATGCGAACAAAAACTACCTCTGGACGAATATATGTGAGTAATTGCTCTTGCTTTCTTTTAGTCTTTATTTTTTCAATATTAAACGTCATAAATAACTGCACCACCATAATCACACGTCTGTATTTTGTCGTGCGTAATAGCAATTCTAAAAGAGATATTGAATCTCTATGTATTATTTATTTTAACCACGTATAACTTGTGACTTCCTTATCGGAAAATATATATGAAGTATCTATGATAATAGTGCGCTTTTGCTTAGGCACTAAAGGTTAATTCATAGGTCCTACGCCTAGGCCCTTTTAACAGTGTCTGTCATATTCATAACATTTACATATAAAGTAAAGTTAATAGTATTGCGCTTTTACTTAGGCATTAAATATAAATTCATAGGCCCTAGGCCTTTTAAACAGTTTTTATTCTACCGATGTCCTTATTCTCAAAGTTTATGTGTTAACTGAAGTTAATATTACACTTTTACTTAGGCACAAAAATTGATTCATAGGCCCTAGGCCTAAGCTCTTTTAACCGTTTTTATTCTCCCGATGTCATATTCACAACATTTACGCATAACATTGCGCTTTTACGTAGGCCCTAAACATTAATTCATAGGGCCTAGGCCTTTTAAAAAGATTTTATTCTACCAATGTCATATTCACAACATTTACACATTAAGTCAAGTTAATAATATTGCACTGTTACTTAGGCACAAAATATTAATTCACAGGACAGGCCCTAGGCTTAGGCCCTTTTACCAGATTTTATTCTGACTGTATCATATTCATAACTTTACATATCATCACAAGTTAATGTGTTGCGCTTATTAAAATTTTCAAAAAAGGCCTAGGGCCTATGAATTAATATTAAGTGCCTAAATAAAAGCGCAATGCTATTAACTTGACTTGATATGGAAACGTTATGAATATGACATAGGTAGAATAAAAACTTTTAAAAAGACTAGGCCTTATGCTATGAATTAATATTTAGTGCCAAAGTAAAAGCTCCATGCTATTAAGTTGATAAGTAAATGTTATGAATATGAAATCGATGGATTAAAAACTGTCAAAAAGGCCTAGGCCCTATGAATTAATATTTAGTGCCTAAATAAAAGAACAATGTTAACTTGATTTTATGTGTAAACGTTGTGAGTATGACATTGGTAGAGTAAATACTTTAAAAAGCCTTGGGCCTATGAATTAATATTTTGTGCCCAAGTAAAAAGGGCTATATTATTAACTTCATTTGGTGTGTAAACGTTGATAGAATAAAATCTGGTAAAAGGGCCTAAGCCTAGGGCTTGTGAATTAATATTTTGTGCCTAAGTAAAAGCAAAATATTATTAACTTGATTTAATGTGTAAATGTTGTGAATATGGCATTGATAGAATAAAAACTGTTGAAAAAGGCCCCGCCGGGGCCTATGATTTTAATATTCAGTGCCTAAGTAAAATCGCAATGCTATTGACTTGATTTGATACATAAACATTATGAATATGAAGTCGGCGGATTAGCTCTTAAAAAGACGAAGGTGTAGGGCCTGTGAATTAAGGAAAAATATTACAAACTTGACATGTTATGTAAATATTTAGTGCCTTAATATAAAAGTGCAGCATTATTAAAAAATCTTGCCTTGGGGTCCTTTCCTGAACATAGCATGAATTATGCTGTAGCTCTCGCTTGGCTTACATAGAACGTTTTCTCAAAATTTGTTTGGAGTTCCCAATTCATTTCTCAATATAGGCCAAGAAACAGTAATATTTATCCCCCCCACACACACCCTTGAACTTTTGTGGCCAGTTGCCCTAAACTCGTATGAACCGACATGAAAATCCGGACAAACAAAAGAGCTCCTTCCCGTCGTTAGACACCTTGGAAAACTGCCCCACTGGAAAACTACCGCACATTCAAACTGTTCCTCGCAAGAATAGCAATTTACGCCCGGCCGTTAATAAAAAAAACATGTGGCAGTTTTCCAAGTTGCTGAAAAGACGTGTGGCGGTCTTCCGCCAACCACAAATATTATCTTTGAGCTCTTCAAACCGGGAAATGGCAAACTTGGTACCCTTCTGTTGCTACAACGTTAACAAATTGCCATCAATTTGTAGAACTTTTAAAGCTATGGTGCTCGGTGAAACAATAGAATCATAATAAGACTGATTCTATTTCCGAAAAGGGGGTAGGGTGGGATTTCCTTTTGAAACAACAGAATCATAATAAGACTGATTCTATTTCCAAAAGAGGGTTGGGTGGAATTTTTTTTTTTTTTTTGCCTGTTTCACACACGCGGAATTTTTCTGTTGAAGCAATAAAACCATCCCACAATGCAGTTTTTGGCAAGCTATGGACTTAAGCCCAAAGCCGCCCCCCTCAGGGTTTGCCAGTGCATGGTATAGACAGGAAATGGGTGCTAGCAAAGGATTTTTGTTTGATTTTGTTTGTCAGATGAAGATGTGCCTATTTTTAGTAACACACCTTCCTTTTCATTAAAAAAAATCCTTTTTTGAAAAATTTAAGTTGAATGATGGAAATAAAAATAAATAGCACAAAATAACAACGAATAATATATATATATATATATATATATATATATATATATGTGTGCATATATATATATATATTTAAATTTATGGTTTTAAATATTTCAACTAATAAATTAATAAAATTAAGTAAATCTCGTAATTTATGGTATTAATTATGGTATTAACTATTATAATTTTTATGTATATACATATCACCATTTTTGAGCTTCGATACAACCAATACAAATTTGTCCTTGTTATATTATCTTATAAAAGAATATGTAGCTCAAAAAATGAGAGCGTGATTTAATTTGAAGCAGTAATTTACTGTGAAAATGTTTCCCGGTATAGATTTCTGTTATGTTTGTAAACACATTCAAACATTTCTATAATATCAAAAAGAATAATAATTATAAAAATATATAAAATAATGGATATCCAAAATATTGCTATTAATTTAAGACATTTTCCAAATTTTCATACCAACATATTTCGGATTGATAGAATCGCCAATGATAACTTTCCTGACCACTCCAACATTTAACATTTCCCTCTGTTATTAAAATAATCCAAATACATATTACAGCTTTGTTTAGCTGCATTGGTTGAATTTTTAGTTTGTTTTTGCAAGTCACAGAGGTACGATGCATATATGTACTTTTTGAGTTTCGTCGTAGAAAGTCTTGCAGTATGCTTGAACCAAGCACAATGTAGTCTAAGTTTTTCAGAGAAATATTTGTCTATGTGTGGAAAATCCTGAACGTCGAAGCCAAAAATCCAAACGTATTTTCAGACACCCTTCTCGCCTTCGACAACCTGTAGTTGAAAATTCGTTTATATATACTTTTCTTTCTTTCTTTTTTTTTTTTTTCATTTGCCGAAATTATTACTGCTAACACTTTGCTCTTTTCTGCAGAAAAAAAAAAAACTACATTTTGTAGATTTCTGCTGGGAACGAAGATTGACTGAGATACTTGGGAATGAAAAGCGCGAAGTTTTCAAGTTTGTGCCTGTGGCGAAACCTAGTTAGGGGGACGATCTCTCTAGGGACCACAGGTGGTCAGCCGTAATCCACGCAAAAGTAAGTGTCTGGGGGAAGGGCTTTAGACGTGAGCCACCCCGCAGTGGGGACTATAAGTAATTCAAGACGGAAACAGCAGAAGACAGTCTTATTAAACCGGGGGCAAGGAAGGGGGGTTCCTTAGCCATCAAATTCTCATTGTGTGAAACCTTGAAAGGACCACTATCCCCTTCTTGACAAAGAAAGTTTCCTGATACTATACATACAGACCACAGAAGAGGAGGTGGTGTGAAAGTCCTAGCTGGAAGGAGTTGTATTACAGAAAACAACGATTAGTCATAAACAACCTGACATTTACTGTCTACCTTAAACAGTACGACTTAAGAATTCTCTCTGGGGTCGAAAGGAGATAGCAGGAAATTTCTTTTGCTCAAAGGACATCAGTGACTCTCACAGATGGTCTATTCCAACCCTTCAAGGTCTCACCGGACATCGAAGTAAAAATATCAATGTGCACAAACAATGAAGGTAAAAAGAACTAAACAATTACAAAATATATGAAATATTGTCTAGAATTCATGTTACAGTTAAGTAACTAACACTAGATCAAAATGGCATCCTAACAAGGCAAAAGACTAATAGTCAGGGCTTGGTGTAATAATTATTTTTATTTTATTTTTTTCCTCAACAATCCTAAGTAGATCAAGCAGTGTTCAGAGAAGGTTTGAACTACTAAGAATTTCTTGCTCTGAACAAAATCGTTTTCTTAAAAACAAGAAATTAAACAAAATAAAGTTTCTGGGGCTCTTTTGGAAATATCTGTTAGGCCATTTCTGCAGTTTGCAGTTGAAGCAAAAAAAAATTGATGCATGCATAAAATTTCACTTCCAATGTACAAAGAAGGCTATTTCAGAAAAGGGCTCCGTAGCCTTTATGAAAAAAATAACATAGTTTAGAAAGCCTTCTGTATAGATTTCATTTAGAATACAAAAGATGACACGTCTGATTTCAGTTGGGATTATTTAAATACACAAAGAAATAACGAATTTACTGAAAGGGCTCCGGGGCCTTTTTGGGGGAAAAAAACATTTGGAAAGTCTTCTACATAAATTTCATTTAGAGTACAAAAGATGACACGTCAGATTTCAGTTGGGATTATTTGAATGCACAAAGACTTACTGAAAGGGCCCCCGGGGCCTTCTTGGAAAAAACATTGTTTAGAAAGCCTTCTACATAGATTTCATTTAAAGTACAAAAAATGACATGTCTGATTTCAGTTTAGAATATTTTAATACACAAAGAAATAACGAATTTACTGAAAGGGCCCTAGGGCCGTTTTGGAAATAAAAGCTTTATTATCAAGCCCTTGGGCTTGCCCTTTTGTCATGGCGCCTTTTTTTTTCGCTTCGCCATTTTGTCGGATCGCCCGTTTGTCGTGATACGGTTTCTTTGTACAGTTCTTCTTGTACAACAGTAATCTTGTTCCTGACAGGTCGTTATCGCACCACAGTTATGCCTCTCAGACAAGCAATGAGTTATTTTTCCATTGATTAATAAGACCCAGGATATCTCACCTTTGAAAAACCAGTCAGTTCTACTGTTTTCAAAATCATCACTAGCCAGATGGGCACCCACGAATAAGCCCTTGATCAAACTCCAAAAGATCCTTTGTTTTTTCTATTGTGATCAACGCTACTCATATTTACTGACAAGCAGCTCAGGCTTCAATAGTTGCCTAGATCATATGGCGATGCACATGACCACATATTTTTAATGTGCGCTGTGTAAGTGACGTTTACATACATCCACGTAAAGGTTTCAAATTCAGTGGCTGGCGTGCGTGTATATGGATGCTTAAACTTGCATTTCCCAAAAACTGCACACAAAAGTTGTTGTTTTTACAACTTGAACAGACAGCAAAGTGTGTAAATGAATAAATTATTCTCCCTATATTCCACATTTCATAGGGGAAATGTAGAGAATTTTAAGAAACTTGATTTAGAAAATTAGGAAACAGTTAACGTTTTTCTTGCTTTCTTTGCAGCCTGAATTACCCCATCTTTTATACCTGTTCTGTTTAATCTAAATGATTATGCTGGGTGAGCTTTTGATTTTGCCATACCTTTCAGAAATGTGTTCCTCTAGAATCCCTACACTACTTTTACATTATTTATTGAGACTGGTAATATACTTATGTGCCTTAATATCTTAATTAGTATTTTAATTGTGATCACTACTTATTTTAAAACTTCTGAAAACTAATATTCTGAACTGTATTTCTTAGAGACCTTTCTTTGATATAGCCAGTTATACTTTTCCTATTTCCAGATGCTTTTGTGCCTAAAGATAGGTTGCCTTATCACTAGTGCAATTGAGTTTTTTCCTCATTTGCCAAAGACAGTTTCAATCCAGGGAGCAATTATCATAACGAGGCTTCTAAGATGTTTTTTTTTTTTTTTATTTATTCTAAAAATGGAAGTACTGCAATTTTAAACTGTAAAAATAGTAAACTGGAATGGGAAGTTGCATCAAAATAGTTTAAAGGACACTCATACAAAAAAAAAAAAAAGTTTCAAGACAAATAACGCACAAATTTTCAATAACACCTGAGGTGAAAGAATCTTTTCCAAATTGAGCAAAACTAGCTAAATTAGACTGACTGTACCTGTAAGCACAGATGAAATGTAAAAGAGGATTTTCTACTCTAAAATGAATTAAAACCTGTGTAAAGGAATTGCATGAAGCAGTGCACATTAAATAACCTAATGCTGGTTTCACTAGAAGGATGAAATCCAACAGACTGATTATGAAAAAGCTGCAGACAGCTGGACCTCTAAGATATTAGGGCAGAATTAATACATAAAACATTAATCTTGATTTAAAATCACTACATATAAGGATTTCAACATTTCTAATTATTTTTAATTGAATTATAATAAGTTTTTAACCCCGTAGCAGAATCATGGTGATGTACGTCACAGATTTATTTTGGTCCTGCATACAAAAATGATATCCCCAGAACCCTATTAAACTATCCTGCAGACTCCCTATTGTAAATGCAAGTTTTCCGCCTTTCAAAATTTCCGAAAACGAAAGTTAGGTGTAGTGAGGATTTCTCCCGTAATCGTAATTTTTTTTTTCTCGCGAAGGACAACGTACCTCGCAGAATTATTTTGTGCTCATCCCCGTAGCAGAATTGCGGCTCCGACTGACGTACATCGCAGATTTATTTTGTACTCGTCCTCGTAGAAGAATTGTGGCGACGTACATCGCAGATTTATTTTGTACTCGTCCTCGTAGAAGAATTGTGGCGACGTACATCGCAGATTCATTTTGTACCAATCCCCGTAGAAGAATCGCGGCGATGGCTAACGCACATCGTAGATTTATTTTGTACTCATGTGACATTAAAGACATGGCTTGTACGCCTACTGGAAATATCCTAAAATTATGTTGTGTGTCCTGGAATTTTATCCATTCCGGGTACTAGTATCTTTTCTTCTAGTTTTCCCACATAATAGTTAGCTGAGAGTGGGGAGCCCATAGCATAGTGTCAACGTATACTCACATTAATATAGATCAACTTATAGACTTTATAGCGGAAGACTTGGCAGACCTAATAGTTTTTCACAACAGAGAAAAGAACATGTTAGTTGGAATTTTTGAAATCCTTACCTTCTCTTTGCAGAACAACTACTTTCAATTTGGGAAAACATTTTTCATTCAAAAATCGGGGCTAGCTATGGGCTCCCCGCTCTTAGCTAACTATTATGTGGGAAAAACTAGAAGAAAAGATACTAGTACAATCCACATACTTCTGCTTATATAGCAGATACATGGATGACATCTTATTTATAATAGATAGTGCAGAAATTGTTTCAGAAAGAATTCTAGACTCATTCAATGAATTAGATGATTCCCTTAAGTTCACTATTGAACTTCAAAAAGAAAGAAGAATTAACTTCTTAGATAACTATCTATTATGAAGATGAAAAATTCCTCACTAGTTGGTATAAAAAACCAATGAATACTAACAGACTACTGGATTTCAATTCATATCATCCAGTTTCTATTAAGAAAAATGTAGCAAGTCAGTTTTTAGAAAAAAATAATAAAATAGTTTCTACAGCAGATAAAAAAGCCCATAAAGAAGAACTTAGTCATACTTGCAGAGAATAACTATCCTAAAGAAGAAATTGAGAAGCTTCTGAATTTTAATGGTACGAAGAACCCGCAAAAGCAACAAGTAAAATTCACTAGAAAAATTTCTTATCACAAAGGTTTATTTGAGTCTTTAAAGAGAATTAGAAGTACAATATTAGGCTAGCTCCAAGTTTAGAGAACAAAGTTTAAAAAAATGTTCCCTAAAATAGTTCAAAGAGAAGAAGATATTTTAAAAATGCAAGGAGTTGTCTATGAAGTAAAATGTAGTTGTGGACTATCTTACATAGGTGAAACAGGTTGCAGACTAGAAACTTGTATAGCAGAGCATAAAGCAGCTATAAAAAAATTGCTCCAACAAAACTGGATTAGATAGGCATGTTAGAGAAACTGGGCACAGCATGGATTGGAATTCCCTTAAAGTCATCAGTTTCCAAAGTAATTTTCAAAAAAGAAAGCTGAGAGAAGGAATAGAAATTGAGAAAAATCAAAATTCCATCATCAATGACTGCAAAGGATTTTCCCTGCCTAACTTCTGGCAGGATTTGTTAAAGTAACCTGAACCGTCAAGGTTAACCGTAACCACGATAGTGAAAGGAATAAGTGACAACAACAAGACAGCCTGAAGAAGAAGAGTTTTCTCCAAAAATTTGCAATTTAAATGAAAAAATTTCCTAGTAAAATTCCCATAATAGTTGTTTTAGATTAGTAATTGAACCAGATACAATTTACCTTATGGAACACTTTAGGTTTGTATTTGAGAAGGTTTGTGGTTCAGAATTCTGCTGCTAGGTAGTGTTTGTGTACTTCCATTTGCAGCCTATCTCTGCCTCTGAAAACTTTATTGAGAAATTTCTTTTTTTACTGTATGCCTTTTGCTATAATAAAGATGGAGAGTGAATAAGATTTTTGCTGCAATAAGAAGATCCTCTTCAAATAATGTGTAACTTTTCCCCTAGGGGTTGTAAAGGTCAAAACGTGTTTTTTCTTGCTATCTCTGCTTCTGGGAAACATATTTGAAAAGTTATTTTTCCTTAGCATAGCTTTTGTTATGAGAATACTTTTTGCCTGTTTCAACTTTTCCACTGTGCAAAATTCTCCCACTTAAAAGGCATACAGGTATATCATGTTTCCTTCTCTATCTCTTCTTTTGATGTTGTTAACTGATTTTAACTGATTTGAAAATCGTTTTGTCTCTAAATACCTTCCTCCTGCTATGTGAAACGTTTTTTACACCATTTGTTAATTTCTGTAACATACTTTTTAGCCAATGGTGGAAGTAAGTAGCTGATATTTGGGGGGAGGGGGGTTGTATTTTGACCTTTACTGAAATTTGCTAATGAATAATGCTTCATATAAAAATTTGCCATAAAATTAGATTGCTTCCTAATACCAGAAACTTAAATCTAGTTGTTTCTTAGTAATTTCTGAGTAAACTAATCTTTGCATCTTCTATAATTAGTTTTCTAATCATGCCTAGTTAAATTGCCTTGATCACTTATGAATACAGTTGTAAACAGCCCTTGGATTTAAGGTTTTCCCATTATTCTCTTTCATTTCATGTTGGATTTTTTTTTTTTTTTTGCATAATTTGTTTGCTGACGAGTACAAATTTAAAACTTAGCTACAGCATCAATATTATGTTAAAAATTCCTTCCCTAAATGAAATGTGACGCAAATACTTGCTCCCGTGATTATCTGTTTAAGAAATAACAATCCCTTTGGTCCTTTGAAAAAGTTCCAAATATTTCATCTTTCCTTACCCTTAAATTTCCAATGTAAACATTTCAAAATAATTAGATACACTGCTGGCCACCCAAAATGCAACACCAAGAAGGAAGCATCCGATTGGCCTGAAATTCGCAGCATGTGTCGCCCACGAGAGGACATGCAAACGATTAGCATTGCAGGGCATATGCAAATCATGTGCGCCCGGCACGCCACCGAGAAGCACTATAAGAAGGGTGCACAGAAGGCGGGGTATAAGTAGTGGAAGTGTTTTGTGCAGCCAGACCTGTGCGTGGGAAGCTTCCTGATGCCACGTCGCAGAATACGGCAGTCATTCCAGCACATTTCGGGGTTCGACAGAGGACGAATAGTGGCTTATCACGATAGCGGTTTATCGTACCGAGACATCGCCGCCCTTGTGGGACGACATCCAGCCACAGTGAGGCTAGTATGGATTTGGTGGGTGCAGGAGAGACAGACCAACGTGAGCGATTGCCACGGCACACCACCGAACGAGAGAACTGGCATGTTGTGCGGCGGGCATTGACAGCTCGCACCGCCACATCACGAACGTTAGTGCAGGAATTAGGGGTCTTGCGCAACAACCTCTGTCAGCACGTACCGTTCGACGCCGTCTGCAGGAGCGGGGACTTGTCACACGGCGGCCATTGCTCCGATTACCATTGACTTTACACCACCGGCGAGTGCGGCGGCAGTGGGCCGTTGAACGCCACACCTGGACTACGTAATGGCACGACCTTGTCTTCTCCGACGAATCCCGCTTCTGCCTGCAACACCATGATGGTCGGATACACGTGTGGCTGCACTGTATAACGCCTGCATTATGAGACTGTATAACGCCTGCATTATG
The DNA here is from genome assembly GCA_039090855.1 of Macrothele yani. Lineage (NCBI taxonomy): Eukaryota > Metazoa > Arthropoda > Arachnida > Araneae > Macrothelidae > Macrothele > Macrothele yani. The sequence continues at coordinate 78,750,800 of CM077027.1, forward strand.
CATTGCCATACCGGTCCATCGCCTGGCGTTATGGTTTGGGGCGCAATTGGATATGACACTCGCACCCCTCTGGTACGAATCGCCAGTACACTCAACAGCCACCGCTATATCTCCGACGTTTTGGAGCCTGTAGTCCTCCCTTTCCTACAGGACCTGCCAGCGGCCACGTTTCAACAGGACAATGCGCGCCTACACGTGGCACGCATCGTGCAACAATTCTTCATGGCCCACCGGGTGTCACTGCTGCCGTGGCTCGCCTGTTCTCCCGATATGTTGCCCATCGAACACGTCTGGTCGCTGATCGGCAACCGAGTGGCCCGGCAAGCACCACCTGTGGTTACGCCTGATGAACTGTGGCAATGTGTGGAAGCAGCCTGTACTGACATTCTCGAAGCCCACATCCAAAGCCTCTTTTGTTCGATGCCGCAGCGTGTAGCAGCCGTTATTGCCAGCCATTGGAGGCCACACGAACTATTGATGTCTGCGTGTTCCGCAAGTTGCACGGGCCTGTAAGCTCAATCGTTTCATCTTTGTATCTGTTGTTATGTGTTCAGTAAATCTGGCTTTGGTATCTTGTGTCCTTCTTGGTGTTGCATTTTGGGTGGCCAGCAGTGTATAAATAGTATTTTATGTATTGACTGTGTGGTATATGAAAGCATTTTAAGAGTAATGACACATACCTATGTATTTTTGAGTTTTATGTTTAATTTGCTTCAATAATTGAACTAAAGCCAAAGCAGAAAAATAAAAGTTCCTCAAAATCAGTGTAGTATAGTATACAAAAGTTTTGTAGATATTAAACCTGGTCACATTTTCAGTGACAGTTTTGGTATTTCAGTATTTATTCGTGATTCTAAGTTTCGGATTAGCTGCAGCGGACAACATTTTTAACATTCTGCAATAAGTTAGCCCAAGCATGTAAGAAGTTGTTTGTTGTAGGTTACAGGCTGAACAGACCTATGGTTTCATTATATTTTAAGTAAGACCGTGTGGATCGTATGTCCTGGGAAAAAATTCAAAGTCCTGGAATTTTGTGATTGAAAAAGCACATGAACCATGTAAAGAGTTCGGGAGATGTGGTGTCACCTTGTCTCACTCCCTTTCCAATTTTTATTAGTGCTGTATCCTCAAATATCCAAACCTTTGCATTTTCATAGATGTTATTAATAATGTTAATGTACGCATCTTCAATACTGCAGAATTTCAAAGCCATTGTAATTGTTGATGGTTTTGCAGAATCAAAGGCCTTGCATAATCAATAAGAGCCATGCATAATAGGATTGCATATTCTCTTGTTCTTTCAATTAGTTGTCTCAGTACATGGATATGATCCACAGTGCTGTAGCCACTCCTGAATCCAGCTTGTTTTCTTAGTTGAGCCATGTCTAGTGTTACCTTCAAGCAATGTGAAAGAACTTTAGTGAAGACTTTATAAACCACTGATAGGAGGCTGATAGGTCTGTAGTTCCAGAGATCCTCAACGTCACCTTTTTTATGTAGCAGGATCATTGTAGTATTGTTCCAATCTCCAGGCATCTTCCCTTCGTTGAGACATCTGGTAAAAACTTGGGTGAGCATAGTTTCAATTTCTCCACTTGCTTCTTGTATAGTGTCTATGGTAATTCCATCTTCTCCTGGAGCTTTTTCCGATTTCATGTTCTTAATTGCATGTGTAACTTCTGCAGGAAGGACTGGAGGAACTGGTACCTGTCATAATGTCTGGAATAGATGTAGCATCCCTCTCATACAGTTTTGAGTAGAAATCTTACACCTTGTCAAAATTTCGCTTCTACTTCTTGTTGTAGTCCCATCTTTTCTCAGTGCCGTAATTTGTTTTCTTCTCTTACTGATATCCCTTTGCTTTCTTCAGGCTTTGGTTGTTTTTCAATTGCTTTTCTCACTAGTTCACAGTTGAATTTCCATACGTCTTCAATGACACTTTTCCGTACTGTCTTGCATAGCTCTATATATTCCACTTTGGAAGTTACGTCTTCTTTATTTGTCCTATCTCTCTTCTTTTTTGCATCAACACTTTGGTTTTTCCTGATAATTTGTTCACACGCAACTTGTTTTTAGACCCAGCTAATTTTGTTGCTGTTTCCATAAGAGCTTTAGTTACTTTTCTGTTAACTTCAGAAATATCCACTTCTTCTGATGTTAGGCCTTCTAAAGTAGAGAATCTGTTCTTCAGTTCCAACTTGAAGGTATGATGGTGTTTTTTTTAAGGTTGGTTATGTCAATACATTTTGTTCGTCTTGTGAGCTTGCCACGTTTGAGTTTGGTGTTGAGGTGCATCTTACATCTCGCCAATCTGTGGTCACTACCTGTGTTGAACTTGTTTAGCACACTGTAGTCTTCGATGACAAATTTTTTGTTACACATAATAAAATCAATTTCACTTGTCATCCCATTTGGATGTCTCCGTGTCCATTTTCTTTGCGGCTTTTTCTTAAAAAGTTCATAATGAAAAACCCTTCTGCCTCTGCAAACTCTAAGAGAGTATTTGCACGCTGGTTTCTGTTGCTGTAACTGAATTTACATACTGAAGTTTCATTCTTTTGCATTGAAACCTCCCATAATGACCTTCAAGTGTTGCTTGCCTTTATTATTTAGATGATGAATTTCTTCATAAAATTCTTCAATTTCTTCTTCAGGATGACTTGTGGTAGGTGCATAAGCTTGAATAATTTGAGCCTGGTATCTTCTTGAGAGTTGGATAAGAAGTCTTGCAGCTCTGTCAGAGGAACTTTTAACTTCTACAACTTTTGGCATATAAAACTTGCCTGGAGAGCTTTTGGAAGAAACAGCATAATTTTCAAGAGCAATATGCCATTATGTCTTAAAAGAAAAGTGTTTGATCAATGCATCCTTCCAGTGCTTATGTATGGTGCAGAGACATTGACATTAACTAAGAGACATACAAAGGCTGCAGACAACTCAAAGAAGCATGTAGAGGTGCATGCTTGGTGTAACCAGGGGAGATAAGAAGAGGAACTCATGGATCAGAAAAATGGCAAGAGTGGAAGAAATGATGATCAGAGTAAAATCTCTGAAAAGGCAATGGGCTAAACATACTGCCAGAATGACAGACTATTGATAGACAGCCGAAATTTTAGATTGGATTCCAAGGGACAGGAAAAGACCACATGGGAGATGGGTGGATGAAATTCGAAAGTATGAGAGAGTAACATGAAAGGAGACTGACACAAGACAGACCATTGTGGAAGAGCCTTGGAGAGACCTTCGTCCAGCAGTGAATGGATAATGGTTGTCAATGATGATGATATATACTGCAGCAATATAAAATGGTCAGTAAAATCAGTAAAAGTCAGTATTTTCTCAGATTGGTCAGTTTTAGTCTGTAATTTTCAATTTTGGTCAGTTTTAGTCTGTAATTTTCAATTTTGGTCTGTAAAGTCAGTTTTATACCATGGCTTTTTTAAAAAAAGATTTACGTGATATGAAAAAAAGTTTGTGGTCGGTAAAGTAATGTTTTATGTGGCAGATGGATTGAAAAATTAGAAAATGCTGTTGAGATGGCTCTGAGTTATACCTTTGTTAACAACCTTGTGCACTAGAGTGATTTTTGATCTCTATATTGGGAATGTTATCTAAGTGCAAAAAAGTAAATTTCATCAAACAAAGATCTTCGCTCTTTCCACGTTTTTAAGTAAGGCACGGAAAAATTCTCATTGGCCGCCACCGGGAGTCGAACCCAGGGTCTTTCGGTTACGCGCCGGATATGCTTCCGCTACACCACAGCGGCCTCGAATTCCTCCAGACTCGCACACGCTAACTGCCAAGCCAATTTGGCAGGTTGCTTCTTGGTGCCCCGCACAATGCTGGGGATTCACCAAAGATGGTAAGCAGCAACTGAAGAAATAATTAGAAGGCGAATGAATAATTAATACAGACATTTAACGTGGACCAGGAACATCAAACAAGGATCTTCGCTCTTTCCACGTTTTTGAGAATTTTTCCATGCCTCACTTAAAAACGTGGAAAGAGCGAAGATCTTTGTTTGATGTTCCTGGTCCACGTTAAATGTCTGTATTAAAGTAAATTTCATTTAACTTTCCTCACCAGATGTATTATTTTGGTTTGGAGAAGAGTTTTGTATACGCAAACAATGCTCCTACCCATCTTATATTTCCTATATTTTGAGCCTTTGTACTGTATTTCCTATAATTTTTCTTATTACTTTTTCATACATTAGTATGAGGAAGTATTGTAATCGTGCAAAAATTCGAATTCGAGATTTCAACGGAAATACATGTTTTGGGGTCCCCGAATACGATTTCACTATTTTCGAAGTGGTGTTTCTGTGTGTCAGTCTGTCTCTCTGTGTCTGTCTGTCTGTCTGTAGTTTGTGTCCACCATAACTACATAATTATCTGGTTAATTGTGAAGTTCTTTTTAACTAATCAGTGCTGATTTTTTTTTAATTTCTCTGAAAATAATAATACGGAAGTGAAATTTGGACATTGTAGTTAGTGTCCTGGTAGTTCAGCTGGGTGGGGCCCTATACCGGCACGAAAATCTTAACCTGGGAATACTCAGTAAAGTTCACTGTAGGAATTTAATAGACACCCTGCTTAAAAATTTCTCTCTCTCTCTCTAGGAGAATAGTTGTGTGTGCATATGTTTTTTCTTCACTTCATACTGTAATGAATAGTAATCCTATTTTTTTTTATTTGTTGTTTCAGGTAATGCAGCTGTCTTTATAAAATCATGTGTTTTTTGATTAACTGGATTACTTAGACGAAAGTATGGGAAAATGTACTGTAAAATCAGAATGGTTCCAAAAAAAAGGGCAGCAATGGTTTCATGGTTTCTGAATGGGGACAGAAAAAAAGTGACAGCGAAGTGTTTTGTATGTTGTGCGCACAAACATTTTCAGTTTCTTGGGGCTTTAGTGCTATAGAGCAGCACGCTTCTACTCGGAAGCACAGAGAACAATGTAAAGTGAAACTGAGTTCTTCACAACTACATTTGTCTTCAGCCTGTCCTGGATGTAGCAGTGATGGTGTAATTTCATCTCCCGGAGCTACACCATCAATTCAGCTTTATTCTGCTAGACAAGCTGCTTCAAGGGCAGAGTTAATCTGGTGTTTGAAAATGATTGGAGGGAACTTTGCTGCTCAGCCAGCTTGTGAAGATGTTAAAGAAACCTTTTGAGGCAATGTTTCCTGGAAGTGCTCCTTCTGAGTTCACCCTTTCACGGACAAAGGCAAGATATTTAGTATGTGATGCTTTAGCTCCATATTTTAAAAAGCAGTTGGTGGATGATATTGGAGGAGCACATTTCTCTTTGTTTTGGTGAAACTGTGAATGCAGCTTCAAAGAAAGAGCTTCAAACTGTAGTTACAAATGATTATGACATGGCATCTACAGACTTTCTTCATTGGTAAAGCCACTGCTAGTGATATTTACTCCAAGTTAAATGAAGCCTTGGATTATGCCCAGCTTTCTCGTTCAAAGCTATTGATGCTAGGTTGTGATGGACCCAATGTTAACAAAACTGTGAATCGTTTTATGAATGATTCTCTGATCCTGTTAGGAAGAAAACAGTTGATTGATGTTGGCGATTGATGTTGGCACATGTAACATACACATCATCCATAATGCATTCCAAAAAGGATTACAAGACTTTGGTGAAAATGCTTCGGACATGATCTTGTTTCTCTATAATTTTTTTGATGGCCAAACATCTCATTGGGAAGATTTTGAAAAAATACAATCAGATATGAAACTTCCAGGTCATCGGCTTATGAAACATGTTTCCTCTAGATGGCTGACATTAGAACCAGCTGGAGAGAGACTTTTAGAGCAATGGTCAGCTGTTGAAAAATACTTTCTTCAGTTCATACCCCAGCACAAAAGCAAGTTGATGAGTTCTTTGAAATACAAGAATATTGTTAAACTATTAAAAGACAAAACTACCAAAGCAGAAATTATGTTTGCTTGTGCAAGTGCTCATACATGTTCAAGATTCACTGGTTTCCATCAGAAGAGAGATCCTTTAATGCATCTAATCTATAATGAGCTCACAAACCTCGTCAGAACACTCGTGAATAGATTTTGTGTTAGTGCTGCTCCATTGAGTCTGGAAGCATTTTGGGATAAGTATTACTTGCCATTGAAAAACATAGTGTTCGACACTAGAGAAAGTGAATATCTCAAGAAGCTAAGCGCACAAGAAAGATGCTATATTTCCATGAAAGCTAGAAAGCACTATGTGTCTGCTTGTACACATATTTTGGAAAAGTCTTCTTTGGATAACCTGTGTTGTGGTATCTTCGATGTTTGCATCCTGCAAAGAGGGTGAAAGATGGGTCATACAAAAACATAGTGAAATTAGCTGCAGTTTTTCCAATTGAGTACAGTGAACATGCACTAGTTGATGAATGGAAACTATTGACATTAGAAGAAGAAAAATCAGGTAGTGACAAGAACCCAGTGGACATTTACTGGAGTCAGTTTTTTGAGAAGACTTATACCTCTGGAGAAAAGAAATACCCTACTGTTACGAAAATTGTGAAGGCTGCACTTGCACTTTCGCATGGCAATGCAGATGTAGAAAGGGGATTCTCATTGTCGGGGAACATCTTGAATGAAGACACCACAAATATGTGTGAAATAACATTGGATGCTTATTTGACTGTAAGAGATGCTGTGATAAATGTGTTTGAGGGGAAGGCTCACTTTGTAATTATCACTCAGGAACTTCTTCAATTGGCACGCACAGCTTATGTCAGATACAAGCAGTACTGTGAAGATGAGAAGAGAGTGGCTGAGGAAAAACTGAGGAAACAAGAAGAACAGGAAAAAGAAAAAGGGTTGCAAGCAAGTATGAAGAGTAAGTTTGAAAAAGAAAAAGTAAATATTGAACACGGTGAACAGGCACTAAAGAAAATGAAAGAGGAAGAAAAGGAGAAAAGATTGACTGTTGACAGATTACTGGATGATGCAAACAAGTGCTTAAAAGAAGCAATAAATAAAAAGGACTTGGTGGGAATTAGTGTGGCCCAAACAATGTTGGAGAGTGCTACGAAAGTTAGGGAACAAGAAGTGAAGAAAATTAAAGACTTAGAAAAGGTACAGAAAGCAGTTGATAAGCGAAAAAGCAGTGTTATAACAACATTTTTTCAAAGAAGCAAAAACAAAGTGAGTCTTAATGACCTAATTTTGTAAAGAAAGCTACATGATTTTTCACATTACATTTAAAAATTCAAAGTTGTAAACATTTTGTTTGTATTATTCTGAAAATGGTACTATACAGCTGCACTTTAAAGCTTTTTCTAGTTTTAGGTATATTTGTGCCGAATTATTTTTTTTATTATTATTATTATTATTAGCATGTCAGTATTATTATAATAATAAAGTGCAATGATTTTCCTGATTATTTTTTATTATTATTATATGTAATTTTGTAATAGTTTTATATGTTGATTACAATTAAAACAATAAATAGGTGTGAGTTGGCTGGCTATGGGGATGGTGGAGGCCAGATTATAAAAATAAAAATGCTTTTGACCCTTCTTTCCTAATAAGAAATTTGAGTCAGTTTAGTCTTAGGTTTGGTTTCCATTGCTGTATATAGCTGTATGCAAAACCACCCTTAAAAAAATTTCTTCTCTCTCAATTTATCCCTTATTATCAGTAACTTTTTGTACATTAACTTTTCCGTCCACCAATTTCTCGGGATAAAATTACTTGTTGGCTTAGCTGATATCAATAATCCTGTTACTTATCAATATTCCTGTGTACAGCTTAAGCTTTTTACAGAAAATTGTGAATTTTCAGTATGATGATCATTCTTCATTAGCTGTTTGAGCTTTCCAAGGCTTTTATCTCCAATTCTTCTGTTCCACTCCATTGTGTATTTCTTTCCTCCAGTCTGGAATTCATAATTTTTCCAAATCTTCATTGTGGTAGGCTGGTAAAATTGGTTGCCCTGCTGTAGATGAAAACTTCTACAACTTTTGATTCAACTCCATCCAGTAGCTCCTTAATTTAAAAAATACTACTGAGCTTCTCAAAGAAAAAAAAATGCAGGGAGGTCCTAAATTTTTTTGTGATAGTTCCTACCTTTTACTACTGAAAATCATAACTTTTTCTGCGGTTTAAGTTACATAAAATTTTCCTTTTGACATCCACTGAGTACACAGCTATAAACCGTGAGAAATCGCTCATATAGTTTTCTTGCCAACGGCCAGATCTTCCTCATAAATTCCATAGAGCATTTTGCTTAATAAATTCTTTTATGGAATTTTAAGATTTTAGTTTGTTTTTTTCATACACGAATTACCCTTTTTCATTTAAAACTGACCTAATACTTACTTTGAAAATGTAGAATTGTTTTCTTCTGTTCCATTCTTCAATGCATTTATGGATCCTTATAGAAAAACATAATGCAGAGTGTAGACTTCATCTAATAAGCTCATTAAATACCTTTATGATTTATTAATTGCCTTTATTCCTTAAAAAGAAAAATAGATGTTTCATGTACAATAAGCAGTGTTTCTCTGTTGTCTTCAAGCTATACCTATGATGCGATATCACCATTCTCCCCAATCCTTGCTAAAACTTATTCAAAATATTGGAAATACTGTGTTAAAGATATATCCCTACCATCCCTAACTTTGCTCATGTCATGTTGTTGGCATTTTTGTAATTTGCCCACATGGCATTCCAGATCACCTTACTGTTCTATCATGATTACCGAAATTCCTTGTGATAAAATCTTCCACCAAGAAAGGCACTAAGAATAGCACAAATATTGTTAAGTGTTCAGATCAGCAGATAAAACAACTAAACTCCATAAATCATTAAAAGTACAAGAAAAAAAAAGCTTTAAATATTATCTCGTATTACTGTAATATTGCATTTCCTTCTAAATTTGTGATATAAAAATGCTTTTTGCCCACCATGTGGACCTAATCTGAAGCTAAACAATGTCAGTTATTGCTAATGCACATCTTTAAAATTCATAAGCTGTATTTCTCATCATACATGCTCATGAAAGATCTTTTATTTTTGAAAATTTTGAGCATAAATTGCACATTAATCCTTCTCCAGGTATCTAAGCAACAGCCAAAGATAGATAAACTGTTGATACCTTGGATATACTCTAAATTGACTTCACCATGGAAGACTAACAATGTATTGGTAGCAGTTTAATCTATTTCAGAATTTTAAAATAGGAAAAGGGGGATATCAAAAGAGGTGCCCCCCTTTTGTTTGCTGCTGCTGTCTCAATTTTACTCTAAAAGTTACCCTAACTATACCTGAGTGGAAATGTGCACATTGCTCTCTGTTCATGAACAAAATTGCCATACACCACAAAAACAGCATTGAAAAATTATTTCCATCTAACTCATATATCTTGAATGCACTATGAAGAGATGCCAACCACTTTGCAAATTCCAGAATCTATCTGGTAATGGAAGTATGAGTTGGCAGTAAAAATATATGGATTCTGCTGAATATTTTAATTTTTTTCATTAAGTAATCTCTCTGTTACTTCTGCAGACTTGTACTGCACACTAGTTATCAAAAGTTAGCATGTCAACCTTCCTTTAGATTAACTAGTGTGTAGTACAAGTGCGATCTGATCATGTGACTACTGACTTCCACAAACATGGACCATGCTCATGTTGTGGTATGGGACACAGAGAGTCGGACACCAGATCAATATAATCACTTCACCCATGGGAAGGGGTGCAATGATCTCCAAAGTTTCACAGCAAGCATAGGGCAGGCACTTCTTACCTTTCCTCCAGCCCAATGGAACTACACATGTTGTCACCAATCTTACTGTTCCTTTAGGCTTTTGGCATGTTGGTTGGTTGTTTACTGTGCTATCCCCCAACACTATTGAAGGCTGTTGGCTAAGAAGCAGCTCTTACATTGTGTGTTCTTATTTCTTTAAGGTAATGCATGGTTCATACACTCTTTCCATGAAAAAGTTCATTTTCCAGTCTTTGAAAATACTTGAGAAAGTTTAAGACTATGAAAATAGTACTTGAAAAACATTTTGTTTTTTAAGTTAATAATATGAAAGAGTATGTGTAAAATAATAGTTTGTGCTAAAAAGTTGTATAGGAGATTTCTGTGTAGTTCCAATAAAAATACCAATTAGCCAAATAGCGCAGAACTTGCATTCAGCTCAGGGGAGCGCATTGACAGATGGTACCTTGGCTATGATATCACTACAGAGTAAAACATCAGCCATTGAAGAGAAATACGTGGAATGATGTATTCACAAATTGTAATGGGCTTCTGTTGACTGGAGGAGTTACGGATGTGTTCTTGCCAGTGGGTGGAACTTATAGGAATCGCTGTGCCTCATGCGTGAACCCTTGGTCTCCTGGCTGCATAAAAAAAAAATTGCATCAACGTCATGCATCAAAAATAAAAAGTTAAAGCCAACAATATCATACCAGCAGATAAATACAAAAATAATGTATCCTTTCAAAATATTCTACAAAATAAAATTATTTCAAGAAACACCAAAACAGAGGGACAATTCAAGGTTAATAAAATAAACCAACAGTGGGTAATAGGCGGGTCATTGAAGGTTTACCCATCCCAGCTAAGTTTAACTGGCTGAACTTACTCAAATACCTACCTACTGAACGACCAACAGCACACACATATGATAATTTAATTTTAAAAAGTCCTTGAAGAGTGCTTGTATTTATTTTGCTTGGAAGAGTACAAACCTTGTAATAGCTGACTTAAAATAAAAAAAGGAGAAAGTTAATGGCAAGATATAGCAAATAATGGCTGTATTTGAAAAATGGAAAAACATGTAGTAAGCATGTTGTGCATTTGTAATAATAAATTTTCAGTGGTGCCTGGTGGTTATGATGATTGGGACAAGTGATTTTTATATGTACTGTTTTCTCAAGATTGAAATTTTTGAGTGGAAATATTAAACTGGAGCCCTATTTCTGAGGTATGCTGAAACAGTGAAAGTTATATTTATTAATTTCAAATTATTCATACACTGGTATATAAAGCATTGCTAACTTATACACAGGTATAAACATTGCTTTATTTTATTAAAATGTAATTCTTTTTTAATTATTTCAGATTAAATTTTCTAAATACTGTGTAAAATGTTAGTCACGACAGTACTCCTGCTTTCATGCTTAAAACTTCTGAAATTTACTGTAACACTCTTGATATGGAGGCTTGTAAAGGTTGGTATCTGTGATTTTGCATCATTGCAGTCATCTAGAAATCTCTGGGCAACAGACGTGATTCCAAAATTCACCCTATGAATTTCTGCATTCAGTTATTGATGAAACTAAGAATTTTTCAGCCCAAGTGGCAGGAAAGAAAGATAGAGGAAGGCCAAGGAAATCATGGGAGGACCAGATTCAGGAATGTCTACTTAAGGAAAAGATTATGTTGTTTAGAGGTTTAACGACCACAGTGAGCAACTCAATGGGTTATAAGCAGTCGCCCATCCCTAATTTAGGGCCACTGGTTCCAGGGAAGGGAGAGCTGTAAGACAAACACAACATCCATGCCTCACTGGGATTCGAACCCGGACCCCTATTGGACGAATGATCAGAAGCCATTACTTAGACCACTGCGCCACCGGGGCGGCGAAAAAGATTATGCATATGAAGTACAAAAGGTTTTGTGTGCCACATGTGATGAATGTCAACGAAGCTCAAGCTGTGTGCCAAGATCATTGTAAATGGAGATGTTTGATGCATCAACAGTAAGTAAATTCTAGTTTCATCAGTTAAACATTTATTTGGCAGATGGTCTTTGAGAATCTCAGAGAACAGTTTAATGATATGTATGTATGTTACTGATAAAGGCTGATGCACAATGCTGAAATATCTTAAGACAGTTCATATTTATGTTCATAATAAACATTCAGCATTAATTAAATTAAATTCTATCATATGTTAGCTGATATTTTGAATTCTGTATCTGATAAAACAATCAATTATAGTGTGCCTTCTTCTTATGGAAGGATTGTCTTATGAGATCGCATTATGAGGGTAATTAATCTGTCTTTCATGGACTGAAATTGGATGCAGTGTGTGCAAGAAAGTTGTGTACCCCAATGTATTCTGATCTCTATCACAAGTTTTGGGTGCCAAGTGCAAGCTAACTGATGGTCAGAATTAGTGATGGCACAAATCATTCCTTCTTGGGAGTTCATTCATCATTTATGTAAGAGTCATTCACAAGTGATCCAGTTTCCAGGTTGTCACTATGCTTACTGAGTAAATCATTTGTTGCAAGGATCCTGTGTTGCATTTCAAGGCCACATCTTTTTGGCAAACTGGCCCAAAGAATGCAAGCTCTTCAACCATTCACAATGAAAGATTTACAACCGAACGATTCAGGCACACCATTCAGATGAATGGCATTCACATACCATTCCTATTCTTAAGTTTCACAATTATTTCCTATGTGATGGCTCACTCACATAACTGTTGGTACTTATTAATTAATTCTCAACATTACTTTTCGTATTGGGAATTTTTTCAAAACTCATGTGGTCGGAAGGAAGGTAAACTCACTGCAACATGAGTGTGTGTCGTAGTAATGATGGATTGAATGATCATTCACAGTGGTGATAGAACCATTCATGGTAAAGAGTCATTTGTTGCAAAGGAATCATTCACGAATGGTCTATTACTAATCAGAATCAGTTTGTTTGCTTATGATCCACAGAATTAGAATGTCAGTATAACAAATCAGTACATCTGGAGCATTTTTGCGACCACATCTTGTGTAAGTAATCATTGTATTCATCTTACTCTTTCTTTCTTTTCCTGTCTTAAATTACACTTTGCAGTGAAAGATATTCTAACTGATATACACCTGAATAAGTGCAACATATCATACAACCTGAAGGATAGTTACCTTACCAGTTTAGTTCTCCAAATGTGCCAGATGCTAAGACCATTCTTTTCACTTGCATTAACTTTCTCTGTACAGTCTTAAACATGTTGGGTTATCATTGGTACTATAGCTGGCTTCCCTCCCCTGTCATTCCTTGCGTACTCTAGTTGTCATAGCAATTTGGACTTAGCTTATTTTGTTTCAGGCTTCCTCTAGCTTTGTAACAATCTTTATGCTAGAAATGTCTCATGAATTCTCTGTCACCAATGTCTAAGGTGACCCATCTTGTTTTGGGGCATTGTCTAAAGTTGCTTCTGTTAACATTTTCAGTTTGTAGGTTCCAGAGCACTGTGGGCTTGTTGAAAAATGTGTTTGGGTTTTTCTCTTGCACATCATTCTTTTACATGTTAGTCTGTTGCTTCTGTGCTGGTGATATTTTTTCTTTTCTGCTCCAGTCCCATGCTTTTGTTGCTTTCTTTGTACTTTTGTGTACAGTCTTCACGTTTTCCAACATTTTTTCTGCATGTCCAGTGTGTTATTTCTAGCCTTGTTTTTGTTTCCCTTTACAATATTCTACATATTAAAATTCTTTTACAATGCATTTAGTAGCATTTAGAATTTCCTTTCATCTCGTTCTTCCTCTGTGTGATACTGTTTTCATGTTTTCTTTTTTCGTTTGCACATTGTATTCTGGAATTTGGTTCCATCTCTTATCAAAGCTAGTTTGTTATACCTATACTAACCCTTCTATTTACTTCCAGTCTCAGACTAACTGCATGATTAATCTGAAGCTAACCAACCATTCACATGCTCTAGTGTCAGTTGGCAATTTTCTTTCTCTCTCTGTCCGAACCTTGTGTGCTTGGCAACCCCCCCCAACCCCTTTCTTTTTTTACAATTTACAGCAATCAACTAACATCATGACTGTCAGTGCAATTGTTCCTTATTGACATTATAATAATGCTTCTTAGTTCAGTTCAAATAACAGTCATCCAGTTTTGTTTTATGTTCCAGCATTCAAATTATATAAAATCATTCAGTTACTAGACAGCATTTTGCAGAAGAATAATTTTTTCTCTGCAAGTAGTCTTGCGTAATTTCATAAAGACATTTAATTTTACAAGATAGCAATATGCAGAATCATTTTTTGTGCCCATAATTACAATCTTATGTAATTATAAATGATTTTTTGAGTAGTCGTAGTTCTCCCAAAGGGAAAAAAGTTCAAAATGTGCTAAAATTTTGCATAGTGTAAAGAGCACATGAATGACTCAAAAATTACCATTAGTTGTGAGCCATTTTTTTTTTTTTAAAGCATGTATTTGCTTCCTGCAAAATTTTTGTTCAAATGCTTTGAAACTATGATAATTCAAGTAAATACTCATTACTTTTAGGCAAGTGCCTTTTTTTTTTTAATGTAAAACATCATGAAATAAGTGTTACTTGTTAAGTGAAATGGAATAACAGTTTGTAATACCTATTGTGTTTCTAGTCTGAACACTTGCACTGTGCAGTTGTAACATTCCCTTTAATTATCTTGGCAGCTTTATTAATTAGATCTTCAACTGTAGCTGCATGTAACTGTGTACCAGTTTTGGTTGTGTCTCATGGATTTCGATTTCATTTTGTTATTTCTTTTAGATCTTTCCCATAGACGGTGTGCCCTGGTAGCTTAATTTTGCGGATAGCTGGTTGTGCAGTTGTCTTGGAATGAAATGGCTCTACCAACCTAGTATTACATTTTTTCTCATTCACTGGAGAAGTATCACCATTTCCAGTGTTCTCATCTGTCCTGTGAGGCTTTGATTGCTACAACTATGAATAATTATTATGCATTGATATATGTGTTTGGTTGTTGAAAGAAAATGCATAATTTCTAGCAATAACCAGGAACAAGTTTTTTTATTATAATTTTTACTGTCTGTGGATAACTTTTAAGATTTTGTCCCAGTATAAGACTTTTAAAGTAATTTATGACAAATATTGACTTCACTATACAAATGTGATCATACTATGTATGAAGTTTTGTTTGTTTGTAAAGAAGTACATTAACTCTCTCAAAACTGTATAGTGTCTATTAGGGATGTAAATATATTTTTGTTAATAAGCTTACTCTTCCTAAATCAGTGCTTCCTTGCATCAAAAGGCTCTGTTACATTGTTTAATTCTTAATCTGATATACTTAGTAGAGCATTTTATTCTAACAAGTGCATCATCGTGTAATGTATTTATTCCATTGACCTTTTTAGTGCAATCTCTGAACTGTAAAAAAAACTAATGGAGGAGTGTTTAGTGAGTTGGTGAAAATAATCATTAGGGTCTTATTTCCTGCTGAAAGTGTCTGATTTTTAGATTTTTAATAAAAGGAAATTATTAATATTGACAATACATCCTCCAGGTGTGTAGTGTGTTTAACTGAAAATGTTAGTTTGCATTAAAGATGAATACTTAACCTTACTACAAGAAATGAAGTTTGAAATATGTTTTAATACAGTAGAAAGTACAAGGTTTCTCAGTTTCTTCAAACATCTTGAATTTCTGAAGTAGAGTTTTTGGGGTGGTGCATTTATATAAGCACAGAACTGATTGATAAGCAGGTCATCAAAATTTAAAACACAGCTTCCCTAGTTTTAAATGTAGTTTGATAGGTGGTTTGCATCTCTGAAAAACAACACATCCACTGCAGTTGTATCTGACTGCAGCTTTATCATAAGAAATTCACTACTTTCCTTTCCCACATCTTAAATTACCTATAGACAACCAATCATTTTAAAAACATTGTCTTGTGACACTTTTTTTTAATTCTAGTTTGTTTATAACAGACCTGTGTCTTAGTATTGCAAAATCTGCACTTAATGTTTTCCACTGATTATTCTCAGTGATCAGGCTCAAACCAGAAAAAAAAAAAAAATATATATATATATATATATACTGAAGAGCAACACTGAAGACTAAGGAAAAACTTTAGAATTTAAATCTACATTCAGTTGTTTTATTTTATTTTTTTATCTTTTCTCCTTTTACTCACACAGGTAGATACATAACCCTTTCTATGTTGTGCTTGGTGTGAGTCAAAATTATATATGTATTTTTTTGCTTAGGTATCTTCTTAATAGAATATATATATATATATATTCTATAAAGAAGATACCTAAGCAAAAAAATACAAATATAATTTTGACTCACACCTAGTACAACATAGAAAAGGTTATGTATCTACCTGTGTGAGTAAAAGGAGAAAAGATAAAAAAATAAAATAAAACAACTGAATGTAGAAGGTGTCGAGAATACTGAGCCTTGGCTTTATCAAGGACCAGCAAAAACTCTGCATTTTCTCACTTCCACAAAGACCTAGTTGGAAATGGGTTTCTGCAAGGCCATAGATGCAAGTAACATTCCCACCTAAAATAGTTTAAAAAATATATATATATATATGTCATGTCCTCCGTAGAGTTGCATGACCTAGCACTGGTTAACAATTTCGCTTGCATCCATTAACCTTCCTGGCCCGACCCATGCTCTTCATCTGTTACTATTAAACAGAGAGAAGAAGATTAAAGAGAACTCAAGCTGTGAGAGTGACATAATAATTAGAAATGATTTTCAGCCATAACGAAATTCCAAGTTCGTTTGAGAGAGAATTTAAACCTGAAAATCAATGCAAAAGAAATCCAAATTTTTACATTGCAATTAAAAAAGGAAATATTAATTTTTAACGAACAGAATTTTGAAAGAAAACTTGAGTCTAAAACCCCCTACTCTACAACTTATGACAGCACGAAAACGAGAATAAGTTAAAGATAATAATTAACTAAAGAAAACTTTGTGAAAGTTATATACCTTAAACAGTTAGTTGCAATATGTACAAAGTATTTCAGCAGTGCTTTAAGTGCATAATTAATTAGTTATTAAGAACTTAACTACTTTGAAAAAACAGCGCATAGACAGCGCATAGAAAAGGAACAAGCTTAGCCATCTTCTGTTCCTAGGTACCCCAAAAGACGCTCAAAGTTACAAAGAAAAGAAAGAGGTAAAACCCGCAAAAATGTTAACAGACTAACCAATGCCTAAAAGCTGAAAAGCTAAAAAACGACAGAGAAAAAGTACATGAAGTACAAACATTGAACTTATAAAACCTAGAACCCAAAAAACCAGGAAGAGAGCTTACCTCTTGTGTGACAAAAACTTTTCTCCTCACAAGAGAAGAACGTGGCTGACCTCTTCCGCCACTCCCTAGACGCTGGGGGGCAGTGAGGGTGGGGCTGATGGCCTCCTCATACAGCAAGAAACCAACGTGCGGAGATTTTAACCAGAGAAAAAAAAATATATAAACTTAAGACTGTGGATCTGTATGATCAAAAAGAGCAGAATTAACTCTCCAGAATACATGAGGAATATTATAAAATACACGAGCAGTGTATTTAATAATCTTTGCATGTATTAAATCACCTTAGTGAGCTTCTATAGATTAATCAGAATCTTATTAATTTTAATGTTGGTTTTACTATTTTTAGTATAGCTATCCTAGTGATGAATAACTAGTTTTCTTTTTTATTTGTTTTTATTTTCTTTTATAAACAGATTTTTAAGCTTTTTTTGTGATTTTGTTTATATTATTTAATTTTTTGTTTTAATAGGACCGTCATATCCATAGCACTAAGGTTCCTTTAGGTAGTTAATAGGCATCCTCTAGCCAACTTCCTTACGGCTTTGATTGGTCAGAATCATATTATTAACTGTGTAGAAAATTAAAGCAGATCTGCCAACCTTACTCTATTATTCAGAATAATTTTTCTTAAAGTTCTTTTGATGAAAGAAGGAATTTCGTTCTCTAGAAAACTTTCTAATAGTATATTAATGTGGTAATTGAAGTCCAAATTGTTGCTGCAAATTCTTGAAATTCTTAGGACCTGAGAAATTAGTACATTCTCAATTACTTTGGTTGAAATGTTATTATTCCAGTGTAGATATTTAATTACTTTGAAAGGAAAATTAACTCTTTTATCAAAGAGGCTAATAGATGGGTTACCTCTGTTGAGCTTAATGCTTAAGTCTAGGAACTCAAGTTCCTGATTACTGTGGTTGGTTTTACATAAGTTAAGAGAGCTAGGATAGATATTATCAAAATCACTCTCTATAACTTCTGAATTATTGATACACATCAGATCATCAATATATCTAAAAGTGTAAAGGTAGTTATCTGAGCAGGTGGGGTGATTTTTAATGAATTTATATTCCTTAAAGAACAGGAATAGATTAGCGATATTCGTGGACGTTGATGTTCCCATGGGAATACCGTTCACTTGCTTATAGAGAGTATTATTATATAAGATATGGTTATTTTTTA
Source organism: Macrothele yani (assembly GCA_039090855.1). Classification (NCBI taxonomy): domain Eukaryota; kingdom Metazoa; phylum Arthropoda; class Arachnida; order Araneae; family Macrothelidae; genus Macrothele; species Macrothele yani. The sequence goes on from CM077027.1 coordinate 78,769,029, forward strand.
TGCAGCAATTGAGATAAGAGTTCCAAGTTCCTACATCAACAAATTGGTTAAGTTTAAATTCTGCATACAGCTCTTTAAAGGTAGTGATTATATCTGATAGAGGCAGATTAGTATATAGGTTTTCAAAATCATAACTATTAATATCTAGGGGACAAACTTTGAGTATAGTAGAAATTACTTCTGCATTATTATTAATTATCCAAAAATCTCTGTACATCAAGTTAGAACAGTTTCTAATGTGTTTCAAAACCTTCTTTAAGACGTGTTTCAAAACCTTCTTTAAGACATCTTCAAAAGCAAGATCTATTTTCTTTTTATGACTTCTTACTCCACTAGCTATGAACCTGAACTTCACAGGATCCTTATGAAACTTAACCGTTGCAAAAAGAAATGGAAATTCAGGCTCATATCTTCTAGTTTGTGGAATTTTAAGTTTCTTGAAGAATGCCTTAAACCGATTTTCTAACTGTTTGGTAGAATAACTTACGGGCTCGTATGTTACTCTATTATTGAGTTCCATAGTTAACAATTCAAAATAGAACTTCTTACAGATAATTGCAAAATTATTGCTAGCTTTATCCATAGTGGTAAAAAATAAATTGGTCTTGTAGTTTGGAGAGTGACCTTTTAGCTTCTCCAGAGAAAAAGAGATTTCTGTCGAAACCAAAGTCCAGACCTGCCAACACACCGGTGAAGCTATTGATTATATTATATTTCCATTCTGCGAAGGCCTCAATAGGCTGATTGTACCTTAAACTGGTTTTTACGATGTACCTATTAACATCTTGAGTGAAGCTCTCAAGAATCCTTTCTTTGGAAATTGTGAAGGAAGGTCTGAATTTAGAGCCATACTCTAATAAATTCCTAAGCTTTTCATTTTCAACAAAACTCAAGTTTCCGGTGATAATATGGTTGTAATTCTTATCATAGTGAACTGTTTCTTTATGTTCATCACAAGAACATGTAGTAATTACAGGAATGTAGCTCGAAGAGTTAAGTTTGTAGTTTTTAACTATTGACCCTAAGGTCTTAACATATTTAAAACTTACAGTAGACTGGTGCCTGTGGATGGGAAAAAAATTGCATTATTGTAGAACAGCTTCCTTACATTGAGATTATCGTAGGCTTTATTTAGGAACCTGATGGTAACAAAATTACTGGAAAATTCTTTAAGAGAAATTTTATCTTTAAGAATATGTTTAAGAATGTCCAGAACCAAAGCAAAAACATGCTTATCAACATGGTCAGCAGTTTCATTCCAGAATTTGAAAAAACTTTTAAGGACAGAGTGCTTGAAGGACTTGAGAATTTTGTAAGTATTTTTAACAAAATTAGTGCCAGTTTTAAAGCTTTCCAGAGTTTTTAGCAAGTTAGCAAAATCAACTTTGCTTGATGTGCGAAATAACCTCTGTCCTCTATTACCTCTAGAGCAGCTCTTATTATTAACAAGAAAGAAGAGTTCACGAATTGAAAATTTATGCTGATTATGCTTATTGTCAGATAGAGTGGAATTAAGGCCATAGGGATAAAGAGACTGATGCTGCAAAATTTCAAGGGATTCAGATTCTAGCCGAGCCAAGGCTCAGTATTCTCGACACCTTCTACATTCAGTTGTTTTATTTTATTTTTTTATCTTTTCTCCTTTTACTCACACAGGTAGATACATAACCTTTTCTATGTTGTACTAGGTGTGAGTCAAAATTATATTTGTATTTTTTTGCTTAGGTATCTTCTTTATAGAATGTGAATTCTGAATTTTCAAAACTGCTGCGTTGCGCGTTTTGATTTTCAGGTTATTTTGCAACCTTCGTTTTAAATTCTAAAGTTTTTCCTTAGTCTTCAGTTTTGCTCTTAAGTAACTAATTTCAATTTATTATTTAGCAGCTCATGCGCAAATTCTAGTTGAAATGTTTTATTATTATTTTTTTTATTGCTATTTTTTTATTTGAGGTTTTTTTCATTTTCTAATTTTTTATTTTTAGTATGTTTTGGATGCAGCTTTTTGGAGTGTAGTTTATACTCGAGTTTGGTCTTTTCTTGGACTGCTTATTTCTAAAAAGTTTTTCCTAGTTGGTTTGCTCAGAAATTGTATGTTTTGGCCCAAGTGAAGTTCTAAGGACGATGAAAGGATTGGAGGTCAGCTCAGATATTTTAAGTCCTCCCGCTTGGTTAGGCTAGCACCCTTTCCCATAGTGTATGAACTCGCAAAGGTAATCTAAAGTTATGAAATGACAAACGTTGTTTGACATGTAAATCTGCAGATCCTAACCTGTATTCTTCTGTTGAGGATAATTGCTCCAACAAGTTTTGCAAAGCCTACAATACCATCTATAAGCTCACCTGTACTATCTGCAACCTTAGCTATATTGGCCAAAGTAAAAATCCTCTTCATCTTAGGATTAATGGTCACAGGTCTCTAGTAAACAAGTTCTCTAATTCAGGAGTGAACCCCTCCACAAACGCCAACCAGTACTCTACCTTTGAATTAGAGCATTTCCATACTCATGGTTTTGACAAAGTGAAAATAGAGGTACTACATATTATCCCTGACCTCTATGCTCGGCTAGAATCTGAATCCCTTGAAATTTTGCAGCATCAGTCTCTTTATCCCTATGGCCTTAATTCCACTCTATCTGACAATAAGCATAATCAGCATAAATTTTCAATTCGTGAACTCTTCTTTCTTGTTAATAATAAGAGCTGCTCTAGAGGTAATAGAGGGCAGAGGTTATTTCGCACATCAAGCAAAGTTGATTTTGCTAACTTGCTAAAAACTCTGGAAAGCTTTTTAAAACTGGCACTAATTTTGTTAAAAATACTTACAAAATTCTCAAGTCCTTCAAGCACTCTGTCCTTAAAAGTTTTTTCAAATTCTGGAATGAAACTGCTGACCATGTTGATAAGCATGTTTTTGCTTTGGTTCTGGACATTCTTAAACATATTCTTAAAGATAAAATTTCTCTTAAAGAATTTTCCAGTAATTTTGTTACCATCAGGTTCCTAAATAAAGCCTACGATAATCTCAATGTAAGGAAGCTGTTCTACAATAATGCAATTTTTTTCCCATCCACAGGCACCAGTCTATTGTAAGTTTTAAATATGTTAAGACCTTAGGGTCAATAGTTAAAAACTACAAACTTAACTCTTCGAGCTACATTCCTGTAATTACTACATGTTCTTGTGATGAACATAAAAAAACAGTTCACTATGATAAGAATTACAACCATATTATCACCGGAAACTTGAGTTTTGTTGAAAATGAAAAGCTTAGGAATTTATTAGAGTATGGCTCTAAATTCAGACCTTCCTTCACAATTTCCAAAGAAAGGATTCTTGAGAGCTTCACTCAAGATGTTAATAGGTACATCGTAAAAACCAGTTTAAGGTACAATCAGCCTATTGAGGCCTTCGTAGAATGGAAATATAATATAATCAATAGCTTCACCGGTGAGTTGGCAGGTCTGGACTTTGGTTTCGACAGAAATCTCTTTTTCTCTGGAGAAGCTAAAAGGTCACTCTCCAAACTACAAGACCAATTTATTTTTTACCACTACGGATAAAGCTAGCAATAATTTTGCAATTATCTGTAAGAAGTTCTATTTTGAATTGTTAACTATGGAACTCAATAATAGAGTAACATACGAGCCCGTAAGTTATTCTACCAAACAGTTAGAAAATCGGTTTAAGGCATTCTTCAAGAAACTTAAAATTCCACAAACTAGAAGATATGAGCCTGAATTTCCATTTCTTTTTGCAACGGTTAAGTTTCATAAGGATCCTGTGAAGTTCAGGTTCATAGCTAGTGGAGTAAGAAGTCATAAAGAAAATAGATCTTGCTTTTGAAGATGTCTTAAAGAAGGTTTTGAAACACGTCTTAAAGAAGGTTTTGAAACACATTAGAAACTGTTCTAACTTGATGTACAGAGATTTTTGGATAATTAATAATAATGCAGAAGTAATTTCTACTATACTCAAAGTTTGTCCCCTAGATATTAATAGTTATGATTTTGAAAACCTATATACTAATCTGCCTCTATCAGATATAATCACTACCTTTAAAGAGCTGTATGCAGAATTTAAACTTAACCAATTTGTTGATGTAGGAACTTGGAACTCTTATCTCAATTGCTGCATAAAAAATAACCATATCTTATATAATAATACTCTCTATATAAGCAAGTGAACGGTATTCCCATGGGAACATCAACGTCCATGAATATCGCTAATCTATTCCTGTTCAAGGAATATAAATTCATTAAAAATCACCCCACCTGCTCAGATAACTACCTTTACACTTTTAGATATATTGATGATCTGCTGTGTATCAATAATTCAGAAGTTATAGAGAGTGATTTTGATAATATCTATCCTAGCTCTCTTAACTTATGTAAAACCAACCACAGTAATCAGGAACTTGAGTTCCTAGACTTAAGCATTAAGCTCAACAGAGGTAACCCATCTATTAGCCTCTTTGATAAAAGAGTTAATTTTCCTTTCAAAGTAATTAAATATCTACACTGGAATAATAACATTTCAACCAAAGTAATTGAGAATGTACTAATTTCTCAGGTCCTAAGAATTTGCAGCAACAATTTGGACTTCAATTACCACATTAATATACTATTAGAAAGTTTTCTAGAGAACGAAATTCCTTCTTCTTTCATCAAAAGAACTTTAAGAAAAATTATTCTGAATAATAGAGTAAGGTTGGCAGATCTGCTTTAATTTTCTACACAGTTAATAATATGATTCTGACCAATCAAAGCCGTAAGGAAGTTGGCTAGAGGATGCCTATTAACTACCTAAAGGAACCTTAGTGCTATGGATATGACGGTCCTATTAAAACAAAAAATTAAATAATATAAACAAAATCACAAAAAAAGCTTAAAAATCTGTTTATAAAAGAAAATAAAAACAAATAAAAAAGAAAACTAGTTATTCATCACTAGGATAGCTATACTAAAAATAGTAAAACCAACATTAAAATTAATAAGATTCTGATTAATCTATAGAAGCTCACTAAGGTGATTTAATACATGCAAAGATTATTAAATACACTGCTCGTGTATTTTATAATATTCCTCATGTATTCTGGAGAGTTAATTCTGCTCTTTCTGATCATACAGATCCACAGTCTTAAGTTTATATATTTTTTTTCTCTGGTTAAAATCTCCGCACGTTGGTTTCTTGTTGTATGAGGAGGCCATCAGCCCCACCCTCACTGCCCCCCAGCGTCTAGGGAGTGGCGGAAGAGGTCAGCCACGTTCTTCTCTTGTGAGGAGAAAAGTTTTTGTCACACAAGAGGTAAGCTCTTTTCCTGGTTTTTTGGGTTCTAGGTTTTATAAGTTCAATGTTTGTACTTCATGTACTTTTTCTCTGTCGTTTTTTAGCTTTTCAGCTTTTAGGCATTGGTTAGTCTGTTAACATTTTTGCGGGTTTTAACTCTTTCTTTTCTTTGTAACTTTGAGCGTCTTTTGGGGTACCTAGGAACAGAAGATGGCTAAGCTTGTTCCTTTTCTATGCGCTGTTTTTTCAAAGTAGTTAAGTTCTTAATAACTAATTAATTATGCACTTAAAGCACTGCTGAAATACTTTGTACATATTGCAACTAACTGTTTAAGGTATATAACTTTCACAAAGTTTTCTTTAGTTAATTATTATCTTTAACTTATTCTCGTTTTGGTGCTGTCATAAGTTGTAGAGTAGGGGGTTTTAGACTCAAGTTTTCTTTCAAAATTCTGTTCGTTAAAAATTAATATTTCCTTTTTTAATTGCAATGTAAAAATTTGGATTTCTTTTGCATTGATTTTCAGGTTTAAATTCTCTCTCAAACGAACTTGGAATTTCGTTATGGCTGAAAATCATTTCTAATTATTATGTCACTCTCACAGCTTGAGTTCTCTTTAATCTTCTTCTCTCTGTTTAATAGTAACAGATGAAGAGCATGGGTCGGGCCAGGAAGGTTAATGGATGCAAGCGAAATTGTTAACCAGTGCTAGGTCATGCAACTCTACGGAGGACATGACATATATATATATATTTTTTAAACTATTTTAGGTGGGAATGTTACTTGCATCTATGGCCTTGCAGAAACCCATTTCCAACTAGGTCTTTGTGGAAGTGAGAAAATGCAGAGTTTTTGCTGGTCCTTGATAAAGCCAAGGCTCAGTATTCTCGACACCTTCTACATTCAGTTGTTTTATTTTATTTTTTTATCTTTTCTCCTTTTACTCACACAGGTAGATACATAACCTTTTCTATGTTGTACTAGGTGTGAGTCAAAATTATATTTGTATTTTTTTGCTTAGGTATCTTTATAGAATGTGAATTCTGAATTTTCAAAACTGCTGCGTTGCACGTTTTGATTTTCAGGTTATTTTGCAACCTTCGTTTTAAATTCTAAAGTTTTTCCTTAGTCTTCAGTTTTGCTCTTAAGTATATATATATATATAGGTGCCTGCAGGATTGTTAGAGTGGGGGACCACAGATGGCTTAGTGGGCAACATTCATGACTGCCACGGAAAGGACCTCAGGTTCGATCCCAGGCAGGTACGGACGCTCAATCCACTAATTGTCCATCGTGCGTCGGATGGGCACGTTAAGCCGTCGGATCCCGGGTACTGGCCCCCGGTAATAAATAAGAGCGTCTTCCTCCCCCTTTCTACTTCACTTCCGTGTCACTTGCCAATCGGCACTCTAGCCCAGATCTCCAAGCTCATTTCTAAGGGTTGTTTAAGACCTGGGGTCAGACACTCCTTTTCTAAAATCCTCTACATATGATCAGATGTTAGAGTGGATCAACTAGTTTGCTTATCAATGTGTGACCTATGTGAAATGTTAATACCATTTTCTTTTTAATTTAACAGAAAAACTTCTTAAATATCCTTAGCGATAACCCAAGTATGTGAGCTTCACTTATGATATTCTAAGTTTCCAATAACATCCTGAAATGTCATTTTTGACAGAAATCAAGAGTCCTTTATCAGAGAAAGTTCTCTGTTTGTGATAAAACTTTTTAATTTAAGGGAGATTTCAGAGTAATTCCGATACTAAACTGTAGTCATAAGTGTAGTCACAAACAATTAAGAAGATGGTAGTGTAGAACACGCTAAGTTATGTATAAAAGTTTTAAGGCAAATATATTTCAGCCATTGCTATGGCCTTCATCAGTGCGACTACGATTGGTTTCGTTGCCAGAATGGAAATGTAAGTTTTGTAACGGTAACTCCAGGTGACGTGATGCAATGAGGAATTTCCAGATGTATGGAACGAAAATGGGGAGCTCAGAGTTGCAATTTTTTGGAAAATAAAATTTCCAAACTTTCTCTAAAATTCTGAGCATACCGATTTTGCAAGGGAGCCAACTATTTTGTATCAGACCAAAGTGGAATAGCAGAAGTGTCAGCCATGGTAAGTAGAGACAAGGGAGAAGTCTTGAGAGAATTTTCCGGAAGTTCATTCTGGAAAATTCTCTCAAGACTTCAGGAACACAAATCTGATGTGAAATTTGGGAAACCTTCCTCTCCCTTGTCTCTACTTACCATGGCTGACACTTCTGCTATTCCACTTTGGTCTGATACAAAAAGTTGGCTCCCTTCCAAAATCGGTATGCTCCGAGGTTTAGAGAAAGTTTGGAAATTTTATTTTCCAAAAATTGCAACTCTGAGCTCCCCATTTTCATTCCATACATCTGGAAATTCCTCATTGTATCACGTCATCCGGAGTTACCATTACAAAACTTACATTTCCATTCTGGCAACGAAACCAGTCGTTGTAGTCGCACTGATGAAGGCCATAGTAATGTAACTAAAAAATCACAAGTGCATAATTGCACTAGTGGATACTACGTGGCTAAGGAAATGTATCAATAACTACCATTTACAGTACCAAAATGCTGTTCATCATGTGTTTAACTAACAATTTTATTTTTAAGCAGAAGTAAACAGGTTCCTGGTTAATATTAACTAAAAGCAAACTACAAACAGCATATTCAAAAGGACTTCCCCAACTTTGAAAAGTAGGCCTATATCCATTGTCGTCCGGCTTCCTCTGCTAGTGAATGTATATCAGCAGTCGAAAAAACAAATATCGCAACGAACAGGAAAAACTTCCTCTGCTAGTGAACGTGTGTCAGCAGTCGAAAGGACATATCACAACAAACAGTAAAAACGACAAATTGTGTGAAACATGAATGAAATGGCATTAAACAGAGTAGTAAATATATTTCAGCCATAATAATGGCTGAAATATATTTGCCTTAAAACTTTTATATGTAACTTAGCGTGTTCTACATTACCATCTTCTTAACTAAACTGTAGATATGCAACACTAGCTATTAGCCTTTATTCATTCAAGTCAATTAGTCTTCAAACTTTGATGAACAAAAAGCGATTGTTTCCTGGAAAAGTATGGTTTCAGTTTTAACCCAGGAAAAATTGTTTGTTGCTTAGGCAAATCGTTTTACACACATGAAATTTATAAGATGCATAAATATAATCAAACAGTTGTAATCTATCAGATGAATTTCCATATGTAGAGACCTCAAAGAAATCAATTTTACCATGTTAGTATGATAGATTTTAATTTCATTAAAAAAAAAGTTTTAAAATGAAAGGAGTTGGAATAACATTTTAAATAACATTTTAAAATGAACAGAAGTTGGTCTGCAAGTATAAATCAGGGTTCATACTCATTTTTGAAAGTCCATTTAAGGAGTTTTTAAGGAGTCCAAATAGTATTTTCCACGAGTCAATTGTGAAATGCAGGAATGAGAGAAAACCAAACTTCTTTAAATAGATTTTTTCATACCTAACTAATTGAAGTTACTATTGCCACAGCTATGGGTGATTTAAGTATTTTACTTCTCTTTGAAATTCCAATAACATATTAGAATCTGGGAATAACTTTGAATAAATTATATTATACCCAAAAGTTTAACTGTATGAAATTTTATATAAATACGGTATCTATTTTTATCCTTGACATACAACATCAAATTCGACAACATGGAAATTAGGATATCATGACAAATAACAAGTCAGTGCAACACAGATAAAATAAATACACATGATAAAAAGAAAAAATGTAACATACCTGGTTGAAATTGTTTACTGAATTTTTTTTTCAATATTGGAAAACAAATTTACCATACTGATGGCACACAGATTACTGCCTTCACTGTACACAGTTATCGAGTTTCGATGCTTTACAGTAATCTTGCTTTAATTAATCAACATTTTCATTTATCAGCACTTAAAAAAAAAAGTCTATTTAGGTCGAATGCAAATATATATTTCAAATACAAATGTAATAAATGACTTTACGACTAAACTCCCCTCCCCCACGAAAAAAATTATTCAGGATCGCACACTTCTTTTTTTAATTAAAAAGTTTTACTGCAGATTTCATTTTCAATGTCATACAGATCAACAGCCTTTTCTCTTGCCCTTCGACGATGAGCGTTTGACTTTGCAATTAAGGTTAAGTCGTTGTTGTTTTTTTATGCTTTGTCGGCATACTGTTCTGAAGACAACTCCAATGCAGAAACATCTCTTTTGATGCATATCTTTTTAGCTTTCAATTCTTCAATGGAATCCAACAAAGCTTTTCTTTTTTCACTAACAGCTTCATTTTTACTAACATTTTTCTTCTCTTCCAAGTACCTGACATATTTTTGATTGGCACCTGCTGCTGAAGTCATCAATTCTTTTGTAATGACAACATTTGTCTGACCACCCACCATTTTAATGTGGTGTTCATCAATTGCTCGTTTTGCAAAGATCAAGTGATCTGCCAAGTTTTTAACCATCAGCTTCTTGTTAATTGAAAAACCTCTTTCCACTGTGGCTTGACCATGGGAAAGAAGTAATGGAATTTTTATCACTCCCCATAAGTGAGAAAACTTTTGTTCTTTAGCCAGAATATCATAAAAATACTCGACTCGATCAGAATTTTTTTTCCTTTGGAGTTGTTTCTGCACGGTAAATCAACATTAAGTACACTAAATTCATTTTGAAATTCTGCGATTTCTTTGAGCACAGCATCACAGTCAGATCCAGCCACTTTCTTTGCATTCACTAATGAAAGTAATATATTATGCAATTTTGTATTATTTCCTTCTACTTTTTTACCACTTACCAGATTACAAGGATCTAAACATGTCATATTTCGCACCACTGAATACCTAAGCGGCGACTTTTCCAAAAGGTTTTTTTTTGGTCATTTTTACTAAAAACTTCCTGCAGTTATAATAGAATTCCATAAACTGTTTCTCATTTATCTTCTTATTTCTACTTAATTCAGACAATATTTGAAGCAACGAAACCTACACTTACTTTACTAACATCCTTGTGTAGTTTTGTATCTTCTACACCAATGTTTAGTAATGTCAGGGAAGATGTTGCAGACCTTAATTCTTCATCTTTTATAAATCTCGGCATGGATCCTTTAATAAGTTTATACAAATCACTTGCAAAAAAGGGCAGCATTGGCTTATCTGCTTGGTATACTGTCAGCAGAGGTTCATGCTCCTTTGCAATACAAATAAAGAAGTTACATTTTGCAGCAAATAAATTATCCTTTACAACACAACTATAACTGATTTTACATACAATGTCAGTGGATCCAGAAGTTCAAAAGCTTGTTCCAGAACGTTAATGTAATCCAACCACCTATTTGAACAAAATTTTAATGCTCTTACTTACTTTCATAAAATCTTCTCGTTGAGCTGGTGAATCTTTAAAAATGTAGTAAATAGCAACCAGACCCTTCTGTACCTCCGGAAATTCCATGCATCCTTTCCTGAAGGCATTGTGCATTACATGTAAACCACAGCTTCCGATGTTTACGGGCATGAAAGACTTGCGTGCCGCTCTGGTGGCGCAGTGGTCTAAGCGATGGCCTCTGATCATTCGCCCGAATGGGGTCCGGGTTCGAATCCCGGTTAGGCATGGATGTTTGTCTTACAGCACTGGTTCTCTCCCTTCCCTGGAACCAGTGACCCTAAATTAGGGGCGGGCGACTGCTTATAGCCCATTGAGTTGCTCACGGTGGTCGTTAAACCTCCAATAAAAAAAGACTTGCGCGGAAATCCGCTTTTTTTCTATTCCGTTTTTAGTGTTACCGATATTCCAAAAATGCAATAAAAAAATTTTATGGGGGGGGGGGCGTATGCCTTCCTCTTGCGGAAAGCAAAATCATAATGACTTCGAACGGCAGGATGGTTAAGGCTGGAAATGACGTCACCTCTTCCAGGGATGGAAATTCTGTGCCAAAACAAGTCTTGCGCCATCTTGCTACAAAAGGCAAGTTTTGCACCATTGGGCACCAGAACCTCTGTGCCCCGTCGTCATCATGGGGACTTCGGTACAGTAAATTATCCGTGAGCACTCTTCCGCTTGACGCTGAGTAGGTTCGTGCGGTGGGAAGAATGATTCAGTGACTCCAAGTACTAGGAATTTTACGTAGTTACTATGGAAATCATCGACGGAAAACAGAGTAGTATGCTATGGAAATCGTTAGTCCGCTACGAACTACAGAAAACATAGAGTATGCAGCGGAAATCAAAAATCTCCGTGAAATAACGTTATTAAACATCTGTGTAAAGTTTGTTTTCGTGTTTTCAAGATTCTAACCTTTGTTAAATATTTTCGGGAATGTTTCTTGGGTGTTGAATGTCACGTCGTTTTCCGTTTCGTCATATTACATTTTTTCGACCAAGTCTCCCCCCCCCCTCTCTCTCTGCCTGCCTGATTATATTTTTTATTTTTGATGTTTTCTTGTCATATTCCTCATTTTTAATATCTTCGGTAATAGTGAAAAGGAGTGACTTCGTTTTTCTTTTTTGAAGAATTTTTTCTAACTAAATGCATGTTACCCTATTTCTAATACACACTTCTTCAAAACTAAGCAATAGAGAGCAATTGTTTTCGCCCCTTTCCCTTTTATTAAACGAAATTAAATTTCTAGATTGGTATTTAGTCCGTCCATGGTGGAATCCGCGCCGTTTCCATGTCCCGTAAAATTGTTTCACGTCAATACTGCGTTATCAATTTTTCACTTTCATTTTCCATAAAATTCGTGTTTTTTCATTTCTTAGTTACTTCTTACTCATACATGATATTATTTCGTAGATTCACGGAATTCCGCTTTTTCTGTCATCATTTGGGTCACTCTCGAGATCGATGAAAAGCTGTTTTTTGGGGGTGGTGGTGGGGGGGGGGTATTTTTCGTCTGGGGACGGTATTTCATCTTTGAAACATGACTATGATGGGCACAACACGTAACAATATTAACAAATAAAGGTAACTTGATCACGCTAGTTACGTTAAATGAAAACTTTTACAAAAAAGTTCGTAAGTTGGAAGCTTTCGACCTTATCTTAGGTCTTCATCACGCCAATGGAGGACTAAGATTGTTTGCCAGATTCTACATTTGAATTTTTTTATTTTTGTTGCCAAAACTTAGAATTGATCTCCAGATCATCGGAATGTAGAGAGGAGATTCGGAATTGCAAATCATTGAGTTGAAAATAATTTCCAGGCTTTCACGGTAACGGAGGGCAAAACGATTGTCAAAAGAAGCAATTCGTTTTGCTTTGTTCCAGTGGGGAACTGCAGATGTGTCTTCCATTGTCAAAATAGACAAGGCAGTATTAGAATTGGCTTCCGAAACATCTTTTGTATGTTCTAAAATTCTATGGCTAATGCTCCTGTATGTGATTCCAATGTATAAGTTATCCCCAGTAGAAGAAGAGAAATGAATGCAGTAAACTCCTGGGAGGTTCAGGCTTTCAACTTTGTCCCTATCCCTTTGTAGAAGTTTCAAGATGTTTGGGGTAGATTTAATGGCAAGATGGTAACCAAAACTTCTAAAAAGAATCTGTAACTTATAAGCATAGGAAGGATGGTAAGGAACAGAACCACAGAATTTCATGTTTTCTTTTGAGGAAGGAGGCATTCAATTTTCGAATGGTTTTCAAATTTCTTTATGAGGGAGTTGACTGTAAGAGCAGGGAAACCATGAGAGAGGGCTATTGTAGAAATTTTGGAGAGTTCTTCTTGAAGAGAAAGTTGGTTGTTGCAAATGATATGAGCCCTGTGGATGTAGGACTTCAATGCTGCAAGCTTGTAGAGATGCAGAGTGAAAGATTTGTAGGGAATGATGTTAGTGGACGCAGAAGGTTTATGATAGACGGAATGAGTAATGGAGAGATCAGCATTTCTGCAGATAGATACATCCAGGAAATCAGTTTTGTGGTTTACTTCCTTAGATATAGTGAGATTAATGGAAGGAAATTTTTCCGTAATGGAGTTGATCAGTGTCTGTAGTTCAGATTCTGTATGTGGCCAGCTAATGAAAATGTCTTTTACATATCTTAACCATAGGGAAGGTTGAAAAGGGTGTTGAGGAATGATGGAAACTTCAATATGTTGCATGTAGATTTCTGCAAGCAGAGGGGAAAGAGGTGAGCCCATGGGGAGACCAGATTGTTGCCTATACACAATTTTGTTGAAAACAAAACTACTGTGTTGATGAATAGTGTGGAAACAATCATAAAGATCTTTGATAAGAGTACCGGGGGTTCAAAATGAAGAATCAATTTCTTCATGGGGAGCATGTAGGACTCAAAATATGGTACAGAGGGAAACAAAGATTCTACATCAAGAGTATAGAGATTTAACACTAAGAGAAAAGGAATTAGGAAGTTTGTGGATGAAGTTTGAAGTAGAGACAACAGTATGAGGATGGTTGGCTGCCAGGGATTTGCATTTGAGGACCAATCTCTTTTCAGGGTTTACTGCTAGAGAAAAAGAATATTCAACTAAGGGTCTGATGGGGTTACCAGCTTCACTTGCAGGAAAAGCCTGGTAGTTCTAAAGTAAGGAGGGGGTGATATATCACCAAGGAAGGATTGAAGAGTTTCTTTCTTAGCTAATCTGTCAACTGAGTTTTTGAGTGAGTTGGTGGTGTCTGACTGCAGGGGAATGCAGTTAGCAGATGTAAGAAATGAATGCACTTTTTGGTTTAGTGTTTCTTTACCAATGATCACTGGGCAACCAACTTTATCTGCTTTGCATACGGCAAGGTCATTTTCCTGAATAAATTACCTGAATTATTTTAAACGAGAAGAAGAGTACTTGATTGGCACAGAATTTTGCTTGGATAGGATAACAGCAGCGTTGGCACGAAGGATAAGTTGGTGAACAGTCTCGGTTCTGTGGATGGCTGATTCTATAACAAACAGTTTGTGGAAGATTGATAGGAATAGCAGGTGAAAATTTTGGGCCTAATGATAAGAATTTTCATTATGCCCAAAATTTATTTTGGACTGGACGAAAGATTGGATTTACTTCCGGAAACTTCGGACCAAAGTTACTAATTCTCTTTGCAGTCTTCATTTTCTTGTTTCCTGCAAGTCTTCAGGCATTCTTTCCCAAGCTTTTCAGATCTTCACCAACCTATCTTTCGTGCCAACGCTGCTGTTATCCTATCCAAGCAAAATTCTGTGCCAATCAAGTACTCTTCTTCTTGTTTAAAAGAATTCAGGTCATTTATTCAGGAAAATGACCTTGCCATATGCAAAGCAGATAAAGTTGGTTGCCCAGTCATCATTGGTAAAGAAACACTAAACCAAAAAGTGCATTCATTTCTTACATCTGCTAACTGCATTCCCCTGCAGTCAGACACCACCAACTCACTCAAAAACTCAGTTGACAGATTAGCTATGAAAGAAACTCTTCAATCCTTCCTTGGTGATATATCACCCCCTCCTTACTTTAGAACTCCCAGGCTTTTCCTGCAAGTGAAACTGCATAAAGCTGGTAACCCCATCAGACCTTTAGTTGAATATTCTTTTTCTCTAGCAGTAAACCTTGAAAAGAGATTGGTCCTCAAATGCAAATCCCTGGCAGCCAACCATCCTCATACTGTTGTCTCTACTTCAAACTTCATCCACAAACTTCCTAATTCCTTTTCTCCTAGTGTTAATCTGTATACTCTTGATGTAGAGTCTTCGTTTCCCTCTGTACCATATTTTGAGTCCTACATGCTCCCCATGAAGAAATTGATTCTTCATTTTGAACCCCCGGTACTCTTATCAAAGACCTTTATTATTGTTTCCACACTATTCATCAACAGTTGTTTTGTTTTCAACAAAATTGTGTATAGGCAACAATCTGGTCTCCCCATGGGCTCACCTCTTTCCCCTCTGCTTGCAGAAATCTGCATGCAACATATTGAAGTTTCCACCATTCCTCAATACCCATTTCAACCTTCCCTGTGGTTAAGATATGCAGACGACATTTTCATTAGCTGGCCACATACAGAGTCTGAACTACAGACACTGATCAACTCCATTACGGAAAAATTTCCTTCCATTAATCTCACTATATCTAAGGAAGTAAACCACAAAACTGATTTCCTGGATGTATCTATCTGCAGAAATGCTGATCTCTCCATTACTCATTCCGTCTATCATAAACCTTCTGCGTCCACTAACATCATTCCCTACAAATCTTTCACTCTGCATCTCTACAAGCTTGCAGCATTGAAGTCCTACATCCACAGGGCTCATATCATTTGCAACAACCAACTTTCTCTTCAAGAAGAACTCTCCAAAATTTCTACAATAGCCCTCTCTCATGGTTTCCCTGCTCTTACAGTCAACTCCCTCATAAAGAAATTTGAAAACCATTCGAAAATTGAATGTCTCTTTCCTCAAAAGAAAGAAAACGTGAAATTCTGTGGTTCTGTTCCTTACCATCCTTCCTATGCTTATAAGTTAGATTCTTTTTAGAAGTTTTGGTTACCATCTTGCCATTAAATCTACCCCAAACATCTTGAAACTTCTACAAAGGGATATGGACAAAGTTGAAAGCCTGAACCTCCCAGGAGTTAACTGCATTCATTTCTCTTCTTCTACTGGGGATAACTTATACATTGGAAGCACATACAGGAGCATTAGCCATAGAATTTTAGAACATAAAAAAGTAAGATGTTTCCAAAGCCAATCCTAATACTGCATTGTCTATTTTGACAATGGAAGACACATCTGCAGTTCCCCACTGAAACAAAACGAATTGCTTCTTTTGACAATCGTTTTGCCCTTCGTTACCGTGAAAGCCTGGAAATTATTTTCAACTCAGTGACTTGCAATTCCGAATCTCCTCTCTACATTCCGATGATCTGGAGATCAATTCTAAGTTTTGGCAACAAAAATAAAAAAATTCAAATGTAGAATCTGGCAACAATCTTAGTCCTCCATTGGCGTGATGAAGACCTAAGATAAGGTCGAAAGCTTCCAACTTACGAACTTTTTGTAAAAGTTTTCATTTAACGTAACTAGCGTGATCAAAGTTACCTTTATTTGGTATTTCATCTTTCAGAACTTTCGAAAACTGAAGTTAAATGGAGTGAAGATTTCCCCCATAATCCTAATTTATTTTTCTCACAATGTTTTTTTCTGCCCAGTATTATTAAATATCATTTTAATGCATAAATATTTGTATTTTAGCTTGAAAAACGTAGGGAAAACGGAAGTCGGACGGGGAGCGAAGATTTCGCCGGCAATTGTAATCCCTGCTCGCGCTATGTTCCCTCTACCCTGTGTTGTTGTTAAATGTCAGTAATTTTATGCTTTGGATGTAGTGATGTGCTCCAGTTTAATATTTACATAAATAAATTTTAGTGAATCCCAAAACATAAGCACTTAAGTTAAACAAATTCAGTGCCCTCTCAAAAATAATGAAGGCATTATTGAGTTTTGTTTTCTTGCTCTCAAGTGGAAAATTCCTTTAGTATGATAGGGGATGTACTTGATAAAGAGTCATCCACATGAAAATTGAAACATTTTCATCTGTTCATACCATGAAATATAAGCTACTGAATCGGGATAAGTCAGCCTTGGTATTTTTTAAGAAAAACGATTTGCATCACTCTGTAAATAGATTTATGCCAAAATATGAAATCATCATATTCAGAATATAAGAAAGAATTACAAGATAAGGAAGAAGATGAAAGGAGCTAAATATCTCTAATAACTTATGCAGCAAATTAAAATCGAATGAATTGGTTCAAGAGAAGAAAACTCTAGCTGGTTAGAACAAATTATTGGACAGAAACAACTTAAGAAAATGAAATTTCATTAGTTGTGAATGACTTATTATTTATCTACAAAATGTCTTAATGTTTTTGCAAGCATTTATCATATTTCTTCATTAATAATTTTGTGTCAAATCAAGAATAAACATTTATTCTTCATCAAACTTTTATTACTTATCAACAAACATGTCTGAAGTTTTTCAGACCTTCAAGATTTCATTTCCATACAACATTGTTATTTTTTAAAGACATTTGATTAATTTCCACATTTGATTAAAGACATCGTTCTGTACTAAGGTGAATGATTTTCTATGCATATGACCTCATCAGCAATTTTTCCCCTTACATTATATTGTACTATATATTTAATTTTCTTGAAACAAAATACATACATTAAATCTATTTAGTTGGCAGGCATATGACCAATACCTAAATCTCATGGTTGTATACATTATTAGAGTTTAATGCAAGAATAAACACTTTGTTACCCCCACCCCCTCCAAGGGTGGAATTTCAGCTTTTCCTATCACTGCCCACTTTCATGCCTGTGTTTACTAATGTGGGCTGGCCTTCTTGCTTTAAATGATTCATCATTAGATAATAAACCTTCCAGTTAACGTTTGGCCCATCCATTGAGAGTTGCAACAATCTGTCAGAGCCTGAAGTCTGACATTTTTCATTTATTTTGCCAAACAATATATCCGCTGTAGCGTGGCCTAAAAAGTGGAAAGCATAGCAGCATGACTTAACTTGATTACCATCCCACAAACGGACATGGCAATCCAGTCGTTTCTGGAAATTACAATCGTTGTTTCGTCGAACAGCAGGGCATAACCATTCTGATTTACCTTGTCTTTAAGGAGCGATATATAAAATAAAAAAAAATATATGGAGCAATGCCAAAAACTGCTAAATACGTGCATTTCCTTTCACCACATGTAAATTTCTTTGCTTTCTTACTGTCAGGGGACATTAAAGTAAAAACACTTTGCTCATCCGCACGACTTATAAGAGTAACTAGAACTACCTTCCTTTAAGGTCCACAAAATTTCAGTTTAAGGTGATCACTGTTGCTTATGTATGCTCCTAATTCAACTTTGGGTTTATCTGCACGGTGCTGGCTAGGTGTTGAAAAATAATCGTTCATATAGTACTTAGTCTCGACCCCTTCCCCCCCCAGTACACTAATTACGGTGGCATTTTGAAGACACGTGGCCCTCAAGTGCCGCTTCCCCCATGTTTGAAATAGTAAAAGTGCAGTTGCATATCTTGCAACGTGCTTGGAATTTCGATTTGTCTTCAATTAGCCATCCCACATATTCTTTCTTCTCCAGCCAAGCAGAATTAAAAACACACTTTCCACCAGGCATCTTGCCAATTATTTTAAGAAAAACAAAGAAAAATCATGAACTCAAAAACTACTGCCTTTGTCTAACATTAAATGACACATGATGGGCACAACAACTTCAAAAGATCAACTTTGCATTGTGGCGTCTTTGCTTCCCTCTCGGAAGAGGACTAGCTCAACCGTAATTAGATCTGGTCTCCCGGAGGGTGTAGCACAACTTCAATGTCCCGCCCTCACTCCTTCAGCCAAAATAAGCCAATACCCCGTAATTCCGTTTCATAGATTTATTATGTGAATAAATATACAGCAAAAATGCTAAGGAGGCAATAAAAAAAAAAACACTATCAAAAATTATTTTAAAATATAGAAATAATTCAATTCTGGTGAAAAATAAAAAGACGATGCAGATAAATATATTACAATAAAGTTCCGTGCAACGTAAGATTAAACCAATAGAAGTTTTCTGCTAAGTTGCGGGGAAATTAAAAATGTCGCATTACAAGAGTAATTAATAAAAATAAATGCAACAAATGAAAAACAAAATAATGAAATTGAAATAAAAGAATCCCAACAAGGGAGGAACAAAGGAAACAATCTTAAAACAAGTTAAGGAAGAAAGTTCTTGTGGTTCCAACAAGATAAAATAAAACACCCTTTTGTTTAGCAGAACATTTTTTCAAGGGAGGGGGGCAGATAAGTGCACTTCGCAAATCTGACGAAGTAACATAAACAAAGCTTGGGAGCGTGAGAAAGTGGGTCACAGATGGTGCACACACTCAATAGTGACAGTCAGGAGGAAGAACGTGGGACAAGCAGGTCATGGGTGTGAGATGTGGCCAAGACTGAAAATATTTTGAATACGCCACCACCACCATGCGCACTCGGACATAAACACAATATACATTAAATAATATTTAAACACAATATACATTAAATATTATTTAATGTATATTGTGTTTGTGTTTTCGCATAAAAATGCATTCAGAACCGCTTTCTGATGTGCAATTCTGTCAGATATTGTTACTTTGGCCTGAATAGGAGAGACTCCAGGCAATGTTTGTGTACGCTGCTGTGCTCATACACACTTTTGATGATCAGCATCCTTACTGTGTCTGAACAGCACTTTTTTTACCATTGCTTGCATAGTTTAACTTCTGCTGCAGAAAACACAAAAGCTAAATCCCGGTTCCTTAATTTTCCGGCACCAAGAACCAAATTTGACGTCGTGGGAATCGGTCTCATCTAGCCATTCCCATCGCCACTTATTTTTTAAACTATCATTCAAAGCAGACTTATTTTTCGAATCTATGAATTAGATAGCTGACTGCATGTTGAAAAAAAAAAATCTCAAACTTACCAATACTTGGTTAATTTTGCATATGTAAATTAATATTGAAATGCGTACGCATACACGCGTAAAATACAGCAAGATCGACTGGTACGACTCACTCCAAAGATTAGCTGTGACCTATGGCGGCAGAGCCAGTGGTGTCTCCACCTAATACAAGCTCGATGGGTGAACCGGTTATGGTGTGTGACGTACACGTAGCGAAGAAAAAGCAGGAGATGGGCGAGGTTGGGTTGGGGGGTTATGATGTAGGCGAGGATCGGCGTAGAACCTCCAAGGGAGCTGCTCCTAGATTACTCTTCGACCAGAATGCCCCTCTTACCCAGAATGCATCAGGCGCCGCTGCTACTCTGAGTTTACAATAAACGAGGTACTACGGTACGAGCGTGGTTGCCGATGGTGTACTTACTTTCCGGAACAGAGCGTATGGATAGAAAGGGAAAAATACATATTTAGAAATTTTATTTTTTGCTGATATTTTCTTCCGTCCCGCTTCAGTCTTCGGATATTTTTAAAAAATGGAATTCCGGAAAACTTGCCCCCATGAAGCAGGTGTTTCTTTAGCTGCAAATGCTAGCGTTATTTTCGCGATTGTGAAGTCATCTATCTGTTCACCAGTGGCGGCTCGTGGCAACTGAACCAGGTGGGGCCAGTAGCTGAAGTCAAACAATGAAATAATAAAAAAAAATTGTCATTATTAGGCCAACTATTCAGACCTCAACCCCCCCCCCCCAAGATTCCTTTACTCTGCCTCTGTTTACCCCCTTGACTCACAATAATGCCCAAATAAGGTAGGAATGTGTCAACTAAACTCATAATTTGAACTTCCAACATCAAAATAATAATTTAAGGAGTCAGAACATTTTTTTCCAGGACTCAGGTTTTAATTTAAGAAGTTTTCCAGGAGCAGTACAAACCCTGAAAATAGACATGAGTGTTGATTACTATCTTAGCCTAAGTCATAAGGAAATACAGACCTGTTAAGAATACTAAAATTTTCATAATTATGAGTAAAATAATGAGTCCCACAATTCCTGGGAAATCTGTATCTGAAAATTTAATTACTTTTAATTTTTGTAGGTTATCACCTAAGAGGTTTTATAAGTGTTATATTCTACAATAAATTTGATAGTGATATGCAGTATCTTTAGTTTGGAGGGACTCTAATATTTTGTTACAGTACCTTTACGATTTATTGTTTGCTTATATATTGCACTTTTAGGTAATTTTATAAATTTGGTGTAAAGCACTGATATTTTCCAGTTGTAATATCTGGTACATTGAATGGATAGTTGATTTTGAACTTGTGACTAACATTCCATTGAGTGCCTTTCTGGGCAGCACTGAAGCCCGTGTATGTGTCGCAGCTTGATTTTAGTCTCGTAAACGTGTTAAAATTGCATTTGGCCTCCATCTAGAGAAGTTCCAGTTCATACAAAGAAGTTAGCAGGAGCACTTGGATTTAAATGACATATTTTATCAAATCCAAGGATGTTGAACAAAATGTGGCAGTTGCACAGGCCAGAAACCTGCCTCTTTCTTTCCAAAACAGTTGTTCTAGGCAGTGGCGGCTTTTCAGGTGAAGTAGGTGAAGTGCTTGTTCACCTATTTTATTTGAAATAAGGTTTTATTTAATAATTTCGTATAATATATTCTTTTTCTGCCTTTATTGCGTGCTAAAATACCCAAAATTTTGATTAGATATCAATTCACAATGCGTGTCCAATACGGAAAACAAGTCCTTATACGCAAAACAGTTCAAGTGAAGAGCTGAAATGAGAATGCTTGGAAGTCTGCAGTTTTCGTTGGAGTTGCCATGGTAACAGTGACGTCACCCTCCCCTATTTGCCGGGCAAGTGGAGTGTTTTAGCTTGAGACGCCAAGCCTCTGCACCTGATGTCGTGACCTGCCGAAGAGATCACAGTGGAACGGGAACCCTTGGCAATCCACTATAAGGCTTTTTCTTTGCGGTGTTTCGGGGCATACTTTCCGAAAGAGTTTTTTTTGTGTGTGTGTGTGTGTGTTTTGTGATTGTTTGTTAAAAACTTCATTAGTTACTTTAGTTTCGTGTACAGTTTAATGATAGTGATAGTTTTAGTTTTCAGTATGTATCCTGTGAACGACATTGTCTGTAATTTATTGCAAACTCCGTTCAATCGGTGGAAAGATGAAAATAAAAGAGACATTTTACTTAAAGGACGACTGACGGATTCACTGACAATTGTCGCCAAGAAAGAAATCAAGAAGAGCGGCAAATCTTACAATAATAATTTTAAAAATTGTTGGCTTACTGAATATAAATGGCTTTGTAGCCCTTCTGTGTTACAAAAATTATTTTGTTGGCCCTGGTTATTTTGTAGTAATAAAATTCGGCGTGGAATAAAGACAATTTTCAGATTTCTTAAATATAAAACGGTCACTTCACAAACGTGGTGATTCTAGCGAACACCTGAAATGCGAATTAATGCTAAATAATTTTGAAAAGAATCTGAATACCATTGCTGATGCCCTGTAGGAGAATGCTAGGCTTTTGAAAATGCATTTCAGCGAAAGCGTTCGTTTAAATAGACTTTTCCTGCAGACAATGATTGATGCAGTACTGTATTTGAGTAAACAAGAACTAGCATTCCGTGACCATGACGAAAGCATTGACTCGATAAATCGTAGAAATTCAAGGAATTGCTTTCACTGTTGATATCAAGAACTCCTTTAAAAATTCTAAATCAATATGAAACGATAAAAAATGTCTTCACAGGTGACTCAAAAACTATTCAAAACGAATTAATTGAATGCATTTCTGAACATACAAACGATCACGTCAAAAAGAAAATAAATGAAGTTCAATGCTTTTATATTCAAGTAGATGGGAAGACATAACCAGACTTCCAAGTGCTCTTTAATAATAAGATCTGTTGATTCGGAAGGTGTATCGGTTGAGTGATTTTTGGGTTTCCATGGTGTGAGTGAAGATAGAACGTCAGAAGCTTTATACAAAATGCTAGACAAATTTTTGGATAAACTTCAATTGCCTGGCTTGCTGACACAAACAAATTCGACCAATTTAATTCGTGCTTTTCCCTCTCACGCGTTTGAAAATCTACAACATTTCTACGGAAAAATATTTACTAAACGCCAGCGCCTTAAAGATGAACTGAGTCTTGTATATGCTGATAAAAAAATTAAGGGCCGCCCCGGTGGCGCAGTGGTCTAAGGCGTTGGCCTCTGATCATTCGTCCATAAGGGGTCCGGGTTCGAATCCCGGTCAGGCATGGATGTTGTGTTTATCTTACGGCACTGGCTCTCTCCCTTCCCTGGAACCAGTGACCCTAAATTAGGGATGGGCGACTGCTTATAGGAATATATCGACTAGTGAACTTCTTAGAGTGCTTCATGGAGATAAAGGCATTTTTACAGAAGCTTATAAATTGGTTTCCCTGATTTTAACAATTGCATCTGCAAGTGTTTCAGTGGAAAGTTTTTCTTGCCTTAAAAGAATACAAACTTACTCGAGAAACACTATTTCTCCAGATAAACTTGCTTCTTTGGCAAATATTTCTATTCAGAAAGACATTTTCTTGATGTCACGAAGAAACAGCCATTTTCTGACGACATCATCGACAAATTTCAATCTTTAAAGGGAAGAAGAATTGATCTAATATATAAAAAATAGGTAAGTTCTCATTAACTGATTTTCATTGAAGACAGTAGATATCTTTTTATATTGCTTTTGTAGCTCTTCACCTATTTTTCCTACTACGAGCCGCCACTGGTTCTAGGGCATTTAACTCCCAGTAGTTGAAAAGCATGTTATCCAAGGCAGTTTTGCAGGCATCTCTGTTAGAAGCATTAGAGGCTTGCATCTGCATGACTCAGTGGGCCAATCAGCATCAGTTATGGTAGTGGCTTTCAACATTTTTCTCATTCTACTGACATTTTCTTTGTTACCTGAATTGCAGGCTAAACCTTACAGACCCCGCCCCTCCCCCAAGCCTTTTCACTTCCAAGTTTCATGATCTTTGTTATGGTAGCTCCACACACAGTGGCAAACTGTGAAACTTCATTTAAAATCCATCAGATCATTTCTTTTTTTACTCACATTCAATTGGTTATTGTACCTTATGCTGCTATTACCAGATCGTTGATTTTGGAGCAATAGAATTATTCCCATATCAACTATATTTCAGATTTGTGCAACATTGCTGTATGGTCAGGTGTTCAAAATGAACTGGCTTTTAGACTATGACACTGCGAATGTATGCTTCCTATTGTTTTCAAATTAATTTAACAAAAACGCCAGATGACTGCAAATAAAGCACATTTCTGTCTTGAGAACATGCAAGTAGTCACCAGAGCTTTTGATGCAGGGAGAGCATTCAAATGCAGTATTAATTCTTTGCTCAACTTTGTGCTGTAATTATTGTTCTCATGAAGGGAAGATCTGATAGTAAATTTGAAATCTGCCACAGCTGCTCATGCATTTTCCTTAGGATTTACAAATCAAAGTTTTTGAAAGCTATAGCATCAACTAAAGATCAAATTGTGCATGCATCTGCATAATTTTTCAGCAAGGAATTTAAATATGCATGATTATAAACCTGCAGCTGCAAATTTATCAGAACCAAGAAGAAAAAAACAATCTTGCTGTGATATTTATAAATACTTAGCTTTATGTAATGTATTATGGGACAGAGATTCAGTGGCTAAGATTATTTAGGTACATTTTTGCTTATATGCATCTTCTTTTTACAGATCCTATTTTCATAAATGTACTTTTTAACTCTGCATAATGAACAAAACAGTATCTGCAATGTGTTTTATTTTTTATAACTGAAATTGGAAGTGTAGTGTTAATATTAAACATGTGCCTTCTAATATTTGTTTTTAAACTGGATATTGTGAAGTTTCTGTGTCATAATGCTGTGAGATAACTGCTCTGAACTTCAAGTGATAATTTGTATTGTTGAGTTCAGAAGGTATTGTGTATTCTTAAATGTAGATTTGCATTTAAACTGTAGTCAGTGTTTTAAAAGAGATTTAAGGTCCTGGCAAATGTAATAAAATGTTATTTCAGTCTTCTTTGCCAAATAGGTAACTTGGTGCACTTTATTAATAAAACATTGAAACAAACCTCTATATGCCTACCCGGTGGCGCAGTGGCTTATGACCATTTGTCCGGGTTTGAATCCCGGCGAGGCATGGATGATGTATTTGTCTTACGGCGCTAGCTATCTCCCTTCCCTGGAGCCAGTGGCCCTAAATTAGGGACGGGTAACTGCTTATAGCCCACGGTGGTCAAACCTCCAACATATTAAAAAGAGGGGGGAGCCTCTATGCACGCATGACTTAATGCACCATTTCTTTGTTTTATTAAAACTGCTGGGACCTTAATTTAGGTCACAATACCTGTTGTCACCAAGAATTTACTGGAAATTAATATTGTAGTTTTAAGCTTCAGGGGGAAGGGGAAATGGGTACAGTAATATAATTCGCATATATTCAGTGCAAACAGCCGTATTATACATCGGAAGTTGTGAGAATTTCTATGATTTTAATAGTAAGACATAAACAAACAACAGGCTCCTGCCCTTTTTTCTTTTTATTAGTACCTAAATATGAGTACTGCAGAATTTACAAGTGAAATATAAATTCTTGTTTTAAACTTTCATCAGCAGATGGGTACCATTGCATTTATCCACAGTGTATGATAGACAGGTGGTACAACTCTAGGGATCTCAGATACATTGGGAAAAAATATGGAACACTTATGACTGAGGGTGAAAGTTTAGTATGCACATCCATCACATATGCCAGTCTTACAAAATGACTCTAACTATTCTTATTAATCAATCAGTCTTGCTCACTATTGCAATACTTTTTGGAAAATTGAATTTCACTTAACAATTGTTTGTTTTTAAGAATCGTGTCATGAGAAGCTACACAATCCTCATTGAAGAATGATTTTACAATAAGCATTGATTTTACAGTTTGTACAAAAAATTTGTTTTTCTCATCAGTTCACAGTGCGTTCATGCGAGAAAATCTTTCAACACATGCATTTGTTCCAAAGATACACATAACGAACTTCACTACTTCCTTTAAATTTGATAGTTCAATATTTTTTTAAAGATCCACCCAGACTTCATCTAAATGTTTGGATTTCAACATTTCCTTCACTTCACTATCTTCTTTGGACTTCAGGGCTGTTTTCACTACCATTACTTCATCAAACAAGTCAGATTCAACAATGTTTGCTATGGCAGTGGTCTGATTAATAGTTTGGACTGTTTGAAGAACATTTTTCCAAGATTATGATGTTCTCAGTTTCACCTAAGACATACTGTCTAATTTCAGCATATACTGTGACCATTCTTTTATATAAACACGTGTTGTAGAAATCAATTTTATGAGATTGGAATGCCTTTTCACTAATCAATCCTTCCTCTTGCAACTCAAGAAGTAGCTTCTTTTTCGTGATAGTTGTCAAATTTTCATCTCTTCTCATTTCAATTTTTCCAACCAGTGACTGTATAATTGACTATGCTTCAACGAAAGATATCGTTTCGCCTTCTATGCTCCTGATAGTAGTATGGTACATTTCACATTGCAACTCCAGAGAAGTAGAAAACAGTTTCGACATTGGGTTCTGGAAAAAGTCTTTCAGCATTGTCGGACATTTATCTATTGAAAGAAAATAGGCTTTTATGTCCTTCATACATTTTGTTCAATCTTTTGATAGCTGGATGCAATGACAGCCACCTTGTCTTCGAGTGTCCTAGACTTGTTTTATACTCATTGTCCACAAATTCACAAAATTCTTTTAGGGACTGGACTCTTACAGAGTATATATAAAAGTGTTGAAATATTTTAGCTATAACAGCCTCAATGTCTACAGGCAATGTATCAGCTGCAGTTTGCATAGCATTGTTTATAATATGAGCTGATCATCCAACTCCAATCAATCCACGGTTAAACCTAGTTTTTAATTTATAGTACACAGTATTTCTTCCCTTTCTCGAACATCCACCAAAGTTAGTATTGCCCGCTGACAAGGCTACAACTTTATCTTCAATCTTCCAAGATTTTAACAAGTCCCATATGTAATCTGTAAGTCGTTTCGCACTTTCAGTAGGAAGGTCTGTAAATTCTAGAATCGTGGTTTTAACACCGTTTTCTGGAATGAAATATTGAACTATCAATGGCACTAATTTTGAAGCGTCAAATCAGGATAGATATATAATTTGCTTTCTCCATTTCCAGTTTGAATTGCTTGATTGCAAATGGAGCCGAAACATTTACAATTAACGCTTGTGTTTTTGTTTGCCCACACATAAATTTTCTATCATATAACTTACGTATTATTTTAGATGTACAATCCATTGATTGAAAACTCTGGTTGTGGAAACGTGATATGCGAAAATTGCTTCCTCTGCAGCAAGATTCTTTTCTATTTCCCCCATCACTTTCTTGGTAAAGAAA
The DNA here is from genome assembly GCA_039090855.1 of Macrothele yani. Classification (NCBI taxonomy): domain Eukaryota; kingdom Metazoa; phylum Arthropoda; class Arachnida; order Araneae; family Macrothelidae; genus Macrothele; species Macrothele yani. The sequence continues at coordinate 78,796,301 of CM077027.1, forward strand.
TCACTGACTTTTGCACTTGTACTATCTCGAGATGCAGATTTGTCTTTCCGTAGCAATGTGCTGGGTAATGTCGGACTTTCCGCCACGCTCGACCCTAAACAAGCCACCACAAACCGTGCACTCCACTTTATCTGTCTCGCTGAATTTAGATTTTTTTTAAAACTGAAATTCAGTTTTTAAAGCATCTGTAAAATCGCTTCCTTTTCGGCATGTTCAACAGGGCCACAGGAGAATTGAAAAACCATACATTTTAACAGCAGCCGTACAGTAATTAATACTCTGCAAGCACCAACCTGTTTCTCTTGGAGCAAGCTACTAAAATGGTGTGGGCCAAGCGGACCATTCTGCTGCGGTTAGATTACCGACTGCATCCACTAGGTGTCTAGGTCATGTGCCCTCCCCTCCCCCAATATCAATCTGCCACGGCTGTGCTTGCCTATGTAATGAGAGCATTGACCACAGAGTTGGACGAGGGAGATAAGTGAGCTTGGGGGAAGCTTGGCGTGCAGGTTAAAAAAATATTCTTTGAATAAAGCTCATGTTGAGAAATGGCTTCCTAGTTTAATTGAATTAATAATCTAAAGCAACTTTTATGGGAATTTTACTAGGAAATTTTTTCATTAATAGCAAATTTTCAGAGAAAACTCTTCTCCTTCTTCAGGCTGTCTTGTTGTCAGAAACAAATAGTGACAAGTAAAAAGTGACAACAAGAAGACAGCCTGAAGAAGAAGAGTTTTCTCCAAAAATTTGCTATTAATGAAAAAATTTCCTAGTAAACTTCCCATAAAAGTTGCTTTAGATTATTAATAAAAAAATATGTTTGTAAAAGAAGAGAAATTGTAACTCATAGATTTTGTTTTTCAGTCTTGAACTCTAAAATGCAGGACAAAAAGCTGTCCCAAAGAGTTTTCTCGAGACAACGGGCCGCTCGTGTATTTTACGGGACGTCTGGGATCTCTATACAACTCTGGAAACAAAAACCTCCCGTTAATGTCGCTTTACAACCAATATTTAGGCTGATGACTCCACAGAAACTTATGTTTTCTTACAGGGAAAGGAAGCAGAAGTATTCATTTTTTAAACATGCACTTTTGTGCCTACCAGGTGGGATATCATCAATTATAGCGATATACAGTGTGTATATATATATATCAGACCTGTTTGTAATTCGGGTGTAGCCCGGAATTCTGTTGTTGTTGTTTTTGTCACATTTCAAACCCATAAATCCAGGTTTTTAAGTTTAAGGAGAATTTGAGATGCTTCGGACATTTCATTTCTAAAAATGCTACAAAATGATACCAAAAGTTCAAGTTCCATTTTCTTTGGGAAATCCAGTGTTTGATTAAAAACACTGGATGTCCGTGGGGATAGTGAATTAGACGATTTGCGACACCTTGAGTGTTTCTTTTGTTATCAAACAGCCTGCTGAAAGGAAGGCTTTTTTTTTTTCATTATTTTGAAAGTTGCATCTATACAACAAATAATTTGATTATATTAGATTCAGTTTATCCAATGAGCTGCTTTTAGAAATTGAATGGAATCCACTGTAGGCTTCAAGTAAAACTGATCCACATAGACTGCTCAATTAACATATAATGTGAAGTGCGAAATTTGATTTCAAAGATGCATTGCCTGAAGGATTTTGCTCAATGAAAGAAAATTGGGTAGCTCACGGTGGTCGTTAAACCTCCAATAAAAAAAAATTGAGTACAAGGAAAGATGCGAAGTTTAACTGCAAAAGCACTAGAGCCTATTTGTTGTGTAGCTAGTTTATATGTGCGTAATATATATAAATATTCGTAATATGCATTATATGTATATTGGCACTGAACTGAGAGTTTCAGGGTTTCTTGTGTCACCTCACAATCACCCCTGATATATATATATATATATATATTTGATAATTGTATAGATTAGTAGGCACACATTATATTTCCTGCTTAAATAAAATTCTCCTACATAAATGTAGGATAATTTAATTTTATATGTAGAACAGCAAGTTCACAGCAGCTGTTAATATTTTTTCCACCATAAAATAGCGTGTTATTTATTAGAAAAAAAGAGTGAAATGTTTATCTATGCACGATTGCTATGCAATTGTATAAATGGTGGCGCAAACGTATAATGTAAACAACTTGCACTGCCACAGTTCTGTTGATATCAAAGGATAAGCGCGTGACAGCTTGTCATCTGTTTTACAGCTTTAAAAATTGGTACACGTTCTTTGCATGTCAAATAATCTGTCCAATAGTTTGATACAAAACTCTTTTGTCCCACATCAGAAACGTTAGAATTGAACTGATTCTAGTTTGACACATAGCTGCAATACAAATTTTAGTCTTCTAAATTAAAAAAGGTTGACGTGCTTTAACTCCTGTAGGGAAACTTCAGCATTTCTGGAATTTTAATACTACACACACACAATGCAATAAGTACAGATGTCGCACTGATGAAATCATAAACGCTGTTTTCCTATGTTGATTAGAGTAAACAATTGGCCCACAACTCCTGCACTGCTCCTAGTGAGCTATGACATTAATGATCTAGTTTTCTAACCATCCATTAATTGTACTCGGGGAGTTGTATCGCCTGACTATCATACATTTATCATAGCATCTGAAATATGGTATCACATGCCTGGGTCAGATGAACAAATCTGTGCAAATTTTGTCATACAGGATGCAATTTGGAGTGGCATTCTGTCTTGTTATTGCCAATATGGGTATAATGGGGGAAATGTGGAATGCTGCTTTAGTAGTTGTGCTGCTAATTTTTTTTTTTTTTATGTACATAATGCAATAAGAGAATGATCACTAGGACTTGATTTATTCTGATTTCTGGGATTGCATTGTTGTTTCTACTGTAAAAGATTTAAATTGATTTATTCCCATTCATGTGAGTATTAAAGGTGAATCTAATTTTGTGGAATGAGTAATGAAATAATTAGCATAACTTACAGTAATGTGACACTGCTTTTTCTCTAAGCTGGAAGAGAAATAATCTTGTGGATTTTTTTTTTTTTATTTTTATTATTATTAAGAAACAAGGTTATTTATATTTAGTGAGGAGAAACATTTGATTACAAGCAAAAATTTATTTATCTTGCTTTGCCCACTTTTGAAAGGATTAGAAAAGTGAATTTTCTATTTGGTAAACTTTTATTTGGAGCTGGACATGTAACATCTCTCTAACACTATTATCAAATGGCAATTTTTTATATTTATAAATCCTCTTTTTAAACTAGTTTAAACAATTAACAGATTTTGATTGTGCTTATTTGAGCATGTCAGAAATGCTTATACACTTACACCATCTTTGTCTTACTAACTTGATCTGTAAAACTATTTACCATATTAGCTTATAGGTGAAAATATCAAGATAGTCATGAACAAACTAATGAATTGGCTTCTGCTATTCTCCATAGTAATCTATCCTTATAGAACAGTTTTGCTGGGATTAAAAAAGCATATGGTGCAGTAGTATTGAAAGGTCAAATATCAAACTGAAATTTTCATTAATTGCATTTGATTTTTCGGCTTGTTCAATATTTCTCGTCTAGTAGAACTTTATGTATAAAATCATGCAGGAAAGGAGTGGCGACCAATTTAGATTTCACTGTGTGGATAAATAATACATTATGCATCACGTTATTTCTCTTGGAAGTAGTTTTGGGTATGGGAAATATATTTGTTCATACTGTAAATAATTGACACAAATCTTCAAAATATATAAATATGCTTTGTAATTTTGTGTTGTCAGTTACTTTTTAGCTTCAGGTTTATTTTTAGCTGTGCAATATTTTCCCTTCATTCCATTGATTCTTTTGAATAAACTGTGTTAACTATTTCAGGGCATTGGTACTTTTGGTGATGACGATGAACCTCTTGTTGATGCCAACGATTAAGGCTGCAAAGACTAGTTCTGACCTGTGTATAATAGTAACTGTGCCTTTTTTTTTTTTTTTTTTTTTTTGTTTGTTGTTATTTATAATGCGTGTCAAATAATTGCATTTTAGAACCAACCTTTTCCACGTTTTGTATGTTGTTGAATTTATATAATATTTTTATAATAAAAAGAAATAAAAAACTAGCTATTATCACTGGAATGTGCACACTCCTTTTGAGACTGTTGTACAATGTTATTAAATATTCAGACCAGAAAAGTAAATAATATTTGTTGTGTGTCAAACTTAGATACCCATGGTAAAGATACTATAATAATGGCCATCCATAGTCAATGAGCAGCATTTAATTTTGTAAAAGATAAGTGACAAACATTCCACACAGTGAGCTGCCATTAGCTGTAGACAATGTGTGCGATAATTTCTTTTGAATTTTTAGATCTTGTACCAAATTATTATAAAGGAATGAGGTGTGACAAACCCTTGTAGCGATGTGGGCAGAATATTGTGTTAATCAGACCAGTAAAGCCATTCGAGAGTGAGCAGTTACAAAAGCAATGCAAGTTTTAAGGTACAAGTGAATGATCGTAATTTTGAGCAGCACATTAACATCAAATTTTGTGTGAAGATTGGTATAAGTGCAGCTGAAATGTCAGAGCTATCAAAAGTTGTGTGTAGTGAGGATGCTATGAAAAAGTCCAATGTCTTTGAGTGGCAT